>OX424572.1:61402204-62739704 GCA_949152435.1 Gastracanthus pulcherrimus | reverse complement strand
TAATGGATTTGCCTTAAACCTCTCTCTCTATAAGAAAAAAAAAAAAAAAAAAAAAAAAAACATACATACATACATAGAAGAGGGGACACAGGATCTATAGTAGATCTGACATATGTTAGCAGCTGTTTAATTGACTCAGTCGACACGTGGATCGTGAGTGAACACTACACCAATAGTGATCACCAGGCCATAATTATGGAGATAGGAAGATCAAAGCAGGGTTCCAGCGCGAGTACAAGGACCAATAGAATCGGTTGGAAAGTGAAAGACTATGATAAGGAGATGTTTCTGTTGGCACTGGAGGAAATACAACTGTTTGGGACAGCGGACAGCAAGGCTAAACAGGTGATGAAAAATATCACCCGAGCCTGCGACGCAGCTATGCCAAGAAGAGTGCCCAACCAAAGACGACCACCAGTATACTGGTGGAATAGTGAGGCGGATAGCGCTCGTAGCGAGTGCCATCGGACTAGGAGACAGGAGCAGCGGGCAAGAAAGAAATACTATAAAACTGGAAGAGGCCAGGAATTAGTAGATGCCTACCACCAGGAAATGAAGGACGCTAAGCGAAAGCTTAAGAAGACAATCCGTACCAATAAGCGACGGTGCCTGAAGGAATTACAGGACGAGGTTAATAAAGACCCCTGGGGTAGACCTTATAAAATAGTAATGAAGAAGATCAAAGGAAGCTATGCACCCCCTCCCAAGTGCCCACAATTATTAGATCGAGTAGTGACTAAACTGTTCCCCACACAACGGGACGAACCGTGTGTTATAGAATCAGAGGCAAACGAAGAAGCTATTCCTCCAGTCACAATGGAGGAACTGCTAAGCGCTTGCAAGAGGGTTGGAAACAACAAGGCTCCAGGCCTGGATGGCATTCCCAATATAGCATTGAAACATGCTATATTCGCCCAACCAGAGATCTTCATAGACTTGTACAACACATGTCTAAAAGAGGGAATATTTCCCGCCGACTGGAAGAGACAACGACTTGTGCTACTACCAAAGGGAAAGAAGCCACCTGAGGACGCTTCATCATACAGACCGCTCTGCATGCTGGACACCTCAGGCAAGATTCTGGAACGCATAATTTGCGTCAGAATGGATCAGGCAATAGAAGAAAAAGGGGGACTTGCGGAACACCAATACGGCTTTCGGAGGAAACGATCAACTCTAGACGCAGTGAACATAGTGATTGACACTGCGCGCGCAGCGATAGAGGGAAAGAGATGGAAAGGAGGAGCAAAGGAGTATTGCGCTGTCGTCACTCTGGACGTCAAAAATGCATTCAACTCGGCCAAATGGACCAAAATACACGAGGCATTTCGTAAACAAGAAGTGCCTTTATATATAAGAAGGATGATGTCCGACTACTTGAAGGACAGAATCTTATTATATGACACTGACAATGGCACCAAGACCTATGAAGTAACAGGAGGAGTACCCCAGGGATCAGTGCTTGGTTCACCGACTTGGAACAGCTTGTACGATGGGGTACTAAGGCTACAGTTACCCAAAGGGGCGACAGTGATAGGATTCGCTGATGACATAGCACTAGTCGTGGTAGCGAAAAGCATAGAAGATATAACAGAGATAGCTGACGAGGCTATTCGTATAATACGCGAATGGCTGACAGAGACAGGACTGGAATTGGCCAGTCATAAAACGGAAGTTCTTCTTATTTCTAGTAGGAAGAAAATGGAGAAAATAACGCTAATAGTGGATGGACACAAGATTGTTTCTCAACCAACCATTAAGTACCTGGGTATTACCATTGATGCAAGACTTACATTTAAGCAGCATCTTGAAACAGTGAGTGATAAAGCAGCAAAAGTTGGCGCTGCTTTATCTCGATTGATGCCAAATGTAGGAGGGCCAACGCAAGATAGAAGGTTGCTCTTAGTCAGTGTAATCACATCGATTATGTTGTACGGGGCTCCTATATGGGCAGATGCCATGTTAGTGAAAACGTACGCAAACAAGCTGTCGACTGTATACAGACGAAGTGCACTTAGGGTCGCGTCTGCTTATCGTACGGTATCAGATGAGGCTGCCTGTATTATAGCAGGCATGCCGCCTATTGACCTCCTAGCAATGGAGAGAAAGAATGTCTTCGAGACAAAGCGACAACAAAATGACAACACTCAGAAGGACATCTGGGATTCCGCGAAGAAGCAGACACTGACTGAGTGGCAAAAAAGATGGGACTCCAGTGGCAAGGGGCGATGGACACATCGCCTCATACCAAGGATAGAGGGCTGGACCGAAAGAAGACATGGGGAAGTAAATTACTACCTCACACAGTTTTTGACCGGGCACGGATGCTTCCGGGCGTACCTGCACCGATTCAAATTAGAAGACCGTCCAAACTGCCCAGTGTGTATGGACGCTGACGAGGATGCGGAGCATGTCTTCTGTGACTGCTCACGATACCAACAGGAAAGAGAAGAACTTGAGAGCTATCTCCAGACCAGAGTAACACCTGAGTCGATTATGGAGGCTATGCTGACTTCGGAGGATGGATGGTGCACAGTAAACAACTATGCAGCAGATATACTTAAGAAGGTCAGAAAAGACGAAGAAGGAAGAAGAAAAAGACGAGAGATGCTGAATGAAGCTGGCGACCGGACGATGCGGTAAGAAGTAGAAGGCACACAACACGGAAGACTACTAATGACGGTAATGGGAGAACCAGTGATGCCGACCACATTCACAGAAGAGGGCAGGAGCCCAATGACCCCCGCGAAGCATTGCTTGGCGGTAGTACCGCGGGGAGGTCAACTCAGAAGAAAGGGCACGGTTCACTTTACTAAGGGTCAAAAAGTGAACGGAGGGGATCCGGTTGCGGTGGGGCGTAAAAACCCTGGCGTATACTGGAAGGTTTAGTGAGTGCGAGTCTCACACACGGTGGTACTTCACTATATCATGTCATGGTCCATAATGGATTTGCCTTAAACCTCTCTCTCTATAAGAAAAAAAAAAAAAAAAAAAAAAAAAAAAAAAAAAAAAAAACATACATACATACATACATACATACATACATACATACATACATACATACATACATACATACATACATACATACATACATCCACGAGGGGGAGGCTGTACCCCCATGTGGCGCGTCCTCGGGTGGCGGATTGAGGAGTGCTCGCTATAGGCACATAATACTACATACGTAGTACTGCCTGCAGAGGGTAGGAGAAAAATAAAATATCTCCCGCGGACCAAAAGCCAAACGAAGATCTGTTTAAAATCACCACAAGAAACGAGGATGGATCTTCAAAGCATGGCTGACCAGACGCTCGCTGGTTGCCGCAGCGCGACTTAACTTCGACTGTTGAGGGTGGAGGATGTGAGATAAACTGGGCTCTGACACTCCCAGGCTGCCGGTAAGTACAGGAGCCCGGGGCGGTTTAGCCGACATGCCCTAGCTGCTCTATCAACCGGCGAAAATCCTGATGGCTATGGTGGTGCCGGGTGGCGCCCGGACAGGGCCCCGTCATGGTCAGAAGGGGGGCCCCGCTACCCCCCTCCGGATACTTTACGAGGACGACTTGCGCTGGGGCACGAGGCCAGAATACACGTCTACGAAGCCAGAATTGAGAGTGAAATCTAAGTGGAAAGTAGGTGAGAGAAGAGAGAAGGGGAAAAAAAAAAAAAAAAAAAAAAGAAATATGATACGTACACCAGCAAGGACAAACGTAGGGACTTCGGATACCCTAAAAAGTGTCATTGAAACTGGGTTCCCTACCCAGAAACCAGGCAGCAACAACAGCCTGGTAAACGAGCAGGGAGTGAAACTAGTCAGTAACAACTGCCTGGAAAGCACTTCAGACGGAGAGTTGATAACACCTCTGTCCCCCATTGTCCATGTGACGGAGTATGGAAGTGGAGGTATAGAGGACAGAATAAGAGAAGATCAAGAAAAGGAGCAGGATAAAGAGACTCGATCGTTCAAGCTCCTCAAAGAGCAAGTCGAAGCTCTGGTGGCGTTTATCTTGGGTAAGAAAAACATACACACAGAGTTGAAGACTATGGCGAAGGCTACTAGCAGAGCGCTACAGGACTTTACGAAGGCCAAAGCAGGTACTCAGTCGAAGGATAGAAGTAGCAAGGATCGAGAGAGCCAAACCTCTCCCTCCTTCGTTCAGAAACAGATGGACCAGACTCCGAACAAGCATCGGAGAACATCACCGCAGCAGGTCACGGCGGCCAGGAAGAAGGCACAAAGGACGACAACATCGCAGTCCCCACCACCGCCCTCCACAGTCAGAGAGACACCTTGGCAGGTAAAGGAAACGAGGAAGATAAAGAAAAAGAAGAAAAAAGAAGACGGGATGAGTGACACTGGTGTCTTAAGCCAAAAAGGCACTAAAAAATCTAAAACGACACGGGCAAGACCAACCCGACCGGAGGCCCTTATTATAAAGGCCGCCGAAGGGACCTCTTACGCTGATATCTTGAGAAAGATGAAGGCGGAACCCAAATTGACGGCACTCGGCGAATGCGTAAACAGGGTACGCAGGACTGCGGCTGGGGACCTGCTTTTGGAACTCCAACGCACAGCGGAAGGGAAGGCTACGGAACTCCGGCAAGCGGTGCAAGAAGTGCTAGATGGGGGTACCAAAATAAGGACCCTACAAGACGTAGTGGCCTTTGAAATAAAGGATCTCGACGTACTAACTAGCAAGGAGGACATTCTAGAGGCGCTACGCAGGGAGTTCCAAAGTAGCGACGCGTCCACATTGGACGAGATTGTAGTAAAATCATTGCGTAAGGCATACGGTGACACGCAGACCGCGGTCACCCAAATGCCAGCAAAAATGGCTCAACAGATGATAGCTAAGCGCAAAATCAAGATAGGCTGGGTAGTCTGCCGAATACGGCAGATGGAAAGGAATATACGTCCACTTAGATGTTATAAGTGTCTAGGATTTGGACATATCGCCAAAAGTTGCAAGGTAGCACAGGACCGAAGTAACCTCTGCTACAAATGTGGAAATATAGACCATAAAGCAAGAGAGTGTAAGAATCAACCAAATTGCGTACTCTGCTGTGAAAGGAGCCTAGGAGGAAAAACTGATCATGCAGCCGGTAGCTACACATGTCCTATCTACAGAGCTGCATTAGAAGAGTTAAAAGAAAAAAAAAAAAGATAATGAAGATAGTGCAGTTAAACCTAAATCACTGCGAGACAGCACAGGACCTACTTAACCAGTACGTTCGAGAGACGAAGGTTGATGTGGCCATCATATGTGAACAATACAGAGATCTGGACCAGCCATCATGGGACACGGACGACACTGGCAAAGCAGCGATCTGGACATGTGGCGACGTAGCTTTCCAGGAAAAAATGATGACTCGTGAGGAAGGATTTGTACGGGCGAAGGTAGCAGGTATATACGTATACAGCTGCTATGCCCCGCCTAATGCGCCAATTGAACAGTTCGAAAGACTGTTAGATCGACTCGTACAGGATATGGCGGGAAGAAAGCCAGTAATAATAGCAGGCGATTTTAACGCATGGGCCGTAGAGTGGGGCAGCCAAAGGACTAATCAAAGAGGACGGGTGCTGCTGGAAACATTCGCACTCCTAGATTTGGTACTAGTTAATCAGGGTTGTACCAACACTTTTAGAAGAGAGGACACAGGATCTATAGTAGATCTGACATATGTTAGCAGCTGTTTAATTGACTCAGTCGACACGTGGATCGTGAGTGAACACTACACCAATAGTGATCACCAGGCCATAATTATGGAGATAGGAAGATCAAAGCAGGGTTCCAGCGCGAGTACAAGGACCAATAGAATCGGTTGGAAAGTGAAAGACTATGATAAGGAGATGTTTCTGTTGGCACTGGAGGAAATACAACTGTTTGGGACAGCGGACAGCAAGGCTAAACAGGTGATGAAAAATATCACCCGAGCCTGCGACGCAGCTATGCCAAGAAGAGTGCCCAACCAAAGACGACCACCAGTATACTGGTGGAATAGTGAGGCGGATAGCGCTCGTAGCGAGTGCCATCGGACTAGGAGACAGGAGCAGCGGGCAAGAAAGAAATACTATAAAACTGGAAGAGGCCAGGAATTAGTAGATGCCTACCACCAGGAAATGAAGGACGCTAAGCGAAAGCTTAAGAAGACAATCCGTACCAATAAGCGACGGTGCCTGAAGGAATTACAGGACGAGGTTAATAAAGACCCCTGGGGTAGACCTTATAAAATAGTAATGAAGAAGATCAAAGGAAGCTACGCACCCCCTCCCAAGTGCCCACAATTATTAGATCGAGTAGTGACTAAACTGTTCCCCACACAACGGGACGAACCGTGTGTTATAGAATCAGAGGCAAACGAAGAAGCTATTCCTCCAGTCACAATGGAGGAACTGCTAAGCGCTTGCAAGAGGGTTGGAAACAACAAGGCTCCAGGCCTGGATGGCATTCCCAATATAGCATTGAAACATGCTATATTCGCCCAACCAGAGATCTTCATAGACTTGTACAACACATGTCTAAAAGAGGGAATATTTCCCGCCGACTGGAAGAGACAACGACTTGTGCTACTACCAAAGGGAAAGAAGCCACCTGAGGACGCTTCATCATACAGACCGCTCTGCATGCTGGACACCTCAGGCAAGATTCTGGAACGCATAATTTGCGTCAGAATGGATCAGGCAATAGAAGAAAAAGGGGGACTTGCGGAACACCAATACGGCTTTCGGAGGAAACGATCAACTCTAGACGCAGTGAACATAGTGATTGACACTGCGCGCGCAGCGATAGAGGGAAAGAGATGGAAAGGAGGAGCAAAGGAGTATTGCGCTGTCGTCACTCTGGACGTCAAAAATGCATTCAACTCGGCCAAATGGACCAAAATACACGAGGCATTTCGTAAACAAGAAGTGCCTTTATATATAAGAAGGATGATGTCCGACTACTTGAAGGACAGAATCTTATTATATGACACTGACAATGGCACCAAGACCTATGAAGTAACAGGAGGAGTACCCCAGGGATCAGTGCTTGGTTCACCGACTTGGAACAGCTTGTACGATGGGGTACTAAGGCTACAGTTACCCAAAGGGGCGACAGTGATAGGATTCGCTGATGACATAGCACTAGTCGTGGTAGCGAAAAGCATAGAAGATATAACAGAGATAGCTGACGAGGCTATTCGTATAATACGCGAATGGCTGACAGAGACAGGACTGGAATTGGCCAGTCATAAAACCGAAGTTCTTCTTATTTCTAGTAGGAAGAAAATGGAGAAAATAACGCTAATAGTGGATGGACACAAGATTGTTTCTCAACCAACCATTAAGTACCTGGGCATTACCATTGATGCAAGACTTACATTTAAGCAGCATCTTGAAACAGTGAGTGATAAAGCAGCAAAAGTTGGCGCTGCTTTATCTCGATTGATGCCAAATGTAGGAGGGCCAACGCAAGGTAGAAGGTTGCTCTTAGTCAGTGTAATCACATCGATTATGTTGTACGGGGCTCCTATATGGGCAGATGCCATGTTAGTGAAAACGTACGCAAACAAGCTGTCGACTGTATACAGACGAAGTGCACTTAGGGTCGCGTCTGCTTATCGTACGGTATCAGATGAGGCTGCCTGTATTATAGCAGGCATGCCGCCTATTGACCTCCTAGCAATGGAGAGAAAGAATGTCTTCGAGACAAAGCGACAACAAAATGACAACACTCAGAAGGACATCTGGGATTCCGCGAAGAAGCAGACACTGACTGAGTGGCAAAAAAGATGGGACTCCAGTGGCAAGGGGCGATGGACACATCGCCTCATACCAAGGATAGAGGGCTGGACCGAAAGAAGACATGGGGAAGTAAATTACTACCTCACACAGTTTTTGACCGGGCACGGATGCTTCCGGGCGTACCTGCACCGATTCAAATTAGAAGACCGTCCAAACTGCCCAGTGTGTATGGACGCTGACGAGGATGCGGAGCATGTCTTCTGTGACTGCTCACGATACCAACAGGAAAGAGAAGAACTTGAGAGCTATCTCCAGACCAGAGTAACACCTGAGTCGATTATGGAGGCTATGCTGACTTCGGAGGATGGATGGTGCACAGTAAACAACTATGCAGCAGATATACTTAAGAAGGTCAGAAAAGACGAAGAAGGAAGAAGAAAAAGACGAGAGATGCTGAATGAAGCTGGCGACCGGACGATGCGGTAAGAAGTAGAAGGCACACAACACGGAAGACTACTAATGACGGTAATGGGAGAACCAGTGATGCCGACCACATTCACAGAAGAGGGCAGGAGCCCAATGACCCCCGCGAAGCATTGCTTGGCGGTAGTACCGCGGGGAGGTCAACTCAGAAGAAAGGGCACGGTTCACTTTACTAAGGGTCAAAAAGTGAACGGAGGGGATCCGGTTGCGGTGGGGCGTAAAAACCCTGGCGTATACTGGAAGGTTTAGTGAGTGCGAGTCTCACACACGGTGGTACTTCACTATATCATGTCATGGTCCATAATGGATTTGCCTTAAACCTCTCTCTCTATAAGAAAAAAAAAAAAAAAAAAAACATACATACATACATACATACATACATACATACATACATACATACATACATACATACATACATACATACATACATACATACATACATACATACTTACATACATACATACATACATACATACATACATACATACATACATACATACATACATACATACATACATACATACATACATACATACATACATACATACATACATACATACATACATACATACATACATACATACATACATACATACATACATACATACATACATACATACATACATACATACATACATACATACATACATACATACATACATACATACATACATACATACATACATACATACATACATACATACATACATACATACATACATACATACATACATACATACATACATACATACATACATACATACATACATACATACATACATACATACATACATACATACATACATACATACATACATACATACATACATACATACATACATACATACATACATACATACATACATACATACATACATACATACATACATACATACATACATACATACATACATACATACATACATACATATATACATACATACATACATACATACATACATACATACATACATATATACATACATACATACATACATACATACATACATACATACATACATAAATAAATAAATAAATAAATAAATAAATAAATAAATAAATTAAATAGATAAATAGATAAATAGATAAATAGATAAATAAATACTCAAAATAGATTAGATTAGATTGGGAATACACAGAAATGAACGAAAACAATTTATTTATCAGTATTCGAAAAGTTCACCTCTGTGCATTCCTGTCACCGTGTAATTGTTTAAGGCGCCTTACTAACGCCGTTTTAAATTTGCAAAAAGATGGCAGACACCTCACACTGCTTGGGAGCAGGTTCCAGAGGTGCGCACTTTGAACTCTAAAGGAGAAAAGGCCCTTATCGGTGCGCAACCCCGAAACCGAGAGCTCCTTCGTACCACCTCTACTTGAAGTCCTGGCCTGTTTTTTTTCAAAAGGGCAGTAAAATATGGTGGCTGTTGCATTACAATCGCTTTGTAAAGCAACAGCCCCATAAAATACTCTCTTCTCGCCTTTAGATCCAGTCAGCCCTGTCCTTCCCTGTATGAGGTGATATGCTCATCACGCCTAACACCACATATGTATCTCACACATGAATTCTGTAAACGTTATAGTCGTATCTGAAGAATCACTGAGCAGTAGTCTAAGTGAGGCAGTACCAGTGCACATGCCAGCTGCTTCCGTAGTACCTCCGTGGTGCAAGAACGGAATAATTTCAGACTGTACAGAGCTCTATTTACTTTCTTACTGAACCCATTTAATTGCAGCTTCCATGTTAACCTTTCGTCCGTCACCACGTCGAGGTTAGTAATTGTATCGACAAAGGGAACGTGTACGCCGGTCTGTGTCTCAATGCCGAGCATAACGTCCTCGTACAGAGTCATGTTTTTTTGTATAAATGTGTCAGTTCAGCATCAACCCATGGGGGATTCATTTTCTTTTTCGGTGTAAATTCTTTTAAGGGCGCAATTTTATCTATCACGGCCATGAGGTTGACACTGAGGCACTCTAATTGACTGTCAAAACCTGCCACAGGACCATCAAATGGTGACGAATCACAGTCAGCTATGTGACACAGGAGGTGGTATTGCTGGATCGATTTAAAATCCCTCTAGCTGAAAGCTTCAGCCACAGGGGATGCAGCAGTTTCGACCCCAATCTTGACCTCTATGATGTTACGATGACTGGGAAAGGGTGCCGGCTGATTGCTGCTGCTCAGCACAACGTCATTGTAATCTGTTAGGATTAAATCAATCCATGTATGGGAGTCCCCAACAGCGAACCACTCCCAGCAGTGTCTGCGGATAGTCAATTTTTTCCGACAGTCTCCTTTTGAACTGTTAACGGAATAACAGTCTTGTCAATTACATTCACATTTTCAAGATTATTTGTTGTTTGTTCGATAGTTGGTGCAGGTTGAGTAGTAGCATATGATCTACTATTTCTTGGAGATCTGCCGCTGACGAAAATTCATGGCAGACGTCGCCATTACATCTCTTTACCAGCAAACGGCCCCCTCTATGCCAAACGTATTTAAAATTAAGTCTCATCGCGAGGGCCTTGAGACTTCTATATTTAATAAAAGAGCTTTTTGTTAAACGTTTAGTAATACAAATTTTCCCGTTAATAATCCCATCCCTTGTGTCCTGGTCATGAGCTGCAGTAATAAGTTTTTTTGCTTGCATAATTTTGTCACCTAACACACTGCTGGACAGGGTAACAACCCACGGTGACCGTCTGTGTTCGCTGTTTACATCTGCCGATGCAGCAGCAATCGGCTCCTCTGACCGAAGCAGGCGTGCGCTTATTATTTCAGATTTCTGTGTTGATGGGAGGACACGGCACAGTATTGCGTGTGCAACGTCTACACGCTTGGAGACATTACCGTCAAATATTTTAGAAATTATTAACTCCGTGTTAGTCCTTTTACTGTTGTTACTGTGTATTGCCCTTCCATCAACCGTTTTCACCCGCGTGCTTCGTGCAGGTGATACTGCAGCACCATCATTCTCAGTATTATTATTAATGTGACTAGATAATTTTTTATTCTGTACAACTATGTTGTAGTCGTCATTATTGTTGTTACTGTCGCCATTGGTATCGCCAATATTGCTACTGTTGTCACTTAAATTACTATTGGTTATATGCTTGTTACTATCTTTACATTTCTTAATACTAATTGGTAAAAGGAAAGTGTTTTGTATACTGGGGAGCACGGCAATTCGATGGTTTTCAATTCTATTTAGTATTAGTCGATTATTTTGTTGAATATTCTCTACGTTATTCTCAATTCTATTAATAGCAGTTTCATATTTACTGTCAATGGTTTCTTTTGCTATTATTTTTTCGATATTCTTTATAATTACTATATTGTCACTTTCAATTCTATTCATTTTCTCAGATATAGTTTTAAGGTCATTTTCAAATATATTTATTGTTAAATTTCCAATTATGGTTTGCATCTCAAGGTTATTCTTCTGTAACTTATCTATTTTTTCTAATAGCATATTGTAATCTATCTCAACTTTATTCAACAAATTGTTTGTTGTGACTTTACTGTCATGTAATAATTTATTATTAATTTTTAAATTATAAATTTCTTGGCATAGCACTTGCTTTTCTTTTTTCATCTCCTCCATCTGGGAGTGTTGTTTTGACAGCTTTTTCTCAACTTTCTGCAGTTTGGATTCAATTGTAAACAGTAAAAAATTCCGAGATTAGAGCACCACGGAATTTAGGCGCAATACGACCGAGACATTTGAGCACCGGAGAACGAAGCACGAACCTGTTGCGACAGCGCGATAGATTCCCGGAGCGAGAGAATAAGCGATACGACACGAAGAACGTGTGACACAACCACGTGCTCATAGCTACGCAGACCTCTACCTGCAGTTTGTCATCGCTTTCTGGGAATTGTCCAGAGCAGAGCAAGCACCTGAGCGGAGGACTTTCGTTGGCCAGACAGTAGGTGGTTTTCCATATAAGTTTGCACGACCTGAGCTGTCTCTCTCTCACACTCTCTCGAGTTATTATTTTTTTCTCCGTTTATCACACGTCTCCGAAAGCACGCGTGAATTTCTTATATTGAATAAACCGTTGATCTATTTGTACCTTTATTCTTGTACCACCCTTGATTATACCTTCTTCCTTACGTTTCATGTATTAAGGAGGTTCAGGGGTAACAAAACGACCAATTTATTTTAATTTTTCTTTCTATTTTGCTCAAATTTGTTAGTGGCAATCATTATATATCTTATACTAGTACACCTCATGTACATAATAAAAAAATTTAATCACGAATTATAATGTTGAAAACACGATTATTGTCAATTAAAAGAAAATCATTAAGAATTCACAATTTCTTTTGTTTTCTATCCCATTTTAATGATCGGGGTCTTATTTTGTTCTTTGAATGTTGTTCGTCAGTTCAACTGAAAGAAAATTTTAAAATAATTCATGAGTGTTACATAAAAGCTTATTGTTTATAACTAAATACGCAATGTAGTTAAACAATTAGCTTTTCCGTAGCTCTTATAAATTATTTTGAAATTTTCCTTCAGTCGATCTATTAAACAAAGTTTCAAGAATAAAATAAGACCATGATCATTAAAATTGGATGGAAAACAAAAAAGTTTGTGTATTTTTAATTATTGTTTTTCAATTGACAATAATCGTGTTTGCAACATCATAATTGTTGATTACAAAATATTATTATAGGTATACTAGTATAAGATATATAATGATTGCAACTAACAAATTTTAAAAAATAGAAAGAAAAATTAAAATAAATTGGTCGTTTTGTAATCCCTGAGCCTCCTTAATATATCTTGAGTATTTTAGAGGTACAAACCTCGTTATAATATAAAGACCTTTAATTTCTTTTTTGGGGCGTTCAATTTAATTGTTTCTAGCTCGAGATTTATGCGTTCGAAATTAACTAATTTTTCAAAATTAGCAAAATATTTATAAAGCAGTTTTACTTTAGGATACACCATTCACATTAAATTATATATAGTAATGAAATGAAAGTAGACGTCAAGACCTTTAATTTGAGTACTTGAGGAACTTTATTAATTTATTCTATCAAAAGTTATGCATGGCTGAATATTTTATAATGATTTATGTAGCAAATCAGTGAACGCAAATTATTGTCGATATTGCAATTGCAATTGGATACGTTTCCTAAAATGAATTGAATTATTTTCATTATAAACTATAATATAACCCAATAAAAAAGAAAATGACTGAGTGATTTTGGTTATAGATCCACCTTAAGCCGAACGTAACCTCAAAATACCTTTTTTTTACACTTCTTGAAATAGCTCGCTGAATATGGATTTTATAAAAAAATGTCACTATAATAAAGATGTATAGAATTACATTTTGTATAGGATTAGTACATATTGAAAGTTGGTAAATCAATTTTAATATTTCGAAATGGCCGTTGAAGAGTAACATTTGCAAAATGTCACAGCACAAAAAAAATATGTAAAATAATGTTGAATGTTAATAATTCATTTAAGAATGCCTCTTGGTTTACCTAAAAAGATGCGCTGGGTCCGATTTCCAGATTTCAAAATGACCCTATTGCAAAAAGGTTAATGCAGCATTTCGGATTTCCTGTAACGTCTTTCCCTCTAAGAATTTTTGAATGAAACTGGTGATAATTGAAAGGTATTAACATGTACTTTATGCATGCAAAAGTAAAAATGTCTGTTTACAAAATTACCCCTTTTTTTAACAAAAATACGAAAATGCCCCTCCGTAGGGGCATTATTTAAATTTAAATTTAACAAGCTATACGCAAAAATTTTCCAAAGTAATGTTGTAGATCTCGAGAAACCCATCTTCTTTTACTAAATTTTCACCATATAAATTCTTATCATAAAATATGATGTTAAAGCCACAGGCATCAATAAATAATATAAAAGACATGCGAAAGCACGAACGGTGAGCCCCTCAGCCTGCTGGACGCAGGCCCCAAACCGCGTGTCGAGCTAGTTTGATTCATCCTATGAAAAGTTATGCTAGTTGAACATTTTAAAATGATTTTGGTAGCAAACCCGTGAACGAAAATTATTGCCGATATTAAAATTGCAATCGAATAAGTTTCCTAAACTTAAACGCCAATTCATAAAGATAATCATCAAATAACTTTGAGTAGTCCTTTACTATATTATAAAGTATCAGTAACGTTTTCAAGGAAGTACAGTTCCTTTGGGATAAAGCACAATTTCGAAACCAATACAAATAAGAACATTATACAACAAATATTGTGACTTGCAATAATACAGTACTAGACTCATTAGCAAGAAATTAGAAGATCACTTCGTTATCACATTAATCATGCTTTTATATATTACTCAAAAGAATATTATAACTAAGCTTGATAAGCATACGAAAATTTTGTTTCCTCAAAGAAAAAGGTTTGTGATAGTAAAAAAAGTTTTGCTAGCAACATGTTAGACAACCATGTGTTGAAACTTAAGACATCAAAAAACACTACTTTTAGAAAATGTTTGTGTGTGTATGTATGTGTGCGTGTGTGTGCATGTGCGTGTGCGCGCGCGTGCGTATGTATGGATGTGGATCAGCATTACTCTGAATCTATACAGTGAAAATTAATGTTTCGGGGCTCATATTTTTTTCTTTTTTAAGGAATGCTGCTCAAAAATATTTTTTTTGTTTTTTGATGCGTTTTCATTTTTAGCGGTATTTGATTTTTGAGTTCTAGTTTTTCGGTTCTTTTAATACTTTAGAAATAATATAATCAAATAATAATGCACTTGAAAGAGCATAAAATTACCTATCTTTTCCGACAGGAAGCTTTGAATAAGCTATTTCCCTGGTGTTGTTCTACATGAAATCGTCATTATTTTCAAACGCTTACATCAGTGACATATAAGAAGGATAATTTTAGAAAAAATCGTGATGATTAAGAATATAGAGAAGAATATTCTGCTTAATTTTTTCCTTTTGAAGGGGAAACAATCTTATAACAAAAAACGATTTTAAGTCAACTACTTTAAGGGGGAACTCCAGTGATTTTTTACCAAAAAATCAAAATTTTTTTATTAGATTTTTTTATGTTTATTGTTTTATGAACATTTTGGGACCTGCTGGATGTCAAAGTCTTTGTTATATCAAAGTTATAGCCAGTTGAGTGAAACAATGAACATTGGATAGCATAACAAATTAAAACTTTAAACACGCCTTTCTCGAAACTTACTTTTCTACCTTCAAAAAGTCTTTGCGCAACCCATGACCATGGATATTTTTGAAACTTCTAGAAAATATCGGTTAAAGTATTGTTAAAAAAAGTTAATATTTTGTTTTCAGGTATTATGTCATAATTCAGCATCGCTGGGCTAAAACCGGTGGAGCTATGTTTAGCCGTGTTCATAGCGAAGACGAGCTCGGGTACATGTTCGTCCCAAGGCTTGTGGGTCTCAGTTATATAGGACGCAGTCGTCGTCTTCAGGGTCCTATTTTACCTTTTCACGGGGTTTGCTCTCGGGCAGTATAGGGGGTTGTGGTATGGTAGATACCTTGTTGCAAGAGATATTCATCGACAGCTTTATTTTTAAATTCTAAGTCTCTGGTGCTCTGCACCGCATCACGATCCTCTCGTGAAACTCTTTACTGACGGTTAGGGCGATTGTTTTCCGGATGGGGATACATTCCACCGATCTGGTGAGTAAATCGTGGAACACCAAGATATATTCGTACCCACCCCTACTCCGTGGCAATTGTCCGGTGATATGGCCGGCTACAAATTGCCATGGTCTCTCAACCGTTCGCAAATCCATTCTCCCGATAGGTGACTTCTGGACAACTTTACATTGTCGGCAAACCATGCACCCGCAAACGTATTCCTGTACGTCTGCGTACGTGTGTGTCAAGAAGTATTGCTGACACACTCAGGCATCGGTCTTTTCTCGTTCGACGCGCCCAGCGGTCGTATGGTATGCCGGTGTTCCGTTGGTACTACCAAGTTCCAAGCATCTTCGTCGCCCACAGTGTCCTCGATCTCTTCGTCTGGCCTGTATTGGTATAGGTTTCCCCCAATGACCTTCCATTTGGGGTTTTCTCGAGGGTTCGTGGTTGTCTTGTTGAGGGTAGTTAGGTACCATTGGTCTTTTGTACCCTCTGATCAACTCAAAGAGCCTATTTGTCTTTCTACCTCCTCGTACATCCTGGACAATGCGTCTGGGACGTAATTTAGAGCACCTTTCTTGTGGATTATTTCGTAGTCGTGACCTTCTAGGCATAGCGCCCACTTTCTTGTGGATTATTTCGTAGTCGTGACCTTCTAGGCATAGCGCCCACCTCGCCAGACGGCCGGTGGGGTTTTTCAAATTGCATAGCTAGACCAGGGTCAAGTGGTCTGTTACCATTCGAAAATGGTAACCCTCAATATATGACTGGAATTTCTCGATGGCCCATACCACTGGGAGACACTCGTGTACACTGTAATTCCTTTCTGCCAAATTTAACGTTCTGCTGGCAAATTCTAGTACCCGCTCTCCCTCTTACGTTTCCTGGAGGAGTTATAACGCGTGGCTTGGACTGCCGTGGGCATGCGGCCCGGAACCACGGTATAGAATAACTATTAGGTAAATTATTACGAAAATTATGATTAATTGCCGATCGACATACGCCGTCAAGCAATCAAACATGGACCTCCCAAGGGTCATAATTTTATTTATATTTGAGCGCCAGGCACTGTATTCCGATTTAGTTAAAATTTTACAAACAGTGACGAGCAGTGCCCCTCGTCTTATTCTTTGAATTTATTATTTGCACGGCTAGCTAAGAATTGTTTCTATACGCGGAGAGTCGTGGGGTCTCGACGGTTACGACTTCCTTACCTTTCTTTCACCTTTACACGCGAAAACATAGGTGAAGCTTGTTCAAACAGACACACACATAGGAGTGAGGCAACACAAAAAAAATAAAATAGTATGATCTCTATATTTAGATTTAAAATGAATGCAGTGCCTTTTATTTCACGGAGAACTTATGCGAGTGGGAGAACACACTGTAGGTTTTATACAATAACGTTTTATCGGGTCTCCCACGAGGCACCTCGTTGAAAGTAACAAACTTTTTCCCGTGAGTTAACAAAATTCCAATTTTTAACCAAGGTACAATCTTACAAAAATTCGCCAACGAAATTATCGCTACATCCAGCTTATTTGTGAATCTTACTTTTTATTTCTAAACCGTACTAAATTTAACGTATCTAATGTTTATACTTTAACTTTTCCCTAAAATTAGTCTTAATTTAAATTTAATTAGTTGTGTAAAAAATTGTAACAATAAAATTGTATGAAAGAAATAGTATACGCCCGGGGCAGGAAAGGCAACCCGGCGTCGAATTATTGGCCCATATTAGGCACAAAAAACGTGGAGACTTAGCTTAGTGTCCTTCTCGTCCATGGCGTGGAGGCTGAAGCAAGTAGCGCAGACACACGAAGAGGTTCGGCGAGAAGTTATACAAAAAAAAGAACTAAATAAAAGTTACAAAAAAATATAATTCGTCTAAAAAAATAAAAAATTATACGACTGAACACAAGAAAAAAATTAAAGTCCAGAAGGGACTCGCGGCGCGGATGTTGGATGAAGTCCCGTAGCCAGGAAGGTGTTGGTCGCCCGGGAGGCCGGAGAAGAGTCTGCCGAGTCTGCGTGCGCTGCCGGCTCGAAGGCCGCGGACTTGGGCCCGCCTTCCACGTTGCTGCCTCTGATTGGTGACTTCTCGTCGTTGCCAGGCTCTCTGATTTGAGAGCAACCCTTACGTCAGGTTAGAATCTCAGATTCTCGCCTCTGGTCTTCTTCTCCCCGAAATCGCCTGATGCTGTAACAATCATATTGCGTAAGGCACTGGAAATTTCCATGCTCGCTGGGGGAGAAGTTAGGAGACATTGTATATAGAAATGTCTATAGTACATTGCCTGGTAATAGTCCGTGGGCTGTTACGTAATTGCCGTACGCCCTTGGAAAGAAAAATAAGCTTCTACACTATGGAGTATTTTGCCTCACCAGGCAGATGCTTAGAACTGAGAGAGACAGAGTAAGGAGAGAGTAGCTGTGTTCTTCGAAGATTTACTTAACTTGTAGCTAATGCTGGCGGCCGACGATGACGCTCGTTGCGATGATATTATACGGCGAGCTGCGAGGTATTATGGACGTTTGAGGCGTGCCTGGGCTCGTTGCCTTTGAGAGGCAGCGGGACACAGCCCTTGATGGGCTGTTGATGATAACTGGCGCCAGATTTTCACCGTAAAAAAAGATGCTTTTTTATTCCTAAAAAATTAATTCGAATCTACGCAGTATTTTTCTTTAAGCTACTATGATTCAGAACGCAAGGTGGAGAGACTCCTCTCACGGTCATGGCATGATTTCGTCTCGAAATCGGCCTTTGATGTATTAGTCGCGCGTGAGTAACGCAGAGAAAATTAAAAATCTTCTCACCGCGTTACAGAGTACTGCACCAATTCCGGTCTTGTTAGCGACAGTGTTGACCACGAATTGTTTATCCGGCAGAGGGCTCTGTAGAACAGAGGCTCAGGCGATCAGCGCCTTCAGCTTGTCAAATGCAATTTGGTGGTCTGCAAGCCATTCGATTTTTTGGTTCTTCTTTAAAAGTCGAGTCAAAGGCTCGGCCAGCGTTGCGTAGTCCTTCATGAATCTTCTATACTATGAAGACATACCCAGAAAACGCCTAAATTGTTTCAAATTTTTGGGAGCCGGGTAATTCATTACCGGTTTAATCTTTTCTGGGTCTAGTCTGATCCAATCAAGGTTCACCAATACTCCAAAATATTTGGCTTCTGGTTTGCAGAGTACGCATTTCTCTCCGTTGATAATTAGTCCTGTGGTTATCAACTTTGCGAAGACCAGTTTTAGTGGCGTTTGTGTTCTTCCAACGTTTCCAAGATTATGATGATATCATCCAGATATGCGAGAACATAGGGTTTTAAATCTGGACCAATCACCATATCGATAAATCTTTGAAACGTTGCGCCCGCGTAAGATAAACCGAACGGTATTCTCAGAAAGTGGAACATCCCTTTTTCTCTGACTGATGTCGATCGTCGATATGTATTTTGCCCTCCTCAATTTCCTCAATATATCATGCATGAAGGGCAGAGGATACGCATCGGGCTTCGTCTGCGCATTAACCTTGCGGTAGTCGACGCAGAACCTGTAGGTGGCATTCTTTTTGATTACCATCACTACTGGGCTCGACCAACCACTATTAGATGGTTCGATAATCGCTTGATCTAGCATCTCCTTTACGTGTCGGTGCAATTCCTGTTCTATTTTCTCTGAGACCGGGTAATACTTTTGCTTTATGGGCTTGGCTGATTCAATAGCTATATGATGCTCGATGTCACACGTTAAACCACAAGTGTCTCTTTGGCCTTGCAAAGATTCGTCTAGGAGACTCTCTAGCTTTTGGCGTTGCAACTCCGTGACATCGGCAATAGCGACTGATGATATGGCGGCTATGCCAGCATTCAAACTAGCTACCTCCAGCTATACTCTAGATTGGATGCCGTTGAAATATATTACGTCTTCGTCTGGGTCAAATATCGTCCTAAACTTCTTCACGATGTTCACACGTACATAACATTCGTCCTCTAGGTGTGGAACGATACCCACGCGTACATCCCGCGTTTCTCCTGCGATTGTTATGGGAAGTGTTGCGTGACCTACCAGTGGACGGAACGATCCATCTGGTAGTTTCACTCTTCCTGCATATTCGGTCGATAGATCTTCCCCAAATGCACTGGCGATCTGTAAGCCGACTGCCCCCATTACAGTGCTGGACGCTCCACTGTCGCACAGGGCTCGTATCGTGAAATCTCCGACTTCTATCTGTAGCTATCAGCGAGTTTCATCTTCTTCCCTATATGCCAGCTTCTGCGGTTGCATGGGCTCGGGTTCCACTTCGGTGGACTTCGAAGATTGACCCGATCTAGTTGGTCTCATCTTCTGGATAAGACCTGGGGAGTTCTGTTCGTGTGTTAGAGTCTATCGCCATCACTTCAGCTTCGGCTATTTGCGCTACCACAGAGGTGACCTTTTCTTCCGTCGTCCCTTTTGGCTTATCCTCTCCTTCGGGGAAGGTTGTGCTCATTCGGGTTGTCTATCCTTCTGGACTATGCGTTGGTCTCCGCTGACTTTCGTTCACTTTCCTCTCTTCCGAGAGATTTGAGATTAGCTGCCCGTCTTGTACGATCTGACCTTCAGCTGAGGACTCGCCTTGACGTGGCTGGACATCTGTTCTCCCCTTTGGCCCTACTGAGCCAACTGGAGTTGGGGCCATAGAGTCTGTGCATCCTTCTGGATGAGTCGTGAGTTACTTTGTTTGAGCTATTTCCTCTCCTTCTCGTAAGAGGATATAGCTCCGACGCTCCCCCAAATCGACTTCGCCTTCAGGCGAGAAGTCGCTTTGGCGCTTGTTGATGTCCACATCCCCCATCGCTGCTTCGGCTTCGACTTCGGTTTCCCAAGCATTTGGGGCAATACTTCTTCATGAAGCCTAATTCTCCACAGCCACAGCACTTTAATGGTTGGGTAGGATCAAACCGTTGCCTGCCCCCCCTACCCCCTCCCGACGGTGCGCCAGGGCGCTCCGACCGGTGTTGTTTTCCCCCTTTCCTAGGAGGAGATTTGCTTTGCTGTCTCGAATTTGATGACCTCTTCGAGCTTATACATCCCCCCTTCCCTTGTGTCTTTCTGAACAGTGAGTTCTCGCTCATTCTCGGCTGTTGGAGATGTTTCAATTTCTCATCCAACATCTTGACGAACATGGCCATGAAATCTAGCGTGAACGGTTTTGCTTCGTCTATCGACACAGCAGAAATTTCGGTTTTCTGCTTCTTTTGTCTGATAGATGGTTTATAAGCCAACTCGGGAAGCAGCGACGCTTCTGGTACTGGCGGTAGACGGTACGCTCTTTCTTGCTCCAGCGTTTACTCTGCGTCCGTTGCCGCGTCTAGCAACGTCGGACCTCCTGACCAGCTTCTGCGATCTGATCGCATATTTCGGTGCAACAGGTCTAGTTCGTACGTCTCCTCGAGCCATGGGGATAGCTTATTCATAATTCCTACCAGGCATGTGAGGTAGTCTCGTACCATTTCATCCGGACTTTGCGTTCAAATATATGCCTCGTTCCGCAGCCTCTGTTGATATTGGAGACTCGTGCCATACCAATGTCTGGCCAAAGTTGAGAAATCTCTCCAAGTTCTCCATTTCATCTTGTTATTTCGATACCAGGTCGCTGCAGTATCTGTGAACAGTTCTGAGAGTGCTGCCAGTAGTTCTTCGTCCGATAGGTTGGCCAGTGTGTTGCAGTCTTCGATTCTGGCGAGGAAGGCATTAATGCTCTGGTCCTTCTTGCCAGAGAATTTGATATTCCATTTCCTAACCATTTGACCAACATCTCCTGGGTTGCCATCACACGTTGTCGTTTGGCCGAGGGTCTCCGACCAGGGTCTTGGGCTTGACCTGCCATGGTCTCGTCGTCCTTCGCCAGGTGTGTTGAAGTGTCTTTCGTTCGCATTTGAGCGGTCTGCCGAGTGATCTGGGCTTGCTCTGTCTCTCGGCCGCTCGTCGCTAGGCCTTTTCTCTCTTCTATTCTCTGTTGTGCGATTCTGCCGCCGATCGCCGGTTGTTGTAGTCCTTCGACTATGTTCTTCACCCCCCCCCCTCCCCAGGCGTTACTCGAATTTCTCTTCGTATTTCTAATATCTGTGACTTTTTAGATATATGCTTTATAATTATTTTCTACGCATGTTCTGCCAACATTAATCTTAAAAAATTAGTTAATTTTCTCATTCCAGTTGAAGACAAACCCGCACTATTTTGATACATATCCATGCGTTCTGCTGAAAAAATCACATCACTTTTAGCGGAAGGTGCCAAAAGAAGTTTAAATCCTTTATTGACGAAACCTTTCAATTCTACATTGATATCTTTCCGTCCATTTTCAACACAGTTTGAAGAATTTGTATTCGTTTTCTTTTTAGCATAGACTTAGCAACACTATCTTGAACACTTTCTGGAGCCTTATCAATTATGGACATTAAATTCTCGTGAGTAGATCTTACACTATTACATGTATGACTTTTGCCTTTGCTAATTTCACCAAGACATGTATCACAGATTAACTTTGCTTTACGCTTGACTGCAGTCTTATTTTCACGTACTGAATTGTTTGCGGAACTTTTTGAACTAGCGCATTTTCCATTATCTTGATTAAATTTAATTTCAATATTACGCAGACGACTTTTGCCGTTCTCAACATTTGTATGACTTTTGTGTCTGCCAGTAAGACAAATATAACAGTTACACTCACTTTTTTCACTTCTTGTTGCCTTCAATAAATGCATATTATCATAATTTAGCATAATCGGCAAAGGCCTTTTAAAATTTTTGTTGCTGTGTTCATTGAGAGTATTACGATATGTATTACAAATACTTAAAGACTATCTAGAGTCATTTGACTCGCCGCTGTAGCTTTACCCCGGTGTAGCTGTGCAGGCTTTTCCTGCGTATACACCGAATCTACGAGGATTCGTCTTCGTGCGGAGTTTTCTCGACGCACTGGTTTTCGCAGCCTGTAAGGAGCGAGAAAACGCGAAGGTTAATGCTTTCGTAACGCGAACAGAGATGTAGCGTTGCTTCGGCCTGACTCGATGCGAGGAGCAGGCGGGTTCGGATTAATTAATGGCACACTGATTTTAATAAAACAATAGAAGCTATATTCTAAAACGATAATAAATAAATATTTTACAATTACTTTAACATGTAAAACGCGAGTTGGTAATGACAAAATAAAAATCGCATAGGTCGAGCATCGCTTGGATCGGAGAGGGTTGTGATCGCGCGCGTTCCCTATTCATCATGCGCTGAACGGAGCCCTTTTATCTTAAGGACACGTCACGCTATTCGCAGTGTGGCCCTATAAATGTCCGCGGTTGACGCGGGTTACTCCTTACCTCTATTAACTAGAGTGCGACGATACGATGTGGTAACGCGCCGCTGACGATATCGCTTGCTGCTACGATTCGACAAGGTTCTCGTTGCAGCTGCTCTGCGCTTTGTTTCTCCTTTTCTATGCTGCGGTGTCCTTCGTCGTACCACCAAAAATTGTGTCTTCTATGATGGTGTTGGAGCGTCTCTTTTCGCGAGGCACACGGCATGAGAAATTGAGCGGTAATGTTTCTTCCTCTCCGCGGCCGTGGCCCCCCGCTCCATCTCGCTCTCGTCTTCACACTTGTTGCCGCGCGTGGGCATGAGATGGCGTCTCATGCCCCTTTCGCGTCTTCCCGTTCGCGAATTATACGCGGCTCGTTACATTCCATATAATCTCCGTACGTGAGAAAGTTATCTTTCGGGGGAAAACTCGAAGGTGTACATGATTTTTGCCAAAATACAAGCTTGTGCGGGGCAAAATCGAAGGAATCATGTATTATGCAGTTGTAGGCCTACTGGCAAATAGACAGCCTTTTGCTCCAGTCTTTACAATTTTCTGTATATTTTTTCAAATAATCTCCGAGTGTATGGTGCATGCGCTCAATGCCACCGTTCGATCGCGGGTGATATGCCGTGGTGCAGTATTTGTCAATTCTAAGGATATGACAAAATTCACTTAGCAGTCTATTTCGAAGGGGGTACCATGGTCTGTCAGCAGGGCCGCGGGTTGTCCGAAATAAGAGATGACTTGCTCTGTAAATGCGCGTGCAACCTCATCCGCGCTCGCCCGTATCACTAGAATCAGGATGCAGTATTTTGTTGAGCAATCCTGTATTGTAAGAATATATTTATAACCTTTTTCCGAGTTTTTAAGTGGAACATCCATTGACACTTTCTGGTTAGGTTTGGAAGGCGTGTCCGTTATTACCAGTGGCAGGCGTGTTTTTACACGCACTAGCTTATTTGTTTGGCATTCTACACATCCTAGCGCAAATTGACGTATATTTAGACGCATGTTTCGCCAGTAATAGTCATTGACAATTTTGCTGAAAGTTTTGTTTATGCCTCTGTGTCCACCGATTGCTGCTTCGTGATATTCTTTAATCAATCTACAGCGATATATTACAGGAGGAATAGGCAAGTTGTTTAAAAACAAAACTGCTATCAGCGGCACTCCTTCCATTTGATCTTCAAACAAATCAATAACTGGGGTCCATTCAGATATGGTTAGGATGGCTAAATCTCTTATTATACTACAACTTTTTATATTTTGGCCACGAATCTGATCTTTTAATATTTTTAAACATTTATTTAAATTAGATTTGAGTGCTTTGTCATTAATGCTATCTTTGACAAATAATCCAAGCAGATTTATATCTTTGCATTGCGATACATGCACGTTTGCAATTTTGTAACGTATTTTGGCGATTTCATCGGTGCTTATGTATTTCCGTTCGTTTAATGCTTGCAAGATTTCAGTGTCGAGAAAGTGGTCAGTGGTTAAGAGATAAATAATATTTTATTTATATTTGAAAGGGTGCTTATCGAGCGTTTTTAACTTCGAGAACGGAGATGGCTCTTCGCCGTCTAACAAAGCCCACGGCGGCTTCTCACGCGGTAGCCATGCACTGATAACGGGACACCGCTCGAGCGCATTTGTGTGCGCGCGCGCAAGAATACCTGCCTCTCGTGCACTGCGCGCGTCAGATTGCACCCAGCCGGAGTCTTGTGCATCTTTTCCAGAGTGTGAGCCGGAGTGCGGCTCTTTGCTTGAGGGAGATTTACGATTGTCCTCGATAGGTTTATCATTTTTCCCTTTATTTATAGGGGTGATCTGGAGCTTTTGTCCGACTCATTGCGATCAATATAATTTATGCCACTATTAATATTTTCTGGCTCTACATTTGTATCTATTACATGTAGGGTGTAAAGTGGTCCCCAAACATATGCAGATGTACATAGTGTTCGGTAGTGTTCACTATAATGTGCCAAAAATCTACATTTCCATTTCCTAATTGTTGGTAAATGCAAATATTCTGGTTAAATTCCTGCGCAAAAATATATGAACAGTCTGCATTGCCCCATTTAGTTTTTGAGCTTAAGATCTCTCGCGCTTCCTCTGCGTGTCTGCAAGTTGGTAGCGCTGGAGAGTAAAGCAGAAGCTTACGCAATCGCACATCCAATATGCTCAGCTGTTGGATTTTTATTAAAGAATAGAACAGACAATTATCGGGTGACTGCGACGGTATATCGTTGCTGCGAGCTAAGATAGCGTGCGGGTCCGCGCACCATTATCTCGCCTCGTAAGTTAAAATATCTCCTCTATACGATGAGTCAGCTGATGGTGGCTTTTCGGAAGTGAATTTTGAATCATTAAAGATACGAGGGACATATTTAAAACCGTCTGTGTTGCCCTGTTCATAGGACCCAATATCGGGAAATTCAATTTCGTCCAAATACTCTTCCATCTCAATGTTTGAAGTTGGTGCAAATCTTGACTTTCTTTTACTTTCAATTTTTCTCGTCATATTCAGAGCATTTCATGCTTTTCCGCTATGTTTTCTCTAGAGAAATCTCCCCTGTCTCCGTTAAATTTATTATTGGTGTTGGTGCAGGTTCATTTACTTTATTTGGGAGACGGCTTGCAGCTTCGCTAGTCCAGCTTAGCGGCGACGTTCTTCTCGGCTGAGGTATTATCTGCATACTGATATCAGTATCTGATTTCTTCTCGTCGACGATTCACACTGTGCTCGCTGTGCATCTGGACTTTTACTGCCAGAGCTTTTGCGTTCGAGGCAATTAAAGTCGGGTGTGCTGCCGGGCTCTGTGTCGGCTTCCCATACATTTATCTGCATGCCAGTTCTCCCTTTAATGTCGCGCTCTTGTACGTCGACAATTAGCCTCGCACGTAATTTATTTGCCAAATCTGGTAATATTTGTTTAATTGGCGTATGTGGCTGCCTGCTATGTTGCTGCTCTCGAGAGTGTGAGAGGAAGCTGTCTGCCGATTTTTCTAGTATTTCAGAATTTTTAAGTAAATTTGGGGGTGCCGTTTGCACTATTTCAGCAATATCCATAAACCCGGGCTGCACAGTAATAATTCCTAAGAGTGGCATATTTTGATCTGGAACAATGTTACACTCTGGCGTGAAATTAAATTTAGGCGGTGATCGATTGAGCGATTGCGGTCTGATCGCTTCCGCCAACCTGCGCTGCTCTTTGGGAGCTTCCGCGACAGCTGTTGTCGGTGTGCACGTGATTTCCCCACCCTCACGCAAGCCTTTTTCTTGGCGTAATCTCGCCATTCTATCGCCAGTTTTAGCCTGACTAATTATAGGCTTTTTATTTTTGTTCAAAATGTGGCGTGAAAAATGTGTCTGTTTTTTTTCTGGTATTCATGTATTTATCTGCTTTCTTTAATTCAGGAGTAACAGAGTCAGAATCTGAGATGATGTCGGAATTTCTTTCATTTACTTGTTTTTCCGTGCTGGCTGGCTGTGTAATCTCTGCTACCGGTGATTCGTCGGGTTTGTTTTTTTTGTGAGCCCGATGGAGGCATGTAATATGTTTAAGACTTTCCCACGTTCGTGCGTGTCGAACCGAAATTTATATTTCCCAGCCGGCTCTACATCTACATTTGTCATTACACAGGCAAGTTGTATTGTGTATGTGTAATCAAGCCTGTAAATATCGTTTTTCTCTTCATGCTGTGTCAGCCATTGTATATTTATTAGCTCGTCTTCTCGGAAAATGTCGCTCGTGATCAGACATAAAAAGAAACCGTTTTTAGTGTTTCTTACAGCTAACAGATCACCCTATTTATATAAAAGTGAACTGCTCCTGCGGTTCTTTTTGCGGCTTTTTGTTTCAGATGTTTCTGACTCCGATCTGACTTGTTTGCTTTTCCTGTCTTTGTCGGTACCCTTTTTCTTTACGGTTCGTGAGACAAATATTCTACCTGGTGGCTGATGCAGCTCGACCTCGATGTCCCCCTCTTCTTATGCGTCTACAAGTTCATAAAGCTCCGCTCTTGGGCGCTCGGGATTTTCTTCGCCCTCTGCCATAACAGGGTTACGTGAGAGTGCATCAGCATTTGAATTTATGATGCCGGGCCGATAATATACGTCAAACGTGTAACCACGCAATGCAGCCTTTAACTTGTTAAACCGAATGTCTGGTTTTTTGGTGGTGTCAAAATGCTTGAGTGGTTCGTGATCTATAACCACTGTGAATTTCCTGCCGTACAGATAAGGTCTGAACTGGTCTTTCGCAAACAAGACGCCAGCAACTCCTTATCATACGTGATGTATCGTAATTCACTCCCTTTGAGTGGACTGGATGCATAGATGCATGCAGTATCTGAGCCAATGGTTCCGTGGCTGAGTACCGTCCCAAGTGCGTAATCTGAGCTATCACTCGTGACAATAAACGGCTTGGAAAAATGCAGTGCAGCTAGAACTGGCTCGCTGCACAAGATCCTTTTTAGTTCGTCGAAAGCTAACTTCTGTGCCTCTCCCCATTCAAACTTGACACCTTTGCGCAGCAGTGTTGCCAGTGACCGTGCGATTCCTGCGAACTTGAGTATAAACTTTTTATAATATCCGGCAAAGCCCAGTCACTGCTTGACTTTTTTCGCATTCGTCGGCACTGGGTATTTTTCCACTGCCTCAAGCTTCTTGGGATCTGTACGTATCTTGCCTCCCTCCACTATGTGTCCGAGGACAAGTGTCTCTTGTTTCAAAAACAGACACTTCTTGGGTTCGACCGTGAGATTGACGTCTAAAAATCTTCTCATGACTCGTCTAAAGCGAATGCCATGCTCTTCAAGATTTTTCGCGGGGATCATGAAATCGTCCTAATATATGGCGACTTCTTTACCCTGCATTCCCGCCATGGCCATGGCCATAGCTTTTGAGAAGACATCGGTTGCGTCTTTTAGACCCATGCCAACTCGCCGATATTGTAGGTGTTCAATCGAATTCTGCCCAAGTGGTGCATCAAATGCTGTGTATCAGGCCGAATTCGGATGAATGGGAATCTGGTAAAAACAGGATCTGATGGTCCGGGTTTTTCTTGAGCATTCTAATTGTAACTGCAACGTCAATCGGCTTATCACATGTATCTTGCCCCTTTTTCTTCCATGATTTTTACCCGATTATTTGTATCAAAATTGTCGTTCTCATCGACAAAAAGGGTATTGTTTGATTTAGAGGTCTCGCACGGTATTCATTCAACTTGCGGAATCTGTACTGTAGCCGACTCTTTGCCAATGCTTATACACTCAACATATAATACCCCGCTGTGATTTTGTGCTACAAAATTGATAAATAATAAATCTGGACCAATGTCTTGCAATGGGACCCAGCCAAATTCCAGGTCAATATTCTTAATTTTTGGATACATAATGCACCGCGATTTCGCAGGTGTCATCGTTCCCTCGGTCATAGCTTCGGTCGGTGATTTCCAACTGTGCCCGGCTACCGTGCAGGAAATAGGCGCGCTGTGTGACGTCACGGGAGACGACGAGGACAAAGGAGTTTACTATTGACGGGGGCGAGGCGTAGCCATGGTAACGCAGATAGCTGAGAGTTGGTGGGCGCGGTCTTGCGTATCGTATTGGCCCGCTGTATAGCCGTCGGCCTCTTATTGACTAGAGTGGACGAAGCTAGCTCCTTCTCTTTCCCACACGCGCGAGTGCTGCTCTTCGCGCGTGGGGCTTCCGACTCGAGCGAACACATCCTCGACTCGATGCACTCCTAGTACGCTACAGCTTCAGGCTGGATCTGAAGCACGATCCTCTGGTGAGTGCAACGAAGAGTTTTCGTTTCGGGTGACAATTAATGTTATATAAGCAACACTTTCGTAGTGCGTTGCTGCTCCTGGGAATCTCACTGCAGATGGCGCACTTATCGACAATGATGGTAGGTATGACTGAGTACAGACGGTCTGCAGATGAAAGTAGTGATGTTGTTACCTGGAGCCAGCAGATGTCATCTCGGTACGATGTTGGTTGTTCGCGGAGTCGGCAGATGGCGTGCAGGTGAAGAGGGCGCTCTGCATGCACTGCTCTAGCTGCGTAGGACCAAAATTAAATTTTTTAATTTCAAAATATTCATCTATAGTATGATTATTAAAATATAATTTTTTCTTTAAATTGGGTTCAATTATTTTAAATTACAAGAAGCCAATCGAATAGCTGCGGCGATTCCACAAGTAGTTTTATAACTTTAATTAAAACTGTTTTCAATTTTACAAAAGTCATCAGCACTAAACAATGATTCTGTTAATCTTTTCGCAGTATTGTTATTGATAGTTACTCTAATCGGCTTTCCAGATGACTGGGATAATGACACTGAAGTATCGCTTGTATTTAGTTTTTGTTTTTCATCGATTACACTTTTAAGCAGCAAGGATACTAGCTGTTCCTTTTCTTTTGGTCGACAAGATTTTTCGATACATACATTCAAATTGTCTATACGACTTAACTGAGTGCACACGTGACTTTTTTCTTTACCAAAACAAAGAAAAACACGCCGAACATCGTGTCTCGGAAACTTTATTTAGGGTACTGCATGAATATTGAGTTGATTTTGAGTTACTCGTGGAAACACTTTTTTTATTAAAATCCACTTTTGACTCCTTCACAAAGTTTTTGTATCCTGGTGATCTTGAAACTGAATTGAGAATAGTTTGTCTGTTTTTTCACTTTACCGCGGTATACACCTAGTTTGCATGAAACACAGACGACACGCGGAAGACATTCATTATCAGAATCATAGTCTTCAAGCAAACCTTTTAATTTAATTTTTAAAGCTGAATATATCTTTATCATAGTCTTACTTTTTGCACAGCATAATAAACAAATCACGAGACGATTTTGTTCATGCATTCGTGCAGGATGGTTACTCGGATTTATTGGGATGATAACTTACGATATTTACCTTTCCTGTTTAACTGTATCTGGACGACTGACAAGTTTACTTGAAACAAAAACATACGCAATGTTATGTTTATTTTGAAAGTCGGATATTTTCACCTTTGAGTAAAACGATGTAATTTTCAGGTTATCTCTATAGTATTTACTATTAAGTGCGTTAAGGTCATTCTGACTTTATATGCTACATAATTACAGAAATTTTGTCCGCGCCTACGATATGATTTGCCCCCCCCCCCTCCCCCTGATAATGACTATGACGCACCCAGACAGCTAGAAAGCATTTACTGCTGGAAATGCAGTTTTCTTATATGAATGCAGCCTGCCGATTTTCCCTTCACAGTAAAAAGTGTCCAGGACTTTATCAAACGAACGCATTTCCTACTCTAAGTGGACTTATCAGTTCGAACGAGCAAATAGCTCGGTCGAATGCATTTCCTTGCATGCAGTCAGCATATCGGTTCTTACACCCAAAAAAAGCTCAGAAAAAAAAATCACATTAAAGCAGTCGACGTATCGGTTTGTTTACATCCGCTAATGTGCATCTGCTCATCCTGATTTTCCCTACACCGGAAAAAGTTACCACAACTTTATCTATCAAACGCATTCCTTGCGCTCAGTCGACTTATCTGGTCGTATATAGCTCATCCCAATCTTCCTTTTACCGTGACAGTGTGCACGAATTTATCTAAGTGTCGCCTTGCTTTAAAAGATAAAAGATAGTAGGCTGCATTCGTATACTTTATACCATCATGCATTTCATCTCTTTTAAAAAATAAGAGAGGGAGCATTCCTTTCCTTCTTTTCTCAAATCAAAAATTACCTTGAGTAGGGATAAAACACAAACGGTTACTGGATCACTGAAAGAAGGGGTAATGCAGGAGAAGGGGCAAACCCACTCCAAATTTTTTAATGAATGCGAAGGGAAGGGGATATATAGATAGACTTAAACACACTACAGGTTCTGGATCACTTGGGAAAAGGGCAAGCCAGTGGAGAGGCTTAAAACATACAATACAAATTCTGAAAAAATTGGAGAAGGGGCAATACTGGGTAGGGCTTATACACTACAGATTCTGGATCACTTTGAGAGGGGAGGGAGTGATCCAAAACCCGTGTGGGCCAGTATGCCTATAGCCTATCTACTTATGAAACATGTTTATACGTTAGAAAAACACAAAAAAATATTGTTACTATCACAAAGCTTTCACTTTGAGAATGCAAAAACATTTATATATTTACAGAATGATATTTTACAATGTCGACATACAGGTGCATATTAACAACCAAGCAATGTCTTAATCTAATAATAGATACTTGATAGATAGAATACAGTGCGTTGTGGCAAAAGAAAAACTCATTTTTGTTTATTTACAAATATAATTATAATTATAATTATAGTTTCATCACTATTTAATTAACAAATTTCTTAGGTTTATGCAAATATCATTTAGTGAACTGCTATAATAATCCACATTGAACTTTGAATGTGAATTGGCTTGGCATGTTAGACGGTACATAGGAGAGCAATATCTGAAATGCATGATCGGTTTTGGTAATGTGAACAATCTACATGTCCTTATTTGATAGGAACAGTTTAATTTTAATAATATCATGTAGGCTTCAATACCATTAATATTGAAAAATCCATGAATCAGCTTATATAAGAATACTCCATCGTAAAAATGAAACAAAGAATCTAGGTTCTGCAGTCGAAACTTGATTGCATAGTCGGTGTAGTAGTGTGATAGATGATCCATTGGATACCCACTTTTAAATGCTGCGTACATAATGAATTCATTTTGTATTCTTTGTAATCTCGTGAGGTCTACATAAAAAATCGGCCTCCAAATGATAAATGCGTATATAAGTGTTGATATTACTAAGAATAAATATAGAATTCTTACAATGTTTACATTTTAAAAATTTTTGGTTAGTTTAGTGATTAAACCTAGAGTTTTACTGTCATTATTTGCAATATTATCAATGAGAGCGTTGAAAGTTAATACTGTGTCGAAAGTTACGCCTAGGTTCTTGATCTCGAATACTCTATCTAGATTTTGATTCATCACTGAATATTCAATCTCTCCTACAATCCTTTTTGAGAATGAGATAAATATTGAAACAGAAGTCATATATTATATAAACAACACCAGAATATTCTTCCATAACCTTTTAATTTTATGTTTATTTTTGTTTAATTTAAAAATTTTATTTCAAGTATTTTAAAAACATTATCAAATAAAATTATAAGAAAAATTATATTTCAAATTTTTGCGGTATTAATAGACAACAAGTAGTCATATTTAGCTTTATAGTTATATAGAGCTTCGTCTCTTCCGTTCAACACATTTTCAGAAGAAGATTAATTTCATATAGAACTCTATATTTCTGTAAGTTTTTAAGTCGTAAGATTCATTACTTCCTGAGAAAAAGAGCAAAATGCCAAAAAAACGGGTTTGTTTTGGACGACGATAACTTTTTTTATTTTGTATCAAACTAAACATATTAGAGTAGTTGCTTATGAAATCTGCAAACAAATTTGCTTGAAAATAAGTTATGTTGCTGAAACCGTGCATACATAATACAATATACTGTACCAAAAAAGAGATATTTAAGTACGATATCCAGTATTATTGATTAAAATTACTAAGCCAAGTTGCCAAATCAATTAGTGCCGTTTATTCAAATATAAAACTGAAATTATTTAAAAAATTGCGATACCTGAATAAAGTATTAGCAAATAGTGACGATATGAAGTTTAACACTTTCCTGTAAATTAAACCCATACATTCATTTTAGTGGACCAGACCATTAACCCCCCTGCGCAGAAAGCCGAGTATACTCGTCCAAAACACACGTCATTTTTGTATACATTTTGCATCACAAACTTACATCTTTAATTCGTTAAGATATTTATAACCTCTCAAATTGAAGCCAAATAGTATAGCTTTAATTTATAAGATTGTGGAAGTTTGCAGAAAATATTTTGCAGACTTACATTCGATCTAATCCATATATACGAAAATAAAACTCTGCGTAGGAGGGTTAAAATAGAGTTTAATTTATATTACTAAACATAGTTTCCGCATAGCGCTGATGCGCCATTTGATTTTAAGAGTCAGATTGATAAATTAAGTTGAAATATAATTACAGGGAGAGAAATACGATGGACGAAAGGCAGATGTGTGGTCGTGCGGGGTTATTCTGTATGCGCTACTTGTTGGAGCTTTACCTTTTGATGACGATAATTTAAGGCAATTGCTTGAAAAGGTTAAGCGTGGAGTATTTCACATACCACATTTCGTACCTCCAGATTGCCAAAATCTCTTGAGAGGTATGATAGAGGTAAATCCTGATAAGAGACTAACGGTAAGTTTCATTTATTTATATTTAATAAATTATACAGAGTAAAACTATATTGATGTAACATATAAATTAGATATGCTGCCCTTTACTAAAAATTTGTGTATAACAATTTATATGATATACTATTTGTTATCTAACCTAAGACTCGTATCGATATTTCATAAGTAGTAATCGCAATACTGTGGTGCGTTAAAACAAATATGAGCTTGACACCATCTATGATTGCCGGTGTAAAAAATAAGGGTATTTACTTAAAAAATTAGATTCGACCATGAAATCTCATTCAAGCTACATCTACCCACACATACACACACGCATATACACATACTCACACATGCATGCATGCACTCGGGTATATCGCGATCTCAGAACCAAAGAGTTCTATATCATATTTTTACCCCGGCAGTGTCAATTTATGCCAACCAATCAGTATCGAACACCAGGGCCGTATCTAGTTTATAATAATAACTTTCCTCTGTTCCTTCCGCGTAATTAAATAGTCTCAGTACAGTTGACTTTTATGCTCTGAAACTTATAGTCATGTTATAGTCTCTCAAAGTAACATTTTTTATTTTTTAAGTTTTTATCATAAATTTTGGATTTGAAAGACTATAACTTATGTGATAGGATGATAAAAACTGCCGAATAAGAGAAGTGCGTCAGGATTTTTTTTACAAGGTAGTAAGTAACTGTATAAGTTGGTGTAAGTTATTTGTGAGTAGCGAGCAGATTTTAGACGTTAATAGTATTTGAAATCAAATGATATTTAAAGTTTATTTTATAAATTATAAGAGAAGTAACATTTTGAAAGAAGAAGTGTAAACGCTTTTTAAAGGCTTGAAATTGTATGTAATAAAACTAATAAAATAATACACGGTTTAAGAAGTAAAATGATTTGATAAAACACTTAAAAATAAAAAATGTACATTCTTAATAAGTCTGGAATAAAAATTATGAAAGGTACGAGGAGAGGAAAATAAAATATAATAAAACGTTCTTTTTATTTCATTTTGTTGTGCTTTATGATTACAAAAAATTGTATATATGTCAAGGAGCATGTACACCTCCTTCATTTTAAAAGTAAGATGTAAATGATAGTATAACAAAAACGGCAGCATTAGAAAAGTGCCGAGCGGGTTTTAGATGTTAAAAGTATTTAAAACCGAATGATATTTGAAGCTTATCTTTTTAAATTAAAAGAAATGTAACTTTCTGAAAGAAGAAGTTTAATATAAATATTACATTGGAGGGGTAATAAAGTATGAATTATAAAGTATTAATTCATTTAATATTACTAATCAGAGTTGTATTGACTCACATGAAACTTATGCAAAACAGACCATTCTCTTTTAAGAATAAAAGAATATTCTGTTTAATAGACTAAACATGATAAGCAAAATATTTTAATAAAAATGTTTTATCAAGTATAAAACTTAATAACAATAAAAATGTGAAAGGGGATGTGGGTAGGAAAACAATTATTGAAAATAATTTGTAATACAGCTTTCTTGTTATTTAAAATTCTGTGAATTATGACGACAGAAAATTGTATAAATATTATCATGAAATATAGTCCATGAACGTACTTATTTATACAAAATACACCATCGAAATACCGTTCAATAAAAACAGTATTATTCACATAGATTGTGAAAAAAATATTATCTTTTAAATAATTTGGAGAATAATTTTACAATCATTATGTACAAAAGTAAATAAATAAATATGTATAAAATGTATAAAACGAGCTGACCGAATAAACAAGTGTTTTAAATAGACTATTCAATAGAAATTTGTATTTCATAGTTACCATATTTTAATCTTATATAAATAAGTTAAATACTAAAGCTCGGGGAACAGTCTGAAAGAGTCGAAAGCGCAAAGAATAGCGTCGGCCCTAGGTGGATATGATTCTGGTGACTCTTAATATTCGTCGTTGATCCACTGGGCAACACGCCGAGAAGTTACTGAATAAATACCGGGATCATTAAACCTTGGATAGCTAAAATTAAAACGAGATTAGAGATAGATTAAAGTTTTGTTTTGACAAAAAATAAAAAATACAAAATCTTTAATGCTTACCATCAGTGGATATTTCACCTATTGCACAATCTTTATGCATATGAAGAGGTACATCATCTCGGTGGAATGAAATATTGGAGCTAGACTCGTCAGACCCAGGTAAGTACAGTTTTCCTCCAAGATCAAGTACGCCTTCACCGTCTTCGCAAAAATCGTTGTAATCCAAATGGAACAACTTTTCCATTTGCTCTTCATCAAGGTGATCCTGTAATCGTTTGTCCATCCGAAATAATGCATCATCGTCGATCTCCATAGTTTTTAGTTTTGACAATTATTCCCGAAGCCCTCGTCGAGTAAACTGTGACACAACTGCTAGAGCAACTCGACTGTGCATATGCAACGTTACATTCATTTGCTCATTAGCCGGTCGTATGTCAGCACGCAATCCTGATACAACGATAGTTTTGGGTGGCTTTACTATAACGAAAACCAAATATTAATTATTAATAATTTATTTATCTATCTTAAAATTCAGTTATTTATTTAGAACATTTTTAACACTCACAGAGTTTATCATAATGTTGAAGAAAACCTTTGGGTACCCTAGACTTTTGAAAACCACGTATGTTTAAGATATCCTCAGAAAGCAAGGTCACTGGAAAACTCGAATATAAAAACATACGATAAACTAATATGACGTGGTCTTTATGCAAGATTCTTATCACACCCATTAACACTTCACCACCTACACTATGCGACATATTACTTAAATCCTCAATAAACCGGGCATTTTATCTTTTGCGCAATAGAGCTTTAAAAATCGAGCAAAAACCTATAATACGCGATAAAACTCGAGTAAAATCGGCTAAAACTATTTCACGATTCATTTTTGGTACACAAATTTCAGAACGACGCGATCACGACAGAAGTTACTATATGAATAAGCTGCACTTCCCTTAGACTAAGCTTTCTTGCACAGTCTCTTCGGAGACTCTTCTTTCCTATAATTTACAGTATGGGGAGGAAAAAGCTGGCGGACTGGGGGTCTCTGACCGGCGTCCAGCGTCTTAAGAGTCCATTCTTGGTGGGGACACAGTTGACTCTCGGCAATATATATGTGTATATATTTTAATGTAACACATAGCACAGTGCCAGACTGATGACTGCTGAACGACTGTGTGCAGGAGAATTACAAGAGATTGTGATAGGTCGGTCATAAAGGCCCGATAATGGTTATACTGTTCGACGCTGCAAAAGAGCGGGGGAATCGCGCGCGATCACGTGATTGTCGACCGGCCCCCGCTCATTGGTAGGGAAATCTCAAGCATCTTAGCTTCGGGAATAATTATGAAATATTTTCTATCTACCCTAGGTAGAAAATATTTCATAATTATTCCCGAAGCTAAGATGCTTGAGATTTTTGTATATATATATATATATATATATATATATATATATATATATGTGTGTGTGTATATATATATATATATATATATATATATATATATATATATATATATATATATATATATATATATATATATATATATATATATATATATATATATATATATATATACATATATATTAAGGGGCGCGGCAGCGCCCGCTGGCACGTATAAGTACCCACGGTCCGATACGAAGCCGAAGGGCACACCGTCGCCTTTTATACGTCTAATTGTGCCTTTTTAACCTCTTCAAAATCTTTAAATATCAATATCTAAACACTGATTGACTTATGTGCAGTCTATTGACACTGTTTTAAGAGATAATAATTTAGTCTAACACGTAAAAAAAGTTTCTGTTAAAAAAGATTCATGTAATTAAAGATATAAAGCATAATATATTTGCTCAAATTTTTTCTTTTCATTTTGTTCTCCGCATTTCCGTTTTCTCTACTCATATGTATATAATATACACATATCATATGTATAATACACATATACACACATACAGACCATATATATATATATATATATATATATATATATATATATATATATAGTGCCTGCAGACAGTGCAGACGACAACCACAAAATCTTCTAACCTATTATCAAAATCAAATGTTGAAGGATGAAGGACGCGTTTGTGTCATTTGTATTATTAAAATAAAACGGGTTGTTTTTACGTGATTTGTTTTTATTACGTGATGAAATCTCTGTACAACGATTTCGATAAATATCGTCATGTGGTCATGTGGAATAAAATTATTTCAATCCCAAGTGTAGTTGGAAAAAGCTGCAGTTTTACATGGTAAGAGAGAAGATAAAGAAAATCCCAAGTGTAGTTGGAAAAAGCTGCAGTTTTACATGGTAAGAGAGAAGATAAAGAAAAAGACTAACAGTGAATTCTGTCGAAAGAGATGAAGAACGCACAACATTCAGGAGTACTGGATAAGGTATTACCATCGCTCCATTTTCTGCAGGAGGCTACACCAGAAGTTATACCGAGACCATTTCCTTGACATAATCTAAATCATCAAGGATACACAATGTCTTCTGTTGCAGCAAAAATCGTGGCAAAGTATGGATTTAAAGAGGGTCAGGAACTTGGAAAGAAAGAGCTGGGAATGTCTAGCATTGCAAGTAAAGAAGACTAGTAAAAGAAGAGGTAGAATAGTACAGTACACAAAAAGGAACAATTAAGGACGTCTTCTCTGCCTTTGAGTATGTTGCCCCCTTGAAACTCACAAGGAATAAACAAGATGAAACGAGCATTACTGAAATAATGAAGTCATCAAGTAAAGTTGTTTTGCTCAGAAATATGGTTGGAATTTCTTTGGTGCCACGCTTATAGGTAAAGTCATTGTTAAAATGCATATACAGCAATTAGCTGTGATAATTGCATTCAACGAAGAATTATTAGATAAAATTTTTGTTATACTTGTGGTGTGCTACTTCTTAGTAACAAGTATTTATGTGCTTGTGTATAATCTTCATCGGGGATATACAAAGTCATCTGCTGATTGATCATAACCATACAGGGCATACGCCACTATGCACCAGAAAAATACCACACAATCATGGGGATGCAGTAATTGAATATCCACTCTGATGTTGTCATGATGTAAATATAATACAAATCAAGTTCTTCAATCAAGTTGGTGTATCGCAGAAGCATCTGTCAAATATTTAATACTCCAATAGATGTACTGTTTTTTAACACAAATTTTTGTTATTGACAAGGGTGTTTGTGAATCTTTGTACTAGTGTAAGTGCTTCTTGTGTTTAAAGGATATTACTCAGTTTTACTTTAAACTGCTTGTTATAGCGAGGTATAAGGTCAAATGCTAAGATTCTGTCTTTTTTTGATATCTCAAGCAATTATACTCTGAGGGTAAAATAAACAGCCAGTGCAGTTTGAATACAATTCAAGTTCTCTAATCAAGTTGCTGCGTCACAAAAGCATCTGTTAAATATTAAATACTCCAATAGATGTACTGTTTTTTAACCCAAATTTTTGTTATTGTTGAGGGTCTTTGTGAATCTTCGTACTCGTGTAAGTGCTTCTTGTGTTTAAAGGATTATTTGAAAGTAACATATAACATACTCATGTTCTATCCAGATATAAAGTCAACGCTGGCTCAGAAGGGTCATTTTAATGAAATTACAAAACTATAATTAATCAAATGTTTGCAAGCTCAGGTTTATAATTACATTAAAGAGACTCTTTTCACCCAGCGTTAACTTGATATCTGAATAAAACATGAGAATACTATAAGGTTCTTTCGAAGGAATTTTATTTAAATTTATTTTAAGTGAATTTTCATAATCAAAAAGGCCTACATAATGGTTTAGCTAAAATTGCAAAAGATTACTTCAAGTAGTTTAAAAGAAAATGAAGTCAATGAAACTTTCAAGTTACCCATACACAAACATTTATTTATTTGAAAGTAACACATAACTTTCTAAAAAGTAAAATCTTGGCAAGTATAAGTTTCGATATTACCCACAATATAAATTAAAAGAAATACGCTACAATTAAAATAGTAAACATAAACTAATATTCTATTTTTAAAATATTTCTATTTTTTCGAGAATAGTAAGAATACATTTTCGTCTCTGGAAAAGTTGTGAAATCTATAAAAAATACCTTTCTAAAAAGTAAAATCTTGGTAAGTATAAGTTTCATTATTACCCACAATATAAATTAAAAGAAATATGTTATTACCAAAATAAGACGTTCAATTATGAATTTCATGAATACGCTACAATTAAAATAGTAAACTTAAACTAATATTCTATTTAAAAAATAATATAGTTTAAAATATTTCCATTTTTTACTAATTCTGATAATCTCAAATGAACGCTAAAGAAATTAATGAAATCGATTAACAAATTGGCAAGTATTGTATTTTTATTTGTATATCAATTTCCTTCTTTTATTAATTAGTATGAAGTATACAAATTATTTAAAAAATATTATAGTTTAAAATATTTCTATTTTTTACTAATTCAGATAATCTGAAATAAACGCTAAAGAAATTAATTAAATCGATTAATAAATTGGCAAGTATTTTATTTTTATTTGTAAATCAATGTCATTTTTTTATGAATTAGTATGAAGTATAAAAATTAATAATACCTTTCAAATTTAATATTGTAAGACATTAAATTTGACATAAATACATGTTGATAATAAATAGGTCAAAAAGTCGAACCTCAAACACTGATCTATAATACTCTCGCTGCATTACACTCGCGTTATATGTAGTGCTCATATGGCAATTCATGTCTATTATAGGTAAGCTAACTGATACTTTGTGAAAACAAGCCAATATAATATTACGGACAAACAGTTTATACCTTATCTAGGGCTCTGACTAGCTGCCGTCGTTAAATTGCTACGAACCTTAGGTAACTTCGGCACTATTCGAGGTTATTTTTCCCAAACTCGAGAAATGTTCCAGGTTTAACTGTAGTTCAATATAAAATATAGTGCATTGACGGTCTCTTTAATTTCGACATATAACTATGTCCGTGTAACTGTTTGTCCGTAATATTATATTGGCTTGTTTTCACAAAGTATCAGTTAGCTTACCTATAATAGACATGAATTGCCATATGAGCACTACATATAACGCGAGTGTAATGTAGCGAGAGTATTATAGATCAGTGTTTGAGGTTCGACTTTTTGACCTATTTCTTATCAACATGTATTTATGTCAAATTTAATGTCTTACAATATTAAATTTGAAAGGTATTATTAATTTTTATACTTCATACTAATTCATAAAAAAATGACATTGATTTACAAATAAAAATATAATACTTGCCAATTTATTAATCGATTTAATTAATTTCTTTAGCGTTTATTTCAGATTATCTGAATTAGTAAAAAATAGAAATATTTTAAACTATAATATTTTTTAAATAATTTGTATACTTCATACTAATTAATAAAATAAGGAAATTGATATACAAATAAAAATACAATACTTGCCAATTTGTTAATCGATTTCATTAATTTCTTTAGCGTTCATTTGAGATTATCAGAATTAGTAAAAAATGGAAATATTTTAAACTATATTATTTTTTAAATAGAATATTAGTTTAAGTTTACTATTTTAATTGTAGCGTATTCATGAAATTCATAATTGAACGTCTTATTTTGGTAATAACATATTTCTTTTAATTTATATTGTGGGTAATAATGAAACTTTTACTTGCCAAGATTTTACTTTTTAGAAAGGTATTTTTTATAGATATATATATATACAAAAATATATATACACATACACAGCAGAAGGTGCGACTAGATGTACCCCTGCTACCTCACTGAAAATGAGTCCTAACCCTACCCTAGGTAGAAAATATTTCATAATTATTCCCGAAGCTAAGATGCTTGAGATTTTCCTACCAATGAGCGGGGGCCGGTCGACAATCACGTGATAGCGCGCGTTTCCCCCGCTCTTTTGCAGCGTCGAACAGTATAACCATTATCGGGCCTTTATGACCGACCCATCACAATCTCTTGTAATTCTCCTGCACACAGTCGTTCAGCAGTCATCAGTCTAGCACTGTGCTAGGTGTTACATTAAAACGAGCATAAGTGGGTGTAGTTTGAGCAAAAAGTGAATAGCAGGAGGACTGTTCAAAAGTTGAAGTGTAGTTTATTGTACAGTTTATTTATGGCACAGACCTAGACAGAGTAAACGCTTTACAAGTCAACGTATAGCGTGTGTGAAGAGCTAAGAAACTTATTCTTTTTGGCTCCAAGGTTGTTTTTACGAGCGAGTGAAATGTCTCAACCTGTGTTAACATATGATAATTTTTTTCGAAACAAGATCAAAAAAGAAAAGAAAAAAGTGTATATGACACAGATTAACGAGAAAAAATTCCCATCGTACCATCCACTACTATTAACGTCTTATTTTTTAAACAAATCGGGAACAAAAGATCTGAACGTTCGAATTCGACTTTTGCATAATGAACAACCACAACCATTTATCCTGCTTTCATCCAATTTCAATAATATCGGCCACGGTGTCAACATCGACGCAGATACTCGTATTAAAATACAATACAATCTCAGTGAAATAAGTGAATTCTTCGATTCTGAATACTGGAATGAAAATAATGCTTCACGTCTTGAAATGAACGATTTGGAAATTGTTTTTACTAAAACATACGACGCTAAATCGATTATCTTTAATAAGAAAGCAGAATATTCCTCAGATAACCACACAAAATACAAGAAAATTTATCAACCGACTATTGTGTTACAAAAACCGACTTTCGAAGGATTCAAAAATGCTATAGTGTGTGTAGAAGCACACTACCGCCGACTTCAACTGATGTTAACTGATATTTTAAACTGTAATATTTTTATTTGTAAACAGTTAAAAGAAGTTATGATCGATATTGATATTAACTCGCAATAAGGCTACGACTTTGTAAAAGGGTTTTAGTTCCAAAATAATGTTTTAAAAACTAATATAAAATGTAAATTTAATAATTCGGAATCGTCTGATTTTATAAAACATTACTTTGAAATTGTATACTTAGAATACCCATCACCTCAATTCGATTATCTTATTCATGAAATGCGTGATTCTTAAAACTTAACTAGATCTTATTATTTGTATGTATGTGTGTGTGTGTGTGTGTGTGTGTGTGTGTGTGCGTGTGTGTGTGTGTGTGTGTATGTGTGTGTGTGTGTGTGTGTGTATTCGTGCATGATATTTATGTGAAATTATAATTTTTAATAATATATTATTAAATATTACTATACACATAATTGTCCTCTTTTTACTATAAAATAAAAAGAAGTTTGAGTATCTTATATTATTTTTCGTCTATCCTCCACTTACTCCACTATTTCACATTTACATAAGTTAAGATATAGAAGACAATTTTTTCATATCTTTTATTAAATATTATTGATTATCTACAATTAGTATAATTTGTTTATACACACGGGGCGAGTCCTTTTGCATTGTATTTAAACTACTACATTCTTAGGGTTGACACCCTTTAATGTTTGGTAAAAGGCTCGATTAATCCAACAAAGAAAGCAAGTTTTCGTTAAATATTTATTTGTTGAAAAAGTTTAATGTGAAAAGAAAAATTAATTCAAAGTGTTCGTGAAGAAATATTTCAGTTTCGTTAAATTTTTATAAAAAATCAAAAAATATTGATCTATTAGAACATGTATAATACAAAGCAAATCGCGAGGTAGAATATTTTAAATAGAAAAAAAAAAATTTTGCATTTTGTTAAACAGTCATGAGTCTGTCGACTGGTCTAAAAGAAAAACTAAGCTCGTTGTCACTTAACGGTATCGCGAGTATTTCCCGAAGTTTTGTAATTGAACAAGGTGGGTGACAACATGTGACTGAGGAATAATAGCGAATAAGTTCATCGGCAGTAAAAATATGCAAAGGTGATGATAACTGACTCTTCACTAGGCCAAATTTACTTAGTAGATTCCAATATTTAGATTTATCCGAAATGGATGTTAATGATCGAGTAATATAGGTATAGCTAAAGTTATCTCGTTTTTAAGCTGTTTGCGTAATGTTTTATACTCTAAGAGAAGGGATGAGTGCGTTTAGCCACTTTATATAGTCTATTTCGGTATTTACATTTATCTTTGACTTCTTTAGTTAACCACGGAGCAGCATTTTTGTGAATATGACGGGTTTTAATTGGTGCATGTACATTTAGTGTTTCAACGGCCTTAGATTTGAACTCATCTAACAGAATGTTTACATCATTATTATTACCGAATCTCTCACACATATCCTCCAAACAAGCACATATATCGTTGGAAAATAGATTTGAAGAGAATTTTCTAAAATTTCTCGACGTCACTGTAATGTTATTATTAATAGGATTATCTAATTTATAATCGATTATTATGAAATCGTGGCAATTTATAAATGGTGCTTCAGATTTTTCGAACGAATGAACCTTGCTTGAAGAGTCAGTAAGTATAACATCGATCCATTTATCCGAACTATCTTTATGATGTGTCGCACCAGTTGGTACAAGAAATAAACAGTTTTCAGAAATAAGATTATGCAAATGCAGCCCATAGAAATTGTTAGTTAACAAATCCGAATTCAAGTCCCCAGCTAGAATAACATTCGACTAGAGATGTACATATTTTTTAAATGACTCAAAAAAGCTCGTTAGAACATTACCCTTAGGTCGACGATAAATTGAGGCAAAAAGAACATGCTTATTATTTTTTAAACTAATATCAACAAGTAGGTATTCGGTGTCATTCAAATTATTTATCTGTGGAGCACTAAGTATCTTGTATGAAATTCCATTCCGAATATAGCATGCGACTCCGCCAGCTCGAATATAAGTACGTTTACCACTAGTCGCTAAGAGGCCTCGATCGTTGCGAACTAGATTAAAATTCAATATGGTAAAGAGAGAATCTTCTTTATTGGGCGTAAGCCAGGACTCGGATATGGACAGTATATCGATATTTTTATTAATAAGAAATATTTCGATTTCATTTAGGTGATCTTTTATTGAATTTGCATTAACCCATTAAAAACCAGGCAAAACCTGGCAGAGATATCGAGAAACGAACTGTGCCATCCTTTGCATAACCAAAAAAAAATACCCGTGTTTTTTCTTTTGTCGATTACAATTGTTTATAACAAATTATTTAAACAAATAACCCAAAATGTTGTAATTTTGCAAAACTGAATGCGGATATCGATTCTACGGGCAAAAACACGACAAAAACCTATGTAAAGTTTTTTTGTCAGAGTTCAATTTGTTAGTGTAAAATAAGGATAAACAATTGTGCGCGAAGTAGTAAAAGTTTCAATAAGTTTCCGAGTTATGAACCCAATTATGGCTCATTGCCGTGATCTTCTTTATGTTTTCTGCAAATAGGTTTGCAACATTTCGTACAGAACCATTCTGTTCTCGTCGAACACGTACCTATCCCGCATTTTTTCATACTTCCTTGTTTCATGATGTGTTCTGAAGAATTTTCAGGCTTCCTCTTTTCCCTGGGAATACGTACTGATGAAAGCTTCTGAATGTAATATTCACAAACTTCTTGAACAATATCTTTGGAACCTGTCTGTTCATCCGGATGGAGTTTATTGTAAATCATCGTAGCGTTCGCTAAAGATGCTTGAATAAGTCGCATAAAAAGACACCATGTCCATTTTTTACCTCTTATCGAAGGCATCAGAGCATTACAGTGTTGATCGTGGAGATCGACACCACCCATGTGTTGATTGTACATGAAAAAAGAATGAGGGAAAAGAATGGAATTTTTCGACGATTCCTGCCATCTTTGCATTGCCACTTTCGGTTCATCCCCATATTTAGTTGAGAGAATCGATACTGGTTTGGAATCCATTACCGTAATGAAATTCAACCCTGAATTTGCTTCATGCTTAGAAATAGTGGTTCCTCTTTCAGCTTTTTTTGGCATTTCGACCTTCTCTTTCACGCGATTCTGCCGGGCAGTGCCTGTTGATGATAAACCATTCTTATTCAAATGTATCATTAGGTCTGGATTAGAGAAAAAGTACTACTCTTGAATCCAATCCAACAGAAGCTAAAACTTTTTGTGTGATATTCCCTGATTTACCTGTGTAAATATCGAGGTCATAGATGTATCCATCAGAAGAACAAAGTGCCCACATCTTTATTCCAAACCTGATAGGCTTATTCCCGATACACTGCTTGATACCAAATCTACCGAAATATTTCACCATTACTTCATCTATCGATAGGTTGTAGTCGAAGAAACCGAATTACATGCAATTCTCACGGAACAAGTCATACATCGTTCTTACTTTCCAAACTTTTTCAGTTGGATTTTCATCTTGATGTTTGTAAAATCGAATATTCTTCTTGATGGTAACAAATTTAGTTCTCGTCAAAAGTTCGGTAATGATTGGACACTCTAGGATTCGTTTTGTTGACCAATAACACAGGCACACAAAGGAAAAAAAGTTCTTGTCCCCTGAATCCGAATCCGGTGACCGTTTGTCTCCATCAGGTCAGGTTCAAGGTCATTTAAAGGTCAAATGATGGAAAAATGGTCAAATCGATTAAAATTATTATTCCTATATATTTTGGGGGTCGCTGAAACCAAATCCGATGTTCATTTGATTCGACAAGGTCAAATTCAAGGTTATTTCAAGGTCAAATTTGTTTGTTCTGCTAAAAATGAATTTTTCACTGCAGATACCGAAAGAACGGGAAATTTTACATCTAGATATGTATTCAATTTTTTGATAACATAACCCCCAAGGTCATTTCAAGGTCACTTCATGTTGTTGTATGGAGGATTCATATGAAAATTGCAAAAGAACCTGTAGGAAGATCATGAGATGTTATATCTTCTTCTAGATCAACATCCTAATCTCTATCTAAACTTTCATGATCAGCAGGAACAAATGCTATATCGACATATTGATCTTCGTCAATGTCAGGATCCTCAACTAAATCAGGTAGATCCCTAACTCTCCGTCTCGACATTATCAATTGCGTTATCGACACAGAATAATGTGATCTATTTTTATGAAAAGTTCTATTCCTAAAGTCTAGTTTCGAAAGATAATTTTTTTTTCAATTGATGTACCACCGTTATCCTGCCACTTAAACGTGATCTCTAACACGGAAGGGTTTGAAAAAAAATAAGCTCATCCAATTGTAGCATGCAAGACTACGGTATTCCGCAGGTCAACATCTAAGACGGATGAGAAGGATGATTTACATGTGAAAAGTTCGTTCCTGTTTTAGACTAACAAATTGAACTCTGACAAAAAAACGTTACACAGGGTTTTGTCGTGTTTTTGCCCGTAGAATCGATATCCGCATTCAGTTTTGCAAAATTACGACATTTTGGGTTATTTGTTTAAATAATTTGTTATAAACAATTGTAATCGACAAAAGAAAAAACACGGGTATTTTTTTTTGGTTATGCAAAGGATGGCACAGTTCGTTTCTCGATATCTCTGCCATATTTTGCATGGTACGAGTATTTGGCATGGTCAATGCCCCCTTCCCAGAGTACGATTGTTTATAGGTATTTTACACTAACAAATTGAACTCTGACAAAAAAACGTTACATAGGTTTTTTTCGTGTTTTTGCCCGTAGAATCGATATCCGCATTCAGTTTTGCAAAATTACAACATTTTAGGTTATTTGTTTAAATAATTTGTTACAAACAATTGTAATCGACAAAAGAAAAAACACGGGTATTTTTTTTTGGTTATGCAAAGGATGGCACAGTTCGTTTCTCGATATCTCTGCCAGGTTTTGCCTGGTTTTTAATGGGTTAATTTGAGTAAAAATTAATGTCTACAAAAGGATTTTGCTAGTGAGGTAGAATGTGTGGGCAGTCACAATAATTTATCAAGATCATTTTCGGTTACTATGCAAATTCTATCAGAATTATCATTTTTCCGCACATAAATATTGCCTTCACGCGTCCAAACGTAGTTATATTTGCACTGTTTAGCTTTCTCTTTAGTTAGATTCAAAATATTGTGAACAACTGAAGGCAACATTTCATATAAATTTATAATTAGATTATCAGCGCCCTGGTAAAGATCGGAAAATAACAATTCGCCGAATTCTCGCTTAACTTTTAATACGTGGTCGCGTATACTAAAGGACTTAATTTTAACAATATAAGAAAAAGTCGATATCTTATCCTTTTTTTTCCCCCTTATTTCTCGCATTATTATCATCGCCGCTTGAGTGAACATTTTGTATTTCCATTTTATTAGAAGAGTTTTGGTTTTTTTGTTTAAACTCACGTATTTCTAGAATATCAGTTGTCAATGAACCTAATTCTATTAATGTAAAATTTTGTTAGTGAGCTCATGTAATGGTATCTGTGACGTAGTTTTCATTCGTAATTTTCATTTCCGTGCTTGGGTTAGCTCGGGCACGCAAGTCTTTTAAATCGTCTATTTCATTACGGAGAGTAGCATTTTCTACTTCAAGAGATTTTAAGCGCACATTTTGTTCACTCAAAGATGTAGTGAAAGTATTTATTTTTTCAGTTAATTCATTAAACCGTTCGTTCGTATTGGCATTATTACAATTTATGGCGTTAAAAAGCGCAGAAAATTGTTGTGCCGTAGTAAAATTCTCCCACCCTTGCGGTAAACCTTCTGACATTTTATCGTTGACGCGAGAAAATGATTCAGTGAAAGTGCTTACTTCTATAAGTTCCGGAGCTGTGTTTTCACTCACACTAGCTATATGGTCACTAACGTTTGATAAGTCCAGATTACCAACGTTAATACCCCTACTAGAATCATAAACTAATGATTGCGCAGTAGAGCTATTACTTAAACCACTCAGCAGAGAGGGAGAAAGATTGCACGGATCTGAAGGTTGACTATGTCGACGAAGTGTATCTCGGAAAGAGCGAACACAGCAATGATCAGTTGGATTATTTACAATAAAACCGAAAATGCAACCCAGATGGAATGTACTACGGCATTCAGAACATTGACGATGTTTAAAAACAATTTTTCTTTTGCACTTTTTGCACTTATGCATGTGTAATATAGCTAAAATTACCGTACTTTAGTAACAAAAATTTACGAAAATAACTAGGCCTAGCTTATTGTAATGTGTGAGTTTTCTTAAATTTCCTAAGATATTTTTAATGCTTGGTTCTGTAAGTCGAAGCATGCAGCACAAAACTATATAACAAACAGTATGATACAAATTGTAGAGCAATACATATATGCGCGCGGTACTTCGCTGCTATTATCGCTTTTCACAAAATTTTACGACGCTTATTAATTTATAGTAGACACGCAAACAATTTGTGTAGCTATACTATGGTAATACACTCTAGTTATGTGAAATTATTATGTACCGTAGGTGTTTACCGTAGCTTTTTAACTAAACCTTTAAAATCGATGCGCAGTCTATCTCGCACTCACTCGGTTCGATGACAGCTGTGAAGCAGACAGTTCGGTGGTTCGCCGTCCGCAGATATGTGTATGCTTCGAGTGTGTTGGTGTCAGCTCCGGTGATGCCAAGTCATGTTCAGAGCTGTGGATAACGATGCGCTGCTACTGCTGTATATCTACGAATCAAGCCGCAATTCCACGTCTCAATGCCCAATTCCAAGAAGGCGAAGGTCACCGACGCATGCGCACCAAGCAATACGTGAAAATGGAACCAAAGCCAAGTCAGAAAAATAACCTCAAAGCGTTGCAGAGGTTGACAATCAATTGCAGATAAAAATGTAAGCCTTGCACGTCCGAGCTGGATTTTATGTGAGGCAGAAGCTTGGAATCTGGCGCGTACAAGTCAACTAAAACCAATATGCCCGGAAGCAATATGTGGCAGTAGGCAGACTTTTGAAGCGGAGCGATATCGGATGCGTTATGCTGTACTTATTTGTCTAGAGAGAGAGAGAGAGAGAGGGGGGAAGGAAGAAATTAACGTTGGCATATACCCAAAATCTACGTGGACCTGTACTCAAAAATAAAAGATTAGTTCAAGTGCAATCATAATGCTTAAAATATTAAATATTTATTCGATTTCCAAATTTTTTTACCACGCATCTACTTTCTTATAAACCATTCATGAAAACTTTCAATATTTCACAATATATATGAATTATTAAAAAGTATTTCTTAATTGAAACGATTCCCGAAACAATATCAAATAAAAAGAGTTTTAACACTTAAAAAAATTCAGTAAGCTGAATTAACCTTCCGTAACTTTTAAATTTTTATTGACAGTATAAAAATTGTTATTGTACATGGAAACGATTTGAATGAAACAAACATTTTTACATTTATTAGATTTGTAGACTGTATTTTTCTATTAAAACTTTTAACATGTATTAGGCATTCAAGTTTTATTAAACAAGTTGCAGAGTCTTGACGACATTTTAAAGTATTTTACAAAACAGTAAAATATTTTCTTGATTCGTTAAGAACTCTTTCTTGCAATGTTCACAATACAATTTCATTAAAATTATTTCCTTCAATTCTAATCTTTTTCAATTTTTTTGTCGACATTTTTTTCCTGGCAAATATTTCATGAAGTTTTAGAGATATCACATTTAAAGTTCAGAATAATTTGAAATTTTCTTTCAGTTAACCTCTTTTATTTTTATTATATGTATTAATAATGATTAAAATTTTAAATTCTATGCTTAAACATTTGCCTTTAAACTTATATTTTTCTATAAAAAAATATTTTACCTCGCGATAAAAAGAAGGTCTACAGTAAAAGATCGAAAGCTTTCTTTTGAGTAAGTGGAGGATAAACAAAAATAAGGTGAGATGCTCAAATTTTTTTTCTATTTTATAGTCGAAAGAGGACAGTTATGTGTATAGTAATACTTTAATAATATATTATTAAAAATTATAATTTCACATAAATATCATGCACGTATACACACACACACATACACACACATGCGCGCACGCACGCACACACGCACACACGCACACACGCACACACGCACACACGTACACACGCACACATGCACGCACGCACGCACGCACGCTCGCACGCACACACACGCACACGACACGCACACGCACACTCACACGCACACTCACACGCACACGCACACGCACGCACACGTGCACGCACACGCACACGCACACGCGCACCCACACCCACACCCACACCCACACCCACACGCACACGCACACACACACGCACACGCACACGCACACACACACGCACACACACACGCACACGCACACGCACACGCACACGCACACGCACACGCACACGCACACGCACACGCACACGCACACGCACACGCACACGCACACACACACACACACACACACACATAAAAAGATCTCGCTAAGTTTTAAGAATCACGCAATTCATGAATAAGATAATCGAATTGAGGTGATGTGTATTCTAAGTATACAATTTCAAAGTAATGTTTTATAAAACCAGACGATTTTGAATTATTAAATTTGCATTTTAACACAAACATTTTTACAAAGTCGTAGGCTTATTGAGAGTTAATATCAATATCTATCATAACTTATTTTAACTGTACACAAATAAAAATTTTACAGTTTAAAATATCAGTTAACATCAGTTGAAGTCGGCGGTAGTGTTCTTCTACACACACTATAGCGTTTTTAAATCCTTTGAAAGTCGGTTTTTGTAACACAATAGTCGGTTGATAAACTTTCTTGTATTTTGTGTGGTTATCTGAGGAATATTCTGCTTTCTTATTAAACATAATCGATTTAGCATCGTATGTTTTAGTAAAAACAATTTCCAAATCGTTCATTTCAAGACGTGAAGCATTATTTTCATTCCAGTATTCAGAATCGAAGAATTCACTTATTTCACTGAGATTGTATTGTATTTTAATCCGAGTATCTGCGTCGATGTTGATACCGTGGCCGATATTATTGAAATTGGATGAAAGCAGGATAAATGGTTGTGGTTGTTCATTATGCAAAAGTCGAATTCGAACGTTCAGATCTTTTGTTCCCGATTTGTTTAAAAAATAAGACGTTAATAGTAGTGGATGGTACGATGGGAATTTTTTCTCGTTAATCTGTGTCATATACACTTTTTTCTTTTCTTTTTTGATCTTGTTTCGAAAAAAATTATCATGTGTTAACAAAGGTTGAGACATTTCACTCGCTCGTAAAAACAACCTTGGAGCCAAAAAGAATAAGTTTCTTAGCTCTTCACACACGCTGTACGTTGACTTGTAAATCGTTTACTCTGTCTAGGTCTATGCAATAAATAAACTGTACAATAAACTACACTTCAACTTTTGAACAGTCCTCCTTGTATTCACTTTTTACCCAAACTACACCCACTTATGTAGTAGGTGAAATATCAACTGATGATAAACATTCAAGTTTTCGAACTTTTTATTTTTTGTGAAAACAAAACTTTAATCTATCTCTAATGTCATTTTAATTTTATCTATCCGACGATTTAAAGATATCGGTATTTATTTGGTAACTCTTTGGTGTGTTGCGTAGTGGATCAGCGAAGAATACAAAGAGTCGCCAGAATCATATCCACCTAGGGCCGAGGCTATTCTTTGCACTTTTGAATAAAATTAAAAATAAAAATAAAAATGAAAATAAAATAAATCAACATAAACACTGAAGATAAACACTCAAAATAACATTCAAAATAACACCTTACTTAAGGGTGAATTCGGTTGCTAATTAACACTCAAGTTAAGCGTTACTTTTATCTTGAGAGTTAAGTCTGAACTTGAGTGTTACACTCAACTTAAAATACTCAAAAAGAACACCTAACTACAGACTCTCAACTTTAGTCTGGTTTCATAACTTCAACTTGAGAGAGGACTCTCATTTTGAGTAGTTACTCTCAACTTGTTTTCTGAATCTGCATAATAACAGAATCTTATAAAAATTTAACTAGATAATGTTTATATAAATACGAAGAGCATAAAGTTTTATTTCAAAAATCACTTTTTTACTTTTTTACAGGAATCTGATTATCGACTTCTGTATTCTAAACAAATATTCGTGATAAACAAACTTTCTTGAAAAAACTGCTTGTTATACCTTCCGATTTAATGGATTCCGTTATCACTTGCAATCAGAAAATAGTTTTGAATATTTTTCGTGGTAAGCAATGCGTATGGGATCCGTTTCACCCTCGGAAATTTAATTGATCAGCTTTATATTTATTTAATATAATGTAAAAACAACTTATTAAAACTGTGGGTTTACTAACAAAATTTATTACTTAAAGTTATAGTTTAAATAGGGTAAAAACATTTTTAATTACTCGAGTGTACGATTGAAAAACATTTGTTGTGAATCGTAAATATATTTTTTATTTTTGTAATTAAATTTTTTTATGTCTTCATAAAAATATTTTATCAGATGTAATATGCGTTCTAGCGTCTAGTTATATGTCTTAAAAGTTTGTGAAACATGCATTTTCAACTCACCGAAAAACCAATATTTAGTTCCGCGACTGAAAAAATCGCAATGGAAAAATGGCAAGTAGCGAGGGGGAGGGGGGCTCGACAGCATAAAATATAGCGTTTCGAAAATATTTTTTATTACCAAAAGAAGCTGTAAAATAAACAGACTCCAGTAAAATAACTAACACGAATAGTTATAGAGTTAAAGAATGTTGCATACTACAAGTAGTATTAAAAGTTATTAATTATTTAAAAAAAATAGAACTTCCCTACTTCAAATGACAACTGAAGGCATCGATTCTAAAACGTCCTTAGCGCTCGGCTCGGATTGCCGCTATATACAAATTGACGTCATGGTGACCAATTTTTAAATTTGCGGAAATGAATTTTTAAAAATAGCATCGTATAGAGGATAAAAAATGGCAACATTTTATATATATACTTTGTTTGTACAATGTTCAGTATTTAAAAAAAGAAAAATAAAAACGGCAAAATTTTAAATCTTATTTGCACCACGTTTTTTAAACTTAACTCGCTGCAGCTCCGACAAATGTGAACGGATCTTGCTCATTTTTTGAATAATCTCGTAAAATAGTCTAGCGCTGCTGATAAACTCATAGATAGTTAAATATTAAATATTTTTCTTTCAACAATTTAATTGCAAACCAGTGAGTTACCTTTTATATGGTTAAGTATATTCAGCGAAAAAAAGTATCGAGGGAAGTTTAAGACTCAGTGAACTTTCAACGAGACATTTGTTTGTTAACATTTGAAGAAGTTTCTCAGAAACTTACAGATCAATTGGATGAAAAGTGGCAAAGATAGAGCGATTTTGACAAACTTGCACGCTCCGCGCGAACATTAGCGGGTCTGCGCGATACATGACGCTCGCAGCGTATGTCAGTCATATAATGCCGTTTACTTAAAGATTTGTTGTCCTTTTTTTTTAAAAATACATACTTAATCAAATCATACTATTTAATACTGTCGATTTATAGTGTAGAAGTTAAGAAAAATAAGTATCTGATGAAACAATAAGAAATTAAATAAACAAAGCAAAGGCAAAATCAAACGGCAGTTATTCATAAAGTTGTTGAATTTTTAAATCTTTGTACGAAAGTTTTAGAAATTATTGTTAATTCTAAATGTTATATACCCTAGATAAGAAATGGTTATAATAAAGCGTTCAAATGAAATTCACACACATTAAAAAGAATATTGCAGCGTAAATGAATTGAATAGTAAATTACAATCTTTAAAAATATAAATTTCTGGGAAACATATAAATTTCACAGATTTTTGACATTGTTCAGTAAATTAGAAACTTCAAATAACTAATACTTATATTTATTTATATTTCTACATTAAGATTTATTTACAATTTAGTCGCAATACATACAACGCGTTTCAAAAACATATTACTTTTTTTTTCCTTTTATCGTTTTTGTTTTCTTTTCTTTTTTATTAATTTTTAATTCTAATTTTTGCTTTTGTTCGTCGCTTACTTTTGTTCTTTTTGTTGAGACAACTTCCGTTTTTCGAACTTTTTTGTTACCATGTTCTTCTTTCACATTCTTTGTTTTACTGACAACAGTTTTAATAGAAGTTGTTTTTAAAAATTTTTCACCAAAATGTTGCCCATTAGTAATACAAAATTGCCATAAATGTTTAAAATCCTTTTCTTATTCTTTCGTTATTCCTACCTTTTTAGCTAATGATACTTTCGACAAATCTACTTCACTGCTGTTTCTTAGTTTAATTGTAATTGGATTGACATCATAATCGTAATACAAATCAATTTGTCCGTTAGGAAAATATACAATTCTAACAACTTTGCTTATTTTAATTACATTTTTCTGCAAGTCTTCGTCTTTCGCAAACAGTTTTTCATAATCTTTTACTTCGCACTGTGAAATAGCAACCATTTCGAATGGAGGATTTCTAGAATTTTTTATTAGTTGCACATAATCATTTTCTGTTTCAATTCTTTCTTGCTTTTTTTTCTTACTACCATACAAACCGAAATTTCGGTCACACTGGCAGTAGGAATGTCCTCTAACAGGAAATAAATGTTGGATTTCTAATTGCAATTTGTAAGATAAAAATGAAAAGAATTTCAAATTAACGTAATTTCGATTTTGACCTCCTGCAGCATCAGAAAATAAAAATATTTTATCGAAGACGTTTAGTTGTAGTTCTTTCCTTATCGCATACTCAACCATATTACATACGCTGTTGGCGCCCTTTTTTAAAATCCCTTCAAGGAAATGGAACATGTAACTTCGATCACTATCGAAAATGTGTACATTAAACAAATACATCCAAACTAAACGACGAAAAAATTGAGAATTAACTGGTAGTTTTGGCAATGGCAAGTTTTGACCAAAGTCAAATTCACATTTTAGTACATTTACAGTGGACAACATTGAATTTTTTAAGTTTTTATACTTTTCAACTTGCACGATATGTTCAAAATACTCATTTTCTCGTCCTTTGTTAGTTTCATAAGTAAAACAAAGATCACATACATCAGTACGTGGCAGACCAATAGAGAAATTCACAAAATGATTAAAACAATTAAAATATGTTGTTTTATCAATAGGAATAGCTTCACTCCCTGTTACAGCTGCATAAAAATCCAAAAAGGAAAAATAGAGTGAATGTAATGTTAACGATGTATCAAGAAAATAGTAAAGCTTTGAGCTTTCTCTAGTATAATGTGACTCAGAATGCGGAAGGCTTTTACAATGTTCCAGAATTAAAGTTTTGACATCTTCAGTTATCTTTACCTTGTGATTATCTTGTTTTCCTCTATTATCAGACATCGTTTTGCCACTTACTATTTTTTCTTGAACCGTTTTTATTCTCCAATTTGGAAAATACTGCAAACAAACTTTCGACAAATATCGATACTAGTGCTTTTGTAGTAACAATGAAATTGCCACTGTAAACGTTTTAATTCTTGTGTTGATTCTTTTCTTACAATCATATTTTCTAATATTGTATTCTGTACTTGAAAATCTCCACTGCGCCAAAATTTATGAAACATACTTTTTTGCCATTCATGATCTACTTTTAAAAAACACTTTTTAGGACAACAATTTTTGATTTCTGTGAACGTCTTTTCAAGCACTTTCTTTCCACTAACTGATTCATATTCTAATCCCTATATAAAAGACGTTTGGAAATCATCATTTTATATATACGTATTAATGAAAAAATTTATTTTACAAAATTGATTACAGCTTCATTTTAAATGATTTGAAAATAGTGCATTTTGACACGGGTGTGGAACTTGATTAACGCATGGGATGCATAAGTAATTAAAATAATTAACTTCAAATTGTTTATTTACATAATATTTCACAATAGCATAAAAATTTAGAGAGTTCTTCGTTTTAATTAATTTCGAGTTTTATATACATGTCATTCAATCATATTTGCAACAGAAATTGTTTTTTATAACACGTCTTACGATATTTTACTTACCTTATTTTTACAACTTTTATTAATAGTTTTTTTCTATGCATGCTCATTTCTAATTCTTTTACGTCCTATATTGATCGACATTATGCTTATAATTTATTTAGCAAGTTAAACGTTTTTTAAAAAGATTAAAGAAATTAACAAATTTGTGAATAAATGCAGCTTGTAAACGAACAAGAAAATCAGTGTGATTTCAATGCGAAACGAGTTCGACTTTGTTTTGTTTATTTCAGGATAACTTTTATCATGTTTCTTAAATTATTTCTTATTCTATGAGTGACATACACTGAGCGTCATGTATCGCGCAGACCCGCTAATGTTCGCGCGCATCGTGCAAGTTTGGCAAAATCGCTCTATCTTTGCCACTTTTCATCCAATTCATCTGAAATTTTCTGAGAAACTTCTTCAAATGTTAACAAACAAATGTCTGGTTGAAAGTTAGTTGAGTCTTAAACTTCCCTCGATACTTTTTTTCGTTGAACATACTTAACCATATAAAAGGTAGCTCACTGGTTTGCAATTAAATTGTTGAATGAAAAATATTTAATATTTAACTATCTATGAGTTTATTAGCACCGCTAGACTATTTTATGAGTCTATGCAAAAAATAAGCAAGATCCGTTCATATTTGTCGGAGCTGCAGCGAGCTAAGTTTAAAAAACGTGGTGCAAATAAGATTTAAAATTTTGCCGTTTTTATTTTTTTTTTCAAATACTAAACATTGTACAAACAAAGTATATATATAAAATTTGCCATTTTTGATCCTCTGCACGATACTATTTTTTTAAATTTATTTCCGTAAAATTGCAAATTTTGGTCACCATGACGTCAATTTTGATATAACGGCAGCCGGGCCGAGCGCTAAAGACGTTTTAGAATCGATGCCTGCTACTGTGAAAAACTGTGAAAAAGTATGAAAAAAATGCGAGAAAGTGTGAAAAAATGTGAAAATACACATACTTTTAAAACATCTGTTACAAAACAAATATGTACAGTTTTTCACATTTTTTCACATTTTTTCACGGTTCTTCACAGTTTCTTACATTTTTGTTCGTTACATTGTCTTATATAAAGGAAATTACAATTGTGAGAAAGTGTGATAAAATATGAATAACTGTGAAAAACTGAAATACTATGAGAAACTGTGACCAAATTTATGAAATATTCTATAATTATTTTTCAAAATTCTGTTCCAAATGTAAGCCCAATTTCACAGTTTTTCACGAAATTTTCATGGTTTTAGGGGACACCGGGGTACTGCCGGTCACTTAAGCGAACGTGCTTGTTATCTCCACTTTCAAATTATTTTTTAACTTTAAATAATTATTGTGATAGTTAAAATCATTCACTTACAATATTTCTTATTGGTTTAATATAAAAATGTAAGATATCGAAGCTTTAAGCTGATATAAAACAAAGCTATTTGACTGGATTTACCCCATATGAAAGGGTAATACCGGTCAACCTTGGTACAATTCCGGCCACCAATAAAAAGTTACTTTTATAGGTGAAAAATTTCTTTAAATCAATTATATGAACTTTAATATGATCTGTCGCATTATTATTCGCACTTACACAGTGAAATATGCAACACATAACCACTGTTCAATCAAAAATACTTAAGCAAAGTTTCCAAAGACCAAATGTTTTAATTTATGATATTAGCTGAGCTTCATTTCAACAATTTATTTTGGACTTTCATACAGATCAATAAAATTGTGATGCTGGTATCAACCGACCAACTACACTGAGAAAAATAAGTAATAACGGCCACTGCAAGGAGTACGAACAATTAGTAGACTGGGTAAGAGAAAAGTATCACAGCCAAACTAGGACTGAGTGCAATTATTTTAATTAATTAAACTAATCTAGTTGATTAATTTAATAAAATTAAATTTGCGGATGTTCTTGTATCAGGGCTAGCGCACGCGGATGCCTTCTCGGACGCGAGAAAATTTCCCGGAATACGAGTGCTCCTCTGGCAAGGCTGGTGCACGGGGCCAATTTCCAGGGTTCATTCGCGTTACTCGTACGCTGGGATACATCGGAGAATTTCACTCGGGCACTCGCTACTGTAAATGCACTGTTAGTATTTAACTTATTTATATAAGATTAAAATATGGTTACTATAAAATATAAATTTCGAGAGTAAATTAATAAATTTCTATTGAATAGTGAATTTAAAACACTTATTTCTTCGGTAAACTTGTTTTATACATTTTATACTTATTTATTTATTTACTTCTTGTACATAATGCTTGTAAAATTATTCTTCAAATTATTTAAAACATAATATATTTCACAATCAATGTGAATAATACTGTTTTTATTCAGCGGTATTTCGATGGTGTATTTTATAAAAATAAGTACGTTATACAGCTATATTTCCTGATAATATTTATACAATTTTCTGCAGTCATAATGCACAGGGTTTTTCAATAGCTAGAAAGCTGTATTTCATATTATTTTTAATAATTGTTTTTCTACCCTCTTCCACTTTCACATTTTTATTGTTATTAAGTTTTTTAAATGATTTATATTAAAAATTTTTATCAAAATATTTTGCTTATGATATGTAGTCTTGTAAACAGAATATTCTTTTATTCTTAAAAGAAAATTGTCTATTTTACATACGTTTCACCTGAGTCAACACGACTCTGATCTTTTATTCGCTTTATTTGGTAGACGAACTCTTTTCTTAAAATCGCACTTGATGGTTGTACTTGACACTGCATACATAAAAAAGGGTCGATGGTGTGACTTCTACACAAGTCCCGGCAGAAATTCCGACTCGCCTATCTTACCTCTACACAGTCAATCTACAGCCAAACGTTCAGCAAACAACAAAATTAAATAAAAAGAACGTTTTATTATATTTTATTTTCCTCTCCTTGTACCTTTCATAATTTTTATTCCAGACTTATTAAGAATGTACATTTTTTATTTTTAAGTGTTTTATCAAATCATTTTACTTCTTAAACCGTGTATTATTTTATTACTTTTATTACATACAATTCCAAGCCTTTAAATAGCGTTTATTCTACACTTCTTCTTTCAAAATGTTACTTCTCTTATAATTTATAAAATAAACTTTAAATATCATTTAATTTCAAATAATTTTTAGCGTCTGAAATCTGTTCGCTACTCACAAATAACTTACAGCAACTTATACAGTTACTTACTACCTTGTAAAAAAAATCCTGACGCACTTCCCTTATTCAGCCGTTTTTTACATCCTATCGCTTCTCTTTTATTTTATAAAATATGCTTTAAATATCATTTGATTTTAAATACTATTAACATATAAAATATGCTCGTTACTCACAAATATTCTATTTAAAATCATATATATTTATTCTTTAATAACATAATAATTCAAGTTTTTAAATAAAATTTATACTAAACTTATTCTTGCAAGTTGTCACTTCTCTTATAATTTAAAAAAAACTTTAAATATCATTTGCTTTCAAATACTTTCAACATCTGAAACGAGCCCACCACTCATAGTACGATGCTTGTACTTGCCACTATATATAATAAAATAAAGAAGTCAGCGGTACGGTTCCTTCAAATCCCGGAAGAAATTCCAACGCTCTATCATAACTCTACATAACCAATATACAGTAAAAAAAAAATTGAGCAGGCTTGTGGCCGTTTGCACGGCCCTTCCAATATACATTTCCCAAAGCCACCCACGTAAAAAAAATTACGTTTGTCCAAAGTTTGGCTGAAGTTTTAGTTTGTCAAAACTTATGCTCAACTTGGCCAAAGAGATTTTTCCAAACTTGTTCAAATATAAGGCTAAGCTTGGTAAATGTTTGGAGAAACTTCAAATAAACTTCATCAAAACTTGTAAAAAATAGTGAATACTTAGTGAAAGCTTACAGAAAGTTAGAAATAAATTTGGCAAAAATTTAGCAAAACTTAAGAATTTGTACAAAAAATAGTACAGCTTGTTGAAAGTTTTGCGAAAGTTTGTGAAACTTTCGATAAACTTTATAAAAACTTTTAAGAAAAAGCAAAAGTTTGTGAAAGTCTGGCAATACTTTAAAAACACTTTATCAGAACTTATAAACAAGTTTGATAAAAGTTGCTAAATGTTTGGCAAAACTTTAGAAAACTTCATTAGACCTTGTGAAAAATGGTAAAAATGTAGTGAAAGTTTGGTAAAACTTAGCTAATATTTCAGAAAAACTTCATCAATATTTGTAAAAAATACTTTGCCAAACTTGATAAATTCAATATCGTATAGTTTTTTTAAGAGTTTAAACTGTTTTGGTTTCAAATATTAATAGAATTTTTAGATTGAATTAATTAATAAAAACGGCTTTCTATGCTTTTTGAAAAAATTTCAAAAGACTCCGTTACTATATGGAATCAGAGAAGTTGTATTTAATGTATATTTAACTTCTTTATGTTAATGGCTACATATATTGTCAATAATCGGGAATTATTACTCTAATGACACCTGAGGATGATTTTTAGTACATATATAAAGCGTGCGGAAAGTGCGTTATTTTACCATTGGAGGGTTGATTTATTTGGTTTGGGTTTCGCCCGAGATCGGAAAAGAGATCCACTTTCCGGGATATATATATATATATATATATATATATATATATATATATATATATATATATATATATATATATATATATATATATATATATATATATATATATATATATATATATATATATATATATATATATATATATATATATATATATATATATATATATATATATATATATATATATATATATATATATATATATATATATATATATATATATATATATATATGAAGAGTATTATTATTTCTCTCCATATTTTTAGGAATTGGATTTGGGAAGCACAAACGTGGGAGAATAACCCTGGTCTTCAGAAAAAATTCTCAACTCATAATTAAAATTAAAAATAAACGGCAACGTTTCGTCCCTGGTGGGGACCTCTTCAAGCCTTTATTCAAACAAAAAACATATAAACATATAAAATTATTTTTACAAAATATAGACATCATAAACTTGGTTGTTACATACCATTCGAAAAATACTGGTCATACCATAATAAGTAAAAAATATCAATTAAATATCGCATGAGACAAACGTGTCTCTCTCATTATAAGTATTGTCAGTCTATAGAAGTCACATAAGAAGCACAAGTATGTACGGAGTCTGCGCGGCGGAGCTCATCTACTCTCTTATTATGAAATAGTGAAAATTCACTGTAAAACAGTGAATATTCACTATTTTGAATAGTGATAACTCAGCAACTGAAAAACAGTGAATATTCACTATTTGAAATAGTGAAATAAATTTTCACTACTTGAATCAGTGAAATTTAATCATATTCAGTAAATTAAAAAAATAAGGCTGTTTATTTAAACGCGTATATATAATTATTTATAAGGTTTATTAGATATTGATTATGTATTATCATTTGAATATTTGTATATATTAAAATAAGAAATAAATTAAAAATGCGAAAAAAACTTCTCCGATGGGGATCGAACTCTGGTCCACAAGGTTTACAGTCCAACGTCTTCACCACTTGCCTACGTAGATTGCCTACATATAGTAAATTTTATAACTCATATAAGGTGCTGCGAATATAACTGATATAAATATATTGATTAAAATGGTACTTCCGATCATATGAATAAATTCATTAGTATGCGCGTTACAAAAAAGATTAAAGTTGAATTTAATTATAATTTTTCTTTTGAAAAATTAATAATTTTAGTCATTTGTAAAAAATTTTACACAGGGAATATGGATCAGAATTCTAATTAAGACATTAGTTGCACCATTTTTATTAAGTAATTAATTAATTATTTTGTTATTACATAATAAAAATAATATTTAATGTTCATGAAATAAAAATAATGTCAACTGAAATTAGGTTATGAAATAGCATCTCGATCCCTACCTTGTCGGCTTTAACTTATGTAATAACTACCAAATTAGTGATAAGTCATTATTTTTCTAATTAATACAGTTTTCACTGGCAAAATAGTGAAATTTCACTGTTTCGCAAGTGAAATTATTTTCACTAGCTAAAATAGTGAAAGTTTCACTATAAAATAGTGAAATTTTCACTGTTTCGTAAGTGGAATTATTTTCACTAGCTAAAATAGTGACAAGTTCACTATTTCAAATTAAGAGAGTATACACACATACATAGAAGGCCTATACACACATACATAGACGGCCCATACACACATATATAGACGGCCTATACATAACACAGAGCAAATTTGAAAAAGGGGGAAAGTTATACAGTGACAGAAATTGGTTTATTTAAATATTTATTTAATTTATTATATTGTTTACTAATCGTGTTGAAGTCTTCTTGTTTATTAATATTGTTCTTATTAATATTAATAAATATACTTTCTGATATTAATCTTTTGAAATTATTTGGTTCTTTATCTAAAATTTTAACATTAGCAAAGTCAAAACTATGTGAAAAATCATTAATATGAGTAGGAATTGGTAATATTTTGTCTAAAGAAGTTTTTTTGTGCTCATCTATTCTCTTTTTCAAATTTCTCTTAGTTTGGCCTACATAAGTAGCAAAGTACATAAGTACCAATTCCTATATTTATGTCTATATTTTGTAAAAATAATTTTATATGTTTATATGTTTTTTGTTTGAATAAAGGCTTGAAGAGGTCCCCACCAGGGACGAAACGTTGCCGTTTATTTTTAATTTTAATTATGAGTTGAGAATTTTTTCTGAAGACCAGGGTTATTCTCCCACGTTTGTGCTTCCCAAATCCAATTCCTATATATATATATATATATATATACTTGCACCGAAAGTGTACTTTTTCATATATCTATATATATATATATATATATATATATAGATATATATGAAAAAGTACACTTTCGGTGCAAGTATGACAAAATAGTATATTGTGTACCAAGGGCGAGAAGTGAGCCTTTTTTACCGAGTGTGAGTTTGTAGATGCCTGAGACGAGTATACTACAAATACAGGAGGTCAAAATGGCACTAACACCTGTGGTGCACATTATATTTATTGTAACGCATATATTGATTTTCATAAAACAAATTTAGATCAGTTTTATTCTCATTTATATTGATGGAACGAGCGGGCGTAAAATAAAATAAGCAGCGAGCGTAGAGTACTGATTTTACACCCGCTGGTCGGAAAGCGTGAAAGTTTAACAAAAATTTGACAAAATTCTAGAAAATCTGCACAGAGAGTTGTAAAAAACGGCGAAAATTTAGTGAAAGTTTGGCAAAACTTGAGAAAAACTTCATAGTAATTTTTAAAAAACGTAAGAATTTGGCAAAGGTTCGGTAAAACTTGACAAGAACTTCAGCGTAACTTTATAGAAAAGGTAAAAATTTGGCGACCGCTTAGACAAACATGACAAAAACTTTAGAAAATATTTATTTAGAAAATAGATCCGTAGACTTAGAACTTATGAATAACCTTTCAATTTCGTATAGAATATATCTAGAGAATTTTATGATAAATAGTACATTCTATAACTAGGGACGAAAATGGAATTTTCCAAGCGAGGATGATGTTTGAGCACCAGTGACAGTCGTGAGCGCTTACGGCGACCGTGCCGAACACGAGTGCTCCAATCATCATCCGAGTCTGAGAAAGCCCATTCGGCCCTTGTTGTTCACCGTATTTGTTATAAAAAAGTGCATAAAGAAGACCATTTTTTGTTGTCTATAGATGATGATTTTTGCTCCACTTTCTTTCTGTAGCTCGGACAACTCTATTTCAGTTCCACTTTATAGGCGCCGAAAATTGTCTTTTTTATACACGTGTTATAAAGAAACGTATACAATACTTGATATTCTGACTTTATGGAAATAATTATTACAACATTTATTGACTTTATTTCTACTATACCGAATAATGTTCATTTTTTTCGAGTTCTGTGGTAATTATTATCGTAATACAGAATGTTCCGCGTTTAATATGTTTTTTGCGATATTAATTTCAAGAAAATTTAATTCATTTCATTTAATTTTATACTTTAAAATATATTTTTGAACTACTGCATAAAATTATAACATTTTTTAAACATATTTTTTAAATTACTTGTGTTTCTTAATTGATTTATCGGTAACTTCATCAGACTTGCGTTTTCTTTTACCACTTACAACTTTTTTTCTTCCATAGTTGTCTGTCTTTCTGCTTTCCCTTTTTGCTCTTTTTCCTGTTCGAACTTTTCTTTCGTCGTACGTGTTTTTTGTTTCTCCTTCTTGTCTTGCGGCTTATTTTCATTTTCTTGCCTGATCTTTTCCTCTCAGATCTTGCCTTGCGTGCTCTTCTTTCTCCTGTCTAAGCTTTTCTTCTCGTTCTTGCCTAATTTTCTCTTCTTTCTCTTGTATGAGACTTGTTTGTTGTTCTAGTTTAGCTTGTTTTTCTCTTTCTTGTCTTAGCTTTGCCTCTTGCTCGTGTCTGCCTTGGGATTCTTTTATTTGTCTGAGATTTTCCTGTCGATCCTTTTCAAGCTTCTCTTTCTCTTCCAGTCTGAGCTTTTCCTAATGAGATCGTGTGGATTTGTCTTCATTTTCCTTCCTGTACTTTTCCTCTAATTCTTTTCTGAGCTCTTCTTTTAATTCTAGTCTTATTTTTTTCTGCGATTTTTCCCTCAATCGCTTTTTGATCCCATCTTCTAGTTCTTTCCTTTTACGTTCTTTTTACGTAAATCAAGTCCTCTTTCTGCGAAATTGTTTCCTTTTGTTTTTCTATAAATGTTTAATTTCTATCTCTTTGTAACTCTTTCACTTTCTCATGCTGTACTACTTCACTCTCTCCTAGATGTTCACTAAAGTCTTCTCCTATTTGACTTTCTTCAATTTTTTCATTTTCTTTTTGAGTAAACTTTTCTTTTTGTTCTTGGATTAATTTGTTGACTTTTCTTACTGGTGGCTGTGTACATTTTTTTCTATCATTTTCTTTTTAGTACCCCGGAGAGTTGCGCAATATGCTGTCAAAACTTCTCTGTATTTTTTATGGGATATCTTATATTTTTTTTCGCTGCGTTCACATTCACAAATCCTATAAAATATCAAAATATTACCTCATTGCGTTATTCTATGGTAGGAAAAAAAATATAATTTAAAAAATTTAGTTACTTTCAACTCCTTCAAATACGTTTTGAGGAATCGGACTCCATCCGTTTCTACCCGTTGGAGAACTTCTTTTTAGAACATCCTCCCATTATTAATTTAATTGTTTTGCGCACCATCTCCCTGGGCTCTTTCTTATAGGTTGTTAGAATGTTATCAATCTCGTACTGCTTCAAGAAAACGCCACAACCTTTCACTATTGCAACCTAAATACAAAGTAAAAATAAATTTTACGATTGTATGCAGGCATTATTATTATTATTATTATTTTTGTTACATAATAAGCTATATTATTATTATTATTATTAGTATTATTACTTACAGTGTCATTATCCTCATGGATCATGGATTTATTAGTTTGATTGTAGAACAAAGAAGTTTCGATTATTCTCTATAAGTGACATTGCTTATATATATATTTAAGGTAATACAGCGTTACCTGATCTACAATATCATGAATAGCCCACAGAATTTTACTAAGCTTTACAACTTCTTCTTTCGAAACTGTGATATAAATTATGATGTATTAAGGTGATGCTAAACATCTGACACCGTCAAATGCAGGAAACCACTTATTTCATTAAATTTTCAATTTTGAGAAAATATCTCTCTGGAAATTTTTTGTTTTTGATTAGGATAATAACGTTTTATAAAGATATCCTAAAAATTTAAAATTAAATGAGAAAAGTGGTTCCACGTATTTGTCGGTGACAGATGGCTTTAGAATCACCTTAATTATACATATTTGATATTAATTATTTTAAAATTGTTTGATAAATCGGGAACTTTTATGAAAAAAAGCCATTAGGTGCGTAAACTAGAATGTCAAAATAATAATTAACACGTATTTTTCGTTTTTAAATGAAATAATTATTAACAAAGATCACGTGACATTTGAACCTGCTATATATTGATAATCATTTAATTAATAAAAGAAAAAAACACGTGTGAATTATTTTCCAATGTTGTCTAAGAAGGACCTAATGGATTTCTTCATGTGAGTTCCGTATTACCGTGCAGTACACGATCATCCTAGGACACTAATGTAGTATGGTAAAAAATTCTATAACAGTATTTGAATGATCTAAACAAATTTAAATTAATTTAATTAATCCATCATTTGTTTTTTATTTATGCAATCGCTTTCATTTTTACCGAACTAAACGAGCGTTTTATGATTACTATATATTGCACTTACAAATTACTATTGTACCTGTGGTCAATAGAGAACAAAAACATGGGCCTTTCTTATTGTCTGCTTCTCTTTTATAACTACCAACTTCCTCAGTTTCGCTTATATCGGAACCATCAGTCTGTGATTTATTATCATTTACTTGCTTGGCTTCCGGTCTGAAATGCGTTCAATTTTGATATACAAGAAATACATAGAGAGCACTTTCTAATAAAGTGATTATTCAAAGAAACAAAGCATTTTAAACTCGGTATTAAGAAGAAAAACCAACTTCAATTTCGAAAGCCTAAATATTTAGTTACATTCGAAGAGAAGTTAAATTAGTTTTTGGATTATATATTTAAGGTGAGGTCATATCCAAAATCATTCAAGTGGATTTTTTTGTGTATTATAGTATATAATTAAAATAAAATATCTCATAGATATAAATAAACAAAACTTTAAATGCATTTATACCACCCTAACCTCAAAATCACATCTTTGATATGATTCTTTGGCACTCGTGGTATAAAATACGGTGTTCGAAACTAGTGCGGAAGTAGATTACTTACCTTATGTGACTTTCCACTTTCGATTAGCTCGAGCGAAAAACGTCACATGAGCAAATAATCTACGTCCGTGTCGAAATGTACTATTTTCTGAACATACATTGTTTCATGTTCACAATGCTTCATGCGCAATAGATTTAATTTTGTTTGATAGCATAGTGCAATAGTTCCTATTGCTATCATGTTTGAAAACCTTTGTATAGATTACTTTCTTTATAAAATTTATATTTGGAAAGTAAGCTCCTGAATCAATTAAAAGAAATACATTTTTAAGTTAATTTGGTATGTAAAAAGATAAATAACATAAAATGCGATTTAAAGTATATTTATAATCAAAATTCAGACAATTCAGTTTGAAGCTGAAAGAAGTTGACATTTTAAGTATAGCCCCACCTTAAGAATCATACTACTATTATTCCGTTTATTTTTAAAAACTATGCTTTTGTCTATTTTTAATATAATTACATAGTACACATCATCATTTCCATATTTATAACCTCAAAATACAATATTACTTATAATCATGACTTTGTTAACTGACACAAACAATTAATAAATTCCACAGGGAAAAGGAAACACAATGCAAGCTCAGTTACAAGGCGATTCTAATTATATATATATTACACCAGAATATCGCATGCAATTTTCTTTTCACATGTAACTTACCAATATATATATAATTAGAATCGCCTTGTAACTGAGCTTGCATTGTGTTTCCTTTTCCCTGTGGAAGTTTGGGCGGCTGCACTATTTTATAAAAGTTGTACGCGTGTATTGCAGAAAACTTCGCGCGGACCCTCACGACGTCATGATATCGAAAAGCTTATTCGCGCTTGCGAGATAAAGAATCGTGAGACTAATTGCAGCGGCACAATTGCATGGGTGCTATACACGCGTATAGGAAGCAGTATTGCACAGCTTTGATTGCATTTGATTAATGTCTAAAGGTCTTGGTATACTCGTGTGCGCAGTGTGACGCATAGCGGATGCCCATGGAAATAGTTTGGACGCAGTGTATATTGACGCCCGCGTTGTGTTGCGCCGCGCAAAAGAGTATACCAAGACATTTAATATACTCGTGTGCGCAGCGCAATGCAACGCGCGCGGCCCTAATGTAATAAGATCGGGCGCTTAAAACGCGCGCATACGGCTTTCAAACCTTTTACATTGGCGTCCGCGTTGCGTCTCACTGCGCGTTCGAGTACGAGGGTAGTTCAATAAGTCTTTAGAATAAAGTATAAAAACAATTTTTTTGGGTAAATTTTTTTTTATTTTTCAACATAATCTCCTTGGAGCTCTATACACTTGGTCAATCGCTTTTTAAGTTTTTTTAATCCTTCAGAAAAGTGCGTTTTCGGAAGTTTCTCAAAATAAGCACTTACAGAGGCAATGACGTCTTCGTTGTCCGTAAATCTCTGTCCACCGAGCCATTTTTTCAAGTTTGGAAATAAGAAAAAGTTACTGGGGGCTAAATCTGGTGAATACGGTGGGTGTTCGACCAATTCGAATTTTAGTTCTTCAATTTTAGCCATTGAAACGAAGCATGTGTGAACTCGGGCGTTGTCGTGATGAAAGAGAATTTTTTTTCTCGCCAAATGTGGTCGTTTTTTTTTAATTTCTTCTTTCAGCTGCTCTAATAATGATGCATAATACTTACCAGTAATTGTTTTACCCTTTTCCAAGTAGTCAATAAGTATAATTCCACGTGCATCCCAAAAAACTGTAGCCATAACCTTACCAGCTGACTTTACGGTCTTTGCCTTCTTTGGAGCTGGTTCGCCTGTGGAAATCCACTGTTTGGATTGTTCCTTTGTCTCAGGAGTGTAGTGGTGTATCCATGTTTCATCCACAGTCACAAATCGACGAAAAAATTCCTCAGGATTCCGACTTATGCGCGCCAAAAGAGCCTCAGAGGCGACCTCAGCGAGATTATTCTCAGCTGAGAGCAAACGCGGCACCCATCTTGCCGATAGCTTTTTCATGCCTAATTTTTCATGTAGAATTGAAACAACTGCACCTATAGATATCCTTGTGGCCTCAGCTAACTCACGCACTTTTAATCTTCTATCCTTCAACACCATATCGTGGATTTTATTGATGATTTCGGGAGTAGTTGCTTCTACGGGTCTTCCTGAACGTGGTTCGTCACTTATTGATGTACGACCACGCTTAAATTCATTTACCCAGTTATAAACCGTTGCTAAGGCAGGGGCAGATGTGCCATGAACTGAGTCCAATTCATTTTTTATCTCATATGGAGTTAAACCCTTTAAATGAAAATGTTTAATTACCGCTCTGAACTCGTTTTTTTCCATTTTTCTTAACAAGCAATTTTTTTTTTCAATTGGTTATAAAAACACGTAAACTCAGAAGATGTGGACTGTGACTGCACCATATATCTAGTCGGGAGTGGTGCTGACTGAAAACAGATGATTTGGAGCGATTCGCGCGCCATCTGTTGGTCATTCTAAAGACTTATTGAACTACGCTCGTATTATATACCAAGACCTTTACTTCTGCGTGTGTTTACGGATATTCTAAGAGCGACTGAGTAAAAGTTAGTCACGGCCACTGGAGGCTGCACGATTTCACGGGCGATATATGTAGAATAAGCTCCCGAAAACCGTTTGAAGATATCATAATTCCTTTTAAAGTTACAATATAAATACTGAGACAGCTTTTTTGCCGATTTTGCGTAAATTCGGTATTTTATCAATTATTATTTATTTTATTATTATCTATAACTAAATGTTTGATTGATTATTTTATTTAGTTATATAGCAATAAAATATAATATAATTGGAACCAATTTGAAGGCTAGAATCCTTCAGCGCCACTACAGGTGAATAGTTGAACTTACATGCGTTTGAGATAAAGGTCGATAAATCAGATCGAATTTTTGACTAACCTTACCCGTACATTTTTGCTATTTTTGACAGTTGGCTTTTATGTTTACAAACCACCTGTTAGTAAACACAGCTAATATTTTTATTGTACTGAACTTATACAGTGTTTTAATTGCATTTGACAATTTGTGAATGTGTGTAAATCAGTGTAGTGAAAGTGTCTTCTAAAAGAAATAAAAAAGGAAGATTCACAAAAGAAGCCAAGACTATCCACCAGCTCAGCGAGGAAACTCCAAAACACAGCTACTGCTAGAGACACCAGTGATACAACAAACAGAATCATTGACACTTCAATTTTATTTTCTAAACTTAGAAGTGTTCTGTGTTGTAATCGGTGCCACGGCAGTGTTCAATTAAGTGAATCTGGTGTGCAGGGTCTTGGTTTCAAAATAGATATTGTGTGCTCAAAGTGTGGTGAAATAGCAGCGATCAACTCCAGCAACAAAGTAGGAGCCAAAGGAAATGCATATGATGTGAACAGAAGATCTGTGCTGTCTGCTCGTGCACTTGGACATGGACACGCTGGCCTTTCAACTTTTTGTGGGATTATGGACCTATGCAATCCAGTTGCCCAATCGGCTTTTGATGAAATAAATAAGCAGTTGAGTGAAGTGTGTGAAAGTGTCGCTCAAGAGTTTAGTATGATAAGTACAGTTTACTCAATTTATTCATTTTTGTGTTTTTATTTCATTTCAGGTTATTCAAGGAGGAGGACTCATGGGTCTCCACGCACCAGAAAATATTGATGTACACTGCTGCAGATGTTTGTCTGCTACGTTGAAAAGAAGAAAAAAGTAGTTGCAATTGATAAGATGAGTATAAATTATATCTATTAGAACTTGTAACTTAATTGTTAAATAACTCTAAATGTTGTTTTTATCAATTTCAGCTTAATGTCCGTAAGATTCCAAGTGAACGCATTGACAGATTGGGCTATAAATTTATGGAGATACTCATTATAGTAGTACTTTTCATATGAGCGTAGGGATTTTGATTTGAACGAGTAGAAATTTTTTTACATCTATAAAAGTGATAAAATTATTAAAAAATAAGTGTTATATTGACAATGTTCATATAAAAAAATACTTCTACTCGTTCAAATCAAAATCCCTACGCTCATATTATAAGTACTACTATAATGAGTATCTCCATAAATTTTTAGCCCAATCCATCCATGCGTAGACTTGGAATCTTACGGACAGTGCTTAAAGTCTTCGAAAACAGTCTGGTTAGCCATGGAGGCATAGAAGGACCAACGAAGGTAAAAAATATACAAATTGGTAGGTTTCTATGTATACTTTCAGGAAAAAAAAACCCTTATTAAAATAAATATCAAAATAAAAATTCTTAATTAATTTTTTTGTTTCAGATTTTAAAGGTGTGTGCCCCCTTAAGAGTAAGAGCCTCAATCAATTAAAAAAAACGGGTGTGTCGTGGGACACGCGGCAGATGTGAATAACATATGTCGCATTCCTATTATGACGTTCGCGCGGGCTATTTGCTTTTTTAATTAGTTGCCTATTTGTAAGAATTTTATCAGCTGATTGTTGATAAACTATGGGAAAGGCGCAAGGAAAATTGTTATAAAATATTGTTGCATGTAATTATTTTTTATTAAGGCTATATACAATCATATTTACAGATTCCCTGCATTTTCACAAATTTACAAATATTCTCTCGAATAGTGAAATATGCTCATAAATATTATGTAATTGTTGTATTTTTTATTGGCTGATACTTGTGTTAGAGTGTTGATCGTTATTGTTACTATTTATTAGAGTAACTATTGGTTTGTGGTAGCTGAAATATGATATGTAAATGTGGGAATGAATATTTCCTAAGAATCGAGAGAATGTTGCATCAATGGTAGTATTTCTAATGGTTGTTGAAACGTGAGAGTCGTTCGTCATGCGTAGATGTAGTTTGTCGTGTAAAAATTGTAGCAATGGTGCTGATGTGTCATTGTTGTTTGTCTCTCCCGATACGCTTGTTGCTGTCTTCTCCTTTTTTCTTATTTTAGCCGATTTTCTATAAATCATCAAACTATGAGAAAGAGAAAGTAGGAAAGAGAGGAAGAGAGCAGATAAAGACATGCATCATAAAGAAACAGAATGAATTTTATGCGATTGCTTAGATAGAATAAAATAAAGAAATTCGGCAACGTTTCATTGTATATATTACGTGAGTGTATATGTATATTAATCTTACCTTCGTCTAATTGTAATGAGTTTTGAGTAGAATCTTGTGATCCTTCACTTTGTTCTTCCATTGTTAGTACTGCATTTAACTATAACACGGTATAATCCAATACTTTTTTAAAACACCAAAACACACAGTTAAAATTGTTTTCAAACGCACGCTGTAAGAAAATGCTATAGAAATGCCGGCAACTATTGGACCGTTATATTTCTGCTACGACTGCGCGCGCCGTTGGCGGCTTCGAAAGTCACAGTGTATAGACTGTATAGTATACGTATATACGTGTATGTGTATAGCGGGAAAGAGCATCGTTGCCAACGATGCTGCTGCGACTCTGTGTGCGCGCGCACATGAGTAGCAGAGCAGGCAAACTGTCGGTTGGTGTCGATGGTGTGGGGCGGCCGCCCTCCGCTGATCTTTTTTTTCCCCTCTTCTAATCCCGGTTACAACAGCTGATGAATCCTGTACAAAGACCCCATACTGTGCGCGCTCTCGAACGTCCCAAGAGATGTTATTCACATCAAAAATACATTTTCAAGTTAATTTTAATATATATATATATATATATATATATATATATATATATATATATATATACGTACATACATTTCATCAAAAGTGGCCACGCGGTGATGTTTGTTACATGTCGCGTGCATAATCTCCGACAAATCATACCATCACAGGTAACCACGGAAGCTTTCTCGCGCACGACCATATAAGTAATCTCCAAGAATTGATGTTGATATAAGCGATCGAACGAAGATTTTCTCAAGCGCGCATATTTTGCCCGGAAACGAATACAACATAATTGAATCCCATGCGCAGCATCGCATTGCTTTGTCTCTTCTGCTGTCGCTGATGTACGGCACTTCTCGCAAGCGCGTATAATCTTCTCGATATCATGCTTATAACGCCCGTGAATTCGTGCAGCCTCCAACGGCCGCGCCGAACGTTTACTCAATCGCGCGTAGAATATTCGTAAACACATGCAGTAGTAAAGGTCTTGGGATACTCAAACGAGCAGCAAGACGCAATGCGGATGCCTATGTCCTTACAAGAGGTTTGAACGCCGTATACGCGCGTTTTACGCGCCTGATTTTTTACATTGGAGCCCGCGCGCATTACGTTGCGCTACATAGACGAGTATACTAAAGATCTTGGTATACTCGTTTGCACGGCGCATCACAACGCGGGCGCCAATGTATAGAAATCGGGCGCATAAAACGCGCGTACACTGCTTTCAAACTTTTTCCTTGAGCGTCCGCGATGCGTCGCGCTGCATATGCGAGTATAGCAAGACCTTGAGACCTTAAGCTAATGCAAGCACAACTGCGCAATGCTGCTTCTTATACGTGCCTATAGCCTCCGTGAAATTGTACCGATGTAATTGGTCTTATGACTCTTTATCTCGCAAGCGCGATTTAGCTTATCGATATCCTGACGTCGCGATCGTCCGCGCCAGTCATTATTTAATACACGAGACTAACTTTTGTAAAATAGTGCAGCCGCAAGCGGCCATGCAAAACTTTGACTTAGTCGCGCGTAGAATACCCGTGAATACATGCAGTCATAAGCGAATACAAGTACAGCAGCGGTGCTCTACTTCTTATACGCGCTTATAGCCCCCATGAAATTGTGCCGTCACAATCGGTCGTACGAAGCTTCTTATCGCGCGCGTGTATAACCTTCTCGAAATCCAGCCATCACAATCGGCCGCGCAAAGCTATTTCTCACACGCGCGTATTGCCTTCTCGAAAGTACGCAATCGTGAATGAATGCTAGCACTCCTTTACATATGCATATAATGTATTATAAGTAATTTTTTTTATATTTACGAAGTCATTTCATCTTCTTTTGAGAGGTCGTCAGATGAACTGTCATCTTCAAAAATTGTTTTTGAATTCAAAAGGTCTTCGTTTTCTTTCATCATTGCGTCTCGTTTAAAAGCTTCTTTCTGTTTTTCCTGTTGGCCGAAGAGACGTTTTTCTAGTAATAATTCTGAGGAAAACAATGATTTCCGTTCAGGCGTTATAATGTCTGCCTCTACCGATACATGAAGGGATTCCAGCCAATCTTTACTTTCTGATTAAAATAATATAAAATAAAATAAACTCAACTCAACCTGTTAAATTTTATGTTATGTATTACAACTAAAATTACTCACCGCTCTTCTTTCAAAGTTTCGCTGCGTACCACTTTTGTCCCCACTTCGCTTTTACATCATTACCCGTCTCTTTGATGTGCTCAATGGATAAAACGCTTTTTTTTTTTTTTTTTTTTTTTAACGTCGCCATGTTTGTGCTCCCATGTGGTGCTAATCGACGACGGGGGTCTGCGGTGTGTTTGTAAACAAAGCACATGTAATTTTTACAGTGGTGCTTGTATCAATCGGCAGAGACTAGGATTCGAACCCGGGTCACCGGCGTGGGAATCCGACACTCTACCGACTGAGCCGCCGCAGGCCCCAATATAAAACGCTTATTTCATTAGTTTGAAACCACAAAATTAATACTAACATTTTTCGCTTGACCTTTTCTTGACAAGCTAAAAAACATCTGAATAATTAGCAATGAAACAATTTATCTCGAATCGATAAAAAAATATTGAAGATAAAGAAAAAAAAAAGAACATATTAACCTATGCATAAAGTGACATCAGCGTCAAGCATAAGTTCTAGCATATTCTAAGCGCAAACTTACGATCGATAAATATTCGCGGTCGAGCAAATATAGAATTTCATCTAAAAATGAAATATCAAGTGACTAAGAAAGCGACGAAGATTCACCTAGTGATGGCAGCTCTAGCAGCGATAGTGACTCAGATTCCATGAACAGCAGTAGTTCGAGCAATGAAAGTCTCGAGATCTCTGATGTCGAAAAATCAACTATTGATTTTGAAGGTAAAACATTTAATAAAATTCACTGTAGAAAATTTTTGTATACTATCAAAATTATTTTAAATTTAAGATTTATAGAAGTAGTAAAATCTATGAATTATTTAACCCTTTTGAAACAATTTTTCATAACTGCTAAAATTAAGTTGTAAATAAAATTGCTAAATGATACGAAAAATTGATTTTAAAATAATTAGGGTCTGTTGTTATGCTTTGCATATATTGAAATCGATGCTAAAGCAATTTACATTAAAAACTACTATTTTATCGTGTTACTGTATGATTTTATTACTTTTTTAATAAAAATATCGAAGGTAACTTTCTTACTTAGACTACTCCAAATAATAATGTTCTGCAAATATAATATAAGAATTTGAAAAGATTTCATATCAAAAAGAAATAAAAAAAAAAAAATTTCAGTGAGAATTTGAATTGGCGGACTTTTAATTTGTGACTTTCTACTACCTGAGCCATTGTCAATTTGTTTCCGTCATTAACGAATAAATTACTTAGGTTAAAACATTGGAGTGCAGTCATGTTAGATGCTATAACCTACATATTTGATTGAATTGCATAAACAAACTGGTAGTATAGTTCATAGAGAGCAAGTCTGCAAGTCGAAAGTCCGCTGGTTCAAATCTTCGTTGGAATCTTTTACTATTTCTTTATTTCTTTTTATAATTAATTAATTAATATTTTTATAAGTGACTCAAACGTGTTCCTTGATTTATTAAATTCCAAAAAGTTGAAAAATTAGCAATTATAAGCATCCTATAAGTTATTTAAGTATTCTATAATATTTAATTACATTTAGTATATGTTATTTTTGTTCAGGAAACTTTTTAAAACTTTCTCGCTTTAAAAAATTGTATGTGGATGTTATACCTATAAAGAAATCGATCTAACAATGTAACGAACAATACTCATGTAAAGTTTTAAAGTGGAGCCGTACTCAGTTACCAATAATGAGCGTATTTTCATTTTTTTAAGTGAATTTTTTATTTTATAAATTTTTCGTTCAAAAGTACATTCTATAAATCACAAAAATTGTTTCTCTGGTCAAACGATCTTTTTAAACAAAATGCGATGTAGGAATCTACATTCTACTACGGAAATCCCTTAAGTGATTTCATTCAGCGTTGATGCACAATATCTTTTTTAAAGTTAAAAATGAAGTTCTAAGAAAATCGAATTAATTATCATAAAGAAATTAAAATAATTCATAGAATGCTTGAAAATGCAATGTTATGTTTTTCAACGAAAAAATAATCTTAACACTTTTTGAGAAAAAAGCATATTTTTGACCAGTTCTAATTGTACTTCAGTCTTAAAGCTTTATTAGAACTGTTGATTAATACGCGCGTTTTTATGCAGTTCTTTTACGACCCACACATATCACACGCATACAAACACACACACACACAAACACACACACACACACACACACACAGACATAGACAGATACACACCTACAGACACGCAAAGAAACACACACAGAGACACACATACACACACACACACGCAGACACACACTCACAGCATGTAAGAGCATATAGATTTCTATGTATAGTTATATATATAATTTTATATGACTATATAAATTTGTACAAGGTCAGAATTTATATATTACCATATACAATCATATAGAATTATATATGATTATCTATAAGCATATTTGAATTTTATGTATAATTATATGTGGTTATATATGTCAGTTTTTCCAAGGAGGGGGCAGATAAAAAAATTTTTACTTAAAGCATAATAGCTCGCTTATTGTACACTTTTAATTCATTTATGAATGGTATTTTATATTAGATGAAATCGAAGAAGAAAATCACAATCATCGTTTATCTGATGAAATACAAAATGAAAATCAAAATGAACGTTTATCTGAAAACGAAAGTGTAAGCTCTTGCGACAGATTGTTCAACGGATGAGGAGTCAGTGGAAAGTGAAGGCTCAGATTATGAGGATAACGATGATGACGATCTACCAATGAAAAATGCCAATGACCATGTTTTCCCAGGAGCGCCGATATCAATCGCGGAAAGCATTTTGTCCATTTTTACTGTTGTCATACGCTACAGAATAACAGGAGTACTTCTATCTAGTATTTTATCGCTCATATCACTACATTGCATTCAATCAAATAGTTGCGTTAAAACTCTTTACAAACTAAAAATTTTTTTGCAAATATAAATGTCCCTCTTATTCGTCACTATTACTGTTGCGTATGCTTTTCAAAATTAGAGAAAAAATTCTGTCAGAAATGTAATAATATCGATGAAATAAGTTATTTTTTGGAAATCCCTATTTTATCGCAGCTAGCTTCTCTTTATAAAAGGTCAGGATTTAAAGATAATTTACGTTATCGTAATATGCGCGAAAAATAGAATGAATTTAACTATGAAGATATATATAACGGATCTGTATATAAATCGTTACCAGAAGATTTTTTAGCAAATGATAATAATATCACGTTTACATGGAATTTTGATGGCGTACCACTATTTAAGTTAATTGAAAGTTAGCATCTGGACGTTTTATCTTATGATTAACGAATTGCCGTATAAAATGAGAATTAAAAAGAAAATGTCATACTAGCAGGCTTGTGGTTTGGTTCACATAAACCATCAGCTAATTTGTTTATGAACACTTTTCTGAAAGATTTAAAAAAATTGTACAAGGGAGTAGATTTCGTAGTTCCGGAAATTTTAAATCCATTACGCATACGAGGATTAATCATTAGCGGTACGTGCGATTTATGCGCTAAAGCAGTATTTCTTAATATTCAGCAATTTAACGCTACATATGGTTGTTCGAACTGTAAAATTGAAACAAAAAGAGTTGATCATGTACAAATTTATCCATTTGTTGAACAATTAGACTTGAGAACAACCAAGAAATCAAAATGATATGCACAAGAAGCTCATGATACGAACGTCCCTGTATTTGGTGTAAAAGGCCCTACAACCCTGAATTTAATAGTTCGCGATTACGTTGATTCAACAACTATCGATGTTATGTATTGTGTATATCAAGGCATAACAAAAAAGCTAATGTCCTTTTGGGTTCACTAAGATTATCAATGATAAAATCAAGGGACTCACTCTTCCTTCTTTCGTGCCTAGAATCCCGCGAAAAGTTAGCGATTACTCATATTGGAAAGCTTAGGAATTAAAATTATTTTGAATAGTTTATAGCTTAATGATTCTAGAAATCATCATGGCAGAAGATTATTTTGAACACCATCTATTATTTTTTATTATTAGTATTATTATTATCTATATTATTAGTACATGCAATTACACTTTTGAATTTATCAAGGATTTGAGAGTCAATGATAACTGAGGCTAAACGCATTTTGACTGAGTATATTAGAAGATTCGAAACTTTATATGAAACAAAAAGCCAAACATGTAATTTGTACTTACTTCTTCACTTACCTGATGTCGTCAAAAAACTTGGTTCTATTTGGGCTACATCTTGTTTCCCCTTCGAAAATTTAAACGGCGTTTTAAAAACGTATATTCATGGTTGAAGGTATGCAGAACTACAAATTTATTCATCTGTATCGACATTCTTATCGCTGACTGAATTAAAACAAAAATTATTGCAACCTGAAACTGCAGCATTTGAATGTAGCAAAAAAATTGAATATTCTGGTACGCGTAGATATAAAATTAAATATCTTAGCAATGATATTTTTGATATTCCTGATTTTGTACTAAGTGCTTTAAGACCATATCACAATATCTTGAATCATTCAAAGTTTTATGTGTTTAAAAGACTCTTGATAAATGGAATGTATTTTCAGACTAAAACGCATGCACTTTCGAAGAAAACTAATTCTTCGTGTACAAAGTACACATACGATGGAGTTAATTACGTAGGTGTAATAAATTTTTTTATAACCGTATGTAATTGTTGTAATGCACCATGTAGGGAATGCAATGATAATAATATTACATATGCAATTATTACAAAATGTATACTTAAGCCAGCATATCTTTGTCCTATAAGTGAAACCTTTATACCTACAATTTCTTTATGCGAAAAAATCGAAAATAATTTCATAGCTATTAATGTTGAGGATAAAATCAATGTATGTTATTTCACAAAAATTGATAGACAGTTCTATGTCATTCATCCAACAAATTTTCATGAAATAGAGTAAGAAATTTTTTTTTAAGTTTTATGTAAATGAGTAGAGCTGAACAATTTCATATCTCTGCTTTTATTTCTCAGTCAGGGCTAATTAAAATAAATCTCCGAATTTCCAATACATTTAAAAAGTGGAAATTCTTATGTTTATTCCGTTAAACATTTTTCTAATTCTGTTTTAAAGTGAACATAAACACATTTGGCATGAACGTTTTTATTCAAACAAAACCCAGCTTTAATAGGCATTATCTATTTTTACTTTCTAATTAGTTGCTAATTTAATTATCATTAAAAAATATTTCCGAATACTCATTTTATAGAATAGAAAAGTAAAACGCCGTAATTTTTTTTATGTAAATGTGATATTATTTGATTTTTTAAAACAATTATTCTATAAAAACAACTATAAATTCTTCGTAATTATTTTTATTTTCTTATTCCCTATTAAAACAATATTTTGAATATTTATAAAATCCTATTATTTATTCATTGGTATTATGAGGATTAAAAGAAAAAGTAAATATTATATTATTCCAAATATTTTTTTTTTTTAATGAATACGACGAATAGTAATAATGTCGAATAAACAGAGTATTTATTTATTTATTTATTTAAACCAGAAAATAATTTACAGAGTAATTATTTACATATTTACATCCATAAACCTCACAAAGATAAACACATTATCTGTTCGCAGGTCTGGTATATTACAATATACATATATATATAAAAAAATAACAAGAGAGAAAACTTAAAAACTAAAACTTAAAACTAACCTTAAAAGGAAACTTAAAAATACTGTTTATAAAATTTCTTTATTTGCCAACAAATATTCACCGCAGTGAACGTAATATTTATATAATTAACAATTTACATAAAAATCCACTCAATATCAGCATTTAAAGATTGGTTTTGATCCAATTCTTTATTTTATTTTTTTGAGCGGATTTGCTAATATCTAAGTTTTTTAGGTTGTTTGGTAGCATGTTAAAAATCGAAATTGCTTTTATATAACTATTATTTTTATTACTAATTTTTTTATTATACCTAGGTATAATTATATTTTTATTCCTAGTTATACTATTAGATGTGAGGTACTTATTTTGAAGTTCAGAGTAATGTAACTTTATAGATTCAAAACTGAAAATTTGTTCAATATTCATTGGATTATCCCGCATAACAAAATTGATTTTATTTACAATTTTTAGGATTCTATTCTGTAGGTTTTGCAGTATACTTCTATTATTTTTATACACTCCACCCCAGGCTAAAATTCCATAATTAATTATACTGTGAAAAAAAGAGTAGTATATTATTCTCATTACTTCTGTTGACATAAACTTGGAGATCTTATAAAAAATATATACTAGATGTTTAGTTTTTTTTATAATTTCTTGTATGTGACTATCCCACCTTAAATTATAATCAAATATGATTCCTAAATATTTATAATTCTCAACTCTTGTTAAAATTTTATCATTTATCTTAACATTTATTTGAGTTGGGACACTGCCGCTATAGCTACCAAAAGTCATATATACCGTCTTGACAACATTTAGTGATAATTTGTTTACTGCTAACCATTTATCTACAGTTAGAAGATAATTATTCATAGTTTCCTGAGCTTCTCTCCAGTTATTGCCCGTAGCTATCACATCAGTGTCATCTGCATAAGATGAAATTGCTTCAAAAGGAATTTCTTTCAATAGATCATTGATATAAAGTATGAACAGAAGAGGTCCTAAAATTGTACCTTACGGAACACCTATGTTTATTATCATGTAATCTCTTTCACTGTTATTAATCTTGACTTTTTGGTATCTATTATTTAAATAACTTGTTAGTAAGTCCAACGCCTGTCCTCTGATACCAATACAATATAATTTTTCAAGTAATATTTTATGATCCACAGTATCAAAAGCTTTGGCAAGATCCAGAAAAGTTATAATCGTTGGTTTACTACTATCTAAGTTATTGTATAGTATATTCGATATGTAATTTAAAACATTTTTCGTACCTACATTTTTCATAAAACCAAACTGATGATCAGATATTATATTACACTTTTTAACAAAACCGTAAATTCTATTATAAATTATTCTCTCAAAAATTTTAGCTATGTTTGATATTAACGAAATAGGTCTGTAGTCTGATACATTGTGTCTCACACCAGATTTATAAATCGGTACAATTTCAGCATTTTTAAGAGCGTTAGGCCATATGGATTTGACCATACATGTATTAAATAAAAATTCTAGTGGTTCGATAATATAATTACATATTACCTTCAAACCTTTTGCATTGATTCTATCAACACCACCATATTTTAACTTCAAAGTATTAATAATGCTCATTATTTTATATGTATTTGTTGGTCTAAAAAAATAGAGCTTGTATTCATATCTGGAATTTTTAAAGCATAATCGGAAGGTTTAACAATTTTTTCACTTAAATTTCGTCCAATTTCACAGAAATATTTATTCATATTATTCGCTACTTCCTTATTATCTGTAATTTTGTTATTATCAATTTTTATATAACCTATAGAGTTATTTGATTTTATTTTTTTACCTATTTTTGTATTAATAATATCCCATAGTCTTTTGGGATTATTAGTATTATTTCACGACTCCACTAAGCTTTTATCATATTTGATTTTTGCGTCAAGGATGACCTTATCTAGAATTTTAGCATAATTTTTGTACTGTATTTTAAGTTGTACATTATTGATATCCATTTGCCATATTCCATTTTCCTGCCCTTATTTCCGCATTTCCTTTTTCTTACTTTGGCTTGTTCTATACATTGTTTAATTTTAAAAATCAATTGGTCACCAGCTATGTTAGGGTCCTGTATTGTCATAATTGCATTCCAGTCTCTTGTCATAGCAATGTTTCCTAATTTTTTATAGTCTAATATCACATTGGGTTCAGACTTTTTAGTTTTAATCTTATTTATTGTTACAAAAATAGAATAATGATCTGTTAAAGGAATTTTTTAATTTATACATAACCGTATTTAGACTATTAGTTTTAACAAAAATATTGTCAATACAGGATCCTTTACAATTTCCTACGGGTGGTCTTGTAACAACCATAAAACCAGGAATATATCCTTTATCCAAAAAATTGCAAAGAAACTCTTGGCTCATCCTATCTGACTCTAATAGATTATATTAAAATCTCCAATTACTAGATGATTTTTAATATGTCTCTTTTCACTTAAAAATTTATTTAAATCTAAAAGGAACTCAGTCTTTGGTATATCATGAGATCTGTACATAGCGGAAAATTCAATAGAACTATTATTATTTATCGTAATATGTATATTTAGTACGAGGGTAGTTCAATAAGTCTTTAGAATGACCAACAGATGGCGCGCGAATCGCTCCAAATCATCTGTTTTCAGTCAGCACCACTCCCGACTAGATATATGGTGCAGTCACAGTCCACATCTTCTGAGTTTACGTGTTTTTATAACCAATTGAAAACAAAAAATTGCTTGTTAAGAAAAATGGAAAAAAACGAGTTCAGAGCGGTAATTAAACATTTTCATTTAAAGGGTTTAACTCCATATGAGATAAAAAATGAATTGGACTCAGTTCATGGCACATCTACCCCTGCCTTAGCAACGGTTTATAACTGGGTAAGTGCTTATTTTGAGGAACTTCCGAAAACGCACTTTTCTGAAGGATTAAAGAAACTTAAAAAGCGATTGACCAAGTGTATAGAGCTCCAAGGAGATTATGTTGAAAAATAAAAAAAAATTTACCCAAAAAAAAATTGATTTTATACTTTATTCTAAAGACTTATTGAACTACCCTCGTATTTTAATTCTACCACATTCAATAGTTTTAACTTTATGTACTATATTCTCATCAATAAAAACAATGACGCCAGCATTTCGATTTATTTTACTTTCGTTATAAAAACTTGTATATCCTTCTAATTTATATAGTCTGTAATTAGTTTGTACAAATGTTTCAGTGCATATAATAATTGAGGGATTGTTTTCCAACCTCTTTAACAATATTTTCACTGTATCAAAATTTGAACCGAGTCTTTTTGTATTTTTTCAAGCAATTCAAAATCCATATTTATACTAATAAATTAAATTTTTTTTTGTTTGGCACAACTCTTGTGATATGCATTATCACATACAACCCAAATCACTATTGTCACTTCAATAGTGTATTTTATTATTTACTTGCGATTTTAGTGTTCTACTTCTAGTTATTTGCTGTCGTTGTTGTTGTGGTTTTTGTTGTTGTTGCTGTTGTTGTTCATTTTTTTCCTGTTTTTGTTATTGAGGCTGGTTTTCATTTTGCAATATTTCCAAAGTGTTATTTTGTTGGTCCTTTACCTTTTGTTGATAGTGCATCAGTATTGTTTTCACTGTTGGTAATGTAGGTTTCGAAGGGTAATCAGTAGTTTCAATATATTTTTTTATCCTATTTTTTAATATGTTACACACGTTAAAATCTGCTGCATCATGTAATGTATCAAAATTTGTTTTATATTTTTTATTACTGAAATTACGGTTTGGGCGCTTTAATGCTTCACAATCACACTCAATTGTTTTGTGAATTTTTGAACATCTCAGACATGTTATTACATTTTCACAATTTGTTCCACTGTGACCCAACCTACCACAGTTAAAACATGGTTTGACATTTAACAAATCATATACCTTACAACTTTGACATCCAATAAATATTCTGTTGTTGTTATTCCTGATGTGTGTATATATTTCAGCTGTTACTTCCATCAATACACTGCTAAGATTTGATTTCTTGTTTGTGTACATATGTACAACTTGAGCTTTAGTCTTAAATTTTGTGAAGTTTCTATTGTTTACATCTTCTTCAATACCAATTTCGTTCATTTTCATAAAATTATCTACTCCAACTACTTTAATTTTTGGATTATTTAACAGTTCAATTTTAATTTCACATATTTCATCTAATTTGGTTTTTAATAACCTCTCAGCCATATCAGCACTGTTTTGATTAACACATTTAATAACTATCTCTTCATTATTTTTAACATACATTTCTTTTGTTTGTATACTTTTCTCATTTATTAAACATTCTGCAATATTCTTTTTGAATTCTGTTTGTTTTGTGTTATTTATAGATTTGACTATAATCTTTGGAATTCTTTTCTGTGCAGGTTTTGCAATACTTGTTACCTCAGCAAAAGATTTCTTGTTAGTTTGATAACTTTTTTGGTGAACAATAACTTATTTCATAGTTCGTTTTTTTCTACGAGAGTTCGTTTTCTGCATGCATGACTTTAAGTTCAGCATCAGTATCTCTTTCCGTTTGTTTTAATAGTTCCCATGTTTTATCTGCTAGATCTTCTAGTATTTCTTTCCTTATCTCTTCAGATTGTTTCATTTTTATTTTAGCAATTAACATTTTTGTCGATTCACACATAATCGCATCCTCGGATTTTGAGGTTAGCTTCTTATGATCTGGACATATTATCAGATTTTCACTAATAAATTAAATTTTTTTTTGTTTGGCACAACTCTTGTGATATGCATTATCACATACAACCCAAATCACTATTGTCACTTCAATCTGCGGGTGACATTTGAGAATTTTGCATTTCTTGTCAGGAGGTTCTTCTTTAGTCCCCAACGCCATGACGGACGCCTATATCTAGTATTATTTCTAGTATTATATCTAGGAGTATTTTTGTAAACAAAAACCTTTTCTCACGAAAAATAATCCTCAGGTGTCGTTAGAATAGTAATTCCCGATTATTGACAATATATGTAGCCATCAATATAAATAAGTTAAATGTATATTAAATGAAACTTCACTGATTCCAAATAGTAACGGAGTTTTTTGAAATTTTTTCATAGAGCATAGAAAGCCGTTTTAATTTAATTAATTCAATCTAGAAATTCTATTAATATTTGAAACCAAAACAGTTTAAACTCTTAGCAAAACTATACGATACAGAATTTCTCAAGTTTTGTCAAACTTTTAGCAAATTTCATGAAACTTTTTTACAAGTTTGGATAAAGTGCCAATTTTTAGAAGTATTTTAAACTTTTTCTAAAGTTTTGCTAAACTTTCACTAAACTTTCATCAAAATTTTGTCTGTTTTACAGTTTTCGATAAAGTTTTTTTAAAGTATTGCCAAACTTTCAAAACATATTGGCTTTTCTTGAAAGTTCTTACAAAGTTTATCGAAAGTTTTGCCAAAATTTCGTCAAACTTTCACCAAGCTTTACCATCTTTTTTACAAACTCTTAATTTTTCCTAAAGTGTTGCCAAATTTTTGCCTAACTTTCTCTAAGCTTTCAATAGCGTTCACTAATTTTTACAAGTTTTAATGAAGTTCATTTGAAGTTTTTCCAAACGTTTGCCAAGCTTAGCGATATATTTGAAGAAGTTTGGCAAAGTCTCATTGTCCAAGTTTGGCATAAGTTTTGCCTAACTAAAACTTTAGCCAAACTTTGGCCAAACGTAATTTTGTTTACGCGGGCACCTTTACCTAGCCGCACTTGCCGCTAAAGAAGAGAAGGGATAGCTGGTACCTATTACCCTCCCATAGTCCGCACAGCGACACTCATACCTACATATACCGGCGAAACTATGACTGTACTCAAAGAAAAGAATCCTTGCACTTGACAGTCTATGCATATAAAAGATGGTTAGTGGTGCGGTACCTACCAAGTCCCGGCAGAAATCCCATCTCTCCTATCTTAACTCTACGCACCCAATCTACAACCAAAAAAAATGTAGCAAGCTTCTGTCCATTTGTACAGCTCTCATAATGCACATTTCCCAAAGTCACCTTTACCTAGCCGCGCACACTGCATAATCCCCGAAGTCTCCTTTACGGACCCACAGCACGCTAATTGCGCTTATTGCCAAAGAAAAAAGATTATTCGGAATCCAGCCTCTTTCCTTAAAATCGCACAGGATGCTTGTACTTCCACTCTATATAAGAAGAGTCGGCAGAGCGGCTCCTTTAAACCCCCGTTAGAAATTCCAACTATTCTATTTTAACTCTACACATCGAATCTGTAGCCAAAGAAAATTCACCAAGCCTGTGCCTTTTACACAGGCCGTCCAATGTACATTTCTCGAAAACACTTTTATACGCCCTCGCCCGCTGCACCTCTCATAGTTTCGGTGCCGCGTTCACAGTACCTTCAATGTCACTCGCACAGGTATACTCATGACTGTATACACCGACGTAACACCACAGTATCCACTCTTCCCCCTCCCGTCCTCACACCTGCATACACTGGTGGTACACTATAAAACACACTCTTACCCCTCCCCCACTACCTCCGTTACGCTAGAGGGTCTGCTACTAGCCACCACTGGTGCCAGTACCCTTACCTAACCAAGTGGTATCCATACTACTTAGGCTTTATCATATATTTGGGAACCAAAAAGTCCTATCTTGGCAATGTACCAAATAAAATACTTGTAGGTATATATTTGTATATAAATGTTATTTTAATTTACAATGAAATAAATCCCTTTATTCTGAAAATGTTCAGATTTTAATTTACTGCTTAAATATATTATTTATTTTAAATAAGCATCATCTATTTTGATGCGTAAATTTGAATTCAAGTGTTCAAAGATATAATAGTTGAAGGACGAATTAGTATAAGTAATAGAAGTAGTATAGTAGTGAGACCCAACTCGATACATTTTAAAATGTATGACTCCATCATAGGTATCTTTCCCCGATTGCTTTTACAACGGTCCCTCAATTTATTTATTTATTATATAATTTATTTACAAAACAAACTCTTAGTATACGATTTAGTGAGCTCCTTAACGTATATAAACTAGCTCGCCACGCTGTCTGCGGCCGACGGGTTCAGAGCTCGCTCTGAAACGCCTCTGCGCCTTGCATAGCAAACGATGCGAAGTATGCAAAAATCATAGATTTTTGCATGTAAGGCATGACTGAGGATGCTCGCGCTTCGTGCTCGTCTTTTATTTTTCATGCTCCCCATTTCTTTGACATTATATTAAAAAGAATAGGAATTAATAATTTATATGGTTAAATAATAAAATAGTTTTTCTATGCAGATATTATTAAGTTGATACTAAACCACCGGACAGCAAAAATTATAAGAATTCAATTTTTTCGTGTTAATTTTAATTTTAATATTAAATGAATATCTCTCTCAAATGTTATAGTCCTAATTAAAAACAATAACTCTCACGAGTGATATTTTATCAAAATTAAAAATTAAACGAAAAAGGTGTTTCCCGGCATTTGTCGGTAATACGAGATTTTATCATCACCTTAAGGGGTAACACCAATCTAGCGGCCCGAAAAAATGCCTAATTTGTACGATTTTTTACAAGAGTAGGAAAAAAGGGATCAAATTTCTTTTTTGACGGTTTACTATACATATATTGAGGTACAAAAATATATTCTTTTTTACATTTAAATACAAAATGGCGGCTATACAGCGAATCTCGTGAGAAGCCTTTTTTAGAAGATTCTCTAAAGAAGTACGTAGCCGTTTTTCGATTGAATGTAAATTTTTTTTTATAAACAATTTACATCGCTTTTTTTTCGAGAAAAATCGACTTCTTTTTCAGAATTCGCCATTTCTACAAAAATTGAAATAAAAAAAAAACCCTACGTACTTCCAAAGTTAACGTTATATAGATTAAGAATTTCTTTGGTTTTTTGTTCAAGGTCTCGTACTTTCCATGGAAAGTGTTCTCCCGTTTGGAGGATTGAGAAAAAGGCTTCTCACGAGATTCGCTGTATAGCCGAAAAAAAGAAATTTGATCCCTTCTTTCCTACTCTTGTAAAAAATCGTACAAATTAGGCATTTTTTCGGGCCGCTAGAGTCGTGTTACCCCTTAATTATATAATAGGTACTCTAAAATCGTTATATGTAATAAAATTATCTCTTAGAGCAATGAGAAATTAATTGGTAAAAATGTTAATTCCTTTGTCTAGTTGTTATCTAATATCACAGCTTTAGACCTAAAGAACCGGAGGAAAAATGATCTACTATTCTACTTTCAATAAATGTTAAAATTGAAAAATTCGAAAATTCCATCCCCTGACATTGGTCTGGTACCTTAAGTTCGGAATTAAGTTTTTATCAAACGTTTTTTGACTAATACGTTATAAATAATCAGTAGTAAACATTAAGATATAAAAACTTATTAAAACATTAGAACATAATAAGTACATATTTTTCTATCTTGAAACTAAGCTTTACAACTACTTTACGAATCGATAAAATTTATATGATAAAATCAAATAAAATAGAAATGGGAAGTATACTTTTCACTCGATCTGAAAGAGTTAAATATAAATAATATAAACACGTAACGTAAAATGTAGCTATAGCAGTGCGTGTAAACGATCACCGTCTCTAGTTTATACTAACCTGACTTGAGGTTTATGTGGCATAGAAAAAAAATATGAAAGGTTTAAAATATGCATGGCTGCTGTTTTTCATTCTACTGAAGAATGAGAAGTAAAGAAACTGACAGTTTCGTGATAAGCAACCATGTATGTACACTTGATGTTAAAAATATCTGGCCGGATTTATTTGAATATATTGAAATGCTGCAACTTCATTGGATTGAATTCTCCTTTCCGTAATCCTTATTAGAGCATTCCAGAAAAACCAAACTAGTTCAATCGAACATTTCTAGCGTCGAGTGTACATACAAAATAATTATACAAAAACGATAAACTTGATTACTTATACAAAACTAATTCAATCAGACATTTCTAGCGTCGAGTGTACATACAAAATAATTATACAAAAACGATAAACTTGATTACTTATATAGACACACACACACACACACAAATATATATATGGCATGCTTGGCTTCCCTAAAAAAATGTTAAGTATAAATAAGCTACATTATTTGTGTTTTAAGATAATTATTACATAAATGTAATAACAATTCACTGTACACAGTACTTTTGAGTTCTTAGTGATTTTTACTGAATTTTTGCGTTTTTTATTATCTTTCTATATTCATCTATATTGTATCTTAAAGTAATTTGTTGTTTATTATAATTGTTATTATAAAATAATTTATTTTTAGTTATCAACTTATATTGGAAATAAACTAGTTATTGTTTTTATTAAATCAGTATTTATACTGACTAACTTCATTTAAGAATTGTATTATTTGAATAATACTCGTATATGTTAAATCAAATAAATATATACTAAGAGTTAAATTGAAATTATAATATTTATTATTTAAACTTTATTATATAGTTAACAACTAATTTATTTTAATCCAATAATCGTAATAATTTAATGTAGTTTGAATTTCGAGCGCGAATACTTAATTTGCTGACCGATTTCGGCGCTGCTTGGATACGCAGTGCGGCATTCCGTAAGGCAGTTTTTTTTCCACCATTAGTACATGTGTAGTCTTTAACCTTAGTAAAATCGATTATCCCGTTCTGTGCTTCGTATTTGCAATATGTATATCGAACAGTAGTGTGCTATCACGTAGAGTTCTCAGGTCTCACGGTATATACGCGGCTTGAGGTTAAGTGTAGTAAGTATACTTACTACTTATATTTTGAAATTAGATTAGATTAGATTAGATTAGATGTTTATTCTGTGCAAGACAAAAACAATAAAACTACATTCAATAATAATACATATTTACAGAGATCATTAGTATAGTCAATCATATCACAGCTCGACATTGCTCGTCATTAACTTACCTATATTGCACAATATTATATCTGTCGTACATCAATCACGTCATTACACTTATCACATATTCTTATCATTACGAATAATACATTTTTTTGTGACTATCAAACTTCAATTTCTATTATAGTCAACATTCGTATGATTAGAAATTCTGCGTGTGTTGCGGTGTCTCTTGCGGGTGTCTGGAGACATTAAAAAGGTAAGTACGGCGTTAAAAAATAGGCCTGTAAATTACTGGAAATTTTGTCTGTTAAGATTATTTTTATTTGCTAAAAAATAAAAATGGACATTTTATCTCTTAAGGAGGCAGGCTTGGGATAAACCCAAAAAAGACTTTTTTTACGAACCCATACAATTGTTTATGTTTAGAAGCAATCATTCAGAAAATTTTAATGCTATCAAAAAAAATAATATCTTAAATTTTACCGCTGTAAATCCTCAAAATCATGATCCTACATGTAACAATCTACTACTATATTAAAGTTATACACATTTTTCAAATTCTCCGATTCTCCAATTCTCCGGATATCTCGCCAACCTGTAGGTCACCCTGACCACATCGACATCGTCTACATATATAAGTGAGTAATATTTTTGAATCTGCAACTGTAACACCAAATGCACTTCCCCGTAGATAATATCTGGCCAACGAGGAGGTTACCCTGACCACCTGGACATCGTCTACAGTAAGTGACTAATATTTTTAAATCGACAAACAGTTCGTTTATGTCATTGATGTAAAGACAGAAAAGCAAGGGCCCTAACACGGATTCCTGGGGCACTTAAAGATTTGTAGACAACCAAGGTGACTTGGTATCAGAGCGCTCAATAACGGCTTGTTTTCTACCCAAAATGTATGATTTAATCCAAATTAATACATACCTTGAGAAACCTAGAGACCGCAACTTTGCTAAGAACTTAGCTGGCGATATTGTGTCAAAGGCCTTGCTGTAGTCAAAAAGTAACAGTAAAGTCACAAATCTCTTGTCAATTCCTGTCCTTACATCTTCCGTCAGTTTAAGTAAAGCAGTCTGTGTCGAGTTGTTCTTCTTGTAGCCGGACTGCATAGGGTCAAGTTGTTTGGTTACGGGCATGTACTCTAGAATCTGGCCATGAGCGACTTTTTCTAGAACTGTAGAAAGAAAGCACAGCAGTGCAATATGACGAAAATCCAACGCCGACGATGGTGTAGTGCACTTGCCCAAAGGGTGGACTGCCTTTGCAAGGGTTAACTCACTTCAATGTAGCTAAGTTGTTAATCGCGTTTAATAAGTTGGAATTAAGGCAGTCTAGTGCTGTATTTAAATCAATGTGTTGTTCATGAAAAACTGATCAATCATAACTAAATAAGAGAGACTCCAATTCCTGTGGATCAATATTTTTGTAGTCTTCATACGTGAAGGGACTATCACACAAAGTAAGAGCGCGAACATTTATAGTCAAATATATGATGTTATGTTTGCTTGGCCAGGACGTATCAATTATTATATCCACTATTATAGTGTCTAACCATATGTGCGAGGTGTCGGTATGGTGAGTCGGTCCGTGCTGGACGATCTGAAGTGACAGTTCAGCTGCAAGTTTGCGAACAAATTCTCATCATCACTATCAGTCAATAAATCCGCATTCAAATCATCCATTATGATTTTGTGACTGTAAGCGTCACAGTATTCTCTTAACTTGTCAACAAGATTCGAGTACTTAAGAAAAGCAGTCGTGGGAACTCTCGGTAAATGACCCTGACAAAAACAGGCTCTTGGCTCCTATGCTGTATTTCACACATAATGTACTCAGACTGTTTAGGTTTGTTAGGTCCATCAATTTCTGAACACAAGAACTTTGACCTTGTATCTATCACTGACATAAAGCGCCACTTCTCCACCATGGATGTTTTTATCCTGTCGCAAAAGCGAGTAACTATTTATTCGAATGGACTTATCAGACTTCCTACCATCCAGCCACGTTTCGGCTACTCCGAATAGATGATAGGATTGGTCTCTGCTCAGAAGATCGCGGATTTCTTCAATGCAATGCCTAATGGAATTGTCATTGAAAAAACCTGCTCTCAAAGTCACTCCCTTGTCTTCCGTCTCACGAGCGTTATTTAAGCCTAGTCAATCCAATTTATTCGTAGATGTTGAGCCCTGATTATTGCTAGTGTGACAATTACTATTTCGATGTGTGGGTGGTGTATGCCTAGATGTTGCTGTTGGAATTTGCCTGTTTTATTGTGTTCACTATTGCCATTGTTATTAAATATTGATATTACTATTAACATTACTATCTAGGTTTGTAGCGTGTGCTTTAATTTAATTATATATATTATTAGTGTTACATAATTTTTCTATTATCGATAAATCGGACGCAGTGCTGAACGTATGAGCTCGTAGTGCCTCCCTACATCGAACGAGAAACTTGCCATATCTGTGCCACACAAATTTAAAGTCAAGGTTAGTTAGGCCTTAGCTATTACTTTGAGACTTTTAAACTCCGAGTAAACTTGAGTATTTAAAGATTCATTAATGAAAATGTTCGTGTGGAACAGACTATCTGCCAGCCTCCCGCCCAGACGAGAGGGATCTATATCAGCTGTGTTGAAGAGCGTTAACAAAGCTTTAGCACGTATGATCTCGTTAACTAATCTGGTGCTCGTGAGACGGACAAGAGAAATGGTGGTCTTGTGGGCAATTTATCATTCACACTTGCAACAACATTCGTTCCACGTTCGGCGTTTGCTCTGAAGGTGCAACCCCTCATCCTAGGGGGGGCTAGTGGCCTAACATTAATCATATCATCTTTTGGGAGAGAAGGCAGAACAGTGCTGAGAACAGCATGAGCCACATCAACAGGATCAGCTTTAGCTCTAGAGCAGTCGACTATTCCTGAGACTATGAGCTCAGTGCTCCCCGCACTGCTGCTGCCTTCCTCTCTCTCTTGGCTATCACTGCTTCCTCCAAAGGCAGATGCAGAGCAATGATTCAACGCAAGCTCATCAGCCGAATCTAAATTTGATTCAATGTCGATATATTGTCTTTATCACCCCGATGGTTGCGCATTCGACGACAATGAACCTGCGTGCGAATCCTTCCTGAGACAGAATTTCGTGGGTCCTCCGAACCACGGGAAACTGAATCAGGGGTCGCAGTAGAATTATTTACATTTAATTTATTTTCTATAACCAGCAATTTCTCAGTTTTTCAATTTTTATTTTCTAAGAAAGACTGTCTGATCTTGAACTCTTCCAGCAGGGAGTTCTGATCAGCAGTTATTTTTTTCATAACGCCCATGCTCAATTTTAACACTCCAACATCTTTTATCAGCTCTAGAACCGATCCTAGTAAAGTAAGGCGTGCCTTGATCTTGCTGGTGTAGTCTTTAATTGCCGAAAGGCTCATTCTACTCTCTTCAGTGGTAGTATCTACATACACATCTTCTGTATTATTAGATGCAAGAGATTTCATAATCGATAAAATTTAAAATTTCTTCTTGATTTTAAATCTTTATCAAAAAACGTAAACAATGATCTTAGAATACCCAAAAAATACCGCAACATACTCAAGAAAAAACCTATTAAAAATTTTGTGAAAAGAAATGTATATCATACAAATATAATTTATAAATCAAAAGTGAATCGATAAATCTTAAAATTTTTTCTTGATTTCAAATCTTCCTCAAAAATCGTATAAAATGAGCTTTAATTGGTCAAACGTTACTGCGTAATACTCAAGAAATATAAGATCAAGAATTTTTGAAAAAGAAAAAATCATAGAAAATGAAAAAACGTTATAAAACAAAAACGTTTCGATAAATTTTGAAAATGCTTTTTGATTTAAATTCTTGATCTAAAGACGAAAAAAATAAGCGTTGATCGGTAAAGAATTAATTCCCAAGAAATAAGCAATTAAAAAAATTGTTCAAAGAAATATAACCTTGAATATTTTGAAAATAAAAGTCCTCATGATCTGAGCAAAGTACTTCGCCAAGAGATAGTAAAAAGCTAACTTCTTGGAAATTTTCAGAAGGAATAATGCCGTTTTACGCAAGTTATCATTTGCCATAGAAAGTCGATTATTTTTACAAAATGATTTTTTTCTCAATATAATATACTAAAGAATAATCTTATCCATTGTAATAATTATCTCAATTTTTCTCAAAATTTTCCGTTATGCATTTCAATGGATGTATTTTCAATGGATCGATGATATTATTTCTAACATACAAAAAATCGAAAAACGTCTAAAAAAACGAAAAGCTAAAAATATTATTTTTGTGCTCCCTTCGTTAAAAAAACAAACAAAATGAGCCCTGACATACATTTACTCTTCCAATCATTACCCTTGTAACGTGGCACTTGTTACTCTAATTATTTATAAACTTTGCTCAGCAGTTTACAGAATTTATCAAATACAATGGGCGCCAGGTAAAGCCCGGCTAGCTCTACACGAGCCCTTTCGCAGGGGAAGTACCGTGAAGTGAAAAATCAGGATAATTAATTATACAATAACCACACAAAAATCTCACACTTTAAGTACTTAGGATTTATTATTGATCACATAACATAACGGTCGCCAAATTTACAATTTTCGTACAACTAACCGGTCGCTATACAATATGGCTACGCTAGCCCTCGCGCGCGTCTCCCGCGACGACCAAATCACCACGTTTTTCGAGTTTTCCCGGCTATCGCGTAATCCCCCCCTTTTTCCACACTACTATTCATAAATCTCTAACTGGCCCGGTGCGCACTGATTCTAAACGATGTTGTCACACCACCAACACATTTACGCCATTGCCTCCGAGCACATGGCGACAATATTATATATATATATATACTACATGAAAAAGTTAACGTTAATTATTGATACCCTCTATAAGGGTCGAGGGATGCTCGACAATTACAGCCCACTCACCGTCGCTCAACTGTAGTCGCCTCACAGTGCTCCTCGTACTCCCTTTCGCCAAAACTACTACTCCTAACTCGCCGATTCTATCCTCGCGGTCTTCTAACGTGAGAGGTACTCGCGACTTGCGTCTAGAAACTACGGCGGACGGGCGGTCAATGCCCAAGATTGGAGAGAGCGAAAATCTCTTCAAAATTTTCGGCTCTTCTTTTTGCCTATATTCATCCCACACACTTGTTGCTTCCACCCTTATCTTCTCGGTGATTGGCCTTGATTTTCCCTAAATGCGAAAATCAAGGCTAAGTCTGCGGCAATTTGAGTCGCTAATTGCCATTGGTCCGCTCCGCGATTGCCGCCCTGCCCACGAAACGCGGGCAATACGAATCGATAAATATACACGCGCTGTAACCCAACGTGCATATCTATATCGGGCACATTCGGTTTTGTCGCCGCAGGACCATCGCAGTTGGCAGCGGCGACGTGCGCGCGCCGGCCTACGCTATGGTAGACCGGCAGCTTCAGGCGGCTCGCGGCGCGACGGCTGCTAGCTCTCCCCATGCTGTCGACAGCCGCGTCGGTATCTCTCTCTCTCTCTCTCTCTCTCTCTCTCTCTCTCTCTCTCTCTCTCTCTCTCTCTCTCTCTCTCTCTCTCTCTCTCAGGAGAAAGGTAAGGACCCTTGCGCCACGCGCGCACGCTTCGCTATAGCTCGTACTTTTGAGCCTTATTTCTGCCGCACCCTGCCTTCGGGCGTTTTTGTTACAGGTCGCTTGCACGCACACTAATGCAAGTCAGCGTCTCAAGTATTTTCAACGCTGGAGATGCTGTACTTGCAAAGAATTTTGACTACTACGGGTCATCTCACTCCGTTCAGATTTTGAGGTTAGTGCTGCTCCTCTAATTTTATAAAATTCAGGAAGGAACAAGTAGCCTACCGTGCGGCTTGAGATTTCTTTTTTCGCTGCAAGAGGGCAGCACGTGATGGAGCCCCTGGCATGTAGCCTCTGCAAACGCGTCCCGCGCAGCATTAAAGCACTCTTGCCTTGCATTAAATGCAAGCGCAGGTGTGATGCTGCATGCTTGGGGGCCATCACAAAGGACGGAGTGAGGGGAAATGTATGCACAAGGTGCATTGAGCGCGAGCGATCTGTAAAAACACAGCGTCGAAGTGCGACTGATCGTTCCACTACTACTACGGCACAGCAGCAGAAAAGTGCCGTACAAGATAAGAAGAAGAAGGAGAAGAGCAGTGCGAGCGACAATATAAGCGCGCTGGCTGACGTTGCAAAGCCCGCAGACGCTGGCTTTCGTGCGCCCCACTCCAGCGATAACGTCGAGCTCCCCACTGCTCTATCGCATTCTTGCGTCTCTCTCTCTAACTCCGAGCAGCAGAGGGGAAGCGGCCCGTCGAGCATCGAGGAGAGCAGGAGCGCGCACGAGCCACTACACTCGTCAACACCGGCAGGAGCAAGCGCGAGAGAGCGGGTTACAGCAATGCAGGCGCAATCGACAATACGCGCACCCGGCAAGAAGAGGTCTCGAGCAACCACAACCGAAGAAGAAGCGTATGTAAGCATTACAGATGAAGAGAGTAGAATAAGACTGTCGAGAATTGAAGACTGTACCAGCAATGTCTCGGTTATTATGGAGAAGGTCGTGCCCATAGCGTCTGAGATCAAGGAGAACCTGACTTTATTACGATCAGTAACGGCGCTGATAGAAGATGTTGGAGTGCTAAAATTGAACTTAGGCGTTATGGAAAAATAATTGTCGATCAAAACTCCCTGCTGGAGGAGTTCAAGGTCAGACAAACCTTCTTAGAAAACAAAAACATAGAACTAACTGAGAAATTGCTGGCTTTAGAAAATAAGTTAAATATACATAGTTTAAGTGCGACCCCTGAGCCAATCGCCCGTGATTTGGAGAAATCACGGATTTCTGACTCAGGAAGGATTCGCACGCAGGTTCATCGGCGTCGAACGCGAAACCTTCAAGGTAATGACGATGATAACAACATAGAATTAAACTTGGATTCATCTGATGAACCTGCATCGAATCTTGGTTCGGCACCTGCCTTTGGAGGAAGCAGTGATAGCCAAGAGAGAAGAGGGGGCAGCAGCAGTGCGGGGAATATTGAGCTCATAGTCTCAGGAATAGTGGACTGCTCTAGAGCTGAAGCTGATCCTGTTGAGGTAGCTCATATTGTTCTCAGCACTGTTCTGCCCACTCTTCAAAAAGATAATATTATTAATGTTAGGCCAGTAGCTCCCCCTACAATGAGGGGTCGCACCTCCAGAGCAGGAGCTGAACTCGGAATGAATGTTGCTGCGAGTGTGAATGACAAATCGCCTACAAGACCGCCACCTTTGCTTGTCCGTCTCGCGAGCAATAGATTAGTTAATGAAATTATTATGTGTTTACGCGCTTTAATATAGCTGATATTGATCCCTCTCGTCTGAGCGTGGGGCTGGCAAGAGGTCTGTTCCATACGAACATTTTTATTAATGAATCCTTGAGCACTCCTGTTTATACCGAGTTCAAAAGTCTTAAGGTTATAGCTAAAGAACTCGGTTTTCAGTTCGTGTGGCACAGGTACGGCAAGTTTCTCGTCAGATGGAGGGAGAGACTACGAGCTCATACGTTTACTTCAGCTTCCAATCTATCGATAATTGTAAAATTATATAACGTCAAAAGTATTGGTATAGAAACTAAAACTCACGATACAAACATAGACAGCAATGACAACTGCAATACCAATAATAATAATGGAGATAGTAAGGAAAATAACACGAACGCACACCTAACACAAATAACTAATCACGTATTCGGTGTATCCGAAACGTGGCTGGACGGTGAGAAGTCCGATGATTCCAATCAGATCGATGGTTACTCGATTGTGCGGCAGGATAGAAATGTCCATGGTGGGGGTGTGGCGCTTTATGTCCGCGACAATTATAGGTTATAGACAAGGTTCTGGAGAAAATCGCTCATGACCAGATCCTGGAGTACATGACTGAAACTAAGCAACTTGACCCTATGCAGTCCGGCTACAAGAAGAACAACTCGACACAGACTGCTTTACTCAAACTGACAGACGATGTAAGGACAGGAGTTGACAAGAGACTAGTGACTTTACTGTTACTGTTTGACTACAGCAGGGTTTTTGACACAATCTCGCCAGCTAAGCTCTTAGCAAAGCTGCGAGCTCTGGGGTTCTCCAGGCATGCATTAATCTGGATTAAATCGTACATTTTAGGGAGAAAACAAGCTGTCGTTGAACGCTCTGACACCAAGTCACCTTGGTTGTCAACAAATCTTGGAGTGCCCCAGGCATCTGTGTTAGGGCCCTTGCTCTTCTGTCTGTACATCAATGACATAAAAAAACTGTTTGTCGAGCTTAATAAGGAATTAAAAACGGACGACCCGCGACGAGTGAGACATATATTATACGCCGACGACCTTCAGATCTACATCCAGATCCACCTTGACAGCATCGACGAAGGGGTAGAGATATTGGGTTGTGCTGCGCAAGCGGTTACTGATTCGGCAGATGGTGCATTACTCAGACTGAATAAGACCAAGACTAAAGCTATCATTTTCGGCTCTTGTAAATACATAAATAGTCTTGAGTCACAAGGTTTGCCGGAAATCAGTCTGGGAGATGGCGTCTCTGTTCCTTTCTCGCCGACCGTCACAAGCCTGGGTGTTATACTTGATTCTAAACTCACGTGGAAGCCACACGTGGACATGGTCGCAAAAAAGGTTAATAGAGTACTGTATAATTTGAGATTTTTTAGAAAGTATACCACTCAGGATCTGCGCAAACACTTAGCAATGTCCCTTGTTTTTCCGCATCTCGACTACTGCTCTCTGGTGTATCTGGATGCGTCACTCGAACTTCGTAGCCGGCTGCAAAGACTGCAAAACTCGTGTGTGTGATACGTGATTGGTGCTAGGAGGGATGAGCACATCACTCCTTACAGGGAGCAATTACAGTGGACTCGGGTGGACTCTCAAAGAGCCGTTTTTATGTCGATAACCATCTACAAGGTTCTTCGGACAAAAGAGCCAGTCTATCTCGAGCCGCTTTTCAAAAAGAACGAATCGAAACGCCCTGTAAGAGATGAGGTTAAAGAACTCTGTATTCCGCAGATGCGTACTGAAACTGGAGTAAGATCTTTTCAAGTACAAGGTGCGCATTTGTGGAATTCACTCCCTTCACATATACGAATGTTACCATCATTGAAAGTCTTCAAGGTGGCGGTCAATAAATATTTTGCATGCTTGGATTAATTGTCATTGTTGATTTTTCTATTTTCGTATTTGTTTAATTTTTTGTGATAACTTATCTTGTATTGTTAAATTCAAATTCATTGATCATATTTATGTATTTTCATTTATTTATTTTATTTTTAATCAATCAACAAAATAATTTTAAAGAGTATGCATGTATTTATTAGTATGAATGAAAACGACTGTTAATGTATGTATGCAATTTATCCAATGACTGATAGATGTAATAAGAACGATGTAGTGATCATGACTTTTATTTGACAACGAAGTGCAATACTTTATGTACCTGACGTCGCATATGTGCAATTATTTTAGGTTAAGTAACAATATGATATTAAATTTTAAGTGAAAAGACATGTATCAAATGTTTTGTAAATATTTACAAATAAATATTATATCTATCTATCTATCTCTCTCTCTCTCTCTCTCTCTCTCTCTCTCTCTCTCTCTTTCTCTCTCAAGCCGCCTAAACGGGACACACTGCCAGGAGTGGACTGTTTATTCCAATAATTAACGAGACTCAAGTTGGGCCATTGAATCCCATCAACTCGATTCCCGAACAACCCTCGGCACCAGAGCTTTGCAAAAAACAATATATATATATAACTATAACTATAACTAATCAGGCTGAAAACAAACCAAAAAAAATATTATTAATACCTCCACATTACTACTCCCAATCCGACCACAGAGCAATGGCACACAGTGGGATAAATCGACTTTATCTTTTCCAAAATCGTAGAACTTCAGATAGAAAACACCAATCAAACTGAAATTTTTTGAGCTTCAAGTTTACTGATTATAGAATATAGGAAAACTATAGAGGAAGCGTTAGATTGACATCCTAACCTCAAAATGAAGTACAAAGGTGCTCATTTTTCGGAAAAATACAGTTTTTGCTGCGACAAAGTCGTCATATATTTTTATTTAATGCCTCAAACACTAAATCTTGTAGATTCGTAACCGATGAATTCGAATCCAGCACCTAAATTAACCAAAAACGTAACCCAAAAGGTAAAAACCCAATTAAACGCTAATTATTACCATTTGTTATATTTCAAGTGATAGAACATGAGATGTGAACGACTAATTCCCTGAATCTTTTTTGATCTTCAAACTTAATGGTCATAGAACATGGGGAAATTATAGGAGAAGCGTCAGATTGAAATCCTAACGTCAAAATGAAGTACAGAGGTGCACATTTTACGGATAAATACGGTTTTTGCTACCTCAAACACTATATCTTGTAGATTTTTTACCGCTGAATTCGAATTCACCACCTAAATTAACCAAAAACCTAACCTAAAAGGTCAAAAAGACAATTAAACGCTAATTATTACCATTTTTTGTATTCCATGTGATAGAACATGAGATAGGATCGACTAATTCTCCTGAATTTTTTTTGATCTTCAAACTTAATGGTCATAGAACATGGGAAAATTATAGGGGAAGCGCCAGATTGACATCCTAACCTCAAAATGAAGCTCATTTTTCGAAAAATACGGTTTATAGAATACTAATTCTCTGTCTACACTAGGTTTAAACTCAGTAGTTTATACTTTCTATAACTTATAATGCCCTTTACTCACTAATTTTAAGTTTATCAAGTACAAATTCAATAGTTGTCACTTTTCAAAAATATATTAGCTGCAGAATTACGATGTTTTGGCGTCATTTTTATATTTTTATTATTTGTAATTGCTATATTGAAAGAAATACGTATTGATTGAATTCTCGAAATATCTTCTTACTTTTAAATGTTTAAGTTGTTCAGCTTTATTGTGAAATGTAGTACAATTCTGAATTAATACATCGAAAATTCGTTGTATATAGCTCGCTATATTATAAAACTATGGGTGTCTCACTTCAGTATAAACTGTGAAAGAGCTTTCGACAATCTTATTACTTTCGGTGTGTTGGCATTGTAACCATGTACATATGTTGATTAAATAAATATAAATAAAAATCTAGAATTTACTGCATTTCTGCATTCATTATAACATCTTTCTTAGTCTTACGAATTGCTGTGAAATTGATTAGATGTATTTAAAACTATTGTGCCTTACATTCGGTTTTAAAAACGGATGTTGTATATATGTGTAAATATTAACAGTGACTGAACTACTAATAAGCACATCACAATTTAGAATAACTTAGAGAAGTTATTGACAAGTTATTGACGTTATTTATTATAACGTTTATTAGACTCCTAGAAAATATCAGGTAATTATTTCTGTACTCGTATTAATTTTTATCTTCAATCTGAAATAACAACTATAAATTAATGACAATAATATTCTGTAACCTGGAATTTCCTTGTGAAATATATGACATCTATAAAAGTATTCGCATAAGTAATTTTGAAAAAGAATTTGAATGCTGTTATTTCAGAAAATGTATGACAAAATCTCTAGAAATTTCAACTAATATGTGTAATTACCTTCAAATTACTATTTTGCATGGACCAACATTTTTGTTTTGATTTCTAACTCAAACTTTCAAAATTTCTGTTTCTTATACTTACAATTTCGAATCATAGATGCTTTTATAATTACGAAGAGTATTAAGAGCACAAGCACTTTTTTTGAAGTGAAGAAATTATCTTTAACATTATTCTTGATAAAATATATTATCTCGTTAACCCATTAACGCCTAAATAACATAAAATTTTTGTATATCTGTTAGTTAACAGATGTTAATTAAATCCCTCTTTATTCTTATTGGAGACGATTTTTCTAAGTTTCTAGATAATTACAAAATTAAAAACATCAATTTTCATTCGTTTTTGATAAATAAATGATAGTTCTTTCAGTCTACTTTTTTTGTTGAATTACTAATTTTTAGAGAAATGAATTTTGTTATGCATAAGAAACGGCACAAAACTTATTATTTATACTCATACTATCGAAATACGCAGGCATTTTTTTCTTCCAACAGCCTTTATTTTTCAATAATTTCAAAATTTCGGTCAAAACTTAAATTTTTCTCGATATTTTCCTATTTGGACAGCGATTTCTCGTCCGCTCCATTAAAAATGAGATTATTGATAAAAAATTACCCGCAAATTTCGAAAGTATAAGTGTCAATAATATGTTGAATGCAGTTTAAAATGCAAAAGAACATTTTTCTACTTTAAAAATCTAATTTCACAAACAAGTAAACTGAATAAACGTTACTTTTTCAATAAATTTATCAAAAAACAATTAAAATTTATATTTTTGTAAGAAGTTAGATAGTAAAGAGAAAACCCGAGAACTTTGAAAAAATTGTGTCCAAAAATAATGAATAGGGATTTCATTAAAATCTGCTGTCTCCGTTATAAAGAAAATTTAGTAATATTCAGACGGGGCCTAATGGGTTTAGCTATGCATGCATTCCGCCTGTTCGTTGTGAGATTGTACAAGAATTTTCGAGTTTTATTCAAAACTGTGGGAATATATTGTTGTAATAATGTTATTTTTAAAACTACATAAATATATTTCTAGAGATTAGTTTATCCATGTGACTTTCCAAATTTTGAATTCTTTATTAGAATCAAAATTTTTATGCTTAATTGAGACTTTCTTATTTTGTAACATAAATAGTAGTATGGAAAATGAAGGTATAGTTCGTGAGAGCGGACAAGTTATTAAAGGTGTGGACCGCTCAAGAAAACTAAATTGAGTATAAACACAGGAAGTAAATGGACTAACGATGAATATTCAACTAAAACGATATATAGACGAGCTCATGAAATCATTAGTAAATATGATACAATGGCAATAGAACTAGCATTACAATTAATTCAAAGTACAACTCTATGCGATGGAATTGTCGAGAATCGAAAGAACAAAAAACAAAAGAACATTTTTCTACTTTAAAAATCTAATTTCACAAACAAGTAAACTGAATAAACGTTACTTTTTCAATAAATTTATCAAAAAACAATTAAAATGTATATTTTTGTAAGAATTTGGATAGTGCACTCTCTGTGCACTCTCATGAATCCGCTTTGGCATTTTATTTAGATTACAATTATAATAAAGAAAATTACATCGCATTAGTAAATGATACACAGAAAAGAAATTGTCCGATTTATTGTTCCTATTATTTTATTACTCAAGAGATGGAGAAGTATAAACGAGAAAAATATCTTATTTGCTGAATAAGACTGCTAAGCGTTTATGTGAAGAAATTGCATTTAATTGGGAAAAATCAGTTTTGAGAAGTTTAGAGTTAGTATTAACTGTAAGCTTTGACAGTTCTTCTGGTCACACGAATCCTCACCAAAAATATGATAACATTCAAAATCAAAATACAAATTCTCAGCAATCCCTGTTTGTCACCAGTATGATTATAATACTAGTACGATCATAAAATCTGATGAAAATCTGTGAGTCAATCCTACACAACAAAGTGTACGGTTTTGTCGCCCTCTGTGGATATCCTTTGAAAAAGAGGATGAAGTTGCAACGCTACGTGAGTTCAACCATTTAAACAATGAAATAAAGAGTCTGGAGCATTTCAACTTCACGATGCCAAATAAGAAAAGCGTTAGAATTACGTGCAATGTCTCGCAAACGTTATTCGATGGAAAATGTGTCAATACCATAGTTGGTAATAATGCAACTTTTAGGTGTCCCATGTGTTTGCGGACCGCTCACCAGTTTGGTAACCTGACCGATGATTTCAAACCAAATCTTGAAGTGATCTTGAGTCTTCCTTGAAATATGGTTTAGGACTGTTGCACTGTACGATAAAATGCTTTGAACATCTACTTCATCTATCGCATAAAAGAGATTTTGAATCGTGGGATGTACGCCAAAATAAGAAAGGTATAATGCTCATAATAATTTAATTTAAACAAATGTACTGCTTCACTATGAGTCATAAAAATATCATTAGGAATTTGATCGTACTTAATTCAGGAATTTGATAGTATCAAAGTTAAGTACCTTAAATTTATGTACAACTCTCTCCCTCTCTCACTCACTTTCTCGTCTTCTCGCTCTCTCATTCTTTCTTCTGCGCTGTCTCACTCTCTCGTAGTCTTGCTTTCTCGCTATCTAGCTCTCTTGACTCCCTGCCATCTTGGTTTTACGCACTCTTGCTGTGTTGCTTTATTGCTCTATTGCTGTGTTGCTTTATCCCTCTTTTGCTATGTAGGTTTATCGCTCTCTCGCCTTCTTGCTCTCTCGTCTTCTCGCTCTCTCCCCTTCTCGCTTTATCCCACTCTCAATTTATCGCTTTTTGCTCTCTCATCTCCGCGCTCTTTAGCTCTCTTGCTGTCTTGCTTTCAAGCTGTCTCGCCTCCTCGTTCATTTGCTCTTGCCTTCACGCTGTCTCACTGTATTCCGTGTTCGCTGTCCCGCTCTCTCGCTGTCTTGCTTTCTCGCTGTCTTGCTTTCACGCTATCTAGCTCACTCGCTTACTCGCTCTCTCGCCTCCTTGCCCTCTCGCTTTTTCGCTGTCTTGTTCTCTTGCTGTGTTGCTTTATCGCTCTTTCACATCCTTGCTTTCTCGCTTCCTTGCTCTTTCGCTTTCTTGCTCTGTCGCTATCTTGTTCTTTCGCTGTCTCGCTTTATCGCTATCTCTCGCTGTCTTACTTTCACGCTCTTTTGACTTCTCGCTCTCTCGTTCTCTCGCGTCCTCACTCTTTTGCTGTCTCGTTCTCTTGCTGAATTGCCGTCTTGCTATCTCGCAGTCTTGTTCTCTCGCAGTCTCGCTGATTTGCTCTCTCGCTTTCTCTCTGAGGGTTAATCGTTCAAAGAATTTCAGTTTCAGATTCTATCGGTTTTATGGTTTTTGGATTTAAGGGTTTGATAGTTTGCGATATTATGGATTTATGCGTTTAGAGATAATGAGTTTAAGGAAATTTTACTTTATACAACTCTCATAATTTATAGCGGAGTATGAAGAATGGAAGAAGGACATACAAAATCGAATTTATGAACGTATTGGGGTCAGAGTTGATCAAGTGTTGAGAGGTAACGGAACATCGAATACTGGCAATGTTGCAAGACGTTGTTTTAAATACCCTTCGGTCTTTGCTGAAGCGCTTGAAGTCTATCCTAGGTTGGTGACAAATATAGCTACAGTGCTAGCTATATTCAAATGTAATAAAAAATTAAAATTAGATAAATTAGAAGAATTTTGTTGGCAAACATATTGTTTGCATTATGAACTTTATCCACAAGCAAGGATGAACCCTACGTGCCATAAGTTACTGAAACACCGCTGCGAGGTGAGAAAAATGATATATTGATTAACAGATAAGAAACAATATTAGGAATCTTTAAAAAAAATTAAACAAGGGTGACCGAAAACGAGATAAATTAAAGATTGGGACATTAACTAAGAAAACATTTTTTCTGGTTCTACATGTTAAACAACTAACTTGACAATTTATTAACACGCAAAAATGGCTTCCAAAACATTCTTATAAAAATCAAGTTTTCAATCAAAGATATTTTTGAATGCTTGTAACTTTGTGCAGAAGTATCCATTTCCAACAAGTATTAGCCTAGATTGAATCTGTCTTTTTCTACTTTAAAACTTATACTTAGAAACATTTTCTTGAGCCTCTAAATAATGATTAATAAATGAAATGTTATATTCCTGAAAGAAAAATCAATTCTTGTTCCAAAGTTTCACAATAAATTTTTAGGGGCTAAAAAGTTATTTCTTATCTGTATTATCATATCAAACCAGAGAATATTTGTATTACAGCATGCCACACAATATCTTGTTTTTGTCCCCTACAGTCATTCTATTTTTAAAATTTTTTTTTATAAGTCCTTTATTAAGAGACATTAATATGCAATTCAACCGCATTTCTGATACAGATTGCAAGGGTATTTTAGATGCCAATGATGTATTTCGCTGAAGATGGAAACGAATCTTGGCACAAGTTGTATCGATTGAATATGACGAAGCATGCTAGGCAGAACAGTCGATTAAACAGGATTCTTGATGTTTACAATAGAGCTATTTTCATGACAGATCCTAAAATTTCTCTATTGAGCAAATGGACAAAAACTCTGGAGAATAAGCCAAAAGTAATAAATGTAGATATAAGCCGATTTATAGAATACGGGTAGGATATTTGTAGAAACTCTTACTTCATTACTAAAACAATTCTCAAAACTATTCGTAGTAACTTCATAACTCTTGAATCCATTTACTGTAAATAGAACTTATTCAACTTTTATAATTCATACAAAGTAACTGACGACTTTATTTATACCTTATTTTATTCAGTTAATCTTGGAATGCAACTACAAATGAACACACAACACAAACTGAACATCGATACAAATACGATGCGTAATACATTTTATGAATTGAGAAATGAATATCAATTACTTTGCAGACAAAATGATGATATGGCAGATAATGAATCTGTTTTTGATGACGACTTTGATGATGACGCTGATTATGATCAAGAATATTAGTTAAAAAAAAGAGCTATACCAGTGAATTGGCCAGTACAAGTGAATAGGCTTGTATATTCGTTCTGTTTGTGCAATTATTTATCGTTAATAATACAAAACACATGTGCTCTTCTTAACGTACTGATTTGTTTAATTATTACTATTCATCCTTATAAAAGCCCTTATTACAAGTATGTTCAAAGAATGAATCTTCCAAGTTTTAGCTTGATTACTTTAGTTAATTTATGTGGTCAATCCGGATTCAGCGATAAAAAGTCTACAAGATATAGTATTTGAGGCAGTAAAAAATATATCACGTCGTTGTCGCAGCAAAAACCGCATTTTTCCGAAAAATGAGCTTCATTTTGAGGTTAGGATGTCCATCCGGCGCTTCCCCTATAATGTTCCCATGTTCTATGACCATTAAGTTTGAAGATCAAAAAAGATTCAGGGGAATTAGTCATTCCAATCTCATGTTCTATTACTTGGAATACAACAAATGGTAATAATTAGCGTTTAACGGGCTTTTTGACCTTTTGGGTTAGGCTTTTGGTTAATTTAGACGGTGGATTCGAATTCATAGGTACAAAATCTACAAGATATAGTGTTTGAGGCAGTAAAAAAATATATCACGACTTTGTCGCAGCAAAAACCGTATTCTTCGAAAAATGAGCTTCATTTTGATGTTAGGATGTCAGTCTGACGTATCCCCTATAATGTTTCCATGTTCTATGACTATTAAGTTTGAAGATCAAAAAAGATTCAGGAGAATTAGTCAATCCTATCTCATGTTCTATCACTTGGAATACAAAAGATGGTAATGATTAGCGTTTAATTGGCTTTTCGACCTTTTAGGTTAGGTGGTGAATTCGAATTCAGCGGTTAATAATCTACAAGATATAGTATTGGAGGCATTAAGTAAAAATATATGACGACTTTGTCGCAGCAAAAACTGTATTTTTCCGAAAAATGAGCACCTTTGTACTGCATTTTGAGGTTAGGATGTCAATCTAACGCTTCCTCTATAGTTTGCCTATGTTCTATAATCAGTAAACTTGAAACTCAAAAAATTTCGACTTCCTAGGTCTTGTAGCCCATTTTCTCGTGACCACGAGTATGGGAATGGGAATGAATCCTCTCTCATAGTTGCAACGGTAGTCGCCGGTAAATCCTCCGGTTGTTTTTCATCCACGGGCGGGTCCCATGATACGTCAACTTGAGGTTCCACTGTTCTTATACTGGCTCGCAGAAGTCTGTCTCTGAGTTGGACTGTTGTCCCAGATACGCTCAATCCCATTTGGTCCAGGATTACTATCAGTTCGTTTGGGTCCATCACATTTATTCTAGTCGATACCGCCATTCGCTGGAGTATGCGCGGGTCCTTCTTTGCTGCTTGTCTTGTGTTCATTTTGTACTTTTAACTCGTACATAAAGGGGAGAAGAAAGCAGCTGTTTGGTCGCTATTTACACTCTACCGTTCGGCAATGTTCGCTAGATTGTGAGGGCCCATCCAAGTCTTTGGAATCTTCTCAGAGACGGGGATTTAACCTGCAGTACCTGGTGCATGTGAATGGAGAGGTCGCTAGTAAGGGAAACAGTCTTGTTGCTCTGTAGATTATCGTATGTTACTTTTGCTAAAGGGACAAAAAGAGATAAAACAAAGAAAATAGCTTCTTTTCTTGAGGTCTTCTTTATCGGTTCCTTTAGCTGAAATGCCTAATCGAAATTTGGTTGCCTAACTCTTGAGTAGCGGCTGAAATACCCTGACACGTAACTAATAAAGTCGCTATTCAGTCTTCAGTAGTTCTTGGTATTCTTGTCTTGTTCATATCTAGAGTAATAATCTAAGGTTTCTTCTGGGTCACAATCAATTTTTAGTAAGTAATTCCCAATTCAAATGATATATATATATATATATATATATATATATATATATATATATGTATATGTATTAATCAATATTTCCTTTGACACAGTAGTTGTAACAACAACTTTAGTTGTTGTATTTTTACACCCAATTTCCCAGCAGTTGTTAGAAAGTTTTACTCTTAACCAAAATTGTAAATCGTTCTTACTAATCGATTTGGGGGTAGTAGCACAGCAAAATTAATATTTTGTGGAGGTATTCGCAAAATAAACTTTCCCTATACAGTGGGTGACTCGTACTCTACTACTTTAACAATTCGTTAAGGAGGTTTGAAAAATAGGGTCAAAATTCAGTATAATTAATTACACACAAAAAACATAATTCGTCTTTCACTCTAATTCGTTATCTCAAATTTCACTAAATCCCCAAATCAAACATTTTCTGAATTTGTCTCCTATTTTCCACACCTTCTTTATTCATCGCTACTCTACTCAGTGCGTCCCGCAATCTTCTGCTTACACTAGTATTTCGCTATATTCTCTGGATATCGCTACAATCTTCCTCAAAATAACCGAAGACAAATTTTCAATACTCAAAAAAAATCCTAGGAAAGGTACCAATTCAAACGAAAAATTCCTTGACGACACAACCAAAAAAACTATGAAACACCCTCAATCAAGAATCGCTCAAAAGAAATACGGAAAATTTTTCAATTTACACAAAACATTTCTCGGAAATTCTCAAATCTACATCTTCTCAAAACAAAACAAGAAAATTCTGACAATCCTCAAAATATATAAAAAAAAAAATGTTCTTGAAACATCCTCAAATCAAAAAACTTTCAAAAAAAATTATCCAAGAAAAATTCTCAAAATTTTCAAAAATTATCAAAAAAAAAATTTCGGAAAATGCTCAAAATTGAAAAATTTTCAAAAAAACTTTTCGAAATATCCTCAAAATATTTATAAAAAATTTTGGAAATTCCTCAAACCAAAAACTCTCAAAAGCAATTTCCGGAAAATCCTCAAAGATATCCATAAACTTCCCTAGAAAACTTTCAAAATCGAAAATTTTCTAGTAAAAATCGAGTACTATCTATAACCCATTAAGCCAAGTGAAAAATTTCAGAGTCCTCTCACAAACTTCCTAAACATATTAAAAAAAAATTCCCAATTTGTTTATAATTCATAATATAACAAAAAAAAATTTTCCACTTTTAATCGCTAAACCGTCGCTTGGATGAGTACCGTGTAAAAAAAAAATTCCGACTTGTCCCGAAATCACTAATTAATTAAATTATTCTGTCGCTTTCTCTACTATTATTAATTTACGTGATTTTAACCTGATTTTCGTGTTTCATTAAGCCCCCGTTGGTACGTTATTTGTAACGTCGCATTTGTTACTCTAATTATTTGTAAACTTTGCTCAGCACTTTACCGAATTTATCAAATACAATGGGCGCCAGGTAAAGCGCGGCTAGCTCTGCACGAGCCCTTTCCGAGAGGACGTTCCGTGAAGTGGAAAATCAGGATAATTAATTATACAATAACCACACAAAAATCTCACACTTTAAGTACCTAGGCTTTATTATTGATCACATAATATAACGGTCGCCAAATTTACAATTTTCGCACAACTATCCGGTCGCTATACAATATGGCTACGCTAGCCCTCGCGCACGTCTCCCGCGAAGATCAAATCACCACGTTTCCCGAGTTTTATATATATATATATACCATATGAAAAAGTTAACGTTAATTATTGATTCCTTATATAAGTGCCGAGGGATGCTCGACAATTACAGCCCACTCACCGTCGATCAACTGTAGTCATCTCGCAGTTCTCCTCGTACTCCCTTTCGCCAAAACTACTACTCCTAACTCGCCGATTGTATCCTCGCAGTCTTCTAACGTAAGAGGTGCTCGCGACTTGCGTCTAGAAGCTACGATGGACGGGCGGTCAAAGCCCAAGATCGGAGACGGCGGAAATCTCTTCCAAATTTTCGGCTATTCTTTTTGCCTATATTCAGCCCCCACACTTGTTGCTTCCGCCCTTATCTTTTCGGTGATTGGCCTTGATTTTTCCTAAATGCAAAAATCAAGGCTAAGTCTGCGGCAATTTGAGTCGCTAATTGCCATTGTTCTGCTCCGCGATTGCCGCCCTGCCCACGAAACGCGGGCAAAAGGAATCGCAAAAAATACACGCGCGGCTACCTGGCGTGTATATCTATATCGGGTACTTTCGGTTTTGTCGCCGCAGGACCATCGCAGTTGGCAGCGTCGACGTGCACGCGCCGGCCTACGATATGGTAGACCGGCAGATTCCCCCTATGCACGATGTGCCGGTTAACAATCAACAAAGAAAATGTTCCTACAAAACCAAGTGATGAGCCAGAAGGCAGGTCAACCCCAATCCTGCCCAGAAGCGCTGGTGGTGGTGGAGTAGCTTGCCCCAAAATTGCTACCAGGCTGCACACAACAGCTCAGTCCCCTGGAGGTAAATAGTATTCAGGAGTTCATAAAGGTGATAGATGAATTTTTCGACTCTAGGAAGGACCGTCTGTTTCCCAACATCCAAGAGGAAAGCCCAACAGACACTCTAGGAGCCACGGCTACCTCAAACCAGCGGCCTCAAAATAAGAGAGGGCGACCGTGATACGTGGACTCCGATAGTGCCGAGTCAGCTGTCACTGATAAGAAGGCCGGGGCCAACGTTCCCCGGGGACTAATATTTTTTCTCCGGTCCTGTCGACGAGAGAGAAAGCTGCAGCTTAGAAACCACAGGAACAGCAGCAGAAACATCCAGCGTAGCAGAGCCAACAATAGCTGCAGCGCAAATAATAGGAGCGACAGTGGATGCGACAACAACTCCAGAAGCAGCCGTAATAAAACAAGCCCCCAACAGCCAGAACACTGTCTAACAAGAAGAGCAAGGCTTCTCAAAAGCCTCCAAAAAAGAAGAAGAGGAGGCGGATGCCTAGGAAGCTACCCAAGGCTGTCCTTACTAGACCTGGCGATGGAGACACCTACGCGGATGTTCATACGAATGGCCGAGAAAAGGTCACAGCAGAGTCTCCAATGACTGATATTAAGTGTATCAGGAAAACCAGGGCTGGCGACGTTCTGGTAGAGTTGGGCACAAGAAGCAACAAATAGCAGCTGAGGACTACAGGAGATTCTATCAGGAAGGTAATGGGTACGTCCGGGACCGTAAAGACCCTGACACCTAAGACAAACGTGGAAGTCAGAGACCTTGACAGCCTTACTACCAAAGAAGTGGAGACGGCAAACAAGAGGGTCTTTGACGAAGCAGGAGTCTCAACGGGTGACATTAGCGTTTCGCTGACAAAACCCAATAGTAGGGAGTAGCGACTGGCCATCGTACAGATGGACCAAGAAAAGGCAGAGTTCCTCCTTGAAAATAATCGCCTGAAAGTCGGCTACATAAACTGCTGACTGAGAAGATGGTTGCGGCTCCAGTGGTGCTTCAGATGTCTGGGTTACGGACATCAAGCGCGCGATTGTCGTGGCCAAGACAGAATCAAGGACTGCTACAAATGCAAGGCTACCGAGGCAAAGTGCGTCTTGTGCACTGACCTGAAAGTAGACCAAGTTCTACTGGCCACATGCCGGGCTCAAGGCAATGTAGAGCGTTTCACGAAATGCTTAGGCAGACCAAAGCCAAGCATTAATGATGTAGCGTGTGACGGTCTTTCAAGCGAACCTCCATAGAGCCGAATTATCCAACAGCCTTCTGATCGATTTTTTTTGTCTTAAATCTATTCCAAAACTATCCAAGAATATGTGTTCAAAATTTCCGAGGCCAATTCGACATATTTCCGAAGCTACAACAGTTTTAGTGGCCGAGCATCGAGCAGGTGCGAATGCTCGGGCAGATCCGAGCGCGCGCGCTCCGCCCCTCGATGTATTCTATTATTCGAGTATACTCGTATATACCTGAAAAGGTCCAACCGTCTTTTGAAACATTATTTGGACACGTGCAAAAGCGTATGGGTACTCGTTTACGTAATAAAAGAAAAACCGAAAAACTCGGAGGAAAGACGCGGCTAACGGGGAGTGTAATCAAGAAATTGACGATAAACTACGGTCTGGCAATTCGTCGAAATATTGATTCAGTGAAAGGTATGAAGAAAGCTATTATAGCATCATTAGACCACTACTGTTCCACGGATGAAAATTGTGGGCATGAAAATTGTCCAGAAGGCGCCGAGAGTTGGTTCGAATGGCGCAAGGCTCAAGCGGCGAATAATCTTGCATCTTACAAACATCCGGCGAGATTAATCGATGAAACTCTGAAGAAGAACATTCGTCCAATTTATGAAGAGCTCTCTAATGAAGATTTAATGAGGCGGTGCTTTGGCGGTCACACTCAAAATTCTAACGAATCGTTCAATTTGATTGTGTGGCGCCTAAGTCAGTAACATTTGCATTCTGGCTATAAAATCGTCGAAATTGCAGCATATATGACTGCAGGCATTTTTAACGAGGGCTACTCTGCTGTACTTTCCACCATGCAGCTCCTCAATATCATCATCGGGCAGCAGTGCAAAAATTTTGCTGACGACGTCGATGCTCAGTGCATAACGAGGGAGAACCGGCGCGCATTATTTCTAGCAAGAAGGCTCGTACAGCCCGAAGATTGGAAACCCTCAGCCAAAACGAGTTTTTTTAAGAAGAGGAAGGACTAATGCATGGCCCAGGGATAGCTGATTAACCTCTAATTACTGTAAGTATCCAAAAACTTATATTTTTTTGGACCGAAAACTTTAAAGAGCGTTTTCTTGAGTTTTCATTTTTACGAGTTTTAGAAAACGGTGCCGGTGATAGCAAAAAGAATATACGTCTGATCGAAAAAAACCAATGTGATCTAGCTTCAGTATTAAATTATCTTCTATTTGAACTAAAAAAATTTGACAAAAGTATTATTTAAACTACTTTTTTTACAACTTAAAGTAAATCTTTTTTTTTTAAAAGTGAATTTTTTTTAAACTTCGAAAAAATTTGGAATTTTACAACTTCTTTGGTATTTTTTGAGTTCATATAGAAAAGAAACTTATAAAAATTAAAAAAAAAATTGTTTCGACTGTTTTAGACGCACCGCACGACCTCCATCACCGGCACCGATTAGAAAGTGCAGACTCCAGGCGCTCCGGAAAAATGGTCATAACTTGAAGAAATTTTAATATTTTTTAATAACAAAAATTATTTTTTAAAGCTAAAATATAGTACATTATGTTCTCAAAATTTCGTTTACCGCAATCATTTCCTTCTCTTTCAAAAAAATCGCTGAAAAAACGCTTTTTTTCGGGATCTAAAGCAGACTACCCCCTTAATCATAATTTTTGCATCAAATGCTCGATTTGAAGTATTTAATGTCGAAAATATTTTTTTCACACCTCAAAATCGGATTCAGCTTCAAATTTTACCTTAGAAAACATGACTTCGGATTTCAGTAGACAAAATAACAATAAAATGTAAAGCAAAATAAAAAAAAAAAAATATTTAAAAAGAAATGTTTTTAAAAATTAATAAAAAATGTAAAAAAATGTCTAAGGAAAAAATACTTGACACCTAAAACTGCGGCTTTTACCTATTTTTATGCATACGAATCGTTAAAAAAAATTTAAAAGAAAATAAAAAATGGCGAGTGGCAACCTGGATTGTCTCACAGAGAATCAATCTCTCGTATACAATTATTTACATACTTCAATATAATTTCACTTAAAATGTATCTACAATAATAAAATATATCTTAGAAATGATCAACTCGATATATATATACTTATATCTATATAATAATTGATCTGGAATTTAATAACCCTTATTGTAATACTATTACTCCTTCTCTAAAAAGTAGTGAAATCTGCCTAAAACTAACCTTTCAGAAAGGTAAAAGCTGTGCAAATATGGAATATTATTACCCCTTCTTACTTCCTAATGAATTATATCTAAAGCAGAGTTAGAAAAGTAATATAGTAATATAAAATATCTGTATTGTGTGTAATATAGTAATTCTAAAATTTTATTTAACAATAAAAACTAATAAACATTATAGTTATTATTTATGCTAACAAAAGTACAGAAATCTATCAACAAATTTTCAAGTAGTAAATAAATTTTTGCATTATCAGAAAAGTTTATGTTCACGATCATCTCCCAAACCTACTATCACAGTTTTTAACATTTTACGACTGTCCTGTAGTATACTATTTTGAATTGTTGTGCTAAATATTACGATTTCCGCTTCACCATCGATTTGTATCCATTTTAAAATTTCGTACAATGCCTTCAATTGTAGAAAATATACAACTACAATAATACGGCCCATAGTCCAGTAGTTTATTCGTAATATAATATACGCTTACACGTTCCTAAATTTTTATCTGAATAATTTCTACAGTAATACTAAAAACCCTGTATAAGACAAAATTTTTCTGAAATGATTCGATATACATAGACGATTTAAAATAATTTTGTTGTAATTATCTTTATAAACTGTTAGCATCATGGTCAGAGACGCAGCGATAGATTTTTTGTGCCCATTTGTACAAGAAATTTTTTTCGTTCACCATTTATGTGCTGTAGCATTCCAAATTTCATTTTTGTCTTACTCGTTCCGCGGTATTATCGCGCGAGAGTATCCGAAACATGTCAAAAAATGAAACTCAATGGTCTCATTTGCTCAAGGCTGAAATTTTTCTTTGGAGATAGTTTATGTAATAAGACTTAAGAGAAACCCTTTCAGTCTGTATCCCGAAACGTGACAGAAGCGACGAAAGGTGCACTAACGCATGCGTCCGATCGAGTCTGAATGCGCTATATTGAAATTCCGTGGTTAATGTCGGTTCCCAACCTGTATAATCGTATCCATAAAGTTCAAAATGGTTTTTTAGTTAGTATTTATGATAAAGTTGAAGAAAAATACATTGTGTCTTACTTCGAGTCAAGCGTCGAGGTCGAAGCCGATGTTCGAGAGGAACAAGCATGACAGAAGCGACGAATGATGCGACGTGGAGCTAGTATAATGTTATTTGATAAATGGCTATTTAATGAAATGCCGTTTAATTATTCTTTTTCTATGTGCATGTGACATTATATATGTATGATTATAATAAAATAAAGATCGTTTTATATAATCAAAAGTTATTCATTAATAAAATTGAAGAAAATCGTCGTGTGTTACTGTTGTGAAGAGGTGGTTCACGTATTACGTAACGCTTTAAGAGGGGTGGGGGGTCCTTGTTAGCGTGTGCGTTAAAGACAGGAAAATCAGTGAAAATGCGTCTAAAATTGGCAAAACTAGTATTACAGTATACGTGAATGGCCCCTAAACTAACAATTGGTGTATCAATTTTTATTTTCTTCTATGTTGAAAAATACAATAATCGTTCGTAATTTTTTTTTAATACCTTTAAGAATGTATCATTAAACTTTAACATAAATTCATAAGTAGTCTTACACAACTGAAAAAAATTTAATATTAAAAATACTCACTTGTTCACACCACTGTAAGTTGCGTCACAGCCAATGACGTCACGGAAAATGCTGTGCGAGCAGAGTACTAGTTCGCACAGCCTCAGCTCGCTGAGCTCCTCTACTCAGGCCGGCGGACACCAGGTTGCAGGCATGCAGGCGTCAACTAGTCATCTCGGCAAAAAGCCAGCGGCGGTAACCGGGCTGCAGGCGTACATGTGTCAATCAGCCATCACGGCGAAGTGTCAGCCGGGATAGTTAAACGGCTAAAACAAACCAGCGCGCAGAAAGTTGTATGCATGTAGGGGCTCTCAAGTAAAACGACTGCGACATCGATGAAGCAAGTAGACGCAGTGAATACATCGGAGTCAGTTCTAGAGATAAGTACTGCGCAGCAAAGCGCATCGTTATCGACTATGGTTGACTTTCTTGAAACTCAAACAGAGTATATACGTATAATAGGGGCTGATCTACAGACTCTTACAGCGAATACACAGATTGACGTGTCTTACTGTACTTGTCACAGTTCTCCCCTCTTTAAAGAGAGATGACCTTGTGAGCACTCACCTGCTTCGACCGCTGGGACTGGAGCCTGCTTCACCGTCTAACGAAACACTAGTGCGCAGAAAATCACCGTGGGTAGTTTGTCTTTTGAAACCGAAACTTAGTTAACTCAGTCCCTTGATCAGGAAACGACAAATAGTTTGATATGGTGTAATATCTTCATTAATGAACATCTGCCAAATGAAGTTTTCAAAAACTTTTTAATTATACGAGCACCGCGCTGTAACTGGGATTTAAGTATACTTGGCACAGCGGAGGTCATTTTTTGGTCAGGAGATGGCGTGGCATAAAAACTCACATAGTATCGTCAGTTGAGGATTTACACAAGATCGTAGACAACTCGAGAGCGACAAACATTAGCCCTATTATTGAGAACAAAGTTGACACATGCGTTTCTTCCGGGGTTGCACCTACTAAAGCAACTGCTACAGCTACAGTGGTCAATCAACCTTGACTATTTGCAGGGTCCCAGAGAGAGGCGAGCGGCGGGGGTTTAAGAGTTGGCTTTGTCAACGCGACGTCCTTGAAAAGGCATTTTCTCGCTTTTAGACAATCCTTCTTAGCTGGTCCCCTTTATCACGTCTTTGGAATGGCTAAGTTGCGTTTTAGTCCCATGTTTTCAGATAATAGTATCCAGATTACTGGCTATTCCATCATTTGGCAATAACGTAATGAGCAAGGGGATGGGGTGACCCTATATGTGCATAACTCTCTCAAAGCGACGATTCTATGTACCTCTTTAACCATGCAGGACCAGGGTAAGCCGCTCGTTCCTAAATATATAATGTATAGCACGCAACAAGGATTGTCCCAACCAGCATTTGTAGCACTCGAATACCATCCACCTGGAATCTTATTTATAGAGAATTTGAATCTTGTCAAGAACCTGTACAAACTTTCGGCGGTATATGAACATAAAATCATAATGGGTTATCTGAATGCCAACTTTCTGGCGATACTGCATTCGTTAAACAATTAGTATGCGATTTGAATATCAGGCTTGTGGACTATGACGGGACTCATCACACTAATACGTCTCGCACGTGGATTGATGCAATATTTGTCAGTAAAAACGACGTAGTATTGAGTTCAAGCAACACCATACCGGAATTTCCTAGCCTACGCAGCATCATTAATGTTGTACTTGATTTTCGTGTGATCAAGTCACCCGCTCCGGTAGGCTTCTTCTACCGTAATTTCAACACAAGAAGGTAGGGTAACTTACTCCGACAGTTTGAATTCTATGATTGGTCGAGTATCGACTGTCTTCAAATCGACATCGATGTAGGGCTGGAGTGCTTGGCGGAGAACATCGTGAAGGCAATCGATCACCTTGCCGCGCTCAAGAATTTCATACCGAGGAAACAGGGCTGTCCACCTTGGGTAGACTACACCATTATAAATTTATATTAAAAGTGTGATGCCTTGAGTCAGCGCTTAAAAAGATTCCACAACGCTGAATTGCAGCAGGAGTTCCAACGTCTAGTTTTTCTTATTCAAGAGAGATCTACTACTGCTCGGGAACCGTTTCTCCAGAATCGCATTTATCAGACCCTTAATAACAAAGCAGATATATGAAAGGAACTGCAAGGTCTGTGACTCCTGTCAAAAGCTAGTGAGGATATCCACGGCTTCACACTGGGCGATCTTAATACCGACTTTGCACATGTCTCTGTCTCGCCCACCGAATCAGAGAAGGACTTACAAAGTATCCTCATGAAATCAACCGATGAACACTTTGCCTTCAAAGAAGTTACCGTGTCTGATAACGAGCTAGCAGTATCTCATTTTTCCTCCCAGGCGAAGGGCGAGGATGGCATACCGCAGAGTGTAGTGGCTAAAGCGCTCCCCTTTGTTGCAAAATACCTTGCTCTTTTCTTTAACTCGTCACTCTCTTGTAGGATTTTCCCAGAGGCATGGAAAAGTGCCCACTTGGTACACTCAAAAAGTCAAACATTCCATCTTCTGTCTCCGACTTTCGACCTATTGCGCTTTTGAGTGTTCTTTCCAAAGTCCTTGAGAAGATCATGCATGGGCAAGTGACTGAGTTTTTAGTGTCAAATAACCTCCTTGATCCCCTTCAAACGGGTTTCAAGCCCTACAACAGCATAGAGACAGCACTTCTTAAACTTGTAGAAGACATCAAAAGAAGTATAGATGCCGGTGGATTGAGTGAGAAGCAACGTTTAACTATTCTTTTAATGTTCGATTTCAGCAAGGTATTCAACACTATCTCTCATTTAAAGTTGCTTAAGAAGCTTGTCAATTTGGGGATGTACACATCAGTGGTCCAGCGGTTCAAGTCATATATTTATGCATCATGATCTACGTAATGTCCTCTTAGATGATGTGAAACATCTGCTCTATGCAGACAATCTTCAAGCCTAAACACATGTTACCAGGGCTGATTTCGGGGAGGGATTGCGGAGGGTGTCAGCTGTAGCATATGCGGCGTCGGACTGGGCAAGTGATATCTATCTGTGCCTTACTGTTGAGAAGAGTAAAGCAATTATTTTTGGCTCAGATACTAATGTTAACAAGGTGATATAAATGAATTTTCCTGCGATTAAGGTCCAGAGGGGTGTGGTGATCCCTTTCTCCGATACTGTGACCAATCTTGGTATTGTGATGGATTCAAGATTAACATGGAAACCGCAAGTGGATGCAGTCAGTAGAAAGATGAATCGAGCACTGTCAGGTCTACGATCTTTTCGATCCAGCACCACCGAGGCGTTACGAGTGCGGCTAGCAAGCGCTATTGCAGTCTCTCACCTGAATTACTGCTCACTGGTATACCTTCATATGTCGGGTGAATTAAAATCCAGGCTCCAAAGATTGCAGAACTCTTGTGTGGTATATATGTGGTGTTAGAAGGGACGTGCAGATCACGCACTACAGAGACAGCTTAGGCTGGCTGAATATTTAGGGGAGAAGGACGTAATTTGCATCGGTTATGCTATATAAGGCAGTGCGTATGGAGCAGTTACCTTATTGTGCGGCTCTTTTGAAAAAATTTCAGGCTATATCATCGTCTCATGGGGAGGATGCAAGGTAGCTCTCTGTTCCAAAATCCTGCACAAACACGGGTTTGTTCTCCTTCCGAGCTGAGGGTGCACGGCTCTGGACCTCGGTTCCCAGCAACATCAGGTGCTTACCAACACTAAAACGCTTTAAAAGAGCAATGCGTCTGCACTTGTTGCGTACCTATGGTGTTAGTCGGCTTTAAATTTAATCATGGACATCATGCCACGCGTTTACGATTTCACGATTTCCGGCCGTTACATATACGCTAGTCTAATTTATTTATGCAATTTTTTGACAAGCTGTATTCAGTCAGAAAATGAACTACAAGACTGATCTAGAATTACGTTTATTCATATATTCTACTGTTTATCATACTATTGTACTGATATTTATTGTATATTTTATTCTACATATTTTGCTTCCTCAAAGAGAAAGATTTGTAATAGTAAAGAAAAAATTAATAAAGTAGACTCAATCGATCTCCAGGAACAATCAAATGTATTGTTAAAGCGACGTTTCGGGAGTATTTAAGAAAACTCCCCTCTTCACGGCTATAAAAAACAATTACATAATTAAAGTACTAAGTTCTAAACTAACAACACAGATAAGAAAAAAACAAAAAATATAAAAAACATAAATATACCTCAAAATAAACGTAAAGATCTCACAGAGATTATCGAGTATTACATTTTAATCTAATAAACCAATGGCTCCTCTAAAAAAGTTAAAATTTAAAAAATTTTAATAATTAAAACAAATTGCTAATAAAAGATTAGAAATTAACCTAATAAAAACACTAAAAAGACTCACTGAAAGCGTGTAGAACACAAGTCCAAGTGAGGGCCCTAGGGACCGGTGATTGACGCCGGCCACACGCAAACGATGTTACAAGGTCGCATATATAAGAGCCACTGAGCTTAAATTAATAAATTCGCCAAGTCTCCCGCAACTCTCCAAGATAAAAATACATATCCTGGAGAGGGGATTAGTGGCTCCCAGCTCCCAGAGCGAACCCAAGTCGACCACAGAGCGGCCTGAAAAGAGGTGGCACAGCGCGCGAAAGCTTCAAGACGGTCGATGAATCCCATGAACGTTCTCTGCTCACGTACACCTAAGACCACCTCCATGCGCTCTTGCGCTCCGGATCTCACTCTGCCAACTCGGAGCCTCCCGCGAAAGACTGGCAAACTTATTTACAAAACAGCTTAGTATTCTGTGTATACTCCTAATTCTTATAACAACCTGGTCATCTGATTTCATTCATGAGGATACATAGAATATTAAGTTGTTTTGTAAATAAGTTTGCCAGTCTTTCGCGGGAGGCTTCGAACTGGCCGAGTGAGATACGGAGCGCATGGAGGTGGTCTCAGGTATGCGTGAGCAGAGAACGCTCATGAGATTCACCGACCGTCTTGAAGCCTTCGCGCACTGTGCCACCTCTTTGCATGCTATGCCGCTCTGTGGTTAACTTGCGTACGCTTTGGGAGCTAGGAGCCACTAATCCCCTCTTCAGAATATATATTTTTGTCTTGGGGAGTTGCGAGAGACTTGGCGAATTTATTAATTTGAGCTGAGTAGCTCCTACATGCGCGACCATGTAACATCGTTTGCGTGTGGCCGGTGTCAATCACCGGTCCCTAGGGCCCTCACTTGGACTTGTGTTCTACACGCTTTCAGTGAGTCTTTTTAGTGTTTTTATTAGGTTAATTTCTAATCTTTTATTAGCAATTTGTTTTAATTATTAAAATTTTTTAAATTTTAACTTTTTTAGAGGAGCTATTAGTTTATTAGATTAAAATGTAATACTCGACAATCTCTGTGATAATCTACGTTCTATGATTGAGAAAAAAAAAATTTTGTAAAAAAATTGATTTACTATGGCAAGCGATAACTTGAGTAAAACGGCATGATTCCGTCTAAAAATTTCCAAAAAAAGGTAGATACTTACATCACTTGGGTAAGTTCTTTGCTCAAATCATGAGCACTTTTATTTTTCGGGACATTCAGGTCATATTAAAAAAAAATGTTTTGATTATTTATTTCTTGGATCAAATGGCACGGGAGCTCCATGAGGAAAGTATGGTTTCTGCATGGCTAGCACCCAAGCATTTATACATTGAGTTTCGGCGGCGGTTTTTCCCCTCGTAGCTTCCGGATTCATACGAGATTCGCATTCGATATGTTCTGTCTTCCGTTTACATTCGACATAGTAGGCGTTCGAGATGGGGATTCGAGTTCGAGGTTATATATATACACATATATATATATATATATGTATAGAGTGAAGACCTGTGAAGATAGATAGATATAGATAGGTAGAGAAAGATATACTTAAATCTAACCTAATCTAACCTAATAACAAAAGAAGAGGTCTGCTTGATAATGGGAAGTGGAAATCTTGCGTCAAGACGTCAGTTAAGTTATTTATAATAGATATAAAATGCACAGCATGAATCTATACACAAAAACAATGATACTTTGTGAAAATATTTTTTGTTTTTAGAATATGGACACCGTATTGATACTTCAATTTTCAGTGATGATATATATGTTTATGATTTGATCACCAAGTTCATTCAAACAATATTCGGATTTTGGATTTTTGTTTATATGTTTATGATTTGATCACTAAGTTCATTTTAACAATGTTCGGATTTTGGATAAGCAGATGCTTGTATGCTCAGATTAAGGCCCATTATTTCTTTGTTTCAATCCATCAACAACAATCATCAACAATGCTACTAATAATGCCCAAAAAGAAAATAAAAATATATACTAGACGAATATTTCACAAGAGTTTATATATATTTATGTAACAACATCAAGCTATTAGCAGGTAGAATTATACATTATTGTATTTTATACAATAAAGTTTCGTTTTATGTAATAGTAAAAATATAACAAAGATTGGATTAATTTTCGAACGAGAATAACAGAATAAATCTTCCAAAAAATACCTTTTAAAAAGGTCTAAGCTAGGAAAGTATTGCTACCTTTTATTGATTTCGTTGTTAAGTACAAGCTCCTTGAATATTAATCTGGTATTTTGCTTTCATTGGACTTAAATAACTCGCAATATTAACATACAAGATCTATATCAACATCTGAAAGTCGGTATTATTACTGAACAATGAAAGCAAAATACCAGATTAATATTCAAGGAGCTTGTACTTCGAGCAGTCATGTTTAAAGGGTAGTGATTGAATTTTTAGTTGTATTAATTGCATGTGGTTTATTATTATCTACATACAATTAGACCCCGCGTACTATACAAAATCTCTGCCACGGCGGCCAATAGCATTGAAGCGCTACGACCCTAACTTAACAGTTTGCAGAGGCTGAAAATTAATTGTGCGCCGAATTATATAGTGCACGAATTCGCAGTGCGCGGGCTTTGACTGTAAGGATAAAAAGAATATCAATTTAAAATAATTTAAAAAAATACTTGACGATCGTCATTAGATTTCAGTGTTTTCCTTAATATAATTGTAAAAAGAATTATCATGATTATTAAAATTTGTTTATTATTTATCACTGTCTGAATATAGATAATTAAAATAAAATATTTGTGTATAAAAATTGTTGATAAATACTTGACAATTATCAATAGATTTCAGTGTTTTCATTAATTTAATTATAAAAAAGCTATCAAAATTAAAATTTGTTTAATATTTATTACAGTTTGTATATAGATAATTAAAATAAATTATATATTTATATTGAATTTAATAATTTAATAAAATATATTTTATTAGCAGACCATTTTTATAAGAACAAATTTTTGTTATATAGTTATTTACATATTATTTAAAGTGTATTTTTTAAAAATGAAATCAATAAAAGTTAGCAATACTTTCCTAGCTTAGACCTTTTTAAAAGGTATTTTTTGGAAGATTTATTCTGTTATTCTTGTTAGAAAATTAAGTGCTCCATTCTTTGTTATATTTTTACTATTACATAAAGCGAAACTTTATTGTTAATTTTACGGAAATAATAAATTAATTAAAGAAGAAGCCATACTTTCCTAGTTCAAGCCTTTTTAAAATAAATATACTTTCTAAAAAATAAGAAATATTGTACTTTATTACAAATGTATCAAGGTATGTGTAACATTTATTATATATATATATATATATATATATATATATATATATATATATATATATATATATATATATATATTAAAAATACTTTAAACAATAATACTTTTTCATAATTTATGCTATATGTTTGCATAAGTTTAAATTACTAAATCACTATATATATTAATATATCAAATTAGTCGACATATTAAAAAGCAATAGATTTTTTTAATTTCATATTCGATCATTTTTTAAAGTTTGAGGAAGACAATTGCCAATGACATGGCATCCGTTTATTTTCTGGTCAAGAAATAAAGTGCTGATGTATCTATCTACTCGTATATATTTTAAAGAGAGCATTTTTGTTTATACTCTTTTTATGCTCATATTTTTAATATTATTATAACTTTAAACTTATATAAGAGATTCTACGGAACTGTTAACTTTTGACCTGTGAAAAAGTTGATTCTTTTTGCTGGCATACTATCCTAAGGTGATATTTATAGTTCTAGTGACTACAAATAACAATAAAAACTCTGCGCCCCCCCCCCCCCCATTTTTTCCAAAGGTTTTTTTAAATAATACACAATTTTTTTTAAATCGTCCTTTTCTCTTGAAAATTCACTTTAATTACAGTTTATTGAAATATATGCACACACATACACTGTAACACCACATTTTGTGTGTGTTACACAATGTGAACGACAGCACATTACCTACCCATTTCACTCACTATACACGTACACACACACATACACTATCCCCCTGGACGACACAGAGCAAGCGAGCTCTCATGCCCTGAAGCAGCTGAAGAGGACGCGCAGCTGCCATACCATAAAGCCTCGCATAGGTGGGAGCTGGCTGGTCTCGGCTGGGGTGCGCTGAGCATGTCCTGGCGTCTCCTTTCCTTACTCCTGTCCCTTCGAACCAACCTAAGGAAACACACAAGAGATTAGAAACTGAGAATATAAGGAAAATGGTATTAGATGATACCCACCTGATTTTATGCCTTGAAAGGAATGAATAGATCTACCTTGAGCGGAGCGGTTGCTTCTCTAGACGTGAAGGAGGCCTGCAGCATACACCCTAGAAAATATAAAGAAGAGTTAGTCTGCACATCAAATTGGAACTCTTTTATCTGGTCTGGAGGGTTTGCAGAGGCAGGGTGGTCCCTCAGGTACAGCAATGTAGCTCAACTCGTGACCCGCTCCCCCATAACAGTAGCAGCAACAGCCTCCGAAGCAATCGCCAGACACCTAGAAACAACACAGCATTAGTAAGGGGAGATTACAGTGATAAACTAAACACTAATCTAACCTGATAATAGTGGCAGTGGATGAATGCAGTAGGAAGCTGTATGTAAACATAACCTCTTCGAGGTTTACCGTGCCCACTGCTCCTGCTGCAAGTACGCCGTCCTGGGCCCTGCAGCTCTAGTCTTCGTGCCCCTTCGTCGGCACCGTTGCCCAGATACCCCTCCTGCTGCATCCCTCGTCGCACTTCCTCGGCCTGGCCACTCGTCCTTCCTCGTTCTCTCCAACACCGTCTGCAGGCCGTCGACTGCATGCCACATAGCGTGACGTCACCGCGAGCAGACGCTCCCCTTTCCTCCTTCTCACTTCTCTTTCTCCCTGGCCAAAGCATGCACTGCGTCCTCAGGCGGGTTCGGTCCGCACTACCGAAACTCGAGGGTAGCGCCGCGAGAACGAAGGGACAACGAGTCCACTTCGTACTGAGCTACGTACACAGACGCTTCGTTTTCGATATCAGCTCCGTGCGAATACAAAAAGAACCGCTCGTTCCGCTCGTGAATATAGCTCTATATTTGTATAAACCGTTTACCGTGTGTGTCGACTAACCTGTATCGTCGAAGGAGGCCGCACCAGAGTCAAATAAAAGAGTAAGTTGCACAGATTACTATTGTGCTTAGTGCAGACCCATAAATATATATATATATATATATATATATATATATATATATATATATATTTATATAGGTAATATTTTGTAAAGCTAGCGCCGCGTGCGTGTCGAGCGTCGCGTCGCCGCCTTTCCCACGTGTATTTCGTCGCCGGAAATTACTTGAATTCGCGTCCCTGAGAAGTAGCTTCTTTCCCTCCCGACCATTTACCGTTTCCCACCGTACCGCGTGCTCACCATAGTTAATTTATGTGTTGGTAGAATAATTATAAAATCGTGCTGCGAATTCGCGCAGCTGGCGCTCAACTCTTGTATTTAGATTGAATAAACCCATAAGTGTTCATAGTATTACTCTAAATTCCCGTGTACAATTTATTTCAATCCTTGAATAAAACTATGTTAAAGCCTACATGTGCGACGCAATCATCTTGGCTAAATTAGCTAAAATTATTGTCATAACACGCACATACACACATACACACACTCACACTCATACACATACACTCATACACACATACAAACACACATACAGCATACACACACTCACACTCACACATACACATGCACACACACAAACACACATACACCCATACACACACGTACATATATACACATATCTATATACACATATATAAACACACACACACACACACACACACACACACACACATATATATATATATATATATAACTACACACGCATACATATAGTCACGCACACTCAGATACACGTATATGACACCCACATATACATACGTATACGGGCTATTCACTGTGAAATCGAAGACAAAATTTTTGTTCTCTAAACAATTTTTACATGTATATAGGGTTCTTATAAGTGTCTGTGAATTTTTTCAGATTTATTTGACCAAGTATGTTCGAGTTACAGTAGATCTAAGACGGTAAGTTTAGCATTGTTTGCATTCTGGAGCTGTTTTAAATGATTTTTAGCTCATTAGGAGTGCATTTTACGCAGAAATTAAATTTATACTTTTTATGCAATTTTTCTGAACTTTAAAAAAATTATTTTCAAGGTTATATCACCATTTATTACATGGATTTAGTCTTTAAATTATGCTAAAATATGATTAAAATGTCTATTTAGCACCATTAATAATGCTTTCGATCATTTGACTGAACACCAAAAAATTCATGGAGATGCCTTTTTTAGTACAAAATTACCTGCATAAGTCTCAGATTGATAAACACCCTGCTTGCGACTTTCTATTAATTATCATAACCATACAACTGTTTACTCATCTAATTGTAATTCTATAATTATTCTGATTTCAAAATGAGGTACGGGGAAAAATGTTCTCGTGATGAGAATAGAAAAAGATATGCGCTCCATGTGGTAGGAAAATTGTCTTTGGTAAAATTAAACCAGAAAAGTTTCTCATAAATTAAAAAATTGCATTTCTTATAAAAAAATGGTTGTCAGAGGATTTTGATCTGAATAATAAAATATATCCTTCGAGTACATGTAGATCATGCTACCTAACAATGCTTGATTTTGAAAAAGAGATTTTTAATATGCAATTACAAATTGTGCATAATTATAATTTTTTTTTTTTTTTTAATTAACGTCGCCATGTTTGTGCTCCCATGTGGTGCTAATCGACGACGGGGGTCTGCGGTGTGTTTGTAAACAAAGCACATGTAATTTTTACAGGGGTGCTTGTATCAATCGGCAGAGACTAGGATTCGAACCCGGGTCACCGGCGCGGAAATCCGACACTCTACCGACTGAGCCGCCGCAGGCCCCTCATAATTATAATTATATAGTGCTTCAAAAAGAGACTTGATCAATAAAAGGCACCTGTAATTGTTTAATATGTTCTACAGCAACTTCTTTTGGATACGTGAAGGTAAAGACAGGTAAAGGAAATTTCAGAGTTTTGCAAATTAACATAGATGTTTCAGATCGATTTAACAAAACTGTACAAAGTAATCAAGTTCCAATATCAGAAGAAAATAAAAATAATCCAGATATCCTTCGGCTCTGTCGTAAATGTTTCCAACAAATTGGCAAAGGTATACGTCATGATTGTATGAGTCCTAAAGAAAATATATTAAAACTAGTTGAACAGCTTCCTGACAAAAATCAAGAACAACTCGCCAGCTCTAGAATAAAATATAAATATGATTCCACTGTGGATACAAATGAAAAATGTGTAAATTTAACTTTAGCGACGGGTGGTCGAAAAAGAAAACTTATTGTTTATGATGACGTAAAAAAACAATTATCAATCAGTGAAGAAAATCTAGACAATTTCCGAGATAAACTAGGAGCATCACATAATTAGATGAGAAAAATTACAAATTTTTTAAGATGCAATGTGGGTAGAAAATCTATCCCTAAAAATTAATAACAGCATATGTCGCATAAATCAAAAGTATTGAAAGATATTTATAAAGTAGGTTTGTGTGAATGTGACTGTGAGAGCACATCAAATAAACAACAACGGCCTGTCGTCTATGCCGACGCTGAAGAATTGCTTAATTCAGTTATAGAGAATAGAAAATTACAAGGGAATTGTATTGTCAGAGTTATGGCTGACGGAGGTCAAGGTTTCTTTAAGATAAGTTTAACAATTCTTCCTAAAAATTATTCACCAAAGTCAAATGTCGAAGATGCTGAGAGTAACAAGCTCAGTTTAGATGCTTCGATTGAAGGTAAAAATAGATCACTGCACTCTGAAGATTGCAGTATTGGTCAAAGAGGTAAGCTTAGTACTGTAGATAAATTAATATTATCATGTATAGTTCCACTAATAAAAGAAACTTATGAAAATTTTAAACTTTTAGTTGATTTAACAAAACTGAATAATATTTCATTCAAATTCATTTCAGATTTTAAGCTCTTACTTATTATTAATGAACAGCAAACTGCTATCTCTTTGTTTTCCTGTCCGTATTGTTTTGTTTCGTTAAGTACTTTAAGAGGTGATTCAGTTTCTGTAGACAGTAGCGATGATATCGCATCAACAAGTTGAATCAATACTTCAAAAATAAATAATTGCCTGCCTTGCAGGAGAGTTATTTTTTTCACATTTGTCAACTTTTGAAAGTTTGGTTACAAGAAGGAAAATCGAAACTTTAAAAATTTTGGACCACCCTAATGCTTATATGTTAAACTCATAGGTTTTATGTGCAGTTTCCTAAAAGTCAAATGTTCTGTAGAATGTCTCGTATAGATTTTTCAATATACTTTTAAAATATAAGTTTTTTTTTTTTTTTTTTTTTTAACGGTGCCATGTTTGTGCTCCCATGTGGTGCTAATTGACGACGGGGGTCTGCGGTGTGTTTGTAAACAAAGCACATGTAATTTTTACAGTAGTGCTTGTATCAATCGGCAGAGACTAGGATTCGAACCCGGGTCACCGGCGTGGGAATCCGACACTCTACCGACTGAGCCGCCGCAGGCCCCTTGAATATAAGTTAAAGGTGCGTTCTAAAAGACTTATAATTAAAATAAATATTGTGTTATAACATGTTATACTACTTTTTATCTTACTTTTATAAAACTGCAAAAATATTTACAGTTTATAATACAAATATATACATTTAAGATTTCATTGAAGCTTTCACCGTAATTAGAATAAACATATTATAATAATGTTCATATAAACATCCAAACTTTATAAACCAGTTATTGAATAAAATTATATTTACGTGTAAACATCGAATAATAAACAATCATATTAAGTTTTGATTAATAATAATTATGAATGTATTTTTATTATGTTTGTAAATAACAACATTCAAATTTAATTGAATATTGTTATGTTTAAGTGTTCAAATATTAAACATTTATAACTATAAATGTACCTTCATAAGAAAGTATACATACGTTAAATATACATTATATTTTAATGACATGTATATTGAAACATTCATTACTTTATAATCATTCAAACTTTTATTTATTTATTAGATTAAAAACATACCTATATATTAATAATGTATATGAAGTTTGCTGTATACATAGTGACGGTTTTATTGCTCATGCAATTATTATCGCATTCACTTCTAAAACGTCACAACACCTATCCAGGCGAAAGCCACACATTCTTATTTATGTATGCCAATATATTTTGTACTATAGTAAGCGTTGTGCGCTCGGTAAGCAGCAGAGAGAAAGAGAGAGAAAGGGATAGAGAGAGAGAGAGAGCGAGAGAGAGACAGCGAGAGAGAGAGAGAGAGAGAGAGAGTTAGCCGGCTGAGCCGTGACGCGCGAAATTGGGCTAGGTCAAGGCCGAAGACGTCCCACCTAGGTGCACGAACGAGACACACGACGGCGAATACGTGAGTGAGTGTGCGATACGGTCGAGGAAGCGACCAGGGCTAGCGATACCCCAGGGCCGACGTCGAGCGAATAGCTACGAGGTCAGGGCAACCGAAGTAAGTTCAGCTCTCCTTCTTTCTCCCACGCGTACGAGCGAAACAACCTCCTACTCTCTTGCCCCGCCAACTTGCACCGCGAGTGCCGCGTTAAATGTATTCAATTGTCCAATAAATAAATTGGTGTTACAGTTCGACTGAAACTACTGGCGTTTCTTTATTTGAAACTCTCCTCATTTCAAATAAACGCACGGCCGAAGCCGTGCGAGCTGCTTAGCAAACGCGAGTGGAATTTGGACCTTGTACTTGCGGAGCGATTGTACGCACAGCGTTTCGCTGTACACGGTCCGCGCGGCCACGGAAACTCAGAACAAAAAGCTATCATAACATGTACAGTAAAAAAACTATTTTCTTTTATTTAACTAATAGTATAATCACATCAAACTATAGTACCAAATCAGTCTTGTTTGCTTTTTTTTAAATGTACAATATATTAACCGTAATAATGAGGTTAACACAACGTAGAACTTAAATATTATTAAACAGAAAAGTTAGTTTACTAGATAAAATAGTACTAAAGTAATAAAACATTATATTCGACTATAGTACATAAAGAGAATATGTATATTTGTATGTTATTATTATAAAAACAATATCATATAATAATATTTACTTTATATAAATTTCTTACACAAACTTCCATTTTAACAGAATAACAGTTAATATTCTATTACTTAGTATAACAAATGTATATACTAAGAGAATTCGACCTTTTTATCGGTAGAGAGCCTATAGGGGAGCTATGTGAGAGAAAGCGAGAGGCTGCGATCCGATAACAGACATCTTATACCGTCTCCATTCCCCATGAGCTGTCTACATCTCTTGGCCGTTAAGGGAATACCGTATACCAATATTCCAGTTTTTCGTGTTATTCAATGAACAAATGAGATTTTCAAATTTCACGAACGTACACACAATCTCTTTTTTACTAGGAGTGCGCGTACGTTCGTAAAAATTTATTAATGTAAAAATTGACTCCGTAAAACGAAAAATCGATAACGTCGGTAACTGGGTATATGGTATAGGACTCCGACTTCTCCTTAGGGGTATATATACCCACTGGCCCAAAACAAATTAGATCAGTCGGGCCAATGGGGCCTTGACAGACGGGTCAGTTTGCTACAGGCGAGTCTTGGAGCTACATCTTCAATGACAAACTAGCAACCCTTGGCGAGCTTCTGAAGCTGGAAGTGAAATATACTTTTATTTCAGTTGACAATAGGGACGATATGGCTATTGTTACTACGAAAGTAAAATTATAAACTACGACAAGCTGTTAACTACGACAAGCTTTAAACTACTACAAACTGTAAGCTACAACTATAATTCCAAGGAAATTATAAAAGTGAGTAAAAAATAAAATAATAAATCATATAAAATACGTTCAAAATTATTTTTCCAATAGTTATTTATAAAAAAATATTCAAAGTAAATAATGGTAACTATTCAAATATTTTCAAAAGATTAATACAAATAATTTTATATTCTTTACTTAAATAATATATATATATATATATATATATATATATATATATATATATATATATATATATATATATATATATATATATATATATATGGGTCATTCAAATACTTTTCGAATAAACCTTGCGCACTCATGTCAAGAATTTTGCCGACGATTGATTATATGATAGTACTCATCAAAATAAGCTTTTTAGCACCTAATGTCCCCTGTGCGAACTAGTAGAGTGTTCTGAATTTTCAAATGTGGTCTAAAAATGGCTATTGTCGAAAAATTCATGGAAGCCCTCAGTAAACCAATTTGAACCTATCAAAAAAAAATTTCCTTTAATTACGAACTTTAAATATAAATTTAAGACCCCCTTGTAAGTTCAATGGGTCACCCCTATAGAGCTAAATATAAACTTAAAATTTTGGGCTTTTATGTTATGTTTACAATATCAAAACGAATTTAGGTCTTCCGTATTTTGAATTCTTCGTCTTCAAAAGTCTTTTTATTTTTCTTGAACTGTTAAAATTGGTTTCTTATAGCTAAAGATACAGCTTCCTAAAAATAGGTACTGTTCTGAAAATCGTTAAGTTGGTACCCCTGTAACTTTTTTCTCTCTGAACCCGTTGAGCTCTAACTTTCAAGAAACATAGTTAAAACATCGTAGAAAAGAATGTTTTTGGTTTGGTGTTGAGTATTGAACTTATTCGCATAATTGTAAATTTTTTTTCCAGCTTGCGGCCTCCGATTTTGCTACCTAAATATTTTCACAATTTTGAAACTATCGTAACTTTTCATCCAAATATCCTTAATGATTCTTCGACTACTCAAAATAATAGTTACAATATCAGCTTTCATTTTACCGTACGTATAGTTGTCCGCAGTGTATAATACGTTACATAAATTACGTCAGACTTTAATAGCATGTCCTTTACTTTAGGTGAAAGAAGCAAGCTGGAAACAAATACGTAGTTATGCTAATAAGTTCAATACTCAACACCAAACCAAAAGTATTCTTTTCTAGGATGTGTCTATATATGTTTCCTGAAAGTTAGAGCTCAAAGTGTTCAGAGAGAAAAGTTACATGGGTACCAACTTAGCGATTTTCAAGAAAGTACCTATTTTCAGGAGGCTGTATCTTTATCTATAAGAAACCAATATTAACGTTTCAAAAAAGGATTTTAAGGTCATTTAAAGACGAAGAATTTAATATACGGAAGACCTAAATTCGTTTTGATTTCGTAAAATGGCAAGCAAACAAATCTTACGTAAAAACGCCAAACTTTAGGTTTATATTTAGCTCTATATGGGTGACCGATTAAACTTACAAGGTGGTTTAATATTTTTTTCCTGAAAATTTGTAAAAAAAAGAACAGTTTTTTTATACGGTCAAATTGGTATTAATGAGAGTACCCACGGAATTTTTGAAAATAGCCGTTTTTTCCTACTTTTAAAAATTTAGAACACTCTACTAGGTCGCAAGTTGCTAAAAAAAAATGCAACAGCGAGCTCATCATCGGCGCTCCGGTATGTTATAGCGCTTATAAAAGTAAGTTTTCATATTGTACTCGCGACGTAGAAATCGAAGCTCGGGGAAGCCGTGGCACGAAGTCCCTTCCCCCGTAGCTCTTTGTGCGAGCGATCGTATAACTCCGCGCGCAGCATAAGCGCGCTCGGGGACTTACGCGCATCCCCCCGCTTGTACAGAACTTAATAGGTAATATATGTATGTTTTGTTAATAACTGAGTCTCTCCCCTTCATTTATGTATCCTTTCTGCCTATCGCGTGATCCTTATCCTTATCCCCCCAGTTTCGCGGGAAACGACCCTGAAACGAGGTTAGCCGGCTGCACGTAGCCGTCGTACAAAAGGTAAGCGCGGCTGAAGCGAGATACTCGCAGTTAGCAGGTAAGCTAAAGGTCGAGCATCGCGCCAAAGACACGCGCGCTGTCTACATTGTTACTATTATTATTAACATTCGGCCCATTAAATAATCCCCCTTTGATCACTGGTCATCAATTTTAAGAATACTTATATATCAATATCATATAACGTAAATAAAATATATAAAATACTTGTGCACTCAACGCTTCTCATTCATACTTATCTTCCATACTAATAAATTCATACATAACAACAATAACGTACAGAAATAATTAAATTAGGACTGATGAAGAATAAATTAGGACTAATATATAAAAAACGTTTAACGGTTCAACGCTGTGTAGTCATCACTATGTAACTGCTGGAGGTGTATGTCTAACGTCGTTTTAAACCTACGATGACGGCAGACACCTTACGTTGCAGGAGAGCGAGTTCTAGAGGCACGCACCCTGAAACCGCAACCCTGGGCTCTAAATGAATATAGGCCCTTATTAATGCACGACCACGGAACTTAGAGCTCTTTCATACCTCTCCTATCTGAAGTCATGGCTTGGTATTTTTCAAAAAGAGCAGTAAGATACGGTGGCTGCCGCATATCAACCGCTTCATAAAGCAGCAGCCCCATGAAACACTCTCTTCTCTCTTTCATATATAACCAGCCCAGACTCTTCCTGTAAGGAGTAATGTACTCGTCCCGCCAAACACCACATATATACCTCACATATGAATTTTGTAGTCGTTGCAGTCGTATTTGAACCTCACCTGACACATCAACATAAAACGCTCAGCAGTAATCAAGGTGAGGTAATACCAGTGCACATGCCAACTGCAGAGTGCCTCAGATAGATATATAGATATTATATTTATTTTTAAAATATGGTTTACATATGTTTCTTAAAAATAAAATTGCACATATGCGAAGTCAGGTACATAATGAATTGCACTTTGTTGTCAGAAATGTAAACATAATTCCCAATCATGTCGTTATATCTATCAGTCATGCAATTTAAATTGCATACATACATTAAAACAATTACTCACTTCCACTTATACTGATAATACTCGCATACTTTTAAATACTGTCTCTGTCAGTTAGTAAAACGTAAAAAGTAAAAAGAGAAAGAAAAAATAAGTAAAATGAATAAATAAATTAATATAAATAAATTAATTAAATAAATAACACTAACTGACAACAACATTTAATCCAAGTCTGGTATAGTACGAATGTCGAAAGGGAGTGAATTGCACAAATACGCACCTTCTACTTGGAAAGATCTGCGTCCTGTCTTAGTGCGCATGTGTGTAATCGAGAGTTCTTTAATTATTTTGTAGGCAGTGATCGCCATGAAAACCACGTTTCTATAGTCAATCCGTGTCCACCCTAATTTTTCCCTGTAAAGGGTGATGTGCTCATCCTTCCTAGCACATAAAACATATCGCACACATGAATTTTACATTCTTTACAGCTGGCTACGTAGTTCTAGTGACGCGTCGCGGTACAATACAGAATAATAGTCAAGGTGTGAAAAAACAAGAGCTATTGCTAAGTGCGTTCGCAGATCCTGGATGGTATACTTTCCAAAAACATTAAGTACCCTATTAACTTTATTTGCGACCCTGTCCACGTGTGGCTTCCACGTGAGTTTAGAATGTAAGATAACCCCCAGATTCGTAACGGTTTCCGAGAAGGAGATGAAGACTTCGTCTCTCAGACAGATTTCCGGTCTTGGTCTTATTCAGTATGAGGGCAGCACCCGACGCTCAATCAGCCATCGCTCGAGTAACACGAGATAGAATCTTCACACCATCAGCGATGTTTTCTGGCTCTACTTGAGTATACTATATCTGTAGGTCGTCAGCATATACTAGGTGTCGTATGCTTTTCGAGTCTTGTTCATCTAGATCATTGTTGAGGTCAACGAAAAGCGCTTTGATGTCATTGATGTAAAGATAGAACAGTAAGGGTCCCAATATTGATCCCTGAGGCACTCCGAGATTGGTTGACAACCAAGATGATCTGGTGTCATAGCGCATTACAAAGGCTTGTTTTCTACGTAATATATATGGTGTTATCCAAATTAAAGCATGTCTGGAGAACTTCAGGACTCGCAGTTTTGCTAGAAGTTTGACTGGCGAGATAGTGTCGAAAGCCTTACTGTAGTCGAATAGTAAAAGCAGAGTTACTCGTCTTTTGTTTATTCCTGTCCTTGCGTCTTCTGTTAGTCTAAGTAGAGTAATTTGAGTCGGATTATTCTGTTTATAGCTGGACTGCATGGGGGCGAGCAGTTTAGCTGTGGTCATATACGCCATTATCTGGCCATGCACGATTTTTTCCAAGACCTTTAAGTGAAAACACAGTAGTGCAATCGGAAGAAAATCCGACGCTGATGATGGTGTAGTACACTTGTTCAGCGGCACCACTTGTGCTCTCTTTCAGAGATCCGGGAATACTCCCTTATCCAGAGATGCGTTGAACAAATTCACAACATGATACCCAATGACTGGCAGTGTTTTCGCAACGACACTCTGCGGGATGTCATCCTCATCCCTCGCTTGCGAGAAGAAGTGCGCGACCGCGAGCACAACATCTACAGCGGTGACTGGTTGGAATTTGAACCCCTCCTTGCTCGCAGATACAACTAGATTTTCAATCTCAACAGGATCTTCATCGTTTGATATTGACACTCCCGAAAAGTGAGTATTGAGTTCCTCTGCTGTGAATCCAAGCAAGCCCCCTCTGGTTTTGGGAGGTAGTCCTAGGTTGCGCAATTTTTCCCAAACATCACTCTGCTGTTTACCTAGCAGTCTTTCTGGATAATATGCGATGCGAGCTTGTTCTGTCTTAGCTAAAGATTTATTGCGCAATTCCAAAAACTCGTTATGAAACCGCGCATCACCAGTCCTTTTATACCGCTTGTAAGTCGCATCACGTTTCTTGTTTAGCTGTTCAATTTCCTCGTCGATCCAGAGTAGACTGCCCTCACGAGGCATAACTCATTTTAAGGGTGCTAACTTGTTGATTGCATCCAGCAAGTTCGTGTTGAGAGAGTCTAACGCTGTATCGAGGTCGATGTGGTATTCAGTAAACATTGACCAATCATATTCCAACAAAAGGGATTGTAGTACTTTCGGTTTGATTTTCTTGTAATCCCTATAATGAATGGATCATAAGATAAGGAGGGTGCCTGTACATTGATGGCAACGTAAAAAATGTTATGTTTGCTATGCCATGTCGGTTCAAAGTTGTCGTGATCCGTTACAGGTCGTTACTGTCCACTAGTATGGTGTCAATCCATGCATGTGAGGTGTCGGTGTGATGGGTCGCTCCGTACTAGGCGATCTAAAGTGATAGTTCAGCTTCGAGTTTGCGAACAAACTTGGCTTCATTACTATCTCTCAACAGGTCCGCATTGAAATCGCCCATTATATTTTTGTGACTATATAAATCGCAAAATTCCCTTAGCTTGTCGACAAGATCCAAATACTGAAGAAAGGCAATGCTGGAGAGTCTATAAACAATCGCGACAAATACAGGCTCCTGTTTTCCATGCTATATCTCATATATAATGTATTCGAGCTTTTTGTGCCTACCCGGTCCATTAGTTTTCGATTCCACTTGTCACGAATGTAAAGTGCAACCCATCCTCCACATCTATCCTGTCGCACAAGTGAGTATCCCTCGCTATGAATCGGATTGTTATTTATTTTCATTTCGTCCAACCACGTTTCAGCCACACCAAATAGTTGATAGAATTTATCGCTAAGAAGTTGACGGATTTGTTTAATGCATTGCCTAACGGAATGTGCATTAAGAAAACCCGCTCTCATTTCCACTCCCTCGTCCATTTCAGTAGCTTTCACCGTATCTAGTCAATGTTTCTCTGCTTGAATATATATATAATAGGCTGCTTATTGTTATTGTATTTCTTGCTGTCGCTATTGCTGCTACTGTCTGTATTGTGTGTATGAGGTGTCTCTTTAATTATTACGATATTATTGTTACTATCGTTATTATTGTGGTTGGTATACATGCCATTGTATGAGTCTGCTATTGTGCAAAGGTCGGAAGCAGATACGAACGTGTGAGCTTGCATGCCCTCCTCTCACCGAGCTAGAAACTTGCCGAGTCTGTGCCACACGAATTTGAAACCAAGATTCTTGGCAATAACTTTAAAACTTCTAAAATCTGCATACGCACCTTTACTCAAAACCTCATTAATAAAAATATTCGTGTGACAAAGATTTTTGGCCAGCTTCTCGCTCAATCTAGAATGGTCGATATCGTTGGTGTTGAAGGGCGCAATGACCGCATTCGCGCGCATCACTTCATTTCGCTTGGTTATGCTCGTGAGACGGACGATTAAAGGCGGCGGTGTGTCTGCCCTGGTAGATGAGGCAATACCGATGCCACCCGACATTTGTCCTGGAGGTTTTGCCCAACATCGTAGGGTGAGCGATTTGCCTAACATTAATTATATCATCTTTATTGAGAGAAGACAGAGCAGTACTGGGAACCCCGTAAGCGATATCAACGGGATCAATCTCAGCACGAGAGCACTCGACAATGCCCATGACAATCAACTCTGTGCCCTCATCAACGCTAATGTGTTCTCTCGTTGTATGGCTAGAACCCTTTCCTCTATGAAAAAGTACCGGGACATGATTCGATACAGAGTCATTTTTAGTAGGTTTTCTCTAAGTCGGTTATCCGAGGAGTCAGCTAGTACATCTCTAAGAGAGACTAATACACGTGACTCGTTAGCTTCAAGTTCATCACAGATGACTTTATCATTTTGATTTTTATTATTGTTTTGTTTAGGATTACGGTTCGTGTCATCGACCGTATCACAAATCTTAGACTGTAATTGATGATTTTTTTCTTTTAGGAGTGTGTTGTCTTGTAGTAAATATAGACAATCTTTCTGCAGATCCTCTAGCTTGGATGACTGCTCGTCAATTTTCCTCTTTAGTGACGACACCTAAGCTGTCAGTTTGCTAGTCAACCCCTCAGGATGAATAGAGTCCATTGATGTTACAACAATATAGAACTGGTTATTAAATAAGTCCAGCATGATCGATGGCATATTACAGTAATGCGATCAGTGTAGAGTGGTTGAGGCAATGTCATCGGTTCTCTTCTCTTCGGTGGTATTTTCTAACAGTTTTGTAGTAGGGGATGACGCAGTTGGTGGCTCCATCAGTGTATCATTATTAGATTTTTTATTATTCGCTGATTCATTTGCGGTGCTAACACTAGCTGAAGCGAGACTTTTATCGAAAGTGTTGTATACATTTTTATTACTTTTGTTTTTATTTATATTTATTTTGCTTTTTTGCACTTCTGACATAAAAACATATTACCCTCTAGTACTATTATTTCGTGGCATACGTTGTGGTAACATTTAAGACATGTTTTGCATCGACGAAGAGTAGCATCTTTGTGAGCTATCTTTCTGCACTTAGAATAAGACGTAGGAAACATATTGTAGGAGAGCGTGATCGAGTTCGTATTTAGTCAGGCAATATCTCAAAATAAGTAGATAAGATCAAAACTGTGTCAAGTAAGAAAATTACTGAAAAAGTCAGCGTGTAGTCAGAAACGTAAATAAATTAAAATAAGTTAATGGCTAGAGGACTTTGCGTTAATATTTAATACTGGTGAGGTTTTGTAAACGTTTATGCAGGTGTACTGTTATTGAAAACTGTTACAGTCATAGCTGTTAACCAAATAATATAATATATATTAAAAAAAGGATGAGAAACTCTTATTAGAAATTTTAAATTTCGCGCTTAATGTGCTGTGCCCGATGATATTGGCATCTGTTGAACAGTTGCAAAACTCGTAGGTCGATTTTACCGATCGACTTAAAGTGGTGGTGCTGCGCTCTGGTGGCGAACGACGAAAAAATCGACCGTGCAGCGTTGCCAAATCAGCCAGAGACAGATCCAATCACAGACAAAGAAACGGTAATCGGATTAAGGCCTCACACGAGCACCACACTAACACTCGTAGTATAAAATACTTTTCCCTATTTTGCAATTACTGCAAACGTCCAGGCCATGAAATCAAAGAATGTCGGCTCTATATACAAGTTTTACGTAACGTATTTATCAACCTTGGCAAAATAAATAGTAAATAATAAATATTTTATTCACAAATAAAAAATAATAAAAAATATATAGTTTGTTTTATAAATAATAAGTAATTAATTATAAATATTTTTTTCATAACTAATAAACAATAAATGATCAATAATTTTTTTTTTATAAATATTAAATGATAAATTAATATTTCTATAAATAATAAATGAATAATAATTTGTTTAAATGTACTGTTTATGATATACAGTAAAATAGATAAAATACGTATGATTCATTTACTTTAAATTTTTCTCCGTGGCTGTAAAACGCAAAAATAGTGCATAAAACAAACAACTAAGACATCCTACAAAAAAAATTCCAATGAAGTAAAACAATTTTACAACCATCCAAAATTTTTTTAATTGAGTACCATTTTTGTATATGCAAAATGAGACAAACTAACAACTGCGTATGTGGAAGATAACATATAATTTAAGCATAATTTAAAATTCAGAGAGTCATTAAGTTTAAGAAGAACATTAACATTATTTATGTAACATTAACATTATTTATGTGTACTGAAAATAAAAATGCAGTCTGGAGTTAACAAGTGCCTCTATGAACAAATAGGAATATGGTTAGCGTATTCATGCTGCCCAAAATAAGAATACAGTCCGGAGTTAACAAATACCCCTATGAACTGATAGAAATATGGTTGGCGTATTCATGCTGCCCGAATTAAAAATGCAGTCCAGAGTTAACACATGCTCTTTGAACTCATAGAAGTGTGGTTGGCGCATGAATGCTGTCCGAAATAATAATACAGGTCGGAGTTAACAATTGCCTCTGTGTACTAATATTAATTTCAGAGAACTAATGAAAAGAAAAACTCTTTTAAATAAAAAAGAAAAAAGAAGAAAACAAAATGAAATAAAAGAAAATAATTTTTGAGAATTTCATTGCGTGCCAACTGCCGAGCACTGATATTATTTTTGTCTACTTTAGGCTGCATAAACAAATTATGATATTTCACGCTCAGAAAGTAAATAATCATTCACACGCTAGTTAAATTTTTTTTTCTCTCCTTTTCAGAATGATTTATAAGTTTTGAACACACAACCAATTACAAAAAGAATAAATATCATGAAATCTCTACATACAATCTTATTCTGTAAGCGCACAAACGCAAGAGCGGCAATTGTTATTACTTATTATATAAGCAACATTTTAAACAAAAAATCATGATACAAACAAATAAAAAATAAATAAATAAATAAATAAATAACTAGAAATAAAACTCAAGCAAAATGTTAGAAATTTCATTGCGTATCTTTTTTGCTTCCGAATATTAGTATACTGCTCTTTGTTGTTAGTATAGACACAAACACGCATCTTATATAGTGGTTCGAATATTAAGAGTTTAAATATTCAAAAAATTTTCAGCGTAAATATTACTTTATTGAGCATACAGGTCAAAGGATAAATTTAAAGACAAGAACAGTCCTTTTCTTTTTTTCAATTTTCTTTTGCGATCCCACGAATGTACGAGATGTGACGTTAATTTTAAGATACATATATTCATGTAATTAAAATATTGACAAACAAATTTTTAGAACTTATTTATCTGAACTACAAAAGAAATGCAGCGATGATAAGACCTACTATCGCATAATCAAAAGTAGTTTTCGATTCCGAAAAGTTTATGATAGTTTACACTCTCATGCTGTTTCATTAATTTTTAAAAGTGAAACCTGCTTTCGTTTGTAAATATTAAAATATTCATATAATATTTATTATATGAATATTTTAATATTTACAAACGAAAACACGTTTCACTTTTAAAAATTAATACGGCAGCATGAGAGTTTAGACTATCATAAACTTTTCGGATTCGCGAAAATACTTTTGATTATGCGATAGTAGGTCTTATCATCGCTGCATTGGCAATTTGTATATATATTTTTCCCGGGGGGGGGGGGGGGGGGGGGCAACATTTCATATGTTACTCAGCCAGTTACAGCGATGACGAGATCAGCTGAGCCAGGGGCCTTATTCCATAAGCGTGTTTTGCGACACAGAAAAGACAGCCGATGCACTACTCAAACGGTCAAATTGATGCCAATGCGCATGCGCAAGCCGATGTTTTTATCTCTTATAATAGGTTTTAGGGCAGATTTCCATGACCTCGACGTGTGAGACAGAATTTGAAGATGAGAGTGCATAATATCATTCACCATTCACTTATCTCACTCAAGTCCTACGACGAATTCTAAGTCACGTTATAGAGACACACATTACAAAGACTTAAAGAGCGTATGTCATGAAACCAATAGACCACATCAATATACACACGAATTGAACGTATTAAAATAGAAGTTATGCAAATCCTAAAAAATTTGAATTTGAATTAAAAAAAAAATTTTAAAATTATGTTTAAAATCATTTCCTACATTTGTTTAACTATAAATTTTTAAAAAAATGGACTGTTTTTCTGCAATAATATAATAATATAAAAATAATGATTTTAATATATTTTAAATAATATAAATATTTTGTATAAAAAGAATAATGATATAAAAATAAAAATAATAGTATTACAATGATATATCTGTGGGTTCCCGGAAAAACGACTTAAGTACACTTTTTATGATTTTGAGATATTAAGGCTTAAAGTTTTTATTTTCCATTTAATTTTTTTGTACACTTTTTTTATTTTTTCTAGTTGTATCTGAAAATATACTATGTAAGGGTACCAAAATCGCACGACTCAATTTTCAAAAAAATGGACTTGTTTTTCTGGGAACCCATAGATATAATACAATTATTTTGATCTTCCGAGCATAGCTAATTTTAAATTATGTATTATTATTAACTTGCGACCTAACCTCTATATCTGCACTTGACTGTTATGATGAATATTATTACCTAAACTAAAGACATGCGTCCAAGCATGTGCGCATGCGTACCGCTTCATACCTACTTGTGTCATTATCAAGCTGTGTCACTGCTTACTGTCTTTTTGTCTCGCAAAACACGCTTATGGAATAAGGCCCCAGGCGTCTCAAGCACAGACACATTTGAGGTACCGAGATTGCGGCCGACGGAAAGATTAGCAAATGCACCAAAAATCCACTACGTCTCGATGAAAGAGAGCATGGAAACGAACACGGAGCATAGGAATGCGCTGATGTTGGCTCCGCAGCAACAGTAAATTGCGAGGAGAGACTGTGAAAGTCCCCCCCCCCCCCGGCCCTAGCCAGCTCCGTAGCGGCAGCGAGGCCACGAGGAGAGATCGCAAGAGTCTCCCACGCCTCCAGCCAGGTGTTCTATGGAGCAGCGACTTATCACCGGATGCACACATAATAAAGTATGCTCGAGTGAAGTGCATTTGAATGCATGAGAGACTTTTTGCAATATGCAGGAGTGACATAAAGACATTTCATTATTATCCAAACCAACTTGTCTTAAAATATCTCAATAAATAGTTATTCTAATTATACCTCCGTTTAAGAAACAACATCTACATTGTATTTTTCTACAACCAAACATTGTAAATTTTAATTATATAATTAATGCGACTATCTCTCCACACTATAAGTGATAATCACTAGCAAAATCTACGTTGTAGGTATGGAGAAGAGAGAGAAACACATTTATTGTACACACTAATAGCGAAAATAAAACACTTAAACAACAGCACACATACAACACTTGAAACCTCAATCTTAATTGCAAAATGTTCAGAACATTTCATAAAATTATTTTATTTCAAAAATATTTTCCAAATCTTGATCAGAAATTTCAAATTTCAAATTTCAACTTTTAACCCAATTTTATACATTTTTGCGTCGACGTGCGATGCACGAACGTATCACGTACGCAAGCAAGCGTCCGTTGCTGCCGGATATAGGTGTCCTATGTCAAGCGGAGAAGTGCACGTGCGATGCTGACGATGCACGCTCTTCTCGCGTGCCGCCTTTCCGGCGCACTACGAGTACATCTCAGGTCAAGTCGGCTTGAGCTGAGGCCCTAGACACACCTCTCTCTCTAAAACGCAAATAAAGAATCATCATTAGTCGAACTCCTTGTCTTGTCTTTCAGTACTCCAACCACCAAAGAACCACGTAGCTTAATTGCTACGTGTAAATAACGCGCGTCTCCCATCCTTCACCCACAGCCACGCACGGCAACTTTACTGTCCGTAACAATATAAACCTTATTTTTGTCATACTTTTCGAACGATTTTACTTTCTCAATGCACATTAATTAGGCATATACGATACGCACATACGTACACATTTATTATTACACTCTTAAGGTCTCCAGCTTTAAATAGACAATAATAAGTATTAACATTTATATAATTGTCACGAATCCCTCATAGTTGAAAATTAAAATGATATTGTAATATAAAATAAGAGTATTTCGTGTAATGGAAAAAAATTATTTAAACAAGCATTTGAATGTTGCAGGCGTAAATATTGCCCATTAAAGAATAGTTGTATAAACTTCTTAAAACTCTTTTATTTTTCAGTCGATTTTAACTTTTAATGTATCATTTTATTCCTTGCATTAGTTCAACCAGTGTAATAAAAAATTAGAAAAAAATAATGTAAACGTTTACCAATCATTGTAGGAGAATTATTATTAATGGTTTAGCATTAAAAAAAAGAGAAAAGTAGTAACGATCCACCTATCATCGTGCACGTCGAATATTACGTGGCGCATAAATAATATTCTGAGGTTTCACCGTACAAATAATTTATAGTTAAAAACTTTTTCAAATCATTGTTTTTAAAGAAATAATTTTTGTTGACTCATAAAAACACTCTTTGGAGTCTCATTTAGACTGGTTATTTCAATTACGAGAGATTTTAAGTGTATTGAGTGATTCGATGTTATAAATTCTAAAATCATTGATATAAAATATTTCTTATACAATATTTACACGGGTTTTAGCTACTTTTTACGTAAAAATAGGAGGTTAAAATCAAAAACCATTTTTTCATTTTTTAATAAAAGTTAATAGTAGCAATGCTTTAAAATATTGTATAATAAACTAGTTTCTGATATATTAACCCGTTATAGCCATATGCGTCTTGCAGAATATATGTAATTTAAGACAATCTGATAGGAAAGAAAAGATTCCTACGTTACCGACTCAATTTCTTTATTTTTAAAATAATTTGTGAATATTTTTATGGTAAATCGATACCTCAGACTCATTCGTGAATAAACAATGATGAAAAATTTTTTAACGACTTCATTCATTTTATCACTACGCAGTTTGAACCACTGTTATAAATCACCTTATCCCTCAGTCAGGAATCCAAATTTTTTAGTGATATAATGAATGGATTTGATTGAAAATTTTTTGACTTATTATTTATTAATAAACTGAAAGATTCTGACGTATCGTCTTTTCCATAGAATTATTCACAAATTATATTAAAAATAAACAAAAATTCGGTACGTAGGAATCTTTCCTTCCCTTTCACATCTCTAAAGTTTTGTTAAAAATGGAAATTAAATTCGACATAAAATACTTTCAATTTATATCTCGTTAGGTTTTATTTGAGTTGTAAGATTGTGTAGTATCATGCTTAAAAGTTACGTATCTTGTAAAACAAATATAATAAAAAAATAATATTTAGAATAGACTTCACCATTTTTAACCATTTATCCGATGTTACAAGAAAAATAATTATTTTTAAACTATTCTAGGTGCTTTCTAATTTACTTTGCAATATTAGTCATCTTTATTATTTTACATTATTTGAAATTCAATTTTAATAGGTATTTATAAGAAATAATTATTTTAAGTAGAGAACAGTTGATTGATTGCTACAAATCAATTTTTATTGTAAACCCCATGTTTCGGATGTATTAGTAACATCTCTACTCAAGGGCTACAAGAAAACAGTACATAGTACATTAATTAAATACAATTATTTTATAACAAAATATATAATTGTATAGTAGGACAAGGATCAGTCTTCAAGCGCAATTTTTTATTAACACACACTCATCAATTAATATAAATAAAAAACGCTTTTCATAGCGATCACACAGGTAATGAAATTATGCAGTTAACGGAATCTAAAAAATTAATAAATAAAACCATTTTTTAAATGACGAAAATTAATAAAAATAATTAAAAAACAAATAAAAAATAAATAAAAACGAACAAACCACTCTCAATGAATATTCTTCTCAAGTACACACGGCCTCCGAAGACCAGAAGTATATTGGGGGGGCTCGATAGTATTGAGGATGATAATAATAAAAAAAAATTAAAAAATTGATAACTATTCTCCTTTTATTTGACTGTAGTAAAGCCTTCGATACCATCTCACCGACGAAACTGCTTCGCAAACTGATTAGAATGGGCTTCTCCAGGGGCGCGCTTATGTGGATCAAATCTTAAATCACGGGGCGGCAACAAAAAGTTGTCACCAGATCTCATGGTCAGTCTGATTGGCTCACAACCAATCTTGGAGTTCCACAGGGCTCGGTCCTGGAACCTCTTCTCTTCAGCCTTTATATTAATGATCTTGCGGATGTTCTGGAACCTAAACACATCAAGCACCTACTTTACGCAGACGATCTACAAATTTACACGCAAATTGTACTAACTGACTTACAAACGGGCATCGAGAGCTTAACAGCTGCGGCGCGAGCCGTGCCGGCATGGGCAACGTCTGCGGGCTTGTGCCTCAATGTCAGCAAAACTAAGGCTATAATTTTCGGTTCGGTATTTAATATAAACGCCCTCAAGGATTTGCAGTTGCCTGGCATTCAGGTGGAAGGTGATGCATTCGTATCTTTTGACGACACGCTTAAGAACCTCGGTGTGTTCATGGACTCAAAACTCAATTGGAAGCCGCACATAGATCATGTCACCAAGCGCGTAAATTGTGCACTCTATGGGCTAAATTTTTTTAGATCTTGTACCACTGAGTCCCTTCGCAAGCAGCTCGCAAGCGTTCTGATTATCTCGTGCCTTGACTACTCCACGGTTGTCTACCTTGAAATATCTAACGAACTGCAAACTAAATTACAGAGACTACAGTATTCCTGTGTCAGATACATTTGCGGCGTCAAGAGGGATGAACACATCACCCCTTACAGGATGAAACTGGAATGGCTAAATATTGAACAACGTAGAACTTATTTTACTTCCTTGCTACTATACAAAATAATTAGGATCGGTCAACAATCCTAGCTAACTGAGTTTTTAAGCCATGCCAGGCCAGGACCTCCTGTAGGGGTGAAACAATTAGAGATATCTCCGTCCGTCTATCTATCTATCTATCTATCTGTCTGTCTGTCTGTCTGTCTGTCTGTCTGTCTGTCTGTCTGTCTGTCTGTCTGTCTGTCTGTCTGTCTGTCTGTCTGTCTGTCTGTCTGTCTGTCTGTCTGTCTGTCTGTCTGTCTGTCTGTCTGTCTGTCTGTCTGTCTGTCTGTCTGTCTGTCTGTCTGTCTGTCTGTCTGTCTGTCTGTCTGTCTGTCTGTCTGTCTGTCTGTCTGTCTGTCTGTCTGTCTGTCTGTCTGTCTGTCTGTCTGTCTGTCTGTCTGTCTGTCTGTCTGTCTGTCTGTCTGTCTGTCTGTCTGTCTGTCTGTCTGTCTGTCTGTCTGTCTGTCTGTCTGTCTGTCTGTCTGTCTGTCTGTCTGTCTGTCTGTCTGTCTGTCTGTCTGTCTGTCTGTCTGTCTGTCTGTCTGTCTGTCTGTCTGTCTGTCTGTCTGTCTGTCTGTCTGTCTGTCTGTCTGTCTGTCTGTCTGTCTGTCTGTCTGTCTGTCTGTCTGTCTGTCTGTCTGTCTGTCTGTCTGTCTGTCTGTCTGTCTGTCTGTCTGTCTGTCTGTCTGTCTGTCTGTCTGTCTGTCTGTCTGTCTGTCTGTCTGTCTGTCTGTATATCTACCTACCTACCTACCTACCTACCTACCTACCTACCTACCTACCTACCTACCTACCTACCTACCTACCTACCTACCTACCTACCTACCTACCTACCTACCTACCTACCTACCTACCTACCTACCTACCTACCTACCTACCTACCTACCTACCTACCTACCTACCTACCTACCTACCTACCTACCTACCTACCTACCTACCTACCTACCTACCTACCTACCTACCTACCTACCTACCTACCTACCTACCTACCTACCTACCTACCTACCTACCTACCTACCTACCTACCTACCTACCTACCTACCTACCTACCTACCTACCTACCTACCTACCTACCTACCTACCTACCTACCTACCTACCTACCTACCTACCTACCTACCTACCTACCTACCTACCTACCTACCTACCTACCTACCTACCTACCTACCTACCTACCTACCTACCTACCTACCTACCTACCTACCTACCTACCTACCTACCTACCTACCTACCTACCTACCTACCTACCTACCTACCTACCTACCTACCTACCTACCTACCTACCTACCTACCTACCTACCTACCTACCTACCTACCTACCTACCTACCTACCTACCTACCTACCTACCTATCTATCTATCTATCTATCTATCTATCTATCTATCTATCTATCTATCTATATATCTATTTATTTATTTATTTATTTATTTATTCATAAACTGATTTTTATTTATTCATTAAATTATTTTTATTTATTAATTTTTATTTATTATTATTTATTAATTTTTATTTATTTTTATTTATTTTTATTTATTTTTATTTATTAGTGTGTGTGCGTGACAATGTCCATGTGAGTTTCAAACTTTAAAAAAAACTTACATAATGAACATTCTATTACTGTGATACTAAGTATCTAACGAGCAAGTTTCTCTTGAAATTACCTGATATTTGCAATATTGTATAAGTTTAAGTTTTTTATACGTTTTTTTTTAAGTATTTTATTTTATTTTATTATGTATAGGCCTCTGTAAGAGACAGTATACGCGCGCTCAAGTGAATAATGATGATAAAATGATGTTTTAACTGAAATGACGCGATATGTATTTTATACGACGCAATTATGTACTTTAATCTGTGATAATTTGTACCTGACGAACATATTTTGAAGATATGCAACTATATGATATACTTTTATGTAAATGATTGTACATTGTTTTGTTTTTATAAACAAATAAATACATATCTATCTATCTATCTATTTATCTATCTCTCTCTCTGTCTCTCTCTTTCATGCCGAACAACGCATAAAAAGCACGCGGGAGATTTTTATACAAAACCGTATCTTTGAAGCTCTTGATACAAAGAAAGACATATGGAAATAATTCAAGGGCTTGGGCCTCCTTCCTAAAACAAGAGAGGAGATTCACGGTTTTTCACCGGATGAGCTTAATGCCCACTTTGCTAGGGTGTCGGTTTCCCATAGTGAAAGTGACGAAGATCTTGACAGCATCCTGGACTAAGTCAGTGATGACGGCTTTGTTTTCAGAGAAATCACCTTCTCTAACGTAGTCCTTGCTGTTGCCCATTTCTCGTCACAGGCTAGAGGTGAGATCGGAATCCCACCATGTTGCGAAGACCTTTAATTCCCCCCTCTCAAATGGCATTTTCCCGGGGATTTGGAAGGGAGCTCACTTTGTGCCTTTGAAGAAGAAATCAGTTCCATCTTCGGTTTCTGATTTCTGCCTCATTACGCTGCTAAGCTTCCTTTCCAAGGTCCTGGAAAAAATTGTCCATGACCAAATTACCGACTTCTTGAAGACAAAAAATATTCTTGACCCGATGCAAACAGGTTTTCGACAACATCACAACACTCAGACAGCACTACTGAAACTCACCGAAGACATCAGAACAGGAATCAATAGCGAAAAGAAACTGTTGACTATTTTATTATTATTTGATTTTAGCAAAAAAAAGCTGTTTTCGAAAAAAATTAGGACAGTACTTCAAGTAGGGGGGGGGGGTATGAAAGAGCTCTCAGTTCCGGGGTCGCACACTGATAAGGGTCTATATTTCTGCAGTGTAAGGTGTCTGCCATTACTATGTAAGTTTAAAACGGCGTTAGGTGGGCAACTTAAAGAATTACACGGCGACAAGTCTCCATAAAGTGATCAGTCATAGGCCTGCGGGTCACGTCAAACCGCTTGTGATTGTATTTCATTCATTTCTGTGTAGTCTTAAATTATTTTAAGTGTTAAGTGTGAAGTGTGAGTGTAATTATTAGCGTGAATTATTGTGTATATACGTATTATTGTGTATATATATATATATATATATATATATATATATATATATATATATATATATATATATATATATGTATATGTGTATGTATCTTTTACTGTTAAATATGAAGTAATAGAGATTATTAAACTGAAAATGAATGTGTACCTGACGAACATCACCAAATGTAATGTAATTATCAAATGTAATCTGATTCTTATGTCGATGATATGTAGGAAATTTTCTTTTAACGAACATACAACAATTTTATATGAACAAACTTGATGTGATATGATTAATAATATAATGTTCAAAATAAAGTAATGTAATGTTAATATTATAGCAAGTATTATATGTATATATTTTTGTATATTTGTACAAAGAAAGAAATATCTATCTATATCCATCTATCTCTCGGTTTTTGATACGATGTCGACAGCTAAGCTTCTAGAAAAGCTGCGAGCACTGGGGTTTTTCAGGCATGTTTTAATTTGGATAAAATCATGTATATTAGGTAGAAAACAAGCCGTTGTAACACGCTGTGGCATCAAGTCATCTTGGTTGTCAATTAATCTTGGAGAACCCCAGGGGGGCCCTTGCTGTTCTTTACATCATTGATATCAAAGAGCTTTTCGTACAAATCTAATGTATAAACTGTTTTGAAAATTTCTATAAGTTTTTAAATTATTTTAAGGAGTATCATTATAATAAAGTACCTAAAGATTCTAATTGTAAATAAAAAATCGGTATTCTCTATTCGCGAAAAATCAGGTGTATGCACGTTATGTGTTTATGGGTTTAAGGTTTCTGGATTTGTGGTTTATTTTAAGATAAAAATATATACTATCAAAATTGAGGTATTATACTTTCAAAATATTGAAAACTCATGGCGGCAAACAATTAGACATTATATTTTTTGTGTATTATACCTTAAGTATTATATGTAATTTTTTTTTATATTTTTTCACAATATTTTATATTTATTATATTATTATTTTAATTTTAATAAATATACTATATATTTGTACGGGACATATGAAACCTTCGAGCGAAAAAGCCTACGCTGCTTACTTATGTAACATACTGTATTCAGCTTTTTCTATTATGGACCTTGAGTCCCTAGCCATTTAATAAATATATCTATCAATCAATCAATCAATATCTCCCCCCTCTCTCTTCCTTCTGTCGTCTCACCGCTGTCCTTCTCGTCACTCAACCTTACCTTACTCCGTAATTAGTGAATCAACGTCTCATTATTTTATTCACCCTCTCCGCACCCTGTTTCACTTCTAGAGAATTTAGATAATACCCTTGATAACTACGAGCTGCTTCGCTACCCAAGCTCTAAGACGTTAAAAGCATGGACTTTTTAAAGATATATATACTCAATTTTACGTCTGAAAAAATGAAAATACTTTTTAAATACTAAAAATATGAAAAAAATGCATAATTCTACAGTAACAATTGATAAATAAAATATTTAACATTGGTGTACCTTAAATCAAAATCCCATGTTCTTTTCGTAATACGTGAAGCAATATTTCTTAAAAATTTTTAAAAAATCACCAAGATGAAATGCATAAGGAAGTTTTTGAAAATAGAAAATTGAGTTTCGAGAAAAACATGTTTGAAGTTATACATGCTTTTTGCATGATATCCCATATTAATTGTTTTACTTTACCGGTTATAAATTTGTTCATTCATCGAATTTTTACATTTAGCAGGTCTCAAAATATTCCTCAAAAGGTAAATATTACAGAAAAGTGATAAAAAAGTTTCGATTTTTTTGGTAAAAAACGTGTTGCAGGTCCACTTTAAGAGTGTTGTTTTTTTTATAAAAAATACGAAAAATGCACTAAATATATCTGCTTACAAAATACAGACTGGTATTTTTTAATATAATTGTGTTATGAAAATGGCGTGTATAAACCTTTCGATTTTATCTGAACTATCGTATTTTAACATTTACGTGTAAAAATTATTCCGCTGCTTAAATTAAATCACATAAAGATACTAATACGTATATTCATGTGGAAATCCCCGCACCTACATACACATGCATACATTAAACACGCTTTAAAAATCAGTATATATTATTGCAAGAAAGCAGATGCATATTTGGAATTTTACAAATATTGAGGTTTAACATAGAGATATAACATATCTCAAAATAATAGTTTTTTTTCGTAAATTAGGATACCGTTTTAATTATTAAAATACATTAAAATAAGACACAATAAGTTTCAAGCGCGTATATTAAAATTCTATAATTTAAATAAGCTTGGGATATTTTAATTTTTGTGTTAAATTTGTGTTAACAAATGTTTACTTGGTATGTGATATTTTTTAACAATTTACAGTCTGGAAACTGATAAAGCCTATTTGAAAATATATGGGTTAGTAATATTCCATACCCAAATATTTTACATTAAGAAGGAATCAATCGATCTCGATCGACGTTTGGGGAGATTTTATTTACTCCCCTCATTATGGCTAATAATAGTAAATTTATAGAAAAAATTAAACATGTGGAACGAGCAGATATAAACAAAGACATACCTAGGAAATATAAAAGGTTCTTGTATCATGGAGACCGTCTTACAACAACAGCTTCAAATATCCCAATGGTATCCTTAAAAGCGTGAACAAGTGTAATTGTGATAACATTTTAATGTGAAATATTAATTAAAAATAGATAATACAACTGTATTAACAGTATAAACGTCTGCAAAGATAGTAGAATCTGTAAAACTTACTACGAAAATAAGATCCACACAAGCGGCTTTTGGCTCTGGAGGCCAACAAGCGTTGAAAAGTATAAGGAGACGCATGACGATTTATTGTTAATTTAAGCACATGACACTGATGTGCAAATCTCCGCAAAAGCCTATCCATCTCTCAAAAATTCTAATAACTGAAGAGTGGAAGTAATAAAACCAAAGATAGTACACAATTAATAAAGTTCTTAAAAAATTTAATATCATTCCTATTTAATAGAACTATGCATAAATTTAATAACATTATGATTTAACTTGGAAAGAACAAACTAGATAAGGATGGATAACTGTAACATAGTCTACAAGGTTGATCGTCAGCAGTGCCCTCCAACTTATATAGGTATCACAAAAAAACAATTAAGAAACGTCAGTATGAACACAACAGAGATGTTAAAAATATAAATAACACATTTGCATTAGCGAATCACGCCAAGAGAACTGTACATACTATCGATTTTAATAATATTAAAATTTTGGACCCAGAGAAAAGTTGAAGTAAACGCACTTTTTCGAAAATGCTAAACATATATTACCATGATCATACTCTCAATATAATATAAGATACATACGATCTTAAGAGCATCTACAAAATTCTCACAACTTAATTAAAAATAATTTTATATAATTCTCTATGTGTGTACTATTTTCAGCTATATAGAAAGAAGTAAATAAAAACTCTAGAAACGTCGAACGTTGGCAAATAAAATGGTTGTTCTTCGATATAGATTGAATCTTTTTTAACGGCATTTTCTAACTACTATAGATTAACATCGAATACCAATTAGTTTATTTTGCTTGAATTTTATGCGATCAAATGTTTCGAAGAAACTTAGTGCATGTGCACAGTCCGGTCGGGTATTAAATCCGTTCTCCGGTTAAACTAATAATAGTTTATTTTTAATAATGTATTTATTAAAATCACATTTTCGATATTGTATGTATAATTATTCAAAAAGTAGTAAAAACTTTCTCGATTAGTGATATTGTGAAGACTCAATTGTATTGATTTTGTTAGAATTATCGTTACTGTTATTTGCAGTTAGCAGAAATAAATCGGCACGTATGGGTGACTGCAGCAGGAAAAGGTGAATTGGAACTAGAATTGTCAATGATGGATGTAGTACAAACGCATGTAATTCCGTCCGAAGATGTGATTGATCCCGATGTGCTACAAGCTATAGCAAGTCTAGGTTGCTTCAAAGAGCGAGATAAACTTATAAAGGAATTACTTAATCCAAAGTAAGTCAATTTTTATAAAGCTTTATATTAATAAGACTAAAATGTTTAATATCATTCATTACATCATAAGTTTAAGGGAACCTAACGACCTTAAAATTATAAATAAATTGGATAGATACTTAGGTGAGGATAAATTATTCATGATATAATAACTATTTTTTTATTACAAGTTTAACCAATATATCAAAATATAGTAGAATATTTTTTAAAATGTTGCTTACTCATAGAGGAAGCTGTGCGATAGTAAAAAAAGTTTTGTTAGAAACATGTTACACAAACATGTTTTGAGACTTAAAACATCAAAATACACTATTTTTAGAAAATATGTGTGAGTGTGTATGTGAGTGTGTGTATGTGTGTGTGTGTGTATATATGTTTATCTGTGTGTATGTGTGCGTGTATGTGTGTGCATTTGCGTGTGTATGTGTGTGTGTGTGTGCGTGTGCGTGCGTGTGTGTGGATGTGGATCAACATTACTCAGAATATACGCGGTGAAAATTAATGTTTTGGGGCTCATTTGTTTCTTTTTTTAATCTTTTTTTATTTGTAATGGCATTACTCTGAACATACACGGTGAAAGTTAATTTTCCGGGGTTAATTTTTTTAAGGAAGGCTGCTCATACAAAATTTTCTTTTTGTTCATTGTGCTTTATAGCGTTTTTTTATGTTTTGAGTTTTAGTTTTTCGAGTTTTTTTATACCTTATAAATAATATAATAGACTGAGTGACAGTACATTTGAAAGAGCATAAAGTTATCTATCTTTTTAGATCCAACATTTTGAATAATCTGTTTCCCTTGTTTCGTTATATACGAAATCGTTATTTAATTTTCAAACTGTTATTATATATAAAAATGAAAATTTAAAAAAAAAATTGAAATAATTAGGAATATGAAGAAGAATGTATAGTAAAAATTTGAGACTTTATCTATTTTTTAAGAGAAAAACTGCTTATATACATTGGATCTTACCTTCCTCAAACTAAATTAATTGCTCCAATATGAAATTCTTAGTTCTTATAAATTAATTTTAAGTTGCTATACCTTTCCGAAATATAACCATTTAAATTAAAATTCCCTTTCTTTTTACTTTTGAATCTTCATTTGAAAATGAAAATATTGAGCCCTATTCGGTTAAAAATAACCACGCCGTTCTCGAGAGATATGCGATCAAAAAAAGAAAATTTAAAAAACACAATCTCAATATCTTAGAAAATAAAAGATCTCATGATCTGTAAAAACATGCAGGTCATGAGATAGTATACAGCTGCCTTTTTGTAAAGTTTTAGATAGAATGCTGTTGATTTACTTTAGTTACCGTTAGAGAGAGAAAATCGATTCTTTTACAACATTTCTTTTTCTCGTCAAAAGTGAAAGGTCAAGACTCGAAAATTTACTGAACATTCTCCCAATTCTTTGGCTTTGTTGCAACCTTTAGCCCTTTATATTGGACGTTGGAGGCTACACTAAAAATGGCTACTTTGTCTTCGTTGTTTCCTGCATGTTGTGCTTCCTAACCTCGAAATTTTCCGGCGAAAAATTGTAAAAGCTCAGAAGTTTGACGCCAACGTCATCTCTTATATCCTGCTTTTTACTTGCTTGCCTGCTCATGTCAGTCGATATATGTGAACACTGCTGATTTTCCGCGTAATCTTTTGCACACTCCTAGTACTACGACGCTATGCTCGCTAGCAATGAATAAAATATCGGTGCTTTGTTGATGTTTTGGCTCTGGTAGAATGTCAGAAGGAATTAGAGTGTGGAAAATTTGCCATTCGTATAGTAATGCATTGAAAATCAGCATGTACCAGACACGTAATAACTGCAAGAGCCATTTACATATGTCATGCGCAACGCTGCATTTAGTATATAATAAGCAAGGTGCAAAAATTTCTGCCTGCAGTGACTATATAGCGTCTAAAAATCAACGACCTTTACCACCTACCATTGAATAACCCAGCAATAAGACAGCTACTACAATACCTTCATCCAACTCTAATACCCTAAATGCTCACGATACTGCAAATACATTAAGTAATGTTGAGCAAATTGAACGTACGTCATGACATACAACACATTATTAACACGCGGATGTTGACAATTGAGGAGAAGCTTGCTCCACTCAAAGAAATCCCCCGCCATATATCCAGAGTCGCGGTCAACGAGAAGCAATTACACAGCTGCAATTAGATCAAGCTAACGTTAAGCGGCATTTGGAGGAGTTGGAAAATGCAGCGCCATCATTGGAAACCAACACCACTGCACCAATAGGTTAAGTTGATGTTGATCCTACCACCGTCTCTAAATTACAGCAGCTTGAGCAGATAAATGGGCGTCTGTGTAGTTGAGTCTAGGTACTAGCCAGCTTGCAATCGAAGCTTTCCTGTGAATTGATTATTGCAGGGTAGGGCTTCAACGAGACAACCATACGGCAAGACTTTGTATTTGATGCCTTTAAAGTGCTAGATCCTCACCTACAACAAAGGGACATCGTTTCAACATGTCCATTGTGCAGGAATGGCACTATTGTTGTAGCTAAGGAGTCATTGGATACGGCTGCAGGCATTTCTGCTTTAACAGGCTAGAAGTCGTCGGATAATGCGGCAGTCTCAGTAGTTGTTGGGTTAATTATTATTGTGATGGGAGGTGATGGTGGCGGCGGATGCTGCTGCAGCAACTCAACCACCAAAGAAGATCATCAAGGAATCATCACTGATTGTGACTCTCTCTCTCTTCACACTGTGGCGTTCGCTATTATTGGCATTGCTCCAATAACTCAGGCCAACGCGCCAAACCCAATAGCATCGGCTAATATCAGCATTCATTAGTTTCTGTCATTAGACCAGCACAAACTACTTGTCCGCACAAAAGCAACGAATATGGACTTCGTGACCTTGGTCCGTAACTCCAAGGTATATGTGAAGAAAATTAAGAAACTGAAGAAGACCTTCGCACTTTTTTAGAGAAAAACTGTTAGTATCTCACCTCCCCACAAACCAACTTAACGCATCTCTCAGATCTATCCATCTCACCCCAATCACAAAACCTACATCTTTATCATGTAACTTTTCAGAGCGTTTGTGTCAAGGTTTTAGAGTATGTCATTTCAATGCAAACTCTATTAGAGAGCACACTGAGATGATCAGATTCATCTGATCTTCTCGTCCCCACTTTCACATAATAGCTGTGACAGAGACCTGCATTAATTCTACGCTGACATTCACCGTACATCTCCATAACTAGATCCTACATCGCCGAGATCGATATAAGCAGGGTGGTGATTTTGCCCTTCTTTGTTCGTCACTCCATCATACATCGTATATTAAGCTAGCATATGAAGGTCACAACGCACATTCCTAACTAAGTCCATAATTTGTTGTTAATATGTTGATAATTTGTTACGCTATTTTCAGAATTTGTTACTAATTCCTTTTCCGAAAAATGCGAGATCTACTAAGTTAAGTATTAAGCTAGCAGACCATCTTCCGTAACTTTGAAACTATTGGCTCTAAGAATGTAATTCACACGGCATATTTTATTGCTAATTTGTTACTTTAAGATAACTGTACCAGAAATTCCGAAATATCGACACCTAGTTAGTATAACCACTCCATATCCCCATATAGCCAGAAAATACGAATAACGTTAAACAGATCGAGCAGCCTTGAAAAAATAGGTGAAGATTTTCTTGCTAATTTGTAGCTTTAAGATAGCAGTACCAGAAATACTGAAATATCAACCACTAGTTGGTACAGACCACCCCGACATCCCCTAATTACCACAAAATAGGAATGACGTTAAACAGAATGTAGAAGCCTTGAATACATAGGTGGAAATTTTGTTGCTACTTTGTTGCTTCGAGATATCACTACCAGAAATATCAAAAACACAACTTCTAATTAGAATTTTACTTAGGTTCAATGCGTCGAACGCGTAACAATTCATTGATTTCGTTTCCTTCGTTAGAAATTAAAAAAGAATAAAAAAAAAATAACAGAGCAAAAATACAACATTAAGAATGCCACCTACTGACTCGAATTAAATCAATATTTCTTCGATCTTCTATTTTCAATCTTCACGGTAACCACCCTCCTGGGCTGCATCGACCTCCAGCAGCTTGACTAGCTTGGTGATTGGTCGGCGAAGCGTGGTGGTTGCGGTGCGTAGCGAGATCACGCGTACGCAGCCATCCTTGCCTGGATGGGTCTGTGTTACTCTGGCTAGCGGCCACCTGATGGGAGCAGTTGTCTCATGCCTTATCACCACGATGTTACCGAATTGGTAGAAGGGTTGGTCATCCTTCCATTTGGTGCGACGTTGCAGTTAGTGTAAGTAGTCAATTGAACAATGGTCCCAAAAGCGCTGATCCAACTGAGTTATGCGTCGCCACCGCGGCGCGCAGGGCGGATTAAAACTCCAAACCGTGCCGCAATCCTGCAATGCTGGACTTATAACATTTATGAATTCAAAACCGAGGGCATACATCCTGCGTAATTCAGCGTCGGCCCCTACGAAGTTCGTGCCCTGATCGCTCAACAATGATGAGTATTGACCGCGATGCGAGACGAACCGCTTAAACGTCGCTATGAGTGATTCTGTATCGTAGCTGAATACAGCCTCCAAGTGCACAGCTTTGGTGCAAAGACAGACGAAGACTGCGAAGTAACCTTTGTAGGACTTGTTACCACTGTGCCGCGATGTACGCAGTAACTAAGGACCTGCATAGTCTACTCCTGCCCTAGAGAACGGGCGAGCAGGCTGCACACGATCGGCGGGTAAATCATCCATTTTCTGCTGAGATTGTAAGGCATTAAACCATCTGCAAGTGACGCATTTTTGGACAAAAGCGCTTACTTTGAGCTTTCATTTAACGATCCAGAACATTCTGCGAATACAGGCCAAAGTGAGCTGAATACCACCATGGAACGTTAAATGATGATAATAAGCAACGATTAGATGAGCCAGGCGACTATCCGAGGGTATTATGATTGGAAACTTCTCATCGATGCTGAGCATGGAATTTTTCAATCGACCACCCACCCTTACAACCCATCTATCAATATAGGGTTCAAGCTTTTCAAAAAGTGGGATTTAGTTAATTTTTGATTTTTCTGAAGAACGTCTATTTCCGTTTGCCAATTTTGAAGTTGAGTGAGTCAGTGAGTCGAGCCCACGTGAGCTTAGCCTGCTTTACCTCCTCTCCTCGGATAGCAGCCGTATAACCTTTTGGAATGCCTCTTAAGATCTATCCTTACAACTAATGAAGTTTTATGCAAAGCGTTACGTATGAACCACAAAAGGTATACCGTAATTCTAATTAATTTACTTAAGGAGGAATATTCATTAATCAATGGCCATAATTCATCTGATTTTCTGACTGACGTCACTATCTGTTCAGAGGATATCTCTAATTCTACATTACTGGTAGCAAAACGTGGTAGCACGTTACAAGTAGTAAAACCTGATAGCTCTGTACTGACGTGTGTACAATCCCTGCCTTTGGCATCAGTATGATATCCAGGAAGGCTCGTTTTGTTTGTACTTGGACTGTAATATACGGGCTGTAAGATAGGATATTCAGGTGCGACGGCTGTCAGTCGATGAAAGAGGGCCCAGCCTGGGGCAGCAGCTTCCTTGACTGAAGACGCATTATGTTGTCTGGTGTACCTGTGATGATAAAATGCAGTATCAATTATTATGGCATTTATTATGCAACCCAGTCACCAAGCAAAGCAATCTACTATATGTATCAACAAAAAAAAACTCTACTCTACAAAAAGCTTCAGAAGTTTTGGATAAAGCGATAACAAACAAGCTATAAAGGCGCTAAATTTGGCTTTCAGTGTTGCTGAATTTAAAGAATACTGGAGAAATCATATGTTGAAGCTTCAAAAGGCTAGAGACTAACGACCAAAATGCGAAAAAAAGAGCCTGATGATATTTCAAGTTGGCGTTTCAAGTATTGAAGTACGCCAGAAAATATTCAAAACAGTAGATTATTGAATATGTAAACAACAAAGGCAAGATAAGAGCCTCAAACTATTTCAATTTATTGTTTCAAGTATTGAAACAGAGACAAAAAATATTCAAAGCGGTGGCTTATTGAATATGTAAGTATTAAAAGACGGAAGAACAGCCTTGAAGCATTTTAACTACACCTACGAAGCTGCTTGGGAAACCTAGTTGCATAGCATAGGATAGGAACGACTTCACCTAATCTGTTGAATCGTTGTTGTTGACGCTTGTCAGTCTGACTGTCAGTGCGGACACCTGGTCTCCTATGCTCCGCCTGGTTGAGTTGAGGTTAGATTGCTTCGCCGCGTCTGCTGTGCTGCTAATGCTCCTCCACTCGTACCGTCGCCGTCGTCTCCGGCCGCCCGTGCCTCGCCAGGCACTCCTATGTGGCGACTCGTAGCCAACTGGACGCCCTGCTACTCATTCCGCTGACAAATGTACGCCTCTATCGCGTTCTCTTCTCTCCTCCAACTCTATGGTCGAGGCCATGCATCCTGCACGTGGCTTCGTCTTTTTGGCCTCTGTCAGACAGCGGGTCTCTTTGAACCGCGATTGCGGCCTCTAGTTGCTGGCCACTGTGAGCCAGCGGCCTACCTGCACCCAGATCGCGGCCTCTTCTCCATGGTTACCGCGATAGCTGCTAGGAACTGCATTGCAGACAGCTCTCGGTTTTTGCCCGCTCCACCGCGACGAAACTTCGCCGCGCGCACGCTATGAAAGCTGCTCACAGCTCCCTCTGGACGCTAGTTACTGAACTAGCGCGGCGGTGTGCATCAACTCGCTCGTCGCGTCTATCAGCTGAACGCGCCGCGCGAACTGCTTCAACGCACGATGAGCTGTACCTGCTCCTGCGTTCCCTGCCTCTCCTGTTGCACGGCTGTATGGCGACACCGCGCGAAACGCGAACCCGAGCCTTACCTTGCACAGGAATGGCTTATGCCCCGAGGTAGATGAACCTGCAGTTTCCTTCTTCTCGAAGTGGTCGTTGACGGTCTAGCCTACACTGCAGTGCAATTTTAGTGATTGCTCCAGGGCTTAACTGGAGATGCTCCCGTAATTGTCACTTCTCCCTTTCTTTTCCACTATGCACTTACGCGACACTCCAAGAGAGAAAACAAAAATATGCTCTCGCGTGGCGTGAGCTTCATGAGGCGAAAGAAAAGTCGTCTTTCGACTTTGCGGCGCGAAACCTGTTGCCGCGCTCAAAATGGCTGCCGGCGCTTCCGATTTGCATGCGTCCCACGTGGTGCGTTTACCCGTGAAAATAATAATAATTTCCAGCTCCTTACTGGCTCGAAGGACCAATGTTTCGGGTTGAGGTTTAAATAAGTAAACTCACACAGCAATGTTGAATTAGGCAATAAGTTAAGGTTTATTGCTTTTAAATAACCAACGCGAGGTGGGGGTAGTAGTGTGTAGCTTGAAGTTATATTTGTTCTTAAAAATATTAGAGAATCGACTCGCAAGTAAGATGAGAAAATAGAAGTCTGTTTTTAGAGGAAGTGTTTTTAACGCATCCAATCGCGCATTGCGCATAAAGAACCTTATACTTTCTTGATTTTTTTTCTAATACTATAAAAACTATAATACTACTCTCAAAGACGAAAAAAATTATGCCCCGAATAGGACAGCAAACGTTAAATTAGAGTTTTTTGAATTATTAGAATATCGATTATACCAAAAATCGATTATAGAATAAGAAAAAATATTTTTTTTGCTATTCTAAATGCTTTGAGCAAATATTTTAAAGTATATACTATGCCTAGAAAGTAGGAGAATTGTTTATATATCAATTATATTTTATTCGAGTCATCTAAATCAACGAACATATTTACAAAATTGTTTCTAATTTAAAGTAAATTGAGTTGAGCGACCCTCTTAATCTTATCCTCCAGAAAAATCCAAAAAGGATTGTCATGTTCACGTAAATCGAAAATTTTGTTTTTTTGGGACACCCAAGTAAACACCTGAATAACGACCTCCAGTCTCGAAAAACAATTTCCATCCTTCGAACAAATAACTAACTACTTTGACCCGAACATGTAGCGTTAAATAAATACTTGTGAATAGACTTACAAACAATGAATGATGCTTTTAAATTCACATAAAAAATTAAAGAATTGTTTATAATTTAAAGTAAACTGACTTGAGTGAGCTCTTTATCTTAAAAACCTCAATCGAAAAAAGGTACCTATTGTTTCGTAATTTGGAAGCTTCTAAAGGGTAAATCGAAATTTTGTTTTTTCGTGATACCCTAGTATTTACATTAGTGATATCTGAAATCATCAAAGTAGCAATAAAATATGTATGTTTTTATTTAGGGCTCTTGCCCATTTTCACGCTATTCGTGTTTCTACGTACTTTCAGGGGATGGGGGTGAGTTTTGCAGAGTAATGGTTGCAAGTTAGGTATTTCTTCTAGTGACATCCTGAAACAACAAATTAGCAACAAAATATCCACCTATTTATTCAAGGATGCTCGATCTGTTTAACGTTATTCGTATTCTCTGGCGATTTGGGGATATGGAGTGGTCTGTACCAACTAGGGGTTGATATTTGAGTATTTCTGGTAGTGCTATCTCAAAGCAATAGATCAGCAACAACATATGCACGTTTTTATTTAGGACTCTTGCCCACTTTCACGCTATTCGTGTTTTCTCGTACTTTCAGGGGATGGAGGTGGGTTTTGCAGAGTAGGGATTGCAAATTGGGTATTTCTGGTAATGATATCTTGAAGCAACAAATTAGCAAAAAATGTCCACCTTTCTATTCATGAGTGCTGGATGTAATTAACGTTATTCCTATTTTCTGGAGGTTAGGGGATATAAGGGTGGTCTTTACTAACTAGAGGTTTTTGGTCGACGACTGACGCATTTGATGACTGTGCTGCTGAGCTACAGCGACACGCCACGAGTGTTATTGAGATACTTGCTTCGCATCGCTCACACTCTCCAAATAAATAAAGACATACCTGGTTCACTACCGAGCATTGCGGGCTCATACAGGAGAGGGATATTCTGTGTCGCTGTTAATTAGAACAAGACTGTCCTAAGACCTTTTGTTGTATAGGTAGGTGCATGATATAGCTCATCGGCTCATTGAGGAGGCGAGGTTGGCATATTATTACACTCGACTTTCACACTAATGGATACTAAAGCCATCTGGAAGGAGCTTGAGCATTTGGACATCATAGAGTCCATTTTCTCAAATGAAGAGCTTAATGCCCACTTAGACTTCTTTGATAGCCTAGATTACCCTGCGGATATGACGTTTAGTGAGATTCAGATCTCGGACGTTTATGCTGCGGTAAATCACTTTCACCACCAGGCCAGGGTATCTGACGGTATTTCTCAATCTGTGATTCGTAAAGCGCTGCAGTTCCTCACACCCCACTTCTGTAGAACTTTCAACCTTTTAATATAGGCAGATAATGCCTGATAGCGCGTGTGGCTTTGCAGAGACGTCAGAGCTGTGGCATATGAGAGCGTGCGATGTTGCGTGTGCACACTCGTGGACTGCTTGGCCGAAACAAAATCACATTAAGCTAAATGTCAATAAGCATGTAAGGTTCGTTTTTTAATCCTCTGTATGTAATTTGGGGGTGGTAATTAACTCTAAACTATCCTCGAAAGAGAAGATATCGCACGTTTGCAACCTTCACATTCTCTTATGTATCATCTATACTTTTTCAGAAAAAGTACCAACCTCCAATTATAGAAGCATCCGATAAAGATGCTTCACCTGCCCTTGTTAGACTACTGCTGTCTTGCTTTTTGTGATCTCACGGCGGAGTTAGACCTGAAACTCCAAAGGTTGATCAACACAGGTATTTGGTACAACTATGGTGTAAGGAAAAACGAGCATATATATATTGTACCTTACAGGCAGCAACTGGGGTGGCTCACAATAGCATCTCGTCGAAAATACTTTGCCGCAAACCTTTTGAGGCGTTATGTAACACAGCTACTCCGCTATATTTATTACCATATTTTAACTTCACTGTTGCAACCCGTCCTGTGAGAGTCTATCTATGGAATTCATCACCACTCTACCTTCGCAACATTGTCTCCATACGTCAATTTAAAAGCAACTGCATCAATACCTATTCAATCAAGAAAACCCACAATTCGCGCTAAGTTCACAATACCACACTTATTTCTCAATTTATTACACACTTTTGCTTGTTATTCTATTATCATATCATTATCCCATCATCATCTCATCATTAACTTATTTTGTATTATAATGTAAAATAAAAGTATTTTTGTACAAACATGTATTAATTTTTGTACAACAGAATGTACGGCAATAAACAACAATCTAATCTAAATCTAATGTATCATTCTTCTCAGTGCTGTTGATGGTGTGCTCCGTACGCTCGTTGCTTCCGCTGGTACTGGCGGCCAGTTATACCTTGGCTGTCCGTGAGCGATGGAGATGGCGCAAGGTAGCCACTAGATGCTAACACACATCTTTCTCTCTGTTACACACACACGTATCGTACGCTATCGGATTTCTCGCTTTTACACCATGCTCACGCTGCAGCAACCCGGATAGTTCTACCCGCGCTACGGGATTCGCACGCGTCCCCCCCTCGAACACGTGAGTATCCGAGCAGTATTGTTGGTCATCGGCTAGTTGCACGCGCGGTGCAGTTACCAGTCGGAGCTCTGTGGCGCGAGCCTCTCGCGTATTTGAATGTGCGTGTGCACGCGGTGACTCTCATTGCAACTCCCCGAGTCAAAGTATCACTCCGAGTTCGGCTCTGCCTTATGGGTATGCCGGATACCGACATTGCATTTTTTCGTTTTATTCAATGAATAAATGAGATTTTAAAACTTTGCGAACGTACGCACAACATATTTAATACTAAGAATCTACGTATGCTTGTAAAATTTTATTAAAGTAGTAATTGACTGCGTAAAACAAAACATCGATAATGACGGTAACTGGGTATAAGGTATAGGACTTCGACTTCCCCTTAACCGATTCGCATACGATAATTTTCGCCGCCTACCCCATTTCTTCGGAGCAATAATGTCCGTGTCCGTTACATTCTCCGACTCACTCGATACACCCTGCGCGTTCGTACGATTGGCGTGTCATGCCTATCTGCTACTTGCGCTTCTCCACCATAACTCGGTTGGATTTGCAATCCGAGTGTGCTGGCGATTTACAACCCGATCGCACCTACGACCGTGCGCGCCGCGCCCGAGTCATACATGGCGTGCATCCTATAACCGCTCATATTCACCTGTAACCACGAACTACGCTTGTCGTTATTAGGAGCAATCTGCGGATATGTGTGGCTCCAATAGCTGCGGCGACGCCCCACTTGAGCCATCCCGTATCTCCCCTGATAGAGCAGCATCAGCTGTTCGGATTGGCTCGGCGCTCTCACTCTGCCCCGCCGCCGTACATGGTTCTGTCGATTGTGGCGGAGTTACCTCGGCTTGCTGTATTCCAGGCATGCGCGCTGTTGCGCTAGCTGTTGGTAAGCTTTCTCCCGCTTCACATTTGGAGCGTGGTTCCGCACCCTGCCGCGCAGATCGGCGTAAGGGTTATCTCCACCGGTTCTACCGTCGGTGGCTTAGCCATTCGCGGTGTTGTAGTGATGATATTGTACTCTGCGACACTCTCGTATTCCTTCGTCTGGATCACCCTGCGGTGCACTGCGGGACTTCCCTTCACCTGCGTGCGCATTTTCAGAGGTTATTACTGGGAAAGTAGCGGAAACAGCGGCCTCAACTACTGATCCCTGTCGTCGTTACCCGCTCGATTTTGGTATTGTCAAACTCGATGAGTGTGATCTCCACACACAAAGCAGCGGTTCCCACATCGGCGTTCTAGGCTGCTTGCTAGGCTGAGGCTTTTCTGCAGCTTTATTTTTCGTAAGCCTTCGTAAGCCTCCAGTCGCGGGCAAGCGCACCGCTAAGCTGTCTCATTGCACCGGCCGTCGGCTGCTGGCACGGCACCGGGCACTATCGGTTGCTGCAGTCGTGACTCCTGAGAGCCCATTTGTTGCTGTTGCTGCTGCAACTCGCGCAATTGCTGCTATTGCAACTTGCAAGCACTCTGCTAATGCAGTTGCTACTGTTGCAACGCGTACGCCATATTTTGTTGTAGTTGCTGCTGTTGCAAGTAGTACACCTGTTGCTTATGCTCTGTTGTGTTAGCAGGTAGCACGCTTTGTGCGCACCTGTTGGTTGGTTCCGATGCAGTCTGTTGCTCTAAAGCTGGCGTGAGGTCTCGCACTCGAATCAGCTGGTCCGCGCGTCAACCACGTTATCTCGGTATGCTCGGTTAATATATTCCTCGCGCAACCGTGTGCGCCTCTCAAATGTAGCAGGCGCATCTTGCCCTAGGCTCTGCTGGAAATCCTCGGCAGAATATTCTCCTAGGAGCAATTTTTGCAACCTACTCAATTGCTGCAATCTTAAATCCTCACGCTTAACTTATCGAGTGCCTCAATAGTCCATCGTAAAATGCGGTCTGATTCGCTAGATAATATGCTGTTGCAAATTAGCTTTTGGCACTATTTCTTTTCTTACTCATACACATATAAATTGAGAAAATCTTAGCGCGCTGTGGTGGCTGCTTATTTTTACAACACTCACACGCACGCCCCTTTAACAAAGCGGATTAATTTTTCAAGCAAAAAAAAGGTTTATTCCCCAACGATTATTATACGCAGGAGCGGAGCTAATTGCAGATTAAGTCAAGAAAGAAGAAAAAAAATTATTGCAGAAACGAGCAACAATAAAAACTCTATACAAAAAATTCTTATTCTTTACTTTAAAAAAAAATTTAAATATTGATCAAAAAGTAAAAAAGGAAATTTGTAATTATTGGGAAATTTGTTTTTTCGAATCTTCAAACTAACCCCGCGCGAATATCATGTACTCTTCCACGATTTGTGCTGTGCATGCACGCCTGCACTGTGTGTGCCATACGGAGCATATGCTGCACCTACACTGCTGAAAACGCACCAAAATAGAAGAAAACCTAAAGAGACCTTCGCTTTATCTGCGCGGGCCTGTGTATTTTCTTTATTTCACTTGAAGCGACCTATATATCACTGTGCGCAGTGCTTATTACGCTGCTCAGCATTGGGGGAAGCGCGCGTGATTTTCCCCTCTGCGAGTCGAAGCGTTTATCTGCTGCCTTTGTAAGACTTACCATGTGCGGCTTCGATTTGTTCTCTCGCGCCCTTATCACCGGCAGCTATGAAAATTATTTCGTAGCCTCGAAATAATTAACGAGCACCACAACTTTGCTGGAGATTTAGAGCCTCTCTCTCTGTTGTCGCTTCGCCGTGTTGCTCAACCAGCTAGCCGAGCTGCGCTACTCTGGCTCGACGTGATTAGAGGTGACCTTCTTTGTTCACGTAATCGCGGTCTCTCGCGTTTCTTTGCTCACAATATTCCAGCTGAATATTTTATCGCGTGCTACGCTGCTTGCGATTTCTTCCCTTACACACACGATAATGGCGCCATATAATAGAGTAGTTTTACAATACGCGGGTGTATACTGCCACATAATATTCGACCGAGTGCCGTGCAAAATCGGGGTATTCACAATGAGCGTTTTTATCTGCTTAAATACCATCTGCTGCTCCTCGGTCCACGCGTACTTGAAACACTTCTTCGTGAATCGGGTGAGTGACTTGGCAAACATGGCGAAGTAATTCAGAAACTTCTTTTATCACGAAGAAATTCCCAGAAAGCGACTCTGCAGGGGCAGGCTCTGATGGGCTGGATAGGCAACTATAGGCTCGATCTTCTCTGGATCAAGCTTGAACCCGTCAAGATTCACCAGGACACCAAAGTACTTGACCTCCTCTCGGCAGAAGAAACAAGTTTCACGGAATAAATTCGAGTTTCAGGATCCCGAGGTGTTGATGAAATGTTTCAGTGACGATAATGATATCATCTAAGTAGGAGTAAGCTTAAGGCTGCAGGTCGGAGCCGATGATTTCATCGATCATCCGCTGAAAAGTTTCACCCCCCATAGGCTAATCTGTAGAGCACACGCTAAAGCATAAATAAGCCGAGGCCAGGGAGTATAAAAGCCGTTAAAAGCCGTATCGCTTTAGGTAGTGGTATCTAATGGTACGCACGACAGAGGTCTAGCGTCGTGATCTACCGCACTTTCTGTAGTTTGCGCTGTATATCGTCCATGTTTAATAATAGGTACGCATCAGGCTCAGATACGGCGTGGACTGCATAATGATTGTATGTTTTTATTCCAGCAAAATAAAGTTCTAAAAGAACAATTAGAAAACTGAATAATCAAAGTTGAAGCCATGGTCGATGGCTTAAATCATCAAAGCAATGACAGTGTAATCAATTTCAATAATGATCAAGCTGTACACGAGTCGCTGATATTCGTGTCTCTAGGGAACGTAGATAAATCTGTGTCACGTAAAAGCTTGTGTACTAACGAAGTGAACTCCATAGATCGTACAGCGCCTAGCGAGTCCACTGTAAGCGAGAATCAAACGCGGATCCGTCGACCTCGAAAACTCACTCCGAGTAGTGATGACTCTGGGTTGGACAGTAGCGGTGATGAGAGCAGTGAGCTGATCATCACAGGTATCGCTGGCTGTTCTCAAAATGAGGCCGATATCCTTGAGGTCGCTCACATTGTTCTTATCACCGTTCTGCCTACCCTCCGTAAAAATGATAAAGTCAGTTTAAGGCAGCCTGCTCCCCCTACAATGAGGGACAAGACCTCCAGGGCAGACACTGCGGACCTCAGTGGACCATCACGTACAAGAAACGACAGACCACCACCTATGATTGTCCGTCTAGTGAGCGCGGCTAAGGTAGGAGAAATTATGGAAGCAAAAGCTACCTTAACTCGCTTTAGTACAAGGGATATCAACCTCTCGCGGTTGGGTGAGGAGCTTGATAAACGTGTATGTCCTACGAATATTTTTATAAACGAGTCGCTGAAGCCAAGTACTTACTCACATACGAACTTGCGACTTGACCTAGCAAGCACAACATCATTGATAAATGTGCACGCACACGCTCTGTGCGATGATCCTTCCTCGTTTAGAGATTATAAAAGCAATGATCCGTCTGAATTACAGTCTTTCTTAGCGAGCTGTGACTGGTCGCTGCTCAATACGCGTCATGGTGACCTTGATCCAGCGCTGGACTGCCTTAACAACAACTTATTAGATGCAATAAACAGTCTTACACCGTTAAAGAGGGTTAACCCTCGGAAAAGTAGTTCACCTTGGATTGATATCGAAATTGAACAGCTCAATAAGAAACGTGACGCGACAGACAAACGATACAAAAGGGCCGAGAATGTACGATTTTACGAGGAATACCTGGAGGTGCGCAATGAATATTTACACAGAACAGAACAAGTGCGTACTATGTATTATCAGGGTAGACTTTTAGGAAGACAACAAAGTGATATATGGAAAGAACTGCGCAATCTAGGTCTCTTACCCAAAGTTAGGGAGGGGCTGCATGGGTTCACAACGGAGGAACTTAATACTCATTTTGCGGGTGTATCCATATCTAAAGATCAAGATACTAATGAAATATATAATCAACTGAAAACGGCCTGTGATGACGACTGTAAATATCAACCAGTCGGCATTGCAAATGTCGTACTCGCGGTCTCACATTTCTCCTCGCAAGAGAGAGGCGAGGATGAAATCCCGCAGAGTGTATTTGCAAAGGCATTGCCGGTAATTGGGCAACACATAGTGAACCCGTTCAATTCTTTCCTGGAAAAACGAATATTCCCTAATCTATGGAAGAGAGCACGAGTTATGCCGCTTGGAAAGTATACTACACCATCATCATTTCTGTGCTTTCTTCCTAAAGTTCTGGAAAAAGTCATACACAATCAGATAGTAAATTACATGAAAACGACGAACTTGGCCCTATTACTGTTCGACTTCAGCAAGATTTTCGACACGATCTCGCCAGCCAAGCTTTTAGCAAAACTGCGAGCACTGGGGCTCTCCAGGCATGCTTTAACATGAATAAAATCATATATATTAGAAGAGGATAGGCTGTTGTAACGCTCACTGACACCAAGTCATCTTGGTTGTCCACAAATCTTAGAGTGCCCCAGGGTTCAGTGGGACCCTTGCTGTTTTGTCTTTACCTAAATGACATCAAAGAGTTGTTCGTCAACTTGAATAAGCATCTTAAAAAAGACGACCCGAGACGCGTCAAGCATTTGCTTTATGCTGATGACTTACAAACGTACTTAAAGATCAAACCAGAGAGCTTTAATGAAGGTGTGGATATTCTGTTTAGGGTTGCGCGACCGGTTGCTGATTGGGACAGAGACGTCGCTCTCAAGCTAAATAAGACCAAGACTACAGCTATAACTTTCGGTTCTTGTAAATATATTAACTGTCTTGAGTCGCAAGGTATGCCGAAAATAAGCTTGGGGGACGGAGTCTTCGTACCTTTCTCCTAAACTGTTACGAGCCTGGGTGTTATACTAGATTCTAAACTCACCTGGCAACCTCAGGTAGATATGGTTGCTAGAAAAGTTAACAGAGTATTATACAATTTGAGATTTTTTAAAAGGTATACCACTCAGGAGTTTCGTACACATTTAGCTATGGCTCTCGTTTTACCGCACCTTGATTACTGCTTTGTGGTTTATTTAGAGACGTGTTTTGAACAACGTATTCGGCTGCAAAGAGTACAAAATTCATATGTGCGCTACGTATTAGGTGCTAGAAGCGATGTGCACATAACCCCTTACACGACGCAATTAGAGAGAACTAAAGTAGATACGAAAAACTCGGTTTTGATAGCTACATTAATGTATAAAATTTTAAATATTAAAGAGTCGGAGTATTTGGAATCACTTTTCACAAAGATCAAATCGAAGTGCGCTGTAAGAGGTGATGTAAAAGAACTCTCTATACTACATATGCGCACTGAAACTGAAAAAAATCCTTTCTAGTACAAGGTACGCATTTGTGAAATTCACTCGCTTTTTCGATTCGTACTCTACCTTCATTGCAATCGTTTAAGCTGGCGGTCAAGTAATACAACGCGAATCTTGATTAAGTCTTTATCTATTTATGTGTTGTATCTATTAATTTCTTTTTCTTAATTTATTTTTGTTTATTAATTTATTTATTTTTGTTTATTAATTGATTTATTTTTGTTTATTAATTTATTTATTTTTTGTTTATTAATTTATTAATTTTGTTTATTAATTTATTTATTTTTTTATTATTATTTATTTATTTATTTTTTAGTTTATTTAACTAATCAACAGGAACAATTTTGAGGGTGTGCATGTGCATATTGTATGAATGAAATTGAATGAATGGCACTATGTAAATAAAAATTTTAAATATTAACAGGTAGGTGTAGTGCAAATATTTTATGTACCTGATGTATTAGTGGAATAATTTTATATCGAAATCGACACTGAGATAATTGAAGCTAAATGATATGTTTAAAATAACATGTATTTTGTAAAAATTTGCAAATAAATATTATATCTATCTATCTATCTCTCGCGTAGGCGGCGGGTGCACTGTTCGCACGGGGAAGAGGCAGGTGTGGCCTTGTTGAAGGCGTAGAAAAGCGAGACTCCGCTGAGTGGTGGCTGCTACCTGTCCTTCCTCTCGATCCCGTATAAACAGTCTGACGGACCGCACTCTCGCACTCTCCTGCACTCTGCATACAATGCACACACGACCTCCACTCACCGAAAATTTCGCTCGCTCAATTCATACGAAAAACCTTGTGGTCGAACACGGGGCACACGCATCAACCGCCGCGAATATTCTGCCTACCACCTTTCCGGTACCGAGATGAGCGCACCTCAGCTCCCGCTCGGGCGGTATCGCGGGCCATCGGATTGTGACGCGCGCGATCTTCTTACCGTCGCATTCACTATGGTGTGACTTACTTGCGTACTTAAAGTGAGTTATATCCTGTAAAAAACAATAATATGTTTTTTAGCTGTAAAAATATTTCAAATTATTGTGAGTAAATGTAACTTTTTATACCTGAAATGTACATATAATTTGTGATTCTGATAACCCCAAAATTGTCCATATAGCCAAAAAATGTCTTTGCCATAGTCCATTCATTAAATCTCTGTATTTTTGTATTTTAATTCAATTACTGCAGCTTTTCTAAGCTGATAGTTTATATTTTTGGATCTACCAAGTCTTCAATTGCTCTTTATTAGTATCCTTAGAGACCTTCCGGAGTACATTCTAAAGAAATAATTATTTAAAATTATTAAATATTAAAATTAAAATTATTAAACACATGTGTTGATAATAATAGTATATTTTATATATAGTGTTTTATGTATTATAGTACGTACGTAACATTCATTCAAACTCATCTTCTTGAAAATTTACCGAACTCCGAAAACTCTGTTGACGAACATATTTTGAATATTCCCTGCAAGTTTTAAGTGGAAAGAAAAAATTAAAAAAAATCATAAAATTACAAACAATGAGAAAAATGAGTTGAAAGTTTTAACTTTATAATTATGTAATTTCTTTAATATTACTCACTTTAATTTTTCAATACTAGTTGCTTTACTTTCTGACACATAATATATACTTTTTCTTATTTTTTCATGACCCGGATATAGTAGATATTTATGTTGTAATACACCAAATAGATTGGTAATTAATTGAAAATATTTTATTTTTATTTAAGCGTTAAGTTTTTACTAACTTATAGTATATTTACATTTGGGCGTTCCTCTAACGTCCCATGCACGCCCGTCTTTAACCAAAAGTTATAATGACATTTGTCCAAGAAGATAGAACGGGGAAGATCAAACACAACCGCGTATTCTTAAGAACGTATTTTTGATATCACTTACCTTTCTTTTTTCGGATACGGCTCCCTCGATGTCGAGCTGCAATAACATGAAAGTCCCAATTTTTAATAAATATATAAGGCGCGATCTGATATGGGACTATCTGTATTCTATTCTTCTTTTATTATAATTATTGGTCCCTCTTACAAAAAAAAACCTCTAGTTATTTGTGTAAATATATATTACAAGGTAATGATTCTGACACCCGAGTGGAGCTTTAAGTTGGTCAGATCAGCATCGCAGGAGTGAAGATATTGGAATAAGTGACATTTAAAAGTTTCAACGGTGGTGGAGTCAAAGGTAAGGGAGGTTATAGTAACGGGAAGCTTGTTCCAATAGTAGGATGCAAACATATAGTGAAGTTTTGTGGTTGCGTATAAGGAACGGCTCTGTGGTCGAATACATTTTTTATGGTTTTTTGTATATAATAATTATATATAATTTTTCAAAATTAAAGAATTTTAAGATTTCGATTTTTTGAAATTTCTTCAATGCATTGGGTGTGTGCGTGGGTGAGTGTGTTTATGTATCGATATCTCGAGTAATCCACGGTAAAATTTATTGAGAAAAAAAAAATCATTTTGTAACAACATTGAACGATAACTTGTATAAATCAGCATTAATCCTTCTGAAAATTTCCAAAAGTAGGTAGCTTTTTACCATCTCTTGGCTAACTTCTTTGCCCAGATCATGAGAAGTTTATTTTTGAAGATATTCGAGGTTATATATATATATATATATATATATATATATATATATATATATATATATATATATATATATATATTATTTTTGTAATTGTTTGATTGCTTATTTTCAACATAACATCGAATCTATTTAGTTTTATAACGTCTATTCTGTAATGTTTCACCAATTACAGCTCAATTTTACGTTTTTCAACGAAGATTTAAAATTAATAAGAATTTTTAAGATTTATCGATTTGTTTTTGCTTTATAACGTTCTTTCATTTTTATGATATTCATGTTTTTTCAAAAAAAGTTTAATCACTTTTTTCTTGAGTATCATGCGATATTTTTTGACCTTACGAAGCTCTTTTATATTCTTTGATAAAGTTTGATATATAAATAGAATTAAGAATCATCGATTCGTTATGTACGCAAAAATTTGTACGCACACCTATTACACAACATTTATTTTAAAAAACTCAAGAAAATATTTCAACTATAAATAATCATATGCCAAAGTATATCATTTAAAAAGCAATTTAAAATGTTTTGTATATCAAGTTACATTTTTTTCCAATTGACAATAATAAATTTTGTAACACTATAATGGCTGATTAAATTTTATTTATGAATATAGTAAAAGCATTCTACTTTTAAGAATAATTTTTTCTCGTAATTTTGTTCTCGTTTATAGGCAACGGATTCATTTATTACAAACATATCATAAAATTGAAAAAACGGTATAAAATCAAAACAAATTGAACCATCTTAAAATGAAAAGAAATTATAAAGATAAAAATGAAACGAGAAATCTTAAAAATTCTTCTTTATTTTAAATCATTATCAAAAAACGTAAACAATGATCTTATAATGTCTAAAAATTATCACATAATACTCAAGAATAAAGCTATTATAAACTTTTTGAAAAGAAAAATGAATATCATAAAAATATAAGTTATAAAAAAAACAAATCGATAAATCTTACAAATTTTTCTTGATTTTAAATGTTCATCAAAAACTATATAAATTGAGCTTTGTTTGGTTAAACATTACTGTGTAATACGCAAACAATCTACGATTGTTAAGAAACATATTGTTTCTTAACGAAATAATTATTTTGTATTGGTTTATAAAGCCGATGGGGGGGGGGGGGGGGAAGAGGTCTGGTCCAGCCGTCCTGTACAGGCCCGGGCCTTTCGCGCACGTAGGGTGATTAAACTTTTTGCTTTACTTCTTAATGTTCTTATTACCTAGATTCTTTGGGGAATTAAATGAAAAACAAAAAATTTCTTCCCTTATTTGTCTTTACTGTTGAACTTAATATATTTTATTTATGGCTTATTAACTTAGTTATTGTTTTTATACTAAAATCTGTATTCGTGAGGCGTGTGGCTACTCTAACTTGACTCAATCACGACTGACTGAAAACGTGGCTTAGCTGCAGCGGCCGCGCTGCAGCGTCCACCCTCGCTCAAGACCTCTCCTCTCCTCCGTGACGTCACGGTGATTGTCGCCTCGTGTCACGCTCATGGCTCTTAAATGAGCTTAGCGACAGCAGGATTGGCACTTTGCGGCGTGCATTCACCGATCGCGTGATAGGGGAGGAGAGTCCCGAAGCAGCAATAAGCAAGCAACCGGAGCCGTTTGTGACCTCGACCAATACACGGAGAAAACTAAATGATGGAAGTTGTGTATGTGTATTCAATTAATTAATTTAATTAATTTAGTACAATTTCCGTCACTTAACATTTCCCCTTACTTAAAAACTTTCGTCGTCCTCGACGAACTTCGCGTATCGCTATAGAATAACAGATCAATATTTATTAGTGTATTCGGGTCTATGGTTCGGGTTCATCTTTTTGGTATTACGTAAGTTTATGCGAGCAAATTTTTATTATTATTTTTAATTTGATCTAAATTTTGCATTAATTAAAAGAAAATAACTTTTTATGAATATTAGTTGTTGTTGGATGTTATTAAGGAATTTTTGAGGGATTTTTGAGAGATTTGGTTATTTTTCTCATTCAATATCTCCGAAAGATTCGGACCGTCGGAACTCGAATTTGCTGTTTTCACTCGTATATCGAAAAGTGAGATATTGACCTTGTCTGTTTGTTTTTCATTGCAACATGATTAGACACTTGGTGCCCTTGCTGTAACTTTCTCTCTTCCTTATGTCTTCCTCTGTTTGTGACGGAATTTGGTTGAGATTGTGTTATGTTTCTTTCCTTTTGTTAAACCCCAAAACAAATCATTGATTTTTTTTATAGAGACTTGATTAAGAAGAGTTTACAAAATTTGTGACGTTTGGGTTTTATGCACAATGTCTTATAATTTGTAATATTGATTTGTGTTGTTCTAAAATTAAGGTGGTCCATGTTCAGAACAATAAATGTGGACCAAGAATTTTAGTGTAAATGTAGTATATTAAACAGAAAATTTATAAAGGTATAAAAATCTATGGGTTCAATATTCTTAAATGTTACTTAAAAACTAATATTATCGAAGTTTTCAAATTCTATCTGGTCCATATCTAGTATGCTTGGCGATGGTTCTCTCACGACTTCTGCTCGTGATAGGTGTATGCCACACAGGCTGATTAAGTCTCGTACTTATTCTGATTGTTCTTCGTATGGCCGTAGTTGAGATTAGTGTTCCGTGGTGCTTGGTGCCGGTGGATTAGAAATCATTGTGGTTCTTTTGGCTTTGTTTGTGTTTTATGGTATTGTGGTGAAAAATTTTGTAACTACAGTTTTCTAAGTGTTCGCTCCAATCTTTCCTTCGTATGTACTTTCCGCAGAAAAAATGCATGTTGTAATTGCATTACGTTATGCGCTGGTTATAATCTTCATACTTTATCCAACTTCCACAAAAGTGGTGTTTTTTGTACATCCTATGCATTTGCTTCCAACGTATACTAACGTGCTCCAGTTTATTCCTTAGGTCTATGATCATACTGCAAGGTTCGTGGTATTTCCTGTGCTTAAGTATATTCTTACTGTTTTGTTTTACTGTTGCTAATCTTGGACGATATTCTTCCGGGCAGTTGTCCATGGCATTGGTCGCATCTTGTTCATTAAAATACTGGACATATCCCATATATCTTAGATAACGCTTGTTGTTTTCCTGTCCTTTCATTAGAACGCGGATGATGTGGGCCAACCTTCCGAAATTTACGAAGTCCTCTTCAAATACTTCTCGCGGTTTTCCTATGGGTATCAGGACACATAGTCTCTTCTTCTCCGTGGCATCTAAACGTCCGGTTATTAAATCTGACATAGATACCGGTCCTGCGCTGGGTCGTACCTTCTCAGTATCTGGTCCTTCTTCTGTTGTTTCTTGGCTGGTCATTTTGTTGTTTTTGTTTTGTATGTGTTCTTGTAAATTCATGGCTTTTTCTGCATGAACATGAATCTGGTATTCTATTTTTAGCATGTGGTCATTTGCTCCTGTGTTCTCCATGGAGATTGTGCATGGTCCAATGTTTTAAACAGTTGTTTCGCTGCATCCACATTCCCTTGGAAATATACCTGGATTTGGTTTGACTCTGGCCTATTCATGTGGTACAGAGTTATCTGACTCAGAGGGTCTATGATTGGTGGGTGCAGATATATTAGTCCTTGTTCTTCCGAGAAAGAACTATCTGTATCATCGGTTGTTGAATCGTTGTCTTGATTTTGTCCGTTCATTGCGGTGGGGGTGTGTTTTTCAAGAATCTTTCTGGTAGCTTCCTGGTCCACGTATTGGATAGTTAGACGTCCTATTTTAAGATTTGGTCCTTCTTGTCGGACACTTAATTTTATATTGTTGCTGGCGCCAAAGCTTTTCACATAAACTGTTACATCTTCTATGGCGTTAGGCGGTTTGTATTCGAGTTGTACAGTACTCAGTTGGTCCTCTAGTAGGGTCACCGATGTGATTTGGTAATGTTGATGGTCCATTCTGAAAGAAAATAGGTTATGTTGTGTATGTTAAAAAGAAACTGTAGGTTGGTATTTTCGATTTTACGGGTCGTATGTTATCGTATTGGGTTTAGGTCATGGTTTATATTGAACGTGTATATTGTGTAATTGCTTTATTTATTTGGATTCAATCTACATTCATATTAGGTTCATCTAATGTGTCTTGATCACTCTTTGATAGTGCGAAATGTTGGTTATCTTGGTTCATGATTACTTAGGAACGTGTAGGTTCTATTTTGGTTCTCAAAAATAATAACATTGAATCGCTTACAATTAAAAAAATAATTTTATATTTTAGTATCAGGCATAACAAAAAACATTTCAAAAAAACGTAAAGATGTACTTCTTTTGAACCTTTTTTTATCTGATTGATCCTTTTATTTTTCAAATATGAATTTTATGAACAAATTAAACATACAGAAGTTTTCAAATGTGAATTTAATAAGTCTTACCGAACTATCTTATAAAAAAAATTAAACATTATGCGCATGGAGCATCATGAACATAAAAAAATGTATGACGAGAAAAATGCATTTATATTATTTCTTTTCTATGCTACGTAATGTTAATAACTTTATTACAATCATTATAACTTTATATAGTTTTAGAGTTATGATATCTATGAGCTCTTAAGATATTCATTAGATTATCAGCTGTAATATAACCCAATAAAGAAAAATCTACTTTTTGAGTGATTCTTGGTACAGATCCACCTTAACTACTGTTGACTTCTACCTTAAGTTTGAAAAATTAGTTTACATCTATTTCATAAAATATTATAGATAACCTACTTGAGATCAATCAAGTGGTACAGCATAGTTGAACACATTATAAATGATTATTTAATTACCATTCTAGAAATAAAATACGTATAAGTGAATTTCTAACAAAGTTATGCATTAAAATCTAGTCCAAGTATATACAAAATTTCAAAATATAAAATAAAACATGAACTAATCTAATTTTTGATTTTATATGATATAAGAATACAGAATATTCTTATCCACATTCCTAATCATCTAAACTTTTTCAAAAATTTTATTCTTATATTTCATAGATATAACCGTTTAAAAAAAATGACGATTTCGTGAATAACAAAACAAGGTAAACAGCTTATTCAAAGTTCGGGTGGGAATTGATGAGATTATTTTTATGGTATCAAAAAAAGGAAAAACTTAAAAATCGAAAAACCCCTAAAGAAAAACAAAAATGCATCGAAAATCAAAAAGAGAATTTCAGCCACCGTCCTTAAAGAAAAAGGAAAAAAATGAGCCGCAAAACATTAGTTTTCACAGAAAGTGATCCATATCTACACACACACACACACACGTACACACGCACACACACACACATCCATACAGATATTTTCTAAAAATAGTGTATTTTGATTCCCAGTATCTCAAAAGACGTATCTAACATGTTTTAAGCAAAAATTTGTTTTTAGCACCACTATGCTTCCATATGCGGAATCAACAACTTAAGAGTTAATAATAAGCAGAAAGAGCTTTTATTTAACTTATATGTAACGCAGTTACATATAAAACATTAATCTGATCAACAGTTATTTACAATTATAGATGGTGACCGTAATTGCATGAATATTCGAAGAAATTAAACTCTTTTAAATTCGTAATTTCCATGCATTTTCAGTCACCATCTTCAATTGTTAATAACTTTTGATGAGATTAATATCTTTATACGTAACAGGTCATTTATCTGTAATAAAAACTTGTAGAGTTATGGTCAAAACAAAATATGGCGATAACAAGGATCCATTAGAATGATTTACGGGCTCCAGGTTTCATTTTTGGATACCGGAAAGCAGCACCGGAAATCTGACAATAATTCGCTTCCCGAAGTGTGTACACTGTCCTTGTAAACACATTGCTATAAATTTCTAACGTTGGAATGTATAGTAACTACGCTACTGGAATTATATGTACACTCGATGTGAAGAATAACTTGATTTTTCCGTAGAATGTTTTTAGTATTTTGTGCGTGTATAGTACAATTACGCGTGTTTATCTTATTATTATTATTATTATTATTATTAAGTTGAGTTTGGGCTCCTTGAGAGCCCTAGACGCATGTTTTCCCTGGGCGTCTCTCCTTTTTGGGTCAGTTACCGACTTAATGTCACCGCCTCCCAGAAAGAGATGTTCCGAAGACGCTTCCTCCAGACAGCAATAGCGACAGTCTGGGCTGTTTTCCAGGCCCATCCTGTGTCTGTGCTGGCACAGATTACCGTGTCCCGTGAGTATTTGTACGATAGTTCTGGATTTATTTTTACTGAGACCACGAATGACTCTAGTCCAGTCTTTTACCGTTGGAGGTGTGATGAAGACCTTTACTTGCTTGCATAGTTCCTCTTTATCCCATACCAGTTGATGTTCCGCAACCACCCACTCAGTAATTGCCTCTTTCACTAAATTGGCGCTGATGCCTGCAGCTGGTTCTGGGCCGATGAAGCTTTCTTTTGCTCCAGTTTTAGCTAGGTCATCTGCTATCATGTTACCCCTGATACCGCTGTATCCTGGGATCCATAATAGCGTGACCTTGGTGATTCCGGCCAGATTGTTGACGGCTTCATAGCATTCCCACACTAATCTGGATTTTGTTGTAAAACATAGAGTGCTTGTAGAGCGCTCTTACTGTCCGAGCAGATGTACACTCGTCTTTCTGAGATGGCCTCTGCAGCCATCACGGCGCAACGAGTTATACCAGCTCGGCTTGGAGGACAGAGGCATACTGACACAAAGGCACAATAGTGCCCTTACGTATAGTACAGATTTCTCAACGTCCAGGAGCATCAGAGTTGCAGTAGGAGTGGTCCTAGTTGCTCCGGAGATGGCCCTGAGGATTAAGTTTCTTCTTCTCTCTAATGATGTTTGTTGTTGATAGGGCAGTTCTGTTCCACCAAACTATGACCGCGTAGGTAAATTTTGGTTTAAGGACCGCCTCAAACATCCATTTCATTATTTCCGGTCTCAAACCCCAGTTTCTTCCTACGGCCCTTCTGAGTTGCCACAGGTATGCTGGGAGTTTTCCAGTTGCATACTGTAGGTGCTCTTTTCATGATAGTTTACTATCTAAGATTACACCTAGGTACTTTACCTTGTTCTTGAGTGTCAGTTTATGTCCACACAGGACAAGATTGCATTGTCTGTACCACTTATATCTCCTGGTGAAGACTACTATCTCCGTCTTTGCAGGAATGACGGATAGTCCCATACGTGTACACCAGGTGTCTACAAGTGTTAGGGCTTTACGCATAATGCCCATCAGGGGGTCTAGGAATGGTCCACGAATGATAACTTTGATGTCATCAGTGTAGCCGATAACCTTACATCCCAATTCGCTGAGCTGTTTCAGTAACTCGATCACCACCAAACACCAGATAAGGGGTGATAGGACGCCTCCTTGTGGGCATCCAGACCCCACCCTTCCTCGCAGCGATGTGTCGCCCTTGATGGTCTCGAGAAGTCTGTTTCCCAGCATGTGGTCGATCCAGTCGATTAAGCAAGGAGGAACCTTGTGCCTATTTAAGGCCTCTCTTATAACCTTTCTTGATGTGTAGTTGAAGGCCCCATCTATGTCCATAAGTGCCCCAATGGGATACACCTTGGCCTCCAACTGTGTTTTGATGAAGGAGATCGCACTGAAAAGTGCAGTCTCCGTCGACCTTCCAGCTCTGTAGGCATGTTGGCCCTTGTGGAGCTGTTCTGTTTCCAGGACAGTGTCCCGTATGTATCTGTCTATCAGGTTTTCAACAGTCTTAAGAATTAATGAGGTCAGGCTCATGGGGCGAAAATCCTTTGGGAAGGTATAACCGCATTTATCCGGTTTTGGTATAAAGACTACTCTTGTTCTCCACCATTTAGTGGGAATAAACCCGAGTGTACTACTCGCCCGTATTAATCTTGTCAATGGGCCAATGGTATCGTCATTTTGAAGGTGGCGCATTCAAGGTCGTACCAAGGCCTGTCTTCTAGCGCTGCTAGCGCCTCCGCCTGTGATTCCAGGACCGACAGGACGAGGAGTTGTTTATCTCCCTCCCGTCTGGCACCTTCTTCCACAGTCGAGACACTGATAATACGCCATGTGTCTGCTTTAAGAGTCGGATTGAACCCCTCCAGTATCTTCAGGATCATCTCCGGCTTCTCAATTACCATTTGGAAGCAGGCGACGGCCTTTACCTGACCCTGGAGGAGCTCAATCCCTCCCGCTCTTAATTTGTGGCCCTCCCAGGGTAAGTCTAGGGTGGGTAATTTGCCAATTAACCACTCTTTCGCCTCTGGGTTGTTAGCCACTAGGATGAAAGCCCCTTCTTTGCAGAAAGAGCTATCAAATTTAGGCAAATCTTGGGGCGGCGAGTTCAAATACCCCTTCCTCACCGAGCCCCGGAACTGTGTAAACATCTCCGGGGTAAGCGGGCATTCGGGATAGTTTTCGTCTACCACCACAATTGTGAACGGGTTGGCCCTCTGAGCATCCATCAGGAACCCTCCCCCGATCAACCAGCGCCTCTTTGCCGTTCCCCTGAAATTGCCCTCAGTTACAGGTCCATCAGAATTGGTAGCCTCACGGGTCAACTTCTCTCTTCTGAGTCTTTTCCTGGCGGCCCCACATAGTCTTTTGTGGGGCTGCTCGGAACTGTATTCTTTCTGATCGGCTAGGACCAGGGGGCTCTGGGTCACCAACTCTCCGGCTGTTAAGGCCTGAGATGCAGCCTCTGCTCCTCCCTGGACTATGACTAGTGACGGATTCGTGGCAATATGGAGCAGGGAAGTTGCTGGAACCTCCTCGACCTCCATATTGTCGTCCTCCCTTACCTTAGCCATATCTCCTAGTATGTCTATGTTTTTTTGTTTCTTTATTATTTTTGTTCATTTTTGTTCCCACGAGTGCTGAGGAATGAAGGTCTGCCCCCCCCCCCCAGCGCCTCTTACGGGGGTAAGGCTACTTACTCGAGGAGGTCGCCCGGTATCCCCGAGGCTCCGTTTGCGATACCATCCTAAACCGCGGTGCCAAGAGAGCCAATACGGACACGGACGCACACACCATCTGGCATAGGGTGGTGGTTTAAAACCCAATATCGGGCCTCACCAAGCTCGATTTTGGAGGGTGTTTAACTTATGTCAAACATCAAATTTGGACGATTCTGTAACCAAATTTCATATTTGACACACGCACAAAATCCCAAAAACATTCGCATAAAAATCAAAATTATTCTTCCCGTCAAGCGTACATTAAAGAGAATTTATTAATTTTTTATGTGCTATATATATTCCATATAATTATAATACTATTTAATTATCAAACGAGCACCGTCAAGATTAGCTTGATTAAGTTTTGTAAATAAATTTGTATAAAGTTTTCTTGTGCTTAATATATGTTTATAAAAATATTTAATTCATAGTTTTCTTTCAGTCATAATACAGAAAAAGTTATATACTTTCTGCTGCTCGAAAGAAAACGAAAAAGACCTGCTTGCGAAGACGAATTAGAGGTTGTTCGAAATAGTACACGTGGATCTATAAGTCAAGAAGATCCACCCAAAAAACGTATAGATACTTGTCGAATTAATGGAAATAGTAATTTGAATTTAGGACAAATCAGTCAAGGATCCCCCCTAACACCAAGGAGACAATCATGGTATGATAAGTATTGTAACTATTTTGATAAATTAGACATGCAGTAGTCTTGCATTATAATGCCGTCATTCTAAAAAGAGGCACTTGTAATATCAAATACACATAAAGAATAAACAGCCAGATTTCGGTTAAACATATATTTGAGAGATAGAACATTATAATTCAAATGAAATTTACTTAAAAATAAAAATACTTTTTATTAAAAATTATAATTATAGTATAATCTTGTTAAAATATTAGCATTATATAGCAAGACCACTGTATATGGGTGATTCTCTAGCAAATCGAAAAAGAAAATTTTTGAAAGAAAAAAATATGCATTAAGTTTTTCAAGGCTACATATGACCATATTATTTTTAGCATTTTCAGTTACATGTCAATGTCTTTTTAGACAAATACGTTAAGAGCGCCTGCCTGCGTTAAATCCTGTAAAAAGTCGTTAGCCATTATCTGGAGTGCAAAAAAATTTAGACGTAATCTAATATGATACAAGTTTTTATAACTTAAGTGGTAACACCATTCTAGCGGCCCGAAAAAATGCCTAATGTGTACGATTTTTTACAAGAGTAGGAAAGAAGGGATCAAATTTCTTTTTTGAGGGTTTAGTATACATATACTGAGGTACAAAAATATATTTTTTATTATGTTTAAATAGAAAATGGCGGCTATACAGCGAATCTCGTGAGAAACCTTTTTCTCAAACCTCCAAGCGGGAGAACACTTTTCTCGGAAAGTATGAGACCTGGAACAAAAAGCCAAAGAAATTCTTAATCTATATAACGTTAACTTTGGAAGTACGTAGGGTTTTATTTTTATTTCAATTTTTGTAGAAATGGCGCACTTCTGAAAAAAGGTCGATTTTTCTCGAAAAAAAAAACGATGTAAATTGTTTATAAAAAAAAATCGAAAAACGGCTACGTACTTCTTTAGAGAATCTATTTGTTCAGCTACAGTAACAATTTCAATCCAATCCATGCAATAGTTTACGAATAATCTGTTCTCCGAGTTTGAAAAAGGCTTCTCACGAGATTCGCTGTATAGCCGCCATTTTGTATTTAAATGTAAAAAAAAATATATTTTTCTACCTCAATATATGTATAGTAAACCCTCAAAAAAGAAGTTTGATCCCTTCTTTCCTACTCTTGTAAAAAATCGTACAAATTAGGCATTTTTTCGGGCCTCTAGAGTGGTGTTACCTTAAATATGTATGATATACGTGATTTTGCCACAGTTTTGATAACTCTACATGGACTCTATGGTTGCCTAAAAATTTGGTATTTGACATTATTGAATTTAAGCCATTCTAATAATTTATTATGGATTTTTTAGTCAGACGGTACATATTTCATACACAATGAGGCTTTAAGGGGGTTCGAAAATAAATACTTTATAAACAAAATTACATATATTTAGCTAAAACACAAACTTTATGGTTCTTCATTGAGCAACAATGGAACTATGTATAAAGTTTTAAACGTTAAGTACAACTGCACACCAAAAAATTATTGGAATGAAAATTCGTTAACATTTCTTTCCAATAATTTTGTAGTTTGATTTTGACGTCTGAAACTTCGTAGAGAGGTCTATTACTACTCAATGAAGTGCAAGTGAGTTTCGCTTTCGTCTATATAAAAGTATTTTTAGAATTATAAATAATTATTTACTACTCGGTTGGTAAAAATCTAGGCAGAAAATTTGAATTCTGAATTGACTTTTGGACCCCCTTAATGGTACCCCCTTAATAGATTTTAAATCTATTGATAATACATTTTAAGGCAAAAATAAGTCACTCATCATATATTACAAGATTTTTCTCGGTAAATTTTAACATTTTATTACAATATAACTAACAACATTTTTTAGAATATTTGTTAGGGCGTAAGGTCCCTTCGATTGGCTCTAATGAAAACCTCTATATATCTTGGGCTACCGCAAGGTTTAGAGAGCCAATGTGATCGAATTGACGCTATCAAGGTTTTATTGTGTTCAAAATACATGCAGTTATGATATGAATGTGGGAATTAGTATATAAAAATTATTGACCAAAGTTATAGTCAATTTCAGTTTATATTTTGATTGGCACATGGTTTAAAAAGACTGTCCAATGTAACACTCGTTAAAATTTTTAATACATTTTTGGTTTTTCCTAGCGAATATCGAGAATCTTCCTAAATTTATTGTTTTTTATGGCACCTGACTTTTTTGTTCTCAAAGGATCTTACAAGCGGTTTTCTTTTACGCTTGACTTAACATTCTCTCTTTAATAACCAGCAGTAATCAGCCATCATGTTAACATCTCATTGAACCTGATATCTTATTTCCTTTGTCTTTATATCTTGATGGAACCTGTCCCTCTGCTCCTCGCTGAAATCCCCTAAAAATATGTGAGTACAAATGGTGTAACTTAAGATTAATTAAATATCCTAGTTGCTTATAGTTCTCCACCATTCGAGACATAATTTCTTTGTTGTCTTCATTTTTATGACTCCAAGAAAATTTTACACAACTTCTTTAAAGCTGATCCACGCTGCTCTTTCTTTACGAGTCATTGTAGAAATAAACTCATTATCTCCTAACATTTTGCGTATTTAAGGTTCATCGAAGACACCTTGAGTTATTTTCTCAGCACTGAGTTTAGGAAAGTGTTTTTTCAGATATTTTAAGCACTCTCCTTCTTTATCTAAAGCTTTAATATAGTTTGAGGTGGAGAGGTTGAAGCAATACCTTACTGCGACCAACCAGTGGTTCGACTAAAAATTTTGCAGAACCTGCATCAAGAGAAGTTCTATCCGGCCATGTTTTTGTTATATAATGATTGGTACGGTCTTTACTGTCCCATAAGCACAAGAAAGAAGGATATTTCGTATATCCACATTGTTGTCCTAACAGTATCGTTAAAATCTTCAAATCCCCGCAAATTAACCAATTATGCTCAGAATATTTTATTGTTTCTAATACGAATTTCATCGTATTATATTCTTCTTTTAGTACGGTTGAATGAGCTGTTAGAATTAGAGCAAATACATTACTGTTATGAAGTAATACTGCCGTTAGACTTTGTTTGGAGAAAATCTATAAATATTGTCCATTCATTGTCCTTATGGATTCCACATTATTACAACACCCTAATAAAGGTTCCTCTTTCATCGTAAAATATTTTCTGAAGTTTTCCTCTCGGTTTCGGTAAAATGATACTCTCGTGCATTTTAAGAGCCAGTTGTTCTGTTTTATGAATGAAACTAAAAATTCTGCTATACACTTAGGTAAACCCAAGTCTCTTACAAGATCATTCATTTTTTCTTGATTTATGGTTTTGGGAGCCTTGTCTTGATCACTGTGAACATAGTATTCACTACTAGTACTCGTACTTCCATCATCTGAACCTTCTTCCTCTTCTTTTTCTTTTTAATCAGCGTTACTAATATTGCATTCATCATTGATTGACATACTTTCCAATGGAATAACGATGGACTTTAAAGTATATTGGCGTTTCTGAATATTTTTTCTGTTAATTCCTGTCACTTTTATCATACAGATATAGCAGTCTTCTGCGCAGGATGGTTCTTACCAACATGCAGGTTTTACAAACTTCAAATCTGTAGATTCTTTGTCGAAATCATATCTTGTCATGGTCACTTAACAATCACTACATATTTTGAGTCGATTTCTTATCTTGGTTAGAAACGTCAATACCAAAGCAGTTCTTGTAAACACTTTTAATTTTGTCTGATATTAGTCTTCGATCAACTGCAAGGTGATACTTGCAACACGTGTAGCAAAATGCATCAGGATTCAGACGAAGAACTTCCCGTACTTGTTTACAATAAAGACTCTGTAGTCTTTTTCTTTGAAGCCATTTTATGTTCGTTTTGTTTTTTAGGTACCATAGTAGATTTGAAAACCCAGGCGATAGGGATCCTGACCCGATCGCCCATGAGTCTACCGTCCTGGGGGTGATAACTCTCATATCTCCCCAGGTCTAAGTATAAGAGCTTTCTGACTTTGACCAGGATAATGTCAACTCGTCGTCAGACACACTACGGCTTCATCCTCACACCCTAACGTCCCCATGCAAGGCAGCGCGCCATCGCTGGCTTCGTTACCATGAAGGACTGAGAAGCGAATCATTTTACACATCTTCTTTTGACGTAGTTATCATCGTTCCCAGTATCCTTCATGGTAGCAGGATTTTGAAGGATTAGAATATCACCACAGAAATTAATTTTTCCCTTAAAAACTGAAGTTGGACTCGTTAGTGATGCTGCAGCATATCCCTTATCGCATAGACGATTGGGTATCCAGAATATAAAAGTGACATTACGGACAAGTGAGGGTAGGATAATACTTCTCGTCGGTAGCACATTGATATCGGCATCTTCAAGCACAGGAAACAAATCAAAGATATCTCATTCTATTTTAGGTCTGTACCGTACAACGCACTCAACGCATAGAAAGTTATCGACTTTAGCGTTTTTATTATCATTTTTACGTTTAAACGACCTTGATCTTGACCTCATAAGGTCAAACGGATTCAGGATTCGTTCTCAGCGACCCCAAAAACGTATAGGTATGAGGTCTCGCCTCGTGCACAGAAATTATTTTGTTGAAATTGTTGAAAATTTGGAAATTTATTAAATATATTGCTATTTTTGAAAAATTTTTATTTTTTTTGTAATTTTATCTTTTTTTTGTACATTTTATTTTTGAAAATTTGAGCAAAATTTTTAAATAATCTAAAAAATTCAAAATTTTCAAAAATCTCCAAATTTTTCAAAATTTTTAAAAAATTTTTAAATTTTTCAAAAATCATCAAAATGTTCGAAAATTGTCAAAATTTTCAATAATTTTCAAAAAATTTCATAATTTTCTAACTATTTTAAAACTTACAAAAATTTTCCAATTTTTATACAATTTTTAAATTAACTAAAAATTTCAATATTTACAAAAAAAATCAAAATTTTCAAAAATAGCAATATATTTAATAAACTTCCAAATTTTCAACTATTTTAATGTATTCAAAATTTTATTCAAAATTTTAACGAGTGTTACATTGGACAGTCTTTTTAAACCATGTGCCAATCAAAATATAAACTGATATTTTTTTTTATCATCCGGTACCGAAAATACAAGTTCTCATTATGTGCATGTCACGTAACATTGAAATGGTTTTGATTTTGACCTGTTGAGATCAATCGGACCCCGGATTCGTACTCAGCGACTCCAATAACATAAAGTTATGATGTTTATTTCTGCTTTAATGGATTTTTCTCCGTTTTACCTTGAAATGACCTTGAAATGACCTGATGGGATCAAACGGACCCCGGAGACGTACTCAGAGAACCCAAAAACTTAAATTTATGATGGTTCTTTCTGCTTTAGTGGATTTTTCTCATTATGACCTCGAAATGACCTTGAAATAACCTGATGGGATCAAACGGACCCCTGATTCGTGCTCAGCGACCCCAAAAACAAAGTCATGATGGTTTTTTCTGCTTTAATGGATTTTTCTCATTTTGACCTTGAATTTTTTTTTGTGGGGCTGTGTATTTTTTGTAATTATATCCCGGAGCGCGGATACGCGTACCATGCGGTCTACACAATCATCAGACGAATTTGTAATTATTTCAACCGTATTGGATTGTATCAGCGTGTTTTCAGGTATGCGCAGTTCTCGTCCGAAATTAAAAAAGGCGGGCGTGACTTTTGTCGTGGAGTGCATGACCGAATTCGCTGCTAATCGAAACTTTGACAAATGTTCGTACCAACGCGATTGGTGTTCGTACGCGAATGATATTAACCTTTTCTACAAGATTTGCCTATGGATGATAGGCGCAGTAGTCGAGTATTTAATTCCGTATGTATTCAGTACCTCTGTCGAAGTGCGATTTACGAATTTGGTCCCGTTATCGGTGTGTAAAACTTGTGGAGCTCCGAAGTGGAAAACGAACGTTCTTCGAACATACACAAATCTTGGAATATGAGCACGTATGAAAATTTAATTTTTATTATGGTTAAAGATCCTACAACGTCTGCTGCTACTATTTGCCTTAGTTGTTCGACTACTTTGTGTCCCATCCCAAATTTTATTGTATCCTTGTAATAACCGAGCCTAAAGAAACTAGACGCAAGTCGGTGGAACGTTTTTTCTTGGCCGAGATGGCCTGCAGTAGGCACCGAGTGTGCATCGTGAAGTGCTTTTTGTTGTAAACTTTTAGGCAAGACTAACTTCTATGCCTCTAGGTCACCCACGCGTTCGTCTCTAATGAGGTCCGAACGGTATTTGTACAATTTCCCATCTACTATTTTTCAGGCGGGGAATTTATGTGGTTTTGTTTCGACTAATTTGTATTGTTTTTCGTACACCGGGTCGGATATTTCAGCGACAGTTGCCAGGCAGTTTTCTTTGTCAGAAAACCTACGTGTCAGCCCGTTAGGGACATGGTGAATAGCTCCATGGCGATATATGACCTAGGCGTCGTATTGTACCAATTTCATGGCCCAACTGGCTGCCTGTGGCATCACGCAAATTTTGAATAATGAAATACATTAAAATTGTTGAAAATTTAGAAATTTATTAAATATCTTGCTATTTTTGAAAATTTATTGGAAATTTTAAAAAGTTTAAAAATTTTCAAATTTATGAATTTTTGAAAAATTGTGAATTTTCTTGAAAATGTTGAAATTTTTTTATTCTTTTTGATTATTTTGAAATATTATGAAAATTAGAAATTTTTTCGAAAATTTGAATATGTTTTAAAAATTATGAAATTTTTAAAAATCTGAAAATTTTTCAAAAATTATAAAATTATTTGAAAATTTTAAAATTATTTGAAAATTTTAAAATAGTTTGAAAATTTTGAAAATTTTTGTAAATATTGAAATAGATAAAAATTGTTGAAAATCAGGAAATTTATTAAATATATGGCTATTTTTGAAAATTTTTTTTTTTTTTGTAAATCTTGAAATTTTTAGTTAATTTTAAAATTGTTTGAAAATTTTTGACGATTTCAAAATAGTTTGAATAATTTAAAACATTTGGAAAATTTTGATAATTTTTAAAAAATTTTAAAAAATTTAAAACCTATAAAAAATTTTGAAAATTTTAAAATAGTTGAATAATTTTATAATTTTTGGCAATAATGAAATACATTAAAATTGTTGAAAAATTTGGAAATTTATAAAAAATATTGCTATTTTTGACAATTTTAATTTTTTTTGTAAATCTTAAAATTTTTAGATATGTTTGAAAAATTTGGAATGTTCTGAAAATTTTAAAATTTTCACAAATTTTAAAATTTTTACAAAATAATCAAAATTTCCAAAAATTTTCAAAATTTAAAAAATTTTTAATATTTAAAAAAATTTTCAAACTTTTTTAAAATTTTATACAATTTTTCAAATTTTTTAAAAATTTGAAAAATTTGCTTATTGTGACTGATATAGCTAGCCGACTGTATACTATAGAATTCATCAAATAGAATATAGGACAACAGCTAACCGTGATATCTATGTTCAGCCATGACGCAACATTATCGGACTTATGGGAACTTGATGTTATTAGTCATCACTGATCCGATTGCAACGCTTTCAAAAGAGGCTGACCAGGCAGTAGTTAAACAGCGTTTTCGACAGACGATCAAACTCAACGATAAAGGACGATTTGAGGTTAATTTTAGAGTGCGACAGCTCGCTGGAGGCAGGTATCATCGAAGAGCTATTGAAAACTCCTAGTGGTAAAAGTGGCCCGTCGCTCAATCAATGCTTAGAGATGGGGCCCAATTTAATTGAGCTTATACCGAGCATTCTTCTTAGATTTCGAGAAATTAAAATAGGGTTGCAGCTGATATTAAGAAAGATTTTTTGCAGATAAGTGTGTCTCTGACCGATCGACATGAGCTGAAATTCTTGTGGTGGAGCAAATCAGAGCCTCAAAAAATGATTGCCTATTCTCACCATTGGGTGGTTTTTGGTGTCAACAGCAGTCCATTTTTGCTCAGAGCCACCATCGAGTACCATCTTAAGGATTTATTGAAATATGCTGAGTCAACGATGGAAGAGACGTTATAAGAAAACTTAAGCCATCTTTCTTCGTTGACATTTGCATCACCAGCATCAAGACTGCTGAGGAGAAATCACATTTTCAATATAATTCTACCGAGATAATGCAAATAGCTGGTTTTGATCTCAGAGGCTGGGCGAGCGTAAACGAAGAGCATGTCTAAGTTCAATTTTAGGTATTACCTGGTATAAAACCAATGTTTTATTGTATTTAGGTTTGAATTTTGCAGACATTTTAGAAAAACCAATTACTAAGAGACAAATTCTATCTACGGCGTTTAAGATATTTGACCAACTTGGCTGGGCTTGTCAAGGGTTGCTTTTGCCGAAACTTATGCTCCAAAACCTGTGGAGTATAAATGTCGGATGGAATTCTGAAGCATCGATAAAAATAACAAATGAATTCGAACGTTGATATGAATATATTCCACTACTGCACAGATTTGATTATGTTGCACATGTTCACGGACGCTAGTAAGCACGCTTATGCAATAATCTTATTTGTGAGAATTGAGAAACGCGTAGGAATTTAAGTTCACCTTGTTCAGGCCAAGTCAAGACTCGATCCGTAAACTGAAATCTCCATCCCCTGAATGAAGATCCTTACAGCTACGATGGGTGCAAGATTAATAAATGCGGTCTTAAAAGCAATGGATTTTCAACTAACAGAAGTTACCTCTTGACCGGATACTTCAACGGTACTTTCTTGGCTACCTCGAGGTCAACAGTGGACCAGATTCGTATGGAATCGAGTTGAGGAGATTAAGAAAGTCACTAAAGTACACAACTGGAAATACGTGATGGCACAATGACCCAGCTAATCTTCCATCGCGAGGTTGTACGGTATTACAGCTTATTCATTCGAGATGGTGGGATGGACCATATTGGTTAGCACGTACGCAAACCGAATGGCCTAAAAAGAACTTTGTCGTCGACGAAGAACTGGTGAATATCGAAGTCAGTAAAAGTAATAAGAGATACGCCTTTGGTAATAAGGAATCCTCTGTCGATGACGTCTGTTCCTCGATCGCATGAGGAAATGTCACATCAGAAAATTCGGAGACTCCATGGTATTTGGCCAAGCTCTCAAATTAATGCAAAGTTGTACGTACAATTACCTGGATGACAAGATTAATAAACAATGTTGCGCAGAAAATTCCCTACGCAACAAAGGAGAAATCGCTCTTAGTGAATTTGACATCGCTGAGAATTTATTTATAAAATTCTCTAAAAAGGAATCGCTTATCGGAGTATCGGGCCATCGTTTGATATATAATCATACAGATGATTTGAGTTTAGGTATCCAGCGATTATGGATTCCGATCATAGATTCACGATGCGCATCAATCATACATACATGTGCTTAAGTCACGCGGGTCAGCACAACCATGGCGTCTCCGAAAGAAGGCGTATGGATTATCTCCAGTCGAAGAGTGGTCCATTCGAGTATCAACAAGTGTGTTACTTGTTGCAGGTACACAGCGAAAAGCTGAAATACTCCATCAGCCAGCATGCCTATCAACCGGGTTCGAGACGGTGTTTGAAGTTGTTGGTATAGATTACGCGGGACCGTTGTATCTCAGAGATGGCTAAAAATCTTGGATCTGTCAGTACACCTGTGCCGTGTATCGCGCCGTGCTCTTAAAGATAGTAACTATGCTGTCAACGGTATCAACTTTGTAACAAGTTATTTTTTAAAAGTCGTTGATTGGAAGAGTGTTAATTCCTACTGTTCGACGGAAAAAATTGAGTGGAGATTAAACCCCCCCTTCAGCAGCCTGATGAGGTGAATGGTGGGAGAGATTCGCGCGAATCTTAAAAGATTTATTGAAAAGAACTCTCGTTAAAGCAACTTTGACTTACGAGGAAATGACTACCAAAATCTGCAAATGTTAAGTGATACGTAACGCACGACCAATAACTTATGTCTCAGATTACATAGAAGGCCTAATAGCCGTTACTCCAGAGAGGTTCTTAAAAGATATGCGAGAGGATGCTGTTCCTTATTTAGATGACTTAGAGAAATCGTCGCTTGACCGACGCTTAAAGTATCGTCAACGCCTGCGTCAAGAGATGAGAACGCGTTTATATTTATCTTTTATTTTTTAATATCATTTAACTGTTTTACAGCTGTAAATATTTTTAATGCACGTTCAACTATATTTATGGCATGATTTACCTAATTTTCTACAATTTATAATACAATCTAAAACTGATAGCGGCGCGACTAGCTGTGGAATTGTAAAGCTATTACTAGCTCGCGTCGACACCAAATTCTCTTATATTTCAGTATTTTATTGTAAATTTTGTAATTACCCTGGTAGAAAATGAATCTAGAACTATGTAGATCTATCTAGTTTGCCAAGGAAATAATCGAGGGCCTCGATAAAACTAGATAATTTTCTACCAGGGTATATAAAAATTTTGTAATTTTGTAATTAAAAAATTTGAAAATTTACAATAAAATTTGAAAATTTTCAATAAATTTTTGTTTAATTGGTAGACAGAATAACTCAACAAATTTTCAAGTAATCAACTTGACAACATTTTTACATATATAAAATTAGATTCTGGAAGTACTAAACTTATAGCATATCTTGTGTTTGAGGTTTAGTACCATCGTACTATCATACTATAACTAAATTTTATGCTTTTTTTTTGTTTCCGATCACTTTAACGGATGCTGGAGTGTAGGCCAATTGAAATTTTTGGAAATATTGAATAAAATTGTTGAAAATTTGGAAATTTATTAAATATATTGCTATTTTTGAAAATTTTGATTTTGTTTGTAAATCTTGAAATTTTTAGTTCATTTTAAAATATTTGAAATTATTTGAAATTTTGAAAATTTTTTAAAAATTTAGAAATTTTGAAATATTTGGTATTGTTTGAAATCTTTTAAATAATGTGGTATTGTATGAAATTTTTTGAAAAATTTGGTATTGTTTGTATTTTTTGAAAAATTTGGTAGTTTGAAATTTTTTGCAAAACTTGGTATTGTGTGCAATTTTTTGAAAAAATTGGTATTGTTTGAAATTTTTTGAAAAATTTGGTATGGTATGAAATATTTGAAAAATTTGGTATTGTTTAGAATTTGTTGAATATTTTGAATTAAAAATTTTTTGAAAATTTCATTATCAACCAGCAAAATTCCTGATTTGCGCAGAGTCACGACGTACACTCTGCTGAAAACAACTGGCAGATCTCGACAAATTACGTCCTCCTGAAATGCCGTGATACAGCACTCATATTTTTCATCCACACTACTCAGAAATACTTGGTATACTTTGTCCCATCGAGGTTCTGTTTTTATTCCTCCGAATAACGAATGTACCATAGTTTTCTGGTTAACTACTTTAAACTTCATTTTTTCTGTTTTGTGAGAGGCCGGATCGATCAACACTCGTATAAAACGTTGACCATCCGGACCACTCAGCTCGTTGATTGCAGATGTACATCGGCTTCACCTAAAGCATTGTTACAATTTAACGTAAGATTCTCAATGCTGTTTGGCATACGATCTTTATCCTTATATAGTCCCTCCATTCATCTTTTGAAAGATTTGCACACGTTAGAAAGACGTACTTTTTACCTCAACACGAACATTTATTTTTATTCCTACACCATCTAGAGTTGTGATTCGGCCTTAGGCATGCAAAGCAAATTCTCTTTTCCCTTGCGAATGATTGTCTTAACGGAGCATTCTACTTTGCCAATTTCAAAGAATCTATTTTATTTGCATTTTTTGAAAGTAAATGTTTTCAAATATATACTCAGGTAATTCGAGAATGATCCGAGCATTCTAACTGTACTTTTCCGCACGTTGTCCTTCACTACCTGAGCGCATTTACCTACCGCGCCTGCTGGCTAAAGCCGCTTACCTGACTTTGTACATTCGAGCAGCTGCTTCCTTTTATAAATCTCGTATCCTTGTTTATGTCCAGAAAATGTACAGGCCTTTATGCTTAGTACTGAATCTTTACACGTGCAGTTTGGAGGGAAAAGAGACTTGGAAATGACGTTCTGCTGCTATTTCAGCACTATAGAGCAGTTGTCGTGTTTCGAAATTTATAGAAGCAACATCTCCGACCGCGTGACTCTTGCCAATTTTTGTTCACGATGGATAAAACAATGAAAAGTCAAGGTTCTGGTTGGAGACGCCTACGAACAAAACCTAAAAAGTGAACCTGCCACGGGAAAAGATACACCAATGAAGTAGACTCTGATCATACTAGCGCGTCGGCGGCAAAACTAAAAAAATCGGACAATACTAATTTTTATGCGCACGAAAGAATAACATATTAATAACATATTAACATATTAACATATTAACATATTTGTGTTTACAATGTTAGAATAATATTTGAAGTGTAAAAAATGTGACAAAGATGTTTCATTTTCAAATATGGACAACGAGGGCTAGGTTTCAAAGTGTGTATTACGTGTAGCTATGGAGAGAAGTTTATGAACTCGTGTCCAATGATTGGACGTGGCTACGAAATTAATCATCGACTTGTATTTGTTATGCGATTATTTGGTGTGGGAATTCACGGCATATATTTATTTTGTGGACTTATGGAATTAGGCCAAGGACTGAATATTAAAGTTTATTACAATATCGGTATCGTTGTGAGAAGTGTCTCGCCATTTTGTTATTTTTGCATAAATTTGAAAAATCCTAGAAAGCGATATAGGCAGAGTTATATTGAATCTAGAACTGTTTAATCTTTTTGTTTCTGATGGCCCATCTTTGAGCAATCGACTTCGGCGTACACATAGATACTTTTCGAGGAGTTACGTTTTCCTGTAATTTTTGTGTATAAAAAGTGTTTAAAATAAATAAAAAAAATTTTTTTATATATGCGACAGTATATTTATTGAGCCTAACAAAGCTTGTATCAATATCTATAATAGTACCTCTAAAAAAATTCACAAAAATAGCCTTTTTTGAGCGGCGATAGTAGAATGATCCCTTAAACATTACGGCATCCGTTTTGTCTTTTTGCAGTTTATATTCTCGTCCAATCCCTGACACAAAATACACGTGTTTACGTTGGTCTCTTTCATTGCCAATAGACTAGCTGCAGTGGGGACACTTCTGATGTGATTCGAAGTAGACTTTCTTTCCTAGATTACCGACAGTGGCTAATGGTTCTTGTGGTAAATCAAATCCCGTTTTTGGCCATTGAAATTCGCTCTTCATTCTGAACATCTTCTTCTAAGAATTTTTTCTTTGACAAATACGGACAATGTTTTCCTGCAAGGATGATTCGACGAGCGGGAATAGTATAGATTCGAGCGCACGCAAATGGGTTTTTAATTTGTCACTTGTTGGCATCAACTTGGATCCACTTAATACGAGCTTTAATAACTCGCGCACATAAACTTCAACGAATAGATCATTCCAATCAAATCGACATTTCAAACTTTCTATTACCTTTATATAGTTTTTGGCTGTAGGGGGGTAACATGATGATGACGATGAGATGATGAGGATGATGATGACGATGACGATGAGATGATGAGGATGATGATGACGATGACGATGACGATTAGGATGACGATGACAAAATCGTGGAAATGAGAGAAAAGCGAACCGTCTCAGAAGAATAGCGCAAAGAATGCGCGAGTCAGACAGGAAGCAGCACTGATATCGGCGCATTATATAGCAGCGCACCGGCGACGGCTCCGACACGAGATCAACCTGAGCAGGGCACAGGGCTGGAAAACTTGAGCGAGGAAGTCAATCGAGACGTATGGGGCTTGGGCTACAAGATCGTGACCAAGAAACCCTGTGCGCTACCGAATCACCCTTTTGACGTAATCACCATGGCTCGAATTGTGAAACGAACTCTGTTTCCAACACACCCGCCAAGGCAAAACCAGGAGATAACCGCTGAAGTAAGCGAGATCCCTCTACCGGGGAGTTGCGGATCGCCGCCAAAATGATGCGGAGCGGAAAGGGCCCTGGGCCCGACGGGATACCAGCTGAGATGTTGAAGATCATCATGGTGAGTGCACCGTCTTTGTTGATGAATCGGCTATTTAGCCGACAAGCAGTATGACTTCAGGAATCGGCGACCTACGCTAGACGCTATACGCGAAGTAGTACAGCTGGTAAGGAGAGCGTGGAATGAAAATCATTTTTCCAGGAACCTCGTACTCCTCGTTACGCTGGATGTTAAGAACACCTTCAACTCGGCCAGGTGGCCAGACGTCTTGGACGCGTTGATCGAGTTCAGAATCTCGGAGTACCTCATGCGGGTGATCCGGGACTACTTAAAGGACCGTATATTCCGCTACGAAATAGAAGAATTATATCGCCTTATTCATCATCGCACGGAACTTTGAACAAGCATAATGACTTTCAACAAGAAACGAGGCTATGTATATGGGACTTAAAGTAGATACTAAGCTTATTTTCTTTCGTCACCTAACGTATGCAGCGGATAAAGCGGCGAAGAAGACGGCAGATGTAAGTCGTCTCATGGGGAACACGTTATAACATCCATCTTATTGAACGGGTTTGAAATATGAGCTGATGCAATAAAGAAGAAATTATACCAGAGACGAATCACTTCCATTCAGTGCGGAGGGGCTCTCAGCCTTTTTCCTACAATTTCCATGTGTTATTAAATTTGTTAAGTGGCGCAGGGTCCCTTCACCGAGCTACAAAATGTGTCTAAATTAATCATTGTTTTTGCATTAAATGATAGTTTTGAGATATTTAACGTCGAAAATATTTCTTTTACACCTCAAAATCGGATTTAGCATCAAATTTTACGTTAGAAAATATGACTTCGAATTCCAAAAGACAAAATAACTATAAAATTTAAATCAAAATTAAAGAAACCCAATATTTAAAAAAAATTGTTTAAATAAATAGTTTTTTTTGTGATAAATCTCCGAAAATTACCTCTGTTTTTGTCATCTGTATGAAATGCCCCCATTAATCCCAGGGTGGATAGTAATTCCTACGTTCACAGGCTCTTATAGAGAAGGGTGACGTACGTGAAGATTATGCAAATATGTCCTTCTTGTCCTTCCTCTTAATATTATTTTTTTTAATTTTTCATCCTTCCTTTCTTTCTTCTTGTCACTGATATGGAACTCACCAGTCATTATCCTTACCATTAGTTGGATTGATATATTATTGCACGTGCAGCACTCTCTCCTTCTAACTATTCCACCTCACAACAGAACTTACCACAAATATTCCAATACTTCCAAAAGTTCGATAAAAGTCCGAAAAAAAATTAAATACACGCTGAAAACTGATTTGGTAGTCAGCTTTATCAAAGAAGTATCGATCATGTCATACAGTATATGATATTATTATGCATAGGTCCTTATCTGCTGACGAATTTAGTAAAATACATAATATACTAGGCAAATGTTTGAATTACTTGGAACTTGAGAAGTTCACAAATATTACGAGTAAATTAGGTTTAAATTTGAACTCTAAATTAAGTTTTGGGACATAGTTTTATTAGATTATATAAATTGGTTTTTGACCACAGATGAGCTATACACATATACATACTGCTCTATGCAAACAGCTCGCAAGCGCTCTGATTGTCCCGCACCTCGACTATTATTCGGTTGCCTCTTGTCTACCTTGTTTTGTCCTTCGATCTGCTGACTCAATTACAGCGAGTGCAGAACTCCTGTGTAAGATACACTGTGGCGTCAGGAGAGACGAACATATCACACCTTACAGGATGAAACTGAACTGTCTAAATATTGAACAGCGTAGAACGTAATTTGCTTCTTTGCTTCTTTATAGAGTAATTAGGATTGGTCACCCATCCTACCTTACTGACCATTTCGAGCAAAACCAGTCGAGGACTTCCAGTAGGGGTGAGATAATAAGAGATATCTCAGTTCCAAGGTTGCCTACTGACGTAGGCTTGTACTCTTTCAGAGCTCGTGGTTATCGCCTTTGGAACTACACCCCCCGGAGTTTTAAATACATGCCGTCACTGTGCAGAATCAAGACGGCGCTGTGGAGACATTTATGCGAACAAAGTAACGCTCAAAATTGTGTATATATTTAGGTTAAATCGTGTACTGTCTCGTAATAATTTATTCATTAATTTATTTTTTTATTGTGTGTAGTATGCCTATAATTTATTAGCGTGTTTTAGTGAGAGCTTGTATGAGTTCGAGTAATTTATGCGAGTGTTTAACATTTTTTAAGTATTGACTGAATGAACTTTTTATAACTGTGCTTCTAAGTACCTGACGGGCATATTTCTTTTCAAATTATGTGATTTTGTGATATTTCATAAGTGTGTGTGTATTTATTTATTAGTATACCCATGTGAGAGACATTATGCATGCGCTACATGTGAATAATTATAAAAATGACGATTTTAATAAATGATGTGATATGTATTTTATATGATCTGATTATGTTTTTTAAATCAGTGATGATATGTATCTGACGTACACACTTCGAAGTTATGCAATTATGTGATATATCTTATGTAAATGACTGTACAGTGTTTTGATTTTTATAAACAAATAAATACATATCTATATCTATATATCTGTTTAGGTGAACCTAAACCATCTTAGGTTATTATCCTCTTATTTTCAAAAATTTACTTTATCCTCGCTCCCAATGAGCGGGCGTAAAGTAAATTATTTCAAGCTGATATTCTATTAGCCCGCCGTTCGGAAACCAGCCACTTTAGTCCCTCGCTATAAGGGCATGAAAAACGCGTTTTCGTGCAAGTGTGACAAAAACCTTTTTCTATCAAAAGAATGATTTCTCTATAAGAAAGCAAAAAAAACATATGTATTCTGATGTCCTTATGCCTCACGCACGAAACCTACGAGGGATGCCAATTATTACGTATGGGTGGTTGCGCGACTCGAGGCACGATTGCTCCAGGTGTCAGTGTGAGGTTAGGGCAGAAAAAAGAACAAAGGTTAATTGGCGCGGAACAAATGTGTTTATTCTCTATAAGAGAGGGGAAGAGAGTTCTGTGTGTAGTTGGGGACACGTGCGCGGACCGACTAATCACTGTGCATTGTGAAGACGATGCTCGTCACCAAGCCGCGTAACTGGCGCGCGACAAGGGACGGCTGCGTCAGCGCCTCGTGTCCAATGGTCAGACGAAACTCTACGCTGTTTTTCTTTTTTTTGTAAATCGTTTATTTTGGAAAAATTGTTACAATGTGTTGAAGTTTATGTACATTCAAAAAACGAATAAAAAAAGGATACATCATGTTAATTGTATATTTCACGCACATGTCTCAGGGAGAGATCTACAGCTGGAGCGGTCGCAGTGGTTATTAAATTTATTACAATCGTTTTAATATAAAGATTTGCAGATTTTACAAAGTAAATGTTTGCAGCAGAGTTGGTGTTTTTCGCATCGGGAGAAAAACAAATGTAGTAAAAACCCGCGCAGCATATCTTGCTTGGTCACCTATCAAGATATATAAATATTTAAAATTAAAATAAGTTACATTAATAGAAATATAATATGTACAGCTTAAGTCTACGTTACAACAGAGTTCTTAAGGAGAGTGAATGTCCTCAATATTGAGTGTCGCTAAGTGGAGCTGTGAAGCGCAGGTCTGGCGTGTTTGTATGGGTTAGCATTGAAGCGCGCGATTTTTTCTACGTGATCTTTTTCGCACGTCGTCTATAAACTTACTGTTTTCGCTGAGCCACCAATATTTTTTGAAATTGAGTCGCTGTTTTTTGAACCGGTCGCAATCTGGGATTTCTGTGGAATATTTGAGCTGTGGTAAAGAATCACTGTCTTTTGGTATTCGTTTGTTGGCGTTGTGGCGCGACCAATGGTATATATTTGGCACATTGTTTCCGATTTGGATTAGTCCTTGGTGATCCAGCAAGGTAAACGATTCATGGGGCAAATAACCTGTTTTTTTACACTTTTCTAGGTATTCATTATTTACATTCGCAATATTTACGATAAGTGGGTTTGACGAAATCTTTTTAACATTCGCAAAATAGTTGCGGTTAATTTTCGTCATAAAATTATCTATTCTAGGTATATTCGCATTGCGATATAGTTTTTTGTTACTAACAAATTTTTGATAATTCGATTCGGCCGATCGATATTGCTTTGTGCAAGCTCGAAGGCAAGCTCTTTCGAAAATTCGGATTCTTTCCATTGCTGCGGCGCTTTGGTTGTACCAGAGTATCGACGCATATGTAATAATGGGTCTGACGAGGAGACAATAGCAAATTATCTTAGCCTTTTCGTTTAAGTATTTATTGTAAAATAGGCGATTTAAGCTTAAAAATCTATGTCTCGCTTTCCATAATTGAGTTTTAGGGTGTATGTTTAGTCTGAGGAGCTGGTCAATGTGCATGCCCAGGTACTTTACCGCATTTTTGTGAGGTACGACTGTGTTCTTGTTGTTTTGCGTGATTTTAATATTGAAATTACGCCAATTTGTTTTTTCTTTTTTACTCAGGGAAGAAACTGGTAGTCGGATTAAGATAGTTTCGCATTTCTTAATATTAACTTTTAGGTGCCATTTTTCATAATAATTGCTAATTTGGTTCACCGTCGTCTCGAGTTTATTTTGAATTTTCTCAGGGTATTTACCTGCGCAGTAAGCAAGAAAGTCGTCCGCGAAGGCAATCGAATATGAATCATTTCCAGAATTGAGGTTAAATAAATTGAGGCTATCCGAATTGTAAATGTTGAACAGAATGGGTGAATTGACTAATCCTTGTTGGAGACCTTCTTCGATACTAAACATTCTGTCAGATTGGGTGGAGTTTGACACTATAAGGAATTGTCTGTGTTGCGTCATGCGCCAAAGTAACCGTATTAAGTACCTGGGGAAGCCTTTTTTTATTAACTTGTAGAAAAGGCCCTTGAGCCAAACTGAATCAAACGCTTTCTCTAGGTCAATGAGGCACGCCGCAACCATCTCGTGATTATTTAGGTGTTTGGTGGTATCGGAAAGGAATTTATTAATTGCATGTATAGTCGAATGATTGTGGCGAAATCCAAATTGTTGATCAGGAATAATGTTGTTTTTGTTGCAGAAGTGTGTGAGTGTGGTGTTAAGTAGAGCTTCGAAAACCTTGCTTATGTTGGGCAAGAGGCTTATGGGACGATAGCTCGACGGGTCCGTGGGGTCTTTGTCTTTTTTTAGGATAGGTAGGATTTTAGCTGTGGCCCAACGGTTTGGATAGAAGCAGTTATTGATAATATTGTTAAACAGTATGGTGTAGTTATTTATGTAACTTATGGGTAGATGTCTAAGGACTACGTTGGGTATATTGTCTATTCCCGTAGAGGTTTTATTTTTTATATTTTTAAAAATAATGTGTGTATAGTTAGTTGAGTAAAAATGGTAAGATTCATCGGGAGAAGGCGGATTCGGTCGGTTTACCGGATTTGTAATTGAAAAGGTCGTTAAGGTTATGTTTTTGTCATTTCTTTGGGCGATTTCATCAGTTAACTTTTTATATTCTCTGTCCACGAAAGATGTCAGTCTGTTCGTATGGTCGTCGGGTTTCGCAGCGTTTACTTTCTCGAAGTGCCAGCCAATGACTTCGAGAATTTTTACTTCATCTGTTATAATAAATTTACCGTCCACGGCCTGCATGTTGGATTTATCGAGGCCCAAATGGTCGATGCATTGTGTGTTGTTTTGGTCTATTTTAATTTGTGAAATGGTAGATTGATGGTTGGGTCTGAACATACTATTGATTTGGGGAAAGAAAGAGTTGGTGTCTCTGTAATCTATGAGTTTGGCTTTATTGGCCCAAAATTTATTACAGGAGATTGAGAATTCTTTAGAAATTTCATATGTAATGTTGTGAATAAGGTTTTTGATTATGGTTATTAATTCACGCGTGTCCGGGCGATTCGGGTTCATAGTTCTTTTTGTTCTGTTAAGTTGAGAAATAAGATAAGATTTTTTTAGCTGAGAGTTTGGTGATTTTATCATTTATATATTTCGACGTGCTATTTATGCTTTTAAATTTCGGTACCGCGTCTTCAATATTTTTGGTTATATTAAATTCTAGTTGCTTAAGAAAATCTTCAATTTCAGCATTGTTTAAGTTTCTATCCGTGGGAATATCGACCGGAGTTTTGTCAAGTTTGTACGAAAATTTTGGCCATCTGGTCTGTTTATAGTTGTATTGGTGTTTGGCTGGATGTGCGTCGAACTGAGCCTCGATGTTCCGCAGATTGAGGACGATAAGTAAAGCACGGTGGTCACTATCGTAATCAAGAACTGGCACTTTATTTAGGGTGGCGTTTTCAATGTTTAAGCGTGGAAACTCTACGCTGTCTGCGTGAGAACACGGGCTGCCTGGATCCGCAATATAAGTTAAAAAGTTCAAAATTTATCTATTTTTAAAATTTTAGAAATATGTGTAGCTGCAATTTTATTATCGATTTCGAATCTACATTGTTTCTAGGTTATACGCCATCCAAAATAAAAATATTTGGGATAGCCGTTTTTGAGAAATGGCACGTTTGTTCGCCATATTGGATCCACCTCTTTGAATTTTGAAAATCTGACAATGGATTTGACAGCAGTGGCTCCAAAAACCCTTATACACTAATTTTCATGAAAAACTGATGGTTAGAAAAATGTTTACTCTGAAGGGCCATTTTACCATTTTTGTTGTTAAATTTTCTAAAACTTAAATTTCTCTAACCATCGGTATTTCATGAAAATTAGTGTATAAGGAGTTTTGGAGTCTCTGATTTCAAATCCGTTGACAGATTTTTAAAATTCAAAGTGATGAGTCCAATATGGCGAACAAAAGTGCCGTTTCTCAAAAATGACCATACCAAATATTTTTATTTTTGTTGGTGAATAGCCTAAATACAATGTAGATGCGAAATAGATAATAAAATTTACAGTGCAAACACCTTTTTTGATAATCATTTTAAGACTCACCGTAATACATCAAACAATGAAACAATCTGTCTAAACGAATACGCCGATATCAACGTAATGTGAAAAGCTCCCGCCCTCTCGTAACTATATATAGTAAATGAACCAAAATTTAAGAAAATTTCTATACATTTATTTAACAACCTGTCCCTGCACAACCTAATAAAACATCCGTTTCTTATTATATTTTAAAATCTATGGATTGAAAATATTTAGTTTTTTGTTAAATTATTGAATTATTTTCAGCATACGACAACATTCAAAACGGTCACCCAGCGGTACACACATCCACGTGACTCATTCTGTAACATCAGCACCTAATATGTTACCAACTTATGCTTCTAATATAAGTGGATCTCACAAACTTATATCATGTGTACAAGTCAGCCAAGTAAGCAATTCCAGGCGCTTATCTTCAATAACATCTGATGTAAATGACGGTTCAAATCCAACTATTATGCCAACGCCATCTCCATTAACAGATATTGGTATTGAAATAAACGATGTACAACCAGGTGATAAATATAAAATATTTCTTTTTCTTACAGTTTTATAATTTATTTTTTATAATACGTGCATGGAAAAGGCCTTCTTCCATGCCTGTAAAGCGAATGGAAAATTGAAAATTTCGAGCGTCTTTGAGATACACCGGGAGCAAAACTACTATTCCTTCCGCTCCAACAAGAAAATTTTTTTTTAAAACTTTTAAAATTTTTGACAATTTAAAAAAAAATTGTGGACGACTCAAAGTTTCCAATTTCCCATCCGTCGTGCATGTATAAAAAAGTGCCAATTCATGCATTAATTACAAAAATATGATGTATAACGGGGGGGGGGGGGAGCTTTTGCAGAATCGGATGATGATCTGAGAACTCGTGTACGTCTCTGGCGCCTTCGGTGCCCTCGACTACCACTAGCGCTCAATCATCATTGTCGCTTAGAAAAAGCCAATTTACCCCGCTTGTTACACAATATACTATTACCGGTTAACGATTACCAAAAAGTCTGGACCAATGGATATAGGAGAGAAGAGGCTTCGTTGACGCAGCGGCTTCAATAACGCACATCAATAACTAAAATATTTAAGGTGATGTTAAACCCCGTGTTGCTGGTAAATACGGGGATCCACTTTTTTCATTCATTTTTAAACTTTAAGAAAATATCTCTCTGAAAAGTTGTTCTTTTTGATTGGAATAACAACTTTTCATAGAGACATTTACTCAAAATTGAAATTGGAATGAGAAAAGTGGATCCTCGTATTTGTCGGTGACAGGTGGCTTTAGCATCACCTTAATTGTATAAAATAGATCATTATCTTCGTTTGCTGATATTGATATGGTGAGGTTTAATAAATGATTTTTGCAAACCAAACAGACAATTTTATTTGTCAGCGACGTTTCGGCAACATTTCACTGCCCTCATCAGGCTATACCTTTATTTAAATATTTCATATTACACCATTATTAAAAAGTATTGTAAAAAAAATATATTTATATGTGATTATATATGAAATTTGTTGTTAACATAAATACTTACAATATTTACATGGTACGGATGTTATATTTTTTTATAACCAATACATGTACAAGATATATACGTTACTCGCTATATGAACAATATAAAAATATAATATATTAGTGATAAGTTAGTGATTTTGTACTATTTTCTTAATTGCACAGAAGTTGAGGTTAAGTTGCCATAAATACCTTTAATTTTCTTAATCGTCCTTATTTTAAAACTTATAATATTAAAACAATAAATAGCACATTGTAAATATAAATATAAATAAAAGAAGTCCATAGTTAAAAAATGTTATAAGTTATAAATAAGTAAAAAATGAAATATCACAGAAGATTTAATACTATCAGTAGGTACGACGCTCCATCAAAAGAGCCTTTTGATGGAGTGATTTAAAAATATGTAAAACTGACTAGTTTGTAGACTAGATAAAAGAAAACAGCATTATCTAATATTGCACAATTAATTACAATTTAATTATTAAAAACTTAATTATTAATATAGATAAACTAACTCTAATAATGCACAAATTACACAGGCACACAAAGGAAATAAAGTTCTTGTTCCCGGAACCAAACTAGTATATCTTTATGTTTTTGGGGTCGCTGAATCCGAATCCGGTGACCGTTTGTCTCCACCAGGTCAGATTCAAGGTCATTTAAAGGTCAAAGGATGGAAAAATGGTCAAATCGATTAAAATTATTATTCCTATATATTTTGGGGGTCGCTGAAACCGAATCCGATGTTCATTTGATCCGACAAGGTCAAATTCAAGGTTATTTCAAGGTCAAATTTGTTTGTTCTTCTAAACATGAATTTTTCACTGCAGATACCGAAAGAACGGGAAATTTTACATCTAGATATGTATTCAATTTTTTGATAACATAACCCCCAAGGTCATTTCAAGGTCACTTCATGTTGTTGTATGGAGGATTCATATGAAAATTGCAATAATCAGAAAATGTTGTCTTCACGGGACTAAACTACTACGTCAATATGTTTTTGGGGTTTCTGAGTTGGAATTCGAGGTTCGTTTGCTTCCAGTATGTCAGGATAAATTTCATTTTAAGGTCAAATCCAACAAAAATGTTCAAATCTATTCACATCATCACTCGGTTATATTTCTGGAATCGCTGGAACGTGCATTTTTTATCCCACTATTCTACTTCTTCATCGTTTCGCCTTCTTTTATATCGTACTCGTTTATCCTCAAAAGATCTGTGCAAGGGATTTCTCTTGCGTTTTTTTCCCTTTTCCGTGCTTTCTCTCTGCAACATCCAACAGAAATCTGCCATCATGTTTTCATCCCATCTACCCTGAAATCTTCGTTCTAGATCTTTGAAATCTTGGTGAAAACGTTCTCCTTCTTCAAAGAGCGTCCGTGGCTCAGTTGGTTAAGGCGCACGCTTTAACTAGCAGATATACGCTTGCTCCAGGGGTCGAGTGTTCGATTCCCGGTGAAGGCAAAACTCGGATTTTTTCTGAGTTGTTTTTCAACGGGAAAAGTACCCTGGACTCCGGCTGTTTCGGGGCGGGTTTTTCCCCGAAATTTTCCTTCAGTGTAGTTCCGGGTTGGATTTGACCTTAAAATGAAATTTATCCTGACACACTGGAAGCAAACGAACCTCGAATTCCAACTCAGAAACCCCAAAAACATATTGACATAGTAGTTTAGTCCCATAAAGACACATTTTCTTATTTTTGCTATTTTCATATGAATCCTCCATACAACAACATGAAGTGACCTTGAAATGACCTTGGGGGTTATGTTATCAAAAAATTGAATACATATCTAGATGTAAAATTTCCCGTTCTTTCGGTATCTGCAGTGAAAAATCTATGTTTAGCAGAACAAACACATTTGACCTTGAAATAACCTTGAATTTGACCTTGTCGGATCAAATGAACATCGGATTTGGTTTCAGCGACCCCCAAAATATATAGGAATAATAATTTTAATCGATTTGACCATTTTTCCATCATTTGACCTTTAAATGACCTTGAACCTGACCTGATGGAGACAGACGGTCACCGGATTCGGATTCAGCGACCCCAAAAACATAAAGATATACTAGTTTGGTTCCGGGAACAAGAACTTTTTTTCCTTTGTGTGCCTGTGTTATCACATGAAGTTAAAGAAAATATTTTAAATTTTTAATGCCTGTTATTATATGTCTGCACGCATCTCTTTGTATACGCAACGCGCGTGTGCGAATATAATGACAATAATGAAACTCGTCAATTTTGTCAGTGACCGTATGTGTATAGCTACTTCAAACAAAAGATATTTATTACTTATTATATTTGCTTTTCATGTTATTGATCAACATTATATTAATAATTAAGTTTAATTTTTAATTATAATTAATCAATATTATATTACTATATTAATAATTAAGTTTTTAATAATTAAATTGTGATTAATTGTGCAATATTAGATAATGCTGTTTTCTTTTATCTAGTCTACAAACTAGTCAGTTTTACATATTTTTAAATCACTCCATCAAAAGGCTCTTTTGACCATGCTCAGATATTCAAAATAACGTCTGGTAACCGTCTGTGATAGAAAAGTCTTGTCGTATCTACTGATAGTATTAAATCTTCTGTGATATTTCATTTTTTACTTATTTATAACTTATAACATTTTTTAACTATGGACTTCTTTTATTTATATTTATATTTACAATGTGCTATTTATTGTTTTAATATTATAAGTTTTAAAATAAGGACGATTAAGAAAATTAAAGGTATTTATGGCAACTTAACCTCAACTTCTGTGCAATTAAGAAAATAGTACAAAATCACTAACTTATTATTATATTTTTATATTGTTCATATAGCGAGTAACGTATATATCTTGTACATGTATTGGTTATAAAAAAATGTAACATCCGTACCATGTAAATATTGTAAGTATTTATGTTAACAACAAATTTCATATATAATCACATATAAATATATTTTTTTTACAATACTTTTTAATAATGGTGTAATATGAAATATTTAAATAAAGGTATAGCATGATGAGGGCAGTGAAATGCTGCCGAAACGTCGCTGACAAATAAAATTGTCTGTTTGGTTTGTAAAAATCATTTATTAAACCTCACCATAAAATATTTAATTGTTTTTCAATATTGAAAGTTATCTTATTTGATTTAGTGGTACTAAAATAGCAAGCATACCAACAATTATTAAAATGAAAAAATATTCACGAAAGTTATTCGGAAACATCGGTGAAAGCGAAACGCTATGCTTTTCACATATGGCACTCACCGGTCTTCAAGCAATGACCTTAATACCATATACGGGGACTAGAATAGAACAAGGAAAGCATGATGACCGTATATTTTATTTCATCTCACTATTTTTACATTAAATCCATTTGGAGAAAATTCTCAGAACAATTGGTTGAATTTGTTCGCTGACTTCAAGTTTTATGCAAACATAACGTTTGTACATTTTACAGGGTCAATTTTTTTAAGTGGAATCACACATTTTGTGAATGTTTTTTTTAATAATAGGGGCAAAATATTCCACCTGATAAGAATGAGTGTGTTCGCTCTCACCCTGGTTCGAGCTTAGGGTGTGAAGAGGGGGGGGGGGCGCACTATGGTGGTACAAAATTCCCAAAAGTTTTCAAATATCAAATTTTAGCATCTAAAAAAGTATTGGTTTTTATAAAAAAAAATAAGTTTCCTGCAAGATGGGTACGTAACGTTAACATTTAAAGGTGGTTACCTTGAATTTAACGTTTTTTAAAGAGCACTTATCCAATTTTTTATAAAATCGCGAATAAAATAACTAAAACTTAATTATTCGTAAAAAAAGTATTAAAAATTAATTATTCATAAAAAAAGTATTAAAAATTAATTATATTACTACAATGGAAAATCATTCAATTTCGAGATAACAGTCGTATAAATTAAAAATTTTACTTTCATTCTTTTGAATTTTTGTTCCAAATAGTATCAACTGAAAAATTGGCACACCATATGATAAAAAAATATGGAAGTTATAGCAGTCTTTGTAATGCACCGCTTTATTAACATTTTAAATGGGATCTCTTATAGTTTTATATGATTTAGTTCAGGTAATATATATATATATATATATATATATCATAGGTACTTTAATTTGCTTCGTCGCAGCATTTCTGCGGACATTCTGGTCTAAAGTTATGCTCAATTTAACGTTATAAAAAAAATTTTGTGGTGAATGGGAGACTGCAAATACGAGCCGAACTTTCTTTAATATTTTGCAAGCTCCCATTTACCACCTAGTTTCTTTCATACATTTCAAATGAGCATAACTTCTTGAATACAAATAAAAAAATTTCTACGCCCATTCGTGAATACGGTTAAAAAAATTTTTTTTGTATACTTCAATATTTAAAATAAATTTTTAAAGCATACATTTTTAATGTTGTAGAGTAGGCGACCTCGCATTATAGATGGCGTTCTAGAACGTGGTTCAATATATAGAAAAGATAGAAAATTGTTTCGATAAAAATCTCTTTATTTAAGGGAAGAAGCTACCGATTTATGGTAAAAAAATCGATTCTTTTTTTAAGTGGTAAAACACTTTTTTAACCCTTTTTATTTCGAATTTTTTTCGACTTATTTGAAGTTGTAGATTTTTTTTACACTTATCAAAATTCTAAAATTTTTGTTATTGTTTTAATTATTTTTTGTATATTATACCTATAAGTTGTAAATATATGTTGTTATGTAATTTTTATTTTATAGGTTGCCTTGAACTTATACATAAAATTTTAAGAACCTCATATAAACAAAAATAAAAAAGTTAAAGATCTTAAATTATTATTTTATTAGTACTACAATTTTAAAGCTTCACGCGTGTTCCATTTCACATGCCAGTATAGCTGATAAGCATGTCTTGTATAGGACGATATCTATTTTACCGACGAAGCAATAATTGCATGTTTACTTTTATGAGGAAAATATTTTGTCTTGACAATATAAACAGTGAATCAAGAAGTATATTATCGTATTATAAATTGATTAAATCAGGGAAGTATTATAATTTTAAAAGTAATTTGACTATTAGATAGAGTTGATATCTTTTCGTTTTTAGCAAAACCAGCATATATAATCAACGGACTAAGAGTAAACAATACCTTTCTTTAGAGAAATTTTGAATGTGAAGGCATGTTACCAATTGTCTGGTTAATTACACAATTCTGAAAGGTATGTCTTTAATTGTTGTACATGTTTAAATTGTTTACACTTTGCAAGTATACTAACATATAAATTTTATTTTAGTGGCATAAATCTTTTCAGGTTACGTGAGTGTAGAATGACATATTTAATGTAAAAATAGTTTGTTAAAAATAGTTACTTCAATAAATAAAAAAAGTTATAGATTTGACGCAGGTAAGCTATTCAAATGTATTAGTAAACGAATTGACTCTTTTAACGAATAATTTAATAATATAAGTGGCTCAGCACGCTGTTATTCAACTTTGTATTTTCAGCTACTGTGCGTAGCCTACTGGGTACCCAAATCAATAAAATAAGATTTTACATGGTAAATACATACTCCTTTTATGTATGAAAATATGACAGTGGTGAACATTAACATCCATAAGTTGCAGGTAAATAGATAAATGATTGTTCATTCAATTTTTTATTGATATTTAGGTTTAAACTCATTTTTCTCAAAACTTAATTTTCAGAACTTATTTTGTAACCCTGATCAACAGTTCTTCTTGAATCACATTGAAAATTTTTGTACGTTCTTTTTAACATATTTTGAACAAATTTAAAGAGAGTTTATTTTTTATTATTACCTAAAATATCATTTTTAAAGTATATGTTAATATTTGATCGCGCGCTAACCGGCTGAACTTTATTTAAATCTATCAGGCGCGGTATTAGCGTTGAGCGGGTGCAGCAAGACACCAATTTCCGCTGGTGAATTTGCGTACGTAAGGAAGCGGGAGAGTGAGGCGAGTGAATGTTTAGAACGCACTGATTTTATATACAAAACAATTAAATAACATTTATTGCCTGTCTTAATTATAAATTTAACAATAAAAACTTAACAGTGACTCGATGTATGTGTGTAAAAGTGTGGTGTTGAATGTCCTCTAGGCGACACGCGGTGGCAATTTTAGCGGTGCTTACGCGGTCGTAGAATTGCTCAAGGTAGAGCCGCGGGTAGAGCGGGAGAGCGCAAAATCGCGGCGGCCAAGGAGTTTTGTTCTCCTTGCTCCGCCTGAAAAGTGGAGGAAAGTATTAAGCGGAAGGGAGAAGTCGTGCTCGTCGCAATTCACCCTGCGGCTAGGCTTCCCGCAGTTATCACGAACTGGTCACGCATAGGACGAGTGACCAGAGGCGCGCTCCAAGAGTCGTTTGGCGCGAGGATTTAAACCTCGGCCTCAACAATATTAAAGTACTGCTTATATCTCAAACTATAAATTGCTCATATAGAATAGAACCTCAGAATAGATGATAAATATTATTTGAAAATATTGCTCTTTAAATGTTATAATAAATATACGCTTGTGTGGAAATAATATATATATATATAAAACCCCGAAATATATTATATGAGAAAATTTATACGTGCAAATAATGAACAGGAGAAGGCGTGCTCTAGCATAGTTTGTTTATTTACAGTTCTTTTCATACAATTCACACGCCCATTTCATGCTCGATAGCACATATTCCTTCGATTCATTTCGCTACCCGTACACAATTCAAATTATATTATATTTTGAATACTCAACTTATATCAGAGATGCGCAGCGCAATCGGCTCCTTCATCGCTTAAAGTGGTTCTGCTTGTTTTCGCAGGATCGGGATACTGATTTATGAGTCCATCTGTTGGCGATGTGGGTAGGAATATTGGTATTGTAATATTCGGTGGTATCGAGTTTCTATTCCTGCTAATTTTGGTATTTTGGTTTTTCTTCTAGTTCTTTGGTTGACACCTGGTTTGCTTTTAGCAATAGGGTCTCTTTGTCTTACTGTTGGTGTTTCAAATGTGGCCCGTCGAGGTCGAGTAATTATTTTGCTTATTTCAAGCTTTTCATTTTCATTTGTCATTTGTTTTTCATTTTCGTTATGCTTTTGTCATCCGTTGAGTCTTCACTGGCGGTATCTGTCTTTCCTTGTTACGACTTAAGGGCTGCATGTGTTTGGTTTAATAGTTTTTCAACTCTCTGAGCCAGTATCTCATCCATATTGTCAGATAAATAATTTGGGTCCAATGCGTGTAATTGACACCGCATTTCATCTTCCACTTCGTCTCCATCGGAGAAATGGAATGGGATGAGTATTAGGTCCAATTTTGTCTTGTTGAATTGTCTTTCTGTGTATTCTTCGACTTTTTTCCAATTTTGTCTTTGATTCTTCTAATGTCTATCTACTTAGACTGGTTCTTATTGATAAATTTTTCACTCATTCATCTTCTGAGCTTGATTTTGTATCTGTAGCTTGCACTGGTATTACTCTGGTCTCTACTTTGGTTTTGTTAGTTGAGTTACTGACTAGTGATTCAATGTCACTGATTGTTCCGTCACTGAATGACTCACCACAGTTTTGGTCCGATTCATCTAGTCTTAAACTACTGTATCTTGGATATGGAATCGGTGGTTTCTCTGACATGGTGTTGCTGTCATCTATACCTTTAGAGGACATTATTGATCGTTTCGAGGGTGAACAATAAGGTAGCATGGATGAGCAGAAGGTGGAGTGGGCTTCTTGTTGATTCAGACTTTGGCTATCTTTGCTGATGTTGTCATTCTTTTTGCTAGAGTTTTCGGTATTTTTCCTTGCCGCGAATTCGGGTATGGCTCCTTGCTTTATATAATCAACAATAGGACTGGATATTTCATTTTTAGCTCGGGTCCTTTGTGCTATCACACTGTGTTCTAAAGGAGCGGCAGTCTTCTTGGTCTTTAACCTCTTAGGTCTCCCTAGTTTCGTTGTTCTCCCGTTGAATGTACTCTTGGTCTAAAACCTATTTGTATTCTATCATTTCAGGTCGATACTACACTGCTCGCTATGATTTGAATTTCTTTTTGTTTCTTTTGTTCCAGGACCATAACTCTTAATATTGGTATCTGTTTATTTATTTCTTTCTCAGAGCGTAGTATTTCAGGTGGCCTTCTTGATAGTGCATCTGTATTTCTGTCGAGTTTGCCTGGTTTGTACTTGAATGTGTACTCAATAGGATGAATCTTCGTCATAACAATTATGGTCTGAATTGGTGTAAAGCATATACCACTGCTAAACTCTCTTTTTCTGTGGTACTATAGTTTATCTCAGCTTTGTTTAACAGCCTGGATAAATATTGGATTGGGTAGTCAAAATTATCTATTTGTTGACTGCGTACAGTCCCAATCGCAAAATTTGAACCATCAATTGCCAAAGTGAATACATTTTTAAAGTCGGGGAATTGTAAAATTGGTGCTTCACATAGGGGTTTCTTAAGTGTTTCGAAACTCTCTTCATGTTTATCTCGCCATCCGAATTCTTTTTATTTTTTAGTAGCTCACTTAAGGATTTCGCTATTTTTGAGAAGTCTTTAATGAACTTACGATAATATCCTGCCAGTCCCAGGAATTCTCTTATGTTCTTAGAGTTTTTGGGTCTTGGAAAATTTCTAACTGCAGATACTTTTTCCGGATCTGGTTCGAGTCCTTTTGCACTTATTTTGTGTTGTAGAAATCCTACATTTTTGCGAAAGAATGTTACATTAGCTGGTTGCAATACTATGTTTACATCTCTGAGTCTTTCCATTAATCTAATTATTCTGTCATAATGTTGTTTTAAATCTCTTGAATGCACAATTATGCCATTTAAATATACTATCATTACTATATTTTGAAGTCCCCTGAGTATATTGTCCATTAATCTCTGGAATGTATCGATGGTCCCTTTTAAACCTTCAGGCATTTTTGTGTATTCGAAATGTTAATTTCTCGTTGTAAAATCTGTTTTATAACAGTCTTCAGGTTTTATACGTATTTGTTGGACTCCACTTCGTAGGCCAAAGATTGAGATATACACCACTCCTACTAGTAGGTCTATAATATTAGCTATATTTGGTAATGGATAAGCGTCTCCTATGTTTCTCTTGTTTAATTCTCTAAAATCTATCAGAATGGGCTATCTTGGATTTCCCGTGCTATCGGGTTTCTTTGGAACTATCAGAATTGGTGAGTTGTATAGTGAGTTCGACGGTTGTATAATTCTGTCCTTTAATTTCTTCTCAACACTTTATTTCAATGCTTCCATGTATACGAGTGGAATTAGGTATTGTTTTGCGATGATGGGTAACTCGTTTTCCCTGGGTACTAACCGTCGCATCTTATCTGTGCAAGGTAGTTTGTCTCCTGGTAACAAGAATCGATCATAGTATTCTTCGACTATGTTGTCTAATATTTCCGATAATTCTGGATTCATGTATCCCCGTTTTATTAAACTTTTTACTTTTTGTATTCTTTTTATTTTGTCAACTATAATTTCACCGTCAAATTCACTTTCTGTATCCGTGAGAAATGCAGGATTGGCTTTAAATTCGAGCATTTCTTGTGAGATCACTTCTAGTGTCACGGCTTGGTGACTGGTATTTATGGCAATCACCTTGCATGCATTGAATTCAATGATCACTACACATTCTTCTAAAAATACGGTAGATATCTGTCTTTCAGGTTGGTGTTGATTAAATTAATTTTTAGGCACTCGACCGATCCATGTACAGAGGCCCTATATAAAAAATATATATATATATATATCTTCCTATATTATATAGTTGTTTGTAAATCTTATACGATTTATGCCCTTCTCGCCCCTCCTCGCCCCTCATTTTGCCCTCCTCATTCTCCTCCTCAAAACAAGGTAATATCGTTTCAAAAAATACGTTATTTTGATCTTATTTTTTGCCCTCCTCGCCCCTCCTCGCCCCTCCTCTTTGGACCCTCCTCATAGCTCTCTTCCCAGTCCTCCTCATGCCCTTCTCATTTACTTATTTCTATTAATTATCATTTTTTATTTTTGTTTTTTTTTCTATATATACATATTATACATATAAAAATTGTTTATAATAATAATTGTGAATGTTTATAAATTTATAAAGTGTTTTATTCATTATACATATCAGTGCAGTTTATTCCATTTTACTGATTTTCTGATTCTTTGTTTTCATCAAGAATTTCTTGGTTTTTCTAAAATATAATATATTTATAAATAATATTCAGTATTAAAAAAAAGTTTGTTTTAATTGGCTGAAGGTTAAGGGCAACTTAATGTAAATATTATTTGAAAATGATATAGTATAATAAAAAATAAAATTTTTTGTGGAAAAATAGATACCTTCATAAAAACAAAAAAATTCATGATTCTTCGTGGGTTGGCGAGCGGAGCGAGCAGAGGGGTACCCCCTAGTATATATATATATATATATATATATATATATATATATATATACTAGGGGGTACCCCTCTGCTCGCTCCGCTCGCCAACCCACGAAGAATCATGAATTTTTTTGTATATATATATATATATATATATATATATATCATACAGAGCATCTGTGTGCCGTATTAGGGTGGTTAAAAATTCCCTGAATCTTAAATTTTCTTCTTGTTACCCCTTCAAAATGTTGTGATTGGCGAAAAAATGAGATAAGTGTCCGCCAGTTGCCTGAAGTTTACATTAACAGGTCTTTACCATTGCAAACAGCTTTTAACATTTGATTTTGAGCACTTTTATTATATAAGGCTAAACTAAAAATAATTGTATATTAATTTATATGGCTACCAATTTTTTTACGTTTACTATAAGTTTATTAACAACTTCACCGCATTCGGCAAGAGAAAAAAGAATTCCTCCTAAATAAAATTCTAGTTTTCTCATTTTTCACTAAAAAACATGCTAATTTCAACGAATTTTCATGACAGTGTATTTGAACGAATTGACACGTTCGACATCGCATTTGGAAGAGTGAACCGAGTACTATATATAGAACATTTAAGGGACAATAAGATATCTTGGGTTTTATATGCCAATTGATTATTTATTTATTATTTTTTATTTAGTTGGCCCCTTAATTCTATTCAAACGCACTTATTTCAGGGACGAACTTGATTTTAAATATTTTAGATAGTTATAATTATTATAAAAGTAAAAAAAATTTGTAGCCATATAAATTAATATACAATTATTTTTAGGTCAGCCTAATATAATGAAAGTGTTCAAAATCAAATGTTAAAAGCTGTTTGCGATGGTGGAGACCTCTTAATGTTAACTTCAGGCAACCAGCGGATGCATATCTCATTTGCTTGCCAATTACAACATTTTAACGGGGTTACAAGAAGAAAATTTGAGATTCGGGAAATTTTGCACCATTCCAATGCCATATATACATAAAAGATCCTAGAGTTGGCAAATGCCTCGGTTTGACCAAAAATTGGGTTTCCGTATAATTTGATATGTTTCTATACAATACTTAAAACAAATTTCTAACAGGGTTACAAACCTCAAGACGACTATACACAATTTTCCGTCTTCATCACCATTGAATTGAAATACGGCAAAATTAGAAATAGACAGAAATTGACGTTTCTCTCAGTATATCAGACGGTAAAAGCAATCCAATCGGTCTGAAAAGACTTCTGCAATTCCGTTTCTATATCCTCTCAACCTTTTTTTAGCCTTATATAATAATGCTTTGATTTAACCAAATGAAAATTAAAACATTGACATTAGATAAGATCAGACTGTAAAAGTAATTCGAACAGTCTGGAAGAATTTCTACAAATTCGGATTTATATTCCCTTGACAATTTCTAAGCCTTATACCGTAAGAGTTTAGTTAGACTACATAAAAATTCAAAACATTGACATTAGATAACATACGAGAAAATCCAATAACGGCAGGAATGGACATTTCACTCAGCATATCAGATATATTGGATATCAGATATACTCAGCATATCATAAAGTGCATCCAAACGACCAGAAGAAATTTCTACTAGTTCAATATTATATTTCCTAGATCATTTTTTAGCTTTATATTATACCGTAAAAATTTAATATGACCAATTGAAAAGTAAAACACTGACATCAGATAAAGTACCAGATAATTCAATAACAACAGAAATTGACGATTCTTTCAGCATATCAGACCGTAAAAGTGATCCAAACAGACTGAAATAATTTCGACCAGTTTTTTATATTCACTCGATCAGTTTATAGCCTTATACAGTAAGGGTTTAATTTGACCATATGAAAATTCAGATACTGTAGATAAAGTACAAGAATATTCGATAAAGACAGAAATTGTCGTTTCTATCAGCATATCAGACCGTAAACTGGATCCAAACTGTCTGCAAAAATTTTTACATGTTCGATTTTATATTCGCTCGAACGACTTTTAGCCGTATACAGTTACGGTTTAATTTGACCAAATGAAAATTGAAACGCTGACATTAGGTAAAATGCGACAAAATTCGTCAACATAAAAAATGGCCGGTTTCCCCTGTATATCAGATTGTAAAAATAATCCAAACGTTCTGAAAAAATTTCTGCGAGCTCGTTTCTATTTTCTGTCAACCATTTTTAAGATTTATACCGTAAGAGTTTAATTTTACCAAATAAAAATTAAAACATTGACATTAGATAAAATACGAGAAAATCCGATAACGATACAGATGGCCGTTTCTTTCAGCATGTCAGACAAAGTGGATCCAAACGGTCTGAAAAAATTTCTACTAGTTCGATTTTATATTTCCTCCACGAATTTTAAATCTTATATTATACCATAAATGTTTAATTTGACCAAATGAAAAGTGAAACACTGACATTAGATAATGTACGCGATAATTCAATAACGACAGAAATTGCCGATTCTTTCAGCATATCAGACCGTAAATGTGATCCAAACAGACTGAAAAAATTTCTGAATGTTCGCTTTTATATTTTGTCTACCCTTATTAAGCTTTATACCGCAAGAGTTTAATTTTTCTTAATAAAAATTAAAACACTGATTTAAGATAAAATACGAAAAAATTCGATAACGACTGAAATGGGCGTTTCTCTCAGCTTCTCGTTATTATTAAAAATTTAAGTTAGTAATCTTTACAGTGTAGTAAAATTGTACAATAAAATTTGTTGTAGCTAAAAAAACTTGAATAATAGATAATGAGTTTATAATTAAATTTTTTCGCTTTATCATTATTTAATCGCTTAATTAAGTAATTATTATTTTTCTTATTAATATTATCTGCATGGTTACGCTGTGTACGTAGTCCTTATTCAATGTCTTCTTCATTCTCCCACTTCTTGAGTTCTAATAGATACATTTTCGCAAGAATGTATATGTGCTAATAATTCTCATGTTTTATTTTGTCGATCGTGAAACCGTTTACGTTGTGCATGCTTTGACTCGGAAATTGTGAATAAGTAAAAATTATCAATTATTCTTAAACTTTTGTATAAATTTTTTAAATTACGCAAAAAACATAATACATATAATAACATAATACATAATAACATAATACATATAATAACATAATACATAATAACATAATACATATAATAACATAATACATAATAACATAATACATATAATAACATAATACATAATAACATAATACATATAATAACATAATACATAATAACATAATACATATAATAACATAATACATAATAACATAATACATATAATAACATAATACATAATAACATAATAGATATAATAACATAATACATAATAACATAATACATATAATAACATAATACATAATAACATAATACATATAATAACATAATACATAATAACATCATACATATAATAACATAATACGTAATAAAATAATACATATAATAACATAATACCTAATAACATAATACATATAATAACATAATACGTAATAACATAATACATATAATAAAATAATACGTAATAACATAATACATATAATAACATAATACGTAATAACATAATACATATAATAACATAATACGTAATAACATAATACATATAATAACATAATACGTAATAACATAGTACATATAATAACATAATACGTAATAACATAGTACATATAATAATATAATACGTAATAACATAATACATATAATAACATAATACGTAATAACATAATACATATAATAACATAATACGTAATAACATAATACATATAATAACATAATACGTAATAACATAATACATAATAATATAATACGTAATAACATAATACATATAATAACATAATACGTAATAACATAATACATATAATAACATAATACGTAATAACATAATACATATAATATCATAATACGTAATAACATAATACATATAATAACATAATACGTAATAACATAATACATATAATAACATAATACGTAATAACATAATACATGTAATAACATAATACATATAATAACATAATACGTAATAACATAATACATATAATAACATAATACGTAATAGCATAATACATATAATAACATAATACGTAATAACATAATACATATAATAACATAATACATAATAACATAATACACATAATAACATAATACATATAATAACATAATACGTAATAACATAATACATATAATAACATAATACGTAATAACATAATACATATAATAACATAATACATATAATAACATAATACGTAATAACATAATACATGTAATAACATAATACATATAATAACATAATACGTAATAACATAATACATATAATAACATAATACGTAATAACATAATACATATAATAACATAATACGTAATAACATAATACATGTAATAACATAATACATATAATAACATAATACGTAATAACATAATACATATAATAACATAATACGTAATAACATAATACATATAATAACATAATACGTAATAACATAATACATGTAATAACATAATACATATAATAACATAATACGTAATAACATAATACATATAATAACATAATACGTAATAACATAATACATATAATAACATAATACATATAATAACATAATACGTAATAACATAATACATGTAATAACATAATACATATAATAACATAATACGTAATAACATAATACATATAATAACATAATACGTAATAACATAATACATATAATAACATAATACGTAATAACATAATACATATAATAACATAATACACGTAATAACATAATACATATAATAACATAATACGTAATAACATAATACATATAATAACATAATACGTAATAACATAATACATATAATAACATAATACGTAATAACATAATACATATAATAACATAATACGTAATAACATAATACATATAATAACATAATACGTAATAACATAATACATATAATAACATAATACGTAATAACATAATACATATAATAACATTATACGTAATAACATAGTACATATAATAACATAATACGTAATAACATAGTACATATAATAACATAATACGTAATAACATATTACATATAATAACATAATACGTAATAACATAATACACATAATAACATAATACATAATAACATAATACACATAATAACATAATACATAATAACATAATACACATAATAACATAATAACATAATACATAATAACATAATACACATAATAACATAATACATAATAACATAATACACATAATAATATAATACATATAATAACATAAAACGTAATAACATAATACATATAATAACATAATACGTAATAACATAATACATATAATAACATAATACGTAATAACATAATACATATAATAACATAATACGTAATAACATAATACATATAATAACATAATACGTAATAACATAATACATATAATAACATAATACGTAATAACAGAATACATATAATAACATAATACGTAATAACATAATACATATAATAACATAATACGTAATAACATAATACATATAATAACATAATACATATAATAACATAATACGTAATAACATAATACAAATAATAACATAATACGTAATAACATAATACATATAATAACATAATACGTAATAACATAATACATATAATAACATAATACGTAATAACATAATACGTAATAACATAATACATATAATAACATAATAACATAATACATAATAACATAATACACGTAATAACATAATAGATATAATAACATAATACGTAATTACATAATACATATAATAACATACTACGTAATAACATAATACATATAATAACATAATACGTAATAACATAATACATATAATAACATAATACATAATAACATAATACATAATACATGTAATAAAGTAATACATATAATAAAATATAATAAAATGCATTTATAATATTTGTAATATGCAAGTAAAAATTTATAACGCAATGAGTGTAAAGAGAACCTGCTGCAAGATTAGATGCGCTGTGGATTCGATAACGGCTGTAAGAGAAATGTGCTGCAAATTTTGATACCGGCTGCAAAATTGAAATGCGCTGTAAATTTTGATACCGGCTGCAAAATTGAAATGCGCTGTAAATTTGGATATCCGCTGTAACAATTAAATGCGCTGAGAATTTTGAAGCGGCTACAAGAATCAATGCGCTGTATATCCTCAACATGGATCATCATAACATTCATTCATACTCACTCACTCGTTCTTTCTACTTCGGTTAATTTTTACTTTGGTTCGACTTCCTTAAAAATTAACCTTTAGAAAGGTAGTTTAGGAGAAAAAGTGAAACCAACCCTTAGAAAGGGAAGAGTTCCGGTCACTTCCGGTTCATCCGCGGTTAATTTCTGGTTCATTACCGGTTATTCCTGGTCACTTCCTGTTCACTTCCAGTTCATTTTTGGTTGTTTTCTGATTATTTCAGGTCACTTCCGGTTCATTCACGGTTCATTTTTTATTATTTTCGGTTATTTCCTGTCACTTCCGATTCACTTTAGTTTTGGGGATGAAGTGAACTTATACCGGAGGATAATCATCGACCAGACACATTTTAACATAATAAAAAAATATAGGGGAGGGAATTATTATTCAAGCCAACAACCTGCTAACGTGTGACACATGCAACACTTGTGCGCGACGTACCGCAGCTCTTACCTTTGGGTCGGCCTGCGATGATTTGTCGCTGTAGCCTTACCCCGGTGTAGCTGTGCAGGTTTTTCCCACGTATACGCTGAATCCATGAGAATTCGGCTTTATGCGGAGTTTCATCGATGCACTAGTTTTCGCGACCTGAAAATAGCGCCAAAACGCGTATGCTCTCGCAACGCGAACAGTGATTAAACTTCGCTTGCTGGCCTAATTCGATGCGGGGAGCAGGCGGGTCCGGATTTAATAATAAAACAATGATTTAACAAAAACAACAAAACTACTATATTCTGACATAAATAAATTAGGTAATTTACAACGAAGTTAACAATAACATAATAACAAAGAATTTAATAGTAACGCGTAGGTCGAGCGTCGCATGCGTGTTCAGCATGACCGTTGCTGAGCACACCGCCGGAATCAGAGAGGTTTACGAACACACGCGGACCTCTACTATCGCGGGTTATTCGGAGCCTTTATATTTGGCGGGCACGGCACACTAAACATCGTGTAGCCCTTAGGTACGTCCGCGTTTACCTCTGTTCGCCAGAGCGCAGTGTCGGAGTCAACAGTTCCGCAGTCAAAGCTTCTCTGCTTCTCTCTCTCTCTCTCTCTCTCTCTCGTCGTTGACCACTAGCTCCGTCGCTTTCCCTCCTGTTGCCGCCTCGGCGCTTGCTGCTGGAGGTTTCTCGCCTCGCGTGCGATCTCTTCTTTTGTTGATGATGGTGGGGGTCGAGCATTCGCCTCCACCAGCCGTTCTTACGCCCACACATGCGAGGATCACCGTGCGCAGCCCAAGCGGGAACTCGTGCAATTGCGGAGCGGGAGTTAGCTACAATGGCCTTTCTGCATGGCCTCGGCGGTATCTCGTTCCCTGCTCTCTCTTGCCTACATGTTGAAGCGCGCCGCTATCAGATGGCGATACTTGGCCTATTTACCGTGCTGTATTACTTGTGAGTTATTCATGACTCTTTACATCCCCCTCCCAGACGATGCTTACCCCGGTAAGCAACTTCTGTCAGTTAGCGTGCACCGTGACAATGACGGCCTCATGTACTTCTCTTTTCAACTGATCTTCTCAATTGTTGCAGTATATATCCTGCACATATGGCAAGGGTTACGCTTCCGGTTTCATTTGCGTGTTGACCGTTAAGTGGTCAACGCTGAACCTATCGGTACTGCTTTTCTTCTTCACCGCTCCCACTGGGCTCGACCACTCGCTATTAGATGGCTCGGTGAACTTCTGCTGCAGCATTTCATTCATTTGCCGGTGCATTTCCCGTTCAATTCTTTAAAAAATAGGAAATTATTGTTTTCTCGTGTACCTTGAGTTGTCCCGTAAACTTCAGGCTCATTTACAGCGTTTGCAAACCTCCTGCGTATGATACATATGCGGTGTTAAAAGAGCTGAGCATATTAGCCCCTATAGGAGGAAACTGGACTTGTTGAATGTGGAGGAAAGGCGGGCATATTTAGCGGCGGTGCTAGTTTATAAAGCGTATGTCATGAAGCAACCACCGTACCTTACGGCTCTCTTTAAAAAATAGTCAGTTCACAACCTCTAATAAGGCCCCTAGGAAACTGTCGGTTCCAGGATCACGGATAGACGTGAGTCTGAAGGGTTTCAGTACTCAGGGAACAAATCTATGGAACTCATTGTCATTTAGCATTAGATGTCTGCCCTCTCTTAGCTAGTTTAAGTCGGCGTTGAACAGACATCTACATAAAACTCTATAATATTAAACTGTGATAATAGTAATAATAACTCGTGATTATGTTTTTGCGTCTGTATTATAATGTCTTTTATTTACTTTTTCTCTTTTTTTTATATACTATACTTCTGATGCAATTTTTGTGACAACTACCAAAGGTTTGAGCTTTCAGTAGGTATTTTATAAGACTGTCTTTAATACTGAATGTATTAATCTAGAAATATAAATGAAATGTATTTGACTCTGTGCATATAAAATCTGTTCTATTCTATTCTATTCTATTCTAGGAAAGTATCTCTGTTTAATGGGCCTTGTCGACCTAATATTAATGTGATGTTCGATATCGCACGTGAGCCCTTACGTATCTCCTCGGTCTTTCAGTGATTCGTTTAGGAGGCTTTCTAGCTCCTGATGTTTTGAATTCGTGACATCAGCGATTCCTACTGACGAGATCGCGGCATCCCCTGCTTCCAAGCTAGTGACTTCCGTCTGTACTCTAACTTGCGTGCCTTCAAAATATATCATATTTCCGTCTGGTTTATCGTCTCTTTCGGGAGTAGGCTCGCCTGGTTGCGGTTGGACTTCCTGGTATGCCTACTTTTGCGGTTGCATTGATTATACTTTCTCTTCAGTGAATCTCGAGCCTGCGTTTGGCAGTTCGATCACATCGGTCTCTCCTTCGAGAGAAGACCTGTTCGATGGTGACTGAGCGTCAGAGTCTATCGCCGTCGCTTCAGTTTCGATGAATTGAGCTCCCACTAAGGTGACGTTTTCTTTCGTAACCTCGTTCAAGTTGTCCTTCCCTTTGCCGGAGGACGTACCCGTTTAATAAAAATGTATTCGTTCCCCTTGCCTCATCTTCTACTGGGGGTGGCATAGATAAAGTCGTACGTCCTTTTGAAGAATAGTTTCGGTAGACCTCTTGGGGCTTCTCTGCCCCTCTTTCCATTGTTTATTCCTAGGCCGGAAGTTCTCGATTCTATTCGGGTATTTAAGATGTTTCAACTTCTTATCCAACATGTTCGCGGATATCGCCGCAAGGTCTGGCACGGAAGGCTTCGTTTCCTCCTTCGATACGGCAGATGTCTTCGGTTTCTACTTCGGCGCTCCCTGTGTAGACTTATAGGCCATTTCTGGTAGCTGGGAAGCTTCAGGAGTCGGAGGTGGGCGTATCGTTCTCTCGCGCTCCAGCGTCTGCTCAGTGTCCGACGCAGCGCCCAAGAACGTCTCCACACTGGTGATATAACACCTACTAACCATTTTCTGTAGATCTGACCACATGTTTCTATGTAGCAGATCTAATTCCTGGTTATCCTCTAGTCTCCGCGATAATTTGTTCATTATGCCTATCAGACATGTGAGGTAATCACGGACTAGTTCGTCCGTGCCTTGCGTATGCAAGTTGTCCTCATTGAGCAGTCTTTGTTGGTACTGGCGACTTGTACCGTATCAGCGCCTGACTGAAGTGATGAAATCATCCCAAGTTCTGCACTTTATTTTGTTACTTCTGTACCAGGTCTCTGCGGTGTCACTGTAGAATTCGGACAGCGCTGCAAGGAGTTCTTCGTCCGATAGGTTACTCAACGCATTGCAGTCTTCTATTCGCGCGAGGAAAACGTCTATGCTCTGGTCTTTCTTGCCAGAAAATTTGACATTCCATTTTCTGACAATATGACCAACGTCTTTGGCGTTGCCCCCAAGCCTTGATGTTTGCTCTAGGCTTCTTGGTGCGAATCTAGGACTGGAGGCATTGAGGTAATTCCTTCTATCCTCAGCTGATCGATTTTGCTGATGTACATCAGCTGTAGTCGTTCGTGGATTACCGCCTCCCCCTCCCCTCCCCCAGGTGCCGTTCGCCGTGGGAGGTGGCCCCATCTGGTTATGCGATTCGTCCAGTTGTGTGTCACCAAACACCGTGAATGTGTCTTGGAAATTAACCTGTCCCGGACGTCTGGTGTCCTCCTGTCTTATGCTAGACAGTACGTGTTCCCGTTTCAGATTCTCTATCTGGCTTTTGAACGATCTGACCTCTGAGATCAATTCTGCCATCACGAACGACACATCTTTTGGTATCTGGAATTCGTTTCCTTGCGCAGATACCAAAATAATCATCTTCTTTTTAATTGGCTGTGTATGAGACTCTTCAGTGCCATCGTTTGTCGCACTGCTGGTTCCGATGACCTCTGGTGGTCCCCCGCCGAAACCACTTCTCGAGATTCCTATGGACTTCAGTGTCCGTTATCAATGAGGCCAGTTTGTGTGTGTTTGGTTCACCAATGTGTGCGCTCTCCTTGATATCGGCTGCTATCGTTTTGCCCAATTATTGATGATCTCATTCTCTGCTCCGGTTTCATCAATGAATTCTTTGGCCGAGTAGTCTCCCAGCAATCATTTCTGCAAGCGGTATGCTTGCGCGAAATAGTTGCCGTCGGTGGACATCTTGAGATGTGCTAGCGTTTCGTTTGATTGCCGGCTGTTCAACTCAGTCAGCCATTCTTCCATAGCTGTTTCTGTTATGCTGGACATTTTGTGATTTGATGGATAACTGTCTGCGTTCGCGGTTATATATCTTTTTTCGCTTCGCAAGATTCCAGAGTTCGCTAATGTACGGGACGGTATTACAATAAGGTGGCACAAGAAAAATTTAGCAATTAAATTTTTCTTGTTGTAGCTGAGTGTACGATTTCGCAGCTTTCACTATCTATTCGTGTTATCAATCCAATCAATCACGGGTATATCTACGTAAAAATTTAATAAAAACTAACAGAAAAAAATTCTTACTTCATTTCACTAAACTCTTCTGAGTTCGAATCTCATTTTCAAAATCGAAAGTGTGTGTAAAATTTTTCGCAAATTGTTCAGAAACAAAAAATTAATTTCAGTCTTTCAGTCTTCGTTCTCTCAATTTTTCTGTTATAATTGTCTTTATCCCGAAAAAATACATAAAAAAAATATTTTTAAAAAATCTACTGTTGAACCGACCCACTTCTCCAATAACTCATCCAAAATGCTTTCAACTTTAAATAACAACGTTTTCAAATATTATTTCTTAATTTCAAAGAAAATAAAATTTCGAAAAAAAAAATAAAAATTAATTTTTCAATAGAAATACGAATTATCGGAAATATTCGATTTTCCAAACGAAAATTATCGGTTTTTTCTTAAATTATTTGTTTAATAATAAAGAAAAACTGTGGCCTTATTTCTCGTCTCGTTTTTCAAAAATCCTGAAAAAAACGCTTTATTATTTTATTTTTGAGGAATATTGGATTTTTATGTTTCAAATGGTATTCAGGAAAAAATTTAATTTTTTCCTAAATTTTCTGTTTTCCAAAAAAAACAGTTTATTCATAAGTAAATTTCTTCTATTTTCTAAAATATAAAAAATTATTAAGAATTTTTGTTCTGCAAAATTTTTTTCAACTTGGTTTAACCTGTTGTATTTATTAAAAAAACAATAAAAATCCGGATTTAGCATTTTTCAATTTTATTGTTTATTATCGATAAATAGTAGTTTTACAGAAAAACCATTTTATAAAAAAAGAAAATCCAAAATTGTTGAATAAACAATAATTACGAAGAAAAACAATTTTCGAAATTGAACAGTTCAATACGTTAAATTATTTTAAAAAATGCAAAAATTCGAAAAAAAAAATATTTTTCCAAAAGCACTGTTCATTAGTGTTTAATGAACAATAATTCTGCAGAAAAAAAATTTCTAAAATAATGAAAAAAAAATCAAGAATGGATTTTATTCCTTTTATAAATTTCAAAAATCCAAAAAAAGTCCAATTTTCCGAAATTATTGTTTATTAATAATTAATAAACAATACTTCGGCAAAAAGAAACAAATCTTGATAAAGAATAAATTACCATAAGGCGTGCTGTTCCCGGGCGGTCACCCATCCAAGTACTGCCTGCTACCAATGCCGCTTAACTTTACTTCTCGCTCTCGGATAAATTTATTTCAAAAATTCTCAAAAATCAAAAAAAAAATGTATTCCTCGTGATAATTGTTGATTGATCCTCGGTGAACAATCAAAAAATTGAAAAATCAAATTTTGCAATAAATAACAACCCTAAAAAACAAAGAAAAGTTTCGCCGATCCGACTACTGACCACGCCCAACGCTGCTTAACCGAGATGGTCGGTCGACTAGTGGATCACCAAGCGTAGCGCGGATGCCTTGGCAACTGAACTAAATTTTCACACACTTCACTACCATGATTGATTGCCTCATGCTCTGACTTCCAATAACTATTCGTAATTTCACTCAACCCATTTATCAATAATAATCGTATATTATAATTTTAATATTCCTAAGGTTGCGATCAAAGCAAAAGTTGATTTCAATATTTTTTCCTTTATTTCTTCTGTATATTGTGTTCAATACATTCAGCTTGCCTCCTCGCATACATTTTTACATACTTCGGTGTGTTTTGAGCTTCGTGCTCAATTTTCGCTCACCTCGCGCTTGCGTGCTCGACCTATTTCGCATGTTAGAATTTTAAAATTACCAAAAAACAAATAATTTTAATTTTTTAGTTTGTTTCTTATTTAGCTAGATTTATAATTGTTTTCAACTTCTGATCGTGCCATGCAGGTTGGTTTATTTTATTCGGCACCGGCTTCTGGTCCTGTCTGGGTCTCGGGTTCTGGTACTCTCGTTGATTGTATTGTTTGGTTCGGTTGTAATTCTATTTTTGTCCCTAATATTGGCTGGACATTCTGCGCATGTCTCGGTTCTGATACAAATTCGTGTTCTGGGTCGCCATTTTCTGTTCCTGACGAGGAACATTGCCCCATTGATGTTTAAATTTCCCTCATTACGTTGAGAGAAGTAATTGCATTCCTGGCCATTGTAAGCTTTGGCTATATATATAAAAGGACATGTCCTGGCTTACTAACTGATTAATTGACTGACTGACTCATCAAAACCCAGTCAAAACCATGGGTAAATTTTTCAAATTTCGATTCCAAAATTCAAACTGACGACTGATTAACTGACTGACTGCGTGACTGACCGAGTCATCGCCGCAACAGAGGATGCTAGCGAGTTAAAATTTGGATAGTGTGTATACGAAAGATCAGATTTGATATAATACTTTGTAAAAATCGTGAGCAACGTCACAACGGCGGATGCTAGTTGTTCTCATAATAATTGTTTGTGAAATCACGTCTGTCTGCTTGTCTATGTTGATGATTTTAATACCTTCCAGTATGCTAATTGAACAGATTTGGGTTATAGTCATTTCTAGTCCATTGATTATTACATCTAGAAGCATGATCATCATTTCTCTGAAAGTGTCTTTGATCAAATCGGTTTTTGGATCCATATTGGGGTCGATGTTCATATTGATCCCTGTTCCCATAGTAACCTATATTTTTACCTTGATTTCGTGATTCATAGGGCTCCCTTGGCTCATAGTATTTTCGATCTGGTCCACTGTCCATGTATTCAATGTAGAGCGGTTCTCGAGGCTGATTGTCTATGTAATCATCATACTGCGATCTACATTGTTCATAAGGTTCATCAGGTCTGCAGGGTCCACAGTCCATATATCAAACGTACATTGACTCTCGAGATTTTCCATGGCTATTGTAGCCATGGTTATTCCTAATCCTGGGTTGACTATCATGATTATAATTTCTCCTTTACTCTTAATATTCTGAAGATCTGTAATTCTGTTGGTTATTATTATACCTGGCGTTTGGGATAATTTTAACTTCCATTCTGGTTTCTACTCTGATTGCTTCGTCGTATGCTTTCTCTAGATCCCTCGGATCAGTCAGATCCACTCTTTCAGATAAGTTTCCTGGCAATCCGATTATGAATATATTCACTGCCTTGGAGTTTAATGGTATCATTATTTGATCATTATAATCATTTCCTTTTTCTTCCTTCAAGGCACTTTTGGCACTGCCTGATAGCATGTTTATTTCGCCATAGAAGACCCTAACGGTATCTACTTGCTTCATACGAATATTTTGTATTTTACCGTTGTAGTAGCTGAAGTTCTTTCCTGGTCCAAAGCTGTACTTCAGGTGTATTATCAGATCACCGACTGTGGTTACGGTTTTATTTCTCAGACTTCATTTTGCAGCGCCTGTTAGCCATCGAATGGAATTCTTAAAGAACTGTTCCATTATTGGTACAGGTATGTTTACAGCAGCATTTCTGAGGTCTTCAATATAATCTTATTGGAATTCCATTTGTGGAATTGAGTAAAGCGAAACCATTGACCATAGTGGTGACCAGCTCCCTAAACCAGTTGCATTTGTGGCTTCACGACCAGTGCCATTTCAGCTATCTTGACCGACAACCATCTCGTGAAGATGGTGCAAAAAGTTTTGAACACAGTCTTCTGTACTGTTTCCTCGATGGTCAATTTTTATCCCTAAAACGTATGCTAGTCCTGCTGATAGCTTGGTTAATGGATTATGTCCTATGCATTGATATATTTTTTTCTTAATCTTGTTAAATCTTGTATTTTGTATTTTCTTCTAGGTCTAGACAATCTAGATTTATTGATGGTAATGTATAATATTCATAATATTTTCAACACGCATCATTCGGTTTTTGTAAGATATATAGGTCTTAACGTTTGCCTTGATGAGTCAGTAAACAAGATATTATTTTGTTGACATTTCGGCGACTAGTTTATCTCCCTCTTCAGACTTTGTAGTAAACATTGGTCTTGTATCACAGATATATAATCTTTCGTTGACTTATAACGGCATTACGATTTCATCTCTTTTTCGTATTAAAATATGTTAAAATATGTACAGTTTAAAAAAGTGTATAAGGACTACGGACAAGACAGATACTTATAATTAGATTAAAATTATTAAATTGAATATTTTAAAATAAAAAGAGAAGAAAATGTAACGTAGTTATAAGTAGACTAGAGATTATATATCTGTGATACAAGACCAATGTTCATTACAAGTTCTGAAGAGGGCGATAAACTAGTCGACGAAACGTCAACAAAAGAATATCTTTTTTACTGACTCATCAAGGCAACCGTTAAGACTTATATACCTTACAATGTATACTATTCCTAAAACATTTTAGGTACGTTTCTTTTTCGATGTTCTTTTCTCTTTTTCTAGTGAAACGTAACAAATTAAATATTAATTGTTATAGCAAATGATTATCGTATATGGAAATCGGGGTCCCTTTCCTATGGTTCAGTATTTTCATCAGGAAGTGTTGATCCTTAAATTCTACATACACGTAACTGTATACGTATATATATATATATATATATATATATATATATATATATATATATATATATATATATATATGTGTGTGTTTGTGTGGAATGGGGGGTTTCTGTGACGTGTCATAGTATATAGTGCATTTTTCTGGTATTTCAGGCTACTTCCGGGACGACTCAAAACTCACATATACTTACCGCAAGTTTCCGGACCCCAATACTGATACCTTCCACCATCGAAGCGCGCGCCACATATATTTAGGTTTTTGGGTTAAACATACATAGGGGAAAATGTCTCAACGTATTTCGGGGGCGGCAATGGGTTATACGGTAATTTCTTTAATCATATAAAGGAAGTGACTGTATAGACACTAGATCCCAAAAAGTGGCGAGGTATATATACATATACTAGGGGAGCTGCGCCCCCTGCTTGCTCTGCTCGCCAACCCCCAAATTTTAGATAAATAGTTAAAATCATGTTTGTTTAACGTCAATTTAAATTTATTGTAAAGACTTTATATAAAGCAATACATAATAATTTATTTTTCTTTTTTTCCACACCACCCATGTAGTAAATAGAATGTACATTGATTTTTTTTAAATTACTAATAATTATATGTAATAACTTACTGATAAATAAATGTGATTTTGTGACATGATAAATAAATATCGGAAATTGTGGCAATTATCCCCAGTATACATGCACAACCAAGTGGAGACACAGCCCCTTACCTGCCCCCATTGAAAAAGATTAAGCTAAAAATCATTACGATAACCTGTATAATAATTAACTCAGATAATTCTTTTTGATAGTTATCATTCAAGTATTGATTCCGATTTTTAACTTATTCATTGGCAATAGATATTGATCTTTTGTCTCCTTCCTATTTCCGGTGCGTGTACTCTATAAAAAACTATGATATAGAATATGATTTAAAGTGCAAAATACATCTATACGCATCGCTTGTGTGATTATATTCAGATGTATTTATGAATTTAAATTTTAATATGTTCTGTTTATTTTTTTTCTAATGGGTATACAAACAGAAGTAATCATATAAATATATTCTTAAAAGGAAAAAAGGCTGATTGTTTAAAGAATTTTATAATTACAAAAACATATATTAAAAATTTATATATATTATTTTAATTATTTTATATTTTTAATAAAATAAAATGAAATGTTTTTTTTCTATTAAGTTTATGATTATAAAATATTACTACATGTCTTGAAGTAAAAATGGAATAATTACATTATTAATTATATGATTGCTTCTATAATTTGCTAATGTGGTGTGTGGTGTGTTTTAATATTGATTTATTTTAAATATTTATAGTTGTAACAGTGTAATTATTTATATTAAATAATTTATTATGTGAGGGCGGACATCGTCATTTGATGTTTTCCCAACTCCAGTGTCCACTGGCACTGTTGACTCGACCGCGGCCTTACTGCCAGCGGCTCGCTCTGAGCTTCTCCGAGGTGCCTTTCTTGCGCTGGAGACTGAGGCTCGACTTGCCTGATACTGCAGGTACTCACCTGCTTAGCCAGCCTGGTACTCCTGTGCTGGCTGCGTGACCCCTGCTAGCTCCTATCAGGGCTCCCACGAAGCTAGGGTGTAAGGGAAAGGAATGACGTAGGTAGGCAGCATACGAAATAAATACAATGGAGAGATCATAATAATACGTATATTGTTCGAAATTTATTATACAAAAGCGGAGGGCACGCGGCCCCCTAGATGCGTGAGTCGCGGCGCGTGCGCGTCGACAATTCGCGCGCGCACAAGAGGCGATGTCAGGTATTTCTCGTCGTAAGCACCTCTTTCGTGCATGTACTCAACGGTGCTGATCTACCGACTCGCGAGTATTCACACTTACTTTTCGTGACAGCTCACGGACCTCGCCCACTGTACAACTACTCAGTTTCTTTCTATATCTCTCTCTCGCTCTCTTCCCCTATGAGCGGCCCTACGCGCGGCCACGGAGATTTGTTGGACGTGAGCTGCTGGGCGACGCAGAGTTGACCTCCGTGGACCTTTTTGCTTTTCTGGTGTCACATGTCTACCACACACACCCGCACACTTGTTCTCACATCTCTCTCTCTCTCTCTCTCTCTCTCTCTCTCTCTCTCTCTCTCTCTCTCTCTCTCTCTCTCTCTCTCTCTCTCTCTCTCTCGATACGTCGAAAACACTCACACGCGCTAATACCCAACTGTTCAGGTCAGCAGCCGGCCGAATTCCCCTCGCACTACCTCATTAGCGTCGTCTTTCCGCTCAGACATGTGCTCCGGTGATCGCGGGATATGGGTGGCCGCGCGCGCAGTGTCATTACCGACGGATACTCGGTGGTGCGCGTTTCTCACGCATTTAAACGTACGAGTTCGCGAGGGTAATCGTTACATAGTGTAACATTTAACAATAATTTTTAATTTATTTTAATAGATTATATAATGAATACAAATTTTGAAGTGGAAAGACAGTTTAAATGAGTTTATATTCCCAAATTTGATTCAAACTTTTGGATGGTAATAAGATTTTATTCTTGTCAGGATCAGCATAAAATTCTACAATGTATATAATATACGTAATATTTGTAATGTATTTGTAATACTATGCATGACTTGATGACAGATAATAATTAAAAATTGGATCATCATTATTTGCTTGTAATATTCAAATTCTTGAAACATAAAATTTGATATAGTATCGTACATCGTCCCAATTTTCATAAATATTTAAATCACTATCTTTTTTAACAGAATTTCGTATTTAATTATTTAATTGGTTAAAATATGAATTATCATTTATAAAATTTAAATATTGTTCGTATTGTTTTTCCTGTTCTTAATGTTTATCAATATTGTCATTTAAATTTGCTAAAAATTCTGCGAGTTGTAAATGTTCTAACTCCACTTCATGATTTTCAATTGGATCCCGTTCCATTTATAATGTATTTTATATATATTTTTACTTTATATAATTTTTTGAATCTATAGTAGGATAGATTTATAGACTGTAAAGTTTAATAATATGATTATTTTAAGTTTTTATAATTCTCAATAATTTCTTGCCACACTATGTTATGGATTTCTGTTAAATTTTCAGATTTATTTTGAATACTATTTTATCTGGATTTCTACATCTGGATAAAGTTACGTATAATTGGCGATGAGAAAACAAAGGTATTTTTATAAATATTCCTATTTGGTCAAAACTCTGACCTTGAGATTTATTAATAGTCATAGCGAATGCTAATACAATACTAATACAATACAATGGGAAATTGTTTTCTATATAGAGTAAATGGTGATAATGAGGATTCTCCAGGATTTATAGTTATTCTTGGAATATAAAATCTATCTCCAAATTTTTCACCTGTTATTATCTCTGCTTCTGTATTATATTAAAATAGTTTTATTATTTTTAGTCTTGTACCGTTACGTTATCTCGGATGTTATTTAATATTTCTATAGGATTATTTAAATGAATGTTATCATCAATATCTTTATGTCTAGCATAATCTCTCAAACAAATTTAGTATTCTGTTATTTAATATATATTGGGTTACATCCAATAAAATATTTTTCTTTTATGAGTCCAGAAAACTTTTTATGTTTAAAAGCAATCATTCTGAAAAATTGTCTGCTATCAATACACAAATATATCTTAAATTTTATCGTTTGTAAAACCTAATAATCTTGATCCTATACGTCACAATAAATCACTATTTTCAATACCATATTTATTAAAGGAACTTTGTTTCTCACGCGATTCTAGGTGACATGATAATCGAAAACAATTTTTTTGACGGATATTCGACTCCTTTTCACATGTACTACAAAAAAATGGTGCCCTTTTCGTTAAATTTTTTTAATTATTTTTTTATGGAGAATCAATCGATTAAAAAACAAATTAATATTTTTTTGAAAATCGATTGGATCTTTACGTCAAATACGTCTCTGCTATTCACCCACACGAAGCTACTTCCGGCTTCATGTTCGTCAACTCGGATGGTTTGGGGGTTCACGTAGACTACTACAATACCCATATTGTCTAGAGACCACGTAGATACATTCCAGTCAAGGTACTGTTTACTGATTAGTAGCAAATCAGGCTTCTTCTTAATTCTATACTGAGTCATAAGGCTATTTGCTACGTCGCTTCTATGTAGGTTCGTTTGAAGGACTATTATACGGCCCATCATTAACGCTTGGCTTTGGTCTACCTAAGCGTATCGTGGAACGCTCTACACGGTCCTGATCCTGGGGTGTGGCCCAGATGAGCCTGACCTACTCCAAGTGCCGTGCACAAGACGCACTTTATCTCGGCAGCTCTGCACGCTGCTCCTTAGTGGCCTTCCTCGACACACTTGCAGTAGGCCTTACTTCTATCTGGGCTTCTGCAGTCATGTACCTGATGTCCGTAACCCAGACATCTAAAGCACCACTGCAGCCGCTGTCACCTTCTCAGTCGACAGTTCATGTATCCGACTCTCCAGCGGCTCTTCTCGAGCAGGAACTCAGCTTTTTTCTGGTCCATCACTATGATGACCAGCCGCTGTTCCCTGTTATTGGGCTTGGTCAGCGATACGCTGATCTCACCCGCTGAGTTTCCTGCTTTGTCGAAAAGCCTCTTGACTGCCACTTCCACTTCTTCATTGGTGGTGCGACTATCAAGGTCTCTGACTTCGATGTTCGTCTTCGGTGACAGGTTCTTGACGACCCCTATGTTACCTGCTGCCTCTTTGAGGGAGTCTTCGAGGTTTCCCAACGCCTGGGCATTGATTTTCTAGCCCAACTCTGGAGGTCACTCTGACCACCTGGACATCATCTACAAAAAGTTACTAATATATATGAAATTCTCCGGTTCTTCAAAATTCTTATTTTCGAAATACGTATTTTTTTATGTATAACTATTTTATGTAGTTTCTTTTTTTATACTTTTAATCTTCTGGGCAGCGCTTCTTGTAGACGATGTCTCGTCATCCTGGATATCATCCTGACCACCTGGACATCGATTAGAGGAGGTACATAATATATTTAAACTTCATCTATAACACCCAGTGCACTTCCCGGAGACGATATTCCACCAACCTGGAGGTCAACCTGACCACCCGGACACTCAGTGCACTTCCTGGAGATCGTCTACAGGAAGTGATTCTTATTTTTCAAAAAATATGTAAAATTAAAACATAATTTCTTCTTGTAACAAACTTGAACTCAATTAGCACTTCTATAAAACCTTATTATTATACCATTATCTAGAGTCCTTTGTATTAGCGCTTTCTCTTGCAATGCATCACTCTATCTACTTACGTAATCATGTGACATAGAAAAATCTTTTCTTCAGTTGTTTATTTTTTACTAAAAATTAATCAATAAAGGGACTTCTACATTGTAAAGATATTATCGTACTGTATTTTTATGATTTTTTTCTGAACTATTCGTGATTATCATCACGTCTATATGATTTTAAAAATATGAGCTTTTTAAAAAATACATGTTTCTTTGAGCAACAGTACTGCAAGTAAGTACTGCACCTCTACAAAACACTTCTACCCAATTACAAAATTTATTCACTTATATTTATATTATTATACTTTATTGCATAAATTTTGTGTGATTTTAATTTCTTGGTCTTATACTTAAAAAAGAGAAATTAATTAATTAAATTTGAATAACGTTTAATGCTTAAAATACTCAGTCTTATAAGTATGAATGTGACTATAACAATTTTTTAAAAGTGTCGATTTAAACTTAATTAGATCTTCAAATTCTATAGATTGTATTTATGAACTGTACTTATTTAGAATTCATGTATTTAAATATTTCTACCATCGTATTACAACCGAGAACCATTAGCGAGCGAGATATTCATTGATAGTTTAAAATTAATTTATTAAAATAAAGAGTTTCATAGTATAACAATTAATTTAGTTTGAGAAAGCTAAGTGCCAATGCATTGGCAGCGGTTTTCTTCATTGCTACCCGATTTTCGAACAGGTAACACGTTTACCTCTGCTGTTTTTATAGATATTTATATACGCTGTAAATCTAGCTGGTTTTTTAGATAAATAAATAATATCTTTACAGTTTAAATTAGTGCATTGCGGTATCTTTCATTTTCAAAAATAACTATGATCATACTTGACGGACCCGTCGTCTTACAGTTTAAAGTATACACAGAAGATTATGTGCGAGGAAAAGATGTTATTGTTATCATAATAAGTGAAAACTTTTTCAAACTATTATATGTTTAACAAATTAGAGAAAATGGAAAAAAAGATGACAAACCTATGCGTAGAAGTCATAAATGCAATTTTATAATTCAGAAAAACTATATTTTTATAAATACATAATAAAATAATTTATAAAATATAAGTCAGAAATTCAATATTAGTTATTGTTGAAGTTAGTAGTTCTCCTATAGACTGTAAGGCAGCGGGAAGAGAACGATTTTGAACTTCGTTAAGTTGCAGACAACTTCCGCTCTCCCATTTGGCCACCTAAATTTTTTCGTATTTTTGAGTCGAGCGTATCTGCTCAATCAAATATCCTCAATGACGCTCCAACCACTCAAATTAGAGTGGTCAATGTCAGCTTTCTTTTGGACATGCACCATGGTGAGTCTTAACATGTTATAACCTAAAAGACTTTGAATTCTAAATTTTCTTGTGGATTTTGAATCTGGGCAGTTTCCTGATTATTTTGCAACAATAGTCAAAATTTTTAGTCAAGTCGTTTTTTAGAAAACCCACTTTGTAGATTACAGAATTGAATTCTCAGTTTTCCATTGAAAATGTGCGTAGTAACGTGACAAAACTTAATAAATAAACATAAATTTCATGAAAATAGTATATTGGGAGCTATTGTCATTATTTCTGTTAAATTATTTTTGTTATTTTTATTAAATTTCGAAATATTCATTAGGAAAACAAATGAATGCACGTAGTATACGAAAAAAATAATAACGGTTGTATTAGGTACGACTTCTTATATTTTTGTGTGTATAGTGCTTGCATTTACTTTTTTTTATTAGTGAATATATCATTTTTGTTGATAATGTTACGTCCCGGCAGTGTGATAGATCAGGTATTATTACTTAATTGGTCTATTCTGGTACTTGTCAACTAGGGTCACTCTACCTAGCACGGGCGGTAAACAAAACGTGTACACGGAGCTGCGGGAACAACATGTGGCAAGATCACGTCAATAAAGGGATTGTAAAACAGACAGTAAGAAAAGAGTGAGGTGCTGATGTTTGGAGCTCGTACAGTACTCGAAGCAAGGAGAAGGATTGCGGTCGAAGGAAATTCAAATGAATTTAACGTGAATTTATTTGTATTATTATGTATTTATTTATCAAGACACAGTTGTTCTAATGCAAGTTTCAAGTTGATCAAGAACAATTCTAACTCGAATATGAGTGTTAGTAAACAACAAAAGATAACCTTAATATCGTTACCAAGACAGACACTGGCGTTTCGCAGACAAGGCGGCGAATCTGGCATTGTGCAGATTGGGCTGCATAGCATAGCTGCGGGACAGCGTATGCAGAATAGCGTGCATTTTGCAGCAAGTGCACGCAGTGTTTATGAACTTAATACATAAACTGGCGTGATATCACTGTACATCGATGTATTGTATTTGCAGCGCAGATTTACGAAGTTTGCTCAATAGTCTTATTAGATAAGACGTAAAAAGATGCAACTATTGCCTAAACCAGGTTTGCAGATGATCTCGCTAACTGTTCGCGAGACAGTTAGTGAATATTTCGACTGGTTGTAAATCAGTCAAATCCCAAAATACTTAGCTGTTTGTAAGACAGCATGAGACCAGTAATTACTGCAGGTCGTAAAACTGCAGTAAGTTCAAACTTCGGCAACGTCAGTATGCAGGTCTTGTTGAAGAGGGCTGACGGAGAGATGAGCAACACACCGGACTGCGAGCAAGAGGAAAGCTTTAGCTCGTATGTGTGTGAGCGTGTGTTTGCACCGTCCGTAATGATAGATACACGAGAGCGCGAGAGCATTATTCGGAATCGAGAAAAGCGAGCCAAAACACCGCTGCCGATTGAGAAGCGGACAATCATTCCCGAACACTCGGCGTCGCGAAAGTGGTGCCTCTTCTGCGAGTAACCACCTGTCATGGATTGAGCACAAAAAGACGTAGACAAATGAGATAGTTGAACACCACTGCAAGATTCAAATGTCTGACGTACAGCCATTGGAATTTTGAATTCATAACGAACGTTTCAGATATAGATCTATGCACACACAAGTCACAGTAAACTATAGATTTTTATTTCAAAATGTTAGCAAAATTGTATAGTATTGTATAGTCTTTGTATAATTTTTAGCAGAGTAGTACAAAACACATCACGATATAATTAATCAAGCCTGGCATAGATCAGTAGAGTTAGATAGTAGTGTATGTACCGTGAGAATATAGCAAAGATGCAGATTTTTAGCGTGCACGTTAATAGTAAATGATTCGTTATTGCACTGATATTAGCACTGATGGTTGCAAAGAATTATCAGCGCACCGACTTCATAATCCGTATTCGCTTGCCACGCAAATGATTCGATGGACGTCATCAATAGGACACTATTTGGGTGGCGAAGGACTAAATATTTCTTATCGTAGGAGTTTTTTGCAGGATTAGAATGGTGACGAAGTAGTAGAAATAATAACACTTAGTTTGCATGGTGCAATAACTATTAGATATATTAAATAGCAATAATTAGTAACAAAAGTAATAATAATGGTTGTATGTTCAATGTGATTATTATGGTGGTCGCAACGTCTCTGCCAATAGAAGGAAGCGAGAGACGCGATGATTTCCGAAAACCGCGAGAATCAGCGAGGTGTACTTGTGTTGTGTTTATGTAAGTGTAAGTGTAAATATGTCATCGATTCTTGTGAAAGATTTTTTATAAAGGGTTAATTATGATTATTAAAAAATATAAAAAGATGGGTTTTCTTACCAGAAACCTGTATTTATTTCCCTTAACAAAAAGTATGATCTTATCGATGATCTATAACTTAATTGCGTTGTAATGCACCATTTATAGTAAATGCATTTATACTATCTGATATATTTGTATGTACAATTATCTGATACATGATAACTGTAACAGATGTTACAAGCATATCACACGTATAACATAAGACTAATTTAAATATTGTACATACATTCGATTATTTTTTATTACAGTCCTGATAAGTAATATAAACTCATACTATATTGATGTAAACTAAACTTACAACATATATGCAAAAGAACGGTCTGTTAATACCATGCTATTGTTCTTTTTAATAATCTCCATGCAGTTACTGCATGTTTTCATAAAAATATGTGTGTGTATGTATGTGTGTGTGTGTGTGAGTGTGTGCGTCCATGCTTGTGTATGTGTGTCTGTGTGTGTCTGTATGTGCCAGCGTGTGTCTGTATATGTATGCGTGTGTGTACTGTCGTGCGTGCGTGTCTGTCTGTGTGATTGCGTGCATGTGAGAGTGTGTATGTGTGTGCATGTGTATTCATTATATGCATGTATGCATCTGGCTCTGTGTGTAAGTCGATGCACGTGCGTGAATATGTATATGTATGTGTGCATGTGTGCGTGAATGTGCGTGTGGGCATATGTCTGTGTTAGTGTGTCCATGTGCATGTATGTGTGTATATGCATATATATATGTACATGGGTGTGCATTTGTGTGTGTGTGTTTGTGTGCGTTAGTGTGCGGTGAGGTGAGAATGATTTAGAGTGGCTGTTACCGTGGTGTTGTCACGAAGCGGCATATTATCTGCTGAGACTTCATCTGGATTTGGACAGAAAGCAAGAGAAGATATTGAATTGCTTCCTGTTGATCCTTCTGTAGCCGGGGTGTTATCGAAAAGTACATTCATTTTTGAGAGTAAAGATTTAGGAGTTAAAGAAGAAGTTGGACCGCTTACATTACTCTTGTTGATAAGACTCTTCTTCGAGATATTTAAGTCTACCTCGTTCGAAGGCTCTATTAAACGTTGAGTGCTATTTATTAGCACTGTCTCTACTCAATCTATTGATAACGGTAATAGCGAGAGATAGATAGATATGATGCTCTAACCTCAAACTTTCATGCCCTTTCTCCTCTTTCTCCCTTTCGGTAAGTTTTTAGTAGTATGCTCCTTCAAAACGCTGGGATTATTAATTCACATACGCAGATGGATACTGGAGTGATGCTCGTGATGATAAGATAGCTATCACCTACTCCTCGGATAAGATGGTGATTTGAGGCTGTTTTCAGAGTTGTTTCATTAATTTTAATGCATAAATTTTCATATTAGTTCTAAAACATATTCATTAAACTGCATCACGAATTTGTTGGTATTGTTTTGAAGAACAACCACCAACAAATTAAAAGGAATTAGTTGCACATATCATCGCCTGGATCACTTTCAAGCCTGATTGGTAATAAAAATATTAATTTAAAGACAATTAATGTTTCATAAATTATACACACACACACACATATATATGAGGCATTCTTTGTGAACGAATGGCCCCCCCTTGCCCAAAATTTGAAGAGGCGTAGGAGAACCATCAATAGCTTAAAATGTTCGTATTGACAAGAGCTACAAAAAGTCGAGTGGCGTTTTTGTCCATTTTGAAAATGGCGGCTTCAAAATGGCGTTAAGCACCCCTAAAACGTGAAGAGTACAGATAAAAATGCCCGTAAAAATTAAAAAAAATAATCACGTTGGACTTTTTTTTACTCAAATTTTAGCTACCACTCATACTTTAAAAAATCACGTGGTAGGTTACCGAAATCCAACATGGCGGATCCAATATGGCGGCTAATATGTCGATATTTTTAAAAATCAACCGAATTGGCCCAAATTTGGTATATGGGGGTTTTTCTGATTGCTGATGATGAATTTAAGGTCAAATCTGCAGAATTTAAAATGGCGGATCCAATATGGCAACTAATATGCCGATAAGATATGGTTTTTACTCCCGCCGTTTATTTATGTATCCATGATTTCTTCACGATGACATTATTCATTTTTTTTAAATTTGTATGCCTCATCGACATATTAGTTGTTACTTTTAGTGGCATTTTTAGTTCCAATATGGCCGCTAGAAACTCGTGATTCATACTTTTTTTACCATAACGATTATAAAACCAGCTACATGAAACCGATTGAGGTCCATGGTGCCTTAAATAAAAGGTATTGGAATCTACTTTCAGAAGACGTATAAAAAAATTTTTTTGTTATCATAAAATCCAATATGGCGGCCAAAATCACGTGACATAGGTAGTAATTCACCAAAATCGAATACAAATAACTTTTTTAGATACGCTCACGTCTCGAAAACGTTTGAATCAATGATTTCGAAATGCTGTTCGTAAGTATATTATTTTTTTAAACATATTAGTGCCCTTGGTCACGTGACGAAACTGATTTTTCATCAAAATAGCCAAAAAAAGCACTTTTTTGAATTCTACAGCTCTCTCAAAGAGCTTGAATGGTAAATGTTAATATTGGATTTTATGATAACAACAAAATTTTGTATACGTCTTCTGAAAGTAGATTTTAAGACCTTTTATTTAAGGCACCATGGACCTCAATCGGCTTCATGTAGCTGGTTTTATAATCGTTATGGTAAAAAAAGTATGAGTCACGAGTTTCTAGCGGCCATATTGGAACTAAAAATGCCACTAAAAGTAACAACTAATATGTCGATGAGGTATACAAATTTAAAAAAAATGAAAAATGTCATTGTGAAGAAATCATGGATACATAAATAAACGGCGGGAGTAAAAACCATATATTATCGGCATATTAGTCGCCATATTGGATCCGCCATTTTAAATTCTGCAGATTTGACCTTAAATTCATCATCAGCAACCAGAAAAACCCCCATATACCAAATTTGGGCCAATTCGGTTGATTTTTAAAAATATCGACATATTAGCCGCCATATTGGATCCGCCATGTTGGATTTCGGTAACCTACCACGTGATTTTTTAAAGTATGAGTGGTAGCTAAAATTTGAGTAAAAAAAAGTCCAACGTGATTATTTTTTTTAATTTTTACGGGCATTTTTATCTGTACTCTTCACGTTTTAGGGGTGCTTAACGCCATTTTGAAGCCGCCATTTTCAAAATGGACAAAAACACCACTCGACTTTTTGTAGCTCTTGTCAATACGAACATTTTAAGCTATTGATGGTTCTCCTACGCCTCTTCAAATTTTGGGCAAGGGGGGGGCCATTCGTTCACAAAGAATGCCTCATATATATATATATATCCGCTTCTCTTCCACACACTCACAATACACACTCGTGCACACCTCACACCAGATTCCCCAAACACAGAGAGGATCACAGTCATTGATTGTGTCGCACCACCAGAACCTGTTACGCCGTAACCTCGAAAATGCCAACGAGGTGCACGCGCGAACAGCCACAAGTAATCTAGTTGGCGCGCTTCCTTTCCGGTCGCGCGCTCCTACATCCCGAAACCCCTCTGGGACGGTATCGTTCCGTCATGTTTGCGCACGTGGTTCTGCTCCTGTGCCTGGCGGAGAGCTACTTCGGCGCTTATCCGTTCTCGCCGTGCCTCTTGTCGTGCGCGGGTGGCCCTCTCTCGATACTTCGTGCGCTCCGTTCACACGGCACAGACGGCTAAGAGCTCCTCTTGGCGTTCGCGGATCAGGCGCGACCACTCGCCGGCCCTGCGCTCGAAAGCGACGCCGCAGTCTCGGTAGACCGCGCCGTACAGCTGGAACGCCTCGCACTCCATAACCACCGACTACTGCGACGCTTTGAGGGACCTTTCCAGGCATCCCTCCAGGATGGCCGAGTCCCCTTACATGGACCTCGCCTCAGGGCTAGCCAGGACTTCCCGCGTATTATTACACTCTGACCTGGAGAGATGCTTGCATATAAAAATGAAAGTAAATTACTTTCCAGCAATAAATTGTCGGTAAAATTCGATAATAAGTCCAATCGACGAAGAACCTATTCGAGCAAAGGTCTATTCGAAAAAAAATACACTCGATAAAAATTCTATTCAACGAAAAATCTATTTGACATAAATCTATTCGACGAAAAATCTACTCGATAAAAAATGTATTTGACGATAAATCTATTAAAAAAAAACTATTAGACAAAAAATGCATTTGACAAAAAGTTTAATCGACCAAAAATCTATTCGATAAAGAACTATTTGACCAAAAGTCTATTAAGCTAAAAATGTACTCGGTAAACGATGCATGAATACAAAATTTGTTCATGAAATGTATTCGATAAGAAGATCTGTAGCCAAAATTTGTGGTCAAGACGGAAATTTAGACAATTTTTAAATAGAAAAAATTACTGTGAGATTACCGTTACGACCCTGTCATGATACTATATAATCATCAATCTACAGCATCTAAGCATCGCGCCTTCTAATCGCTAAGTGATCTGTGTTAAGTAAAAGGAACCTTCTCTTTTTAAAAGCTTCAGCTTATATTGTTCAAAATAGACCTTTTGAACATTTTAGATGATTCAATAGAATCAGAAAAATACAAGTAAATAGTTATACACCGTACTCAAATGATTTGATAAATTTCGAAAACAAAAAATAAAAATGTTCACACTTTGTATTCAAAATGGCAGCTTAAAATGAAGAAATTTTTCAAAAAAGGTAATTTCATTAATAAATGAAGTTAATAAAAATAAGAAACCTTAAAACATCTTACACTTAAGCAAAATTTATAATTATTAAAAAAGTAAAAACCAAAAGACCCAACGCGCCTATAACAGCACTACCTTAAAGGTGGTGCGGAAACTGTAATTTAAACTAAATGTGCAGTTTTAGTATTTATCTTACGAAAACTTTTCAATGATAAAAAAGTACATCGTTCTTGAACTAATAATTAGAAAGAAATATAGCTATTTAAAATATATTAGATCAAATAATTTCATATTGGAACAATTTATTAATTTGAGGAAGATAAGTGCCAATGAAATGACAGCGATTTTATGTTGGTCGTTAGGTCCCCTTGATTGACCATAATACATACTTGTATATTTCTTCAAAGTTTAGCTACTGCAAGGTTTTGATAGCCAAACTGATTGAATCGGGGTATTTGAGGTTGTACTGTGAGATAATCAATGTGAGCATTTAGAACAAAATTATTGACCAAAGTCATAACCTATTTAAGCCTAAATTCTTAAATTGTTTAAAAAACTTATCATAAAATATGGTTTAAATAGGCTATAACTTTGGTCAGTACTTTTTTTTAAACGTTTACATTGATTACCTAATAATATGTATTTGCAATACAATAAAGCCTCAAATACCTCGATTCGATTAGTTTGGCTTTCAAAACCATGCGATAGATAAAGAAATCTAAATCTAATAAATCGAAAAATCTAAGAAATTTAAAAATCTAAGAAATATAAAAATCTAAGAAAACTAAAAATCTAAGAAATCTAAAAACCTAAGAAATCTAAGAATCTAAGAAATCGAAAAATCTAAGAAATCGAAAAATCTAAGAAATTTAAATATCCAAGCATGTATTATGGCCAATCAAGAGGATTTAATAACACCAACAAAATTTCTCTTCTACTTTGATAAAATATTCAAATTTATCGAAAAAATAGGTAACATATGATGAATAATTCATTCTTGCCTAAAAATATATAACCAATTTATTTCAAATTTTAAGGCGGTAAGGTTAAAGCCTAGTGGCCGAGAGTAAATATAGTCTCAATTCATGCATGTAAATTGTAATACATTTTCCCAGTGACACACTTACATTGTTATTATTAACGATAAATTAAATACATTTTAGTTACAAATGTGGAAGCAACTCCTCCGGGATCTCCACATACTGCTGCAAGTTCAGGAGTACATCACTGGAGGTCAAGATTAAATACTATAAAGAATTCCTTCCTCGGTAGTCCTCGTTTTCATCGTCGTAAATTATTAACAAGTGCCGATGACGTAAGTGTTACAATTCATAAATATCGTTTAATTTCATATTTAGTATATAAAAATTATTATTTATAAAAATAATTTGATTTTTGAAGGTTTCACCAAGCCGTTAAGAATATTTCATATCAAAGTAGACATTGGCACTCAAATATTATACTTAAATATTTTTATGCCTATCTGAACGAAAATGGTCACTGGTTTCCCTGAAAAGCGAGACCAAAATTACACTTTTTTCCCGCAAAAATGATTAGCGGAAAAAAAGTGACTTCAATAGTAACTAGTCCAAATTCCGTTTTTTTATCAAGTTCTACGAATAACCCTGATTTTCGATTGTCTTTTAACAATATTGTCTTTTAACAGTCCATTAGTCCTGCTCTCCAAGTCAAAAAGTGGCCATAGTTGAGATGAGCATAAAGTACTGTATGTAACTCGAGAAAAAAGTCGATTTTCCCTCGGATGATACTGCCCTCGCTTCGCTTCGCTTCGCTTCGCTCGATCGGGCGGTAAACTCACCCGCGGAAAATATATTCAACTTTTTGTCCTTGTTACATAATGTACTATTAAAAGGTAGGAAGTCCATTCTTCTTATTATCCAACCATGTAAGATGAGAATGTTTGTGCACCCATTTATTTAAAATATAATGGTAGTACACTGACAAATAATGTTCTCATATTTATCATGTCATCAAAAGCTAGCTTCTCTTATATTTTAATTTCTCGTGATCTTGTTGATAAGATTGGTTTGCGGACATTTTTGCAAAAACCATTTTTTCGACGACATCATTTTGAAAACCATTTTTTTAAAAGGAAAATTTTTTGTATGGACTTTACGGAGTAAACAATTTTTCGAAAAGACAGTTTTTTGGAAAGACAATTTACCGAAAGGACATTTTTTTGAAAGACATTTTTTTGAAAGGCAGTTTTTTGAAAGACATTTTTTCGAAAGTCAATTCTTCGAAACAATTTTTTCTAATCATTTTGTCAAGACATTTTTTCGGAAACCATTTTTTGGATAAGAGAACTTTTTGTATTCATAATTTTTCAAGTTAACATTTTGGAGTAACATTTATTTTGTACAATTTATCGAAAGGACATTTTTTCGAAATACATTTTTTTGGTTGTCAGTTTTTCAAAACTATTTTATCAACAGCCATTTTTCCGAAAACCATTTTTTGGTTATGAGTGGCGGCTCATGTATAGTTTGTGGGTATATTATTATTATAGAATATTATAGGTTGTGACTATATTATTATTATTATTATGATTCATGTACGTGCAGGATAAATGTCATTCCATAAATTCACCCGATGGCCGTTGTAGCAACATATATAATCTCTTTTTGAAGACTTAAGTCTAGAATTGAATGAAAGATCTCTTGAGCAGGTCTTCTTTTTAAATAATATCCTTTGAAAAAATGTTTTTTAAAAAATGAATAGGAAAAATGGTTTCGGAAAATTGACTTTATAAAAAATTGTGTTTCGTAAAAATATTCTTATGAAAAAATGTTCTATTGAAAAAATTACTTTAGAAATTGGCTTTCGAATAACTGTCTGTTTATAAAACGGTTTCGAATGATTGTCGATACGATTGAGATTTGTTATAGCAAAGCTTACTACTTATACTACTAGTCAGAGTCGGTTTTTTTTTTCATTACGACTTCATCTAGTGCAAGGTCAATATTTTACCGTATCAGACTAGTCATATTAATAGCTTGTGCTAATTTTTCAAGAAACCTTCGATTGGCATTGTGTTCAGGAACCCAACCCAACCCCACCAAATGGCCTTTAAGAATGACATACCACCGGTGTAACAAACAATTTTATTAAGTAAAATTTTTATCAGGATAAATGTCCTTTTTCGTTAATGTTGTTATAAATCGAAAACTAACGATCAAGCAGAAATCGTTACACACCAAAGTTTAAAATTTAAATAGTTTTATAAATTTAAAAAGATATATGTCATCTTAGTATGCACAATATCTGTAAAAGGAATAGAAATATCAGTATTTTAAGAGTAGAAGGATTACACAGCCCCACAAAAAAAAATTGTAAGTCCCAAAAACTTGACCACGGTACTTATATGTTTTTGGGATCGCTGAATCCGAATCCAGGGTTAGTTTAACCCCATCAGATCTTTCTCCAGGTCAGTTGAAGGTCAAATTATCGAAATACATGAAAAATACACTAAAACCATGGTATCTTGGGGTTTTTGGGGTCGCTGAATCCGAATCCGGGGTCAGTTTAATCCCATCAGAACTTTCTCAAGGTCAGTTGAAGGTCAAATTATCGAAATACATGAAAAATACACTAAAACCATGGTATCTTGGAGTTTTTGGGGTCGCTGAATCCGAATCCGGGGTCAGATTAAACAATCAGATCTTTCTCAAGGTCAGTTGAAGGTCAAATTATCGAAATACATGAAAAATACACTAAAACCATGGTATCTTGGGTTTTTTTGGGGCGCTGTATCTGAATCCGGGCTTATTACAACCCTATCAGGTCATGGTCAAGGTCAGTTGAAGGTCAAATCATAAAGATTCATAAAAAGTAGAGTCAAACCATGACATTTAGGGGTTTTTGGGGTCACTGAATCCGAATCCAGGGTCAGTATAGTCCCATAAGGTTATATTTATGGTCAGTTCAAGGTTAGTTCAAGGTCATGGACGTAAAGAGAGTGAAAAAATTAGTTATAAACTGAAACAATGCAAAAGGTAATGTAAACCATAAAGCAAAGAACAATGTATATGCAAGTACAATCGTATCCTTTAAAACTATATCATAGTTTGCTGCTCCTTCATTTACTTTAAATTTGTTAGAAGTATATGCAATTCAATAAAATACCCGTAAAAATATTAAGCCCATTACTCTTTTTTATGGTAATGAACTATTTTATTGTCAAATGATCTACGAAGTGGATTACGCTTCCGCTTCTCCGATGTTGATGGTAGATCTCTTTTTAACGACCAACAGTAATCTGCTAACATATTTACGTCCCATCTTCCTTGGTACCTGCGTTCCATTTCCTTGATATCTTGGTGAAATCTCTCTCCCTGCTCTTCGCTGTAATCACCTAGGTTTTCTGGAAATTCATGAACATGCGAATATAAAAAGTGTAATTTTAGATTCATTAGGCAGCCTTGATTTTTGTAACTATTTACTAAATTTAAAACTATTTGTTGGTAATTTGGGCTCTTATGATTACCAAGAAAGTTTTTGTCTCGGTAGTAAGAAACTTTAACTTTTCCAGCTTCATTAGTATTTTCTTTTAGCCATGAAGCCAAGTACTCCGCCCCATCCTTTGGTAGGCCCAAATCGCGTATGAGATCATTCACTTTTTCCTGTGTAAGTGGACCTTTCTCCTTCTTAGTATTGTAGGGGATGTATTCTTCGTCACTTGTATCACTTGTACTAGAAACGTCATTGTCTTCATCAGGCGCTATTTCTTCTTCCGCAATAATATCTCCTTTCTCCATTTCTTCTTCTAAGATTTCATCTTCATCATGTCTTTCTAAATTTTCCTCAAGATCCATACTTCCACTTGCGTACATACCCAGTGGATCTTCTCTTTTATCAATTGACGATTCATATATAGGTTTCGTGACACTTTCAACGTTAGCGTAATTAATTTGCGACTTGTTTTTACTATTAACTCCATGCAAATTCGTATTACAAAAATAACAGTCTTCTTTTCTTAAAGGTTCCTTCCATATCGTAGGCACTTTCATTTTTACTTCAGTTTTACCATTTTTGTCTTTCTGTAGCATTTTCCTACATATTGCGCATATGATTTTAGGAACCCAATCAAATTCATCAATTTTCATGTCTAAATCAAACATGTTCTTGTACTGCTCTTTAATATTTTGATTGATTTTTCTTCTATTTTTTGGGGTCTCATACTTGCTACAAATGTAACAAAAACTATCCCGTTTTGCTATAAGGCATTCTTGGTCACCAGACCTCAAGTGACCAATTCTTGTAGTATTATACTCTTCGAAAGCCAAGTTTCCCACTAACAAAGAGCTGCGGTCGCTTGATGACGACGACTGCGGGCCCGCTTGCTCACCCTGACCAGCCGCCGATACTGGGGTTCCGAATCCCTGCATCGTAATTTTTTGTTGTTTGTCTGCCATGACGGCTCTAAAGCCTTCACCCAGGGGTTTAGCCGACCGAAAAAAAAAGAATCGGTTGTTGCCCACCGTCAGCACGTGGAGGTACCCTGGGGCAAACAAACAGCATATTCATATCCGTTCGTATCAAGTAGGAAATACGAGTGATACAAGGGAGATGAAGATTACTGTAACATGACTTTGAAAACCTTTTGGGAAAGAAGACCTTAACACAAACCCAAGATAGTCAACATTAATCGTCTTAGGACTTACACCGAGAGAGAAACCCGATAATGGAGACAGCTCTGCTCACGGTTCTTTTGAGCTGTAGTTTTAAACATGGATGTTACAACCCTAACGAGTGGAGATTGTTCAATCAATCAAAATATTAAAGAGCAGTACAAGAACATGTTTGATTTAGACATGAAAATTGATGAATTTGATTGGGTTCCTAAAATCATATGCTCAATATGTAGGAAAATGCTACAGAAAGACAAAAATGGTAAAACTGAAGTAAAAATGAAAGTGCCTACGATATGGAAGGAACCTTTAAGAAAAGAAGACTGTCATTTTTGTAATACGAATTTGCATGGAGTTAATAGTAAAAACAAGTCGCAAATTAATTACGCTAACGTTGAAAGTGTCACGAAACCTATATATGAATCGTCAATTGATAAAAGAGAAGATCCACTGGGTATGTACGCAAGTGGAAGTATGGATCTTGAGGAAAATTTAGAAAGACATGATGAAGATGAAATCTTAGAAGAAGAAATGGAGGAAGGAGATATTATTGCGGAAGAAGAAATAGCGCCTGATGAAGACAATGACGTTGCTAGTACAAGTGATACAAGTGACGAAGAATACATCTCCTATAATACTAAAAAGAAGAAAGGTCCACTTACACAGGAAAAAGTGAATGATCTCATACGCGATTTGGGCCTACCAAAGGATGGGGCGGAGTACTTGGCTTCATGGCTAAAAGAAAATACTAATGAAGCTGAAAAAATTTAAGTTTCTTACTACCGAGACAGAGATAAGAAATATCGTGATTATTTCGCTAAAGATGAAGAATTTTCCTTAGTTTACTGCAAAGATATAGTTGGGTTGATGAATTGCTTTAAACATGGATGTTACAACCCTAACGAGTGGAGATTGTTCATCGATTCGTCAACGAGAAGTTTAAAAGCCGTTCTGTTACACAATACAAATGTTTATGCAACCATTCCCATAGGATATTCGGTAATACTGAATGAAGAGTACTGTAACATGAAAGTAATATTAGACCGAATAAAATACAATGATCATAAATGGCAAATATGTGGGGATCTTAAAATCATAACAATTCTTCTGGGGCAACAATCGGGATTCACAAAATATCCTTGCTATTTATGTGAATGGGATAGTAGGGATAGAAAGAATCATTACATAAAGAGTGTCTGGCCCCTTAGACAAAAGTTCGAACCGGGTTCTAAGAATATAAAAGATAAGCCACTTGTTGATCCATCAAAAATTCTTATACCACCTCTGCACATTAAATTGGGACTTATGAAACAATGGGTAAAATCTTTAGACAAAGATGGAAGCTGCTTTAAGTATCTGCGAAATCAGTTTCCCAAATTAAGTGATGCTAAAGTAAATGAAGGAATTTTCGATGGCCCTCAGATTCGTAAGATGATAAATGATGAAATTTTTGTTACGAAAATGAATCATACAGAGAGAGAAGCATGGTTATGTTTCAAGGACGTAATTAAAAACTTTCTTGGTAATCATAAGAGCCCAAATTACCAACAAATAGTTTTAAATTTAGTAAATAGTTACAAAAATTAAGGCTGCCTAATGAATCTAAAATTACACTTTTTATATTCGCATGTTCATGAATTTCCAGAAAACCTAGGTGATTACAGCGAAGAGCAGGGAGAGAGATTTCACCAAGATATCAAATATGTTAGAAGATTACTGTTGGTCGTTAAAAAGAGATCTACCATCAACATCGGAGAAGCGGAAGCGTAATCCACTTCGTAGATCATTTGACAATAAAATAGTTCATTACCATAAAAAAGAGTAATGGGCTTAATATTTTTACGGGTATTTTATTGAATTGCATATACTTCTAACAAATTTAAAGTAAATGAAGGAGCAGCAAACTATGATATAGTTTTAAAGGATACGATTGTACTTGCATATACATTGTTCTTTGCTTTATGGTTTACATTACCTTTTGCATTGTTTCAGTTTATAACTAATTTTTTCACTCTCTTTACGTCCATGACCTTGAACTAACCTTGAACTGACCATAAATATAACCTTATGGGACTATACTGACCCTGGATTCGGATTCAGTGACCCCAAAAACCCCTAAATGTCATGGTTTGACTCTACTTTTTATGAATCTTTATGATTTGACCTTCAACTGACCTTGACCATGACCTGATAGGGTTGTAATAAGCCCGGATTCAGATACAGCGCCCCAAAAAAACCCAAGATACCATGGTTTTAGTGTATTTTTCATGTATTTCGATAATTTGACCTTCAACTGACCTTGAGAAAGATCTGATTGTTTAATCTGACCCCGGATTCGGATTCAGCGACCCCAAAAACTCCAAGATACCATGGTTTTAGTGTATTTTTCATGTATTTCGATAATTTGACCTTCAACTGACCTTGAGAAAGTTCTGATGGGATTAAACTGACCCCGGATTCGGATTCAGCGACCCCAAAAACCCCAAGATACCATGGTTTTAGTGTATTTTTCATGTATTTCGATAATTTGACCTTCAACTGACCTGGAGAAAGATCTGATGGGGTTAAACTAACCCTGGATTCGGATTCAGCGATCCCAAAAACATATAAGTACCGTGGTCAAGTTTTTGGGACTTACAATTTTTTTTTGTGGGGCTGTGTTATTAATGTATGTGTGTGTGAGAGAGATATGATGAATAATTGGGAAGAGGCAGCGGCGGCGACAAGAGAGGAGTATAATGTACAGCAGCGGTACGGGTGAGCGTAGTTAAATATGATGAAATATACGTGTATATACGTAGGCATAGTGAACTTGAGTGTGTGAATGGCGTGAGGAGAGAATAAACCCCGCTCATTACCTCAGTTTCTGCGCTGCATCAGAACGGAAGCATTATGTTAGAGAAAATACTTCGGTGCAAGGTTCAAAGCGCATTCGCTCCCCGCGCACCTAATCGCGCGGGTCTCCTCTCTCCGGAGGTGGTCGAGCAAGTGCAATTTATAAAGCGTCAAGCCATATTTATGCACACCTTCTCACGCAATCTAATGCTATTGTAAAAGACTAAATTGATTTCTTAATTTTCATTATGTAAAGAATATAAAAACTATTTATTTTCTGAGAAAAAATTTAATTAAATAAAAATAAGGTAATTTAATTTGATTATATAAGAAATAAATGTGCAGCGGAAATTTTGTCAATGCACTCTTAGTTTTAATTAAGCTATTATCGTTTGCGAGAATTCTACTACGTAATATCCTGGACCTATTTATTTTATGTTATTTTTATTTTATAGTTAAAATAATTAAGCTGATTCAAACTAATTTATATAAATTAAATTTAAGAATTAATTTTCAATTTAATTCCAACTTAATATTTTCAATTTGTAATAATGAGCTTCTGCTATGTTGCATATCTCTATTTTTTATTTTTTCTCTTTTGAATAAGAATACAAATTAGACTTTTAGACTATTAGACAATTATTATTTACTATTTTTATTTGAATGAGTATTATCAAGAAATGGAGAAGAATAAGTATGGGCAAAAACCATGACAGGTAGCTAATTTGGCTTTATATAACCATGCATACTCATATATGATCATGTATGGACGCATAATCTAGTTTGTCGATTTTTGGATTACATTTTCTAAATTAATATGCTTAAAAAAATACTTTTAGAATCATTGTATCATATCTTACTACTAGAGTATCAGGGATACGGGTTGTGAAAATTTCTGAAACTTTACGGATCATTCACTGGTAGCTACAAATGATGCTCAGCACCCGTAGTTTTTTGAATGTGCTATTTTTGCTTTCTCAAAGATGACCTTATTATATATATATATAAATAATTAGTGGCACGCACGCAAGCGAGCATCCGTGCCGCTGAACGCAGGTGTCCTGTGTTCAGCGGGTAGCGCGTCTGTGATGTTGACACTGCACCATCTTTTTCGTGTACCGACTTTGCGGCGCACTGCTAGTGCATCTCTCGCCAGTTCGGCATGAGAATTCCTCGCCTTGAGCTTTCTTTCCCCACCACTCCAACCACCGCAGAACCACGAAGCATAACTGCTCCGTAAAAATAAAGCGAACTACGATTCCTATACGCCCACGCACGGCAACTGTCATGTCCGTAACAAATCGGCATTCCTCGTGTTTCCTCGTATGTGTGACACACGAGTGCATTGGGCTGTGATTTGGCGACTTCATATCGGCGAATTCAAGAAGGAACGGGGTGATTTGATACACAATTTCACAAGCAGCCCCTCGAGCAGCCCTTTCGACCAACCCAAGGAAAAAACAGGAACGGCGAGAGGCCCTTTCAGTCTTTGAGATATTTGACAGAAAGGTCGCACAGAGGCCCTTCTTGCTTGAATGTGCAGACAGGAGGGAAGTTCAAGGGTTATTCTCTTATTTTGAAAAACGACAAGAAGAATGTCCTCGCTGTCTGTGGTCTGCATCTTCGGAGATTTGTGTCTGTAAGTAATAGTAAATTAAGAGAATTATTGTCCTCCGTAGGGCACTTCGCGCCCGGAAATTTACATAAACACTATTATTATTTTGTTAATGCACCGATTACTCCTAAAAAAGAAAAATTATAATTTTATCAATACACGTTTAATCTGACATTCACGTGATAGGAAATTGTAGAAAAAATAGAAGGTCGTTAAATTTATTTAGCTGGAAAAGTGATAAATGTAAACAAACCTCTGGATTATCTAGCAATTCTGCGAGCGTGTCGAGCTTGCAAAATGAGATGGAACTTCTCGTCGTAGAACCTGCATGGCAGGATATTTTTACTGGTTTGTCTCTAGATAAATGCGAGCAAATACTCATGAACGTGCTAAAACCAAGACATAGCGTACCCGCGGTTAAGAATTCATTTGATATGCAAGGTGCAGACGCGGGGGCTACGCATCCCGGCCCGATTATACCGAACATATTAATGCCGTCAGCAGTCTCAGTGGCCCCAGTGCCCCTGTGACTACCAGTTTCCCTACTGCGCATCTAATCGCCGAACCACTCATAGAAATGCAATCTGTAGTCATACAAACGATGGTAACTGCGGTGTCTGTTCACGCACCCAGCGCAAACAAGGACGTATTAGTGCGATATCAAGCGACAGCACAAATCCAAAATTATTTGGAGTATCCTGGCCGTAATCAGAGAACTCAAACGTTGGCTGCTGTATCCGTATTTAACACGAATAGTTAAAGACACAATTTCTCATGTCATACAACTAATACCAGTTTATATTCATCGGGCATCGGTCGTGCAACAAAAACATTCCACATAATGTTCTGTACTTACAATATATATGAAAAAGCGGAAAATTTCGCGATCGCAGAAAAAGAAAAACCCAATCGAATAAAGGCCTTACATTTCTTCCTATTTTGCTATTATTGTAAACGTCGAGGCACTGAAATCAAAGAATGTCGGACTTACAAACCAGCTTTTGCAAAAAACTTATCAATCCTAGTAACCTAAGTAATTATTAATAAATAAGCTTTCTTTATCAAAAAAGAACATAATAAGAGATAAACAATATTTTTCATAAATATTGAATAATTAATGAAAAATAAAAGTTTTTCTAGGAATAATAAATAGTACACGAGAAATAAAGTTACTAAAAATAAATACTTAATGTTGATTATTCATTTAAAATTAAGAACCAATTTCCAATAGCAAACAGACGATAAAGTAAAAAATAGAGCATAACGAAAAATTCAGAAACATTCGTTCAATTCAGCACAACCCTTTCAAATAGTGTACAAGCAAAAGAAATCAAGCCAGCAACTGCTCATACGGAAGCCAAAGGGATTTTACGTGTAATCCGGAGTTAACAAATGCCTATATGACCTAATAGAAATATGGTTGGCGTACTCGTGCGTCCAAATTAAAAAGGCATTGCGGAGTTAACTAATGTCTCTATGAACTGATAGCAATATGGTTGGCGTATTCATGAATTCCGAAATAAGAATACAGTCCAAAGTTAACTAATGGCTCTATGATCTGATAGATATATGGTTGGCGCATTCATGCCTTCCGAAATAAGAATACAGACCAAAGTTAACTAATGATTCTGTGAACTGCTAGAAAAACGGTTGGCGTATTCAAGCCGTCCAAAATAAAAATAAAGTCCGGAGATAACAAATGCATCTATGAACTGCTAGAAATATGGTTGGCGTATTCAAGCCGTCCATAACAAAAATACAGATTGGAGTTAACAAATGCATCTATGAACTGCTAGAAATATGGTTGGCGTATTCGAGCCGTCCATAACAAAAATACAGTTCGGACTTAACAAATACCTCTATTAACTAATAGAAATATGATTGGCGTATACAAACAGTCGATAATAAAAATATAGTTCGGAGTTAATCAGTGACTCTATGAACTGATAGTAATATGGTTGGCATATTCATGCTGTCCCAAATAAAATATCAGTCTGGAGGTAACTAATCATTCTGTAAACTGATAGAAATATACTTGGCGTAATCATGCCATCCCAAATAAAAGTACAGTTCGGAGTTAAAAAATGCCTCTATAAACAGATAGAAATATGGTTGGAGTATTCATGCCATCCGAAAGAAAATTTCAGTCCGGAGGTAACTAATGTATCAATGAACTGATAGAAATATGGTTGGCGTATTCATGCCGCCCCAAATAAAAGGACAGTTCGGAGTTAACTAACGTATCAATGAACTAATAGAATTATGGTTGGCGTATTAATGCCATCCCAAATAAAAGTACAGTTCCGAGTTAAAAAATGGCTCTATGAACAGATAGAAATATGGTTGGAGTGTTCATGCCGCCCGAAATAAAATTTCGTCCGGAGTTAACAAATGCATCTATGAACTGCTAGAAATATCGTTGGCGTATTCAAGCCGTCCAAAATAAAAATCCAGTCCGGAGTTAACAAATGTATCTATGAAATGCTAGAAATATGGTTGGCGTATTCAAGTCGTCCAGAACAAAAATACAGTTCGGACTTAACTAATGTATCAATGAACTAATAGAAATATAGTTGGCGTATTCATGCCATCCCAAATAAACGTACAATTCGGAGTTACAAAATGCTTCTATAAACAGATAGAAATATGGTTGGCGTATTCGTGCCATCCGAAATAAGGATACGGTCCGCAGGTAACTAATGCCTCTAGGAACTGATAGGAATATGGTTACCACATTCATGCCGTCCTAAATAAAATACAGTGCGGAGTCACTAATGCACCTATGAACTGCTAGAAATATGGTTGGCGTATGATAGCCATCCCAAATAAAAGTACAGTTCGGAGTTAAAAAATGCCTCTATGAACAGATAGAAATAAGGTTGACGTATTCGTGCCGTCCAAATACGAACGCTGTCCGGAGTTAACTAATGGCTCCTATGAACTAATAGAAATATGGTTGGCGTATTCATGCCTTCCGAAATAAGAATACAGACCAAAGTTAACTAATGATTCTGTAAACTGATAGAAATATGGTTGGCGTGTTCGTACCGTCCATAATAAAAATACAGTTCGGAGTTAAAAAATGCCTCTATGAACAGATATAAAATATGGTTGGCGTATTAATGCCGTCACAAATAAAAGTAAAGTTCTGAGTTAAAAAATGCCTCTATGAACAGATAGAAATAAGGTTGACGTATTCGTGCCGTCCAAATACGAACGCTGTCCGGAGTTAACCAATGCCTCTATGAACTGCTAGAAATATGGTTGTCGTATTCAAGCCGTCCATAATAAAAATACAGTTCGAAGTTAACCAATGACTCTATGAACTGATATAAATATGTTTGGCGTATTCATGCCACCCCAAATAAAAGTACAGTTCGGAGTTAAAAAATGCCTCTATGAACTGATAGGAATATGGTTGCCGTATTCATGCCGTACAAAATAAAAATACAATCCGGAGTTAACAAATGTCTATATGACCTAATAGAAATATGGTTGGCGTATTCATGCCGCCCCAAATATAGTTCACTTCGGAGTTAAAAAATGCTTTTATGAACAGATAGAAATAACGTTGGCGTATTCGTGCCGTCCAAATACGATCGCAGTCCTGAATTAACTAATGCCTCTATGAACTGATAGAAATATGGTTGGCGTATTCATGCCATCCGAAATAAGAATACGGTCCGGAGGTAACTAATGCCTCTAGTAACTGATAGGAATATGGTTACCCTATTCATGCCGTCCAAAACAAAAACACAGTCCGGATTTAACAAATGCCTCTATGAACAGATAGAAATATTGTTGGAGTTTTCATGCCGTTTAAAATAAGGATACGGTCCGCAGGTAACTAATGCCTCTAATAAATGATAAGAATATGGTTACCGTATTCATGCCGTCCAAAATAAAAACACAGTCCGGAGTTAACAAATGCATCTATGAACTGCTAGAAATATGGTTGGCGTATTCAAGCCGTCCAGAATAAAAATACAGTTCGGACTTAACAAATGCCTCTATTAACTAATAGAAATATGATTGACGTATACAAACCGGCCATAATAAAAATACAGTTCGGAGGTAACTAATGTATCAATGAACTGATAGAAATATGGTTGGCGTATTTATACCGTCCCCAATAAAATTTCAGTCCGGAGGTAACTAATGCCTCTATGATCAGATACAAATATGGTTGACGTATTCATGCCTTCCGAAATAAGAATACAGCCCGAAGTTAACTAGTGGCTCTATGAACTGATATATATATGGTGGCGTATACATGCCGTCCGAAATAAAAATACAGTCCGGAGTTAACTAATGCCTATATGACGTGATAGAAATTTGGTTGGCGTACTCGTGCCGTCCAAATGCGATCGCAGTCCGGAGTTAACTAATGCATCTATGAACTGATAGAAATATGGTTGGCGTATTCATGCCATCCGAAATAAAAATACAGTCTGGAGTTAACAATTGCCTCTATGACCTAATAGAAATAAGGTTGGCGTATTCGTGCCGTCCAAATGCGATCGCAGTCCGGAGTCAACTAATGCCTCTATGAACTGATAGAAATATGGTTGGCGTGTTCATGCCTACCGAAATAAGAATACATCCCGAAGTTAACTAGTGGCTCTATGAACTAATAGATATATGGTGGCGTATACATGCCGTCCGAAATAAAAATACAGTCCGGAGTTAACAAATGCCTATATGACGTGATACAAATATGGTTGGCGTACTCGTGCCGTCCAAATGCGATCGCAGTCCGGAGTTAACTAATGTATCAATGAACTGATAGAAATATGTTTGGCGTATTCATGCCGTCCCAAATAAAAGTACAGTATGGAGTAAAAAATGCCTCTATGATCAGATAGAAATAAGGTTGGAGTATTCGTGCCGTCCAAATACGATCGCTGTTCGGAGTTAACTAATGACTCCTATGAACTGATAGAAATATGGTTGACGTATTCATGCCTTCCGAAATAAGAATACAGCCCGAAGTTAACTAGTGGCTCTATGAACTCATAGATATATGGTGGCGTATACATGCCGTCCGAAATAAAAATACAGTCCGGAGTTAACAAATGCCTATATGACGTGATAGAAATTTGGTTGGCGTACTCGTGCCGTCCAAATGCGATCGCAGTCCGGAGTTAACTAATGCATCTATGAACTGATAGAAATATGGTTGGCGTATTGATACCTTCCGAAATAAGAATACAGCTCGAAGTTAACTAATGCCTATATGACGCGATAGTAATATGGTTGGCGTAATCGTGCGTCCAAAATAAAAATGCATTCTGGAGTTAACTAATGTCTCTATGAACTGATAGAAATATGGTTGACGTATTCATGCCGTCCGAAATAAAAATACTGTCCAGAGTAAACAAAGACTCTATTAACTGATAGAAATATGGTTGGCGTATTCATGCCGTCCCAAACAAATTTGAATCCGTTGTTAACAAATTCCTTTATGAACTGTTAGACATATGGTTGGCGTATTCAAGCCGTCCATTATAAAACTACATTTCGGACTTAACAAATACCTCTATTAACTGACAGAAATATGGTTGGCGTATTCATGCCATCCAAAATAAAAATACAATCCGGAGTTAACAAATGCGTCTATGACGTAATAGAAATAAGGTAGGCGTATTCGTGCCGTCCAAATGCGATCGCAGTCCGGAGTTAACTAATGCCTATATGACGTGATAGAAATTTGGTTGGCGTACTCGTGCCGTCCAAATGCGATCGCAGTCCGGAGTTAACTAATGCCTCTATGAACTGATAGATATATGGTGGCGTATACATGCCGTCCGAAATACAAATACAGTCCGGAGTTAACAAATGCCTATATAACCTGATAGAAATATGATTGGCGTACTCGTGCGTCCAAAATAAAACTGCATTCTACAGTTAACTAATGTCTCTATGAACTGATAGAAATATGGTTAACGTATTCATGCCTTCGGAATTCATAATACAGCCCGAAGTTAACTAATGGCTCTATGAACTGATAGATATATGGTTGGCGTATGCATGCCTTCCGAAATAAGAATACAGTCCGTAGTTAACATATTACTCTAAGAACTGATAGAAATATGGATTTCGTATTTATGCTGTCCGAAATAAGAATGCAATTCGGAGTTAACTAATGCCTCTATGAACTGATAGAAATATGGTTGGGGTATTCATGCCGTTAGAAATAAAAATACAGTCCAGAGTTAACATATGACTCTATGAACTGATAGAAATATGGATGTCGTATTTATGCCGTCCGAAATAAGAATACAATCCGGAGTTAACTAATGCCTCTATGAACTGATTGAAATATGGTCGGCGTTTTCATGCTATCCGAAATAAGAATATAGTCCAGCGTTAACGAATGCCTCTATGTCCTGATATTATGGACATCAACTAAATAGGTAGCACGAAACGGGAATATTATGAACGTCAATTTCATACGACAAATGAAAGAAGAGAGGAAGAGAAAGACTGATTTAAGACAAAGCAAATTAAAATAAAAGTCAATTTTGAGAATTTCGTAGTGGATTTGCTTTGACTTTCTAGCACTTCCATCTTTTCTCTACCGAAAATACTTTGGGCTCTTATGTAAAAGAAAATAAATAAATAAATAAAAAATCATCCACACGTGTGTTGAATTTTTCTATTTTTCTTTTTGTTACAACAGCTTGTAAATTTGTACACACAGCCAAACACAATCACAAGAAATAAACACAATACAATCTCTACAAGTACATTTTGAAAATACACGAACGCAACAGTGACAATGGTTACTACCTTATTTAATGAACATCGTTTCTAATAAAAGTACAAAATAAAAATTCAAGAAACTGGATGTAAATTAAGTAAGATATAAGATTTTACTTTATCAACTAAACAAATAAATTGCATAATAAACTTAAGAATAAGAACAGTCTTTTCCTTTTTTGATTTTCTTTTGCGATCCCACGAACGTATCGATGCACGATAGTTCGGGAATTGCACAAGACCTCTTAAAACATATGACACGAGCATATAGTACTTTGATCTGCACAGAAGGGAATTGCAGGCATAATTTTATTACGCCTAGTCTATTGCCAATTCAAAAAATTATAAATGTCTATTATCCCTAAATATCAGACTGAGTTAATTTCATTTTGGACTAAAATGTAAAATGAAACTCAACATGTGATATCAATCTCAAGTTTTGAAGTTACCTTATTGCGAGATTGGTAGCGGGCGGAGAGATACGACAAACATAATAGAGATAGACATATAACGACGCACTTATCAGTTATTGAAAGAAAAAACCGAGAATTTACAAACAATTTTTATACAATTTTTAATATTGCCATTTCAGAGTGTAAATATCAAAATATACATTAAAATCTTTTAATGTCTTCAAGTGATACAATCGTAAAGTAACGAAAATGTTAAAATCAATAAATATATTTAAAAATACTGCAATTTCAAAGTCGAGCACTAGAATATCCAATGGACTCCTTTTAATACTTTCAAACCCGCTTCCAAATTCTTAACGTGTAAATACCAAAATATCGAATACATTCGTTTAGCATTTTCAAACAATGCAAATGTAAAAATCTCAAACTATTAAAAACTAGTAAGTATTTTTCAAATTTGAATACTACAATGTTTTATTTAAAAGTATAAATGCTAATATATCTAACACACTCTTTCAAGAATTTCAAACAATGCGAGCCTAAAAATTTTAAACTATCAAATTAGTAAATATCTTTCAAATTTCACGCATTACAGTTTTAAAGTGTAAATACCAAAATGTTTAATAGACTCTTTCAATATTTTCATACAATTGAAGTTTAAGAAGTCCAAATTGTTATAATTAGTAAATATCTTTCAAATTTCAAATACTACAATTTTTACAGTGTAAATACTAAAATATTTATCATACTCATTCAATATTTTCAAACAATAGAAGTTTAAAAAAGTCTAAACTGTTGAAATTAGTAAATATCTTTCAAATTTCAATACTACAATGTTTTTTAGAAGTATAAATACTAAAATATCTGACACACTATTTTAACATTTACAAACAATGCAAGTCTAAAAATTTCAAACTATCAAATTAGTAAATATCTTTAAAATTTCAAATACTACAATTGTTAAAGTATAAACACTAAAATATTTATCATACTCTTTCAATAGAATTAAAAAAAGAAAATTTTACATAAATTCGTTATCAGTGGGGTGATGTGTGTATGTATTTTTCCCGCAGGGTCCCGATATTTCACTAGATCTCAGAAAGTTACAGGTTCAGTGAGACCGGCTTATTCAGTCTCCGCTCCCACGGAAACATATGAGCTGGTGAGATTACGGCTGGTCGGAAAAGTGCTTCACTGTTACACTATGAATCCATGGAGGAGCTCGGATTCGTGCCAAGAAGTGCAGTTCCAATAAGCTACGAGACAGGGCACAGGAATGCGCTAACACCAGCTCAACAGCAGCAGTGAGGCTGCAAGGAGAGACCGCGAGAGTCTCCCCCGCCTCAGCGAGACAGTGTCAAGGAATGCACTGACACCACCTGCGCAGTTACAGCGCGGCTGCCAGAAGAGACAATAAGAGTCTCACCCGCCCCCCAAGTAAGTCGAGCGACACAGCAGCAGCAAAGTTGCGAGGAGAGACCAAGAATCCCTCCCTGCCCCCACCTAGCTCCGCAGCAACGACGAAGCCGCGAGGAGAGGTCACAAGAGTCTCCCCCACCCCCAGCCGAGTGTCCGATAGCGGCTTATCTCGATGATAAGCCGCTATCGGACATATTCATATTCGATATATGAAGGAGAAGAAGAAGCGAAATGATTAAGCACAAGCAGTGCGAACATTATAGTGACTTTCACAAAAATATTTATTTTGCTACATTATTTTAAGAGTATTCATTTCTAATTTTGATCGTTTATGTCAAAATGTAATTGAACATTAAATGACAATTTTCAATCTGATTACTCCCATCGAATGACGCGTTCTAAAATATTTTAATAAGTAAGCCACTTCAATCATACGTGTATATAAATAGTCTTAACATTTTATTATTAAACTATTCTTGTAATTCCAATCTCATAATTAACCAAAATATCTTACATCATATGTGAGCAATAACTCTGATGAAGCAATACCTCTGAAATTCTATCTGCGTTATATTACTTAGTAAATTCTTATAATTCTAATCTCATAATTAAGTAAAATATCTCACTTCAAGTGTGAGCAATATTTTTATGGAATAATCTACATTGTAAGTTTAAAAGAAAGAGAGCAGGAGATACACATTTATTTGTATACACTTAAGAAGACATGGGATAACATTACACATACAACACGCACACTATAAGCTATTCTTTTAAACACAATTTTTTTTCTTCTTTAAAGATAATGACTAAAGTTTGTATTTTTAATTTTATTTTGAATTTTGAATTTTTAATCTCTTTTGGCTTAAAGTTTAAATCTTTTGAGTTATAAGTGTTAATTTTAATCTTGAATTTCAAATGTTAAATTTTAATTCTAATTTTCGATTTCAAGTTTAACATTGATTTTGTATTTATTTAAAATTTTAATTTTAACTTTTAATCCATTTATTTTCATGTGTTCCATTAAAAAAAATGAATGTAAAATGGAACTCAAATGCATGCAGTTTGTGTTGCCGTGGCGTCGACGTACGATCCACGAACGTGTCATATACGCAAGTGATCCGTGATGCTGAACCGAGGTGTCCTGTGTCCAGCGGATAGCGCACCTGCAATGCTGACGCTGCGCGATCTTCTTCGTGCACCGATTTGCGGTGCATTGCGAGCGCCAGTTCGACCTGAGTTGAGGACCAACACACACCTCTCTCTCTAATACAGCAATAATCGAATTGTCCCGAACTCCTCATCTTCTGCTTTCTTTCTCCACAATTCCAACCACCGAAGAACCACGGAACTTAATTTTTCCGTGTAAGTAACGCGAATTACGATCCCTACGCACGGCAACTATCCTGTCCGTAAGATTAGTTTATTAAATAAACAAATACAAAATAAAAAACGAAATATAATTCTGAATATATATACGTATATATATATATATATATATATATATATATATATATATATATATATATATATATCAGATAACTCAGGGTCTTCTATAATAATACTATAATTGGACATTTGTTTTTATTCAATTTTTTTATTTACTTATTTAAATAATTATTTATTATATATGGGGAATTCTTTTTCTAATCAGCCCCCCCCTGCCCATTTCAATTTTGGGGAAAAAATTTTTTTGTGCACATGAAAAAATTTGTCAAGAAGTCTAGTTTTTGATGCCGCTAACACCTAAGTATTTAAAAAAAAAATTCTTACCTCAAAAAAACTGTAAAGTGAGGCATCTCGCAATCCATTTCCATTTTTTTGTCAAAAATGATCGAAAAAATTATAATTCCTCAATAATTTTGACCAAATTACTCATTAACAGTATTTTAGGGGTCGCTGAACGAGAATCCGATGTCAGATTTCCAATTCAAGATGGCGGATCCAAGATGGCGGATAGTATTTTTTAATGTTGACCGATTTCTACTAAATTCTGTATGTTGGGGTTTTTGGGATCACTGATTACGATTCCGAATTCGAATTTCAAATTCAAGATGTCTGATCCAAATTGGCGGACCTTAATTTCAAATTCCAGATTGCTGAACCAAAATGGTGTTCAGATATTTTCTTATTATTGGCTGATTTCTAAAAAATTTCGTAAACGGAACTTTTTGATGTCTCTGATAACGACTTTGAGTTCAGGTTTCAAATTCAAGATGGCGGATCCAAGATGGCGGAAATTACTTATTTATCGTCGATTGATTTATCCAAAATTTGGTATTAAAATATATTTATGGTATAAAAATATTTATGTTCACTTAACACAAAAAGTTGAGGTTAGATTTAATTAATTCAAAATAGTTATTTAATTATGGATGGATTTTTGGAAGATTACACAGGCCGACAAGATTTTTAACCCAGAGACCAGACCATACTTTTCCGAAGGTTTTTGGCACGCTGAATCCAAATCCGGCCTCAGAATTGCTCTATCAACTCAGGTTTTCGAGATATCCTAACCTAAAAGTGCAAAAATCACCGTTTTTGGCTGTTTTTGAGGTTATGTTATGCCGCCAACTGATTTTTTTATACTAAAACGACCAGCGGCATCTGAAAGTACTAGTCTTGCCCTTCAAAATTCATTTTCGCTTGTTTCGATTCGACTTTTCCTTCTCGAGATATATCGATTTCAATCTGTAATGTATCAGTGTTTCTTATCTACTAGACATCCTATCCCATAGCCCCGTTTATACTCGGATAAACAAACTCTTCCTGATATTGCTGTCAAACCGCTTGCAAATGCATACCAGGTAGTTTTTGGGGTCACTGATCACAAATCTGGAGTTAGAATCTCCGAATTCAAAATGGCGGATCCAATATGGCGGCTATGATTACCACGATCCGTAGTAAGTCACAAAAAATCCCGGAAAAGCTCTGGAGATCGGTTACTCGGGGGTTTTCGGGGTCGCTGATCTCAAATCTGGAGTCAGAATTTCCGAATTCAAAATGGCGGATCCAAAATGGCGGTTATGATTACCACGATCCATAGTAAGTCACCAAAAACACTGGAAAAGCTCTGGAGATCGGTTACGCGGGGGTTTCGGGGTCGCTGATCTCAAATCTGGAGTCAGAATTTCCAAATTCAAAATGGAGGATCAAATATCGAAAGAACTGGAAAGAAGGCGAATGTTTCCAGTACATTGCATCCAAGTTTAAGCATTTGTCGGATGCTAAACTTAAAGAAGGCATATTTGTTGGGCCTGATATTAGAAAACTTATGAAAGACGATGATTTTGTAAAAACCATGACACCCGTACAAAAAGATGCTTGGATGAGCTTCAAAAGTGTCACAGACAATTTTTTAGGAAACTATCGAGATCCAAAGTACAAATCTATTGTATCTACGATGCTAACGAATTTCCAAAAATTAAGGTGCCTGATGAGTATGAAATTGCACTTTTTGTTTTCTCATTTAGACTACTTTCCTGAGAATAATGGCGCATTCAGCGAAGAAATGGGTGAACGCTTTCATCAGGATTTCAAACAAAAGGAGCGGCATTTTCAAGGTAGGTGGGATGAGCGGATGATGGCGGACTACTGCTGGTCTCTGCATAGACATAACGTATCGACTGTCTATAGGCGCAAGTCATATAAACGATCGTTTCAGGAGCAACGACAACGTCTTCATAAGAAGTCAAAGTGAGGTTCTTTATGTAAGACTAGCTGCTATATTACATCCGTCATTTTGTAACATATTGGGTGGGTCAGTAGGTATTCTGTACTTGGAATATTTGACTGCAGATTCGAGCTCGGAGAATCGGGAAACTTCCAAGTGACGACTTAAAAGACCATTTCCAAGATTTTGGTCAACTATGGCTATGGCCCTTGGCAACGATAGTCGCGATATTTGATCCTCCATTTTGAATTTGGAAATTCTGACTCCAGATTTGAGATCAGCAACCCCGAAAACCCGCGCGTAACCGATCTCCAGAGCTTTTCCAGTGTTTTTGGTGACTTACTATGGATCGTGGTAATCATAACCGCCATTTTGGATCCGCCATTTTGAATTCGGAAATTCTGACTCCAGATTTGAGATCAGCGACCCCGAATACCCCCGCGTAACCGATCTCCAGAGCTTTTCCAGTGTTTTTGGTGACTTACTATGGATCGTGGTAATCATAACCGCCATTTTGGATCCGGCATTTTGAATTCGGAAATTCTGACTCCAGATTTGAGATCAGCGACCCTGAACACCCCCGAGTAACCGATCTCCAGAGCTTTTCCGGGATTTTTTGTGACTTACTACGGATCGTGGTAATCATAGCCGCCATATTGGATCCGCCATTTTGAATTCGGAGATTCTGACTCCAGATTTGTGATCAGTGACCCCAAAAACTACCAGGTATGCATTTGCAAGCGGTTTGACAGCAATATCAGGAAGAGTTTGTTTATCCGAGTATAAACGGAACTATGGGATAGGATGTCTAGTAGATAAGAAACACTGATACATTACAGATTGAAAGCGATATATCTCGAGAGGGAAAAGTCGAATCGAAACAAGCAAAAATGAATTTTGAAGGGCAAGACTAGTACTTTCAGATGCCGCTGATCGTTTTGTATTAAAAAATCAGTTGGCGGCATAACATAACCTCAAAAACAGCCAAAAACGGTGATTTTTGCACTTTTAGGTTAGGATATCTCGAAAACCTGAGGTGATAGAGCAATTCTGAGGCCGGATTTGGATTCAGCGTGCCAAAAACCTTCGGAAAAGTATAGTCTGGTCTCTGGGTTATTGGTTCAGGAAAATTTTGTCGGCCTGTGTTATTCTTAGATCTCTACATTTACTAATTTTGGTTCGCCTTGTGGATCTCATTTCCCAGTACCTTACTTGAAAATTGGTGGTTTATATTCAACACTCCTTTTTAGGATAGTTGATCTACTTTCCATAAATTTTTGTGGCCCTTTATTCTCAAATCAGTAGCGACAGTCCTTTTCAGGATAGTCCATTTTTTTGAGATCTTGGGTGCTCTTCAATATCGGCGTACTCTGAATAGCAGTCCTTTTTGGGATAGTTATTCAGATTTATTGTCAGGTTAAATAACGAAAATTGGTGGATTATATTCAACATTTCTTTTTAGGATAGTTGATCTATTTTCCACAAATTTGTGTAGTCCTTTATTCTCAAATCAGTAGCGATAGTCCTTTTCAGGATAGTCGATTTTTTTTTAGATTTTGGGTGCTCTTCAGTATCGGAGTACTCTCAATAGCAGTCCTTTTTGGGATAGCTATTGAGATTTATTTTCAAGTTCAATAACGAAAATTGGTGGATTATATTCAACAGTCCTTTTTAGGATAGTTGATCTATTTTTCACAAATTTTTGTGGCCCTTTATTATCAAATCAGTAGCGACAGTCCTTTTCAGAATAGTCGTTTTTTAGATATTGGGCGCTATTTCTTTGGATATTTATTAATATATTGTTCAAGATGTGCGATAAGTTTAAAACAGATAGATGCTTGCATTTGTTTAGGAAACCCGGTGAAAAGGGTCATTATGGAAAAGATCTCCGTAGGGTTTCTAGTGGTCTAATAAAACAATTCCCTCATTTACATCCCGACTCTAGAATTTGTGCTGCTTGTCGAAAAAAGGTTTCTAATTTAAATTTAAATGATAAGGATGAATCTATTCAAGCCAATGTAAGTAATTCTGTTGATTCGTATAATGATGATTCTCGTATATTCAATGATGAAGAAAACCTTGATTCTAGAGCGTCACCGGAATCAGAAGTTCGATCCCAAAGAGAAATTGATTTAGAGGAAATGCTAGATGGGCTTAAAACTAAATTTTCAAGTTTGAACAGGAACGATCCTCTAAGAGTCAGGAGTTTAATGCTTCATGATATTTGGTTGAAAAGTCTAAAAGGCTAAAGTCGATGAATGGGGTTTTAAGTGAAACTGTTGCGAAAGCGGGTCGTAGTTTTTCACAGGAAAGTGCGAAAAATATTGAAGAATTTTACAATAACGATATGTACAGTCGAATCATGCCTTCAAAGAAAGACGTTGTTTCCGTAAAAAATAAACATGGCAAAAGAGAAGAAAAAAGTAAACGTCTATTAGTATTGAATATGAAGGAACTCTATTCTTGGTTTAAAGAGACTCACTCGAAAATCCAAATTTATTTTAGTAAATTTGCATTTCTCAGACCAAAATATTGTATTCTTCCTGGAGTATCTGGAACACATTCGGTATGCGTATGTACTATCCATCAAAATATGAAACTTATGTTAGATGCCATAAACATGAAGCAATTGACTGAAAATACAAGTACTCCTTTTTCTAATTATAAATATTGTATAGAAAAAATGGTTCGTTCTAATCCAACTTCCGACTGTTTCTTCGACAAGTGTAATAAATGTCCAGGAACTGAGAAAATTATACCTCTAATACGTAAACAATTAGAAGATTCCTGTGTTTCTGATGTTACATACTCATCGTGGACTGCTACTGATAGAGCAACATTAACCGAACAGACGTCGAGTGTTGAAGATTATTTATTGGATCTAGACAATAAGCTAAATACTCTGAAAGTTCATTCTTACATTGCAAAGCAGCAGACTCTGTTTATAAATGAAAAAAAAGAAAATTTTAGCCCACATAAAGTACTTGTAATGTTATATTTCTCAGAAAATTATGCTTACGTGTGTCAGGATGCTTCCCAGGCTTTTCATTTCAACAATAACCAATATACAGTGGTACCTGTGATTTTCTATTACAAAGAAAATAATGAAGTTAACCATCAGAGTATGGTTTCTTTGTCTAATAGTCTGAAACAAGACACTGACGCTGTATATGCTATTCAAATGCTACTGATACCACAAATTAAAAAGAAGGTTAAAAGAATTTCAAAAATTTATTATTGTACTGATGGGGCTAAGCAACATTTTAAAAATAAATTTCAAATAAATAATTTAATTAATCATAAAAAAGAGATTAATATTGAAGCAGAATGGCATTACACGTCAACTTCACATGGAAAAAGCATGTATGATGGAATAGGTGCTACTTTCAGTCAGCCTACAAGACAAGCTTTACGGCAAAACCATCTGAAGCAATATTAACTCCTCAAGCACTATTGAATTGGGCAAAAAAACATTTCGATAACATATCTATTTGCTACTTTGATAAAGTATTTCATGACAAAGTGAGGCGAAAATTGAATCAAAGATAACTTAATTGCGAGAGTATTCCTGGGATTTCGAAAAACCAAGGTTTTATAGTAGAGAAAAATGGAATTGTTGTTGGAATGGAATTGTCACCACTATCAAAGAAGTAATTCATTACGAAGTTTTATTAAAATTTAAAAACACAAAAACCATCACTCTACAAATGGACTGAAATTGACATAGATAAGTCACACCCTACAGACAGATAGATAGACAGACGGAGTTGACATAGATGAAGACAGACTCGTGTTGGGTTTACTAGTCCCGCATCGAGCGCCTCCCGCGGTGCTGGATAAGTGAACATAAATATTTTTTGACCATAAGTATATTTTAATACCAAATTTTGGATAAATCAATCGACGATAAATAAGTAATGTCCGCCATCTTGGATCCGCCATCTTGAATTTGAAACCTAAAATCAAAGTCGTTATCAGAGACATCAAAAGGTTCCGTTTACGAAATTTTTTAGAAATCAGCCAATAATAAGAAAATATCTGCACTCCATTTTGGTTCATCAATCTGGAATTTGAAATTAAGGTCCGTCAATTTGGATCAGACATCTTGAATTTGAAATTTGAACACGCCGTTTGTGCCTATCGGGCATTCAAATACGCGCGCGTCCTGCGCGAGGCCGAGAGCCTAAGACTTGAACGCGTCGCCGCGTTCTAAGGCGCTGCTATTTTAGCACACCGCGTGATACCCCCACTTTTTACGTGGGTGAAGGCCAACAAAACCAGGCCGTTCAAGGCTCTCGGTCTCTTGTTCCGGCCGCTTCAGAGTAATCGCCACCTCTTGAAGATTACACGCTCGTGACGCAAAACACACGCACACACACACACACACTCACGCTCATAATATGAACGAAATTAGACAAATTGTAAGTCACCACTAAATACATGTACATTTGTAAATATTAAACAAACTTAGAAAATAAAGTAATTGTAGTAACGACCTAATTTACAAGTGTGAAGTACCAAATCTCACTCTCTCTCCTCTCCTATGTTGAGCCTCCGCAAAACACAAAACGTGTTCTTCTGATTGCTAGCAAAATTTAATTATTAGCTACAAGCAGGAACAAAATTCGAATTCGGAATCGTAATCAGTAATCCCAAAAACCCCAACATACAGAATTTAGTAGAAATCGGTCAACATTAAAAAACATTATCCGCCATTTTGGATCCGCCATCTTGAATTTGAAATCTGACATCGGATTCTTGTTCAGCGACCCCTAAAATACTGTTAATGAGTAATTTGGTCAAAATTATTAAGGAATTATAATTTATTGGATCATTTTTGACAAAAAAATGGAAATTTTTTGCGAAATGCCTCACTTCACACAGTTTCTTTTAGCTTAGAAATTTTTTTTTTTAAACACCTAACGACATCAAAAACTAGACTTATTGACAAATTTTTTCGTGTGCGCAAAAAAATTTTTTTCCCCAAAATTGAAATGGCAAGGGGGGGCAGATTTGAAAAAGAATTTCCCATATATATAAATAAATAATTATTTAAAAAATAATTATTTAAATAAATAATTATTTAAATAAATAATTATTTAAATAAATAATTATTTAAATAAATAATTATTTAAATAAATAATTATTTAAATAAATAAATATAATATTTGAATAACAACAAATGTCCAATTATAGTATTATTGTAGAAGACCCTGAGTTATCTGAAATAAAAAACGATATGTAATTCAGGGATAAGAAAGCCAATTATAGTTTAATATAAATTTATTAAAAAATACACTTATTATATATATAAATACACACAAAGCTGAAAATTTTAAACTATACCGGGAAGAATATGTTTTTGATTAAGTAACTCATGAATTGGTCGTTTATAAAGGATTCAAATATTTCCCGAGGTAGAAATGAATTTAAAAAATCTTTTTTACCGAACGGTGCGCTATATAAGTGCAAACAAATTGTAAATAATAATTAAGATTTACTTTTTACAATAAGGAACGTTTTTTAACGAATAGAAAAATAATGTTTACTTATTATTCTGTGTAGCAGGCTTGTAGTACCACCAATTTACACTGGAATTTGATGGCATCGTTCATTGTCAAAGGCTGTATGATAACCGGGTCCTTTTTCGGCAATTTGACTGCTTCAAAAATATCTCCATCGCTTTCCGAATATGTATTGTACCGTCGTTATTAATATGAAGACAGCCTTCTGCGATTTTCTTGTCGAGATGCCCCATACAATTGATTATTTCGAGCGTCAATACGTATACTTTCCCAATTTCTTCGAAGGTGGTTAAAAAATTTGTATTAGCGTCGTGAAAGATCGTGTCCCTCCTCATTTGTTCTGTAGAGGACAGGTGAAAGGTGGATTCTTTTTCTCACCCATGCCTTTATTTATCGACAACGATGAAGCTGCCGGCGTATTCACTTTTATTAGACAGTCCTCGGTGTTCTTCGATACGCACCCGTGCAGGAGATTGAGCGCGGAACGCACCATAGAGCCTGTCGATGGGCCACCACTTTACTGCTGCTAGTCTTCTGCATCCCCCATGCTGCTCAATATTTCCAGATCTCTGGATGATAACTCCACGATTTTGTCTACATTTCCCAAGTTCTGAAATATTGCGTTGATTTCGGGTTCGTTCGTTTTTGACGGTAGGGGTGGATGAACGACCTCGTTGTTCGTTGATGCCGAATGTGCGGTTGCGGCCGATTTTTCTAAATATATATATATATATATATATAACTTAGATATAATTAAATAAAATTATAGAATAATTGTATAAGATTATATAATATATTACATATAAAGTCGTTTTTAGTCGATATGGTTTAAAGATTTTAATTAAAAAGCCTTTGTATATTCGGCTACGTCAAGATGGCGTCGGGCAGAGAAATAGTGCCTGACAAAGTGCGCAAACCATTCAAATGTCATCTAAAAAGAAGAGTTGCTACGGTAGTATGCATATTATGTGAGAATGTATACCACGTAAGTGACTTTAAACAATTAAAAAATACTACATACATAAAAGAGAATACTTGAAGGGAGAAATAAGAAATTAAATATTGGAAGAAATGGGAAACGATAGTGAATGTGAAAGCAAAACTAGCAAAGAAGACAGTATAGAAATGAGAAGCCTAAAGAAAGAAAATAACTTATTCAAACAAGTAAATGTAGAACTACAAGATCAAAATGTACTGCTGAAAGAATTTATCACGCAGCTACAGAAAGACAATAATACTATCAAAAAATCATACGCACAAGTATTATCTGGAGGTAAGCCAAAAAGAGAGCGTGCACCGAACATAATATTAAAGAAGAAAAACGAAGAAGACAGAACAGACTTAAAGAGAAGCGTAATTCATTATTTAAACAAAGAGAAGTCTATACAAGCTAACAAAGTGCGTTGCAAAAATGACAATGAAATAATCATAAGTTGTATCTACTCTACAAGTGCAACAGAGGCCGCTAAATATATGAATAAAAAATTATCTAGTATGTGTACAATAGAAAAAGAAGAAGTAATGAAACCAAGATTCAAAATAGTTGGAGTTGATAACTATGAATCAATGACTTTAAAAGAATTAGAAAATTATATAAATTTGAGAAATTTCAAGAACTGTGACGCGAAGTGTGAAGCTGTGCATAAATTTCTAACAAAAAAAAATAAGCTAGAAAGCATAATAATATAAGTAACCGCAGAATTGTACAACATAATAAAAGATAATAACAATAGGATTTTTGTGGGATACCAGAATTGTTAAGTCTATGACGACCTTAACTTACAACCATGTATTAACTGTGGTAGATTTGCACACAACGGCAAAAGCTGTGATAATGATAAGATATGTCTAAGATATGCAGGCTCTCGTAACACAATCAACTGTCCAAAACCGACAGAATTTTGCTGTATTAACTGTTGTTATATTAATAATAAGTATAAAACAAATTATGAGATTAAACACGTGGTAAATGACAGTTATTCATATCAAGTGCTTATAAACAAAATCAAGAGACACATAGATACAACGGATTTCCCTGTGAACCCAGTTATCCAAAGATACATCGGTAAAATAGATATCCTTCGTCATCACCTTCTACCAGCACTCTCAGCAAAAGTGATCAGCAAGCCCAAGATGCATCTACATAATAATGTGATAAAAGATATACAAAACCAAACATTCCAAAAGGCGATCTCTTACGGCGATCTTGAGTCTCTTAATAGAGATATAAATTCAAATAATAGTGTTATTCTATACGTTAACATAAGAAGTTTAAATGCCAATTCTGGAAAACTACAAATATTTATTGAGGGTCTCAGGACTGTAACAAAAGAGCCCCCGCCGGATGCTCAAGAACTCCACCAGGGTTCGGACGGTTAGGTTTGTTATTATTATTAATAAAATAAATAGAAATGTTTCATCTTAACGAAATTATAATACGAGATTTATTGATCTCAAAATCCAACAAAATATTTACAACAAATTTAATAATCAATCTAATTAAACTAAATATGGTTAGACGCGGAAACCGTTCCTTGTCTGGCTTGATCACCGCGATCTCCTTTAATCTATAACACAAAGACAGGCGGAAACCAAAATATATTAGTTAAATTACCTAATACTTATAACGGTATATTTAACATCTGCACTTGTGGAGGCGCGTCTCCACGAGGCCGCTTCTAAAATTTACTAATAATCCGGGAGCTTTATCTCCGTCACACTGGAGTACCCTTCAAGGAGCACCATGGAAGGTTCTCCAGTGCACCAGACACGGGGGCACCCGTAAGTCTGGCCGGAGATTTCGCTACGCTAAAATACGGACTTTCGGACGAACGGGCGTGTGGCTGAAGAGCGCCTCAGCTCACGGCCCGGGTGCGATTTTCTTACCGGTTAATCCACCGGTGGACCTCGAGCGGGGTGCGCCTCGCTGCGATATCCTCCAGTAGATGTACCGATACTTATCCGTCCGCACCTCAGGATACTGACCGAGGAGCGCCTCGAGTCAGGAGCCTGGATATGCCGGCGTGAGTCGTGTACGCAGCCACGGACTCATCTACTAGTAAACGCGATCGAGCGTGCTGGGGCACCAACTCACTCGCTCAGCGTCCGCGAGTAGACTCTCAATCTCCAACTACTGCAGGCCAGAGGTCCGCTTTTCGCTCTCTCTCCCCACCGCGCCGCGCTTCAGGGCGCTGCAAGAGCGCCGCCGGTGAGTGCTGGCTAGTGCGCGCCGCCGGAGATTTCCCCCGCCGCGCACCGTCCGAACGCTGTTCGTTCAGCGTCGGCTACTGCCTACCTTATGCTAGCCGCCCCACTTCCCTTCTCTCCGTCTCTCTTCCATTCTCCATCCGTTCGCTTTGCGTTCGTATTGAACGCACAGCGAATTTCCCGAGAATCGGTTTTATTTAACTTTAACTAATAATTACGACAAGGGGTACTTTCGTCGCAGGACCAAGCCGTGTGTGATATTTTGTGCAGAAACATGGAATTTAGAACATTACCAATACTATAACTTAAGTGGATGTAATGTATATTACAATCATAGTAATCTAAATAAGTCAGATGGTGTAGTCATATATGTACAAAATGATATACGAGTAACTCAATCAACTGAAATAATAGAAATTGATAGACTAAAAGTATTACATAGTTCATTAGAACTCTCTGCCATATATAGATCATATGATTTAAAAAGTACAGAATTTATCTTAAATCTAAAAAATTACCTAAACTTAAAAAAGAATGTTAAGAATCACTTAATAATTGGTGATTACAATATCAATATATTACAACACAACAATATAAACTTAGACTTCTTTAACAACTTCTTAGAAAAAGGCTTTTTCCCTGGATGTACATGTACGACTAGACCATATGATTTAACTAGTCAACGTAGAACATGTATTGATAACATTTTTATAAAAACTGAATCTATCAGTACTAAAACATTCAAGTTAAATACACCTATGCCAGATGATTTTCCACTTTTCGTAAGGATTAAAAGAAATTTAAAAAACGTAGATAAAAATAAGACTGAAACTAATTTTACTTATAATTGCAAAATATTAATTAATATTGTTGGAAATATTGACTAGTCTCAATTTAAGATAGTGGAAGATCCAAATGAAGCGACAAATTTAATAATAAGAGAAATTCAAAAATGCATTGTATTTCTAAAAATAAAAAAATAACATATTACAATAAACACAAAAATTTGCCTAGAAAATAATGGATGACAAATTCTATAATGAAGTCATGTAAAAAAAAATCTTTACAAAGAACTAAAAGAAATCCAAACAACGAGGAATTGAAGGAAAAATATAAAAATTATATTAAAATATTAGATAAGATAATAATGTATGCCAATGTAAATTATGATAAAAATCTAATGCAACAAAACTGTAACAACACAAGAAAATTATGGTCAATAATAAATTCTAAGCTGTGTAATAAAATAAAAGGAAGTAATGTAATAGATGAAATACGAAACAATAATAATGAAAAAATTACAGACCACAAAAAAATAGGAAATGTCATGAATAATCACTACTGGAAACTGGGTGAGGAAATGAGCAAAAAGATCAAAAAGTTAAACAATAAATCAATAAAACTACCATCAATGAATACGAAGTCAATTTTCCTACGACCAACCAATAAATACGAAGTACAGAAATTAGTAGAAAATTTGAAAGATAAAAACGGCGGTATAGATAAAATCAGTTCGAAGATATTTTAATTAATATCTTATCATGTAAATGATACTTTAGCAACCATTTTCAATAAATGTATAAATAAATCAGTGTGGCCAGACGTTCTTAAAGTTGCTGAAGTAGTTCCAATTTATAAGTCTGGACAAAGGAATGACATGAGTAATTATGAGATATTATAGACCTATATCTCTAATATCAAATATTGCTAAAATATTTGAAAAAATTATTTTCAATAAAATTTGATTTTACTTCTAAAAATAAATTACTCAGTACAAAACAATTTGGCTTAATGTACAAATTAATTGTGAACAAATAAGACCTTTGTTGCACTCTTTATATTGTTATAAACAATTTACACGTCAGGACATTTTTTCAGTGTATATCCGGGACCTATTACAACAAAAAAGATGTGAAATTATCAAGAATACTAATCCTACATCGGAAGTTCATGAGGATTTTGTATTACTTGATAAAATAATACTGGATATACGTACATACATATGTGCTAGCGGTAGGTGTAAGCTACACTATAATCACTCTCATTGACGTATGTCTAACTATAACTTGCATAAAATGATAAACTTATATACAGACATAAATTAAAATATTATTAAAATTGTAAGTGAAATAAGCAACAAGTGGATACTCTAGGCAGGTAAAAACCACGCTTTTATGAACGCAGTAACTGCTAGTGGGAGTCTAAAAACAACACCAAAAATAAAAGAAAGAAAGGACAAAGAACAACATAAATTGGTGGAGGATTATCATAATCCTAAACCTTCTACTTTTAAGTTCATACATTTTGTAAAAGAGACAACTGAATCATCGAAAACAGAAAATGAACTAAATGTAGAAAAATATAAGTCAATGGAAACCATTTTTACCAAAATCGATAAAATTGTAGAAGAGAATAGTATGAAGGTAAAATTGAAAGGAGTGGTAGATGCACCGGGGAAGCCGATACTGCAACCACGCAGCTATCGAATGCCCTACGGTGATCTTAACTACTTAGGAGCAAACAAGGGTATATTATACTTTGACAGAGGATACAGAGGCAAACAAATCTTTACAAACTTCATGTATTCCCTGAAACAACAGCGTGCATACAAAGACCTTGTTGTTATTCATGATATAGTTTTTTCAAGATCATTACGCGTGGCAGAGGATTGCTATTGTCGTTTTCGATAATGAGTCATTCGGCTCTGTGAATCCACTGTTTCTCGACAGGCGTCTGCTACTACGAGATGTATATGGAATAGATGCCCTGGATATAATCAATCTTTGTTACGATGCCCGCGAACGTCATTTCGATACAATTTTGAATTTACTGGGAGCTCTGAGAAGTTGTTTTTTGCACACATTGTAATAAACGTTATCAGTATGTGGATCAGCATGTATGTTCGACTATATGTTCGAGTTGTTTTGTAACGCCTGCGTGTAAACAAAATAACTGTGAAATCTTGAAATGTAATGAGTGCTTGAGAAGTGTTTTTGGGAATACATGCTTTAGAAATCATAAAACACCTGAGACGTACAAAGTAAAGAATAAAGAACTTTCTAGCCTCGTAAAAATTTGTCAAATACGTCAGGAACGCATTCACGTGTACCGTGGTAAAGACGAATTCAGTATCCGTTACTGCAAAGTATGTCGAGCGAGACATTCGCTGAATATCCTATGCTTTATGCAGCTGTGCATAATTTTGAAAAAAAAGGAAAATTAGGAAAAAAATAACAAAAATCTATACGTTTTTACGATCTAAAAACGCATCAAGATGTGTCGTCCAAAAATCATCCCGATACGCGTCTGCATATATAAAACTTGCGTGTAGTTCAGCGACTGTGTGCCGACTGTATCGATAAAAACGTTATAAAACAGCTCGTTGATTTATACATTTGTGAAAAATCTATATTCGATAAAATTATATGCATCGCGCATAATGCCGGTGTTTTTGACATACAGTTCGTATTGAGGCAATTAGTCGAGGAACATAAAAGTATTATACCAAAAGTAATACTCAACGGCAAACACATAATTTTGATTCAATCTGGACCCACCAAGTGTATCGATAGTCTGAATTATTTTCACATGCGGTTGAGTGCATTACGAAAAATATTTGGCCTACCACAGAGTGTGAAAAAACGATATATTCCGTATCTGTTTAATAACGCTAAAAAGCAGAATTACGAAGACCCGATGCCCGCACCGCATAATTATGCACCAGATTATATGTCGACGACAGAAAGAGAGGCTTTTTTCATGGTACAATGACACCGCTCGTAATGATTTATTTAATTTTCAGAAAAGACTTGTAGATTATTATCGCGCTGATGTACAAGTTTTGAGACTTGCGTACGTCACTTTTAGAAAAATATTTTGGAACGACGGTAAAATTTTTCCTTTTGTCGTGGGAACGACCATAGTGAGTGCGTGTTCTCTCGTTTATAGAAAAAAATGTTTAACCTCGAACAGAAAAGGCATGATTCCCCCAACAGGGTATCGTCGGGATGATATGCATTCTCAAAAATCTGTAGTGTGGCCCCTCCAGTGTGAGCGCGAATTCGGACGAGCAATCATTCACGCTGGTAAAACGCGAGAGTTTAGATCACCCGATGGTTTCCGCGTAGCCGAATTCTTACAGCCGCTGCAGGCGGGTGAAAACGGCATAGTTTCGAGTACGAGGCTTATTACACGCACGGTTGTCCCAAATGTTTCGATACAAATCGCGATAAATCTCTGACTTTCGGGCGCTCTATTGCCGAGTTTTACGAAAATACCATCGCAAAACTAGGGAAAATACAAGAACACGGTTACGAAATTCGCGTCATATGGGAGTGTCAGTTTGACGATATAAAAGTGAAATGTCCTCAAATTGCGCGATACGTGAAAAATCATCCGCTAATGAGACAAATAACACTAAATCCTCGTGATGCTTTATTCGGTGGACGCACTGAAAATATTATTCCTTTTTACAAAGTCAAAGAGAAAAAAACGCGTGTTTGTGCGGGGGTGAATATCGCGAGTTGACTGACGGCGATGATAACAAACTCGAGCGTATCAGGGTCTGATCAAATGTAAAGTTTTTCCACAGCGAAACTTATTTAAAATGTACGGACGTTTACTCTTTACGCTTTGTCGATCTTGCTGCGAGGAATTACAGTATGGTGACTGTAATCATGAAAGAATTATTGATCGCGAGTTTACCGGTACATGGGTGATCGATGAAGTACGTAAAGCCATTGAACTTGGCTATCGCATAATCGAGATATATATAGTTTCGCAGTACAAGACAATGCGCCTTAACGGTTCCACTGGGGTTCTATTTACCGAATACGTAAACACTTTTTTGAAAATTAAGCAGGAGTCCAGCAATTATCCAGACTGGTGCACGGACGACAACTAAAAATCCCGTTATTTACACAAATACGAGCGGGATGAGGGTATCGCGCTGGATTGCGAAAAAATTTAAAAAAATCCGGGTATGTGCGTGGTTGCAAAACTGTGTTTGAATAGTCTTTGGGGCAAGTTTGGTCAGCGTACAAATTAAAAACAGACAACGATTGTAAAGATGCGAGAAGCTTTTCTGAAACTTTTAACCTGTCCTTATAAAGAAGTTTTAAACATCTTACCGGTGGGCGATAAAATAATGTACGTCAACTGGCAATTTAGAGAGGAAGCCGTGACAGTTGCTTACACGACTGCTCAAGTACGGTTAGAGCTTTATAGCGACATGGAACGTCTCGAAGCTAGATTATTGTACTGTGACACTGATTTTTGTGTGTTCGTGAAAACCGATAACAATCCGAGTGAATACGAGCCACCTTTGGGAAAGCTATTGGGTGCTATGACCGATGAACTTAAAAGTACGGTGAGGGCACATACATAGAGACCATGATGTCCACAGCATCAAAGTTTTACGCTTTTCGAGCAATCACACCGGTCGATGACACTGAATGAAGGAAGAATGCTGCAATGTAAAATGTATAGGTTCAAATTTTAAAAATTCCTCAAAGATAATCTTCTACAGCGTAAAGTCTTTGCTCGACAATAACTTTGATGAAGAGCCAAATGAAGCAAACCCTAGAAAGATCATTAAAGTAGTTTTTAAGTCTATACATCATACATCTATATATGAAGTTGTAACGCGCACTGAATTTAAAACTTCTAGCACTGTTTTTAAAAAAATACGATATATTTCAAAAAATCTTTCTCTACCTTTTGGCTATAACCAATAAGCTTGTATAAATTTCTTCGTTGTCTGTAATTAATGTTGTTACATAAATAGTGTGTAAAAACGAATAAATGCGTAGATATGCTTTTTAATAAATCAAAATGTATTCAAAATTTGATGTATCAATAAATAATTTATGAATAACGGTAATAATAATATATAAATAAAGAGATATAAGCAAAATCCTTCTTATCCATTGAATCGCCAACATTAGCGGTTGGCACATCAGCTGACGTAGCTAACCGCTGTTAAATAATCAGCTGATTGATCGCGATGATAAGCTGAAATAAAAATCATAATAAGCTAGTCTCCGCGGCAAGTCGGCTGGTGAACGGAGCGCGTAATCATTATGTAAGAAAATCGATTTTCTATCTCGTGCGATAACTTAAGTAAAACGGTATTTTTCTTTTTAAAATTTTCAGAAAGGTAGCTTTTAACTATCTCTTGGCTGAGTTCTTTGCCTAGATCGTGAGAACTCTTATTTTTTATAATATTTGAGGCTACATTTCTTTTCCAAACTTTTTTTATCGTTTATATCTGAAGAGCGGCGCAGTCATTTTTTACTACCTGTGGCTTATTCTTTTCATCTCATAATAAAGATTGGGAATTAAAAAGAAATTTCAAGATTCATCGACTCGTTTTTGTTTTATAACGATTTTTCTATTTTACGTTATACTGAAATCAATGAGGTAAATTATTTTGTTATGTAGTATTGGTATTGGTATTCGGTAAATAATATTATCGCTTCAATGTAAATGCATTTTAAAGAGCATAAAATTATCTATTTTCTTCGACACGACATTTTTTATAAGCTATTTTACTTCTTCTATTATACTTGAAAACGTCATTTTTTTAAACAGCGTTATACTGAAAACGTATGTGGAAAATCTTTATAAATAAATTAAGATGGTAAAGGTAGCTTTCCATCATCTCTTGGCAATCTTGGCTGAGCTCTTTAACCAGAATACCAGGTCTTTTATTTATCAAGATATTTGACGTTATATTTTTTTTTATTATTTTTTTATTACCTATAATTTTTTATGAATCGGAGATCATTTTGTTTTGTTTTTTAATGAAATTAAATAATTTTTTTTTTAGATGCATCGACTTATTTTTGATTATAATAATTTTTCATTTTAATGATTGTTTTTCGTGATTTGGTCACTTAATTCTTGGTTATTAAGCGGTAATTTATGTCTATACTGGAAAGTGTACTTAGAATAATTTATATTAAATTAGGGATATAGTTAAATTATAATATTTATTTTGCAAATAAAAGTTATCTAATTAATGTAATTAATTATTCTTAATTAAAGATCTTTAAAATTTTATTTATGAAATTTATTTATTATTTTTTAAAATATTAATATAAAATTAAAATTTAGTTATAATAATAAAAATATATAAATTTGATATAATTAGTATTGTGAAAGAATATACTTCAAAGCTCATTTTTTGTTGTTGTTTGATAAAAATTCAAAATTAAAAAAACTTAATAAATTTCGTCAATTCGTTTTTGTTTTATAACGATTTTTATAATCCATGCTTTTCTTGTGGTGGTATAATAAATTATCTCTCCATAAACTTAAATGTTTTACTACGTATAATAATTTGATGGTATCAATTTATTATTTAGCACGTAAAATAGTATTATTGTAAAAATTGTGGATCTTGCTAAAAAAATAATTAATATGATCGCTTTAGCGTAAATGTATTTGAATGAGCTTAAAATTACCTATTTTTTCTGATGCGAAATTTTCTATAAGCTATCTTTCTTCTTTTGTTATACACGAAAACGTCATTTTTTGTTTAAATGGCGATATCTCGGAAACATATGATGGAAAATGTTTAAAATAAATTCAGATATAAAAGGTAGCTTTAGACTATCTCTTGGCTAAACTCTTTGCCCAGATTGTCAGATCATTTATCTTTCAATGTAGTTGAGGATATATTTTTTAATTTTATTCCTTATATCGCGAAAATGTCGCGGTCATTTTATATTAAACAAAAGAATTTTGAATTGTTTTGTTTTTTATGAACAAATGAAACAAAAAAAATTAAAGATTCCTCGATTCGTTTTAGTTTTATAACAATTTTTCTATTTTAATGTTTTGAAATCAATAATGCAATTTATGTTTACAAGCTTATCATTTGTGGTAATTTATATATTGATAACAATCGATGATAAAAAAAATACCTTTTTGAGCTACGAGTATTAATAATAAAGAAATATAGCAATTTAAAATAATATATTAGAATAAAGAAATTCATATTTGGAACAATTCATTTAGTTTGAGGAAGCTAAGTGCCAATGAATTTGCAGCGGACTTTTTATACGTTAAACATATTGAAAATATATATGTTTCCATAAAGTACATGTGATATTCTTTTGATTGATATATCTAATTATATTTTTTTTTATAGAACAAAAATATAAATTCTACGAAAGTTGTAGAAATTAAGAAAACATTTTTTTTTCTTTATACGTCAGACATATTTATATTTTTTGAAAATCGTTAATTTTAGAATGTTTTGTAATAATTAGTAAATCTGTTCTGTTCAATTTAAATTTAAAATCATTAAAATAATATAAAAAACAATAATAATGCTTGTTAACATTTACTCAATGTTATGTTTTAAAATTTTAAGGAGCATTTTGATATTTCAGCTAGAAATACTAAAACGGTTTATTTAACTCTAAATGCCTATTCTTTTGAATATCAAGTTTTTATAAATAAATTCACAAGTCTCTTTTTTATGCCAGATCAGACAATGCGGCGCACAACTATAAAATTAATATAAGTATAAATTTAAAACAGTGCACTACTTTTGTAATGTTAAGTATTAATTAAGTAACTTATTCCGCGTGTTATTAAATAAATTTATTAAAATTTCTAAAACTATTCACGCAATATATCCCGCAAAATCAAAAGTTAGATTATTTCATGTTTTCTTTGTATATGAAAATTTTGCGCGTGCTTGAGCCAGTTTATAATACATAACTTTGTTAGAAATTCACTTCTACACATTTTCTAGCGTGATTCGGAAATAAATAATTATTTATAATGTATTTAATTATGCTGCGCCACATTGCCCAAGCCAGGTTATCTCTTATTATAATATTTTATGAAATATATGTAAACAATTTTTCAAATTTAGGGTAGAAAGTAACAATAGTTAAGTAAAAGATATACATAAATAATTTTTTACTTTATTCAAAGTAATAGATATTTAATTATAAGTAACTTCCTTAAACGTAAATTTTATAGGTAAAATGCCGTAAAATACTTTCATCATTTTTAGAACAAAGAATTTATAATATGATACAGTAACTTTTTAAGATTCATTAAGTATATTAGAAAACTAAATAAAGTCACTTTAACTTGTTTAAAACCAATGAAAGTACCTAAAATAGAGGTACACCGCATTGCGTCCTGCGCTACATTGTGATGTTTTTCCTAATGACAATTAAAATCATTTTATTTATTTTTTTTAAATAGCTTAATAATAGTATTAAAATACATAAATGTCGAACTTTTTTATTATTTTAACATTTTTTAAAAGTTATTATTTTATCAAAGACCATCCTGAATCTTATCCATTTAGTTCCAAAATCTGATCAGTTCTAAGTTCAAACATACCTAATAGGTCTGCAAAATTTTAGCGCATAACATGCTTCCCTGGAAGAATTACAGTAGATTCAAATTTTGGTTTCACGCATGCATATATACATACATACGTACATACATACTGTGACGTCTCCGTGAGGCAGAAACGTCTTTTTATTTAATTATTTGTTTTTCGCCTACACTTTCGTGTAATAGCGCGGGATGCTAATTGTTAATCTTCTAGGGGAATTGAATGTGAAATGATAGGATAGGAAAACTATTTCCTGTACCGCTTAACGGAACTAGGTAAATAGTTACAGGAGAGAGAGAGAGGATGGGTACTCGCACAAATACTGCTATCAGAACTTTGTGCGTGCGGAGGAAAATTGCTAAAAATATTTATATAATGATATAGGAAAGAAGAAGTAAAGGACTACAAGAAAATAAGATAGCTAAATTTATAAATTGACTTACTTGTATTTTATAAAACTGGACTATCTATCCCTCACTCTCACTCTTTCTCTCTCTCTCTCTCTCTCTCTCTCTCTCTCTATATATATATATATATATATATATATATATATATATATTCGAATTCTTCGGAGTTGGCGGATGGCGGCGTCTTCTGGGCTGGGCTTTGAAGTGGTTAGTTGAGATGATGGTTGCTGTTCCTCCTGGCTGCTGAAATCGGACTGTCTGCTGAGCTTGCTGAATTGGGTGATGCTGCAGTCGAGATGCTCTAGGCTGCACTTCAACTGAGACTGAATGTTGAGAAGAAGCTTTAGAGGCTCGTGTCCTCCGGTCCTCTCTCTGATCTAGCCCTCTAGATTCTCGTGCGTAGGAGGAGAAAATCGGGCCTCACAATCATTGGCCTAATCGGGAAAGCGTACCCTTAATTGGCTCTGCGCGATGGACCGGTAGCCAAAGGGAGAGCGATAGCTTTCCAGGGCCTCCTTCCAAGCCCCTCCTCTTCTCTTTTCCTATCGATTTTCGGTGGTGGATCCTTTCCTCTTCTTTTCCGGAGTAGGGGTAGAGAGGGAGGAGTTCGTTTAGAGAGAGAGAGAGAGAGAGAGAGAAGATTGTTAGAGAGTGAGAGAAGATCGTTCATTATTACATAACTGTTTTAACACTATAGTTTAAACTTTAAATTGACATTTATTTGTTTGTAACATGTGTGTCATTTACTTATAACTATTTGCACTTGTATAAAACCGGATATAAATATAATGTGATAATGTTCTTTCCTATGCTAAACATACTTTTATATAGTAGAAATATTTTAATACTAAATTGACTTATCGTACTATTATTTATTTATACTTGTTATTCAAGCTTATCTAGAAAGTATAATATTAATATATGTATTTCCTATAGTTTTGTAAAATACCTATCACTTATTTAATCTATGCTAAAAATAATTATTTATAAAGTAATGTTACTTTTCTTTTTATATTTTCGATTTATCTTCCATTTGCGCTTAAACTAATACAAGAAATGTTGAAATTACTAATTATTTCGATAGTTCATAATATTTTACACGAACTATTATTACTAATACATACGCAAATCTTAATTAATAGAACTAAATATAAGGTTATTTACATTGCGTGTTCGTTTAGTTAATCCTAAGTTCTTAGATATACAATGGGTATTTTATGAAGGTTAAATAATAACACAGCCCCACAAAAAAAAAATTGTAAGTCCCAAAAACTTGACCACGGTACTTATATGTTTTTGGGATCGCTGAATCCGAATCCAGGGTTAGTTTAACCCCATCAGATCTTTCTCAAGGTCAGTTGAAGGTCAAATTATCGAAATACATGAAAAATACACTAAAACCATGGTATCTTGGGGTTTTTGGGGTCGCTGAATCCGAATCCGGGGTCAGTTTAATCCCATCAGAACTTTCTCAAGGTCAGTTGAAGGTCAAATTATCGAAATACATGAAAAATACACTAAAACCATGGTATCTTGGGGTTTTTGGGGTCGCTGAATCCGAATCCGGGGTCAGATTAAACAATCAGATCTTTCTCAAGGTCAGTTGAAGGTCAAATTATCGAAATACATGAAAATACACTAAAACCATGGTATCTTGGGTTTTTTTGGTGCGCTGTATCTGAATCCGGGCTTATTACAACCCTATCAGGTCATGGTCAAGGTCAGTTGAAGGTCAAATCATAAAGATTCATAAAAAGTAGAGTCAAACCATGACATTTAGGGGTTTTTGGGGTCGCTGAATCCGAATCCAGGGTCAGTATAGTCTCATAAGGTTATATTTATGGTCAGTTCAAGGTTAGTTCAAGGTCATGGACGTAAAGAGAGTGAAAAAATTAGTTATAAACTGAAACAATGCAAAAGGTAATGTAAACCATAAAGCAAAGAACAATGTATATGCAAGTACAATCGTATCCTTTAAAACTATATCATAGTTTGCTGCTCCTTCATTTACTTTAAATTTGTTAGAAGTATATGCAATTCAATAAAATACCCGTAAAAATATTAAGCCCATTACTCTTTTTTATGGTAACGAACTATTTTATTGTCAAATGATCTACGAAGTGGATTACGCTTCCGCTTCTCCGATGTTGATGGTAGATCTCTTTTTAACGACCAACAGTAATCTGCTAACATATTTACGTCCCATCTTCCTTGGTACCTGCGCTCCATTTCCTTGATATCTTGGTGAAATCTCTCTCCCTGCTCTTCGCTGTAATCACCTAGGTTTTCTGGAAATTCATCAACATGCGAATATAAAAAGTGTAATTTTAGATTCATTAGGCAGCCTTGATTTTTGTAACTATTTACTAAATTTAAAACTATTTGTTGGTAATTTGTATTGTGTAACAGAATGGCTTTTAAACTTCTCGTTGACGAATCGATGAACAATCTCCACTCGTTAGGGTTGTAACATCCATGTTTAAAGCAATTCATCAACCCAACTATATCTTTGCAGTAAACTAAGGAAAATTCTTCATCGTTAGCGAAATAATCACGATATTTCTTATCTCTGTCTCGGTAGTAAGAAACATTAATTTTTCCAGCTTCATTAGTATTTTCTTTTAGCCATGAAGCCAAGTACTCCGCCCCATCCTTTGGTAGGCCCAAATCGCGTATCAGATCATTCACTCTTTCCTGTGGAAGTGGACCTTTCTCCTTCTTAGTATTGTAGGGGATGTATTCTTCGTCACTTGTATCACTTGTACTAGCAACGTCATTGTCTTCATCAGGCGCTATTTCTTCTTCCGCAATAATATCTCCTTCCTCCATTTCTTCTTCTAAGATTTCATCTTCATCATGTCTTTCTAAATTTTCCTCAAGATCCATACTTACACTTGCGTACATAACCAGTGGATCTTCTCTTTTATCAATTGATGATTCATATATAGGTTTCGTGACACTTTCAACGTTAGCGTAATTAATTTGCGACTTGTTTTTACTATTAACTCCATGCAAATTTGTATTACAAAAATAACAGTCTTCTTTTCTTAAAGGTTCCTTCCATATCGTAGGCACTTTCATTTTTACTTCAGTTTTACCATTTTTGTCTTTCTGTAGCATTTTCCTACATATTGCGCATATGATTTTAGGAACCCAATCAAATTCATCAATTTTCATGTCTAAATCAAACATGTTCTTGTACTGCTCTTTAATATTTTGATTGATTGAACAATCTCCACTCGTTAGGGTTGTAACATCCATGTTTAAAACCACAGCTCAAAAGAACCGTGAGCAGAGCTGTCTTCATTATCGGGTTTCTCTCTCGGTGTAAGTCCCAAGGCGATTAATGTTGACTATCTTGGGTTTGTGTTAAGGTCTTCTTTCCCAAGAGGTTTCCAAAGTCATGTTACAGTAATCTTCATCTCCCTTGTATCACTCGTATTTCCTACTTGATACGAACGGATATGAATATGCTGTTTGTTTGCCCCAGGGTACCTCCACGTGGTGACGGTGGGCAACGACCGATTCTTTTTTTTCGGTCGGCTAAACCCCTGGGTGAAGGCTTTAGAGCCGTCATGGCAGACAAACAACAAAAAATTACGATGCAGGGATTCGGAACCCCAGTATCGGCGGCTGGTCAGGGTGAGCAAGCGGGCCCGCAGTCGTCGTCATCAAGCGACCGCAGCTCTTTGTTAGTGGGAAACTTGGCTTTGGAAGAGTATAATACTACAAGAATTTATCACTTGAGGTCTGGTGACCAAGAATGCCTTATAGCAAAACGGGATAGTTTTTGTTACATTTGTAGCAAGTATGAGACCCCACAAAATAGAAGAAAAAAGAGATCTACCATCAACATCGGAGAAGCGGAAGCGTAATCCACTTCGTAGATCATTTGACAATAAAATAGTTCGTTACCATAAAAAAGAGTAATGGGCTTAATATTTTTACGGGTATTTTATTGAATTGCATATACTTCTAACAAATTTAAAGTAAATGAAGGAGCAGCAAACTATGATATAGTTTTAAAGGATACGATTGTACTTGCATATACATTGTTCTTTGCTTTATGGTTTACAATACCTTTTGCATTGTTTCAGTTTATAACTAATTTTTTCACTCTCTTTACGTCCATGACCTTGAACTAACCTTGAACTAACCATAAATATAACCTTATGGGACTATACTGACCCTGGATTCGGATTCAGCCACCCCAAAAACCCCTAAATGTCATGGTTTGACTCTACTTTTTATGAATCTATCTGATGGGGTTAAACTAACCCTGGATTCGGATTCAGCGATCCTAAAAACATATAAGTACCGTGGTCAAGTTTTTGGGACTTACAATTTTTTTTTTGTGGGGCTGTGTAATGTATGTATTCTCGAATGATATTTCTATGCGCCTTGGGCCGAATATACCTTGCATTGCTACAGTACATTGAAAGTAAAAATATAATTTAATTTAGTGAATTAAAGAGGAAAAAGTGATTTTTTGATAATAATATTTAAATAATAAAAATAATGTTAAAAATGGAAAAAGGTAGAGATTGTACTATAGCAATGGAATTTTCCCGGAATGAGGGGGGTTCAATAGCCACGCACATCTAACAGTTTTCTTGGCACCACGCATAGATCGCATCTTCGGCGTGTTTACACTCTCGAGCGGCTCAACCATGCGGGTGGTGACAGACAGGGAGCAGAAGGCCCCTAGTCATCGGTTAAGTTTATTTTTTATGGAAGCTCTGTCGCCGACTCGAGACGCTGCTCGAGACGCTTTCCCAGGAACGCCTTTCTATCAGTTCATACACGTGCAGTTTTATTGCTCTCAGCTCTCGGTCTCGATATGCTTATCGGATCCGTAGAGTTTAGAGTATGCACCACAGAGATTACTTGCCTCGACCCTGGGACAGATTCTCTGCTGGCTTGCAGCTGTCGAACCCTCTCAAAGTCGTGGCAAGCATATCTGTATATAAAATTAGAAAAAGAGAGGACCGCGGAGGTAGAGAGGAAAAAAAAAATAATTATGAAAATATGGCTTTGACATTCGTTGCATGAATGTATACGTTTCATGCATTTTGTATTACGGAGACGTAACAATACATACATACATACATGCATACATACATGCATGCATGCATACATACATACATACATACATACATACATACAACCTCAAAAACATCGACATTTATCAAAATCTTTGTTCCGAAAATTTCTTCATTTCTAGCTACCAGTAAATGATTCTCAAAATTCCAGAGAATTTCGGAACACGCATCCCTGATACTTTCCTTGTTAGTCCCTCAGTTTGAGAGTTCGGATGATACTTCCTACAAGGGTAACTTCATATACGTTCAGTTCAGTTTTTTCCCTCAGTTTGAGAGTTCGGATGATACTTCCTACAAGGGTAACTTCATATACGTTCAGTTCAGTTTTTTCAAGTAGTACTATAATGGAAAATCTATCCAAATAAATATTTTAATGACATGAACCGTACATGGGCATATATGTTCATAATTGTTCAGATATGTACATATGAGCATTTCTCAAAGTAACGTCCAACTTCGTTCTTTGTCAATTATATCATACAATATGCAATACAAAAAAATTTCAAGAAAATCTTCAAGAAAAGTTTGTTTTACATATTCAATTTCTACAATGTCCAGATAACATCAATGAATATGAAAATAATGTATTAGAATAACCAAATTCTTTACTCCGTCGATTTTTCCAGTTGAAGCTTGAAAAGTACTATATAGTATACTCTTTTTTATATCCAATAATCCATCGTTGTATTAATTGTAAGATATTCTTTTCGGTATGAAATAAACATATTCTTTAATTATAAAACATAATCTTTAAGCATTCTAATATTTATTTGTATACCATTCTACCACGCTGTAAATTTATCGACGGAGTTTGAACATAAATAATTCATAGTGGTTTTTGACATAAGAAAAAAAATTGATAACATTTTTTTTTCACGCCTATGTTTATCATTAAATGACCTATTTTCGAATTGTAAACTATAAAAAATTATTTTCAAGTGCTTACGATTTTTTAGTATTAATAGTACATTTCGACGCGGGTGCGGAAGTAGATAACTTGTATTTTTTTAGTTCCGGTATCTTACGTTCACCCTCCTCTAGGGCCAGCGACCTACGGCATAGCGTAGTTGGCGTAGGCTATAATACGGCACTGCATCCAACACATACTGGGATGCAGGGTTATACTAATTACAGTAAAATACAGTTTCATAACTCTTCACTTAAACATGGTCATTCTATTTCACGCGATATGCATTTGGATTCTGTCTAATAAGAAAGTAAATAAAGAAGACACTTCTTTAAATAATATTACTCAAGATTCAATATGCACACAAGTAAAAATATCTTAAGTGAACAGTTATCGATGCCAGCTCGAGTTACTATTAACCAGATTTAAGTAATGTTAGGTGATTAACGTGGCGTTCTTTCATGAAACCCAAGCTTACAGATGCTTTCAATTATTAATAAGTAATTAATACCTTTTCTACTATACAGGAAATATTGCTTACCTTCAAATCCACATAACTATCCATAAAATCCACTAATTTATCATATTATTTCTGGTTGTCCATTAATTTTGGCACATTTTTCTATTGATTTATACTGGAAAGAATACAGAACATATTAAAAAACTAGGCATAGCTCATAAACATTATCAGGATAGTAAATATGTAAATAGAATATAAGTTCATCTGTAGTTTGTAAAAGTTATTACGTAATATTTATGAAAATAAAGGGTTACATAAAAATATTATAAATTTTCAGCAGTAAAAGTTCAAGTGATACTCTATTCAATAAATGGTAATGAAAACAATGCAATAAATTTCAACTTACCAACGTATTATTAAATAGCTTTGTACGGCCATCACAGAACCTAGAACAAATCAAAGAATACACAAAGTATCAAACGTAATATGTGATAAGAGAGAGAGAGAGAGAGAGAGAGAGAGAGAGAGAGAGAGAGAGAGAGAGAGAGAGAGAGAGAGAGAGAGAGAGAGAGAGAGAGAGAGAGAGAGATAGATAGATAGATATACTTTTTATTCGTCAGAAGACAAAATCTTACAATTTCATATACATGTAGTTATAATTATAATTAAAAAATATCAGTCGATTTAATATAATTGTTATCTTAACTTTCACTTATTGCATATTTCTTATTAAAATAATAATTCACTTTATCAGTTCGTCAGTTTATAAAATTTAAATGTAATGAACTAGTCACAGTCAAATATCACAGAAAACGCTTCGTCAAAAAAAATAATAATACATAGAATAAAAAATAAATACAATAAAGATAACATAAATATAAAAGAATACATACACATACTTTGCTAAATCTTTGCGTATACTATCACGTCTAAATTTAAAACACACTCATTCATAACACTTTAACAATCACGCTAATAAATACATTCACACCTAATTAACACTAAACATATTGAATAAATAAATAAATAAATTAATAAATAAATACGTCGAATAAATAAATAAACAAGATAAATAATTAAATTAAATAAATAAATAAATAAATTTAAATAAATAAATAAATTAAATAAATAAATAAATTAAATAAATAAATAAATTAAATAAATAAATAAATAAGTTTTAATAAATAAATAAATAAATTAAATAAATAAATAAATAAGTTTTAATAAATAAATAAATTAATTAAATAAATAAATAAATAAGTTTTAATAAATAAATAAATAAATTAAATAAATAAATAAATAAGTTTTAATAAATAAATAAATTAAATAAATAAGTTTTAATAAATAAATAAATTAAATAAATAAATAATTTAAATAAATAAAAAGCCTAAATAAATACTCGACTCATTTTTTATTTCTGAACATACTTTTCACCATGTAATTGCTTAAGGTGCCTGCTAAACGCCGTTTTAAATTTACAAAAAGATGGCAGGCACCTCACACTGCTCGGGAGCGAATTCCAGAGGTGCGCACCTTGAACTCTGAATGAGAAAAGGCCCTTATCGGTGCGCGACCCCGGAACCGAGAGCTCTTTCATACCACCCCTACTTGAAGTCCTGGCCTGGTTTTTTTCAAAGAGGGCAGTAAGATACGGTGGCTGCCGCATGACAACCGCTTTGTAAAGCAGCAGCCCCATAAAATACTCCCTCCTCACCTTCAAATCTAACCAGTCCAGTTTTTTCCTGTAGGCGGTGATATGCTCATCCCGCCTAACACCACATATGTATCTCACACATGCATTCTGTAGACGTTGTAGTCGTGTCTGGAGCTCCCCTGACACATCAAGAAGAACCACTGAGCAATAATCTAAGTGAGGTAGTACCAGTGCACATGCCAGCTGCTTCCTCAGTATCTCTGTGGTGCTTGAACGGAAAAGTTTTAAGCTATACAGAGCCCTATTTACCTTTCTACTGACCGCATTCAGTTGCGGCTTCCATGTCAACCCTTCGTCCATCACCACGCCGAGGTTGGTGACTGTATCGACAAAGGGAACGTGTACGCCGGTCTGTATCTCAATGCCTTGCAAGTCAAGGCTCTGAACCTGTTTGGTGTTGTGATCAGATCCAAAAATGATCGCCTTTGTCTTGCCGACATTGAGGCGCAGGCCAGCTGACGTTGCCCAGTTCGACACTGCTTGTGCTACAGCCGACATGCGACCGATACCATCACGAAGACCTTTCAGGGTCACTTGTGTGTAGGTTTGCAAGTCGTCAGCGTAAAGTATGTGTTCGACACCATCTAAGTCGAGTGCGTCTTGTAAGTCGTTTATGTACAGGCTGAAACGCAGGGGTCCCAGGACTGAGCCCTGTGGAACGCCAAGATTGGTGGTTAGCCAACCTGAATCCCCGTTTGTGATTGTGACGACTTTCTGTCGTCTCCACATGATATATGACTTAAGCCACAGGAGAACACTCCTGGAGAATCCCATGCGCATCAGCTTACGCAGCAGTTTAGTGTGTTAGATGGTGTCGAATGCTTTGCTAAAATCAAACATTAACAAAATAGTCAATAGTTTTTTGTTGTTGTTAATGCCTGATCTTATGTCCTCCGTCAGTTTCAGTAATGCTGTCTGTGTACTGTGATTCTGTCGAAAACCAGTCTGCATCGGGTCCAAAGTATTATTTTCTCGTAAGAAGTCAGTTATTTGGTCGTGTACGATTTTTTCAAGGACCTTAGAAAGGAAACTCAGTAGGGCAATTGGTCGGAAATCTGACACCGTAGATGGGACAGGCTTCTTCTTCAAAGGCACCAACCGAGCTCCCTTCCAAGCTCCCGGAAAAATGCCACTGGACAGAGAGGAGTTAAAGATCTTAACAATATGATCTCCCACAAACGGAAGAGCCTTAGCCACTATACTTTGGGGAATGTCGTCTTCCCCTCTGGCTTGTGATGAGAAGTGGGCAACAGCCAGAACCACGTCCGAGAAGCTGACTTCTCGGAAAACAAAACCGTCATCACTGGCAGTGGTCAGGACGTTGTCAAGTTCTTCATCACCCTCATTTTGGGAGATCGACACCCCTGCAAAGTGGGCATTGAGCTCTTCCGGTGAGAAACCATGAAGCTCCTCTCTTGTCTTTGGCAGAAGGCCCAGAGCCTTGAGCTCTTTCCAGATATCTTTCTTATTATTAATCGCTTCAGAAATTTTATTTTGTAAAAATCTTTCCCTTGTTTCCTTCGTTCGTAATTCAGCTTCAGCTGCAAGGCCCTGATACTCCCGCCACAGTCTGTCGTCATTGGTCCACGAATAGCGTCTTCGTACGGAGTCACGTTTTTTGTAAAGATGTATTAGTTCAGCATCAACCCATGGTGGATTTGTTTTCTTTTTCGGTATGAATTCTTTTAACGGTGCAATTTTATCTATCACAGCCATGAGGTTGACACTGAGGCACTCTAATTGACTGTCAACACTCGCCGTGGGACCATCGATCCGCGACCAATCACAGTCAGCTAGGTGAGACAGGAGGTCGTCTTGCTGGATCGACTTAAAATCCCTGTAGCTGAATGATTCAACCACAGGGGATGCAGCAGTTTCGACCCCAATCTCGACCTCTATGATGTTATGATGACTGGGAAAAGGCGCCGGCCGATTGTCCCTGCTCAGTACAACGTCATTATTATCTGTCAAGATCACATCAATCCACGTGTGAGAATCCGTGAGATGATGAGTCGCACCATGATCAATTATTTAAAGGTTAAGATCATCAGCCAACCGTCTAACAAATTTCGCATCGGCTGACGTTCCGAGTAGGTTCGCATTCAGATCTCCCATGATAATTTTGTGACTAAAGTCTTGAGTATGTATCGTCAGTTTGTCTATTAAGTCCGAGCCCTGTAAAAACGGTACGTGTGGTGGTCTGTATATTAAAGCAACAAAGACGGGGGGAAGGCTGCCCTGCTGAACACTGCACATTAAATATTCAGGTATAAATGGTCTGCCCTCCTGTGTTGTTGGAGAACTGCTTAGTAAATTTGTCTTGAAAGTGTTATGAATGTACAGGACTAGCCCGCCTCCTAGTTTGTTGCGATCAAGTCTAAGTAGTGAGTAGTCATCGATCTGAATGAGATCACTCCCAACATCAGGGTCAAGGTGCGACTCAGCAACCCCAAAGAGATGGTAGGTAGGACGAGCTGAAAGGTGTTGTTTAATCATGCCAATGTGCCCCTTCAGTGAGGTAACATTGACAAAACCTGCCCTCAGTCCCTTACAGTGAACCCCCCCAGCAGTGTCTGCGGATAGTCAATTTTTTGCAGCAGTTGACGGAATTACATTATTATCAATTTCGATTTCATTATCAACAGTTTTGTTTTCAGTATTTACAGTTTGAGATGGTTGATTAATGGCATATGATGCCACAATTGTCTGTAAATCAGCCGCAGATGAAAATTCATGAGAGACATCGCCATCGCGCCTCTTCACCAGGAAACGGCCCCCTCTATGCCAAACATATTTAAAATTAAGTCTCATCGCAAGGGCCTTGAGACTTCTATATTTAATAAAACATTCTTTTGTTAACAATTCATTTATAAAAATTTTCCCATTTATAATCCCATCCCTTGTGTCCTGGTCAAGAGCTGCAATGTCGACATCTCTAGCATGAAAGCCAGTGATAAGCTTTTTGGCTCGCATTATTCTCTCGCCTAACGCACTGCTGGAAAGGGTAACAACCCATGGTGACCTTCTACGTTCGCTGTTTGTATCTGCTAGTGCCGCAGCTGTTGATTCTTCTGACCGAAGCAGGCGTGTGCCTATTATATCAATTTTTTGTGTTGATGGAAGGACACGGCACAGTATCGCGTGTGCGACGTCAACACGCTTAGAGACATCACCGTCGAAAATGTTTGAAATAATGAGCTCTGTATTACCGCTTTTAATGTTTTTACTGTGCATTGTCCCCCCATCAATCGTTTGCACCCGCGTGCTTCGTGCAGGTGATGCCGCAGCGTAAGCATTGTCGTTATTATACTTATTCAAACGCCTAGACATTTTATTTCTACTATTTACAATTTGGATAAACCCGTCATTATTGCTTTCACAATTGTCAATTGTTTCGCTTATATCACTATAATTGTCAAGTAAGATACTATTCGTAGCAGACGCATTATTAGCAGTATTACATTTTTTTGTACTTATAAGAGAAACGGTATTGTTTTGTGTACTGGGTAGTACTGCGATTTTTTGGAATTCTATTTTATTTAGTATGAGTTGGTTATCTTTTTGGATGTTCTCAACATTTCTTTCAATTTTCTCAATAGTAGTAGTATATACAGAGGTAAAATCTTCTTTTGTTATTATTTTTTCTATTTTTGTTATTATTTCCTTGTTGTCACGTTCAACTCTATTGATCTTATTTGTTAAATTTAGGAAATCGTTTTCAAAAGTGTTTAATACAAGATTATCAATTTTAGTCTGTGACTCGAGATTTGTCTGCTCTAGATTATCGATTTTATCAATTAACATGCTATAATTTACCTCTGTATTGGTCAATAAAGTGTTCGTTTCTACATTATTATCATGTAATTTTTTATTTTTAATTTTTAGGTTATCTATTTCTTGATAAAGCACTTGCTTCTCCTTTTTCATCTCCTCCAGCTGGGAGTGTTGTTTCGACAGTTTTTCCTCAATTTTTTGCAGCTTAGAGTCAATTGAAAGTGCCAAAGTATGTACTGCTGGTAACGTATTTAGCCTATTTACAATTGCCTCCAATCTGCCTTCAATAGAGGTGCAATGTCTAGCAAGTGCATTATCAATGTTTCTTGAGGTAGAATTCGCGTACTCCACTAGGCAGGAGACCGTTGTTCCCTTTTTTAACGCGGTACTATCTAGCATACGGATGACGGACGCATTTATATCATTAATACTGCTGTTATTTTTGGAGAAGGAGGACTGTGAAGTATTATTAGCTCGGTCCGCATTCTTGGCCGTGACGTCACTCGGGGATTCCCCACTGTGCTCTGCTCCTGTACTGGAAATGGGCGGGCCTAGTGACGTCACAGGAGACTGTGAGGCCAACCGGAGTAGGCTGCTGGTGGGGGCGGGGCCTAGCCCCTGCAACGGAGAGAGTGAGGAGTTGGTGGGCGCGGCCTTGCTCGCCTGATTGGTGCGAGCAGCTGTTGCAGGCCTTTTATTGGCCGGAGTGGACGCGGCTAGCTCCTTCTCTTTCCCACTCATATTTTTGCTGGCGTTCGTCGCGCGCGCGACTGCCAACTCGAACATCGACCTCTTCGAGTCGATACATGACTGGCACGCTACCGCTTTAGTATGTAGCTGCAGTGCATTCCTTTGTACGCGGGTAAGCACTGCAAGAGGCTTGCACGCCGGATGGTAAGTAATATCGCATATGCAGCACTTACGTAGCGAGTTGCTGCTCCTAGGAACCTCCCCGCAGATGGCGCAGTTGTCGACCATGGTGTTAGTGGCGACAAAGATGAGTCGTGGAAGGTACTGATGGTGTGTCTAGGATGCAGCAGGTGTCGCCTCGGTGGTCACGTAGTTGCAGTTCGAGTCGGCAGATGGCGCCTTGGTAGTATGGCGCTGCGTGCTGTGTGTCCAGAATGAAGTGGTACCTCTGGATTATGCTTCGTGCTTGGCTCCCGCCACTCTGCCGTGTTCACCTCTCTTAACCTCAAAAAACACCTGGCCGGGTGTTGTTGCTTGGATGTTGAAAGCCGTGCCGATGGACCAGTGGAAGCTGTGATTTATTATCACAGCTATGGTTAGAATGTTCCACTGTGCAGGCACCACAACAGACCGGCTCACAGGCGCAGGAGGCAGCAGAGTGCGGTGTAAATGCAGGAGCCAAAACACGAGCAGGTGCACCCAGCAGACGCGCGACGGACGAGAGAGAGAGAGAGAGAGAGAGAGAGAGAGAGAGAGAAAGAGAGAGAGAGAGACAGAGAGAGAGAGAGAGAGAGAGGACGAAATTTTACAACTGCATGTACATATATAGTTATAATAAAAATATTAGTCAATTTTATACATTTGTTATCATACACTTTACATTCATATTGCGTTTTCTTAAATACAAAATAAAAACATTATTCGCTGTAACAGGTCGTCAATTTATAAAATCTAAATATAATGATCTAGTCATAGTCAAAAGGTTCATCACAGAATACATGTTGTCATACACAATAATAAATAAATAAATATAATAAAAGATAACAAAATAAAATAAGATAAAAAGAATATATATACAAACCTTCAAATTGCACGTACATCAATCACGTCGTAAAATAAAATACACACTCATTCATCTGACATTCTTACAACTATTTACGCTAATAAATACTCTCTACTTAACATTTAACACTTAAAATAAATTAAATAAATAAATAAAATAAATTAGGACTACACAGAAATGGACGAAAACAAATTATTTATCACTATCCGCAGGTTTACTTCTGCATATTCCCGTCACCATGTAGTTGTTTAAGGTGCCTGACCAATGCCGTTTTAAATTTGCAAAAAGATGGCAGGCACCTCAGACTGCTTGGGAGCGAGTTCCAGAGGTGCGCACCTTGAACTCTTTTTTCAAAACGGGCAGTATGATATAATGGCTGCCGCATGACAATCGCTTTATAAAGCAACAGCCCCATAAAATACTCCCTTCTCGCCTGTATGTCTAGCCAGTGCAGTTCCTCCCTGTATGAGGTTTTTTTTTGTTTTTTTTAACGTCGCTATGTTTGTGCTTCCATGTGGTGCTAATCGACGACGGGGGTCTGCGGTGTGTTTGTAAACAAAGCACATGTCATTTTTACAGTAGTGCTTGTATCAATCGGCAGAGACTAGGATTCGAACCCGGGTCACCGGCGTGGGAATCCGACACTCTATCGACTGAGCCGCCGCAGGCCCTTAGGAGGTTATATGCTCATCGCGCCTAACACCACATATGTATCTCACACATGAATTCTGTAAACACTGTAGTCGTGTCTGAAGCTCCCCTGATACGTCACGAAGAACTACTGATCAGTAGTCTAAGTAGTAAAAGTGAGGCAGTACCAGCGCACATGCCAGCTGCTTCCGTAGTGCCTCCGTGGTGCAAAAACGGAATAATTTGAGACTATACAGAGCTCTATTTACTTTTTTATTGACCGCATTTAATTGCGGTTTCCATGTTAACCTTCCGTCCATCACCACGATGAGGTTAGTAACTGTATCGACAAAGGGCACGTGTACGCTGGCCTGCATCTCAATGTCTTGCAAGTCAAGGCTCTGAACCTGTTTGATGTTATGATCAGATCCAAAAATAATCGCCTTTGTCTTGCCGACATTGAGGCGCAGGCCAGCTGCCGATGTCCAATTCGTCACTGCTCGTGCGACAGTCGACATGCGACTGATACTGTCACGAAGACATTCCAGGGTTACTTGAGTGTAGGTTTGCAGGTCGTCAGCGTAGAGTATGTGTTGAACATTAACAAAATGAAAAAAAATTTTTTGTTGCTGTTAATACCTGTTTGTATGTCTTCAGTGAGTTTTAGTAGTGCTGTCTGTGTACTGTGATGCTGTCGAAAACCAGTCTGCATCGAGTCCAAAGTGTTGTTTATTCATAAAAAGTCAGTTATTTGGTCATGTATTATTTTTTACAGGACTTTGGAAAGGAAACTCGGCAGAGCAATTGGTCGAATGTCTGGCACCGTGGATGGGACAGACTTCTTCTTCAAAGGCGCCAATTGATCTCCCCTCCAAGTTCCCGGAAAAATGCGACTGGACAAGGAGGAGATAAACATTTTAACAATGTGATGTCCCACAAACAGAAGAGCCTTAGCCACTATACTTTGGGGATGCCGTCCTCTCCTCTAGCCTGTGATGAGAAATGAGCAACAGCCAGAACCACGTCTGAGAAACTAACTTCTCGAAAGACAAAGCCGTCATCACTGGAAGTGGTCAAAACGTTGTCAAGTTCTTCATCACTTTCACTTTGTGAGATCAACACCCCTTCAAAGTGGGCATTGAGCTCTTCCGACGAGTAACCATGAAGCTCTTCTCTTGTTTTTGGCAGAAGGTCTAGAGCCTTGAGCTCTTTCCAGATCTCTTTTTTGGTATCAAGAGCTTCAAATATTCTATTCCGCAGAAAAATTTCTCGCGTATTCTTTGTTCGTATTTCAGCTTCTGCTGCAAGGCTCTGATACTCCCACCACAGTCTGTCGCTTTTGGTCTGAGCGTAACGTCTTCATACATAGTCACGTTTTTTGTATAAATATGCCAGTTCAGCATCAACCCATGGGGGACTCATTTTCTTTTTTCGTATAAATTCTTTTAAGTGCGCTATTTTATCTATCACGGCCATGAGGTTGACGCTGAGGCACTCTAGTTGACTGTCAATACCTGCAGCAGAACCATCAAGCGGCGACCAATCACAGTCAGCTAGGTGATACAGGAGGTCGTCTTGCTGGATCGATTCAAAGTCCCTGTAGCTAAAAGAGTCAGCCACAGAGGATACAGCAGTTTCGACCCCAATCTAAACCTCTCTGATGATATGATGGGGGACTGGGAATAACTGGGAAAGGGTGCCGGCTGATTGTCGCTGCTCAGCACAACATCATTGTCATCTGTCAGGATTATATCAATCCATGTGTGAGAGTCGGTGAAATGATGAGTCGTATCATGATCAACTATTTGAAGGTTGAGATCATCAGCCAACTGCCTGACATATCTTGCATCGGCTGATGTTCCGAGTAGATTCGAATTTAGATCTCCCATTATAACTTTATGACAAAATTCTTGCGTATGAGTAGTAAGTTGGTCAGTCAAATCAAAGCGCTACAGAAACGGTACATGTGGTGGCCTATATATGAGAGCAACAAAGACGAGGGGAAGGCTGCCCTGTTGAATACTGCACATTATGTATTCAGGTATTAACGGCCTGCCCTCCTGTGCGGACCCAATCGGATGTGGCTTAGATGGCATTTCCTACATCCCTCGAAAAAAAATTTATTATTATTATTATTATTATTATTATTATAAAAGATTCATATGTATTATTATAAAAAGAGAGATTCATATTCATTATAAGCTAAATTGAAAATGCACAAGGACGTTGACAACATCTTGACCATCTACGCTGCGATAGTCTGTTATCCACTGCTTGAGTGCCTGAACATTCTGCGCGGCACACACAGGCCGATGTGTGAGTTGGTGATGATCACAGATTAGAAAGTCGTTCTTGCAGAGTTTCCTCAGCGATGGACACCCCAGAACTTTCATGTCGACTACGTTGATAGGTATTGTCAACTTTTTCTGAATCCATGGCTTCCTCTCCAGACCTTTGGCGAAGATTTTGTTGGCTCCTTTTATGGCATTCGTCAAGGTTTTTTTCACCTTCTCGTACGGTATATCTCCAGCACCCCAGGGGATGCCCGTGAAGTTGTTTTCTACCCAGCGGTTCTCGCTTTTGTTCTTAGCTCTCAGATGTCCCCAACAGCATGACGGTTCGAACAGATACACCAATGGTATTGCATTATCCACCAGTGCGACCACAGCCAGTTCCTTGCAGTAGCACTACGCATCTTTCTTTATACCCATAAGCCATGAGTGGGTCTACTTCGTCGATTATTTTTAGGTTAGATAACTGCCTAGTAGGATGTCTGAGAGTATTAGTAGGCACCTTCTTTGACTTTGTGAGAATACGAAGCCAAGGTTGCCCATTTCTAACATATCGATCTTGATTGAACTCCGGTGAACTTGACTCCTTCTCGATTTGATTCATCAGAGATCTTATGTATTCTGCAAGATAAGACCAAGTCCATCTGGAGAGGAGAGTCTTCTTCTTCGATATTGACGGAAATGTTATCATACGATAGAAGCGATGCTTTACTGCTCGAGGGCCTACCACCTCCGATGAGAAAGTTGGTCGAGGTGGAGTCTTGTTTCTCGCTGGTCTCCATAGACGATGTGGTAGGCATCGAGAGGGTCGACGACGTGGTGATCGACGACAACGACGATCTTTCCTTCTTGCGCATAAACCCATTATCTGGAGAATGAGATCTTGCACACGGTCCTGCGCACCGTCTGTCGACAAAATTTGACATTCATCTTGATGTACAAGTTCCTTGTTTACCGAGCAGCTTGTCTCTGGAGTTTCGATCCAGGGTCGATGAGTTGCTCGAAGAGTTAAAAGTTGAATTTCCAACTCAGACTCCCGACAGATCGTAGCAGCATTCTCGTTCAAGCATCTTTGTTGTTGTTGTTGTTGACAATTTACCAAGGAGCCATGCATTTGTCCTGGAATACGATGAGATATGAGATGCAGAGTCAACTCTACTGTTCTATATAGTGCAGCAATGCTTTCATTTAGTGGATCCATCTCAGTCGATCTGCTCCACTTGGCTTCATAGAATGATATGAGCCAGCCAGCTCATTTGCGATTTTTATAAGTTAGGGAGGACAAAGGGAGAGAGAGGGAGAGAGAGAGAGAGAGAGAGAGAGAAAGAGAGAGAGAGAGTTTTTAGCAAGCTTGCATACTCCTTTATCTACTGTGACATATAAATTGTATTCCAACATTAAATAGTTTTTTTGGCTCTGGAAAGAGCCGATTGTTTCAGGTTTATTTCAGCATCTGCATAGTCTACTCTGCGTAGGCGGATAATAAGTTCGACAGAACGTCGAGAAGTAATCTTGGAGGTAGAATGGTATCTAACTCTAGGTCCTTCTCGACGACTATACCGTTCTATAGCATCCTCTCTCCTCTGAAAAAACACTTTGAGATCATCTTGCACGGTCGAGCGTCGTGGCGAACGCTTCCGATTTCTCGAAGTTTCCGCAGTAGGAAAGCGAGCTAGTGGTGGAATTAACCATCTCCATCACATTACACGCCCGTTCACAGAATGACATCGAGGTGTCTCAGGAAGAAGAGTCGATGGAGCTGTAACGCGAGGTATTGGAGGTAGCGGTGAATTAAATGCAAGTGGTTTCTTCATAAGTTGAGACGTTCTGGGAAGCGGTGAGAGAGGCGTTAATGCCTGCTTGAAAAGCAAAGACTGTGGTATCAGAGGTAGAGGTAAAGGAGGTGTAGAAGGCCAAATCGGCCACCTTACCATCTCCTCGTTCGGCGATACTACAACTTCAATTTTCATGTCCGAGTCAACGTGATTCTTGTTGTTACCTCGGCTCTGGACACTGTCGCTGCCTCACTCGTAGTCTGCAGTTCGGGGTTTGATCCCTCACGAACCATAATGCCGTTCACCTCGTGGAATACCATTGTCGACGGCGAATCCTCCAGCACGATCGGGCGGGTTCGTCGGCAAGCAATTATAATGTTACGCTTTTTAAGCAACCTACCTCGTCCACAGTACAACATATACTGCTAAAATTGGCTATCTGTCCGCTCTTTTATAGGCTTCTGAATAAAATATAATAAAGAAAAATAAAAGAGAAAAATGTTGGTTCCAACGTTTTGAATTATTTTAAAAAATACATATTCTATATATTGAAATATATTGTATGATACAAAATGTATCTACCCAATATATTCTCGAATCCTGCAAAGATAAAAAGAAAAGAGAATGCATTCAGCATTGTCAATGATCCTCTAGCCCTCTCTCTCTCTCTCTCTCTCTCTCTCTCTCTCTCTCTCTCTCTCTCTGTGTGTCTCTCTCTCTCTCGCTCTATATATATATATCTCTCTCTGTCTCTGCTCAAATGCCGAATACGAACTCAGCTGCTCAGCGCTCACGAATCTGGTTTTGTGCTCTGCGTAAGGCTGCTCCGAGCCAATGAGAGCGCGTTAACTGTATGGAGTTGACTGCATAAAATATCAAATGCTCAAGTTACTGGAGTTTAGATATTCTACGATTACCTAGCTTTCCGCTGCTGCTGGTCATCCTCTGGTCATGCCCTGGTTGTCGTCCACGACTGCTTCGCTCGAGATCTGCTATGCTACGAAGCGCAGAGTAAAATGAGCTCTCCAGCTCGAAAGAACAGACTGTTACATTCAACGATAGAGCTGCTCCGAGCCAATGAGAGCGTGGTGGGAGAGGAGAAAGGTAACGCGAGGCAAGCGCGGAGATTCGAGTAAGAGTTCCTACGTTATCGCCGTTAGAACGGTGGTTCACTGTTCGATCTCCGGCTTACCTCGCTTATCCGCTTTCTCATCATCGGCTAGTCGTCATCCTCCAGGACTCCGTTCTTCTCGGCTGAAAAGAGAAAAGTGAGCTTTGCTGCTCGAAGGCGTCGGCTTTTACACTGACCGGTAGAGCAGCTCCAAGTCAATGAGAACGCGCCGGCAGGTGAAAGTATGGTGAGAGAAGAGAAAGGCAATGCAAGGCAAGCGCGAAGGCTTGGAGTGGGGTGGGGGAAACAAGCTTTGTTGTAATGTGAACACAACTCGCATGCTGGTAGAGCATCGACCTATGAGGGGGTACACTATTACAGGCTGCTGGCCTATAGTAGTGCCCTGTACAGGTGGCCTATACGGCTGGCGCTCATAGCAGGTCTGTTATACCTATACATGCAGCCCCTTGGCGTAGAAAACCTCTTGGTGTAGGAAGCCCCCTGGCGTAGCAAGCCCCTTGGCGTAGAAAGGAGATGGCGCAGTACCCGCATAGCGCAGAATACGAATACATTTAAATATCATACCTCATTCGTATCTATAACATTCTTATATACTCAAATAACTATTTTGACATAAAATATGTCATTCTATACTCATATAACCTGAAAAATTGATATCAAATAAGTATAATGAAAAAAAATACGTATACATATAAAACAATTTAAGACTATCCTTTCGGAGCTTTGTAATTTCCTCAGTAAAATGTCCTTCTACGTAAAATTTCTATAGGAAGCAGGTATTATTTTTACCTTATTTATGTTGGTTTTTCTGAAAATAAAAGTAGACACAAAGAACTCAAATTTTTCAAATGCTCAGATTAGTAATTACACTTTGATACTTATGACATTTAATGAATTTCTTATGCTGATACACCGTTTTCGATCCACTCTTTATACTGTCAAAATAATATATTTAACATCTGATAGAAGTAAGCTTGGAATTGTCTGCATCGGTAAAACAGATAATGTCCTACGTGATACACTATAGTGTATACTGTAAAAGTTAATATGAAACTCACGCGAATTTTGAAATCGCAGTACTATTAAAATGATAATTTAAGGTCTTTAACTATTTTATTTGACTTTATTAGTGCCAAAAATTTGATTTCTAAGTAGTAGATAGATAGTTTATAATTTATAGGGATCTTACCCCCTTAAATGTTACACGTTTCCACTTGATCCATCGACCGTCCCATTCAGAAATTTGTTATACGCCCATTACTAGGCTCTTTCGCGCAAGCTAAGAATAGCTAAGTTTAAATTGCGCGCCACCGAGAGAAATTACGAACAGCATAGTTCGCGCGCCGCCGCTAGGTGGATAAAGCACTCGAGACCCGTGTACTCGCTTGAGTTTACTGACTAGTAACGCCTAAGAGACGAGTATACGGCTTATTCAAAGAGATTGAGAATAAATCACGGAGTCAATTAAACTTTTGGTTTAATTATATTGCTTTCCCCCTTCTCCACTTACATCTATCTATCTTGTCACCGTCGACCTATCCGGATGACCAAGAGCGAGCAGCCCAGGGAGTACCAGCTCACTGAGACGGACTGGTGTCATCTGGCCTTTGCCAAGGACTACGCCGCCTGGGTGACCGCCGAGTTTCAAAGGAGCAGGACCAGGTCGACCGGCACTCAGACGTCGCCCCCAAGGTACAAGCAGCGGGATCAGAGCACGCAGATCAACACGCCAGCCACCTTCCAGATTCGGTAGATCACTTTATGGTGTTCCCGCAACGGGCCTCCTCCACCGGTTTCCGTCAACGACAAGGAAACCGTGCCTCCGACTGAGCCCGACTCCACACCTACGGACTTGACCACCCGTAAGAGTCAACCCGACGAGGCTACAATCGTCAGTCGGAAGCCCACACGACCACTCAAGCCGGGAAGTAAAGAAGGAAGGAGAGTGGAGGTGATCGACGTTTAACCTCTCACTCAGGCCCAACAGAAGCTACTACAGTGGAACTTCCAGCGCTACAAGCGCGGTTAGTTCCGATTTTTAAGGCCGATCCTTTTCAAGGGTTGGCCGCGCAGTTAAACTAATAAAAAGCGGGTAATAACCGCTAACTATATGAGCTTGTCTCATCGGCGACATAGTCGCTGGGTTGCTCCTCTGGAGCAACTCTAGGCTCGTGGAGAGCTAGGATGAGGGGTTAGTGCTGTGTCCTCCCTCTCCCAACGCAGAAGCATTCACGTGGGAAGACGAGCCAAGCTGTTTACAAGTTCCTACTGACGCCCACTGCTCCACTAAGAGCGCCGCCAACGCTCTGACCCCTGCGGACCTACTGGCACCGCCATTGACTGGCATGAGCCAGGGATTACTGAACGGCTAAGCGGTCTACGCTGCACATTCCTACTGACTCTCGCCTGCTCCACTAAGAGCGCCGACAACGCTCTGACCCCTGCGGGCCTACTGGCACTGCCATGGACTGACATGAGCCAGGGAACGCTGAACGGACTCTTCATTTACCTTAATGACATCCTCCTTTCCACTGAAAATCTAAGGAAGTACTCCTGCCATCCACATAGCCAAAGGCGCTCACCTTCCTGACTCCCACCATCAGGCATACATCAATTGACTGGCCCAACGTGGGGCCTGACTACGCCAGCTTAGGTCGGAGGCTGAGGGAAACCCACAAAAGACAGAGCTAGTAACCTGTGGGCAAACATTCAATGCCTGTACAACACTCTCCACCTAAGAGACCACAAACTCGCTCAAAATCACTACTTCTGGAAGTAGAAAAACACCCACTGGCGCCCATCACCACGTCTAGTAACGGCAGCAACGAAGAAGAGGTAGAGCAGATAAACGCGGAGATCATAGACGAGGCTGAAATTGTCCTACCAGTTCCAGACCCAACCGAGAGAAGACAACCTGGTCAAAATGGTCGACAACGTTGGAAACAACGGCGGAAACAATGACAACAACGGTAGAAATAGCGGGGTAGCAGGCAACCATGTAGGGTTACCACCTACTCTTCAAAATTGGGACGCATTCTGTCAGGCGCTCTACGGCCATAGACCTCCATTACCTGAGTTCAAAGGACTCAGCCATGAAGATCCCCATTGATATTTACGGCGATGCGAAGAGTACATCACCGCATATCAAACCCCAGAAACTCAGAGAACCAGGATATTGGAGAAGGGACTTCGCGGTGAAGCTGACAAATGGTGGCAGTGCTACAAGTCATTGAACTTCGAGTGGCAACGATTCCCAGAGCTGCTAATCAACCGCTACGGCAGCAACTCCATTAAAGGAGAATTAGTGGCACAGCTGTACTCCAAGAAACAAGGAGAAAAGGAATCCGTTGGCGCCTTCTTGCAGGAAAAATATCTGCTTTTCCAACGGATAAGGCCAAACGAGCAGGAAGCAGACGAATTCCAGACTCTACTTGGACTACTCAGACCTTCGCTACGTAGAGCACTCCGACCGATGGAACTAGCTGACTTTGCAGACCTCCTGGGGAAGGCTCTGCAAACAAAAAATGACGACGCCGACGAGAACCAAACCAAGGTCAAGCCAGCTAAACCAGTTGAGGAGCGCCCGACGAAAACAACGACCCAAGGAGCACAATACCTCCCCAAATGCTGGCACTGTCCGGAACGTCATTTTCATAAGGACTGTGCCGTGCTTAAGGTGAAGCAACAAAACCAAATCCCGAAACAGACGGGAAACTGGCGAAAGGCATCGGAGGAACCGGCAGCCGACGCCAATACAACAAGCCGGAAGTAAACAACACATCGAGGGCTGTGACAGACCTACCTCGGATAAGGGTAGAACTCGAGGGATTGGAAACCATAGCACTGCTCGATCCGGCCGCTATTGCGAGCCTAGTCAACACATCGATCCTGCCACTTAGTCAGGATGTTAAAAAATACGACACAACCTTCTACTTAGCCGCCGAAAGGTCAGAACTACAGATCACTGGAATCACAGAACTGAAGTTCAAAATCCAAGGGAAACCGTTTTCAATGGTAACTTTCTGCGCACCTTCACTACGCCACCCGCTGATACTTGGATTACCCTGGTTGGACAAGCAAGGTAGCATATTGGACCTCATACGCAACGTTCTCTACCTTGGCGAGCAGGAGCGCGTAACATCACCCTTACTCCGAGGCCTCAAGCAGAGACTTGAACCTTCGGTAATCAACTTCGAGTAGCTCCAGCATGGCTTAGCGGGTCCACAATTCGAGCACCTCCTGAGACTATTAAAAGATCACAGCGAGGTATTTGCTCCGATTGGGAAGAGGCTACCTCAAACGAAGACGATTAGTCACAAGATCCGGGTACTCAGCGAGCAACCATTCCATTGAGCGAACTTCGTCACCATATAGCTCCCCCATCGTTCTCGCCCAAAAGAAGGATGGACGCTTCAGGTTCTGCATAGACTACCGCCGACTCAACGGCATTACTGAGGACTCGACTCAACCCATACCATGGATACCGGACGCTCTCAAGGACCTAGGGGATGCTGAATGCTTCACCAGATTGGACCTTAAGAGCGGATATTGGCAGATACATATCGACCCGGATTCCAAGCAATACGCGGCGTTCACAACGCCGTCCGGAGGATGCTACAACTTCTTGGTTATGCCCTTTGGCCTCAAAGGAGTACCTGGTACTTTTCAACGACGCATGAGTCAGGAAGTACTTACCGGCTACATCGGAAAATTCTGCATCGTTTATCTCGATGACATCATCATCCACTCCAGAAACTTGCGGGAACACTTAACTCACGTAGCAAAGGTTCTGGAGCGATTACATCTACATGGACTGACAGTGGCTCTTGGGAAATATTGCTTTGCCATAAACGTCTCGAATACCTGAGACATGTCATCACCAACGAAGGTAACGAGGCTAAGCCTGCATACATCGAGGCCGTCATTGAAGCTGCCGTTCCAACTACAAGAAAACAACTCCAGTCTTTCTTGGGCACCTGCAACTGGCTACGAGAATACATTCCAAACTACTCTCTGGTCACAGCACCTTTGACTGACCTGACGAAGAAGAAGTATGTTTTTCGGTGGACCCCCAATGCCCAGGAAGCATTTGTCAAACTGAAAAAAAAGACCTCCCTAAACTTAGCAAGGACATTTTCTATTTAGGTTATATAAACTAATTGATAATTTGCCGTAAATTATCCGTAAATTATCCGTGAAGTCGAAAAATTTGCCGCGGATTTATTTTTAAAAATAATCGGGTACCCTGCTAACTTTAGAAAAAGTTAGCAGGGTATCCCCGTAAAACTACCAAGGAAGCATTCCACGTCATTGGGACAGGGCTTAAAATTTGCCGCTTTTTTGCCGTAAAACAACCCCGGACACAGATTTAGACGAAAATTTTTTTAAGCGCTCATAAGCGCCAGAATACTCTAACTCAACATGAAGTTGGCAGGGTACTCCCGTAAAATCCACTAGACTAGATCGTACACTATTGGGTTAGGGCTCAAAATTTGAAGTAAATTGTCCGTAAATAATTTGTACAGGCAAAAAAATTGCCGTAGATTTATTTTTAAAAATAACCGGGTATCCTGCTAACTTAGGATTAAGTTAGCAGGGTACCCCCTTAAAACTACCAAGGAAGCATTTCACATCATTGAGACAGGGTTTGAAATTTGCCGCCTTTTTGTCGTAAAGCCACCCTGTACTCAGATTTACTTGAAACATTTTCTACCGCGCATACGCGCCAGAATTCTCTAACTGAAGATGAAGTTAGCAGGGTACTCCCGTAAAATCCACTAGACTAGATCCTACACTATTGGGTAAGGGTTCAAAATTTGCCGTAAATTATCCGTAAATTATCTGTTAAGACGAAAAAATTGTCGCGGATTTATTTTTAACAATAACCGGGTACCCTGCTAACTTAGGGTTAAATTGGCAAGGTACCAACTTAAAACTACCAAGGAAGCATTTCACATCATTGGGAAAGGTTTTCAAATTTGCCGCTTTTTTGCCGTAAAGCCACCCTGTACTCAGATTTACTTGAAACATTTTCTACCGCGCATAAGCGCCAGAATTCTCTAACTCAAGATGAATTTGGTAGGGTACTCCCGTAAAATCCACTAAACTAGATCCTACACTATTGTGTAGGGGCTCAAAATTTGCAGTAAATAGTCCGTAAATTATCCGTCGTAGCGAAGAGTTTGCCGCGGATTTATTTTTAAAACTAACGGGGTCCCTGCTAATTTTGGAAAAAGTTAGCAACCTACCCCTCATAAACTATCAAGGAAGAATTCCACGTCATTGGGACAGGTCTTAAAATTTGCCACTATTCTGCCGTAAAACAACACTGTTCTCAGATTTACTCGAAACATTTTGTACTGCGCATAAGCGCCAGAATTTTCCAATTCAACATGAGTTTGGCAGGGTACTCCCGTAAAATCCACTAGACTAGATCCTACACTATTGTGTAGGGGCTCAAAATTTGCCGTAAATAATTCGTAAATTATCCGTCGAAGCGAAGAATTTGCCGCGGATTTATTTTTAAAACTAACCGGGTCCCTGCTAACTTTGGAAAAAGTTAGCAGGGTATCCCCTTAAAACTGTCAAAGGAGTATTCCACGTCATTGGGACAGGGTTTGAAATTTTCCGCTTTTTTGCCGTAAAGCCACCCTGCACTAAGATTTACGTGAAACATCTTTTACCGCGCATAAACGCCAGAATTTTCCATATCAACATGATTTTGGCAGGGTACTCCCGTACAATTTACTAGACTAGATCCTACACTATTGTGTAGGGGCTCAAAATTTGCCGCAAATAATCCGTAAATTATCCGTCGAGACGTGAAACTTGCCGCGGATTTATTTTTAAAACTAACTGGGTACCTTGTTAACTTTTTCCAAAATTAACAGAGACCCGGTTATTTTTAAAAATAAATCCGCGGCAATTTTTCCACCTCGATGGATAATTTACGGATAATTTACGGTCAATTTTCAGCCCTCACCAAATAGTTTAAGATGCAGTTTAGAGGATTTTACGAGGGTCCCCTGCCATCTTCATTTTGAGTTGGAAAATTCTGGCGCTCAAGCGCAGTACAAAATTTTACGAGCAAAGCTGAGAGTAAGTTTGTTTTACGGCAAAAAAGCGGCAAATTTTAAGACCTGTCCCAATGACGTGGAATGCTTCCTTGATAGTTTATGAGGGGTAATTTGCTAACTTTTTCCAAAGTTAGCAGGGGCCCGGTTAGTTTTAAAAATAAATCCGCGGCAAATTCTTCGCCTCGACGGATAATTTACGGATTATTTACGGCAAATTTTGCGCACTTACCCAATAGTTTAGGATCTAGTCTAGTGGATTTTACGGGAGTACTCTGCTAACTTCGTCTTGAATTGGAAAATTCTGGCGCTTATGCGCGGTAAAGGGTGTTTCAAGTAAATCTTAGTGCAGGGTGGCTTTACGGCAAAAAATCGGCAAATTTCCAATCCTGTCCCAATAACGTGGAATACTTCCTTAACAGTTTTAAGGGGAGTACCCTGCTAACTTAACCCTAAGTTAGTAGGGTACCCGGTTATTTTTAAATATAAATCCGCGGCAATTTTTTCGTCTCGACGGATAACACAGGTTTACAAAATAAAAAAAGTTGAGGACTATTTGACCGGACCACATCACTCTTATGTATTTCGATACGCTGAATACGAATCCGAGGTCCGTTAACCTCTATCACGTCAAGTTCAAGGTCATTTGAAGGTCGAATGTGTTTATTGCAATGAAAATGAAAATCTGACCACGGATTCGGGAAGGGCGGTAAATTTTACGTTCAAATACATATTTTTGATTTTTTTCAACATGACGCTTGGAGGTCACCTGAAAGTCAAACAAGTGATAGATAGGCCAAATTTCCTTATTTATACCCATCGAGTTATGGTCAAGGTCATTTCAAGGTCAATTCATTAATTTTGCAAAAAAGAAATATAACCTTGAAACGTGAAACCTTATTTCCTCAACCTTCAAGCCCTGTAACACCTGCACGGCTATGAGTCCAGACCTTTACTTCCGAATTCCTTAGTCCTCGAGCGCGTAACCTTTGTACGCTATAGTCCCGACCCTCTTAACCCCGATTTCCTGAACCCTAGAGCACGTAACCTTTCTACGCTGTAACCCCGACCCATTCACCCCAATTTTCTCAACCCTATAGCATCTATTCCTGGCACACTGTCACCCAGATCTCCCACACTCTAATTTCCTTAACCCCCAAGATCAAAAAACGCTGCCACGCTGTAACTACGACCCCCACGCCTCAATTTCCGTAACCCTCATGCCTGGAACCTTGCTATTCTGTAACCCCTACATCCCAAATCGCTTAAACCGCCTACCCGGAACCTCAAAACACTATAACCCCCATCCCCCACACCCCAGTTTCCTTAACCCTTGAGTCCAGAACCTTGCTACTTTATAACTCCTGCACTCCAAATTCCTTAGGCCTCTATACCGGAACTCTGCTACACTACATCCCCGATCTCAAATCCCTAATACTCTAAAACCCCAATCCGAAAAAAAATAGTTGGATATCCCGTGCAGCATCGCTTCTGTCCAACAGTCCTTCTCAGGATAATTGGATATCCCGGGCAGCATCGGTTCTCTCCAACAGTCCTTCTCAGGATAGTTGGATATCCCGTGCAGCATCGGTTCTCTCCAACAGTCCTTCTCAGGATAGTTGGATATCCCGTGCAGCATCGGTTCTCTCCAACAGTCCTTCTCAGGATAGTTGGATATCCCGTGCAGCATCGGTTCTCTCCAACAGTCCTTCTCAGGATAGTTGGATATCCCGTGCAGCATCGGTTCTCTCCAACAGTCCTTCTTAGGATAGTTAGATATCCGGTGCAGCAGCTCTTATTTCAGTGGTTACTGAGTTGTTTCTTCCAAAATAAAACTTGATTTATCATCTATTATAAAAATGGACCAATGCTCAAAAAATTTCTGTGTTATATGCGGAAAATATAATATCACTAAAAACCTTATTTCTTTTTCTGGAAAAATTCGAGAGACTTACGTAGAGTGTTTTAACATCACTGATATAGTTTTGAATCAATCATGGGTCCCGAAACTCATCTGTCGAGTTTGTGATTCGCGTTTAAGACGTTGGAAAAGTGGAACGCGACGAATGGTTTTCTCTTCGCCTATGATTTGGCGTGCACCTCAAAATCACGTCAGTGATTGCTATTCCTGCATAAATATCAAATTCAGAATCAATTCAAAAACCAGTAAATGATTAGTTTACAAAACAACTTCATCCGTTACAATGCCAATTTTAGTAAGTGATACTAGTCATGATAACGTTGAAGCAATGGAAATCGATGTAAGTGACGAAATCCTTCTAGGATGATGAAAATGAAAAAGGAGATAAAGAAGAGGACGATGTCGAAGAACATGATGAATTAGATGGCGAAGACAGTAACGAAGAAGATGACGACGAAACTGATTCTGATTTCAGTACAATAGGTTACTCTAAAACCCCTTCAAAGTTTGATCAGAGTGAACTCAACGATTTGGTAAGAGATTTAGGGCTATCTAAGGCGCAATCTGAACTACTAGCATCACGACTTAAAGAGAAAGGATGCGTGCATAGGAAAATAAATGTAACATACTATAGAAACAGAGATAAGCCTTTTCGAAAATACTTCATTCAAGATGATTTTTTGGTACATTGCGATGATATAGATGGGTTGTTTAGCGAATTCGGAGTTGAACATGATCCTAAAGAATGGCGGTTATTCATCGATTCTTCTAAAAGAAGCCTCAAAGCTGCGTTACTGAACAATGGGAATAAACTAGCCTCTGTTCCATTGGCTCACTCAACGACAATGGATGAAAATTATGTAAATATGGAACTTTTACTTAATAAAATCAATTACGGGACATATCAATTGAAAATCTGCACGGATTTGAAAGTTGTCACAATCGTTTTGGGACAACAAAGTGGTTTTACAAAATTCCCATGTTTTCTATGTGAATGGGATAGCAGAGCTCGTGACGATCATTACAGGAAAAAGGAGTGGCCGGCAAGGAATAACTTTGTTCTAGGGCAGAAGAATATTATAAATGATAAGTTGGTAGATCCGGCTAATATAATACTGCCTCCTCTTCATATAAAATTAGGCTTAATCAAACAGCTAGTGAAGGCTTTGAAGAATACAAATAGTACAGCCTTTCAATATCTCCTTGTGAGGTTCCCAAAGTTATCAGAAGCAAAAATTAAGGAAGGAGTTTTTGATGGACCTCAAATAAGAGAATTGATTAAAGATCTAGAATTCCCGAAGAAAATGTCGGTGGTTGAACAGAAAGCTTGGCAAAGCTTTGTCGACGTTTGCACAACATTTTTAGGCAACAACAAAGATCCAAATTATAAACAAGTAGTTAGGGACTTTGTCGTCAACTACAAAGCTCTTGGATGCCTGATGAGTCTAAAGCTCCACTTTTTAGATTCTCATTTGGACAAATTTCCAGAAAATCTTGGAGATTATAGTGAAGAGCAAGGTGAAAGATTTCACCAAGATATTAAAGAAATGGAAAGACGTTACCAAGGATTTTGGGATGTCAATATGATGTCGGATTACTGCTGGAATCTCAAGAGGGATACCGTAGTCAAACACAAAAGAAAGGCGCTGAAAAGAACATTTCATGAAACATGCAGACCGCACAAAAAACCGCGCTTACATTAAAGAGTGATACATTTATTACCAGAAATTTTCCTATGTTTTTCTCAAATTTACCTCTAAATGACTTTGGAAAGTTTAATGATCTTGAATTGTGATTCAAAGACATTGAGAATGTTACAAACCGTCTGATACGATTGAAAATATTGACAGTATAGGGCTTACTTTTTCACAAGGGAAAGAATCATTAGCCTACCTACTGCACATCGAGTAGCCAGGCGTCTAAGCAGGACTGTTGGATCCTTACTGAGGAGTCCAATCCAACAGTCTTGGACAGTACTAGAGGGTTAAGGAAATCCAGATTAAAAGTCTGGGGTTACAGTTTCGCAGTTTACAGGGCTCAAGGAATAACGAATGTGGGGTGCGGTGGTTCGGGTTTACAGCGTGGTAGGGTTTTGTTCTTGGGGGTTAAGGAAATTAGGGTGTGGGGGATCGAGTTGACATTGTGCCAGGATTATGTGCTATAAGGTTCAGAAAATTGGGGTGAATGGGTCGGGGTTACAGCGTAGAAAGGTTACGTGCTCGAGGGTTCAGGAATTCGGGGTTAAGAGGGTCGGGACTATAGCGTAGAAAGGTTACGTGCTCGAGGACTAAGGAATTCGGAAGTAAAGGTCTGGACTCATAGCCGTGCAGGTGTTACAGGGCTTGAAGGTTGAGGAAATAAGGTTTCACGTTTCAAGGTTATATTTCTTTTTTGCAAAATGAATGAATTGACATTGAAATGACCTTGACCATAACTCGATGGGTATAAATAAGGAAATTTGGCCTATCTATCACTTGTTTGACTTTCAGGTGACCTCCAAGCGACATGTTGAAAAAAATTGAAAAATATGTATTTGAACGTAAAATTTACCGCCCTTCCCGAATCCGTGGTCAGATTTTCATTTTCGTTGCAATAAACACATTCGACCTTCAAATGACCTTGAACTTGACGTGATAGAGGTTAACGGACCTCGGATTCGTATTCAGCGTATCGAAATACATAAGAGTGATGTGGTCCGGTCAAATAGTCCTCAACTTTTTTTATTTTGTAAACCTGTGTAATTTACGGATAATTTACGGCAAATTCTGAGCCCTTACCCAATACTGTAGGATCTAGTCTAGTGGATTTTACGGGAGTACCCTGCTAACTACATCTTGAGTTAGAGAATTCTGGCGCTTATGCGCGGTAGAAAATGTTTCAAGTAAATCTGAGTACAGGGTGGCTTTACGGCAAAAAAGCGGAAAATTTGAAACCCTTTCCCAATGATGTGAAATGCTTCCTTGGTAGTTTTAAGTTGGTACCTTGCCAATTTAACCCTAAGTTAGCAGGGTACCCGGTTATTTTTAAAAATAAATCCACGGCAATTTCGTTGCCTGTACGGATAATATACGGATAATTTGCAGCAAATTGTGAGCCGTAACACAATAGTCTAGGATCTAATCTAGTGTATTTTACGTGGGTACCCTGCCAACTTCATCTTGAGTTGGAAAATTCTGGCGCTTATGCGCGGTAGAAAATGATTCGTCTAAATCTGTGTGCGGGGTTGTTTTACTGCAAAAAAGCGGCAAATTTTAAGCCCTGTCCCAATGACGTGTAATGCTTCCTTGGTAGTTTTAAGGGGGTACCCTGCTAACTTTTTCTAAAGTTAGCAGGGTACCCGATTATTTTTAAAAATAAATCCGCGGCAAATTTTTCGACTTCACGGATAATTTACGGATAAATTACGGCAAATTATCTATTAGTTTATATAATCTAAATAGAAAATGTCCATGCCAAGTTTAGAGAGGTAAAAAAAAAGTTTAGCAAACCTCTTAAACTGGCACGACTACATCCCAACTGGCCATATGTTCTTCAAACCGATGCCAGCGCCCGGGGAATGGGTGCCGTATTATATCAGGAACGACCAGATGGGGGACGAAGCATCATTAGCTACGCAAGCGCCAAGTTCAACGACACGGAGGCACGCTATCACAGTAACGAGCAGGAATATCTTGCGGTCATATGGGCGATCAAAAGATACCGTCATTTACTAGATGAAACTCCGTTTACGCTACGAACCGATAATAAGGGGCTCACCTGGCTTCGAACCTTCAAGGACACTCGAGACAAACTACGAAGATGGGCTCAGATACTACAGGAATTCGATCCAAAGATCGAGCACTGTCCTGGGAAAAAGAACCAGCTGGCTGACTTCCTTTCCCGATATCCGGTAGACGAAACAACCGAGGGATTGGACGACCAGAAACGCCTTCTTCCACCTGACGGGGCTCATGAGATAATCAAACCTGAGGAGAACACCTCATCAATTTGCGCAATCGATGGACCAGCTCTGCAGCACGAAATACGCGAGGCTCAACGGAATGACCCATACTGCAGTCAGTTGGCACAGCGCTCGTTAACTCTCATAGAAACGGGTAACCTTTCAGAGGAGGAGAAGCGGTTTCTGGACCGTCATGGCGTTATAAACAACACTCTATGGCTCCGTGACGACGCCGAGTCCCCATAGATGATCCTAGTCTCTCAGTCCATCACGGAGAGAGTCCTTTACGAGTATCACGATTCTATCTACGCAGGTCACCCCGGAGTCGATGAAACAACTAGGGCGATCCGAGAATTCCATTGGTGGCCAAAAATACGGAAGGAAATACGCAGCTACGTCCGACAGTGCATGCTCTGTGCGTGCTGTAAAAGCGCCAGCACGACCTCCGGACCTCTGCGATCACACCAACCTACAAAGCCATGGGATACCATAGCCGTGGATCTAATGGGGCCGTACCCACAAAGTGCCAAGGGACGTCGATTCATCCTGGTCGTCACAGACCTCTTCTCGCGATGGGTGGAAGCCTTTCCACTTGGATCTTCAGATACTTCACGACTCACCAAGATACGTAAGGATGATGTCTTCACGCGGCGGGGTTATCTACGAGCCATTCTTTCCGACAACGGACCACAGTTCCATAGCAGAGTATGGCGAGAGGCCAACAAAAGAATTACATAGTACAACGATTTTTGAAGAGGAAAATGAGTCTGAATTGCTGAAAACCGAAAACTCACTATTAAAACAATTGGTTAGTGAATTAAAAGAAAAAAATGATTTACTAAGAGAAAAACTTAATAACAACCAATTAGGAAGTGAAACCAATAAATACCTGAATACAGATGTCACAAGTTTTCCCAAAAGGAAGCAAAAAAAAGTTTCTAAAATAAAAGTCACAAAAATCAATAACAACAAAAAGAACAATAACAATATTGATATCAAGAAGAGTGTAATTGAAGTTTTGACAAAGGAAAAGAAAATACAAACTAAAAATATATATTTAAATAAAAAAGATGAATTGATAATTAGCTGTTCAAATGATGACAGTGCAGAGTTAACAGAATCAGTATTAAAAAGAGAGTTAGAAAGTGTACTTAATATCAATAGAGAAGAACTGATTAAACCTAAGATAAAAATCGTTGGAATTGATAACTGTGATAACATGGAAATAGAAGATATTGAAAATGATATAAACATGAGAAATTTCAACAGTTTTACTAGTAGTAAGCTTTCAAGTATTACATGTGTATACAAATAATACCAACAAGAGTACCGTTTTAATGGAAGTTCCTGCAGAGATATATAGTTATATCAAGGAAAATAATAGCAAAGTTTTTGTAGGTTATCAAAATTGCAAAGCATACGATTTGATAAACATTAGACCTTGCAATAACTGTGGCAGAAATGGTCACAGTGGAAAAAACTGTACAAATGATCCTATGTGCCTTAAATTCTCAGAAATGCACAAGACTAATGAGTGTACAAATAATATCGTTAAGTGCCTGAATTGTGACCATAGTAATAAAAATTACAGTACAAATTAGGTAATTAACCATTATGCCAATGACTATAATCTATGTAATATTCTGAAGAAAAAAATTAAAAGATATATAGACTCGATCGATTACCCTACGAAACGTTCTTTACCACCGCTGAATATAGATTACCAGCCGAAAAAGATAACGAAGAGGACACAAGTACCAACAGATGTAATTCCATCAACTAGCTATAAAAACTAGCAACAGCTCCAGCAAGAACAGCAGAAACAAAAATCAAGACAAGTTACTCATTCTCAAATATCAACATCACAGACAGAGAAAACGGTAAAAAAAATACATGGTAATAATAGTTGAAATGGATAATTTTGACTTTTTAGATAAGGTACACAAAGTGTTAATACACAAAGAAAAAACATGTGATAATATTTTAAATTTTAACAAAGTTATTAATAATAAAAAAGATATAATAATGCATATTAATATCAGGAGTATGAATGCTAATTTTGATAAATTTAAAATATTATTTGAGAGTCTGATTAATAAGCCTTCTATTATTATATGTACAAAAGCTTTTGAACAAGTCAATTACAATTTATACGAATTAAAAGGTTCCAACTATGAATACAAGAGTTACTATAATGATAGTAGGATAAATAGAAATGATGGAGTTATTGTTTTTATTGATAAAAGTGTTGTACAAAAAACTGAAATTGTTAAATCTGGTAGGATTAAAATTATAAATATACAAGTTACGCTTAATAATGATACTAAGCTGAAGATTTCTGCTATGTACAGATCTCATGGTATACCCAAGTCTGAATTCATTTTGGAGCTAAATAGATACCTAATAAAAAAAAATATTAGAAATCATTTAGTAATAGGTGATTTTAATATAGACATATTACAATGTGATATCATGAGCCGAGAATTCCTATGTAATTTCTGTGATAAGGGATATTTTCCAGGCTTTATTGACATTACAAAGCCGCCTACTACTATATGTAAAGGATCCTGTATCGACAATCTTTTCATTAAAACTAGTAGCTTAAATACAGTATCGTACAAACTGAGGGACTCTTTAACATATCATTATCCTATTTTTATTGCTATAGATAAGATTAAAACTGAAATAAATAAACCAATAGAAACAGTAGGCTATAAAAATTAATAAACATTTTACTATACATGATCCTAATTTAGCTACTGATATTCTGTTATTGAAAATAAAACAATGCATAGAATTGGCAACAAAAAAAAATAGTAAATATAAACAGAAAGGAAGGAAACAATGGATTACAGATGCTATAATATAGTCATGTCAAACCAAAGAATTTTTATATAACTTATGGCAATTGGATCTCAAAAATGATCAGCTTGGTTTGCAATATAGAAACTATGCTAAAATATTAGACAAAGTAATTATAGATGCTAAAATGAAATATGAAAAAAGTCTAATGCAATATAATTCTAATAACCCAAAAATCTTATGGGAAATTATAAATACAAAAATAGGTAAAAAAAAACTAAATCTAAGGAAGCTATAAGTTATATAAAAGTAGATAATAATAAGATTACAGACAAAATTGAAATAACTAAAAATATGAATAAATATTTCTGTAAAATAGGTAGAAAATTGAGTGAAAAAATTGTTAAACCCATAAATGAGGAGATTAAACTACCTGAAATGAATGCGAATTTCATTTTTCTCAATCCAACAAATGTAAATGAAGTAACAGACATAATCAATATCACTAACACACATAATAATTTAAAATTGAAAAAGGGTTGTGTTGACAAAATTCATGCTAAAATCTTGAAACTGATATGTAATCATATTGCTGAACCTTTAACGAATATTTTTAATGCAAATATTGAGAAAGTCATTTGGCCTGATGCTCTGAAAAGAGCTGATGTTGTACCGTTGTATAAATAAGGTGAAAAGCATAATATGTCTAATTATAGACCTATTTCTCTAATTTCTAATGTAGCGAAAATTTTTGAGAGAATTATCTACAATAGAATTTACGATTTTGTAGAAAAGCATAATATTATTTCAGAACATCAATTTGGTTTTAGGAAGAAAATCGGTACTAGAAATGCTTTAAATTATATAACTAATACTTTATACAATAATTTACATAAAAGTAAACCAATAATTGTAACATTCCTTGATTTGGCAAAAGCGTTTGACACCGCAGATCACAAAATTCTACTAGACAAACTCTATTGTATTGGTATTAGAGGACATGCGATGGATTTGCTTTTAAGTTATCTCAATAACAGATATCAAGCAATAGTTATGGATGGTAATGAAAGTGATTAATTATTAATAAGCACGGGTGTTCCTCAAGGTACAATCATGGGTCCTCTGCTTTTAATTCTGTATATAAATGATATCTTGAAGGATATCCCCCTGGAAGAAATATTATCATACGCGGATGATACTGCTATAATTGCTACTGATGATAATTGGCTAGAAGCTCAAGATAATATGAACAAATCTCTAAACATAATCAATAAGTGGTTAGCTTTAAATAAATTATCATTGAATGTATACAAGACTGTTTTTATTACTTATGGCAATTATAGTGATAGTGTACCAAATAAATTAGCAGTTAAAATTAATGATAAAAATATAACAAGAGTCGAATACTATAAATATTTGGGTATAGTTTTTGACTTTAATTTAAGATGGGATAAATACTTTCAGTACATTGTAATTAAAACAAAGTATCTTGTTTATATTTTTTACAAAATTGTGAAAGTAATGTCAACAGATACATTAAGAATGATTTATTATGCTTTCTTCCATAGTTTAATAAGCTATGGAATATTAGTTTGGGGAGGAGTTTATAAGAATAATCAAGTTTTAGTACAAAATCTACAAAAAAAAATTATTAATATCATTAACAAACAAAATTTTATAGTTCAAGATAACCCTTTAAACATAGAACAAATATATACTTTCGAAGCTATAAAGTATCATTATTCAGATCTCAAAATGCAATATACCAACTCAACTAGTGTAACAAGGAAAAAAAATTTAATTTTACCAAATAATAAAAAGAAAGTTGGAGATAAAAATTGTTATAAAAAGGCTATAGTAACTTTTAACAGTTTTCCTAACGAATTAAAAAATCTGAGTATAGATAATGTGTCACATAAGAACATCATGAAAAAGTGGATTAAAGTAAACTGTTAATGTTACTATTTCGTTATATTATTTTATAGTTTTAACACAAATCATTATAATAGAAATAATACTATTATGTTAAAACCAAATTTTTATGTAGTTGTTAGTTTAAGTAGATTTTAAGTTTAGATTTAAGTTATATATGTAATATTTTTATATTTTCTTTATTGTTCTTTTTTGTAATGCCAGGTCTGTGCACAGATAACGTGTTTATCTCTTCAGGATTTTACAGGGCATACAATAACTCTGTAAATTTTTCTGCTTTAAATAAATAAATAAAACAAATAAATAAATAAATGCTGAACACGCTGCCAAGCCATTTCAATTACATTGGTGATTTAATAGACACATTGAAGAAAGAAGATCAAACAGCAGCTTATGTCAAAAATAAAATTCAGATTGCTGAGATGAAAATTGATAGTAAAGATGAAGAAAGAAGGTCGAATGTTTTTACTGCAATAAGAGGAAGTTGCTTCAAATGTGGCAAAACCGGGCATTTTGCACGAGATTGCCAAGATGGCGGCCAAGTGGCACACAGCGGCGGAACATGGCGAGGTTGAACACGGGGTCGCAGCAGAGGCAGAAGCAGAAGTGGAAGAAGCAACTATAGCAGTGGGCGCGGAAACTACTGCCAGCAGCAGCAAGGAGCCAGCACGAGTCAACAGAGAGGTTCAGAAGCGAGCGCCAGTACATGCGGCGCAGAACAGCGTAGGTAATGATAGGTTAGGTAACGAAATTAAATGGCTACTAAATAGCGGATGCACTGACCATATAATAAATAATGAGAGTTTTTTTTGAAAAGTGTATTGAATTAAAGGAACCTGTAAATATTTATCTAGGAGATAACAGATCGGTAAAAGTAACTAAAATTGGGAATGTTGTAAGTTACTTTGCTGCTTTTGATATACAAAATGAAGTGAATATGGAAAATGTTTATTATGCAAAAGATGGACATGAATTTAATTAATTTCGGAAAACTGACTAACAATAATACAATTATTTAAAAAAATAATGTTGCAAAAATCGTAGATAAGAATAATAAGTTGATAGCTGTTGCATATAAAGAAAATAGAACGTATACAATTATAAGTAAATTGAAATAGAGAAAAAATATTGTAAACAGTACAAATTGTAATAATGATATGAGTTCGTAAGAGAAATGGCATAGAATGCTAGGACATGTAAATTTTGGCTATTTAAATATATTGAGTAAACAACAGTTGTTGACGGGAATTCCGACTGAGTTTTAAACTGAGTCTATGAAATACAAAACGTGTATTGAGAATAATATGCATAATTTACCATTGAATAATAATAGGTCAAAGGCTAAGAATATATTGGAAATAATACACACAGATGTTTGTAGTAGTTTTAAAAGAGCTGGTTTGAATGGTGAAAGATATTTTGTTTAATTTATAGATGACTATAGTAAAATAGCCAAAGTTTATTGTATTAAGACAAAAGATAAAGTCTTTGACTGTTTAGTTCAATTTGTAAATGAAAGCAAAAATTTTACTGGAAATAAAGTAAAGATATTGAGATGTGACAACGGGAAAGAATATATAAATAATCGTTTTTATAAATTTACCAAAGAAAGGGTATATTATTATAAATAATTGTCCACCGTATGTACATGAATTAAATGGTACAGCGGAGTGTTTTTATAGGACAATAATAAACATGGCACGTTGTTTACTAACAGAAGCAAATGTACATAAAAAATATTGGACTGAAATAATATGTGCGGCTACATATTTAAAAAATCGTACGTTAGCGAATACAATAGAAAGGAAAACTCCGTAAGAAATTTTTTTTTTTAAAATAAGCCAAATGTTGAAAATTTGAGATTATATGGAAGCAGAGTTTTTGTACGAATACCATAACAAAAAAGATTTTCTAAGTTGGATAAAAAGACATATACGGGAATATTACTAGGTTATAGCGATGTTGGTTATAGAGATTTTGTGAATAATAAAATAATTGTAGCGAGACATGTTGATATTGTTGAGAAAAATGTAAAATGCATTAATCTTGATGAAGATGATAATGTTAATGAAAGTAATGCTAGTTTAGATGATAGCTTAAATGAAAATGTTTTTGAAAGTGCAGATGAAAATGAAATAGCACAAGATACTTTGAAAAGTGAACAAGAAAATCTAAAGCCAAAATCTCCACCTAAATCTAAACGTGAAAAAAAGAGTCCGATTAGATATCCAAACAATGCTTCGCCTTCATTTCTAAACCAACCCTTGGGAAAGTTTAGAAATTGTAGTACTAATGATATTTCCATACATTATTGTAGAGTAGATTCACCTTGCACATTTGAGAAAACGTTAAATAGTATTGATAGTAAAAATTGGAAAAAAGACATTGATCTAGAAATAGATTGCATAAATAAAAATAAAACTTTGTAATTAGTTGATAGAATAAAAGATAAAAATTTCGTAGATGTTAAATGGGTTTATACAAGAAAATCGGATGATAGATATAAAGCTACGTTAGTTGTACGAGGCTTTCAACAAACTGATGTAATTGATGACATATACCCTCCAGTCGCAAAAAACAGACTTTAAAAATTCGGTTTTCTTATTGTTGTCAAAATAGTTTAAAAATTGAACAAATGGATGTAGAAACTGCTTCATTAAATGGAAAAATAAAGTCGTACGTATGTGTCTATCAACCAAACGGTTACGTGGATGAAACTAATAGAGTATACAAATTATTAAAAGCGTTATATGAATTGAGAGAAAGTCCTAGAGACTGGTATGAGTGTTTTGATGAGTGCAGTACAAAATTAGGTTTTGAAAAGAGTAATGTAGATCTCTGTTTGTATAAAAAAGGTAAAGGAAACAATGAAATCTATGTACTAATTTACGTAGATGATCTATTAATTTGTAGTAAATGTAACGAAAGTATACAAAGTATGAAGAAACTCTTGTTAAACAAATTTAAAATGAAAGATTTAAGATAAATTTAAGAGTATCTTGGAATAAATATAAACTATAACTATCCTGAAAATGAACTCACTTTAAGCCAAACGAAATATATAGAGTCATTAGTTGATAAATATAAAATTCAAAATAGTAGATTGTATAGTAGTAGCACTCCTATGGAGACTAATTTAAAACTTGATAAGGCTAAAAGCTGTGAGTCAAATATATAGTATAGAAATATGATAGGTGCTTTGTTATACATTAATCAAGTACAAGACCAGATAGAAGTTACAGCGTCAATTAGCTTAGTAGATATCAAAATAGTTATAGTGAAATGCATTGGAAATATGCATTGCGAATTTTAAAATATCTGTATTTAACAAAAGATTTAAATTTACATTATAAAAGAGATGAAAAATGCGATATTATAAATTGTTATGTTGATGCCGATTAGGCTGGCGATAATATCGATCGAAAATCTACGCCTGGATATATAATAAAAATGTATGGAAATGTAATTGATTGGAAATCAAGAAAACAAAAATGTATAACCAAAGCTTCGACATATGCAGAGTACGTAGCATCATCTGAGGTAGTAAGCGAGATAAAATATATCCGAGAGTTAGTAAAAATATTCGATGTAAATGTGAATGAACCTATAAAGATTTTGAGGATAATTCTGGAGTAATAAATATTGCGAATAATGGAAATTTCATGAAAAATTCGGAACGTACAGAAATACACTATCATTTTGTATACGAAATCGTAAAAAAAAATGAAATTGAAGTATGTAAGATAGATACAAATGAAAATATTGCTAATCTCTTAGTTAGAAACGTAAAAATTAGTCTGGGTGTATTACTTGCACACATTAACGCACTTTCAATGACAATTACTAAATATCTTCTATCGAGAGTAGAAGTCAAGGCTATTACCATGCATAGTGGTATTCATGGTGAAACTTTGGGTAACGTTATATTAAGTCAGATACAAAAAATAATTATTATTGCTTTTCGTAATAATAAAGCTTTTATTAACAGTGATCGAAAACTTAATCCTTTTCACTTTGAACATTTTAATATCAATTATCTATGTTTATACATTGATGGTGTATAAATACTATCAAAACCCATACACTCGATTTTAGCCCAACAAATAAGTTGTACGTTGACGCTTATCATACCCTATTTTCGGGAACAGGTATACATTTTCGAGGGCAATGTAATTACGCGCGAAGCGTATCCTAACGGTTGTAGATTCGCTTTTTATTTAACACCTGACTTGTCAGCTAACAATTGAAGTCACTGGAACTTCATTAAGCACGGTAGTGTTAGAATAGACGTAAGATTCGATAATCCTTTGACGGACACAATAAATTACATCGTATATACAGAGTACTATAATAGTTTGGAAATAGATGCGTCGCATCAAGCTATCGTAGACTTTAGTGGATGAAATTATGGCATACAGATGTCGCTGCTGTGTATATATAAGAATACCGTTATATTTTGCGTGTCAGTCAGTTTCAAAACTCGATTGTCGTTACAAGCTATAAAAGACAATGGAATTGGTCATATATATTAAGTGTTATCAAGATATTAAATATACCACTGCAACGAGTAGCCCGAGTCGTAGTCGCGTCGTCGTACGACTCTCATACACGTGTGCTCGAGTGGGGAGACTTACATGTGTGCGTCTCTATACTACTGCTGTGCTATCTCTCACGCACAGCGCGCATATATATAATAGGTGATTCTCTGGGAAATCGAGATCAAACAATTTTTCATCTATTTCTTCGGTAAAAATGTTCCTCTTGCTATGTAGAATGTATGTGAAATCTTTTAGATTCTTTTAAACCCTTAGGTTCAAAGTTAATCAAGGCTAAATATAAGTATGTAGTCACTTTTTACATTTTCAGCAAATTTCTACCTCCATTTATTGAACAAAATTAAATCTCTTTAAAAAATATCAACAATGGATTCTTTAATCAAATTTTCTTAATTATCACAAAAAATGGTTCCAAAATCGTTTAATGAGCCTTTCGATTAATTAAACTCATTTTAAAATTTAAAATCATGAAAAACTGGGTTTGATCACTCGAACCATTACACAAAAAATGATGAAGATAGCTTTTTCAGTACAAAAGTGACTGCCACAGTCGCAAAATGGAAGAAGTGTAATATTTATATAAAAAAAAATAAAACTAACGTAAAAAATTGTTAAACAAATTATTATAATGCACATTTCTGCAATAAAGTCATATTTAACTTCAAACAACTTTAAATATTTGGACTTCAAAAAATCGGAAAAAATTGGCGACTATTTAACATTCTAAAAGGAACATTTATGCCGAAATAAATTTTTTTTGTTCTCGATTTCCCAAAGAATTATGCATACAATTATATATGAAAATATTGTCATATTTAGTTCCGAACAACTTTAAACCTATGAGCTTCAAAAAATCTGGAAAAATTTACGTGCATTCTATATACTAGAAGGAACATTTTTCTGAAATAAAAAATAATTTTTTTTTGTTAAATATATACAATATGCTTACACACGTACTCAATTTTTATCTATATTTGCTATTAAGACGTTGCTCCTTCACAAAAACACTTTTCTTGGGCAATACCGTATAGCTTCTCCTCGCTATATCGAAACAGCGGATCTGGTCAGCCGCGCAAGAAGACCGTAAAATCGAAACGGAACAAGCTTGCGGTCGCTAAAGCAGAGCAGTGATCGAGTAATTAATTTAATAATTATTTTTATAGCGGTAATAAATAATCATTTTCATTTTATACTGAATGCATAATTGATATACATTCTTAAATTATATTAATTTACTCATATATAGAGAAAATATGTTTAAACTTAAAAGACCAATGATTACACTTAATTTTTAAAATTCACAAAAACTATAGAAGTAAACTAAAATAATTAATTCTAGCATTGTAACTTTTATACTCTTGGTTTATATTAATTTCCCGAAGTATAAAAATAATTTTTTAAAATACATTTTTTATCAGTTTTCAGAGACACAAGGAAATCATTTTAAGAATTTCGATTAAGTTGACTAAATTACTTTCTTCTCAATGCCTTTCGAGGTTAGGTCATATGTATCGACAATATATAATGCAATACATTTACGGGTAAACATTTTTGCCGCTTTCCGTCCCCATGGGCACTGGAATCACTTCATTTATCCCCTACAAGCAGACGCTCACAACGAAAAACAGAGTGGCAGAGCCACACCTCGGATAATCAGTAAAGTTAAGCATTTTTATGCTCGGTTAATACTTGGCTGGTTGACCACGAGGGAACCCCGTGACTAATACAAATAAATCAAGCATCCCAAAACGAATTTCATCCTGATACAAGTTTTTCCCACCATACGGGCATAACCCTGAACCACTGCGGGGTGTGATTAGGTAGAGTAGTATAAAAGTATGAAAAAATAACTATGAGACATTTACTGTGCCAAAAGGCTGCACAACATACAAAAATAATTTACCTTATCGATTTCAGAAAATTGTAAAAAAAAAGGATTAAAATAACTTCTTTTTAATTTCGAATCTTCATTAAAAACAAAAAAGATATGAGCCCTGTTTAGTATAAAATGACCGTGCCATTCTCGAGATATACTCGATCAAAACAAAAATTTAAAAAACACATAACCTCAAATATATTGAAATATAAAGGTCGTTGTGATCTGGGCTTAGAACTCTTTTAAGAGATACTAAAGAGCTACCGTTTTGGAAAGTTTCAAATTAAATGCTGCCGATTTACTCTAGAATTCGCTACTGAATAAAAATCGAATTTATTTACAAAAACATTTTTCTCTCATCAATAGAAAAAGATCAAGCCTCAAAAACTTCACAGAATTTTCTTTTCCACATTCCTAATCATATTAATTTTTTTCAAAAATGTTTCTTATTATATTTCACAGATATAACCATTAGAAAAAAAATAACGATTTCGTGAAAAGCAGAACAAGTGAAATAGATTATTCAAAATTTTGGGCGGGAAAATATTGGTAATTTTATGCTATTTCAAACGCATTTAAGAGATTTAATTTTGTTGAATAAATGCAGGTTCAAATTTGCTAATAAATGTAAATAACGACTACATGCACATATTTAGGCTTGATCAGCATTGAACCTATCGATTTCTAAAAATCTGAAAAAAATCGCATACGTTCGACATACCAAGAGAAACATTTTTACCGATGATCTAAGAAAAAAATTTCTTTATCTCGATTTCCCAGAGAATTACCCATATATAGACATGTCCTTGGATCTAGAGTCTATGCAGTCAGAAACACATGTATATATATATATATATATATATATATATATATATATATATATATATATATATATATATATATATATGTTATATGTTATATGTAATATGTTTTTATAATAAATTGGTATACTTTTTATTCTGTAAACTACAAGCAGTATAATGTGTAAAAGTTTGATTATATTTAAGATGGGATATCATAATATGCTTATAGCTTATCTCTAATATCTACTTTTAATGATTTTCAGGTTCAACTTACTCCAGAATCTTCACCAGAATTCACTAAAAAGTCTTGGTTCGGAAACTTAATGACCACAGAAAAAGATGAGACATTTACAGTATTAGTAAAAGGAAAGCCACTAGCTACACTTAAAGCAGATTTAATTCATGCTTTTTTATCGGTAATATAATTCATCAATATTTAATATATTTGAACTTATTTTAACATACATAATATACCGAAATTTTAACGACATAATTCCTTGCTAGTCCTTGTTTCCTTTTAGTGATTGTAAGAGAAATATTAGTTTGTAATTATTCTACAATTTTTGTATGATTTATCTATGTCCTTCGTTGCTTAGCAGTCTCAGCTGAGTCGAGTTCTCGCAACTGACTAGGAATATCCCCATAAAAAAATCTGCCAATGTTTTCCAATAAATGTTTTCCAATCAGAATAGAGGAGGATATCGTACTCTTTATACACCGGAGTTATATGTGAAAATTTATTCGTATTTGTCGCATAACTAACGGCAGCATTTTTGCAACGGCTCAGTCTACAAGTTCTCAGAATAGGTCCATAAATAGACTTGCGTGGTAGTGAAAATATGGGCAGATAAGCGGCTTAATTAATGTCATCTTAGTACAATACGGCAGAAAGCCGTGGCATCTCTCAATTTTTACAAGGGCTGCAAAGCATTTTCTAGATGTTACAGTCGTCTGCGGTCTCCGAGAGAGCTATCAAATGTGACACCGAGAACTTTTATTTTATCGCTACTCTTAATAACAATATCATCAAGAATAATGTCGAATAGATACTGTGTTGGAAGTTTACTTATGAACCCTTGAAACCCGAACCATGTTGTTATGGTTTTAGCGGGGTGAATTACGAGACCGTTATCCAGAGCCCATCTCTAAATCCTACACAGATTAGCGTTAACGTACTCAATAAGTTCCGTGGCATCCTTCAAAAAACCGCTTACATAAAATTCGAAATCGTCAGCGTATATAAGATATTTACATCAATGGAGAACTTCTGAGAGATCACTAATACATAGCGAAGAAAGCGGTGTACCTAAGTGACTGCCGTGCAGTACTCCGGCCATGCGAGCGAGGCGATTAGAAATTTCGCCAGAGTGTGCTACGACTATTTGAGTACGCTCCGATAGGTAGGGATTGATCCAACGATATGCGCTATCAGAAAAACCGAGCTGATGTAGTTTATCAATAAAGATCTCAATGCACATTGAGTCAAAGGCTTGTTGAAAGTCGATCGCCACTGCAAGTGTCATTTTTTCTTCATCATTTCTACAGCTTTTCTGATATCGTCAGTCATTCTAACTAGCGCTGTATGAGTACTGTGACTCTTCCTAAACCCTGACTGGAGTTGATCGGCAAGTAAATTTCTGGTCATAAACTCGTTGATTTGTTTATATACAACTAATTCAAAAACTTTAGATACGGCGGAAAGTATGCTAATGGGTGTGAAAAGTCACTCACTGCTAAAGATGCATTATTCTTAGGAATAGGATGAACAATTACGCGTTTCCATTGAGATGGAAAGAATCCAGATTGCAGAGAATGGTCAAAAATATTAAGTAAAATTGGTAGTATAAGACTAATGCAATCCTTCATACATCTCAATGGGATTTGATCAGGACTGACTGTACTGGAGCGTGTCAAGCTAAGAGCTTCGAGAACGTCGTCGGCTTCAATGTGTTTGAAAAAAATTAATTATCTGGAGCAAAGTTAACAGTGACCCTCTTCGAAAATAGATTCGCTTCTGGCGGTACGTTGACAAAATACGCGTTTAAAGTGTCAGTATCAATGGGTAAACTAAACGGCTCAATTTTTGCCAGCCAACCCAAGCTCCTCGATATTTTCCCACATCTCTTTAGAGCTGAAGCATTGCCCGAGCCGATCGCGATAGTAATTATGACGTGCGTTCTTAATCGCTAGCTTAGTTTGATTGTGTAAGTTCTTATATATATTCTGCTCTGAAATCCTACGGTATCGTTTATACTTACGACAGACTGAGTTACGCTCTGAGATAAGCTCCAAAATTTCTTGCGTAAACCAGAGGGAAGTCCGTCTTTTGGCAATTCTTGTGTGATATATCGCATGACGATCTTAAACATTTGAAATTTACGAATATCATTTAAACTATCCCAATTGATATCTCTAAGATCTCGAAGAACAAGGGTAATGTAAAAATTCCTGAAACAGCGGACTGTGATGTTTTTGCTGATCTAAGAACAGAGAGAGAAATAATTGCAAAAATGATATCGTATTCGGAGATACTCGGCACGCTAAATTGTTCATGAGAAATCATTTTATTTATATCACTAACACACAAGTAGTCTATGCACGTGTGAGCCAGTTGAACCTAATCTGGGTACCTTAACGATTTAAATTAAAGAAAACTAATCGTGCCATTAGTATACGTGATTTACTTCTGTTTGATATATTTAGTAATTGTTTAAATTTCTTTTCCCAAAGAAAAAGAAAAATATGAATTGTACAAAATTTTTAAAAATTGAGAAAAATTCTTTTTCTCTTTATACGTCAAACATATTGAAAATTTATATATATATATATATATATATATATATATATATATATATATATATATATATATATATATATATATAACCTTAATAATATCTTAGAGAAAGAAATAAGATTAAATGATGAATATGTAATTTTCTAATATAGTTAATTTTAGAAAATTAAGAAATAATATTATAATCTATTCTAGTACACATGCTTTTTTTTTGATTGATACATCTTGCAATTATAAACAAATAAAAATATTAAAAAAATTATTCTCGTTATTTTGAAAAATGAAATAATATGTATAATGAAAATGATATAAGTTAAATAAATTGTTATTCATAACATAATTGAATAGAAACATTAAATAAAATTACTATTAGAGTAAAATATTCATTAATAAACAAGCGTCTTCATATAGTTGACACGTATATATCATTCTATTATACAATTTACATATACTTGGGTGATTCACCTAAAAGTAAAAATGAATCTAATAATCAATGTTATTCTAAGTCAAATGTGCTAAAAATATTTGCGTTAAAAAAGAAGGCTCAATTTATTTCCAATTGATATACGTAACAATTATCACTCAGACATTTCCGTAAAAGATATAACGGGGTTTTAATCAGTAAACCCACGATATATTAATATTCAGTCGAGCAGGAGGATAAGGTGGGGAAAGGGGTGAAGTCAAGGATGACGCAAGCCATGTAATATAAAATATATGTGTATTTACACGAACAGAAAAGGGGTACATGCACACCGCGTGTGTGCTCTTGGAGGCATAAATACGGGGCATACACACACACACACACACACACACACTCACATCCATAGAGATATTTTCTAAAAATAGTGTATTTTGATTTCTTCAAATCATGTGTCAAACATGTTGTTAGCAAAGCCTTTTTTTTTTAAATAGAAAAATTTTAAATTTCAAACAATTTTAAATTTTTCAAAAAATTTAAAAATTTTCAAAAAATTTTCAAAAAATTTTCAAAAAATTTAAAAATTTTCAAAAAATTTAAAAATTTTCAAAAAATTTTCAAAAAATTTTCAAAATATTTTCAAATAATTTAAAAATTTTCAAAAATTTTCCAAAAATTTAAAATTTTCAAAAAATTAAAAATTTTCAAAAAATTAAAAATTTTCAAAAAATTTAAAAATTTTCAAACAATTTAAAAATATTCAAAAAATTTAAAAATTTTAAAAACTTAAAAATTTTCAAAAAATTTAAAAATTTTCAAAAAATTCAAAAATTATCAAAAAATTAAGAAAATTTTAAATAATTTAAAAAAAAATTTAAATTTTCAAAAAAAAATTAAATTTAAAAAAAAAAATTAAATTTTAAAAAAAAATTTAAATTTTCAAAAAAATTTTAAATTTTCAAAAAAAATTTAAATTTAAAAAAAATTTAAATTTTTAAAAAAAATTTAAATTTTTAAAAAATTTTAAAGTTTTCAAAATATTGCAAAATTTAAAAAAAAATACAACATTTTTATAAAATTTCATAATTTTCATAAATTTTCAAAATATTCAATTAAATTGAAAATTTTTAAAAATATATAGTATATATTGTTTAATATATATATGTATATTGGTATATATATAGGAATTTACTTGACGGTATATACTTTTTGTTATATCTTGGAGCGAGAGTACTTTAAGATAATATTAAATAATAGGTAGAGGTTTATTTAATCTACGTTTATTGGAATCACTCAAATAGTGTGTAGTTACGACAGTGCCGGAGCGCCCGTGTGCTGGACTATGGTCAGCATGCGACTGACTATACATGAGAGCGTTTTCGCCAGTAGCCTCTGTGGTACTAGTCGTTTCGCTTACATTCACCTATAGGTATTTATACTGACATAGGTGAATACATCACAACTTCTCCCCTTTTTTATTTAGAAGTCTCTGAGATCGCCGCAGCGGTACAATTAATTGATCGATGTGTCGCGTATGCGATTTCCCAGAATCTACTTGCACGATATAAGGGGAAGGAGCAGTTTGCTTTACAATTTGACCTTCAACTCGGTTTTCGTCTCTTACACCGTGCGCATCCATATAAATATTATCTCCTATGCTTACATTTGTTTTTCTGTTTCCCGGACGTGAGACGATTTGTCGTCTTTGTTGATTTTCAACATGCGCAGATACACTCAATTTTAAGCAATCGAATCGAGTTCTCGGGTTCCGGTTGTACATTATATTTGCAGGACTTCTGCCCGTCGTACAGTGTGGGTAGTTTCTATAATCGAAAACGAATTTACAAATTGCGTCTTCCACGTTCTCTCCCTCTTTGATAATTTTCGCTACCTTATGCTTGAACGTTTGTATAAAATTTTCTGCAGCTCCGTTCGTTGCTGGATAATACGGAGGTGAAAAGGTATGCTCTACATTATTTGATTTAAGAAAATTGCAAAATTCTGCGCTTCTAAACTGCGGACCTCCGTCTGTTACACAGTGAATAGGTAATCCAAATCTTGTAAACAGAATTTTGAATTCTTTTATGAGCCTTTTCGCATCCGTATGTTTCTTACGATTTATTATTTCTGGCCACTTACTGTGCGCGTCGATTACAATTAAATACATGTCGCCTTCAAATTTCGCGTAATCACAGTGTATGCGACCCCATACTGTACTAGGAAATGGCCATGTCGTTAGTGGTGTTTTACTCCGTGCCTTTCTATCTATTAAACACGTTTTACATGTGTTTACGATTTCTTCTATCGCTGAGTCTATACCCGGCCAATACACATATGAACGCGCAAACATTTTCATTTTTACGCTTCCGAAATGCGTTGCATGTAGTTCGTTCAATATCGCGAATCGCATTTTTTCTGGAATGCATGCGCATACTCCCCAGAAGAGGCATTCTTTTTCTACACTTAACTCGAATCTAATTTTATAAAAATATTTTTTTTTCTCTGCGATATCGTTGTAATTTGGCCACTCGCCTGTTACGTAACGTATCACATCGCTAATGACTCTATCTTTCTTGCTTTTTGCCGCAAGCATTTTACTGTCAAAAGCAGTCGTTTGCTCTTCAAAAAAATTAACCTGTGACGGAGTATTACTATATATATTTGAAATATCTGTTTCGTCCTCTACTGGCAGTCGCGACAATGCGTCAACGTTCGCGTTTTTCTCAGATTTCACATGTTCTATTTTATAACGGTATCCGGAGAGATAATATGCATATCTCTGCAATCTATTATCCGCCGTTTGCGGTATCCCTTTTCTAGGTCCTAATATCAATTCTAACGGTTTATTATCCGTACGTAACGTAATTTCTTTGCCGAATATAAATTGATAAAATCGTTTAAAGCCAAAGACTATTGCCATCGCTTCTTTGTCAATAATTGCGCGTTTTAATTCCGTCTTGGGTAATTTCTGTGACGCGTAAGCGATTGGTCTTTTTGATCCGTCTGTATATCGGTGAAACAAAATCGCAGATAATCCGTAATCTGATGCATCATACGCAAGTAATAGTTCCTCTTTTGGATCGTAATGAGCTAAAAAATTCGGACTTATCAGTTCGTATTTTACCCATTTAAATGCACTTTCGCATTCATCATCCCACTTTTCGTTCTCTTTATTTAATAAATCATAAAGTAGCTTTAGCATTACCGATCTATTTTTCAAAAATCTGGCATAAAAATTTACGAACCCTAACAACGATGCAAGTTCTTTTTCGTTTGTTGGTCGCAGTGCGATTATCATTGCGTTGATTTTTTATTTTGACTTGTGCAGACCGTCTTTGTCTATTAAGAATCCTAATACATCAATACGCGGTTGCGTAAAATTACATTTCTTTAAATTTAACCGTAAGTTACAATCTTGTAATCGTTTACACACTTTTCTTAAACTTTCCGAATGCGCTTCTTCAGTCTTTCCCGATACGTCTATATTGTCTAGATACGCAATAACACCGTCAATCTCACTCAAACACTCGTCCATTTTACGCTGTATGTCAGCTGGTGCTGGTGAGATTCCTTCTGGTTGCTCTCATTGTCGACTGGAAATTGCATATACGCGTGTTTGAGATCCAATTCGGAAAAATTTAACGCCTTGCAGTTTTGCGAAAACTTTATCTATAGTGTGCAACGGGTATTTATCTACAAGAAGATGCGGATTTAATGTCAGTTTAAAATCCCTGCAAATTCGTATTGTATTGTTGCCCTTCAATACTGGCACGATAGGCGTTGCCCATTTTGACACATTAACCTGTTTTAAGTGCCCTAGTTCGACTAATCTGTCTATCTCCTTTTCGAGCATTAGTCGTAATACGGATGCAGCATGTCTGCATTTTAACGCTATTGGCTGCATATTTCGTTTCACGGGAATTTTAGTTTTACTCTTATTATATAATCCAGGTTTTTTCAGTTTTCATCGATTTTGTTTACTATATTCGAATCGAATTTCGGTATAGTTAAGGCCAGGCGCTGAACCGTGTAAGCCAGTCTCGGCCCATTAGCGCTGGTCTCGTTCCCGGTAAAACAAAAGATTTCAATATTCTCGTCATATTATTCAATGTGACCTCTAAGTCAGTTAGTTTGCCTAGTGGTACTAATGCGTGTCCACCGTACTCATGCGGCTCTTGTTTTGTTGTGTGAAAAGTACATCGCTCCATAGCTTCTGATGGCTTCGGTTTTAAATGATCCGATAACACCTTTGTCAAGTCTACGTACTTGCTATCTTTGATTTTTGCTGGTGCGATGAGCTGTTTGAGGAGCGCGTGTGGCTCTGGGCCTAATCTTGTCACTAGATTGGCTACTTGCAGTTTATTGTCTGTTATATTCTTGGCCATAAACAAGCAGTCGAGCTTTTCCTTGAAAAGTTCCCAGTCGTCGTCCGGTTGAAATTCTAATTTCTGTTCGGCCATGTTGTCTTCTCCGTCCGACTCGGTTTCTGAACTTTCAGGTGTCTTGTACGCTTCGTTTTCCCTTTTAATCGATTCTCGCAGTTGTTCTCTCAACTTGTCGTAGCTATCTATTTGTTCGAAGGTTTCTCCTCTTTCTGTTAACTGTGCGATAATTTCTTGTTTGTTGAGATTCTGAATCCACGCTGTTCCTTTCGGCTTTTCTCCCATTAGTCGGGTTTACTGTGTGCATTTATCACGTCTCGGAGTTTGCCTCTACGCACGGGTTTTTTTTCGTTACTATAATCGCATTCGCGCACAAAGGTTCTAAAATCCTTGTCGCCAAGTTGGTATATCTTGGAGCGAGCGGACTTTGAGGTAAGATTAAATAGGTAGAGGTTTATTTAATCTACGTTTATTGGAATCACTCAAATAGTGTACAGTTACGACAGTGCCGGAGCGCCCGTGTGCTGGACTATGATCAGCATGCGACTGACTATACATGAGAGCGTTTTCGCCAGTAGCCCCTGTGGTACTAGTCGTTTCGCTTACATTCACCTATAGGTATTTATACTGACATAGGTGAATACATCATACTTTAAGGTATAGTACGTCGTCGATAGCTCAGCGTACACGGAGTATTTATATATAGATATATAGAGTGCTATGGCTCTATAACACACTGCGACGTGTCGTTGTTCTCCGCGGGCTACGCCAGCGTACGGTCGCATTCGCAATTGCTTCAATAAATCGTTCGTCCTCGAATAACTACTGTTTTCATTTATTTCGCCCTATCCTCGCATAATCCTAACAGGTTGCGCAGCGCGGCATTTTCTCTGCAAAAGGGAATCTCTCTCTGAGAGGCGAAGAGCGGCCAGCGTCTCAGCGAAAATCGAGAAGGTATTTGTTTTTCCTTCAAGGCATCCGGTCTTATTTCAAGGAACTTAACGAGTGGCGTGGGCCATGAAGACGATGCGTGCTCTGAGAGTGGTGGGACTACGTTCGACGGGAAGGTTGACTAGGATTCGGCGTGCTCCACTGGGAGAGAAATCCGTAAGATTCTCGTAACAGTAAGTTCTTTTTTTCTGTACATAACAAAATAGTTGAATAAAAGAGAAAAAAAAAGAAGTCATTTGTATATGCGATATGGTTTTCGAAATTTCGATTTCATATATCACTCACTATATTTCAGGTGCGACAGGTGAAAGCAGTACTAAAAACCAAAATCGCATAACGGCGCATAAAAGTTCGAATTTTGGAACAAACCAAGTTTCCAAGAATTTGCGCCACAGAGAGGCGTTGGTATCGAGCGCGCGGCGCGCGCCGGGAGAGAGGCATGCATATATCTATATGTATATAGGCACTGGCTATGGTGAGTGAATGTGCGTGTGTATACGCAAGCGCGCGGTTGTTCTGTCTCTCCTCGTGTGACATTGGCTGTACATGCGATGTTATACGTAAGAGAAGGAGAGAGAGAGAGAGACGTATATAATACAGATATCGGCCGACAAAGAAAATCTTTCGGCTGTGTGTGAGTGAGAGAGAGAGAGAGAGAGAGAGAGAGAGAGACAGAGTCGTCTATAGTCGGTGAATTTTCGGAAGCGTTCGGAAGCGTTTGGGGGAACTCGAACGTCTATACGTTCTATGTGTTTCTCTCTATATTCTATGCATGCGTGCATATATATATATATATATATATATACTAGGGGGGTACCCCCCTGCACGCTCCGCTCGCCAACCCCCAAAGCATCATGAAATTTTTTGTTTTTATGAAGGTTTTCTATTTTTCCACACCACCCAGGAGGTAAATAGATTGGCACGTTTTTTTGTTTTGTTAATTTAGCTTTTTTATACATTCAAATTTATGTTATATTTAACTCATTTATAAATAAATATATGTAACTCATACTTCCATTCATTTATATTTAGTTTTAAGTATTGTATTTTTTAACATATATATTTATTTTAATTTTGTTTTTTATTTGAATGTAATATTGTAAAGCTCTTTTTAATTCGTATGTAATAATCTATATATGTAAATTTAATATTAATGAATATAATTAAAAAAAATAATTCTTTTGAATGTAATAAGAATTTACATTACTTTAATTTTTGTTTTAAATTAACAATATACCTTGTTATATTATATTATGAAAAACTTAAAAATTTCACTCATATAAATCTAAATTAATTTGCATGTATTTTATAAAATTTAAGTCTTATAAATGTAAATATGGTAGCATGTATTTTATTTGTAATAATGTAATTTGTTTATTACTTTCCTATAATTTTATTTTTTATTATATTATACTATTTTCAAACAATATTTACATTAAGTTGCCCTTAACCTTCAGCCAATTAAAACAAACTTTTTTTAATACTGAATATTATTTATAAAGTTATTATATTTTAGAAAAACCAAGAAATTATTAATGAAAACAAAGAATCAGAAAATCAGTAAAATGGAATAAACTGCACTGATATGTATAATGAATAAAACACTTTATAAATTTATAAACATTCACAATTATTATTATAAACAATTTTTATATGTATAATAAAAAATGATAATTAATAGAAATAAGTAAATGAGGAGGGCATGAGGAGGGATGGGAGGGGGGCTATGAGGAGGATACAAAGTGGAGGGGCGAGGAGGGCAAAAAATAAGATCAAAATAACGTATTTTTTGAAACAATATTATCTTGTATTGAGGAGGAGAATGAGGAGGGCAAAATGAGGGGTGTGGAGGGGGGAGGAGGGCGTAAATCTTATAAGATTTATAAACAACTATATAATATAGTTATATAGGCCGACAGAAAAAGAGCTAATACTCAGCAATCGCACTCACCGTCGCCAGTCGAAGGCATGCACGTCCAAGGCCCGTGGGAGCCCCGAGATGATAGTGAGCAGCGTAAAAAAATCGATCTCGATGCCATAAACAAGAATCAGCCAGATATGGAAATGTTTACATTCGCTTAGTCTGGTCATGTCTCTCCTGGATGTTAAGAACGAGAAAGTCCACTCAACGCGCACTCGATCATGCGACCTGAAAACGATCGTGAAACTGATTGAGGAGCGATTCGACGATCGACAGGACCGTCTCCTCGTCCGGCACGAAGAGACTTGTCCCCTTGCGGGGAGAATCTGCCCAACCACGATGGATGGCCGTGGGAGGACTGGGACTATCCGGACGACATGGACAGGGAGTATTTCGAGGCCGTACCGTACATGGGGCCAAGATCAGTAAATTCGAACCACTATAACGATTTTTAAGAACGTGTGGTTGGGTTTAGATAAAAATACGATAATAAAATTAGTTCAAAATGAAATTGACAAAACTTTGAATCGCAGTAGCAACGATAGTTTGCTAAAACAAGCGTGTCTAAATTCGGTGATAAATTCGGCGTTAAATAACAGCTCGTTGCAATTGGAAGTTGTACATGAGAATACAAGTAGTTTAAATCGTAACTACAACTGAGTTGAAAACCAAAAATCTGGTTTACGTTTTAAAAATCGAACAACACGAAACTGTCGATCCATCGAAGCTTGAAAGGGATCAAAATTGTGTGCGAGAAATTATAATTAATCGAATTGATTATAATTATCATAGACGTATAATGTCGTTACAAGATCCGTAGATTCGTAGAGATCTTGAAAAAGCTCAAAGAAATTAAGCATGGAGAGCTTAAAATTACAAATCATAATGCTCTCAAAAATCTGTATCTGCTGAAATATCAGCCGCAGAAAGAAGATGCTTTATCCTTTTCCGATACGTTCAATAAAATGGTTTGAACTTATGAGGGGTCGCCAGACTCAGGAAAAATAGATAAAAAGGATAAGCGTAGCATTTTTTTCAACGCAATTTCGGAATCTATACCGCAAATTCTAACAGCTGAAGTTATCAACTAAAATACTGTAGGCACGAGTATATCGATAGACCAATTGAAGAATTTTCTTTTGCAGACCGAACGTCGAAAGAATCGTGGAGAGAATCCGGAGGCTATGCTTTCGTACAAAAAGAAAGCGGAATCGAACACCAGCGAGAAGCCATCGACCAGCGAAAAGTGTCCGCTGAGAGAGTGCTACGAGTGCACAAGATGATAACGCACATCGGAGCTGAGTGTCGCCAAATGAAAGAACTCGAGCGACAGCGACAACAACAGCAAGGTGCTGCTCAACCCTCGAGAGGGCCTACGTTTGGCGAAAAACGATCTCACGAAGGAGGCAAAAGCTCCGAGCAGCAATCAAAACGGCAGAGGCGCAAGAGGGCGCAGCTCTGGTCGGGGTAACCGTGGAAGTCTAGGCGGATACGGTGGACGAGGCGGTTGTGGCGGAAATAGCAGCCACGACTACTTCCTCGACGGACAACTTCCAGACGACAATTTCGATTAAAGTAAGTTCACTTAACCTAAACTAATAAGTTTTTTCGCTGATGATAAAATAGATTCGGACAATAACGATTGTGTTTGAATTAGTTAGGTGCATCCGAGCACATAACTAATTCAAAAGTAATTTTGTAACGATTCGAAAATAAGGAAAACAAAATTGTTTGCGCAAATAAAAATGACAGCACCAGTTTGTTGACTCAAGGAGTAGGTGAGATACGTACAAAATCGTTGAACGGTGAAAATTTTAGATTAAAGAACGTTATTTACGCAAAAGTTCTAACTAAAAATTTATTATCGCTTCGAGAATTCGTGAATCAAGGTATGAGTGTATACCTTGACAATAAAATGATTAATATTTACAATCCAAAGACTAGCGAGTCACTGTTGAAAGGTTTTTACAAAGATCCTTTCTGGACTATTGAATTAAAATCAGATAACTCCGAGAAATTCGAAAATAAAAACCAGATGTTCGTGTATATAGCACAGAATAAAGTCAAAAGCGACTACAAGACGCGCAGTAAAGTCGCGGATAAACTCGTAGAAACTCGAAGTAATGAATCAATCTTTCAAGAAGATGATTGCGAATCGATCTCACGCGAAAAACTTTCGACAATAAGGTATAGAAAATCTCAAAATTTGAATCATCTCTATAAAGTACTGGAATCCGAAATAGTGACTAACGTACAAAACTCACCTGACGTCAAAAATACATTTTTGTTATGGAATATACGATTGGGACACATAAGCGTAAATAAAATTAGACAGTTGAGTATAATTTATTCGGAAATCAAAAACTTGAATCTGACTGATGCAGATGAAATAATTAAAGAATGTGAAGTCTACAAAATTCGCGGAAATGAAAAGGCCTCCTTTCGACAATAATAGAACGCGAGCGGAAAGGCCGTTGCAAATCGTGCATGCAGACACAATGGGGCCGATAACACCAATCTCGCATCCGAAACGTTACAGATTCATATTAGTGCTCGTAGATAACTGTACTCGATTTGCACAGGCTTATCCGCTGAAAAACAAAAATGACACTTCGGAAGCTATATAAATGTATGTGAATAGCTGTAGGAATTTGCACGGTTCAGATCTAAAGTTCAAAAATGATATTTGTAATTGAGAAATTACAAATGATAAAATTGACGAGCAAACGTGGTTTATTAAATATGATAAGACTTTAGAAACGGAGGGAGTAAATGATAAATCTGCTGAAAAACGAAAACGAGGAAGACCCCCTAAGGTGTCTGATAAGCAAGAGAAAGAAACGGTATTGTATTCAATAGAAACGGACGAGTACGAGATAACTCCTCAGCGCGATTTCGAACATTATGCTCTGATAGCTCAGATCTCCGGAGATCCGATTACTTCAAAGAAGCTATGAATAGCTCGAACAGAAAATCTTGGCAAGAAGCTTAAAGAACTATACTCTCTGGACCAGAATAAAGTTTATCAAGTTGTGGCGGAGACCGCGAAAAGATAGTAAAGAACAAGTGCCGAATATCCTCAATGTGAGATGGGTTTACAAAACGAAAATCAAACCTGACGGTTCTGCAGAATTTAAAGCTCGTCTAGTAATCCGAGGCTTTAAAGATTCGAATAATTATGATTTGCGCGATACCTATGCCCCTGTGTTGAGTTTGCCGTTGGTAAGAGCAGTGCTCGTTATTGCAAACGGATACGGCTGGGAAATTTGGCAACTCGATGTAAAAACAGCTTTCTTGCATAGTCCTGCCCTTTAAGAGATATACATGGAGATCCCCGAAGGATGGAAGCAAGCTACTAAAAATAGACGAGAAAACGTTTGGTTGTTGAAAAAATCGTTTTCCTGCTTGAAAACGAGCCCGAAACAGTGGAATTTGCATTTCACTAAAATTGCCATTGAAATCGGTTTCAAATCTAGCGATCGCGATTCGTGTATGTTTTGCTTTATGGAGGGAGAAACTCGATGGTAATAACAATAAAAAATTATGGAATTCAAGAATAAATTGTCGGAAGGATTAGATATGAAATTTCTTGGCGAACCGAAAGAATGTCTAGGTATAGGTATTAATCGAAATAAAGACGAAGGTTGCATCGAATTGAATCAGACATCATTTATTGAGAAAATGATAAAACGGTTTGATTATGATACGACAAAACCTCAACAAACTCATATGGTAACTAGTCAAGTGTCAAATCGCGAGCGCAGAAGTAGAGGAAACGAAAAGCAGAGGGAAGCATCGGTAAATTGCACGTTATATCGATAAATAATAGGCTCTCTGTTGTATCTGGCAAATATCACACGACTTGACCTTACATATACGGTGAATGTTCTGAGTCGACATCAGTTAAACCCTTCCGAGAATGAATGGAAAATGCTTACTCGAGTTTTCCGATACCTTCAAGGTACAAAGAATTTTTCGTTGGTTTACCGAGGCTTGAGTGACGTTTTGGAGGATTTCTCCGATGCGAGTTTTGCCGACTGCAATAACACAATAACGACCAGCAGCTATGTCATTCGATTTCTGAGAGACACAATTGCGTGGCACATGCGAAAGCAAAGATACGTATCTTTGTCGACATGTAAGGCTGAGTACATTGCGATGATCGATGCAACTAGAGCGTTGATCGAATTATGGATATCGTTGAACAACGTTAATATTTCGGTTCCGTTACCTTTAACTCTCTGGTGCGATAATAAGGCAGCGATTAAGTACAGCGAAGTAGTAAATGCGGCACGATATTGAGCCATATCACGCAGGATTATTTCGAGGATAATGATTTCTCGAATAACGAAAAGAACCAGCGTCACATGTCTTAAATCACAAAAGACTATGTAAAAAAGCGTGTCTCACTGTGGTAAATAAAAATCCGTTAGATCTCTTCCCAGGATCAATTGGCGGACATAATGACGAAAGCACTTGCTCCTGAAACCCATAAAAATATACAAGACTGCTTAATCATTAATGTTTGGTTGGTTACAGATCGAGATCAGCGAGAGAACGATGACGACTTCGAGAAGGCAGAAGATCGAGAGTAAAACGTTTGGAAGTTTAAAAAAAAAAACTTGGCGTACAGACAGATCTCAATAAAAGGTCGCACCGAAAATAAGTTCCTATAAAACCGTTTTGTATTAAAAAAAAAAAAAAAAAAAAATAATAACCTTTCTTTGCTCCTATATTTCATACCGATATATATGTATGCATTTATATATGTATTGTTACTGTATTCTTCGACATGTATAAATTTACGAAAAGCTCTCTATGGCGTAGGACGGAGTGTTAAATATATATATATATATATATATATATATATATATATATATATATATATATAGGTATATATATGTATATTGGTGTATATATATATATATATATGATGGAATAACCATCGATCTGAAAGTAATCATCCCGAATATTTGGCCCGAGACGCGACTCAGCAATGCCGAAAAGATGATAGAAGGGATGAGCAAGTAGGAATTGGCGAAAAGCAGTTATGTGTTTTTTAGCGAGTTTACATTTAGAAAGCCTGCTCTAAATCCCTCACAATGTGTCTCTTTGACTCGTGGACCATCTAGTCAATCTACTGCTACATCTGCTACTACATCAATAGCAATATCGTCTGACGAACTCAAAGTAGTTATTTTATTATTTCTTTTTGCATTAGCCTTATCAATCGAGATAGGGTAAATTTTAGCAGTTCTAAAAGACACTGCGATCGCTTGCAGGTCAGCCGCAATAGATACTGAGTGCGACGTTTCGTCATCTCGGAACTTGGCCAGGAAACGACCTCCTCTATGCCAAAAATATTTAAAATGCAGTCCATCAGCAACTGCTTTTAAACTTTTAAACTGAATGAATGAAGGAAGGAAGGAAGGAAGGAAGAAGGAAAGAAGGAAGGAATGAAGGAAGGAAGGAGGGAGGGAGGGAGGGAGGGAGGGAGGGAGGGGGAGGGAGGGAGGGTGGGAGGGAGGGAGGGAGGGAGGGAGGGAGGGAAGGAAGGAAGGAAGGAAGGAAGGAACGAACGAACGAACGAACGAACGAACGAACGAACGAATGAATGAATGAATGAATGAATGAATGAATAAATAAATAAAAATGTTAAAATTATTTTAAAATTTAAAGGTTCAAATTTTCAAATTTTCGCGCGCATTGCTTCGTTGCAGAACTTATTTATATATTCGCGCGCAAGTGTGAATCAGTGCTGCCTGCTGCAGCAGGGGATAATGTGTTGCCAACTGCCGAGTACCATCCGATAGGGGCGATGGTGCTGCGCCCTGGTGACGAAAATGAAAAACTCCGACCAGGCGGCGACAGCAAAGTCGCGGAGAAATTGCGCGGGAAAGAGTGAGAGAGAGATATACTCTAACCTCTATGATTGCTTGCTTTTTTCTCTTCTCCTCCTCTTCGGTAAGATTTCCGACTGACTTCTCCGGAGTAATGCGAGATCACCTGCTCTCATTCGATTGAAAGACGAGAACGAGATGTAGCCACGATGAAAAACAGTGTTCTCCTGCACCTTATATAGTGGTGGTATTTTGAGGTTATGTTTTACACTCTTTAGCGGAAAATCCCTCCAGGCTCAAATAAAAAACACAGCAAGGTGTGGTTTTTTGACGTCAGCGTGCGAGCCTAGTAGAGGATCCTTTCCACTATTAGTGTATTATGAAATAGCAGAGCGGCTACTGGTGATGTCACTTCAACTTGTTGGTAACTTTTATTTTCAGGGGATTTTTTTTTTCATTAACAGGGGACGAATTGAAGTGTTCAGTGAAAAGCTCAAGAAGATCGAGCAAAGCAATTTTGAGCATTTTAACGGACAAGCCATCTAGCCCTGAGCCCTCGGAAGTCGCGGTAATTATCGCAGCGCAGATTTCAGCCTGTGAGATGGGCCTAAAATCAAATGAAAATTCTTTCTTATCATCAAGTGGCGAGTCGCGTGCCGTTTGAAAATCAGACTCATGCAGTGGATGAGAACGATGTACAGTTGCTACGTAGTGCACGTTGAGTTCATGAGAAGTGAAATATTTAAAAGACGAGGGTGAAGAAGAGCTAGCTATGCTAGCATCTTTTTCGGCTTATCAAGTAAATTTAAAACTTCTGCGCCGAGCCTCACATAGCGAGTGTGATCCGAGGGATGGCCGGAGAAAACAACTGCGTGATCGCGACATTGCGTTTTTTCATAACTAATTTGATAGCCAGGGAAACCCAACGTTTCCTTTTGGATAAGATGATAATCGTACGCACAGGCGCAGCGGCATCGTATGCTGAAATAAGAGCTAACGTTATTCGCCGTTCGAAAGGGGTCTTTGGAGTTTTATATTAAAAATAACATCTGCATTATGGTAAACGATACCCACATAATCAAACTTGGGGAAGATAAGGTTTTCTACTAAGTTTTTCTCACTTGCATTGATAGAGAACGCTTATATTGTTTAAGGGCGTAAATCGAGCAATGTACTTGTTGTATTACATGGTTAACATAGCCTTTTCAGCTGAGTGTTGGCACGAGCTATATGCCTAGGCTTAAAGCTTTTATAACGTATGGAAGAGCATAATTCCCAATAGTGACCATCGGAATTGCGTTAAGGTCTATGTTGGTGACGAACGGTATGATGACAAAATCATCACTTTTGTTTTATTGTGAATCAGTTTTAGCGCGTTATTAATCTGCTGTCTAATTTATATTAATATGCCCAAGCGCCAATGGCTGCTGCATCGCGACTGACTACTGCAATGCCCTCGTTTAATTCGTTAGGGAACCATGAATGAAATATTTACGTATCATTCGCGAAAATCATAAGCTCTGAGTGAGCAAGAACATATAGGAGGTCATTTATAAGCATCGTAAATGAGTGGAGGCCAAGGGGATTTTACCTTTAACAAGGGCACGAGAATACTTTTTCCATAATGCAGGAAATGAGTGATAGTTTATAAGAGAGTTTATCGTATTTTTTAAGGGTTTGATTAGAGCTGGGAAAATCAGTTTGAGTTGTTATATTGACAAACCGTCTAGTCCAGTAGATTGGGATGTACCACTCATTAAAGCGTGAGAAGCACCTCCTCGTACTGTAACCATAATTACCCAAAGTAAACCATGGGTTGATATCGGACTTCGTCGTACTGTACAAGAACAGGATAGAGTGTACAAGAGAGCTATTCATACTGACTCATTACAATTGACGACAAAGTGTCGAGCCCTTCACGCTAACATTTCGCAACTCTTGCGTAGATCAAAAAATGCCTATTACGCTGCCGAGATACAGAAATCTCAATGATCCGATCGCCTATGAAACTCTCTCGACAGGCTAGGCATATTATCAGCATGATCTGTTTTACCCTTCACATTCTTTAGTCATAATAGAATGAACGCATACTTTGCGTCTATATCCAACATGTCATAATCAAATTCCCCCCGCCATTACCAGCTCCTCATATTATATTAAATCATTTACCCTAATTTTCATTTACAACAACAAAGGAGGTAGTTGAAACACTCGACTCTACGTCTTTATAAACGTTCGGATTAGGCAACATCTTCATCAAACAGTTGTCAGTCTCGTGTCCATCTATTCTCTCACCTCTTGCAACCCTCTTCAATACATGCATTACTCAAGCATCCTGTCCCGTGCTCTGGAAGAAAACTTTAATTACATCTGTTCCTAAAGTCTCCTCCCCGTCTGATGTGTCAGATCTCTGTCCCATTGCGAGGCTCTCTGAGTGCTCTGAATTACTGGAGAAAATTTCAGCCAAACAATTATTGAATCACCTCCGTCGTCCGGGGTGTCTCAGAGTTTAGATCTTGGTCCACTACTGATTGCTATCTTTATCAATGATCCCCTCCAAGTGTTGCAGTTCATTAAGTCGATTTATGCCGACGAAACAAAAATGTAAATTAATGGTCATGAATTAGTATAGGATTTGTTTATGAAAACATTTCCTGAACGGATCATGTTACTCCCTATCGTCAACTATTAGGGTTACACACAGTGAAAGCCCGTCAAAAGTATTTCCTAGATGCCCTTACATTCACTTTTGCGGATACTATTCGGCTGAGTACGGGCGCATGGGCGGAGGATGGACAAGAGGCACTAAACGAGGTACTCGAGGCAAAGTTTCCGGATTTCCAAGCATCGGAGCAAGAGACGAGCTTCTGACTCCACGCGCGGAGTGAGTACTTGAAGCTGGCAAGACACGTGACGGACACAAAAAGAATAGAGTGAACAGTGAACACGTTCGAACTCTATAAGGCAGCGTAGCCGGATGGAGTTTTCCCGGTGCTGCTACAGAAGGGTCACGACGTGCTGGCGTCCGCAATGGCAAAGCTGTTCTGGCGTGACTGGCTATGAGACAGTGACCGTTCAGTTTTTGTAGAAAATTTTTGTAGTAAGATATAATTGTTTGACGGACATTTATCACTTCAAAACTATGATTAGGTACTTAGAAGTTTAGAAATAAATTAATTCAACACAAAAAAGGTACATTTAACCTAAAAAACGGAGTAAGATCAGCATCTGTATTAATTTTTCTGAATCAATAGGATAAATACCTTTGATTAATTTCAATGTATAGTCGTATTTTGGATAAAAATTGAATGTAAGAAAAAGTGTACACATTTTGACTAGTTCATTACCGAGAGTACTATCTTAAATTGTATTTATTTATTTTTGCTTTTTTTTCAACGAAAGAAAGGTATTTTGGAAGCGAATAGTTTAACAATAAAGTTCTCATAAAATCCTTTAGTTTAGGACCGCAAACTATTTGATATGACTCGTTTTTCATTTTTTATACTGTGTAATAATTTTTCCTTCTTCATAGCGAAAACTTTGTGATGGTAAAAAAAAAGTTTTGCTAAAAACATGTTAAAAACATGTTTCGAGATACTGGGAAACAAAATACACTATTTTAAAAAAAGGTCTGTATGGATATGTGTGTGTGTGTGTGTGTGTGCGTGCGTGCGTGCGTGCGTGCGTGCGTGCGTGCGTGCGTGTGTGTGTGTGTGTGTGTCTGCGTTTGTTTGTATTTGTGAGTGGGTGTATGTGTGTGTGTGTGTGCGTTTGTTTGTATTTGTGAGTGGGTGTATGTGTGTGTGTGCGTTTGTTTGTATTTGTGAGTGGGTTTTTCGAGTTTTTAATTTTAATTTTATTTATTTTTTGACGCCGTAGAAATAATATCATCGATAGAGTAATATGCATTTAAAAGAGCATAAAATTACCTATTATTCCCCCTGAAATTTTGAATAAGCCATTTCCCTCGTTTTTTTATTCACGAAATCGTCATTTTTGTTCAAACGATTATATCTGTGAAATATAAGTATTAAATTTATTAAAAGATTTGACGTAATTAGGAATATGAATAAAATTATTCTGTAACACTTTTGAGGCTTTACCTTTTTCTTTGGAAGGGACAAAAATCTTTTTGTAAAAAAATCGATTTTTAGTCAGTAGTGAATTCTGGAGTAAATCGGCAGCATTCGTTTTGAAACTTTCCAAAATGGTAGCTCTTTAGTATCTTTTGAACGAGTTCTAAGCCCACATCACAACGACCTTTATATTTCAAGATATTTGAGGTTATTTTTTTTACATTTATTTTTGATCGAGTATATCTCCAGAATGATGCGGTATAATGACCATCAAAGAATTAAAATTGAGCGCCGTTTCCAAACCTATGTCGCTGGCATCAGTTTGTATAACAAACTAATGATCAAACGGGGGACTATGTAACACAGAAGCAGATGCGATAAGCGCTTTAATTTGTTTGAACGCTATCGGCTGCTAATGACCCCATGCATACTTTACATTAGATCTAGAGAGATGGGTACGTAGGTCCGCAATCGTTCCGAAATCATATAAAAATTTTCTATACTATGATGCCATTCCTAGGAATCGTCGAAGCTGTTTAAGATTTTTTGAAGCATCAAACTCCGATACGGGAGCGATCGTTTCTGGATCCGGCCGGAATCCATATCACTTCACAATCTAACCTCACTGCAGCAAAACTCGCTTTTATAAAAATTGATGGTAAAGCGCGCACTTGTAATTCTGTGGACAACATAGTCAAGTCATATCTAGTGCTCTTCAAATGTTTCTGTTGCAATGATCATATCGGTCATAAACGAATAGGCATGCGGCTCAAGTTCAGGGTCAATTATTTTATAGCTCAATTCTTGAAACGTTGCTGGATATACAACGCGCTTTCTGCAGCTTTCACAGAATAGCATCAATATAAGGAAGCTGATACGTAAGCACTTTAGTCACTCCATTTAACTACCTATAGTCGACGCAAAAGTGGGAAGAGTCATCGGATTTGCGAACCATTACCACTGGACTCAACTATTCACTATTGGATCTTTGAACGATCTCCTTTGAATCATCCAGCATTTTCTACACCTGTGCATGCATCTCTTCTTCAAGTTTCCTGAAGACTGGACAGTATGCTTTATGGGTCGCGTAGATCCAACATCAATCTTATGTTTGATTAGACCGGTGCGACCTACAGGCACTTTGCCCTTTGGCAATCCTCGATCCAGCATCTCCTGTAACTGAAAGCTTTACACACCTTAAAATTCGGCAAGTCCAATACTGCCGTGCAAATGAAGAAAGTGGGTATCTATATTTGGCAAAAAGATTCGACCATATAAATAATTTAGCATACAAATAATTTGAAACATTATTTCTCTTTTACAAAAATGTATTTGCTTCAAATGCAGATACCCACTTTCTTGATTTCCGGTCTCTTCTACCGGTAATTTATTTTCGCAAGGTAGGATGCGCGCATTAAACGCTCGCTTAAAAACTACAGGACCTTTAAATGGCATTGTACATTACCTATATCGAATGGTAAATCTGCATATCCCATAGCCGGCAAAATACAACCGATTTCTATTCGTACGCCGGGTCGAATACTTGGTGCAATCTTCTCATTATACGTCACAGCAATCTACAAGCCAAATGGTTCAATACATGTATCAATTCCCACTTGCATCAACCATCGCAAGTAATCTCTCTTGAAGTATGGAGCTGATTCCTTAGAAGCGCAATTCATAGTGTGGGTTACTATAGGCGCTTCCTCCTTCGCGATCGGCGAAAGAACTGGCTCGACCGTCGCTTGTGCCCCGTTGGTCTCATTAGAGTGAGTTGGTGACGTCCTTAAGTTGACTGCAGATGAAGTAGGGATCTGACCTATACACCCCCTGCTCCTTTTTGCATACTCTGGACACGTTTTGGTAGTGTATTCTGACCAGCTACAGCTCCAGCGGACAAGATGGGAACGTGTCTTAGGTTTCTTTATTTTATTTTTGTCGCTGGCTAACTACCGTGTTGGATTTCTTCTTTTAGGACTGCCTCCCTTTTTATAATACGACCCTTTAAATCTTATAGGAGCCGAACTCTTAGCCAGTTCTTTCATTGCAGTTGACGGTGGAGCTTTTTTGAGTTCGGTAAGAGTCAACTGCTGTAACTTTTCATTAAATAACTTCTCCATGAGTGCCGAAATATCTTGAGGTGAACTCTGCGATATCGCTACCATACTTGGAGCGTTATACTTCCCACTCAATTTCTCCTCAATCAGCTTGAAAACCTTCTGGGACAAGTCTGTGGGCGAAATTTTTACAATTGCAGCCATACTCATTTTGTAATAATTTGTTGGCATAGGTGGCCTTTATTTGCTAGTTCCGGCACAAGTACTTATTATCCGGAGGTGGCTCTTTCCAGTTGCGCTGCACCTTCACGATAGCTTCTGCCTGCCTCGCCAACCGAATTAAAGTGTCCAAATCTGTTGCTTTCTCTTTACTCACAATTTGCTGTAACTCTGTCGACATACCTAGTAAATGAGTTGTAGTTTTCTTACTTTATCCCAAGGCACTTCAAATTTCTCCATGTATCAAAGGAGAGAGAATATGTTGTCGGTTACATGTTCTACAAACCCTTGTGTGCATGTCGTAGCTTCTGTTACTAACGGCTGTTGAAAACGGCTATTAACACCGTAACACCGTCGTGCTGCCTTGCAAAAATTATCTTTCTCGTCAGAAAATTTGATATTCTAGGATCGAACTGTTTTTCCAATGTCGTTTATTCGCTGATTGGAAAAGGTACTATTCTGAGACGGTCGACTCAGTGGACTGATTATTTTTGGACCTTGTGCCTTGCCTCTGAAGCATTTTCACCGATTTGTTATTTTGCCTTGTCTCGAAGTGTTGTCTGGAACTTGAAATTAATTCTACCACTCGTCAATTGTGTTCTAGGACTTGTTTACTATACCAATGTCTCTGTACCAATGTCTGCATGTCTACCATTTCGATTGATACCTCTCTAAGTATGGGCTATGACGTTAAATCAAATTCGTTAGGAAAGTCTTATGCATCTTCGCGACTTTTCAAATATTCTTGTCTTTCCATTTGCGAGGTTATTATTGGGCCTTGGGCCTTGCCCCTGATGCAAATTCGCCGATTCGTTGTTTTGTCTTGTTTCGAAGTGCTTCATTTGCGTGGAACTAGTTGCTATCGGAGAAAATTAGTTCGGTAATCTTCACGACTCTCCAACTATCCTTGTCTTTCCAGGATTTCTGCTTGTGTCCTATCGCTAAACTTGGCGTCAAATAATACCTTGTCTAGCTTTTCTTTACGGCGACTTTTCTGCGCTACTATGTACGTATTGTCTAAGCTATCAACGAAATTGGCCGCTGCGAAGGTACTACGGAAGCGTTAATATAACGTATCGTTCTTTGCAAATTGCGTGCCATCGCTTATTAATCCTAATCTATTCAGAACCACGTCGAATTCATTGCCATTTAACTGTAAAATTCTCGGTTGAATTTCTATACCTACAGTATTATCAAAACCATTTTAAACTAGAATTACCATTTTCTACTGTTTTAATTAAATTATTAATTAACGCAAATTTAAAATTTTAATTTTTAAATATAATTAAATTTAAAATTTTAATTTTTAAATATAATTAAATTTTAAATTTTAATTTTTAAATATAATTAAATTTTAAATTTTAATTTTTAAATATAATTAAATTTTAAATTTTAATTTTTAAATATAATTAAATTTTAAATTTTAATTTTTAAATATAATTAAATTTTAAATTTTAATTTTTAAATATAATTAAATTTTAAATTTTAATTTTTAAATATAATTAAATTTTAAATTTTAATTTTTAAATATAATTAAATTTTAGATTTTAATTTTTAAATATAATTAAATTTTAAATTTTAAATTTTAATTTTTAAATATAATTAAATTTTAAATTTTAATTTTTAAATATAAATAAATTTTAAATTTTTAACACAAGTTATTAATTTAAATTTTCAATCATAAAATAATAAAATTTATTTATATTGACCAAAAAATTGTTTAGAAAAAGCCAGTGTTTATCACACAAAATGAAATGTTCCTTCCAGTGAATTTTTAAATCAATACTAGGTTTCTCTCATACTGGTTGCTTATCCAGTGAATATTATTTAGTAGATATTCTTCATAAAATAATATTCAAATACAATAACCACTTTAAGTGTTAAACTACTTTAACACTGAAAGAATACAATTTTTATCCGATACCAATTTGAATTATTAAACTTGTATAAATCATTGTGAAAAAGAAAGAAATCAAAATCCTAGTTAAGGGGACCTAGTCACCTTAAAATAAAAAAGAAATTAGTTATATATTTTTAGGCGAGGATAAATTTTTGATCATATATTACCTATATTTTTCGGTAAACTTGATCATCTTATCAAAATATAACGTAAAGAATTTTTTTGGATTTTTGCTATGGTCGTTAGGTCTCTTTGTTGAGCCATAATACGAAGTGGTATATTTCATGCTCTGTTGCAAGATTTTGAGAGTCAAACTGCGTTTAAAATACATATAATTAGGATATGAGTGCGAAAATTTAAAAAACCAAAATTATTGACTAAAGTTATATAACTTTTTTAAGACATATTATATGGACGGCTTCAATTAAAAAAGACATATCTTGCAAACAAAGTTGGAAAGACGTATCTCGCAGAAGTGGTTGGAAAATACGGTACTATCCAGATGATGCCACATGTTTACGGGGGCCCAAACATTTTTAGGGCCTGTTTTATATAAGTCTGGCGTTGTTTAAGTTTGTACTACTAATTTTTCTGAGACGGCAAGATACGTCTTTTCATAAATGTACTCCAAAAAAGCATTTATTAATCATTTCTGCGACACACGTATCTTTCAACTTTTTCCGCGAGATACGTCTTTTTCAATTAGAGCCTTCGATATGATAGAATTTTTAAAAACTTGAATAATTTAGGCTTAAGTAGGTTATAACTTTAGTTCATAATTTTGTTTTTCAAATTCCCACACTCACATTCTAAGTTGCATTGAGCCAGAATATGAACTACAAGATTGATCTAGAATTACGTATACGTATATGTATATATTCTACTGTTTATCATACTATTGTATTGTTATTCATTGTATATTTATTGCACATATTTCTTTGCTGGTCAAGAAATAAAGTGCTCATCTATCATCTATGTATCTACTTAATAATATGTATTTTGAACACAATAAAGCCCCAAAAACTCCAATCTGATCAGGTTGACTCTAAAAACCTTGCGATCGAGCAATAAATATATACGTCTTTATTATGACTGAACAAACAGACATAACGACCATAAAAAAATTCGAATAAAATTTTTTTCGTTATAAATACATAATATATTATGTAAATTTTATTCTCACCTAAAATATAATACGAATTAATTTGTAATTTTAAAGTAGTTAGGTCCCCTTAATTTTCCTAAAATCATTAAAAATAAAATTGTCTGCAAAAAGAAACAGCAAAAGAAAATTTTTACATAAATAATTAATTAATGTGGGTCTACACTGAGTTTTTTGAAAATCGTTAAACATCCGTTATTAGTAACCAAAAAAAGAAGAACATATACCAATTTTAAGCAATTTTTACTTAAATCCCAATTCATTGAATGAAATTCACTTTTTTTGTAGTCAAAACAGAGATTAATTTGAAAGGTTCCTTGCGTATTTAAGTTTGACAATATCAATCTAATAAATTCTCACTTATTTAAAACCTGTAACAAATAAAAGTTAGTATTTTATATTTTAATTTTCTATTATAAATAGCTTAAAAATATATACGTTCATTTTCAATAAATATATGATAAGAAATACCATGTTTTTGTATACACATTTAATCGGCAAACATTTTTATGTACGCATTTCTTGAAAAAAAATACTAACTTCTTTAAATAATCCTTATAGGAATATTTGCTGCGAGTTACAGATATATTCATCGACTCTAAATGCGCGAGCAACTCTTTGAAGTTAGAAAAATAAGTTTCGAAAAAACGCATTTAAGGATGCGGACTAGGCGAGAATCTATTTTCTGTTCATAACACTAAACCTTCTGAAAAGTTAGCAGCATATACTATATACAAAAGCTAAGAAAAATCGACCAGAAAGACCTCAAAAGTCTCCTTAAAAGCTGAGATATACCTCAAAATCCGTTAAAAATGGTAAAAAAAATCAATATTTTAAAAATAGTTCATGTGATGAAGGATTCGATGGTGACAATTTCCCTTGTATATTTCAATTATAATATACGTTTATAGCAGTGCGTGACCTAAGTCCGCTATTACGCCTATCCGTGACATAAGTAGTCCATTAATGCACCGTGCTGTAAAGGACTCCTTAGGTTACACGTATCCTAATGTACTAAATACAGAGAGTTGTGGTATGGAATTGCTTAAGAAGAAAGATAACAAAAGCTACACGTGTTAGAACGTACGACATTTAAAAACGCCCATCTTTTCAGTGTTTTGTCATTAGTTTTAATGTATAAATGTTCATATTATTTCTAAAACATATTCATTTATAAAACTGCACCACAAATTTATTGGCATTGTTGTAAAGAATAACCAAAACAACAATCAAATGAATTCGTTGCATATTTCATCGCCTGGAACACTTTGAAGCCTGATCGGTAATAAAAATATTAATTTGAAGACAATCAGTGTTTCGTAAATTATATATATATATAGTTACGAGTGTAGAATAATATATATGATTAATATGTCTATTATAAATATATATAGAATCGATATATAGCAAAATTTAAAAATAGATTTATTCGTAATTTTTGACAATTCTGGAGTGGGCCACATCCTTGATATTCAGTTCTATATAAGAAGCAATGTTAATTATTTTCTTTGAATGGTTATAACTTTGTTGATTATGATTTCTTTTATTTTATCAGGTCCCAAAATGTTCTCACAAATGTAGAGCTTCAAAAAGTGTCATAAAAATTTGTTAAAAAATCAGTGTAGACCCACCTTTATCCACAATATACTCGTATATTTTCCAAATGAATACATAATAATCATAATTATTAATTAAACGAATAAACAATTGTTTATATTAATAACGATAATATTATTTTTAATCAATTAATTAAGTAAGTGATATAATTAATATGGCCACTATACCGTACAGTCCCTATATGAACAATCGTAATCGACACTACGTATGTTAAGCACTAACAAGGAGAGTACACACCCTGCGGGAAACGAAATTCGGTCAGACTTTCGGAGATGTATTTTGGCACCCAAAAATGAAGCCTATTACTGACAGTTCATTATAATGGGCTCTTGTTGTCGAGTTAGGAGGTAATTTACTCGAAATATTCGCTATTTTAACTCTACAAGTTTTTATTTTTTAATAACTGACTCAAAATAAAATAAAAAGTATGCAAAAAGACCTTTTATTTAAGCTCTGTTACATATAAGAATCTTAATATGATCACAAGTTATTTACAATTGAAGATAGTCACCGAAATTACATGAATATTCAGAGAAATTTAATTTTGTTAAATTCGTTGATTTTCCAAGTATTTTCAGTAACTATTTTCAATTGGTAATAAATTTTGATCAGATTCATATTTTTATACATAATAGAACTTGAATTATAGCTCTTTCCGCCTACTTTTTATTATCTTTTGGTCATCTATCTATAATAAAACTGTATAAAGGTATCGTTAGAAGAAGAGGTTCCATTTTTTCAATAAATTAACGTAAACTTCGAGTAAGTTGCATCATATCTCAATAACAAGGAGCTATTAGATTGAATTACGGATACTAGGCTTCATTTTTGTGTACAAGAAACCTCGTCCCCAAGTCTGACCAAAATTCGTTTCCCGTAGGGTGTGAACTCCTTTTGTAAGTATGTGCAACTACACTATCTACGCGTGCACTACAGGCATATATTTTTCATAAATCGAATAAATGATCTAATAAACGAGCTAATATACAAGCAAGTAATCGAGCAAGTAAACGAGCAAGTGGTCAAACGTATTGATTCTGCAAACATGTGACTTATTTTCCAACAACAGTATTTAATTTTAGCAGCCGAAAATAAATGTAACAATAAACCAAAACAAAATAGTTTTTGAGTAGTTGACACTGATACTCAATTTACAGAACAAAATTTTCAATAATTAGTTTAATTGCAACCACTTTAAAATAAGGAAAAGTTTTAACAATAATTGCTTGAAATACACGGAATCAAATTTTAGTCATTTAAATAGTCACAAGTGATTTTACCAATTTTACACTTAATTTTTAGCCAACAAAAACAATTTATGAGTAAACAAAAATTTTGTTTATTATTCACTGTTTAAAGAAATTTGAATCGCGAAATTTCAAATTAGTATTTATTGTAAAAGAAGTGTCACTCTAACAAACCCGTTTGAAGGGAATCTTCTAAGGGTATTTAACTGGCGTAGAAAAACTGTTTTAAGTGATATGGAATAATATGTCAAATTATACGGCAAATGCATTTTTGGTCAAATCCTTAATGCATTCGCCTACTATAGCTGTTATTCTGCAAATCATGGAGTACATGCCATACATTGGCTCTATATTTTATACAGAGCCTCTGTATAATGATAGGGCGAGTGCCTAAAAACTGAATAATTTATTCAATACTAGTTTGCGTAGAATATTTTAGAAAATTGAAATTGTAGCTTAACAAAAAGTTAAATAAAATGTTTTAAAATAAAATACGTGGCTTAATTTTTCAGATTGCTGAATTATCTCATAACGTCAGTTCTGCAACGTCATTCAGAGTGGAATACAAAAGAAATAGTACGGGGCCAGTAATGTTTCAAAGACAAGTACGTTTTCAAGTAGACTTGAGTGAAATCTCAAAACAGTCATCTGAAGCACTTTTTGCCATTACTTTCACTCTTTTAAACGGTGAGATTAATTTATAATTTTTATTTGTAGTATATATATATATATACCATATATATATATATATATATATATATATATATATATATATATATATATATATATATATATATATATATATTAGGGTGCGCCTTATTTCCCAAACTGCATATTTTAATGAGTGCCGGCCCGAAAAGCTCCTCATTTTACTCAAAAGTAATGGTACTATCACCAGAATTCGTCTAGGTGGTCGCCAACTAGTGCCTGTAGAGTTAGCTTTTATCACGATTTGAAATACCCGGCAAAAATCTTTCTTATCGTCTAGCAATTCTATACGAGCTTGTTAAATCATCTTGGCCATTCCAAATTATTTTCTAACGCTGTCTACCGTCAAAAAATCACTTTTTTTACGTCGCAGATAAGTTTAATAAGTTTATTAAAAAATATTCATAACCATTAAAATATAAATAATGTCATAAAAACGCTAGAATTTTGGCATAATAGACAATCTTATTTCTATGCTTTAGGTATGTCTCTATGATGCCCCGTGCGACGGGTGTACTCATTTGTAAAAATACAAGGTGTGTTCTTTAGGATGGCTCCCAATCCCCGCCATAGCTCATTCAAAATACCATGGACTAAGATTGGCGGCGATTGGGAGCTGTCTTAAAGAACACACCTTGTGCAGAAATTAATAAACAGTCTATTATGTCAAAACTTCAATGCAGGTATCTTTACATCATAGGTGTACTGTAGGATCAACGGTGGAATTGGTTCATTCTCTTTTGATTGACCAATATAATCACGCCATCGATCCTACAGTGCACCCGTCGCACGGGGCATCATTGAGACAGATCCTTATTTTCTACCTAGGACCTAGCGTGTATCAAAGTTCACTTGGTGCTTATGAAACGCTGTCGGGGCGGGTTCAACCATGAACTACGTGATTCGATTGATCGAGCCACACAGTTTGCCACCTTGCTGACAAAAGCAGAACTGCAGAAGCTGCACTAAGCTATTGGGATTAGGATTTAGAGGGTACGGGTGGCGCTCTACTGGTGGAGAAAAATCGAAGTAGTGGAGATCAGTACTTTTACATCAGTTATATGTGATTTGTATGGGAATTAAAATTTTTTTGTTAAATACAATTTTATTTGTTTTTTATTTACAAATATATAATTTTATGATATAGTAGGAATACCTTATAAACTTTTCTTTTTATATATAAGGGAGACTCTTATAATACGTTCATGTCTTTTTACAGAAGATTTTTGTTAAAATTATTTATATTACAACTTTATTTTTTATGTACTACTAACATTAAAAAAAACTTAGATCTAATTAGCTTCTATATTTTATCACATGTCTAGCTTTGTGAAAAATTAATTTGATCTCGTAGAACTGTTTGAAATCTGACATTTATCAATAATTATAAAAAACCAAACATTATTAAAAGGTAGATTTAAGATATTTAAGTAGAGAATCTGTGAAAAAATGTTGTTTGCAAATGTGCATCTTACCACAGTAAAGCTGTAATGTACTAGTGGAATAAATATGTTAATAATTGATGAATTTTCTATTAATGTACTAGGTGGAAACTTCAAAAGTACGATACCAAACATACTCTACATAAAAATATTCTATAGTACTCTACATAAAAATATAAAGGAAAAAAAATTCTGCACAGAAATTTTGTACGTACTTAAAAATTCCCTACTCACGGGTTAAATTATTTTACTCCATTGTAACATTCTACACAATCGTATACCCTATTGTTATGCATTGTTACAACGATAGGTTGTAGGATTGTGTAGATTTATGCGATAAAGTAAAATCATTCAACATGTGTGTAGAGAATTTTCATGTACAAAATTTCTATGAAGTATTTTGTGTAGGGCAATACAGTCGTGTAGAGTATATTCGATGTAAAAAGTACAACATTTTTACTGTGTTTTAAATTTCTTTACAATACTAGATTTGGTAGCATTTGGACATTCTTTTTTAAATTCTTCACAGATTTGGATTAAATACTGCTTCTGATCCTTTTTTGTCGTTAGCACATTAACATATTCTTGCATCAAATGTACAGCTCTCTCTGCCAAGTCATTTGTAACTTTTAGTGATCTGACTTTTTCACGGGATTTCAAAAATTCTTCATTTTTCTCCCATTTTGAAATATCTAGTTTTAAGAATTCTGTGCCCAACTTGAATCTCTGAAAGAACTTAATTGAGTGTTCATTAATGAAATAGTATATTTCTTTGAACTGAAGTGCCTCCATATCTGCTAAGGAATGAACATATAACTTTTTTGGAGGTTCCGTATCGCTCTCAATATCATTCTTCATTGCTTCTAATATTTTTTCTTTTAAAGGCGTTGTTAGGTTCTCGTTAAAAAGTGACATCACACTACATTCTGGCGTCAGATACCAAAGGTGGTTTCGAAGCTTGTTGAGAGCGGTTACAGCAATTTTTTCATCGACATTTTTATACTCGCATAGTTTTCTAATAGTTTTCAAATCATTTGTAGGAGCTTCAATAGATTGCGATGCTGTGTACCACATTTCTAAATAAACAAATACAATGAATTGGCATATTTTCAACAATCCCTTCACTTCTTTATTAGTTAGTTTGAAAGATTGACGGAACAAATAGATTTTCAAACTGTAAATGGCTTTCGCCATCCATCTCGCATGATGGCATGCCCCAGGCTTTTTAAAAGTGGTGTCAGAGCCTTTTCCTAAAAACTTCAATGAAAGCTCAAGAAGTTCCCGGTAGTCGTCTCGTGGCATCTTTGTTATTAAAAAGTTTTCTATAAGTTGAACTGTTTCTTTAACCTGGTCTCTTAGTAGTACATTTATGTCCAACAGTCCATTTTGATAATTCTGTTTATTAATTTCTGACCACGAACTCTGAAATCTTTTAAATAACTGAACATTTGGACCCATTGTACCTGGAAACTTAAGTTCAAAACAGCTACTTAAGATTATCTCCATTATGTGAAGACGACATGGTAAATAAAGAAGATCTTTTTCTAATAAACTTTCTAAGATGACAGCTGCACCAGATTTTGGACCTAAATTGGCATTAGTAGTATCGCAGCACAATGCTTGCACAGCGTCACACAACCCCCAATTTTTCAAGGCTATGTAAATCGCATTAGCTTGAGTTATTCCTTTGCCATCTTCTAGCGCAGGAACATCAATAATTTTTTGTGTATCACCAGTACTAACAAGAATTGGAAATCTGTCAATTTTCTTGCCAGCGAAAGAGTCTGGAACAATTTTTCCGTCAAAATGAACACTCACATCTTTGATTTCAGCTTGTTGAAACAAGACTTTAATGTTTTCTGCTAAAGTTCTTCTAATTTGTTCTCTCATCCTCCTAAAAGATGTTGCATTAAGAATAAGTGTCTGAGGGTCGTGACCTAATGCATCGGCAACTGCTGCAATAATATGGACACTATTTCTATATGATATTTTGCAATTATCTAGAGCTGCTACAACATTGGATGTCATGACATTAGTATCTCCTCGAACATTCTTTTTGATATAATTTCGCCCTTTGAGAGAAAACTTTGAAACATCAGTACTCTGGCTTCCTCCTACGAATTCTTCACTAGAAGGCGTAAATAGGATCTCTAAATTTTCTGAAAATATTTATAACTAAAATAGTACTTGCATAAATTATAAAAATCTCATGTAATTATGTATATATCATGCAGAATAAAAAGAGGATGAAATATTTCAAAACTATTGCATAATTGACTCACATACTGGTGTGTAAGGTGATTTTTACCTCATGTGACTTTTCGCACTTGCTTCGCTTGTGCGAAAAACGTCACAGAGGTAAATAATCACCATCCACACAAGAGATGTGCGAGTCAAACTCGAACTTTTTTAATTTTGATTGCAAAATAAGTGTGGGATGATAAAAATCTACTTAAACACCACGATTGTTGAGTTTTTACACATATCTAACGAATACAATGGTTTATTCCTTGTTTCAAAACAGTGATATGTTACTTAAAGCTTCGAGTACATTTTCGAGTTTTTTTTCAAATTTTTCCTGAAAAATAACTCGATTGGTTATTTGTACCAATTTTTCAACCTCTCACAATTTTTTTGCTTCTGAATCTATTAAATCTGTACAATTAATATGTTAACTTAAAATCTAAACACTTATAATGTATTATTATAGCTTTGGTTTAATTACATCCACCATAATGTCGTAACCAAATATAAAACTCGACTTTTGACTCGCACATCTCTGTTCCATACCCGTATCGAAATGTAATATTTTAGAAATCTTTTTGAATTTAAAAATAAAGTGAAATATTAATTCTCAGTTATAAAATTATGATTAGTCATTTAATATGCGAGAAAAAGAAATGTGTAAGTACTATTTTTATCTTAATCAGATATGGGCGATTCTGCCATATAACTTGCACAAAACAGCGTTCAAAATGACCCCATAGTAAAATGAACTATTTTTAACTTATGGGGCGCTTATCCTAACTCAAATTACATATGAAACAAGTACCTAAAGCCAAACCACAAGAAATTACTTCTATAAAAAGTAATCATATTAGTCCATGCATAAATGACAAATGTGTTACAGAACTGACAGTATTTTGAGGTTACGGAACTGACATTTTAGTAGAAATTTGTTTTTGAAATATCGAAAACCTCTTGAGCGTTCTTTTTTCAAATACATAAGCATCTGGGAAGCAGGCATGTGTTTTGTGCAAGTTACGACAGAATCACCCATATGTTTATATCTTTCCTTGCATTTATTATTTCATTATATAATTAAAATTTTTACTTACCAGATAAATTATCTAGTATATTTTCATGGGTCGTTATATCACTCGTAGCTTTAGTTTCTTCCATCGCTCCTGTGTTGTTGGTTTTCTAGTCTCCAAGAATAATTGCCTGTATTTCTTGTTCTGACATGAGTTTGATACGTTGCATTTCATCGTCAAATAATGTTTGGATATTTCCTGAAACATCAGTACCTAATGTTTGATTCAATCCTTCATTTATAGTTTCTTGAGAATTGTTATCAATACCAACAAAATCCCACCCTTCACCTACAGTATTTGTTGATTCACGTTGATTTGTTGATTTGTAAAGAGGCATCACTTCATCAGAAATGTTGGGCTCTTTGTTCTCATCAGAAATCTGATCTAAATCAAATAAAAAAAAGATGATAAAATATTGATTGCTACTTGAAAATTGTAACCCTAGTAGAAATAAATGGGAATCATGTAATTGTGAAACGACACATATGTAATGGGCTATTTCACGTCAACTAGTGGAAAAAATTTTCAAATCTTGGCCAAAATTGTTTTCCAAGTCCAATATACCCCCAAATGAACACACAAAAAAGTTCAGACCTCTAAGTCCCTCCATTGCAAAGTTATGGCCATATCAAAATTTAAGATTTTCTGTATTCTTGCTTATCTAGCCAACTTTAATGATCTTTTAAGGCATGATAGATGCATTTTAGGTAAAAATATATATAAATACATTTTTTTTTGTAAATATTCTGTAGAATTTGAAAAAATTATTTGTATGACCTATATAGCATGTTTTGAATTAGTTTCCATGTGATTTTACACTAAAAATAAAATTCTGGCTACGCGCCACATGATCAAAATATCAAAAAAAAATTTTTGCATTTCTTATCATAAAATCTTTAAATCTAGATGTGGTGGGAAGTGGGTCGAGCTTTCTACAATGAGTAATACACTTTTTAGTACTTAAAACCCATTATTCATGATTACAGCTATATACCCGGTTTGGTAACGCTGGGTGATTTAATATATAATATTCAATGTATAACTGTTTTTTACATCAAAACAAGATAGTACGTTATAATTTTAAGCATTTTTAATTGTTTGGATTGGTTTTGACCTGCAGTTAAATAATTTTCATATTAATTATCCAACTTGGATTAAATTGCCACCCGAGGAAAATATTCATTTTAGGTTATACTTGATCTTTTATAAAAACCTTTCTAAAAGGTAAAATGTTGACGAGTAAAAGTTTCTTTACAAAAGTAGTGAAATCCCCAATATATAACTGTCAACTAATTGTATTTTATCTTTTGGGTACACGCATGTGGATATATTATTTCAGAAAATAAAATTTTCCACTGGAATCTTAGTCGATACAACAGTTTCTATATATTTAACAATAATAAATTCACTATGCACCAGTCAGACCATTAAAATTGACTTGCGAATGACTATATATAAAAATTTCAAAATTTTCCTTTTGTCGGTCCCAGGTAAAATATGATCTCAGCTAATTCAAATTATGAAAGGATGAGTCTAATTTTAAATTGCTCATCAACTTTTGGCATTTCCAAAAACATATTATATCATACTTTTAATGCATAGTCCAAAAGCTATTGCAAAACTTCTAAAACACTTCAAGTCTTGAACCGTACTTTTTAATATTATTTAGTTTTAATTTTTTCAATAGCTTCTGTACTATGCATTAAAAGTATATGATATCATATGTTTTTGGAAATGCCAAAAGTAGATAAGCAATTTAAAATTAGACTGATCCTTTCATAATTTGAATTAGCTGAGATCATATTTTACCTGGGACCGACAAAAGGAAAATTTTGAAATTTTTATATATAGTCATTCGCAAGTCAATTTTAATGGTCAGACTGGTGCATAGTGAATTTATTATTGTTCAATTGTTAAATGTATAGAAACTGTTGTATCGACTAAGATTCCAGTGGAAAATTTTATTTTCTGAAATAATATATCCACATGCGTGTATCCAAAAGATAAAATACAATTAGTTGACAGTTATATATTGGGGATTTCACTACTTTTGTAAAGAAACTTTTACTCGCCAACATTTTACCTTTTAGAAAGGTTTTTTTATAGAAGATCAAGTATAACCTAAAATGAATATTTTCCTCGGGTGACAATTTAATCCAAGTTGGATAATTAATATGAAAATTATTTAACTGCAGGTCAAAACCAATCCAAACAATTAAAAATGCTTAAAATTATAACGTACTATCTTGTTTGATGTAAAAAACAGTTATACATTGAATATCATATATTAAATCACCCAGCGTTTGAAAATGTTTTCCACGGGTTGACGTGAAACAGCCCAATAAAAATTTATTATACTTGTGAAGATCTAACCACCTTAAAATAAAAAATTTATGATCTGAAGGGTTCTATCGCTATTTCCAAGTCAAGCGAGCGTTACCATTATTTTAACTTGGTTAGGTCCCTTTAAGTAAATTACATGAATTACATTATCAATTTCTACTAGGAATGTTTGTTATTAATTTAAACTGTATATTTTTCTAACCATTGATTGATGTGTTTTTATTTGTTCTTGAGTTTCTTTCTCTGATTGAAATTATTTCCATAGTTAATGCAAATAACTCATTACGTCCCTTTTCAGTCATAGAATTTCTGAAACTCCCATGAGAAATATCGAATATTTCATTTAAATATTTGGAGAAATTCTGTTCTTTGTCTTTAATAAAAGATTTTCCTAAATTTTTTTGTATGTCTCTGTATTGTTTATACAGATTTTTAATTTTTTTAGTGCATTTGTGATCTTCTTGTGTTGGAATATTCACTTTGCTCCAAAATATTTTTATTTCATTATTTAACAATCGACATGCATCATCAAGAGAGAAATTCATGCTCCGAATATTGAATAATAAAACTTGCAGAACTTGTACGTTATTTGGAAGCTTTTCTCCTGTTATTTGTTGACTACTCGTAGCAAAATTAATAAATGGTAAACATTCTCGTGAATCAGACATTATAATGCGTAAATTTGTTGTATCTACTTATGTCATATATAATACTGATCCAAGGAACAGATGCATTATAACTCTTAATTTACTTTAACGCAATTTTGAAAATCAATGGTATATTCAATAATAAAAGTACTACATAGACAACTCTAACCTAACTGTGATAGCTGCTCATCAAAGTTTCGTTATTCAATGATTGTTTTGGTATTATGAAAAAAAAAATAAGTTAGTTCGTTTAGGGTCCTCCCGGTGGCGCGGACATCGAGTACAGAGTGTTCGAGTACCGAGATATATATATATATATATATATATATATATATATATATATATATATATATATATATATATATATATATATAAGATAATATTTGAAAGAACCAGGATAAATCTTGTGACAGTCTCCAGCTCTGAACACATGCCCATACCAGATAAATTATACGAAACTGGAATTTTTTCTTAAATCTCCGATTCGATGAGATATATGCTTTAATATCGTTTAAAGGATTTTTTAATATATATATATATATATATATATATATATATATATATATATATATATATATATATATATATAGCGTGTGTATGCGTGTGTGTATGTGCGTGTATGTGTGTGTGTATGAGGGTGTGGGTGTGGTTTGTCTGTGTGTGTATGTGTGTGTATGAGGGTGTGGGTGAGGTTTGTCTGTGTGTGTATGTGTGTGTGAGTATGTGTGTATGTATCATTCCAACAATTATCGCCGAAATTATGCACAGGCGATTCACCAAATTTGCCCTTGATTTTTTATATGAAAGTACCTATGAAAAGAAGAACTCAAACAAATTTCAATTTATAAGGTCCCCTGTGCGACCCAGTAGTATTCTAAATTTTTAGATATGGCCCGGAAACAACTATTATTAAAAGACTCTACGGAACTCATTTGTATCAAATTCAACGTATCAAGAAAGAATTTATTTGTCTTTTTACGAACTTCAAGAAAAATAATTTAAGATTTCCTTGGTAATCAAGAAAAAGAAAAGTTGATTTTTTTACCCCTTCAGGTGTACTCTAGCCATAATGGGTATCTTTTACAGAGATTAACCCTTTCAGTCACGCAATTCAATTCATTTGGTTATGGAAGTGCAAATATATGTTTCCAATGTATTTTTGAACGAAGAATCCAAATCAAGTGTCAAAAATTGAATAAATATAAAAACAACCCCTCAAATGGGGTGAAAACCACCCTTTTAGTTAAAAAATGCAATTTGTTTGGTAATGGAAGTGCAATATATGTCCACAATGCATTTTTGAATGCAGAATCCAAATCTGATATCAATAATTTTATACATATAAAAACAACCCCTCAAATGGGGTGAAAACCACCCTTATAGTCATAAAATTCAATCCGTTTGTTATGGAAGTGCAATATATGTTTCCAATGTATTTTTGATCGTAGAATACGAATCTGATATCAAAAATTGAATAAATATAAAAACAACCCCTCAAATGGGGTGAAAACCACCCTTATAGTCATAAAATTCAATCCGTTTGTTATGGAAGTGCAATATATGTTTCCAATTTATTTTTGAATGCAGAATACGAATGTAACGTCAAAAATTTTATAAATATAAAAACAACCCCTCAAATGGGGTAAAAACTACCCTTTTAGTCATACAATTTAATTCTTTTGAAGACTATATATTCTTTGAAGACTATATGTTCACAATGTATTTTTGAATGCAGAATCCAAATCTGATTTCAGAAAGTTTTATAAATATACAAAAAATCCCTCAAACAGGGTGAAAACCACCCTTTTATACGTACAATTCAATTCGTTTCACTATAGAAGAAAATATATGTTTCCGATGTAAATTTTAACGCGGATGCAAATCCAATGTCACAAATTTGAAAACATAAAAAAACTCGTAAAATGGAATAAAAAGTAACATTGCAGTCACGAAACCCTGTTTGTTTTGTTATGTTACTGCTAATATTAGTTTCTGATACATTTTTCAACGCTAAATTTGAATCCAATGGAAAAAAATTCAGTAATCGTAAAAACGATCTCTAAAATTCTAATTGGATTACTACGAAAATGTGAATACTCAACGTCAAAGCACTCGATAGGACCTAAGAATATATAAATAGAATTTAGAGCTCAAAAAATATATTGAAAATCTCTGAAAGCCATATAAATTTTCTAAAACACCCCTTGTTACAATCCCCTCGAGTGAATGATTTCAATCCAAACTATATTTTGAAAAAAGAATATTAATAATAATAAAAAAAATTGTTTGCAAGAACTTCAAAGGATCAAATCTAAGTTTATTAGGTAGTTACATAAAATTTCTATATTTTTCCTATCAAAAATTTCAATATCATTATTCGTTCTAAATTATCAGTAATCTCACAACATTGTGAAATTTGTTTTGGTTTATTCTAAAAAATTTTTATCATGGAATATGCTGAAATCACCAGTGATAATGAAAGTGAAGATGAATATGATGATCCAGAATATGATTCTGAATGTGATGATGATTCGGATATTGACAAAAATCAAATTGATGAAGCAGTAGCCTCGTTAGAAAATACTTCATATAGTGAAAATTCTAACGTGATTGAATATGAAAGTGATAGTGATACTCCGTTGAGTGACAGATTAGCTGCTTTAGATGGTATTTGGGATAATAAAAGAAGAAAATTCGACGAAATAATTTTTTCCGAAGATTGCGGTCCAATGGTTCCTTCAGATATTCGTTCACCTTCACAAATTTTCCTTTGCTTATTTTCAGAAGTTTTGATCGAAAGAATTGTCGAACAGACTAATCTTTACGGGCAGCAATCAGACAAGCCATTTGAAGAAGTAAATAAAGCAGAAATATTGAAATTTATTGGCATGAATATCATGATGGGAATAAGTAGGTTACCCGCCATTCGGTGCTATTGGTCATCTAATTCTCAATTACACAACTCTTATATAAGCCCTGTTATGCCTCTCAATAGGTTTTTTGCTATCCTGTCTCATATACATTTGAATGATAACTTATCAATGCCACAAAAAGGTGAACCCAATTATGATAAGCTATATAAACTAAGACCCTTACTTGATATGCTTTCAGAAAATTTTATAAAATTCTACAAACCATCTGAAAAACAAGCTGTTGATGAAAGTATGGTCAAATTCAAAGGTAGAAGTACTCTAAAACAGTACAATCCACAGAAACCTATAAAAAGAGGTTTTAAAATTTGGGTTAGAGCAGATGAACATGGTTTTGTATGTGAGTTTCAGGTATATACTGGAAAAACTGCTAACTTGGTTGAAAAACAATTGGGCGAAAGAGTTGTAATCGATTTAACCCATCAAATTATTTCAAAAAATTATCAAGTTTATTTCGATAATTACTTTACTAGTGTTAATTTGATGATTGAACTCAAAAGTAAAAATATATTAGCCTGTGGAACAGTACGAAAAAATCGGAAAGGTTTGCCAAAAAAACAAATAAACGATAAAACAATGAAAAGGGGAGATTATGAATCTCGGACTTCATACAAGGGTATCAGTTGGATAAAATGGAATGATAACAAACCTGTCCAGTTTTTATCTAATTTTCACGATCCTTCAATCAAAACTACTGTAAGTAGACGACAAAAAGATGGTACTAGCATTCAAATCAATTGTCCACAAGCCACTCGAGACTATAATAATTATATGAACTGTGTTGACAAAGCAGATCAGTTGAAATCTACATACGAGATTAGTAGAAAAAGTAAAAAGTGGTGGCTTCGAATATTCTGGCATTTTATCGATGTAACCGTTGTAAATTCTTTCATCATTTACAAGCAAAATACCCCTACTACTAAAATGAATTTGATAGATTTTCGACTAAAGCTGGTAACTGAGCTTATTGGGTTTGCATCACCTAAAAAAAGAGGTACCAAGACAAAACAATTTACTCCTAGTAAGCGTAAGCCTCAAATTTCAAATGAAATAAGATTTTCTCAAGCCCCGCACATTCCAACTAAACTCAAAATACAAAGAAATTGCACTTGTTGTAGTTCTAAAACAAATCGAGTTAGAACTTCCTACATGTGCACAACTTGCAATGTTCCATTATGCATAAAAGAAAAACAAAATTGTTATGAAATATATCACAAAACGTAAATGTATATAAGATAAAAGAAAATGAATAAATATCTACCTGAAAAAGATTTAGAAAATAAAAAAAAAATTATAAAAAAAAAAAAAGAAAAAAAAAACGAAAAAAAAAATAAAAAAGAAAAAAAGAAAAAAAGAGAAAAAGAAAAAAAAAAAAGAAAAAAAGAAAAAAAGAAAAACAAAAAAAAAAAGAAAAAAACATAACTCTGCCACAGACGGTCCCAAGCCCGTGTTCTAATGAGGAGGGGGTTTTTTTACTTTCATAACCAAACGAATTCAATTTCATGACTAAAAGGGTGGTTTTCACCCCATTTGAAGGGTTGTTTTTATATTTATAAAATTATTGATATCAGATTCGTATTCTACGATCAAAAATACATAGAAAACGTATATTTGTACTGCGATAACAATAGAAATCAAATTTTGTGACTAAAAACAATAGGGAGCCGATATATCGGCTTCTGTGACTGAAAGGGTTAAGGAGGTTCTATCAGCATATATATATCATCAAAAATAATCATTTTTTACTACAATTTAATCTCACATAATTATATGAAAGTCAATATATTGTAAAATAAGGAGTTTTTGTCAATCTAAAAAATACTTTTATGAAATTCCGAATTTCTTTTACGAGTCAAAAAAACTTTTTATGTTTAAAAGCAATCATTCTGAAAAATGTTATGCTATCAATACACAATAATATCTTAAATTTTACCGTTGTAAAACCTTAAAATCTTTACCTTACATGTCACAGTAAATCATTATTTTTAATATCATATTTATTAAAGAAACTTTGTTCCTTATACGATTCTAGGTGACATGATGAACGAAATTTTTTTTTATATGTTGTTCGACTTCTTTTAATATGTATTATAACATGAGCAGAACACTTTTTCCTTAAAATTTATTTTATTATCTATTTTGAAGATCCAATCGATGATTTAAACTAATTATTGGATCTTTAAAAAAGAATGATAAAAATTTTTTAACCAAAAAGTGCTAAGATAATTTTATAGCACATATCAAGAGAAGTCGAATAACCTTTAAAATAAAATTTTTCATTATACATGTCACCTTGAATTGTATGAGGAACAAAGTTCCTTTAATAAATATGGTATTGAAAATAGTGATTTATTGTGACGTGTTGGATCGAGATTTTAAGGTTTTACAATGGCCAAATTTAAGATATTATTAAGTATTGATAGCATGAAAATTTTCAGTATGATTTATTTTAAACATTAAAAATATTCTGGACTCATAATAAGAAATCTTTTCTAGGGTTTAACCCAGGCCTGCTTGTAAAAATCATTGTCCATTTTATAGACGGCAAAAATATTTTGACAGGATTTTATGAATGAATTAGATCCCGACCTTATTCAATTTAAACCTTTTTAACGAGATTAACACTCGATTTGCCTTTACAATGCGTGCATTAGGTTTAGGCCTAGCAAGGTGGAATAAATTCTGCGGCTTAATGGACATTTCAAGTCACTTTTTATCCAAAACATCTTACTTAAGTAATATATCCATGATCGCAACTTCTGTACAAACTACTGCTGAAAAGTTTCTCCTTTCCGCTGCACAAGAAGAAATAAAAATAACTATATGGTGTAACTTCGTTGATAGGCTACTGGACTGGCAAGGTAATTGATATTCAAACTAGCAGTTTATATTGTCAACAGTGCAAATTATGGGGAAAAAAGTTAAATACGGCTGAGTTTGAAGAATTGCATGAAGAGCATGTAAATAACGGTGAATGCCAAGCCAACCACGCGGGTCCATCAGGAAATATGGAAGTGGGAGCAGTAATAGACATGTTCAGCCGCTCCGAAGAGAAGTATGGAGCAAAGATTGGTAATTATGTTGGAGACGGAGATAGTAAGACGTTCGGTAATTTAGTCAAAGCACAGCCATATGGTAAAGATTTTGTTATTAGTAAATATGAGTGCATCGGGTACGTACAAAAAATAACGGGGAAACGATTGCGTGACCATGTTAAAAATACTGTTGAAGAAACAGTCGTAAAAACAGGAAAAAACGCTGGTAAGAAACGTAGGAGTAAAGTCCTTGGCGGTAAGGGAAAACTCACCGGAAAAATGATCGACAATTTAAGTAGATACTATGGAGCAGCTATAAGACACAATTGCGTTTCGGTGCAAAAAATGAAAGATGCCATCTGGGCTACCTACTACCATCAGCAGTCGACAGACGAAAATCCTCATCATGAAAAGTGTCCGAGCGGCGAGACTTCGTGGTGTCCTTATAAAAAAAGCTTTGGCCACAACGGGGGTAGAAAACTTTAAGCATGCATACTCTCCACTTCCACAAGACGTTATTGAAGCTCTAAAACCAATCTACGAAGAGTTGAGCAAGGACGAACTCTTAGAAAGATGTGTCGGAGGTTTTACCCAAAACGTCAATGAGAGTCTTAACCAGTTGATTTGGAAAGTTTCACCGAAAAAGTTACCTGGTAGCAAACAACTCGTAGAACTGGCATAGTATATAGCTGCAAGTACGTTCAATGAAGGCGCAGGTGCTTTACTTACCTTTTTGTCCGATATGGGTATCAGCGTTGGACCAAGCGCGCACGATTATGCAAAGATTGGAAGATAACTGTCGGATAAGTAAGGCAGAGTTTCAAGCTGAACAGCAGACTAAAGAGGCCAGGATTTTGCGTAGATTGCAAAAAAAAAGAAGCTGAGGATAACAATGTTGCAGCAGGAAATGTCCTTTATGGAGCTGGAATCGATGACTCGGTGTAAGTTAAAAAAAAAAGATTTTTTCTTAACTTTTTCATACTTAAAAACTTTAAACGCATTTTTCTCGAAACCACTTTTCCAAAGTTCGTGATCATTGTCATTTCAGAACCGTTAAACCGATTTACACCAAATTTGATATACAGTTTCTAGGTATAATAAACCTCCCCCCAACGGTTCTATGAAATTTTTTTTGTACATTAAGGGTGTTTTTCACCCCCAAAATGACGAAAATTTTAGTTAAAAATCGCAACTTTTGATTCAAACTGCTATAAAACGTATAAAAATGAAAAAAAATACATTTGGAAACCGTTGGGGGGAGGATTTAGTGATGTTTTAGTTAAATTTAACCGAAATTTTGGTTACAGGTAATTTTGTCCGAGATACAGTGATCACCGCAAATCATCATTTTCAAAAGGCGTTTTGGGAAATGCTCCGTCACCGGCTTATTTGCCGACATAATTGCATGAAAAAATTCGAGAATGGTGTTGAAATGATACTTAAAAGTGTACAAAAGGTTTGAATAAATTTGGTCAACCCAGTACTCTAAAAAAAAGTGTTTTATTTTAGCATGAAAACCCTACCCTCCCCTTAATGCCGGCTTTTCCGATGGCCGGCAATTTCTTATAAAATTTCGGCTTCTTTCTAGCTTCAGCTCGCATACACTTGTTAAATCGTTCTTATCTCTTGTGTGATTGGCTTTGATATCCCTTAAATTAGGAAATACCTTGAAGAGACTAATAGTCCTTAAAAAGGCTAGGTTTACTACTGTTTCAGTCGCTATTTCCTATTGGCCCTGATTTCATGCTCTCTACGCACGCGTAATTCAATTTCTTAATTACTGTTCCTGTTTATCTTTAAAAGTATCCGAAAATGTATTAGACAAAAGAAATTTTGTTCTCCATAACTAACTCTTTCTTAGAGCTGCAGGATTTTTTGCACTCATAAGAACATTTAAAACAAAATACTTGAACGAGATACATTAAGAAATATTCCTATCCAAATTTACGTAATATTATATGACATCTGCAGGGGACGGAACTTTGGTATTAAACTTTTCTGCATAGATAATTTTTATGTTCACCAAATACTATGAGATAATGCATTTTGTTGACCAATAAACATAATTTAAATAGTAGTTTACGGGTAGACGGAACTGACTGAAATTTGTATACGTTACAAAATTAAAAAATCTTCTTGTGCGTGATTGCATTTTTTAAACTTTTAACAATTCTGACATTTGTATTTGAGTACTCTGGATATATATATATATATATATATATATATATATATATATACTTAATATATAAAAAGTATGCATCCCGCTATAATAGTAATTAGTTGAATTTGGCTTTAAAACTAATGAAAATATACATAATGAACTCTACAATTTGCAACGTGTATGTAGAAATTTTACATATTCACTTTTTTTTCACGTTGTATAAGGTTTCATATTGAAAATCATGTTTTGGGTGTGGGAACTGACATTTTGACTGTATTTTATTGATTGATTGTAAAAAAAAAAACACCAACTAATCATTTCCTGCAATTTATCGAACAAAGTTGACAACATTATACACACATTAGAGCCGGCAAAACATATCTTTTCATTTATACACTTGTATGCGAGCTCTGGACACCATCTGGAACAGCTATGGCAGATTCACCCATATCTAGATTGGGCGCTACCTATTTTTTCGCCGCCGAGCCATCGCATTTAATAGCGGGAGCAGGCACGCGTCGGTATTCTCCCGCGCACGGGCTGCTTCACACTCGCGCTCCCGCCGGCTTTGCAGCTCTCTCTCTCTCTCTCTCTCTCTCTCTCTCTGCGCATCCCAATACGAGGAAACTGCTGCTCGATGTTTCTCTCTCGTCCCGCATCCGCGTGCACCGGAAGAGAGTGGCGGCTTATGCGTGTTAGTCGGATCTGTTTCAATAGGTATTGATGGGGGAGTCGGATTGATGGATGGCAGCTGGAATTCGGAAAACAAGTCCTCAGCTTCCTGTCCTTCCAGAACCTCTCGGTGACCAAAATCATTGCCGTCTACGCAGCTCCTCCTCTTCTCAGGCTAGACGTCGGAAGACCAAGAGTCGAGCCCTTAGATCCGATGGGATACAGGAGGCGGAGGAGTGGCGACCAGATACAGTTTTACTATTTGTGTATCCTTCTTTAGTTTTTTTTTCTTTCTCTTCTCGAACTGCATTTTCCATGCTAACTTTACAAACCGCCATTGCTCCCGTAGCGATCCTACAAACAACCACGTCATAAAACAATTGAAATATTGGCCGTGGGAGATCCTTCAACGCGCAAAACTTTTGTATTCCATTCCATCCCATACTGAGTAACCGCATAGCCACAAATGATTCTACGGTTTATTTCGTATGCTTTTTCAATATATGGACAACTACGAATACCGATATTATCACATTTTCCACAAGAAATGATGATTATGAAGCCTAAGCCACGATTTCCACTTCCGGAGAATGTTATTTCCGAATGGCGTTTCTTGCAAACGACAGCTTGTGATGTGGCAAAGAAAACTGCTAATAAGCTTAATATCTGGTAACCAAACCTCTCTTCTATTACAAAATCGCCAGGAACCAAATTTCTCAATTTCTTAGCCGACGCACTAACGTTTCCGTCCTCTGACTTCCATGTCATATCGATTCGGTGGCCGCCGCTTTTCTGCTTACGGTCGCTTGATATTTTCGGTACCTCCCTTTGCACCTTTTTGACCCTTGTACATCGTTTATTTTATTGTTAAAAGTCACTTCAAAACAACGAAATGTATATTATAATGGCGGTAAGAGCAAAACGACGCACACGCACACTGCCAGTTACACTGCTCGAATAATACGATTTCATTATGGCATGAGCGTCCTATATTCGCCATCTATTTGTCTTCTGGGAAACCTGAAACACCCGATACTGTTGGTAACAATGCTACTTATTATCGTGAGAGGTATAAGCAGTATATAGGCAATAAATCGGAGCGCGCCAGGTGAGTCATCGATCGTGCGCGCAGAGCGCTGTGAGGTGCCGCAGCATAGTCGTCGGGAGAGACCTTTGAATATTTTTTTACACTATAAAGCAACTGGCATCTTATTTTTAAGATCCTAAAGTACACGTTAAGCAAAAGAAAATCAAATTTTTTTAAATCCTAGAGTGGTGCTACCCCTTAAATCGTAAGGTCGCTAAGTTGTGGCTTTCCCCTTGGGGAATATATCGCTTCAACTCCTTCATGTACTCCTCGGGTATACACCTACAGGCCTCCATGTCTGGTACGTAAACCAACGGAGGTTTAACTTCTTTGACCGCGAAGGAACCATCAAATTTTTCTGCTAGTTTAGCCGAGAACCTCTTATCTTTATTGGACAAGAAGTGGGTCGCTCCCATTACTAAATCACCTACCTGTATACTAGCTTCCTTCCTTCCAAGATTATAGTATTTGGCTTGGCTATCCTTGGCTGAGTCAATATATTTGTTTACTAGATCACGGAGGACATCGAATCTCTTTACTCTGTCCGTCCAAACCGCCGAATCGGTGCTTATATTAGGTCGCTTATGTTCTACCTCTCTTCTGAGGCTCTTTACTTGTTGCGGGTTTCCACCGAAATTTAAAAAGGCTGGTAGGACCTTCGTGGTTGCTTGCACTGTAGTATTCACGGCGTGGGGAAACTCGTGCAGATGAACGTCCCAATTCCGATGTTCCTTTTTAATATATGTATCTATCATGATCTTCAGGATTCTGTCGCTGGTTTCCACTAGATTGGTCTGGGGTGGTACGGTGGCGTGGTCACGTGAGTCACTCCATATTCTTTCAAAGTGTCATCCAGATGCTTTTTGATAAATTCGTTCCCATTATCGGTCAACAAATAGTCTGGAGTTTTCCAGAGGAACAAGATTAACTCTTCGAGAGCGCGTGCCTCTGACTTCCAATCTGCTTTTATTATTGGTTTCTTTTCTACTCACCTTATGAATAGGTCTTGGAACACTACCAAGTACTTAAACTGTCCCTTACTTGACGGAAATTCAATAAGATCATCTTTATGTATCTGACATTTCATACAGGGCTGGACAAAATGAGGGACGTCGTAGTACAGCCCTTGCCATTAGTACTCGCGAGCTACTCGATTGCATGCCTCCTTCAATCCTAGATGTCTCGCAGAGGTAATACAATGAGAATCGTACATCACCCTCTTGCGGTGCTCCACGGGGACTACTAGCCTCCATCCCTCTTCTCGATGGGTCACTGGGTCGCTACGAAATTGAAATAGCATCCCATCTTCAATTCGTTAATCGGGAAACCCGTATGGGCTTTTAATTCCTCCATCCGTATTAGTTATCACTGGTCTTGGATTTCGCCGAACCCAGCTATTTCCCCCTCGTCCTCATACATTTTGAACAGCGCATCGGATACTTCCATTATGGTACCTCTTCAAAGTCCCACTGCTGCATTTCGAGTGCCCAATGAGCTAGTCTACCCGTATTATCCTTCAGATTCTGTAGCCATTAGAGGGCGCTACGGTCAATTTTAGGTTTGAATTCGTATCCTTACGGATACGGTCGCAACTTTTTGATCGCTCATAACAACGCCAGGCACTCCCGCTCCGATGTCGTAAAGATTCTTTCTGCCACAGTGAGTACGCGATGAACAAACACAATGGGGTGCTCCTCATCATCCCCTTCGTGGGTCAAAACTGTCCCAATCGCCACCCCGCTGGCGTCATTTTGTACGGAGAAGTTCTTGCTAAAGTCGGGTCTAGCCAGTACTGGAGCCACTTGCAGTGCCTTCTTCAAGCCCTGGAACATTTCTTCTTGGTCGCTAGTCCACTGTTGTCCCTTCCTCAATAGTTTTACCAGTGGAATCTTCATCTCGGAGTTAGGGTCTATGAAACTCGAGTACCAACTCACCATACCCAGGAATCTCCTCAGTTGTTTTACGTTATTTGCTTCTAAAATAGCCTGTCACTGGATCTACCTTCTCTGGGTCCGTCTCTATCCAAAAACAATCTTAGGTATATTTCTCTTGATCAAAAGAATTCATATTTCTTCCTGTTGACTACAAGCCCAGCTTCTACCAATTTCTTGATAACTAGCTCAAGCCAATAGAGATGTTCTTCAAAAGTCTTAGTCGATATTATGATGTTGTTCAGATATGCGAACACATATTGTTCATACTAGACGCAAAAAACCGGCACTGCAAAGGATGTATACTTCTGGCTGCTTTGCTCCATAGGTACTTGAAAATATGCTTGCTTAAGGTCGATTTTCATCAAGTATTTGGATTTTCGCAATTCGTCTAAAATGGAATCCTTACAACTGATTGGGTAAGCGTCCTTCACGGTAATCTTATTGAGGTCGCGATAATCTATGCAGAATCTATAGCTTCCATCAGGCTTCTTTATGATTACTGAGGCGCTACTCCATTCGCTTGCCGATCACTATATTATGTCATTCCTAAACATTTTCTCGATTTCTTGAGGTTATTGCGTTATACCTGTGCCTTTATTACTATAATTATTTATTTACTGAATAATCAAAAAAATCCAATTGATAATCACGATAAAAATCAATTCAATATTCCATAAGTGCAGTTCAGTGCCATAAAATATTATTATTATTATTTGGTTGTTGCTTGGGTTAGCGATTCTGTCCGCTACCTGAGATATATTGGAAGATGAAATTGGCGAGGGTTCTAGGCAACTGCCTTCTATTGAATGGAATTCTGAGGGTGCCCCTGATTTCAGCAGTCCTATTTTCGGCAAAGAGTCGCGCGCGCCTGCAGCTCCCTGTCACTCTTGCATCTCGCGCGCTACAAAGTGTCGCGTGCTATTCAGCTCTCTATTAATTCTTTTAAGAAATTATCATACAGTTGCTGTACGTCCAGATATTTTGTGGTCCAAGGTACGAAAGGTTTAGACGCAAAAAGGTAAATAAATAACAAATTTCATCATAAACTTGCAGCAGCGTAATTCAGCGATTTAAGATATTTTCTCAATTCTCCCAGACATCTCCATAACAGTGGTGACAGCGGCGGTGGAATTTGTTATTGTAAAATTTTAAACAAATTACTAATGAATAAATATTGACAATTGAAAAATAATTTATTTTTAGTAAAATAAAATTTATATCTGCCTTTTTGAAGGTAATATTCTCGAATTTTAAAATATAAATTACTGCAGGAAAATATATGTTCAATAACAGTGTACACATAAAAATTTAAAATTTGCATGAATTATAAATGTATTGTGATAAATGTGTAAAAAGTGTGCAGTGAGGTTAGACAGGAAATCTCGCGAGGTTAAGGTAGACTTGCAAAATGTACAGACAATAGCGGTGATAGAAATTATAGGGATGATAGATGTAACTTTTGCAATAAGTTGGGTCGTATAGGTCGCAATTGTTACAGCTACAGAAGGCAGCAGGTCCAGGGTCAGTAGATGTTGGAAAACACGAACACCGTGCCAGAAGCGGGCGTACGTTTAAAAATAAGAGTTTAATAACCCTTATACAAACAAAAATAAAAAAGCTAGAGATCTTAATTTATTACTTCACTAGTACAACAATTTCAAAATTTCGCGCGTGTTACTTTTCAAATCTCAGTATAACATGTCTTGCATAGGACGATATCTATTTTCCCGATGGAGCGATAATTGCATGTTTACTTTTATGAGGAAAATATTATGTCTTGACAATATGAACAGTGAATCAAAAAGTAGATTATCGTATTACAAATTAATTAAATGAGGGAAGTATTATAGTTTTATAAGTAATATTACTGTTAGAAAGAGTTGATTTCTTTGTGTCTTCTTTTCGTTTTCAGCAAAACCAGCATATACAGTCAATGGACTAAGAGTAAACAATACCCGACAATACCTTTTTTTAGAGAAATGTTGAATGTGAAGACACTCCACCAATTTTCTGGTTAATTATACGATTCTGAAGGTAAGACTTAATTGTTGTACATGATTGAATTATTTACACATTGCAAGTATAGTTTCTTATGATTTTTACTTTAGTGGCATAAATCTTTTCAGGTTTTATGAGTGTAAAATGATATATTTAATGTTAAAATAGTAACTTCAATAAATACAAAATTCATAAATTTGACGCAAGTAAAATATTCAAATGTATTAGTAAATGAATTGACTTGTTTGACTAATATAAGCTCAACATGCAGTTACTCAACTTTGTATTTTCAGCACCTGCGTGTAGTCTATTGGGTATCTAAATCAATGAGATACGATTTAACGGGGTAAAACATACTCTTTTTATGTATGACAATGTATAACATATTTAAAGAGTTTTTTTTTATTATTACTTAAAATATAATTTTTTTAAATATAAGTTAATACTAAAGTACTGCTTATATCGCAAAAAATAAATTATTGATATAAAGTAGTACCTCATAATAGTTCAAAAATATTATTTTAAAATATTGCTCTTTAAATATCTTAATTTTAACTCGAAAAGTACATAAAATAATTTATATACATATTTATCGTAACTCCTTGCCCACAGTAATAATCAAACATATATGCGTTTTTACAAGTTTTTTCAAAAGGGTTAATTCAAAGGGTGGTGCACTTGAACAAAACCAGACTAAAATGTTATCTTTGTTGTATATTATAACATATTTCGTAGAAAAAATATTTTCTTTTCTTAAATTAAAGGATTTTATTGTTTGCTGTATCTTCGTCCCTTAAGTTACACTTTGTAACTTTCAGGTATAATTATGTCTTCTTGCTCTTAAGTACAGCTAGTAGTAGATTCAACTTAACAACTAAGGTTACGGAAATGAAGGGATACGTTGAGCCATTATTTTTCTTTGCCCAAGTGGTGAGTGGAGGAGATATAGTGACAGAAAACTTAAATGACTATGTTGTTTCAGATGTTAAATAATAGTGTAGTGTAACCGAAAGAAGAACGAAGCAGCATTCGCGAATTGTACAGGTCAGATAAATCTAGTAATAACATAGATACTCTGTCAGTACAGGCATGTATAGAGGTTTCACGAAATTAGGCATGTCCACGAGCCGACTCCAGCCGAGCCGCGAGTTTAGCGAGCCCGGGAGCCTGGGCGAACCTGACAAGCTCGTGAGCCCAAGCGACCCCTCGAGCCTCGAGTTGGTAATCCTGGACCAGCCTACGAGCCTCGAGCTCCCGAGCGCAGTCGAGCTTGCGTTCGTTTGAATTCGAATGCAACCATGAGCTGAAACCGAGTTACATAATACAAAATAGGCCTTATTTTATTTAAATATAAATATATGTAATAATTATTTTAATGTTATATTTAAGAATTGTTAGAAGGGTAAAATTTTTAAGACATATAATTTGATTTTGTAACTAGCAAACATATTTTGTAATAACAGGGTATTTTTTATCGAACAAACCTATTTAAAATAATCAATAATATTTTTAAACTCTAAATGAATAACTATTAATAGTTAGGCACGAGCTCTCCAAGGGAGAGTCTTATATTTTCGTCATCGCAAAAAGTGTAATATTTTAAAAAACATCAAATTATTGCATAAAAACATGTTTTAACATGGTAGAAATACATTTCAAGAACCCTCCGTGGATGAATGTATGGATGTATTTGCATAAAACTATGTTTTAACACTGTAGCAACACATTTCAAGCATCCCCGTAGATGTATGTATGGTTGTATTTGTGTATGGAATCAAGTTTATCGATCAACTCAGCCAGATTGCGGTGAAAGTGGCTGAAATTTGTAATGGTTACTTCTCGCATTATAGGAAGGTGACGTATCTATTTTAGTATATGTATTAAATATAGTATATGTATTAAATATATTAAAAATTCGAATTTTAGCTGTATCGTAAATAAATTTCATGTTTTCATAAAATTTTCTACGGTAAAGTTGTAGATCTCTAAAAAATACAACTTTTCTGTATTCTACATTTTTCATGAAAACGTTATTTGAACAAAGTTCGTCAAGAAGAACGAAAACTGAGCGTAAAAATGACAAAAAAAATGAGAAAAACAAAAAATAAAGCGCAAGAAATGTAACAAAAATCGATTTTAGGTCAAAATTTAATTTTACCAATACGTGAAAATTTTTAACGGTAAAGATATAGATCTCGGAAAAATACAACTTATTTATTTAACATTTCATGCGAAAATTTGAAAAGTGTTTGTCGAGAAAAACTAGAAATAAAGCGCCACAAGGTATCAAAAATCAATTTCTAGGCCTCAATTGGATTATTATACATTTTATGCATAAATTCCAAGGCTGAAGTGGTAGATTTTTGACACCGATTTTCTATTTAACACTCTTTACGAAAACATAATTTAATCCGAGTCTACTGAGAGTAATCAAAAATATAGCACAATAAAAACATATAAAATAGACATTTATAGCAATAGTTAATATATAGTATCATACACACAATATATATAATCATACACACAAAAGTTGTAGTTCTCGAAATAATAAAACTCTTTTGTCTTAAAAGGGTTAAAAAAGCAATGCTCGTGTCGTAATTTAAATACCTTTGAATATACGAAAATATTTCATATAAAAAAGATACAGATATTAAATAGTATATTTTTCACAAATTATACGTAATGCATAATAAGTCTTAGTTGCTATTTTAAACGATTTTTTAAACATAATATTGACGTATATCGATGGTTGAGTCGAAGAAGGGGCTAACGCGGCATTTGCTTGAAGAAGAGGCTAACTTGGAAATCGCGGAAAATAGGGTTACTTAAAGTAATTATTTATAACGTTTAATTTGGTAAAAAGGAACAAAAAAAATAGGTGAATTAATGTTTTCACTAACCATGTGTTTTGCTATTTTTTATTATTGCTCTTTACACAATTAAATACGAAGAATAATTAGTTAAACTAGCTCTTCTTTACTCGATTTCCGAGTATAAGCCTTTTCTTCATGCGAAATCTGAGTTAGCGTCTTGTTCAAGCAAATGCCGAGTTAGCCTCTTCTTCGAAATAACCATCAATATGTAATTTTATAACAAACAATTCTCCACTAGATGGATTTACTCAAAATACCAATGAAAAATGCAAAATCAACTTACGACTTTTTAGAAGACCTATACTACTTCTATCTTCGTCATTAAATTTTCAATTATATTGGTCAATTACTTTATTAAATTTGTAATATCTATACCTAAACAATATATAATATCATTTCATCAAACTTAAAATTAATTATAATAATAACTAAACCGTCACCATAGGCGAACGCTATCATGTACACCCCCTCCGGTAGCCCGAGTCTCATCAGGGCATCAAACAGGATGTTCAAAAAATCAGGGCCAAAGATCGACCCCTGTGCCACGCCGGCGCTGAGATATTTCTCGCGTTGGCCTTCTTCTATTTCGTAGCGAAGGATACGGTCCTTTGGGTAGTTTTGTATCACCCGCATGAGGGACTCCCGAACTCTGAACTCGTTCAACGCATCCAAGATGTCTGGCCACCTTGCCGAGTTGAAGGCGTTCTTAACATCCAGCGTAACGAGGAGTATAATGTTCCTGAAAAAATGGTTTCCATTCCACGCTCTCCCTCCCAACCGTACTACATCTTGTATGGCGTCCACCGTGGATCGCCGTTTCCTGAAGCCGTAATGGCTGTCAGCTAAATGGCCAGCAGCCTGCACAGCTCCCTGTAGCTGTGGTTTGAGCAGCCTCTCATAGACCTTCCCTGCGTGGTTTAACATGCACAGTGGCCTGTTAGACGTCGGAAGCCGGGGCTTACCCCCCTTACCTTTGGTGATCAGCACGAGACGCGCAACCTTCCATGGAGTGCTAAAGACACCCCCTTTGAGGCACGCGTTGTGCATGTTTAGCAACAGAGATGATGCTCTCACCGCGATTTTCTTCAATATCTTAGCTGGTATCCCATCGGGCCCAGGGAGCCTTTCCGCTCCGCATCATTTTGGCGGCGATCCGAAACTCCCCGGTGAAGAATAGGGGGATCTCTCCTACTTCAGCGGTTACCTCCTGGTCTCGCCTTGGGGGGTGTATTTGGAACAGAGTGTCGACGATTTGAGCCATGGTGTTGTTGTCAAAAGGGTTATTCGGGAGCGCAATTCGATGAAACGAGAACGAACTCCCATTTGAAGATCCATGATAGTCTCAGGACGACCGCGAATCGTCCCGAACTAGTGACACTACAGTCGTGGAATTGCACTGCCAATTTCGACGCACTGCGAGAGCTTCACACTTTAAGAGCGTCATCGATACAAAACTTTGGCGTCCCCAGTTCTAGCCTCACTTTCTAGCGATTCCTACAGCTCAACCCTATGCTTGTTTGAGCGACGGTCATTTTGCTTATAGGAAAACACTTGACTTTTCTAGTGAGCCTACTCCTATATCTTATCCCTCGGTGTACTTGCACGGTGGGACTATTGCTCTTAAGAGATGCTATGCTACAACTATTGCAGAGACTTTCTATTTTTCCTAATTTGCAAGATAAAAATTATTTCATTTCGTACAGAGTTTAAACCAATTCACCTGGGCCCTAGGCCAATTGGAAAAAACAGCTAGCAAAGACCAAGTAACCATACTACTTTCCGTAAACGACAACGTTTTTCCAAAGGTAAAATATACAATTTACTTCAAATTTAAGGATGATTTTTTACTTTTACTATTCTTTCATTTAATCAATAGTTTTTAAGCGATGATTAGCGTGTTCGAATATCCCATTAATTGAATTTAGCTTTTATTAATTTTATCACATTATAATAAACCATATGAACCATATCAGAATATGATAAGTCGCATCACCTCAAAAGCCTACTGCGATAAATTATTATTTAATTCTATTTTGGCATAGCGCCTCTAAAGCCTACTATTCATGTAACTATATAGCGAATATTTGTGCATAGCACCTCTAAAGCCTACTATACACTTCTAACAAATAGTTCATAATAATTCGAAAATTCACAGAATTTTTAATATCCCGACGTATGCCCCAAATCCGACTTTGTTTCCAGCTAAAAAATGTGTCGCGCACTAAGAAAACATCTGTTGAACGTTTATACACGAATATTATGTTTTGCCTACAATACTTCTCCCCGTGATCAAATTTTCGTTTTTCTTTCTTCTTTTTTTTCTTGTACTGTTTTATTGCTCTAAACTTTTAATACTTCTCAGTCCGTTCTAATATATGTCGCATTTTTAATCCCCTGTTGATGCGTTTATTGCAAGCATTACGGCGAAAGCATATGTTTCTTACCTTATAAGTTACAGCTAAAAACGCTTATAAACTTTGGCCGCTACACCGTAACCGCTTCTTGAAAAAGGCGCGCATTAGCGCTCTTGTGTCCCTTTGACAGCAGCGTGCCTCCTCGCCGTCGATGCTTGCGCTCACGTATCTTCGCCTGCCGTTGTAGTCATTGCATTAGTCATTGAAGGTGATCTTTGCAATTGCAGCTTGGTTACTGATAAATCCTCTCTAAAGCAAAGTTTACCAGCAATAAGAATTTTGCATGAAATAAAATTAACTTCACAATTAATAGTATTAAACAGCATAACATAAGAAAATTACGACGCGCCCAACCGTTCCATAATATATTAAAAGTTACTGACTTTCCAAAATTCTTTATAATAAATATACTGTAACGTTATATTATAAAATTATACAGCACGTTGTGTCACGCTCCAAACCTTTCTTGTCACGGGAAAGTTCGATAGGCCTAGTTTAATTGTTTTTCAAGGAATCTCAATAATTTCACTGCTCCCCGCCGCGACGCATTGCTTTCATGCGGTAGTACAGTGCACCATTGTGCGTCACATGAATTTCCCCAAGCTACTTTTGTTTTGAATCTGAACCAATATTAAGAAAAGGTAAATACGACAAAACTTTTCTCGCGTTATTCAACTATTACAAACAAGTCATGAGGACTAACTGACAGAAATGTACTTGCAATACATTCAAAACACTATTTGCGAAAAATCTATTATTGTGTATTAAGTGCTAACTCCATGTATTAATTCATAAAATACATTTGATTAGCAGCCCGTTTGTAAAATGCGCAGTATTCTTACCATCTTTGGAATAATAAGTACATTGTTTTTAAAACTTTTATTCTATAGAGTCAATTAAATAGAATTATATCTACAGATGTTGCCAGTTTGAAATTGGTTACAACGTTTCATACAAACATTCTGTTACGATAATTATTATTACTTTTGTTACTTTATGTGACTGGACGTTACACATTTTTCTTTTTTAAAATCATGCTCGCACTCAAAACTCGTTATATTTATTCATAATATGGTTTCATAATTAAAAAAAATTTAAAGATAAATGATCGTGGAACACTTTACGGGGTATACTTGTCAAAAGTTCTAAGCTTAAAATCACTTTATTTTGCAATTGTAACTTAATTATTACAAATTAATCGATAAACCTATTTTGCATCGTCGACAAGGTTAGCCATCGTCAAAATCAAAATTAAGAGGCCGCTGTGGCATCGTCGTTGCTATCGAAACGCAGCTAGGCCTTTCTTTTGACTTGACTTATATCTTCTCTGGACGGCGTCGGTTTCGAATCCACCTTACTTACCAGCTTCACTGATTTTGCCTTGTTCTTATTTTAAAACTTAGTAATCCTGATTAGCTTTATTTTTCACAAGCTTTCTTCGCTTCGTTGACAGCATACTTCTTTTTAATTAAGTTATTTCACTAAAAATACTTTTTCCAAAAATCCTTTTACACTTGTCCCACAAAACAAATAATCCCGATGTTTATTCCCGGGTTTCTGGCACCAAATTGTTCAGGACGTAAATAAACTAAGGATTTTGTTACAATAATTTATACACCATTTATGATAAAGTCTATTATTTATTAAACACAATATTCGTCTTATTAGTATATTGCGCTATATAACTACGGTCTGTATAAAGTCCAGAGTGCATCTGTCTCTACGTCATTATTTTTCGAGCTAGAATGAGCCGCTATTCGCGCCGACGACCGTCGAAAACATACATAAGAAACTCGAGAACGTCATCGCGTTTGAACTATACAGAAAGTCTTAGAGACCTTTTGCATAGGAACTTATTACACAATTACATTTTCTTACTACTAATGAATTCTATCCGTAATAACTATCTTCGACACAATATGATAATCGAAGATAGTGCTGTCTACATATGTTTCTGACGAGCCCAGTAGGGAGTACGGGGCGAAACACATTTAATTTTATATTTGTTTTAAGAAACCTTATTTTAGAAAATTAAATTTCGTAGAAAATAAATATGCTTTGTATTTTAAAGCATTTCCATCTTATTGATTAAATTTGCCTTCTCAAAAAGTTCTACTATGGAGATGGAAGAGAAGATGTTTTCATCACCTCTCTATTAGAGAGAATAAGATAGGTACAAAATTATAAGAGAAATGTGCTCGTAGAGACCAATATAGTAAAAATAAATGAAATCTATACTTAATACGAGCGATAAATTCATCATTCTATTTAATTTAAATTTAGGTTTATTGCAATATTTTATGTTGAAGAAAACTGAAAAAAAAATAATTTTTTTTTAAAATTAAGGTAGTTTAGTGCTTTTAAAAAATTAATTATATAATCAGCTTTTCTAGATACCGGTATAATAATTATAAATACTAATTTGATAAAAATATCGATTTCTTACCCTTAATTGAAAAACAATAACTTTATATAAAAGTGTAAAGTATAAAAAGAGTATACATAAAATAAAATAAAATAAAATACATCTTTTTGTATATATTAAAACAGTTTTCTTTCAGAGATTTTTACTTTGTAATAATCGTAGATTTACAGCAAAAAGTTATTAAAATTACGATTTTATATAACTAAATTAAACAAAAAATACGGCTTTCCGAAATTGAACATATATCCGTATTTTACTACTACTAATGTTAGAAAGTCTGCGGATTTCATGAAAAATTACTTAAGTCGACTTTTTATTATGTTTTTGAGATGTTAAGGTTTTAAGTTTTTATTTTCCATATAAAATTATGTTAAAAATCATAAATAGTAATTATAGTCGCTTATTTTAACATTTTTCTATTTTTTTTGCATTTTTATCTGAAAATATATTATATAAGAATACTTCAGTCGCTCAATACTTAATTTTTAAAAAAGTGGAATTGAGTCGTTTTTTAAGGACCCACAGAGGTATTCTTACCTATTCTACATACTAAACTGAAGTATTGATAGTCGAACATACGTTAAAAACATCACTAAACATGGACTAGTAGATCCTGTATTTGAATGATTCTTCGCAGCGACAAGCCATCTCACCAGTGATATGCAATACAAATACATATAATAAACAATATATTAAAGAATATAAAAGAAAATTTACGTAATTTTAAAACAACACAGGAACACTGCACAACTGACAACCATACTGAATGCATAGTCTCTGTACCTACAAATCCAGTAGTTTGAATCATTTAATTCGCTCCAAAGCCTGTAAACGAAAAAAACAATAATATATCAATATTCGTATACTTAAAAAAATGGTCACCATTTTTCTAAATATTTTGACAAGATATTATTAGTTTTTCATAAATTAATAATAAAAACTTTTTTTATACAATACAAATACGTGTTGTTTATGTATTTACTTTATTTCCAAAATATAAAAATGAATTATGAAAAGAAAATTTCGAATTTACACTTTCTTGTCAATAGGCAAGAAAGTATGAAATGCAAACTGATTGTTCGTTGGATATTTAATCATTTTAAAGAGAATCTAATGGAGTCCACGAGCTATAAACCCATATACAACTCAAACGGACTTTTGTTATTTCGCTTTCCCCAATTTGAACATCCGAAATAGAGGGGAGTTTGACAAACAAATATATTTTCAACTTAAATAAACGTTAATTATAAAGGTTTCTTTTAAGAAATAATAATAAAATTATATAATAGCGTTTCGGCTCCAGTACTGTCAGTGAGCCATCGTCAGTGCAATGCTGGTAAGTACCTACGAGGGTAGTTCAATAAGTCTTTAGAATAAAGTATAAAAACAATTTTTTTTGGGTAAATTTTTTTTTATTTTTCAACATAATCTCCTTGGAGCTCTATACACTTGGTCAATCGCTTTTTAAGTTTTTTTAATCCTTCAGAAAAGTGCGTTTTCGGAAGTTCCTCAAAATAAGCACTTACAGAGGCAATGACGTCTTCGTTGTCCGTAAATCTCTGTCCACCGAGCCATTTTTTCAAGTTTGGAAATAAGAAAAAGTCACTGGGGGCTAAATCTGGTGAATACGGTGGGTGTTCGACCAATTCAAATTTTAGTTCTTCAATTTTAGCCATTGAAACGAAGCATGTGTGAACTCGGGCGTTGTCGTGATGAAAGAGAATTTTTTTTCTCGCCAAATGTGGTCGTTTTTTTTTAATTTCTTCTTTCAGCTGCTCTAATAATGATGCATAATACTCACCAGTAATTGTTTTACCCTTTTCCAAGTAGTCAATAAGTATAATTCCACGTGCATCCCAAAAAACTGTAGCCATAACCTTACCAGCTGACTTTACGGTCTTTGCCTTCTTTGGAGCTGGTTCGCCTGTGGAAATCCACTGTTTGGATTGTTCCTTTGTCTCAGGAGTGTAGTGGTGTATCCATGTTTCATCCACAGTCACAAATCGACGAAAAAATTTCTCAGGATTCCGACTTATGCGCGCCAAAAGAGCCTCAGAGGCGACCACTCTATTGCGTTTATTCTCAGCTGAGAGCAAACGCGGCACCCATCTTGCCGATAGCTTTTTCATGCCTAATTTTTCATGTAGAATTGAAACAACTGCACCTATAGATATCCTTGTGGCCTCAGCTAACTCACGCACTTTTAATCTTCTATCCTTCAACACCATATCGTGGATTTTATTGATGATTTCGGGAGTAGTTGCTTCTACGGGCCTTCCTGAACGTGGTTCGTCACTTATTGATGTACGACCACGCTTAAATTCATTTACCCAGTTATAAACCGTTGCTAAGGCAGGGGCAGATGTGCCATGAACTGAGTCCAATTCATTTTTTATCTTATATGGAGTTAAACCCTTTAAATGAAAATGTTTAATTACCGCTCTGAACTCGTTTTTTTCCATTTTTCTTAACAAGCAATTTTTTTTTTCAATTGGTTATAAAAACACGTAAACTCAGAAGATGTGGACTGTGACTGCACCATATATCTAGTCGGGAGTGGTGCTGACTGAAAACAGATGATTTGGAGCGATTCGCGCGCCATCTGTTGGTCATTCTAAAGACTTATTGAACTACCCTCGTATTATAGACTCTAAATTATACTCCGGAGTCGGTCATATATATCGAACAGAAATGGTAAATTTGTATATGGATACAAAAAACTTGCATCCATCTGGTGATAAAACCCAGAATTGTAAGGCATATTTGTTTCCTAATATCAAATTATTATGAAAAGAGAATTTCCATCTTACACTTTCTTGACAATAGGCAAGAAAGTATAAATTGCAAAATGATTATTCGTTGGGTACTTAATCATTTTAAAGAAAATCTAATGGACTTCACGAGCTGTAACCCCATCTACAACTCAAACGGACTTTTGTCACTCCGCTTCTCCAATTCGGATAGGTGACTGTATTATAAAAGCATTATAATTTATCATTTCTTTTCAATATATATGACCGACTCCTGAGTATCATTTAGCGCCTGTAATAGGTACTTGCCAGCATTGCACTACTATAGTTCAATACATTAAATTTATATTTGTTATTCATACTCTCCTCTGTTTCGGATGATACTTTTGCATTAATTTTCTTTTGGATGGACAAAAACTGTTATGATACAGTCACCTATCCGAATTGGAGAAAGCGGTATGACAAAAGTCCGTTTGAGTTGTATATGGGTTTATAGCTCGTAGAGTCCATTAGGTTCTTTTTAAAATGTATAAAAATAAATATTGCCAAAAAAGTTTAAATATATTATAAATGGGAAAAATCAGGTAGAACGTATCTGAATTTCGTTTTAAATTATCAGTAATGTTAGCAAAAAGGTAAATTTGATAAAATTTTGTTGTAGTATTTAAAAAAAAATCAAACGTATTCTACCAGAAGTTTTAAAAGTCTAATGTGAATAAGGCGCTTACTTGATAAACTTTATTGTTACCTGTTTAACATGTCACATTGAGGAATTAAATAATGTGTTATCATAAGACAGTCTAGTCGTACGAACATCTGAAAGACTTCACAGGAACTGAACATCAACAGCTATCTCGCCTGTGGCCTGCAAAACAAACAAAGGTTATGAACGAAATACTAGAAGAATATTACATGTAAGGCAACGTACATGGTTAAAATATCCGTTTCTATTTTATAACTTTTTAGCAAATAAAAACAGTTTTAACAGACAAAGTAGCCAATAACCTACAGGCCTATTTTTTAATGTTATACTTACCTTTTTAATAACTCAAGACACCCGCAAGTGATACCGCTTACACACGCAGAATTTCAAATATAAGTGTAGTAAGTATACTTACTACACTGTGTACGTCCTGTGAGACCTGAGAACTCTATGTGCTAGCACACTACCACTTGATATAAATATTGCAAATACGAAGCACAGCACGGTATAATCGATTTAACTAAGGTTGATTAAGGTCTTTGCGTTTTTCACTCGAACGTAAACATCTTCGTCGTTAAACTCCAAGCTGCCAAACGTTCGCCGGCTTCTACGTATAACATATACCGCGGTTATTATAAACAAAACTAACTGTATACCTACGCGCACTTATAGTGGAAGAAAAACTGCCGCACGCAATGCCGCACTGCACTGACTACACATCCAAGCTGCGCCGCAACCGGCCAGCGACTTACGTATCGCGCGCGAAATTAAAACTACGATTAAATTATTACGTTTATTAGATCAAAATAAATTAGGTGTTAATAAAATAATAAAGGTAAATAATAAATATTATAATTTCAATTTAACTCTTAGTATCTTTTTGTTTGATTAAAAAGAATAAACATATATTATTCAAATAATACAATTCTCAAATCAAGAAAGTCAGTATAAAAACTTACTTAATACAAACAATCACTAGTATATTTCTAATTAAAGTTGACTAACTAAAAATAAATTATTTTATAATAACAAACCTAGTAAACAACAAGTCACTTTAAAATACAATATAGAAGAATATAGAAACATAATAGAAAATGTAAAAATTCAGTTAAAAAATGAAGCTCTTATATATTTTACTTTTCAGCTCAGATTTTTTCCATCTATTCACTAAGAACTAAAAAAGTACTGTGTACCTACAGTGAATTGTTATTACTTTTATGTAATCAATTATCTTTTAACGCAAATAGTATAGCTTAATTATATTTAACATTTTTTAGGGAAGCCATGCTTTACAAAATAATTATACAAAAACGATAAACTTGATTACATATACACACACACATATATATATGGGTGATTCCACGTCAAGTGACCAAGTGAAAAGTTTTAATACTCAAAAACTTTAAGAAAATGATGCATTTCATACCCAAAATACGTAAAAAAATTTCAAACCCTTACCTCTATTGGTTCAGGATTTATGCCAAACTAACAAATGTGATTATTTGCATTATTTTCATTATTCTCAAAATGTATGTATTTTTATCTCGAGAAATATAAAAGATAAAGTACTTTGATCCGTACGTTTTGGAAGGAGAATTTGATGCAGAATGTGATAGTATATTTTGCATCACCAAATTTAATGATTTTGACTGGTCCAAATTTCTGCCAAGACACCGATGAAATTTTAAGCTGAGCGCCTCAAGCAATTTTGTTGAAAGAAAATTCAATGATAGTTTTAGATGTATGTTTTAAGATAAAACACGATTTAGTATGGTACTATTACTCAGTTAGGAGAAAAAAAAAAAAGAAATTGGCTTAATTTGCCAAAGTTACACTCTTATTGGATTTAACATGTAAAACTGTTTCTGATAAAATAAGCCAATTTCTTTTATTTTTTTCTCATAACTGAGTAATAGTACCATTCTAAATCTTGTTTTATCTTAAAATATACATCTAAAATTATCAATGAAATTATTTTCAACAAAATTGCTTGTGACACTCAGCTTAAAATTTCATCGGTGTCTTTTGCAGAAATTTGGACCAGTCAAAATCATTAAATTTGGTGATGCAAAATATACTATCATATTCTGCATAAAATTCTCTTTCCAAAATATACTATCATATTCTGCATCAAATTCTCTTACATGGACCTAAGTACTTTATCTTTTATATTTCTCGAGATAAAAATACATACATTTTGAGAATAATGAAAATAATGCAAATAATCACATTTTTCAGCTTGGCATAAATCCTGAACCAATAGAGGTAAAGGTTTGAAATTTTTTTACATATTTTGGGTATGAAATATATCATTTTCTTAAAGTTTTAGAGTATTAAAATTTTTCACTTGTTCACTTGACGTGGAATCACCCATATGTATGTACACTCGACGCTAGAAATATCTGGTCGAATTAGCATTTTCGGAATCCTCTAATAAGGTTAGCAGAAAAGAGCAATCGATCCAATAAAGTTGCAACATTTTAAAATATTCAAATAAGTTTGATCAGATATTTTTAACGTCGAGTGTACATAAATATTTGGTTGATTATCACGAAATTGTCAATTTCTTTACGTAGAATGAAGAACAAAAACCATGCATATTTGAAACCTTTCATACTTTTTCTTTTCTATACCACATTTATATTTAACTCTTTCAGTTAGAGTGAAAAGTATATTTCCCTCTTCTATTTTATTTGATTTTACCTTATAAATTTTATCGATTTGTAAAGTAGTTGTGAAGTTTAATTCTCCAGATAGAAAATATGTACATATTATGTTCTAATCTTCTAATAAGTGTTTATATCTTAATGTTTACCGTTGATTATTTATAACATATTTGAAAAAAAAGGTCTGATAAAAATGTAATTCGGGACTTAAAAGATTAAGAAGATCATCTCTTCGTTTTTTCTCAAAAAAAATTTTTTATGTGTAATATTTGGAAAAAAAAACTTATTTACAAATTTACAAATTCAAAGTTTAACAAAGTTATAGTCAGGCCTTTAAGAGAATTAAAATCAGAAGGACTACCAGCTTGAAATTGTAATCGCTTATTTCTTAAAAATTTATTTTTCTAATTTCAAGAAGTTTTCCTCAGAACTCATTTTAATAGATCTTTTTGAAAACTGCAGGTAAAACCGTGTAAGTGAATGTTTTCGAGGGCCTTAGATATTTTCAACGAATTCCATATTTGAAAATATACAATGTACATAAAGTTAAACAAACACTTCACAAAACAAGTTACCGAGGTTTTAATGATTTTGCACAAAGATGTTTGATACATCAGCAGACATACTTGAACTTTACATTACAAAATGATTTTTCTTCCCGCTCTTTAGGTAAAGCTGTGATATTAGATAACAATGAGACAACGGAATTGACATTTATGTTGATTAATTTCTTATTGCTCCAAGAGATTGATAATTATATTTTATATATATAACGTCTTTAGTGTATTCTATAATTAAGGTTATAATAAACCCTCGTATTACCAACAAATACCGGGAAACACTTTTTTCGTTTAATTTTTAATTTGAATCCTAGTCTCTGCCGATTGATACAAGCACCTCTGTAAAAATTACATGTGCTTTGTTTACAAACACACCGCAGACCCCCGTCGCCGATTAGCACCACATGGAAGCACAAACATGGCGACGTTAAATAATATAAAAAAAAAAAAAAATTTTAATTTTTATAAAATATCGCGCTGGAGAGTTGTTGTTTCTAATCATGACAACAACATTTCATAGAGATATTCACTTAAAATTAGAAGTAACGCGAGAAAATTGAATCCTTGTAATTTTCGTTGTCGGGTGATTTAGCACAACCTTAATAATATATGTATAAAAAACTATTTTATTATTTAACCATATTAATTATTATTTCCTATTCTTTTTAATATAATGTCAAAGCAACGGAGAGCAACAAAAATTAAATGCGAGCGCGACGCGCGAGCATCGTCGGTCGTACCTTACATGCAAAAAGCATGTAGTTTTATGCATGCATTACATCGCTTCCGATGCAAGGCGCAGAGGTGTTTCAGAGCTCGCTCGCTCGCTCTGAAAAGTCGGAACGACGCGGCACGCGGCCAAGCTACTTTTTAATCTACTTAAACTCAATTTATAGTCTGAAATAAAGAAAAAAAAACATTTTAAACAATAAAAATATAAAGAATTATATGTTTGAACAATAACAATTCACGCATAAAAAATTAGAATCATTGCACTCCAAAATTAAATATTGACTTTTAATATATTTATTTTCTTACCCTGGTGGAAATAACAACTGTGAAAAAGTATCAAAAAAATGTGAGAAAGTGTGAAAAAGTGTGAAAATACACATACTTTTGGAATATCTGTTACAAACAAATATGCACATTTTTCCACACTCTTTCATAGTCTTTTCATAGTTTCTCACAGTTTCTCACACTTATAAAAAAACACGTATTTTATCTAATAAAACTTGCACAATTTTTCAGAGTTTTTCACAGCTTTTCACATTTTCTCACATTTTTTTTCGTTGCATTCTCTTATATAAAGGAAATTACAACTGTGAAAAATTGTGATAAAATGTGAGATACTGTAAAAAACTGTAGAAACCTATGTAGAAACTATGACAAAATTTATGAAATATTCTATAAAATTTTTTAAATTCCTGTTCCAAATGCAAGCCTAATTTCAGCTTCTCACTAAATTCCATGGTTTTATACACTTTTTCACACAGTTTTTCTCATTTTTAAATTTCCACTAGGGTACATCTCATTTCATTGCTTCCTCTTGTCCTTTCTACACCCAGTAATAAAACGAGAGACTGTTCCTAAGTAATTTAATAACAGTCAAGAAACATGAAACAATCGATTATTTTTAAGGTTAAGAGAGATTAACAGCAGTGTAGTGTAGACGACACGCGTTTTATCTTTCTAAAACATTGAACCTCGCTTTAGTAGTTTTTCACTTTATCACTAGGTGTAGAAATGGCATTATAGAGGAAGCTTTGTGATGGTAAAAGAAAGTTATGCTAAAATCATTAGACAATCATGTTTTGTGACATTAGGAATCAAAATACACTATTTTAAAAAAAGGTTTATGGATGTGTGCATGTTTATGTGCGTGCGTGTGAGTGTGTGTGTGAGTGTGTGTGTGTGTGTGTGTATGTATGTATGTGTCTGAGTGTGTGTGAGTGTGCGTTCGTGTGAGTGTGTGTGAGTGTGTGTGTGTATGTATGTATGTGCCTGAGTGTGTGTGGGAGTGTGTGTATGTGTGTGTATGTATGTATGTGTCTGAGTGTGTGTGGGAGTGTGTGTATGTGTGTGTATGTATGTATGTGTCTGAGTGTGAGTGGGTGCGTGTGTGTGTGTCCGTGTGTTTGTGTCTGTGTGTGTGTATGTGTGTGTGTATGTGTTTGTGTGTGTATGTATCAACATTACTATTTCAGAGTTCATTTTTTTGTTTGTGTTAATAAAGGGGGATGAAAAGCAATTTTGTTTTGTTTTTCGATGTGTTTTTGTTTTTCGGGTTTATGATATGTTAGAAATAATACCATCGAATCAGTTTAAATGAATTTGAAAGAACTACCAATATTTTCCGATACAAAATTTTAAATAAGCTATTTTTGTGAAAAAATTGAAGGCGATTAGGAATATGAAGTAGAATATTCTGTAAAATTTTGAAGTCTTTATCTTTTTCTTTTTGCAGAAAATTTTTTTTTGTAAATAATACTGATTTTTTATGTTGTACGATAACTTGAGTAAAACAACACTATTCCTTATAAAATTTTTTAGAAAGGTAGCTTTTTACTATCTCTTGAGACCTTTCTTTGCCCATATTATAACAATCTTTATATTCCGTGTTATTTGAGGTTATATTTCTTTATCGTTTATATCTCGAGAACGGCGCGGTCATTTTCTGCCAACCGAGGCTCATTTTCTTCTTTTTTTTTAATGAAAATTCAAAATTCGGAGAAAGTTTCAGATTTATCGACCCATTTTTGTTTTACACGATTTTTGTTTTACGACATTCTGAAATCGATAAGGTAAATTATTTTAGTATTTTAAAAATAATATGATCGCTTCAGTGTAAATTCATTTGAAAGATCATAAAATTATCTGTTTTCGCCGACCCGAAATTTTCTATAAGCTATCTCTCTTCTTTTGTTATACACGAAAACATAATTTTTCGTTTAAACAGTGATATCCCAATAAGATGATGGAAAGTCATTATTCAAAAATTTAGCTTATTATTATTTTTTTTATGAACATGCGAAATCAGAAAAAAATTAAAGATTTCTCGATTCTGTTTTGTTTTATAACAATTTTTCTATTTTAGTCTGAGCGCTGGGTATATTTATGTTTTTCGGTATGGAGAATCCAAATTTTTTGGTTACCAAACATAATAACGGTCAAATTTCAGGTTATTTTTAATTCTTGGTAAGAAATCGACCTTTTTATGTTTTACCAACTAAATGTATATTTTATATGAATAAACCATACTTTTATTTATATTTAACGGTACTGAGAAACCGAATTTCTTGGTTACCAAGCCCAAAAATGACCAGATTTTAGGTTATTTTCGATGAATGGGCAAAAATGGACCTTGTTACGTTTCCCTCTATTAAATGTGTATTTATATCCGGATATAAAAAAGTAAGAAAACGTAAGAAAACGTAAGAAAGCGCACAAAACCTAAGTAAACGAAAGAAAACGTAAGAAAACGTAAGAAAACGTAAGAAAACGTAAGAAAACGTAAGGAAACGTAAGAAAACGTAAGAAACCGTAAGAAATGTAAGAAAACGTAAGAAAACGTAAGAAAACATAAGAAAACGTAAGAAAACGTAAGGAAACGTAAGAAAACTTAAGAAAACGTAAGAAAACGTAAGAAAATGTAAGAAAACGTAAGAACACGTAAGAATACGTAAGAAAACGTAAGGAAACGTAAGAATACGTAATAAAGCGTAAGAAAACGCCAGAAAACGTAAGAAAACGTAAGAAAACGTGAGCAAACATAAGGAAACGTAAGAATCTGTTGGAGTCACGAACATTCTTACGTCTTTTAGGGTTTCCTATGAATTTTTATACTCTATTGCGATTTCGTACGTTTTATTATGTTTTGTAAGTACATGAAAAAAATAACAGCTAGAATTTTTTACCGACAGATGTCGAGCATATATAAACCAATTCACGTGTACAAAGTAGAAACTTTAAGTTACTTAAGAAGCATTGGCACTTATAAAATATTTTTCTGGAATATTGCAAGCTATGTAAGTCTTTTTAATGAGCGGAATATTCAATGTGAAAATGTAATCTAAAGTAATTAAACGTAAGGAAGCGTAAGGAAACGTAACGAAACATAAGTAAATATATCATAACCTAATACAACGTAAAATACGTCCGAACTCCAAAAGTTTCTTACGCTTTATTACGTTTTCTTACTTTTTTACGTTTTCTTATGATTACACACACTTTTCTACGTTTTCTTACGTTTCGTTTTGTTATATGGAGAATCCAAATTTCTTGGTTACCAAGTCTAAAGATGGCCATATTATAGTTTATTTTTCATTTATGATAAAATTCGCCTTTTTTACGTCTCTCTCTATTAAATATGTATTTTATTCAAATGAATTATACTTTTCTTTATGTTTTTGAGTATGGAGAATCCGAATTTAATTACCCAGCCTAAAAATGGCCAGAATGTTAATTGATTTTTTTATTTCTCCTTTCGTAAATAACCTAAAATCTTGCCAGTTTTGTACTTAGTAATCAAGAAATTCGGATTCTCCATATCAAGAAACATAAAGATACACCAAGTTTCTAAGAGGACCTAAAATATTCTACTTAGACCCTCCCAGCGTCCGGACTATTCTCCGATTTTATATTTTCCTAACATGTATTTAGAAAGAAGTATTTCTAAATACATGTTAGAAACATGTTTTCAGACTTAAGAAACTGAAATACACTACTTTTAGAAAAGTTCTGTATGAATGCGTGTGTGTGTGGGAGCGTGTGTGTGTGTGTGTGTGTGTGTGTGTGTGTGTGTGTGTATGCGTGTGTGCTTGCGTGCGTGAGTGCGTGCGTGCGTTCGTGCATGTGTGCGTTCGTACATGCGTGTATATGTATAGACGTGGATCAGCATTCCTCTGCATATAAGGTAAATGTACCAATAACTGGCCGTTTAAGCTCACCAAGAAAATCATTTTAAATTCCAATGCAGAAAATCATTTTTAATGTAGAAACGTTTTTGCATATAGGATTATACTGATGTTTAATATCTAATAAGTAAACAAAAGCAACATTTTTTGGAATATTAGATTAATTATAAAGATTAATAAAAATAATCGTAATGTCCCAATACATGGCCAGTCAAACATGGCTGTCTCAGCGTCTAATTTATCATGTTCCAATAACTGGCCATAACCTGTAACGCGTATCAAAAGCATTTCAGATGTATAATAAAACATTATATTGTTGAACATAACTGCTTCAAAGGTAATAAAATAAAAGCCACAAATGTTTATTTTGTATAATAAATGACCATTTATAGTGGGAACGTCGTACAGTATGAACACCCATAGCTTTTTCGGACGTAACTTTTTATTATCACAATGAAAATTAAAATTTCAGTAACGGATTTGATCCTTGAATAGTCCTCTACGAAAAAAAAAATTTGCTGGGATCTAATCTGAGCATCCAATAAAATTAAACATAAATGTAAAAGTGATGATTTTGAAATTTCTAAAAAGTCCAGTATGATCAGTTATTATTTTTAGTTGATACTAAGATTTAAATGGTTTATAATGATACTCACAACATTTCTAGGCGTTATAATATAGTATATGTATTAAAATATAGCTGTATAGATATTTAAAAATTGCTTTATAAACAACAATACTGCATATTCATTAAAATATAGTATTTTACAGTTATAACTAACGACCCTAGTGGAAATGAAAAAAGTAATAAAACTTAAGAAACCATAAGAAAATGTAAGAATACGTAAAGAAACGTACCAAACCGTAAGTAACTATTAGATTTCGGATATTTTTACATTTTTTTACGTTTCTATACGAATTTATATGTGAAACAAAATATAGCTTGATTTTCTCTCCGATAGGTGCCGAGGCATATACAAACCATTTTACGTGTACAAAATAGAAACTTTAAGTTAGGTAAGAAGCGTTGACACTTAGAAATATATTTTTTTAATATTGAACATTATGGAAGTATCTTTAGTGGGCGATATTTTTAGTATGAAAATGTAATCTAAAGTAATAAAACATAAAAATACGTAAGAAAACGTAAAAAGACGTAAGAAAATAAATGAAAATGTAATACAAAACGTCCGAAATTTAACAGTTATCTACGGTTTGTTACGAGTTCTTGCACTCTTATTCGTTTTTTTACGTTTTCTTACACTTTTTTACGTTTTATTTTTTAAGTTTTATCACATTTCATAATTTCCACAGGGGGGAAATAACAAATAACGCTTAATAAATGTTTGGAGATTATATTCAATACACATGACAAATCCTAGCAGGCATTTTTTTCTGAAAAAAGATTAAAGTAAATAGTTGTAATATTTTAGTATTCAATTTACACGTTTCATCCTGGACGAATATTGTATTAGTCATATTGCACGACAAGCAAATTTTAGAATTTTAGCTTATACTGGCCGCTTAATAGAACCCAAATATACATCGAATCCACGTGGCGAAGCACCGTCAACTCGCGACAGTAGCCCAGAATTAAAAAATGTTCATACTCTACGACTATCTCTCTTATATTTATTATTATCATCAATCTTTTAATCTATCGGTTCAGCTACTATTTTTTCTTCTAATACAACTTTTTTGGCTTTTTTAAGGTAGTAAATCCAACCTGTAACAAAATAAACAAAGAAATGTACAAAACTTAAAAATACATGTAATGCAATAAAATAATATTATTAAAACTAATGTTATAAATAACTTTAATTACTGTTTAAATACAGAAATATTTCATAAAAAAACATTAAAATATAGGGACATCTTGTGGCCAGATATTGGAGCATAAGAGAGAGCACGTACAACGTCGACTCGACCAATAACTGGCCAGTCGGTTAGTTATCATGCAAGATAGATTTTCACGTACCAATACATAGCCACATAAATATTTGTATAAAAGATAATATAAATGTCCAATTAAGGGTTTTCTATTTATTATAATAGTGTTTAAGATTTTATAAGACCTTTTGTCATGCAAAAAAACTTATTATTTTGATAATTATGAGCTTAACCAGCGCCTCACTTTTCTTAGATACTTCGTTAGAAATCAATCAAAAATCAAGATGCATTCGTGTATAACTATTCAAACATCTTTTCAAATACCTTAAATACAGTTTTATGTACTAACAAGGGGGGACCACGGAGTCCGGGTCACCGATTTTGATGAAACTTTTGGGATAGTTTTCTGGTACCTAAAAACGAAGCCCAATACTCGTGGTTTTATCCCATAGGTCTTTGTACGGTAGATACGGCGTATTTCATTAACATTGATAGTATATCGATATACATTTGTTTTTAGAATTGCCTATATGAGCAATGCTAATGTTTTTTGGCACTATCTCATATTTAAAGTCTCATGGGATAAAACTACGGAAACTGGGCTCCATTTTTAGGTTCCAAAAGTCGATCCGCAAAGTTTCATAAAAATCCAACACCTGGAGTCCATGGTCTCTCTTTATAAGTTTTTTTATATAGTTATCTAAATTGTTAAATTATATTATTCAGCAATATTACATTAAAAATTCTATTTTAAAAGCTGAATAAAAATAAAACTCCCATCAGTGACCAGGTAATGGGCAGTGACCAGTTATTCGTACCTATACCTAACACGGTGAAACTTATCTTAAATAATTGAGGATAGGGGGAAAAATAATGTTTTTTGTTTTTATAGCGTTTATTTTATTTTTAAGTATTAGTTTGTCGAGTTTTTTGGTATATTAGAAATAGTACTCGTATCATCCATCCAATGAAACGGCATAAAGGTGAAAGAGCATAAAATTACCTAACATTTACGACCTGAAAGTTTGGATAAAGTGTCCTGTCACATCCCGAGTATCAACCCACACCAACTTTTCGTCGACAAGATCCATATACGACAAAAGTGACTTATCATACATAAACTAACTTATCGACCTTCCCTATTCAGCCAATATTCTACCTCGCCTACCTCATACTCCAAGGTGATACACTAATCCACCCCAATATTTCCAGTACTCCCTTCCGCGACTCTATACCTTTGTCGCCCCCTCCTAGAGTACTCATAATTAATTTCTAATTTAGGCTAAACATGCGACCCCCGCGAGGTTATATAAGTCATAGCCTCCTATGGCTCCAGGCCATTTTGCCCTCGCATTTTGCCTTCAACCTTAAGCCTTCTTCATTCGAACTTTGAACCGTAAGCACGTACGCACCAGTTTGTTATTTCACATTTCACTTGTAAAAGGATACGCCCTTATACTTAACTTTGTACTTCTTATACAATAAACTTGATCTTAAACTTATCTACTCGCGGTTATTTATTTACTGCCCTGTACTCCTATTCATTTCTCCCGTCACCATCTCGAGCACGAGACCGCCCGCCATGCAGTGCAGCAGAGCCGAGCCGATTGCAGGGAACCAAGGCCTATGCACATATACAACGTAAGTCCCTAAATACATCACTATCCTCTCATATCCTGTCGTAAACTCACAATTCCTATTTTTATCACTATCTTAATAAATGTCATTTTCGCTATCCTGCTTTTGCTAATGCCTCGACTCCCAGGTAATTTATACAAGTATTGACCGAAACTAGAGGCGAACGCGATTTAATTTCATATTAACTTCGCGCCATTTATATAACAATTGGGGGTCCACTCTCCGGGATATTTTAATAGCAATTAGCGCGGATAGCAAATATTTTTTCTCGAAAGTCAAAAATGGTCAACGTAGTGTCGGAAACGAAATTAAGAAACGAAGAGGCCACTGATATCATAAAGAAACATGTAATGATAACTAATCCAAATTTTTTACCGGGCAATTACGTAACAAATTTAGGAGAATTAATAGCATTTTTACAGCAATGATATCAAGTCGCAAGCGAATCCATTCCGGAACGAGCCGAAGATGTAAATAAAATTTACGAATTTTTACAGCACAATATTGATATATCTTTTTTTTTTTTTTTTTTTTTTTTTTTTTTTTTTTTTTTTTTTGCCAATGTACTTCAGTCAAACCAAGCCCACAATGTCGCCACTAAAGAACGAATGTACGAAGCTTGCATATAATAACAAAATACAAGAAATGCAGGAGGGAAACGAAAACTGATTCCCGCAGAACGACGCAACCGGGGAAATCCCACAACCCCAGCGTCAAAATTATACTAGAAATAATCAGCAATACAATTAATAAAAAAGATTTATTAAGCATTAATAATTATTCATAAACTATTATGCTAAACACAAATTGCTGCCCGCAACCGTTGTCGTTAATGCTAGATACTGGCGCTGGGCTAGCACTTTTGAAAATTTCAAAAGTACCGCGTAATGTTCGAGTCAATGCTAATGAAATTTTAGAATTAACCGGTATAACAAAAAGTAGCATAAACACTTATGGCAAAATTCCAATGCAATTTCATGATATAACATTTTATTTTCATTTAGTACCAGATGATTTTCCTATTGAGGAAGAAGGTCTGCTTGGCAATGAAATCTTGGCAATTAAAAATAAAAAAGTGCATAAATTTTTAACCGCTACTTTTACTGAAAACGCAGAACAGAGCGTGCAAACAAAATCCGGACATTTGCCGAATTCAAGCATAGAATATCGAAATTCGCAAAGTCAAAAATCATATACGCAAATCACTTCAAATTCGAAATCCGTATTCCGATATCCGAAAAACGAAAATTTTACTTATAAAACCGAGATTCAAAACCCCGAAAATCGAGATCCGAAATTTGAAGATAGTAAATTAAGCATGCAAAATTGAAATCATAATAATTCAAAATTAGAAAACAAATCGAACTCCGAAATTCAAAAACCTAAAACTACCGCGAAAATCTACACAAATTAGCATTCCAAAATTAGAAAATAAAAAAGCAAAAAATAATATTTTTATCTCTTGTTTCAGAAAAACAAAAACAACGCTATTAGAAGCAAATGAGAAATTTCTCCTAGAAGCTGATAAAAAATAACTGTTAGAAGCAAATAAAAAATCGAAATCAGAAATTAATGACAACGTATTTTTGGAAGGAAGTAAATTTGCATATGATGAAATTAAAAATTGCGATAAGGGTGAGCTTGAAAAACGAAATTTTAGAAAAATTGAATTATTTATTGAAAGATATTAAAGAAAGTCAACATATACATATATATTCTTACCTGAACAGTTTGAGAATATTCAAATCTTTTGTAAGCATATACTGATAATACTAAATATGCTAAATATCAGAAAGTTAATGAAATTCAAAACTTAATTATGGAGTTGAAAAAAATAGTTAAGTACACAGAACATGCAAAGTCTAAAAATAACAGCTGCGATTACTCATTTCTTTTTTTAAGCGACACAATTAACGCAGAGAAAAGTCACATAAAAGGAAAGAAAATCATACGAAATGCAAATGAAATAAAAAAGTTAGATAATGGCCATTTCTGATAAGAATGCAAAAGGTAACGACAGCAGCGCACACAAGGTGAAAACGCTCTTCTGAAAAATTCCTTTCACTAGAAATTTACCCATTCGTATTAAACAATTCCGTCACCCTCCTGTACTAAATGAGGAAATCAATAGGCAAGTACAGGAATTGCTAGATAACGATATAATCGAGCCCTCAATCAGCTCTTCGTCAGCACCGGTATTTTGCGTCGATAAAAAGCCCGATTCAAAAGGCAATAAACGTTACAGAATGGTGGTAGATTTCGGAAAGCTAAACGCAATCGTACCTGATTATAATCACACCGTACCCAATATAACTGATATTTTAGACAAATTGGGGCGCGCAAATTTTTTTTCGGTATTCGATTCAGCTTCCGGTCATCATAGAACTTTTATAAAAAAGAAGATAGACACAAAATAGCTTTTCATTGTAATTTGGGCGCATTTCATTTTCGCAAGACCCCATTTGGACTTAAAACAAGTGCATCAGTTTTTCTCGCTCTTATCACGGCACTAATTCCAGGTATGATTGGTGTAGTAGCATATTTTGATGATATTTGTATTTTTTCTAAAACTATCGAAGAACATTGGGAAATAATAGCTGAGCTGCTGAAAGATTAATAAAAGCTAACCTGAGCCTCCCGGCATGATGATACGCCTACGCACAAGCAGACAGCCGGAGGTCGTAAAATGTTTGACGAAGAGAGGCGGGGACACATTACACAGCCACTGCAGCTACAGAGATAGTAGAAATGCCCTCACTCGCAGCCATGCCGCGCGGAAATTTTCTAGGGGGGGGGGGGGGCGGGCGGCGAAAGCATGCACCCTGAAAAAATTCAGGATAGTCGCGTACGCAGCCCCGTCATTACAGAAGCCGATAACACTGCCGAATTTGATATAGATCTTAATGTAACTACTCTTTTAAATAGTAATTCAAGCCAGTCTAATTCTGAGCTCACACATCGTGACTCACACACAAACGAACTCCATATAGTTATGCCACTTAGAAGCGATCAACGCGAAAGTTTAATAAATATCATGAATATTTTGCAAATTTTACTTAATAAATTGAGTTTCATTTTAATTGAAAAATAGATTAGTACATTTAGCATAGCAAAAAGTAAAAATATTGAAAATATTGAATTCAATTCAATATTAAACAGTATTAAAAAATAATTATATTCAACAAACATTAAAATCATTATCTGTCTCGGTCATATACAACATCCTCCATTTTCTGCACGTGCAAAAATGATCGAAGAAATGCATTGCTCTACGATTGGTGGACATAAAGGCGTCAATAAAATTTATAATAGAATTAGACATAAATATAATTGGGAAAATCTTAAGCAGGAAGTGCAAAAGTTTATTAAAAAAGGAAGCAATGACAATTAAAAAAACCAGTTAGAGTCAAAACTAAGCAAAATTTAATTATTACTGATTATTCCCGTTTGCTAAAGTAGCTCTTGATATAGTGAAACCATTGCCTAAAACTCAGATGGATAATGAATACATACTTAGCATGCAAGATCAATTTTCGAAATTTATAATTTTTGTTCTCCTTCCCGATCAGACAACGCTGTCAGTAGCTGACGGATTTATAAAAAGATTAGTTTGTATTTTTGGAGGTCTTAAAGCTATATTAACAGATCAAGGGACTATTTTTCTCAATAGAATAATGGCCCGCGTAGCCAAAAGGTTTGAAATTAGTTGAAGTAGTTGAACGGTTCTCTTGAGCGAGCTCACGCGTCGCTGAGCGAATTTCTTAAAATGTTTATTTCCAAAGAAACGGAAGAGGGTGAATGGATTCAATTAGCCAGGCTTAACGATAATTCCGGGCGAAATGAATCGACCATTTTGACACCTTACGAGCTTGTGTTTGGGCGTCTAGCTCGATTACCGTCAAGCGATACTCCCACCGCCAACAACCTCTTACCTGCGTACGCCAACTACACGTGAGACTACTCCGTATTTAGTGTTACATATTTGGGAAAATGGAAACGTAAAGATACAATTAAAAGAAAATTAATCGAAGGTAGTGCATATGAATCGCCTACGCTTTTCGCACATTCATACAAAATAATATGTCAAATAATAATATATAATTCACTGATTTCAGATACAACTTACATGTGACCTTCACAAACAAGCAGTTGATTTGAAACTTATTTAACTAATTATAATATACGAGGTTCTTTTTACCACAAAATTTAAGATAAAAGCAAATTGTTAATAATTAAAGTATCAAAAAATCAAAGAGAAAGAGAATGACTGAAAATTTTATTTAGCATTTATACAGATAGAGAAAAGAATCTCGAAAACAAGTAAAGAACATTTAGTCTGACAAAACTCTGTTTTACTTCAATCTTATGACAATCTTATGTGTGATAATATAAAAATACGAAAGAGAATATACAAAAGAAATAACTTAGTAGTATTATGAATACATACTTACAGGAAAACAATCAATATCTATATGATCATCAAAATTAATTTATTTTTGGGATAAACAAATAGAATATTATTTAATACGTAAATATTAATTTCTCTTTATAATTCAAATATTATATAATGTTTAGAATAACTGTCTTATAGCAACATACCAAACGAGTATATTATTGCAGTTATATATAGCAAACAATGATATGCTTTATGAATATAACGTAGTATATCACACAAAAGTGTCAGTTGTATTAAAATAAATCATTAGAGTTTTTCAGCGCAAAATATCTAGCCAGTAATTGAAAATCAAAAATAAATGTAAAGATATACTTCAAACAAACGCGATCAACTATTTCGATTGACAATCAGTACTATAATACAAGCGATTAAAAGAAATACTACGGATAAAATATATTAGCATATCGATTTATATCCGCGAAAATTTATATGTAGGGTACGAACAAAGCTTATAAAATAATTACAGTACTTATAGTATTCTAGTAGATCATAGTATATTATATAGTACTTTTATAGTTATCAGTCAATAAATAGACTGTATCTATAATTGTTGCAATAAGAACGAATTTGTATATACAAGAGCATTATATAAGAGCATTTTTCGTATAGATAATAAATATAAATTTTAAACGTCGAAGATGTTTAAGTAAACTTCTGAACACATCGAGTAACGTCAATTTTTAACAATTCACACACCTAATGCAATTCACCAAATCAACAGAGAAAAGAAGAAAAATAACTATCATATCTCGTTACATGTTAAGTAAGTTTTAATAATCTTTTCTAAAAGAAATGTTATACCACAAGGAACTTTGGCAAACTATTATAATACCCAGAATGTATAATAAAATATGTAATGTACGGATGAAGTTACAATAAGGTATTCCAACAATATCAGTATTGTTTTTTTTTAACGATTTCATGGGTACATAAATACACATATGTATTAATGTTTAAATAAGTGTAATAACAGATAGTAGATAAATTGAAATCATGAAAATAATTATATATAAACAAATTTTCGCTAGTTCAGCCATAGATAACCGAGAGATTTTCCATTATACAGCGCACCAAACCATAAACAACCTTGTAAGAATACGAACAAGTAAATTAAATGAAATATATATATATATATATATATATATATATATATATATATATATATATATATATATATATATATATATATATATATATATATATATATATATATATATATATATATATATATATATATATATATATATATATATATATATATATATATATATATATATATATATATATATATATATATATATATATATATATATATATATATATATATATATATATATATATATATATATATATATATATATATATATATATATATATATATATATATATATATATATATATATATATATATATATATATATATATATATATATATATATATATATATATATATATATATATATATATATATATATATATATATATATATATATATATATATATATATATATATATATGGGACGTTTCACGTCAAATCGATCAAGGCTCTTGCCAAAATTTGGGGACACTTACAAAACTGATTTTTGACTGAAAAATCTGGCTTTCCAAGTACTTTAAGATGCTATGTGGCAGAATTCGAAAATGCAATATGGCGGCCCAATATGGTGCCTGGAAGTTTACAAAAAATCAAGATCCATCCAATTAACTACCTCTAGTGAACATATTATTGATGAATCCGCCTCCAAATGACGTTAATGGAGCTTTCGAGATCGCTGTTCATAAATCTTGTTATTTTCAGATGATTCAAGATGGCCGTCTCTATATAACTGCTTAGTAAACCATAAATTACAAAATTTTTATGCAAACAAAGATCAATGGTCGATTCCACAGACAAAACAAGTTAGGGTAGTCATTTCGTATGTTTTTAAAGTCAATGAATCATAAATTTAAGTTAGTTCGATAGTATCGTATCACTTTGTGATCCTAACCTCAAAAGATATTGAGAAATCAGGACTTTATATTCATATCGCGAATTAAATCATTAGAGTCTTCTTATTATTCATGTTTTTGGGATCGCTAACTCGTAATTTAAAGTCGGTTTAATAGTAACATGCCACGTTCTGATACTAACCTCAAAAAGAGTTTTTAAACCGCGTAATGCTTCACATTTTTAACCTAAACTCCAAAGAGACTTGACCTACTAAATCATGTGAAAATTAAGCAACTTGATTCAATCAGTGCACCGTCTGAACATAACCTTAAAGTCCCAATCAAAATCAATTTTCCCTGTTTAAGGTATCAATTTAATTGAAAACTAACTTAAAAACATAGAGCTATTTTGACTACAAGGAAGTATTGCTCTATATCTACTTTATTTAGCTAGCTTATAACTAGCTATGTGTTTTAAACAACAATTTAAGTTTGAACCACTCAAATCTAATGTTGTCGCTGGAGGTACTGTAGAGTAATATTGCACCTTGCACTTAAGGGTTCACTTCAGGACATCTATGTTACATTTAGTTCCCGGTATTGATTGTAATAGCGTGCTCCGTTTTGCACAGCGGTATCGTGACGTTTTCGACTTATCCGACAGCCCTTGGCAGGATAGTTTTCGGGATTTCTCGATTTTTGTCGTTCATGCTGCGTTGTGAATTTTCCGACAGACCTTTTCATGAAAGTTGGTTGAAATTCTCGGTGTTCGTTGGCGGTGTTGCACTGTTAATTTCTCGACATTTTTTTTTTATAGGATACTTGGTTGAAATTCTCAGTATTCGTTGGCGGTTTTGCGCTGTGCTTTTCCCAACAGTCCTTTTCAGGATAGTTGGTTGAAATTCTCAGTGTTCGTTGGCGGTTTTGCGCTGTGATTTTCCCAACAGTCCTTTTCAGGATAGTTGGTTGAAATTTTCAGTGTTTCTTGGCGGTGTTGCGCTGTGATTTTCCCAACAGTCCTTTTCAGGATAGTTGGTTGAAATTCTCAGTGTTGGTTGGCGGCGTTGCGCTGTAATTTTCCCAACAGTCCTTTTCAGGATAATTGATTGAAATTTTCAGTGTTTTTTACGGTTTTGCGCTGTGATTTTTCCAACAGTCCTTTTCAGGATAGTTGGTTGAAATTCTCAGTGTTGGTTGGCGGTGTTACGCTGTGATTTTCCCAACAATCCTTTTCAGGATATTTGGTTGAAATTCTCAGTGATTCTTGGTGGTGTTGCGCTGTGATTTTCCCAACAGTCCTTTTCAGGATAGTTGGTTGAAATTCTCAGTGTTTCTTGGCGGTGTTGCGCTGTGATTTTCCCAACAGTCCTTTTCAGGATAGTTGTTTGAAATTCTCAGTGTTGGTTGGCAGTGTTGCGCTGTGATTTTCCCAGCAGTCCTTTTCAGGATAGTTGGTTGAAATTCTCAGTGTTTTGGGACGGTTTTGCGCTGTGATTTTCCCAGCAGTCCTTTTCAGGATAGTTGGTTGAAATTCTTAGTGTTTGTTTTTTCTGGGGTCAGGTGGGTATTCTTCTTGATTTTGAGACACATTGGGGAAACTCTTTTATAACTGTATTCGTCAGAATCATAGCTAATTTAAAGCAGAGCAGTGGCAAGCAGATGGAGGTGCATGCTGATAGATTTGTTAATCTATTCGGTGGACAAGGCCACGTTGGCAAAGAGTTAAGAAAAGTCTCAAAAAATCTTCTTAAAATGCTCTCACCTGTTTCTGCAAATTCTAAAATTTGCGCTCAATGCATTCTTCAAAAATAGATTTAATATGTGTACTTTAATGAACCATGAGACTGATTTTAACATAAAAACTGAGTGGTATTTCCATGCAACTGCTCATGGGAAAGGCCCATGCGATGGTCTAGGTGCGATTCTGAAGAGAAAAGCGGTTCGTTATAGTCTTCAAGCTGATCCAAACAAAGCAATTCTGAATTCAACATCTCTTTTTAATTTGGCTAAAACCAAATTTAGTAATATGCTAATATTTCATTATATCAAAGGAGATCACGACAGGACTCAGAAGCTCCTCAATTGGAAATATACAAAAGTGCCAGCTGTGCTCGGTATACAAAAGAATCATGCATTTATTCCTATTTCTGCTAATAAGTTACAGATAAAGAGATATTCTAATACAGAAAATTCGGAAGAATTGCAATACTAATGCCATACTTTACTTCTCAATAAAACCTACTTACTTTCTTCGGACAAAAAAAAATCATATGTGGCTAAGTAAAATGGATTTTGTATTTAAGATCTAGGGGTTCAATAAATCTCCAGTCTTGGTGATGGATAGAGACGTATATTTTCAATTGAATCTTAAGTGCTCAAAGTATCTGCGGTTTGGACGAAAAATCCGACTTCATACTACCGATCCGACTGCGAATTAAGTCCTGATTTCTCAATATCTTTTGAGGTTAGGATCACAAAGTGATACGATACTATCGAACTAACTTAAATTTATGATTCATTGACTTTAAAAACATACGAAATGACTACCCTAACTTGTTTTGTCTGTGGAATCAACCATTGATCTTTGTTTGCATAAAAATTTTGTAATTTATGGTTTACTAAGCAGTTATATGGAGACGGCCATCTTGAATCATCTGAAAATAACAAGATTGATGAACAGCGATCTCGAAAGCTCCATTAAAGTCATTTGGAGGCGGATTCATCAATAATATGTTCACTAGAGGTAGTTAATTGGATGGATCTTGATTTTTTGTACACTTCCAGGCACCATATTGGGCCGCCATATTGGATTTTCGAATTCTGCCACATAGCATCTTAAAGTACTTGGAAAGCCAGATTTTTCAGCCAAAAATCAGTTTAGTAAGTGTTCCCAAATTTTGGCAAGAACCTTGAATCTGGCTTTCCAAGTACTTTAAGATGCATCATATATATATATATGATGATCAATATAAACAACATACGCTATATCTATAAATGATAACAAAATTAATCGATGGGTATGATGTAAACAAAGGCTACTTTTTCGTATTTTATTATTTTAAATGAACGCAAAGCCCATGTAACATATTATGTCATTCGAAAGAAAATCATTAAAGAAGTAAATATAAGCCGAGGTACAGCAACACAACAGAGGCTATCTATCGAACCGATCTCCAAGGGGTGTACTAGCAAGACTCCACTAACTCAAGTGCGAACTCCATAAGTCCCAACTTCAAAGAATGAAGAGGAGATGCCACCGAGACGCAAGTCCGATTTTCAAAAACTTTCTACCAAAAACGTTGGATGAGGCGAATATCAAGAAAACCACGCAACAACAAGGTGACAGAAATATTTTATTATATCTCATGATTTTCTACTTAGTTGTTAAAGTACAAAAAAAAAACATAAATATTTATCAAACCACGAAAATACTCAAAATTTATCTAGAACTACTTAGCTCGATCAGATGTCTATTTCTAAACATTCATATTTCTCAAATATCAAAATTCACTATATTTAGCAAGCTTTCAAACATACCAAACACCTAAAGGTTAATTATAGCTACCTTATATCCAAATAATTAATCATCCCTATAAAATTACTCTTACCAACAAACAGATAGTTAATATTGATTAACTATGTAGTAAATCATTTTATATATAAATGTCAAATATTTAAAGGGTAATACACAATTATGAAAATCTATCAAATATTTCTACTAACTATATCTAAAGACATATGTATTTATAAATTATATAAAAGTTTTTATACTTATTAAAATTTGTACAGGTAACCAAAATTCACTAAATTAATTTCGAAAAATAATATGTATCTAAGACAAAACGATCTTTTATCTATCTAATTGAATTTTATTATATTAATTTACTAATGTGTGATGTAGTAATGGAGTTGACACAACATCTCGAAATATAATCATTCTTTCAATCTTAGAAAATTGCTCCCTCAGTACAATTCATTTTATAAATGTATCGATGTTTAAATAATCATAGTGTTACATAACTGGGTTTATTCATGAACATTATTCATTGAAAAATTATTACCTGTAACTAAAATTGTCGCATGCCGAGACTACACCATACTCTATCATACATACCCACTATCCTTATCCTTTCCATTTAATCAAATCTTTCACGAAATCACTAACTATATATGAACTATGTACGATAAGTTTTGCAACTGCTGGCGACCAATAAATTCGAAATTATACGAACGATTCGTTGTCCAACACTGCAACCATCAACTATAAAGACTTCAAATTCTATGTCGAAGAAATGTATAAATCGGCATATTGTAAAAACGCATGTATGCAAATGTAATATAATACAGGCATAGTATAACAAGAGAATTCGATATTTCCATGGATTTCTATATTCCACCAGATTGTTATTTGACATTTCATTTGTAAACGGGGCACTGCCTTATACATAACTTTGTGTTTCTTATACAATAAACTTGATCTTAAACTTATCGGCTCGCGCTTATTTATTTACTGTTCTTGAGCTACTATTCATTTCTCTCACCACCATCTCGAGCACAAAACCGTCCGCCACGCAGCGCAGCAGAGCCGAGCCGACTACAGGGAATCAAGGACTACGCACACCTACAACGTAAATCCCTAAATACATCAGTATCCTCTCCTATCCTGTCGTAAACTCGCACTTCCTATTTTTACCACTACCATATTAAATGTCATTTTCGCTATCCTGCTTTTGCTAATGCCTCGACTTCCAGGTAAATTACGCAAGTATAGTCCGAAACTAGAGGCGAATGCGATTTAATTTCATATTAACTTCGCGCCATGTATTGCTTGCGCGCGACGTAACAAAAGTGATTCCCTTCTTTTGTTCTACACGCGAACGTCATTTTTTTGTTTATGAAATTATTTATCGGAAATATGACGAAATAATTTTTTTTTTAATTTAAGATTAGGAATATGGAGAAGAATGTTTGGTAAAGTTGTTGAGTCTTGAGCTTTTTTTTAAAGAAAAAAATAATTTTTTAAATAAATTGATTTTCTTTCTTCGAGGATAACTGAAGTAAATCGGCCGCGTTTTATCTAAAACTTTTCAAACAGGTAGCTTCTTTACTATCTCATTACCTGTACGTTTTGTCGGATCAAAAAACTTTATTTTTTAAGATATTGAGATTAAGTCTTTTTTAAAATTTTTTTTTGATCGCTCATATTTTTTTACCAAACAGGACTTATTGTCTTAGTTTTTAAATGAATATTTAAAATTCAATTCTTCATAATTATATTTGGTTAATTCATGAAATTGAGAGATAAGTGGTTTCAAATCTAAACCATGACCATTTGAAATAAAAATTTTTGGTTTCTTTTTTTTTCATATTATATAAAATACATAATTTTTTATCTGCTATTATAATTTAAATATTTTACTTATAAAAATATTTTATATCTACAAATGAACTCAAATTTTAAGTTAGAATTGAAACATTTTTTAATTTTAAATATATAAATAATTTTTAATTTATCTTTAAAAACATTTACTTACAAGCTTATCTTATTTTTCATACATGATTCATTATAATTTTTTTTATAATTCTTAAACATTATTATTATTAGATAATTCTGCAATCGTGTATTTTATTATTTTTTTCTCTGAATGAAGAAAGCTATCAATATGTATATCAAATCAGTTTCAAACATAACTTTCTATATTAAGCTAAATTCATTTTGTAATAATTAATAAATATTTTTAAAATAATTAAAAAGCAACTCTCATCAGAGAGTTACTCAACTTTATAAAAGCAGTAGCTTTTGTCATAAATGATTAGTAGTATAATTTCAAATCTTCTTAAAGAATGTATATTTATTAGAAATGTGAAAATGTATATATATAAACATGAAATTTATTAACCAAAAAGATAATACAATTAAAATAGTTAACATTTATTTTGACTGTATCGGTCTCCACGAGCACATTTCACAATAAATGAAATCAATACTTAATACGAGCGATGAATTCATCAATTTTATTTAAAGTAGTTAACGTTGATAAAAATAGTTTTGGTAAAGCAACCATGGAGAGACATGATAATCTTTTACCATCTACAGTTCGATCAATAATGTGTAGTACATCGAATTGTGGTAAAGCGAATTTACTGCTAAGTCTATTATTTTCTCCACATGGATTGTGCTTTGAAAACATCTAAGTCTACTCAAAATCTTTGCATCAGGATAAATATCACTTGTTAGGTGAAATAATGTATCAACTGCAATACGATGAGATGTCATATTTTACATTTTCCAATAACAGTGAAATATTATCACCCCCCCCCCCCCCCCCCCCGAAGCTTTATCAAATTTAATATTTATTTTTGATGACGTAGGTTGTGACAATCAAGATATGATCAGACAGTACTTTTCCATCGGTATACATATCAATATTGATTGTTTTTACTTATCACTGTCATATGCTCATATTCCAAAACATTTATGTAGGGATGTAGCCAATTTTCTGATTATTTTTAAACAAGATGAATTAAATTTACGTCATATTTATAATAATCATGTTAATACAGATATAAAATTTGAAAAATTGTATCATCTCTGTACCATGTGTTGTAACAAGAAATATGGATTTTTAGTTTTAAACAAGGATAGAAATATTAATGAAGGTCGTTACAGGAGAGGATTTAATGAGTTTACAATTATAAATGTCACCTAGTCATTGTTTAATCATGCTTGTTGTAGCACATTCTCTTCAAAAAGTATTTATTTTAAATATGAGAAAAAATCTTTTTTAAAACAACAAACAAAATGGATAAAATTATGGTATATATTGCAAAATTGAAGAAGAATCGAATATTAGTACACGCTTGTAACTAGTAATTGAACCTTTACAGCATATTGTTAAAAACATTGATAGTACTGATAAAATAAATTTTATTAATAGAAATAATAATATGAATTAAATTTTTTATGAAAAAAATGAAATTGAAGCAAGTACTACATCTGATGAGGATGATGACGCCTTTAATTCATGACAATTCATTGGAAGCAGATATTAATGAAAGAAGGAGGGCTTTAGAGGAAGCTAAAGGTGAAAGAAATAAATGATCTAGAATAGACATTACTGTGACATCAGTCACACCAACACCATACAGACAAAGATTAAAAAAAAACTTAATTTTATAAATAATACCTTAATACCACACCAATAATAACAACAGCAACAACAATAACAACAATTACAACAATATGCTGCATTTTCACAAAAACTATAACTGGAAATCAAGATGAGGAGGAGGGAGTAGCAGTTGCAGCAGGGGTAGCAGCAACAGCAGCAGCAACGGCATCAACATCAATACAACCAATGGATATATACGATTTCTATACAAATAAAAATGTCTATGAAAATCCTAAAAATTTTGAAATATCACTGCAAGAGGCTATTCCAGATGCAAATGAACATGAATTCATTGATTATTTTATCGATTTACTTGGGTAACTATCTAAGAAATACATGCGTGATTTCATAATAAATAAGGATAAAGTAATTGACAATACCTATGGACCTTATTACTCGGAAAATTATTGATGATAATTTTAAAATTCCTCAGACACTTCGAATTTTGGAGCTTATATTTAAAAAAATTCCTAATGTAGATCTTTGCACTAGTGATGACATGAATACGTATAAGAGAATTTGATTGCAAACCAGTGCATACCGACGCAATAATTCAGCTCTCAATCCATTGAAAACCAATCGTCGCTACAAGTACAGAAGAGTAATATCAAAATTATTCCCCTCCACGACACAAATTACAGCAACTACTAGAATAGCCGCACAACAGCAACAACAATTGCTGCTGCAACAGTAGCAGCAATAACAACCACACACAAGCGGATATGGATTATTAGTTATATCTCCTTTGATGAAAATTGGTAAAAAATTCTAATGAGCTTATTGTAAGATTGACTCGTGAGTTCAATGCAAGCAGATCATAATTCGCATCAAAATAAGATATTATCAATCTTATCTGAGTTGAAGGATAGTGGTATAATTCAAAGCTTATAACTTAAAAAAAAAGATTAGCGTTTTTATACACATTATCATAGTTGTGTATGCATTCAATTAACTAAAGATAATTATCTCAAGTTAATTTAAATAAATAATCTCAGCATATATAAGGTTCAAAGTAGATCAGAATTCAACACTAGAGCAACATAATATTCTTAAGTTTTATTACATGTATTGTTTCTTCAAAATGGAGAATAACGGTGGAGCTTTAAAAAAAGGAAAAGTTGATAAGTCCAATAAGAGTGCTATGGACAAAGATTTAACATCATTTTGGAAAAATCTTGCATCAATTTTGCAAAAAACAGATGCTGACATGCTGAAAGTTGTAGAATATGTCGATGAAAATCTTACGCCACAAGCTATTTCAAAGATCTTGGAGACCGCTAAATATGAGGATATCATAAATCTCAAGGTAAATAGTAATAGAGCAGCGAATTCTATTGACAATACCGACTTGATCAATAAAATAGACTTTTGGAATGAAAAAATTTCAAAAACTTTGACAGAAGTGTTGCAAAAGTACATGAGTGATGGAAATCTTAAGGTAATTAATATCGAACTTGAAAGTGTGATTCATTAGAAAATTTCCGATTAGAGTGAACATTTGATCAGAGTTTTGTCTAACAACCTAGAGACGTTTATCGCTGATTTACATCTAGATGTACTTAATTTAAATTCAGCTGTACAGAAGATACTTAAGAATGATCTTGAATGTGTTAAAGTTTTCTCAACAGAGGATTCGGTAAATGCTTTGCACTCAGCCTTACGTGATATGCAGAAAGGATTAGCAGAAGTGAATGCAATCAGAGAAGCATTGGTCAAAGTTAAAGGATTGAAAGATAGAAATGAAAATATGATTACCAAAGTTGAAGAGCATATAGCAGAATTACACAATTTACTTAAAAAATATCTAGAATTAAACCGCTTACTAATCAATTGCAGCATTTGGATAGAAATTTACATGATTATATCATTGGTAATAACAAGGTCATAAAAGATGTGAAAAGTAAATGTGATTTAGTTGATACTTTATATGGAACAGTCAGAGATAGAATAGCATATTTGGAGAGGGTAATAAATATACTTTATCGTAATAATATTGATAGTTATAATAATCGTGAGAAGAGAGTAGTAATGAAAAATTTATTAATACAATTGGATGACAATTGTAATACTTTTAATAATCTAAAGCATAATAAAGCAAGTGATGACAACGATGATGACAACGATGACTACAACAACAACAACAACGACAACTACAATGACAGTGACGACGACAAAATTTTGCAGACTATGTGAAAAACAAATTTATGTCAAAACTCTTTTTCATCAGTGATATTGAGAGGCATATTTCAAAATTTCTATGAATTAGCAGAATCAGTATAAAAATCATCCAAGCAATTTGTAGACTGAGATAAGAGGAGAAGCATCAGCAGCAGCAACACATGATTACAGACGACACTTATTGTTGATGATCCTAGTGAATTTGAAAATTGTTCCGTGGCATTGCGTGGTAATCACAAGACTCTGGAAAGTAAACTACGAGTATTTTGCAGATACAGAGTGAATTTTACAAGACCTAATAATATTGGTGCACATTTGGGCTTTCCAAATGAAATTTTCGAACCCTATATCTTGTACGAGTCGGTGAAGCTAGTAAACATTTTCAAGGTCAATACAGTAAGAATAAAGATTAACATTACTTCAGGAGCGTATAATAATAATAAATTATCTCACATTATTCATGAGTTTTCACCTAGAGTACAACCTGGCTTAAAATATCAGAGGTTCCGAATAATATTATTTATCTGCCTGTCACTATGCAACAGATTAGTCATTTGAACAAATCTATGATTAAGATGATAGTTTAATTAATTTTCGAGGTAAGCAATTAACATTGCAATTACATTTAAAGCATAAAAATGTTTGTATATAACGATAAAATCGATCACATCAATCTCACTATTGATCAAACTGACATCAGTCAATTAGCAGCAGCAACAACAGCTACAGTTAATAATTTACCTGGTAGTCAGAGATTTAAATAAAAAAATGTCTGACAATGAAAAATAAAATTTTTTTAAAGTCAATTGGACTTACTTTATGTGCAGGTATATAAAGAAATAAAAAAAATTAAAATAAAAAAAATTAATTCACTACAGATTTTAAGTGAATCTGTCTCTGACAATAGAATAACTAAAATAGATGTGTTTGCTTATAATCCCAGAGATTAGTAGAGAGATTGCCAGTGAGCATGGGCGGATTCGGGGCGATTCTTGTCAGTCGTGAGCTAGCGAATCTAGCGGCTGAGCGCCCGAACTATACACATAATTTGATCACAGCGCGGAGGGGGAAGTGGGTGTGTGCGCGCTTGAAGGAGAAGAGGAGAAATGTGTATAGATCGAATTCACCGAAAGCACCGGTTGCCAGTTGAAAGCGCGCGTTCGCTTAATTATCTCGCGTGCATATGAGTAAATCTCTAGAACCTTTGACTTTTTCACATTAAAAATCAGGTAAAATTAATTTAGAATCACAGTTCTAATTTTTTTACACAATTTCTTAAGACTATAAACTACTAAAATGTAATCACGAACAAGCCTAAAACAAGTGCCTAAGTTCTCAAATATGTCAGAAATTTATAATTTTAATGATCTAAAAACTATAAATTGTACTTCTTTAAATATTTAAAATGATTATAAACTTATTTATTAATAATTTAAATGCTTAAAATATTATTAATTGTACCTCTCAGAAGACAATAAAATTTTATTTTTATTGTATTTATTTTTCTGTTTAATCCTTTCTTTTTGTTCATGTAAATCTTTATTTCGCTTGTGCTGCATATATTCTCTCTTAATCTTCATTTTCCAGTCGCTCGAAATACATTACATAACTATAAAATACTAACATATCACGTCTAGTATTGTTATTATGAAATTTTATTAGTTATAAATAAAGGTTCTGACTTAAATTTGCGGCGTTTAAGGGGGTAGATACACTTAAAATTTTAAATTAATTGATAATACATTTTACGGTAAGGCACTTATCATATATTACCTGATTTTTTCGGTAAATCTGAATATTTTATCAAAATATAACTATACAAATTTTTAAAAAATTTGGAAAACCTTTGTATTTGTTCGACTACCTCAAGGTTTAGAGAACCAATGTGATCGAATTGACGCTTTCAAGGTTTTATTATGTTCAAAATACGTGTAGCTATGGTATGGGTGTGGGAATTTGTATTTAAAAATTATTGACCAAAGTTATAGTCTATTTAAGCGAAAATTCTTCGTTTTAAAAAAATGTTATTATGAAATATGGATCAAATTGACTATAACTTTGGTCAATAATTTTTATATACAAATTCTCACACCCATACCCTAACTACATGTATTTTGAACATAATAAAACCTTGACAGCGTCAATTCGATCACATTGGCTCTCTTAACCTTGCGGTAACCGAGGAAATATAGAAGTTTTCATTATAGCCAATCAAATGGACCTAAATTCATTAATTTTTTTAAAATTTGTATAGTTATATTTTGATAAAATGTTCAAATTTACCGAAAACATCAGGTAATATATGCCTTAGTTTTACCGTAAAATGTATTATCAATTAATTTAAAATTTTAAGGTGTACCTGTCCCCTTAAAAAAACGAGTGTTGCCGATAAATATTGCGGACGCGACAAATCGATGTACTTTTGCAATTTTACTGATAAATATAAGGATTTTAGGTATCATAAACAATTGTATGTGAAAAGTACATAATATATTACATTTTAATCACTTATTTTATTCATTTTAATTAATATTCACTACATAAACAAGCATTGCAGACGTGACATTTTTTTCGTTCGGTTTTGAATCAGCTCATATAAAAGTCTTTTAAATCTTTTGTGATTATTTTAAGAACAAAAATAAAGCAGCATCTTATTTTAAATAATACTGTTTTTATATTCTATGTACTAAAAATAGTTTTTAAAGTAATTTAATTGTATATCATTAAGCTACTTTTTGCGTTGCGATGTACAAAATCTATGACAATATTCAAATCCATTTAATTCCGGTTTTATGAGAAAAATGTAATTATTATTCAGATCATTTGATTCCTGAATGTTTTTCAAGTGTTAAGGTAATTTTTTTATATTTTTAATTTGTAATTTATAGTGAGGATTAACGAAAATATATTTGAAATCGGGCATTTGACGTACGCAAAATATTATATTTCGAGTTTTTAATTAATAATTATAATTAATTTATGACAGAAAGTGAATATAAAAATATTAAAAATAATAAATTTAAATCTTAAACAACAGTATATATGAGCATGCATGTTACAGTTAAAATTTACTTAAACGTGTAAGAAAAGTAATGTAAAGTTTATGACACATAGGTTAAAGGTTCTAGAGATTTACCCATATAGCGACTTTATATTGTACATAAATCGGTAGAAGATGAGGACATCGAACTCCTTTATTTAAATAAAACTATATATTGTTAATAAATTTGAATATATTTTATTAAAATATTATTAAAAGAATCCTTTTTTTTTCAATTAAGGGTCATTAGGTGTCTTTGAATGAAAATACTGGAAACCTGTACATTTCTTATGCTACTGCAAGGTTTTGAGAGATAAATATATCGGATTAGATTTTTAAGGCTTTATAGTGATAAAAATACACATAGTTATGTTATGTATGTAGAATATGAAAATAAAAATTATTAACCAAAAGTATAGTCTATCAAAGTCATAATTCACGTATTGTTTTAAATTTTATCATGAAATATGATTTTTAAAGACTATAACTTGGTCAATAATTTATATTTTCAAATTCCCGCATTCATATGTGCAGTATCTGACCGTCCTGACTTTCGAAACCTTGCGGTAAGGCAAGAAATATACAGGTTTTCATTATTATCATTCAAAGGGATCTAATGACTCTTAATTTCAGAAAAGTATTTTTTTCCGTATTATTTTCATAAAATATAATTATTTTTCAATAATCTATCTGACGGACGCAATACATTTTTCCATGTAAGTTCCCCATTGGTGGTCGCGGGTCGTGTTCTTTCGCGTCTGAATGTTTGGCTCAGGGTTCAAGTCCTACTTATTTAATTATTTTTTATGAAATACGTTCATTGGTTTTTGTTATCACAGAAAAGGTATACAGCATTGTATTTAAAAATACATTTTACTATATTATCATCATCTGTTTTGTGGAATAATTTTTATTTTACAATAATAATCTTTTTAACGTATAATCTCTTTTTATTACAATGTATATTTTTTAATGGGAACTCCACCATTAATCTTGACCATTATATCGAAAATTCCTTCAACTTTTTTTAATGTTTATCATATAATTTCAAATTCAGAACATGTCAAATTTAAATGTTTTAACAAAACTATAGTCTAGAAAGTAAAACAATTAACGTTTGATAGCATAATATCACATACAAATTTTAAACGCGTTTTTGTATTTTCAACAAAGTTTCTTCTATTCATTTAATCCATTGAACATTTTTTAAGCTTGCAGGAAATATCGATTTAAATATAGTATTTCGAAAAGTATTTTAATTTAAGGTAAAATAATGTATTACATAAAGCGTATGTCCAAATGAGTTATTGGATTGATCTTGAGTTCAAACTCGACCCACTTTTATCATATAATAAATATATGTATTTGAAAAATGTCAGTTATATTTTATGAAATTATGAGTTATATTGTCACATAAACACACACACATACACGCACACACGCACACTCATACATACGCACAAATAAAGAGGTGGAATATATACTTGAAAGCTACCATTTTGGAAATTTATTGATTTACTAAACTTATCGTGGGCCGTATAAACTCGAATTTTTTTTACTAAATGATTTTGCATTCTCCAAGAGAAAGCTTTGTAATGTTGAAAATTTCGGAAAAACAATTTTTTTATCTTTATACGTCAAATATATGATAAATATGAACGATTCATAAAAAGACGTAATTTTATTCCAATTTATATATCTGTCAATTTTAATTAAACCAATGCTATTTTAATAGAAGAAATACGATTCAATTTTGAATACATATATTTCAAAAATTGGCCATTTTAGCAAATAAGGAAATAATTATTTAATCTGTTCTGTATAGGTTAAAAAAATATGTGTATAATTTTAATCAAGATTTTAATAAACATAATTTCAATTCAGTAAATATATGGGGAATTCTCAGTAACCTTTGAATTTTGAGCGAAAAAATCAATTTAAATATTAAAGCACACTTCTGTAATTTGTGTGGATGGTCTAGTAGCTTTAAGAATGCAGAATCCAACGAGGTGCAACATTTTAGAGCAACGCACCAAACGTTATAAACGTTTTTTTTTTTACATTTTTTAACATTTACGTACAAGACAGACCCTGGTAGAAAGTTAGCTAGAATGGCTCGTGAGCTTATTAATTATTAGCCAGATGAATAAGCTATTAATAAGTCAAATTATAGTTAATATCTGACTAAAATCTGCTTAAGACTATGCTTTAAGCAAGAACGTTATTTTGTTTGCAAATCTAACCTATTTATATTTTTTGTTTTGAAAAGTTATTAATTTTTAAAAATATACCTTTATTATACTTTATTGAATGTTCAGTATGCCACCAAAATAAATATTTTTATCAATAAATAACAACTTACGAGATTATAGAAATATGTATATGCAATACTAAAAATATTTGATAACTAATAATTTCCTTTCCGAAAATTAGTCAATCATAACTTAGTCAACAAAAAAATTGTGATTGATGTCAAAAATAAAATGTTGTAATAAAAGTTCATTGTAAAACTACAAATATTTGTTCACCAATTCTCTAAATATCGTAAAAACTGACATTATTCTGTTTTTATTGTTATTTTTAAAATAACAATAATTATATGACTACATGCATTCTATTATTTATAACATAAATTTCTGTAATAAAGACACTTAAATTATACTCGGGGCTTTGGTACTTTTTGTGTAAATAATACTGTTTAAATGCATGCGTCATTATGTAAACAAATAACCTAACCTCCATTACTACTAGACATTTAAGGTACATTTTTAACTTTAATTTAGTAAAATACTTAATGTACGAGTAGTATGATTATGATTGCGTATTACTTTGATTATTATAAAACTGTTAGTATTTCCATTATTAATTAATACACAAATTATTTAGTTTATCAATTTTATATTAACTAGAATATTAAGCAGAATCTAGCTAGAAATTAGCTAAAAAGCATGTCGTTTTTAACTGATTTCTAGCTACTTTCTTAACCAGAATTAAGGCAGATTTAGAAAATCTAGCTAATATCTGGCTAGAAACCAGCTTAGATTTCTATCAGGGGATGTTTTTGTTTAGTACATTTTTTATTTTCTACAAGATTTGGTTTTCTATTAATCTTTTCAAATTTTTTAAATATTTAAAAAAAATTTTTTAAATATTTTTTACTAAAATCATCGCAAGATACCAGACACTCCATGTCGACGATGTCTAGCTATCAGGGTGACCTCCAGGTTGACGAGACATCGTCTACGAAGGAGAGCAGCAGGTACTCAAAATAGAAAATTTGTATTAACTTTAAGGTAGGATTCTGGTGTTTTTTGACCAAAATATAAAAATTTTTTTATTGAGTTTTCTTAATATTCGTAATTGTAAGAATGTTTTAAAAATTGTCTGATGTCATAACTCATTTTTTTAAGGAGGGGGAAGGGGGGGGGGTACACTCTGAGATTTTTAAAAAATCGATTATTTTTTTGCATAAAATGATCTATTATTATCGTAAGAATTATCTCCAATTGGTTTTATAGCAAAGAAAAATTTTTTTTGTGAGTTATGAGCGATTTTTTAAAAGTACCTCAGAGCGCGTCCACTGTCTATGTCGACCCGATGCGGGCGCACTAGCACAGCAGGTATACATATGCTTTAACCATCGTATAATAATGCCAGGTATATTTGGCTAATCGTAAGTAGTATATTTCGTACTCTATTACCTATAGAGGGCGTTTTAAGGACGCCAAGATATTTAGAAAACCGTTAGACTTCAGTAAACAGCTGCACATGCTCGAGCACAGTTACTCTCCCATCGGAGAAATAGTTTTGGTGTTTTTATACTTAAATTCTGTTTTGTTTGTGTTAATTTAGTAGTGAAAACATGGAAGAAGTGCCGAAATTAAAAGAACGCCATAAAGGCAGTCGAGAAATCAACGATCGGAGTAGCCATAAGAAAAGAAAACAGCCTCCGAAAAATCGCTACGATGATACTCGTGAATGTGATATGTCCAATGTAAGTGCATCAGCAAAAAAATTAAATATAGCCAAGAATGATTCCGATTTCTCTTTCAATGGAGGATTTGCTTATCGCATCATTGAAATTTGTGGCATTTTTGCTTTTCTATCGAAGAATTTATGTTGCAAAAAGTGTCACGGCGACGTTTCGTTTACTGAAATTTCGTGTCGTGGACTCGGTTTCAAAATACAAATGGAATGCTCAAATGATTGTAAAAAAGAAGAAGTAAATTCATGTCCTTTGATTGACAGTAGAGGTTATGATATAAATAGAAGAATTATATTTGCCTTTAGACTGATGTGACTCGGCATGTACAGTCTGAAAAAGTTTTGCGCTATAATGGAATTACCACGGCCGGTGTTTCAATCTTTTTATTCAAAAATCCAGACTGGCATAGCAGATGCATGTAACATGGTATCAGATAAATCGATGAGTCGAGCAGCAAAACAAGAGATCGAAGAAATGAAAGAAAGAAAAGAAAAAGGTGTAAAGTATCGGGCGACGGTAGTTGGCAGAAAAAAGGATTTACATCTTTGTCTGGTTTCGTTTCTTTGATTGGATGGTATACTGGTAAAGTAATCGACATTTTAGTGAAATCAAAATTTTGTTTATCATGCTCACTTTGGGAGAAGAAAAAAGGCACTGAAGAGTATGATAATTGGCTTGAGGAGCACGAAGATGAATGCATGAAAAATCACGAAGGATCGTCCGGCAAAATGGAAGTTGATTCTGTGGTCGAAATGTTCGAGCGTTCTGAAGAACTGCATGGAGTCAAGTACGAATTTTACATCGGGGATGGTGACACAAAAACAAAAAAAGGTATTGCTGACAGTAATCCTTACCCAGATCTCGAAGTGAAAAAAAGGAATGCGTCGATCATGTGCAAAAGCGTGTAGGCACACGACTACGCGACAAGAAAAAAAAAAGAAAGGACTTGGAGGACGAGGTAAGCTGACGAACAAACAGATTGATGAACTGGCCATAAATTTTGGTTTAGCAATAAGAAGAAATTGCGACTCAGATAAAGCCATGAAAAAAGAGATTTGGGCTGGTCTAAAGCATAAAATGTCGACCGACAATAAACTACAGCACGAAGATTGCCCGCCTGGTCCTGATTCGTGGTGCAAGTGGTAAAAGGCTAAAACTAAAGCAGCTGGAGAACTAAAAGATTTTACTCATAAACCACCGATGAAAGATGAAGTTTTTCAAGCAGTCAAAGAAGTTTATGAAGATCTTTTGAAAGGAGATTTACTCGAGCGCTGCTTGGTCGGCTACACGCAGAACAGTAACGAGTCGTTCAACAGCGTAGTTTGGAACTTTGCGCCGAAGCATCACTCCAACGGCAAAACTGTTATTGATATTGCAACTAGTATTGCAGTTTGCACCTTTAATGATGGTTTCAAAAGTATCATGTACATAATGGAGGCATTGGGACTTGAAATTGGCGAAAATTGTTACAATTACTGCTTCGAGATTGACAGCGAGAGAATCGAGTACGCCGAAAAGAGTATAAGCGATGAAGTCAAAGATTCTCGCAGAAGATCAAAAAATGAACAAAAAAAGTCTGAAGCATCATTTGTTGAAGAGGAAGTCGTACAGTATTGAGCTGGAATATATGATTAGAGGTAAAATATTTTTTTCCTACTTTATTTAACAAAAAATAAAAAAAAAACTTCAAACACGTTTTTCTCAAAACCACGTTTTTAAAACGGTGAAAAGCCCTACTGCTACAATTTTTGACCGATTTGCCTAAGCTCAAGTTCATTTGATTTGTAACATAATTATCTCGTAGTTGTCATAGGGGTTTTTTGATATCTTGCTCAAAAAATTTTGTATGCTTGTTTGAAAGCGATTTTTTTTGCAAAAAAAAATTGTTACTTTGAAGTCTCATAATTCAATAAAAAAATTTAAATAGCAAAACCCCTATGACAGCTACGAGATAAACCAATTATAAGCACAATTTCATAAAAAATTTTGTTCTAGGTCATCCGGCATCACTTGCACATTTTCCACCCGATTTCATCTTTTTTTTAAGGCGCTTCGGGAGATAAGCCGCTACGCCGCCATTTTGTATTAAAATGTCATAAAAAAATTATCAAATCTTCTTCAAAGCTTGTATAATAAATATCTGGAAACAAAATTGCTCTATCTTTATTCATTTTCTCAAAAAAAAATTGTAAATATAGGCATGATTTTGACGCTTCCAGGGTGTACCCCCCTTAAGGGGGCACACCATCTTTAAAAACTGAAACAAAAAAATTGATCAGGAATTTTTATTTTGATATTTATTTTAATAAGGGTTTTTTTTCCTGAAAGTATACAGAAAAACCTACCAATTTGTATATTTTTTACCTTCGTTGGACCTTCTATGCCTCCATGGCAAACCAGACTGTTTTCGAAGACTTTAAGCACTGTCCGTAAGATTCCAACTCTACGCATGGATGGATTGGGCTAAAAATTTATGGAGATACTCATTATAGTAGTACTTTTAGTATGAACGTATGGATTTTGATTTGAACAAGTAGACATTTTTTTACATCTATAAAAGTGATAAAATTATTAAAAAATAAGTGTTATATTGACAATGTTCATATAAAAAATACTTCAAAATATGTGAAAAAATATGACAAATGTGAGAAAATATGAGATAATGTGAGGAAATATGAGAAAATGTGCATAAGTATCTGATATCGAACAGTAGCGGCACAATTTGTCGCATATTTTCACATTTTTGCACATTTATGTACATTTTCTCATATTTTGGCATATCTTTTCACGTTTTATCACGTTTTCTCATAGAGATAGAAAAAAAATTGTACATAATAGGTTCTGTGTGCATATTTATTCACGTTTTCTTACATTTATCCACATATTTTCATATTTATTCACATTTATTCACCTTTTTTCACATTTATTCATATTTTTGCACAAAATCTATTTGTGTGAAGGGTATATTTTCATATATTTTCTCCTTTAATATTTATATGAACTGTTTTGGAACTTAAAATATTGCTTATTCTCGAACGAAGCGTCCGACAAGTCATAGTTTTTTATGAAACAAATTATATTATTTAAATAAATTACGAAAATGGTATGTGGGATAGTAGGAATCGCTGTCGGGAATCAACGGCCTCTTAATTGTACTATTATATGATTTCTGCATTACTTAATTTAAATTAATTGACATGCACATAGTTAATTAAACTTTTGCACATAAAAGATAAGTTATGTCTACGCTTTATATACAAAAAACAATATTTTATTGATATTAGAATTTTACGTAACATATAAGGATGATTCGAATTGTCTTTCTTAACTAGCCGCGATGGCGTAATCGGTAGGATGGCAGCTTCCGGATTACAGCGTCCCGGGTTAAAATCCCGTCCAAGTACAAAATTTTTTCATGTACTAATAAATGCGTTATTGCTGTATAATTCTATAAGCGTGTATAATGTAAGCGAAAATAATAATATAAAAATGTGTAAAATAAAAAAACAGTTACAACAACAGCTTTAAAATAATATGTTTCTGAACTTTTCGAAAAAGCTTTCCAAATGATTCTCTGAACGGTTGCGGTAATCTGAAATGAAAGCTTCCTGAAAGCATCCGTAGCAGTCCTTGGAAAGCTTTCTGGAAGCTAACAGCAACGTATTCTGAAATCTTAGATGGACTTTTAAAATATCCTGGAAGCTTACTATAACCTTTCCGGAAGCTTACAACAAATCTTTTAGGAATCTTTAAAAAAATCTTCCTAAAAGATTTCCTTAAAGTTTACAATAACCTTTCCTGGAATATATCTGACATGAATTTGACGTGGACATTTTTTGCTTCTAGGAAGTTTTTATGAAAGCTTCCCGAAAGAATCCAAAACTTTCTTGAAAGCTTCCACAAAGCTTCCAGAAACCTTCCATGCTATGTGGGATTAGATAACATACAAAGTTATATCTTTGTTTTTTTCGAAACTGATTTTTCTAACTTTAAAAATTTGTACGCGCATTAGATTTTAATGAATCTTTCTGTAACTATCAGAGTAAATGAATTATAATGTTTAGAATGAAAGTTAGCAGCTTTTGTGAAGAATTTTGGGCTCAATTTTTATGTCATTACAAAACTTTTTTTACATAATATCATTTTTAAACCATTTTACAATGAATAAACTGATTGGATTTTTTATACGGTTGATAAAATGTTTAAAAATATAAATGTTACTAACTTTTATTTGTTGCACTGAAGTAAGTATGTCAAATTTTTTCTACACTGTACGAAAATAACTAGATGCGCAAGTGACTTTTTGAAAATAGGTATAAATAACTGATAAATAAACATATAATGGCATACTGTGGTGGTTATATAGGTACAAAATTGCTCAAAATTATTGTGTAAGATCGTATTGTGGTGTCAAAAATAATATAAAAATTTCATGAAATAAAAATTGAAATTGTAGATTTTTTCCTAGAATCCTACATTAAAAAATGTGTTTTCAGTTGGCGTAACTAAAAATTCTTTTTTGATTTTTATAATTTGCATTTTTTCTTAAAGAAAAACACTTGTCGGTTAATGCGTTTGAATATTACTTCAATAATACATTGAAGAATAGAGAAATGCAAAATCGACTAGATTTTTTAACAACAGTCGATGTGTCAACAAAAAATACATATTTTTGGTAATGTGCACGTTTTATCTCCTTAAACATAAGTTTGATTTTTATCAACTTCTAGAGCACATAACTCTATCAGGTCTAGAATTGTTCCTTTTCAGCTCCAGCATTGAATTATTGCAGACTTCATCAGGCTGTAACTTCGGTCAATAATTTTATTTTTTTAAATTCCACACTCAATCTATAATTATATGCATTGTGTACACGACAAAATCTCAAAAACTCCAATCCGATCATTTTGACTCCTAAAACCTTGCGGTAGGTTGAGAAATTTACAGGTTTGTATTATGGACATTTAAAGGCATCGAACGACCTCCAAAAGTAAATTAAAAAATTTTTTGCGTTACGTTTTGATACAATGTTCAAATTTACCGAAAAAAGATAAGTATTATATGATTTAGGATTCCTATTAACCTAAAAATACATAACCAATTTATTTATTTATTTCGGTAGCGAAAATGAGTATTTTCGATACCCTTTATTTCTGATGCTCGGAAAACTCTATTTTCGCTTCACTTTATAGGCGCCGTAAATGGTCTTTTTTATGCACTTGTTATAAAAAATACGGTATGCAACTTGGGGCGAAAGGATTTTTTCAGACTCGGATGATGATTTTGAGCACTCGTGTACGCCTTCGGTGCCCTCGACTTCCACTCGTGCTCAATCATTATCCTCGCTTGGAAAAACCCATTTTCACCGCTAGTTGCGTAATATACTATTATAAACTGAAAAAAGAATTGAAAATCAAAATTTTGTATTACAAACGCAGATATTGTTGACGGAAGAACTGTCCCTTGACCACCACTTTAAACGTAAAAAAGTTACAGCAGCATTTCGGGTGTGTATAAATATGCCGAAAGATAATTTTGCAGACGGATAATAATGCCGAATTTATTTTACCGAAGGGTAACTTTGCCGAAAGGTGAAATGTGCCAATGGGTAAAGTAATCGATTAACAAAAGTGCAGAAAAAGAAAGTTCCGACGGGTAAAAATGCCGATAGATAAAAATGTCGAAAGTTAAAAATGCCGAAATGTTGAATGGCAACGGGTAAAAACTAAAAATATTTAATACTGAAAAGAAACGACGTAGCAACAATTAATACATTAGTATAATACTGGCGCATATTCTAACAAAAGGACTTATTTGTCCAAATTTTCGTTTTCGGCATTTTTTTTTCGGGATTCTTGTTTTCGACACTTTTAACTTTCGGCATTTTTATCCATCGGTATTTATCCATAGGTATTTATTTTTTCGGCAATTTCCACCATTCGGTAAATTTATCCTTCTGCAAATTTATCTTTCGGTACATTTATCCCCACTCGCAGCATTTACGCAAAAGTTATGTACAATTTTTACATTTTATTAATAACATTGTTGTATATATAATTTTCAATCTTTACAGTCATTTTTCTGAAAACTACATTTTTCGTTTTTAGGCATTTAAAAAAAAATCTAAAAATGCCTAAAAACGAAAAATTGCTTTCTATTTTTCTCGTAAAAATAAAAAAGAAGGTGCATGCCAAGTTGTAAGTGATTCTATGAAAATCTGTTGCGCAAATCGCGAAAAAAGTAGTTTTGAGAAAAACGGCTCTAAAGATTGCATATTACATATACAACAATGTTATTAATAACTATAAAAATGTTAAAATTGTTCATAACTTTTGCGCAAATGCTGCTGTAACTTTTTATATTGGTTATAACTTTGCCCCGAAACATCCATTTGCAATGAACAAAAATCAAATTAAAGGTCTTTTCTTCTACTTCTATTATCTTTTCGGAAAAAGTTTTTTCCACCTTCGGGTGCATAGTTATTAACTGTACAGTAACCCCTTGTTTTTTGCTATATTCACGGAGAGAAAATGATTGTAACGATTAGTGTACGTTTATAGTAATCGTTACTATCTTTTTATCTTTGTGTATAAAAAATAACTAATTTGCTAAAAAAATATGGTTACATGGGCAATTTTTATTGTTTAAACACGTTTTTATTCATAATTCAAAACATAATAAAAAAGGTTTGGAAACTCTAGCATTCAGATTTTTTTTTGCGATTTCTGGATCCCTAAAAGTTTATTTTTTTGGATTTTGTCATATACGTACATTTATGCGAATTCGTTCATATACGGACATTTTCTGAAAATATTATATTTTGATTCCAAGTATATATAAGCACATTTTTCTCTGTGACGAAGGAAAACAATTTTAAGATACAACTTTGGTATCGCCTTTATTTCGATTCTCTATATACTACATCATAAATGAAAACGATAATGTAATAGCAAACTTTATCTACGGTTCCATTACTATTATGAAATTATTAATTAAAAATGTTCATTATTGTAATATTTAAATAATTTTCAAACAAATAAATAAATTAAAATAATTTAAAAATGTACACATCTAAAAGTGAAAAAAAAAAAACTATCTAATAAAATATTTTATAATTTTTAAATACGAATAGAAAATTTATGCAATATTAAAAAGGCTTAATTTTGTAAAAGACTTGTGTAGTATTTACCTGAATTGTTAATCCATTGTGTCTTTGCACTGGTGGTGCTGGAAATCGAAATAAACGATGGCCAATGTGCTTCCCATTGTTACAATGGACAAAATTACATCGATCATACACTGTTTGCTTGTTCATTTAGTTATGTTGATTTTCAAAAACAACAAGCAAACAGTCCTAACACAGCAAAGAATATTTCATTTTCATGGTTTTTATAATAAATCTACCGAATAGACAAAAGCGAATCGTTATAAGAAACAATAACAAGAATCACGAGATAAAAATAATCAAATAATAATAAGTTTAATAAGAAAAATGTGAAATCGAAAAAAATAACGTTATGACAACACAACGTTTATAAAAGTTAATAACCTACAAACAAAAATTCTAATTTTCTACACTTTGAAGTAATCACGATATACATTAAATAACGACACGTTAATTATCTAAACTTATACAAGTGATAAACAGCACACGATGGTATTTAATTATAAAGATGTGCACAATCCTTATCAAACTTTCTGTAGTGTAACGAACTCCACGTGCTAATTCACAGGACAATAAACAAATGCAAGCTTTTTGAAGTGCCGGAAATGGCGTTTTAACGGTTACATGACGATAACTATACACGGCCGTGTACATTGTTGCTCGCGTTTTTCGTATACAAAAAGTTTCATTATGAAAACATTGCGAGGCAATATAAAATTAATATAATATCGTCATCAACAATAAATACATGTTTTTATCAGATATATATATGTATATATAAAATTAATATAATATCGTCATCAACAATAAATACATGTTTTTATCAGATATATATGTATATATACATATCAGATATATATACATATCAGACATATCAGATATATATGTATATATACATATATATCTGATAAAAACATGTATTTATTGTTGATAACGATATTATATTAATTTTATATTGCCTCGCATTGTTTTCATAATGAAACTTTTTGTATACGAAAAACGCGAGCAACAATGTACACGGCCGTGTGTATATATATATATATATATATATCTGATATTAACAGGTATTTATTGTTATATATATACGCACACACATAAAAACATTTGTTCACCAATATGAGTTAACGGTGAAAATTACAATATTACTTTAAAAATTAATAATAGCTAATATTATTTGCAAAAAAGTTGTTTGGGCAATAACGAATCTTTCACTGTCATATTTGAAGTATGAAATAAATAAAATAAAACTAATAAAGAAATAAAATTGCAATGATAGTAAATAATTGAACAGGTGTTGTTGATGAATTATTTTATAAATATAATCTTTATTATACCTCATACAATAAAATATAACACATACTGATCTTTTGCATTAAATCGTAATGCAAGTATTTATCAAACCTTTTTACGCTCTTTAAATAATCGCAAAAACTAAGCTTTGAAACACTCGTTCAATATAATAATAATAAATGCTAGTATAAAATTTTGTAAGGTAATAATAATATAAAACTCAAAGAAATAAATAAACCTTTCGAGTAGGCGCGAACCAAAACAGAATTGTAAACGCGGCGCCGCCGCGCCCGCCAGATTACGCTGGCCGTACACACATTATCCTCCGCCGCTTTTCACACGTGCTTCTCCCTCCATCGCGCTGTCTGAAATTATGTGTATGGTACGGGCGGCAGCCGCCAGACAGCGCCACGCTGAAATTTTCCTCACCTTTTTAACATTGCATTGGTAATCTCTCTACTAATTTCTGATAATCCTTAGCAATCGACAAGCTATGGTCCATTGGATGAGATAAGAATTCCGACACATCATCAAGATGCATACGTGGTGTCATGTGAAAGCTTCTTGTGCCTGGAACGGAAAGTTGAAGCTGAGCTGGCAGCAACTGATACCCTACAGCTTGTCAACAATTTTCCATGCTTTCTCTTCGATGAGATAAATATGAAATAAATGGCGTTGCAATTGATCAAAATAGAGATGTTGGCATTACCACAACAATAAAAATCTACATCTCTACGACAAAAGAGTCAGAGATTGCTATTGAAAATGCTGGATGAATTCAGACGCACAGAAACTGTGCTAATAACGTCACCTTTAATTATTGCATTCCATTAAAAATGTTATTAGGGTACGCAGACGACTATCGAAAAATCATGATCAATTATAAGCATGAAAATGTACTAATTCGTGCAAGAAATGATTTGAATTGTATAAATTTAATGGCGAATGCCTCATGTGTATCTGAACTATGCTCATAAGTTGAGCTTATTGCGCGTACTTGAGAGCGGCAAGAACATTATAATGGCCTCCAGAAGCTAGTCACTGCACGAGTATCCACTGCTACCTGATACAGACAGATGTACCTGAGCCGTTAAAACTTCAACAGAATTGAAAAAACAACGCTTTGTCATTTTAGTCTTTCAGACAGCGAGGAAAAATTCTGAATTACAAAATACCGCGTTAATCGATGATTGCCAACTTTCAAATGTAAAAATTATATTTAACTTCTGATGTGTACCCGTATGAAAATTTAAATGTTAATTTTACATCGAAACAGTATGTCATTTTATAATACATGTTAAATTCATTCAAGAGTGTCTACTATGAAAGAATCATGATAAAAATGTGATACGCGTTGATACATATAAAAACTCTGCACAGATAATCATCGTTGACTACTCTAGACAGCAGGAGGCCGTGAGGACAGGTGGTACCATGGACATACGAATGGAATTTGAATTTCGTGAGAATATCAAGGCTTTAACAAGTTACTATTCGCTGATCATTCATGATAAGATTGTGGATTACTGTCCCTTAATCCACTTCTTCCCAAGCGGCCATTTTATAGTCGATTGGTTTTTTGCCTAAAAAATTGTTGAAAAAATAAATAATAATAACCAATAGCACTTTTCTGAAGTAAAATTTTCCGCTCTTTCCGATTCTGAAGTCAGAATTTTGAAATATCCATTGGAAAATTTCAAAATGGCGGTTTGAATTTGATGAAAAATCAGAAATACATTTTTTAACATTTTGACATGCTTGTTTAGAATAAAACGGGTTCAAAGAAGATCTTGATATAGATTCATGTGACAAATGATATTATTGTTCAAACATTTGATGTTTCCAGATTTTCCCGAAAAATTTTCCAAGATGGCTAATTTATACCAAATTTTGAATACTGAGGTTCTCGAGGTCGCTGATGTGGAATCTGACATCGAATTTGAAAAATTCAAGATGGCGGATCCAATATGGCGGAAATTTTTTTCTAAAGTCAACCTATTTGGGCCAAATTTGATATACGGGGGTTTTTAGGGTCGCTGATAACAAATCTGACATCAGATTTGAAAAATTCAACATGGCGAATCCACAATGGCCGACATTTTTTTCAAATGTCAACCGAATTAGATTCAATTTTGTATACTTACTTTTGAAATAATGGTTGAAGAAATTATTAATTTTTTTCAATGTGGTAAGGGTTGAATTAACTTGAACATAATATATTCCTCACATTCTTTACAATAATTTTTGGAACTTTCTTCCTTTGCTGCTTTCCCAACAGTCCTTTTCAGGATAGTCGGCGAGATTTCCAATCTGGCAAAGTGTTTATTTCTCTAACAGTCTTTCTCAAGATAATTAGAGGATATTCATTTTTTTCTTCGGGTGCCTCTCCAACAGTCCTTTTCAGGATAGTTGGCGAGTTTTCCATTCTGGCAAAGTGTTTATTTCTCTAACAGTCTTTCTCAAGATAGTTAGAAGATATTCACTTATTTCTTCGGGTGCCTCCCCGATAGTCCTTTTCAGGATAGTTGGCGAGATTTCCAATCTGGTAAAGTGTTTATTTCTCTAACAGTCTTTCTCGAGATAGTTAGAGGATATCTACTTTATTGGGCTATTTGTAACTATCTTGTTCAGGATAGCAGGTTAGCTGTTTCTCACAGTTAGTCGTTTATTCTTGTAGCAATTTTTCCAAGGTTATCAGATAATTTTTTCATCAGTTTGTCATAAATAAGTTTTATAAAACTTTCGCAAATATGTCGAAACGTAAGTCTACAGAGAATGACAGTTTTGATAGAAGTATTGAAGATGACAATGTTTATGATTATGACAGTGAAGATGAACATACAGATAAAGAAGTTTTATTTGTACCAAACGATGAAAACAGTGACGTAGAGGGTTAGAACAGTGATGACGAAATGGATCAACGTCTTACTCTCACTGATGCAACAGTATCTTCTTACGAAGAAGTTTATCGAAATTTTTCCCCGAATGATAAAAAGTTAGAAGAGTCACACTCTTACAAATGGTTAGATAATGAAAAAGTTTACAATTTTCAACTTGACTCAGAAATATTTAATTTTGACGCAATAAAACAGAAAGTCCTAGACAAAAGTCCTGGAGAATTATTTGAAATATTATTTTGTAATGAAATGAAAAATCAAATTATTGATGCTACCTTGATTTTGATTTTGAAAATTTTAACCAATTTTTAGGTATAATTATATTTTCTATTTTCAATATTCGTAAGAGTTATAGAGATTATTGGGCAAACAGATGAAATGTTGCACTCTGATATTGTTCCAAATACGATGATTAGAAATTCTTTCGAAAAAATCAAGTCTAATTTGAAAACTTCAAAAAATTCGGATAAGGTTGATAGTGACGAAGTTTGGAAAGTACGTGTACTGTTTAGAAAAAATATAGAACAATTTGGATTCTTTTGCTCATCATTGTCAATCGATGAAATGATGATTACATTTTTTGGTCGGACCCTTCTAAAACAATTCATCAAAGACAAACCAATACTTTTTGGAATAAAACTATGGTCCCTCTGCACTTCAAATGGATTTGTTTTAGAATTCGATATTTATTGTGGAAAGAATGATGGTATAAATGATGCAAAATTTTCTAAATGCAGTTTAGGATCAAGAGCCGTTATGAAAGTGCTTTACACTTTCCTAATTACGGTCTCCAAAAGAGATGTTGCAAAATATCATTTATATTTCGATAGATATTTTACATCTCCTGATTTGTTAGTACATTTGAAAAAACAAAACCTCCGTGCAACAGGAACGGTTAGAGATGATCGTGTCTTTACAAATGATATGTTTCCTAAAGTTTTGGAGAATGCAAATAAAAAGTAAAAAAAAAACGATAAATCCTGAAAAAGAAAAATTGATGAATAAACATAAAATGGATAAAAATAAAGCCGTAAGAGGTTCCTATGTAGTAAGTCATGAGAAAAATAGAGGTATAAATTATATTCCTATAATGGACACAAAACCAGTGTCTACATTATCTACGGCTCTTGGCGTTACTCCTACAATTTCAATGGAAAGATTTGATAAAACAGCTAAAGGTAGAGTACCAATTCAATTTCCGGAAGCGTTCAAGACGTATAATAAGTTTATGGGTGGGGTTGACCTTCATGACCAATACTGCAGTGACATGAGAACGAATAATGGTTCAAAGAAACGGACATGGGTTGTTTTGTGCAGGTTGATTGAAAGTGTTGCGAATTCTTATTTAGAGCCATCTACAGAGAAGTTATCAAAGCATTTCAAACTTGCAATACCTGATCGTAGAAGAGTTTGTATAAAGTGTAGCCTAAGAACGGTATTTTATTGCTTTGAGTGCAAAAAACATTTTTGCGATAAATGTTTTAGACAAATCCATCATATCCACGAGAAATCCACAAAATCATTACAAAAAATTTGTAAAGCTTACAATCATTGCAAAAAACGTACAAATATTTATTGTAATGAATGTGAGGAATATATATGTTCAAGTTGATTCGACCCTTACCACATTGAAAAAAATGAATAATTTCTTTAACCATTAATTCAAAAGTAAATATACAAAATTGAATCCAATTCGATTGACGTTTGAAAAAATGTCGGCCATTTTGGATTCGCCATGTAGAATTTTTCAAATCTGATTTCAGATTCGTTATCAGCGTCCCTGAAAATCCCCGTATATCAAATTTGGCCCAAATCGGTTGACTTTTGAAAAAAATGTCCGCCATATTGGATCCGCCATCTTGAATTTTTCAAATTCGATGTCAGATTCATCATCAGCGACCTTTAGAATCTCAGTATTCCATATTTGATATAAATAAGAAAATTTTTGAAAAAAATATGAAGTTTCCGATTATTTCATGATGTTACAGGCGCCATCTTTTTTCGGGAAAATTTGGAAACATCAAATGTTTGATCAATAATATCATTTGCAACATGAATCCATATCAAGATCTTAGTTGAACCCGTTTTAAAAAATGTATTTCTGATTTTTCATCTAATTCAAACCGCCATTTTGAAATTTTCCAACGGAAATTTCAAAATTCTGACTTCAGAATCGGAAAGAGCGGACAATTTTACTTCAGAAAAGTGCTATTGGTTATTATTATTTTTTTTTCGACAATTTTTTAGGCAAAAAACCAATCGACTATAAAATGGCCGCTTGGGAATAAATGGGTTAAGTGGTAACACCACTCTAGGTACACATATTTTTGACCATTTTTTGTGGGTAAATAATAAGCGAAATATAAAATTCGTTTAAAGAACTTTATTGTACAATTAAAGAAGTGTAAAGAAATTATTTTTTTTTAAATGCGGTCATGGGAATCCGTAGTAGGCCGTTACTTTTCTGTTGACGCTCAAACGGGCGGAGAGTATTCTCGTACATGATGAACGCTAGATCAAATAACCAAAGTTTTTCTTAAAGTACATATTAGTATGCGTGGTAGTACGTAGGGATTTTATTCAAACAAATTTTTAAAAAATGGTGTACATTTGAAAAAAGTTTTGATTTTGACAAGAAATTTGGCAGTAAATTGTTTATAAAAATGAAATTTTACGCCAAATCTATAGACCATCAATAGGCTGTAACTATGCAGGTTATTCGATGTTACTCAATTTTTGTATTCGTAAGTCCCCCTGAAATATTTCAAGAAACAAAATGAGACCTTCAAAATTAAAATCTAATAACAAATAAAACAGTCTGCCCTCTATTGTCAACTTTTTCTTTTTTGAAGTCTAAATTTGACGATATCTTATTTTACAATAACGTAATTTCGATAAAAAAATCTTTTTTTAGTATTACAAAAATCCATTATTTTTTAATACATTGACTTTCATACCATAATGTGAGATTAAATTGTAGTAAAAAATGTTTGTTATTATGACACATATCTACGCATATAACCTACTTAAGTAACATGAGACTTCCTCTTAGAGTAAGCAAACATTATTTGGACATATTTAACAGTCTATTAAGAATCTGTAGAAATACAAGAAGAAGATAAATGTAGACTTGTAGTCCAATATACCCTACTAACCTAAGAAAACATATTTCTTGTAGTAAAAATTGCTGGTTGAAGAACGACTTGAGGGTCATATTATAGTCCAGAGTGTCATTAACATAACAATAAAAACCAATTTAAAATTGGATCAAGTAGACTACGCTTTTTTTCAACTTGAATATTATATTTCATTATCTTATATAAACTACACATTAATTTTGCAGGAAACATAAGAAGGTTTAGGCGGCTTTGCGAACATATTCAGTCCCAAGTATGTGGTAAAAGTTCTATGCTACATCTAGGAACACCTTGCAAAGGAACTACTGCAAGTCCACGAACGTCAAGGAAACAGTCATTAGAGTTGAGCGAAAGTTCCAGCTGTGGAAGTGATACTAGTGATAGACTATTTGTTACTTCTCAATCGATTACGAGACAGGTAATTTGTAAAATTCAATTTTAGTAAATATTTTAGTTATAACAAGGGATGTGTATAAAATATAATTTTGTTGCTATTTGCATTTCTCCCAAACGTACGATATAAAAAAAATTAATAAAAACGTTGATAAAACATGAAGCACTTGCATTTCTTAAATTTTATGCTTATATTTTATTATAACTGAAACTAAAGATACTCTTGGAACAGTTAAATTTATTCAGATTGTAAACGAGTGTCGATCAAATAGAGTTTTCAGGCACGAATGATCCAAATGAGAGCCGTATATTTTCATCATCGTAAAAAGTGTAATACTTTTGAAACTAGTAAATTATAACCATGTCTTAAAACTGTAAGAACACACTTAGATCAAAACATATGGATGATGTATGAAAGGATTAAACATCCTCTGAGATCAAATATATGGATGTATGTATGGATGTAATTAAATTTATCAATTAACTCAGCAAAACTGCCATCAAACGGGCTGAAACTTATAGAGCTTACCTGACTCATCATATTAAGTAAAAGTATTTGTTTTGAGCCACATTCGATGAGTATATTTCAATATATTATAAGTATGAAAGATATTGAAAATTCAAATTTTAGCTTAATCTTAAATAAATCTCATATTTTTACTAAATTTTCAAAGATGAACTTGTAGATCCTTAAAAAAACAATTTTTTACGTTTAAATTTTTTTACCAAAACGTCTATTAAAGACGTACACCAGATAATTGAATTTCTTAAGGGGTAACACCACTGTAATAGCGAAAAATAAGCATTTTTTTGGTATTTTTTTTAATGGAAAGAAAGGTTATAATGATATTTGGATATATTATTAGTCTAATATTATAGTATATTTAAAAAAAAATTGAATAAAACAAGTATAAAATGTCTGATGTATAGCCGATCTCTTGGGCCTCTTGCATCGGAAGCGCTCGACGGCACTCAGTGTACCAATCGCACATTTCAACCTGGAACAAAAAAAATTCACTTATTCTTGATGTTAATAGCTAGTGAATCACGTAGGTGATTTTGAAAATATTGATTTTTGCAAATTTGGTAGTGAATTGAAACAAATTAATAATTTTCATGAAAAACAGACACATCATATTATTAGAAATCCTCTACGTGATTCACTTCGAAATGTAATAATTAAGATATGGTTAATACTTGAAATGCATCGGATCAAAACTGTTCAAGTTATGCTGCGTGCCCGTTGAGAAAAACTCGTTTCGAGAAAAATCAACTTCAAGTTTCGAAATCAGTTTCGGACGTAAAAAAATGAGGAAATCATTTAAAGAATCATTTTGTTTTTGGGATGGGACCTTTTGTACCATATTCTAGAAGGTTCAAAGCATGTTTTAAACCAATAAAAAAAAATAGATTTTTTGAAATCTCTAAAGGGTGTTACCCTTTAAGAATTATACGTTGTTGAAATTTAGTTTCACAGTTTCAATTTTTAACATGGAACCCCTATCTTGAACTATTAAAAAACGGATATGAACTCTTACGAAACGGATATTTTTATTTATTAGAAGACAAGTTTTCTTTAATACATTCTAAAAAAACTAGTATGTAATATAAAATATGCATAGTAGTAATACATAAAAAGCTGATCATAGCAAGCGGTACTTTTTCTGAAGATAAAACTATTTAAAGTTGTGCTCCACTTTTATTAGTTGTGATAGCTTTTTGTTTTGAGTTTCCGTGACCGCGCGGACCGTGTACAGCGTAACGCTGTACGTACAATCGGTCCGCAAGTACAAGGCCCAATTCTACTCGCGTTTGCTAATCAGCTCGCACGCCTTGGGCCGTGAGGTTATTTGAAATGTTAGGACTCGGCTAGCTGCAGCATACGCACTGAAGGTGCGCCCGCGGAGGTGGCGGCAGTCCAAAGGAGAGGAGAGTTTCGAATAAAGAAACGCCAGTAGTTTCAGCCGAACTGTAACACCGATTTATTTACTGGACAATTGAATACATTACGGCGGCGCAAGAGAGCAGGAGGTTGTTTCGCTCGTACGCGTGGGAGAGAGAAGGAGAGCTGAACTTACTTCGGTTGCCCTAGCCTCTTAGCTGTTCGCTCGACGTCGGCCCTGGGGTGTCGCTAGCCCTGGTCGTTTCCTCGGCCGTAATCGCCGTAGGCGCACGACCGAGACACGTCCTGAGAAAATGCGCCTAGATGAGGCGTCTTCGCGTGGGACGTGTCGTTGGTGCGAGAAGCGAAGCGAAACTGCCCGCGTGTATCTGACTCTCTCCCTCTCTCTTTCTCTCTTCCCCCTATTTCTCTCTGCTGCTTACCAAGCGCACAACATGTGCGCTTCGCATCGACTGGTCTCTGTCCCCAATGTTTGCTAAAGTACAAAATATATTGACATACATGTAAAAATGTGTAGCTTTCGCCCGGAGAGGCGTTGTGACGTTTTAGAAGTAAATGCGATAATAATTGCATGATGTATACAAGAGTTAATGCCGTATTTTGGTTTTTGGTGCTTTTTCATAACTTATACATTCTTTACTAATATTTTAATGCTTCATATTATAAACTGAAGGGTTTTCATTATGAATATTGCCATTTAATAATGATATTTTTGAGAATTAACTGTTTAACCTTACCGTTAGACGATGAACGATAAACCAAGTTTATTTAGAAAATAGAACATACAGTGCAAGAAGTTATAAAAAATCTAAGTTTAGGTCACAATTGGAATATCACTAGTAAAAATGGAGAATTCAAATTCATTTGTGTTAAACTGTTGTAAAGCAATAGCTACAGCATTATGAAAGAAAGAGAACCGAATAAAATCGGTTACGCGTAAAGGTTGAGCATATGTTTTTGTCTCAAGAGCGTTTTTCCGAAAGAAGCTCGTTAAAAGGGTCAGCGTTGGCACTTTCGACAACATCAGGCAGTGCAGCTCTGACTCTCGATAGGTTCACATCGAGTGACTAGTAGTAAAAGCATGAAATTTAAGTGTAAACGCATCACTGAAATATATCGGTTAGGCATTTGAATAAATACAATTTTTAAGGTTTAAACTGTGACCAAATTATTAATTTCTCCTCTCGTGAATCCTGCTTTGTGCCGAAACAATTAAAATGGATTGAGATTATGGATTAACGAATCCAGGTTTATTCATTTGAATCCGATTTTATCCATTTGAATCCGATTTTATCAATTTGAAGCCGATTTTATCCATTTAAATCCGATTTTATCCATTTGAATCCGAATTTATCAATTTGAATCTGATGTTATCCATTTGAATCTATATTCTCGATCTACACTATCCATTTCGATTCTATATTGCATTTAAACGAAATTTATTAAGAAAATAAAAAAATAACACAAATAAGGGTAAAAAATCGATTTTTAGGCCACAATTGGAATATAATAGATTATCCGCAAAATATTTTCACGGTATAGTTGTACATCTTGAAAAAAAATATAAATTTTCGTAGTTAACATGTTTTACGACAACGTCATTTAAACCAAGTTTATTGAGAAAAACAGAAAATACAGTCCAAAGAAGAATAACAAATTGATTATTAGTCTACAATTGGAATATATTAGGTAATACATAAAAATGTATAAGACAACAGTTATAGATCTCAAAAACATACATATTTTGGGTATGTGACGGTTTCAGAAAAAAGTCATTCGAATATACATAATCGTACTAAAATAGCAAACCATTCCCATATCCTATTAAATCATCCCATACCCATCCACAGTCGACAAAAGACATTAAATATGAAACACATTAAAAAAAATTAAACGTGACATTCTTGAGATATAAGCAATTAAAATTAGCGAGACGTCCGATATTGATCCCCCCCCCCCTGACCTATATCGGGGGATCCAGGTGTTAAGGTCGCGACTAAGCGTTGTAGTCGAGCAGGTGCTAATGACCTGAAGCTGAGTGCGCTTCTAATGCTGTTTGAGAGCGAGGTATATATATATATCTCGCTCTCAAACAGCATTATATATATATATATATATATATATATATATATATATATATATATATATATATATATATGTGATAGCTTTTAGTTATGAGTTTCCGTGGCCGCACGGAGCGTGTACAGCGTAACCTGTACGTACAATCGGTCCGCAAGTACAAGGCCTAAACTCCACTCGCGTTTGCTTATCAGATCGCACGGCGTCGGCTGTGCTTTTATTTGAGATATGGGGACTCGGCTAGATGTAGTATGCGCATCGAAAGTGCGCCCGCGGAGACGGCGGTAATCCAAAGGAGAGGAGAGTTTTAAGTAAAGAAACGCCGGAAGTTTCAGTCGAACTTAAACACCGATTTATTACAGGACAATTAAATACAATTAACGCAGCACTTGTGGTGTCGTGTGGTGTAAGCCGGCGGGGGCAAGAGAGACCTTGATGAACATATGCGGTAAATATACAGGAGGTTCTTGCTCGTACGCATGGGAGAGAGAAGGAGAGCTAAACTTACGTGAGTTGCCCTGCCCTCATAGCTGTTCGCTCGACGTCGGTTCTTGGGTTTCGCTCGCCCTGGTCGCTTCCTCGGTCGTAATTGCAGGCTCGATCGCGCATTCGCTGTCGCGTCTGTCGTCCGTGCGCCTAGGTTCGGCGTCTGTGCGCGGAACATGCCGTCGGTGCGAGAAGCGAAGCGGAACTACTACAAAGTGAAAATTTTTAAATTATACCTGGAAAAATATATTTTTGATTAAGAAACTCGTGAATTGAGTAGCTTATAAACGCTTAAAATATTTCCCGAGGTTAAAATGAACTTAAAAAATCATTTTCACCGAATGCCACGTTATATAAGTGAATAGCGGCCTCTGACGTGTCCACACCTTCGGCTTTCTGCACAACTTTTGGACGCCATGCAGCAACAGATTTCATTCTATCTGTAAAAAGTTCGATTACTCGGTCGACTACTAAAAAATTCATGGAGATGCCTTTTTTTAGTCCAAAAGTAACTGTATAAGTCCGAGTACGGCAATCGAGCTGTATTTCTTGCTAAAAATAAAAATAACAGTCAAATTATGCTATAATATGATTAAAAGGCATAATTAGCACCATTAATAAGGGGTACGATCATTCGTCTCAATACCAAAAAATTCATGGAGATGCCCTTTTTAGTACAAAAGTACCTGCATAACGCCCAGAATGATAATCTAGCTGTATTTCTTGTTAAAATATTCGTCCACGGGCCGACGTTTTGCTGCTGATACTGCTGCTTCAGTTCTTTAGCTCCCCATATTGCTCAATATTTCCAGATCTCTGGATGTAAACTCCTCAATTGTTTCTACATTTTCTAAGTCCTGCAATATTGCGCTGATTTCGGGTTGGTTCGTTTTTTGGCGGTGGCGGGCCAAATGATCTCGATGTTCCTTGATGTCGAATGCGCAGTCATGCTCTACGTCTCTCAATCAGCCGCCAGCTCATTGCATGCCAATATATGTGACAGCGACGACGATGGTTGGATCATTATGTAGTCCAGCCATTTATACTTCTCGTCGGAAAGCACAGCAGACTAGTCTATTTGTCGGCACGGTGCGATTAACTCGTCAATCACGAAGACTGCACAAAACTCCATTTTATTTTAGTGTTGAAATTTAATTTGCGAATAAACTGTATAGCTTTTTATAAAGCTTGCTGGCAATGCTTCACTATGGGTTTGTTTGCACTGACCACTTGCGCTGGACATCAAACTTTTAAAAAAATTTACATTTTCTCCGGCACTATATACCCGTCTATTTATTAGTGATTTTACAAGATTTTTCTTAAGTAAAAATATAATTACTACAGCAAAGTTCTAAAGGAGTAAGCGGCGCAGTGCGTACGGCATAAAATTCGATATTGAAAATGCAGTGAAAACTTTTCGGGATCTGGGTTAGAGTCGGAAAAAGTGATAACAGAGAAAAAGCATCTATGAATTTGTCATATTGGTTTTTTGGGAGGATATAGCATAGACAAAGTATCTTAAGGCCGAAAACATCTGTTATCTATCTACAAGCAGAACATTCGTATTTAGTAGAGACGGGTGTTACGCGAAGAGACAGAACGTCGGGTGCTCACATCGTGCATTTTCCCGATGGGTGCTTCCAAAATTTAGCCATTCTATTTCCGTAGGCTAAAGATAAGTATTTAATTATTTCTTGTCATAACAGTATTAAATATAAAATATCCAATTCGGCTATTAGAGTAATATTTGTATAAAGCCTTTTTAACGAATATCCACCTTTTTGATTTCCAAAAATGACGTTTTAGTCAGTTTTATAATATTTTACTACTATCGAGTTTTACTCTCTGCTTCACTTTATTAGGTAGAAATATTAATCTATGACATCAAAGTTTTATTCTACGGCATACATTGGTAGCTACAGGATATGAAAAAGCTACCCTTCGACATAAAAATGCAGCTATATTACATAAAAGTGCTACAGTATAAGATATAAGTTTCACTGACAACGAAGAGCATGTACGGAGCCCGAGTATTAGTTTTTAATGAAACTTTAGAGATCATCTTCTAATACATAAAAATAAATCCCAATCCCCGTAATTTTATGAAACGGGTCTTCGTACAGAAGGTACTGCCTATTTAATTAATATTGTTAGTTTATCTATGAAAATCTTTATTCTAGCATTGCGTACATAAGCAATAATAATGTTTTTTAGCTATACTCGGGTTTCCAGGACCCATATGATATAACTACCGAGATTGGGTTTTATTCTAAGGTATGAAAAAACAATCCCAAAAGTTTCATCAAAACCCGCGATCTGGAATCAATGTACTCTCTTGTATGTCACATAAAAATATTGCTTTATAATAAAAATGATACTCTATTACATAAAATTGATAAACTATCGCATAAAAATGATACAAAAATTCAACTTTGTTATATAATAATGATACTGTATGACAAAACTTTCACGCTATTACATAAAAATGTTAGACTATTGCATAAGTATGATATTATGCGACATAAAACTTTTTACTTTACCACGTAAAAATATTAAACTATTACATAAAAAGATAATCTGTGATGTAATACGGTATCTAAATAACATTAAATTGCTTCGTATGACATAGAAATGTTACCCTATGTCATACTTTATTATGTTACTCTATGACACAATAGTTTTACTTTATATAGACATAAAAATACAACTCTATGATATAAAAATATATTTTATCACATAAATTTTAACTTTAACACTTAAGCGCTTTTACCATTTGACATAAAAATTTCGTTGAATGACATCAAAATATTAATTTATGGTACAAAAGAGATATTCTAGAACATAATGGTGCTACTAAATCAAACAAAATTGCTACTGTATAGACTAAAAATATTACTCTGTGACATAAATGTACTACTCCAAAACATAAAAGTTTACTATATGGCATAAAAATGTTATACTATGACATACAAATAATACTCTATGACATACAACTTTCACTACGTGATAAAAAAATGTTAGTTTATGGCACAAATGAGCTACTCTATAATATAAGGGTGTTAGTTTTTTTTTTCGAGGGTATGTAGGAAATGCCACCTAAGACACACCCGACTGCGTTCACACAACCGGATAGTGTGGGGTTGGTAGGGGATGTATCCGCCGTGTGTAGTATACTAGGACGAAAAATAAAATAAACAAAAATGCGGAAAAATTACATAGCCGTTGCATCGCAAACCGACCCTCTAAAACCTACCACCCTTTCCTCTTCTGGCGGAACTCGCTCTGGTACCGTTTATCACATTGCCTTAAAGTGGTGCCATTCTAGTATCGTCTCGCCAACCGCTGTTGCCTTGACCTGAACCATATTTAAAAATTTATAATTTTAAATCCCCCGAGGGGACGTCATATCTAACCCGTCTCATTTATACGTCTATTCGAACCGGTGTATTCATCTCCGTACGAAAAGAAGAAGTATCCCCGTCCCTGCCCGCGACATTCATAAAATGCGCAAAAATGAGCGTCTCCCGGTTAAGAAAGTCCCATCATCTCCCTCCACGTCCATTTCCATGGAGTCGTCCAATTTCCCTGGGTTATCTTGGGGTATCGTATGCGTTTGTCGTATGACCGTCTCGGCGAATTTTGCTGTGGTGCCCACTTATTCTCGGCGGACAGCATTTCACCCACGATGTTCACAGGCGTGAATTGTCCGACCGAACCGAGAAGAGCTGTTCTTTCTTCTTTCCACTTTTTGCAGACGTAAAACGTGTAAAACGCATTGTCGCAATCAGTGGAACAGAATATGCAACTCGGTGTTTCCTGAAGCCGTATTGGTTGTCGGCTAAATCGCCGGCAGCCTGCACCTGCCCTGTAGCCGTGATTTGAACAACCTCTCATAGAGCTTCCCTGCGTGGTCCAACATGCACAGTGGCCTCCCTTACCTTTGCTGATCAACACGAGACGCGCAACCTTCCAGGGAGTGCCAAAAACACCCGCTTTCAGACACGCGTTGTACATGTTCAGCAATAGAGGAGGTGCTTTCAGTCGGGTCCAGGCGCCTTTCCCCTCTGCATCATTTTGGCGGCGATCCGCAACTCCTCGGTGGAAAATAGGGGAATAGCACCTACTTTAGCGGCTTCCTCCTGGTCTTGCCTTGGCGGATGTGTTGGGAACAGAGTGTATACTATTCCAGCCATGGTGTTCTCGTCAAAAGGGGGATTTGGGAGCGCGCAGAGTTTGTTCGCGCAGAGTCACGATCTTGTAGCCCAAGTCCCACACGTCCCTATTGACTTCCTCCATCAGGTTCTTCCAGCACTCTGCCTTCCTCCGGTTGATCTCGCGTCGGAGCCACTTGCGCGCTGTTTGATGCTTCGCCAACGACACTGCTGCCTCCGTTTCATCTCTCGCTCTTTGCGCTCTTCTTCTGAGACGCTTTGCTTCAGATCTCAGTTGCACGATTTCGTCTGACCACCAGTAAGCAGGGCATTTTCCATGTCGCGTTCCATTGCGCGACATGGATGCGTCGCTGGCTTGGTTAATGAGACCCATAGTCTCCCTCATGAGGGCCTCCGCTCCATCCCTGTATTCGGTGGCGTTCTTCGTCGGTAAATTTCCCTGTCCTTCGAGCAGTACCTTGACTAGCTTTTCGGTATTCAGCCTGGTCAGATTCCATCGGGGTGGCTTTGCCGCGACTCTTTGCGATTGGGATTTATCGCGCAGCTGAAAGGTGATGTATTGGTGGTCGCTTCTGTTGTAATCCTCCTTCACCCTTCAATCCGACGCTATACGCGCTAGATTTTCGGATGCGAAAGGCACGTCCAGAATCGTCCCAATATGCTCTACCCTTCTAAATGTCCACGTGTTCTCAACGTTGAGAGCTATCAAGCCGAGTCTAGATACCATGATGGACTTTCCTCTGCTGTCCGACACTGTCATGTCCCACTCCAATGCTCGCGCATTGAAGTCGCCGGCGATCTCGCCTTCGATCTCCCGGATCACGTCTTCCAGCTTGTCCAGACTCTGACTGAATTGCTCAATACGGACGTTCGGAGTAAAGTAGCAGCTCACGTAAGTTACGTCTATGCTTCTCACCCACACAATGCCGCTTCCGGCCCCGTATTCGTCCACTCTGATGGTTCGTGGGTCCATGTAGATTGCTGCTGTGCCAAGCGTATTTTTGTACCACGTAGGCACGTTCCAGCCACAGGACTGCTCGCTGAATAGCAGCACATCAGCCTTGGTCTCAGATATACTCTGAGTCAGAAGGCTATTGGCTAATTCAGCTCTATGGTGGTTCGCTTGAAGGACCGTACGGTCCATCATTAACGTTTGGCTTTGGTCTGCCTAAGCGTTTCGCGAAACGCTCTACGCTGCCCTGAGCCCGGCGCGTGGACCGGATGTGCTTGGTCTACTTTCAGGGCACTGCACAAGACGCACTTGGCCTTGGTAGCACTGCAGGCTGCTGCTTTGTGACTTTCTGCGAAATATTTATAGCAGGCCTTGCTTCTGTCTGGGCCACAACAATCGCGTGCTTAATGTCCGTAACCCAGACATCTGTAGCACCGCTGTATCCGCTGCCACCTTCTCAGTCGGTAGTTCATGTAGCCGACTTTCAGGCGATTCTTCTTAAGGAGGAACTCTGCCTTTTCCTGGTCCATCTCTACGATGGCCAGTCGCTGCTCCTTACTGTTAGGCTTGGTTAGCGAACCGCTAATCTCACCCGTTGAGACTCCTGCTTCTTCAAAGATCCTATTGATCACCGTCTCCACTTCTTCTTTGGTGGTAATGCTGTCAAGGTCTCCACGTTTATCTTATGTGTCAGGGTCTTTATGGCCCCCGACGTGCTTGCTTACTTTTTGTGCCCAACTCTGCCAGGACGTCGTCAGCCCTGGTTTTCCTGATACACTTAATATCAGTCGTTGGACATTCTGCTGTGACCTTTTCGCGGACATTCGTAAGTACATCCACGTAGGTGACTCGATGGCCAGATCGAATAAGGATGGCCTTGGGACGCTTCCTAGGCACCCTCCTCCTCTTCTTATTTTTTGGAGGCTTTAGAGAAGCCTCGCTCTTCTTGTTAGCCGGTGTCGTGGCTATTGGGGGCTTGTTTTGTTGCGGCTACTACTGGAGTTGTTGTCGCAGCTGGTGTCGATCCTGTTGTTTGCGCTGCAGCTGTTGTTGGCTCTGCAGCGCCGGATGATTCGCTGCCGTTCCTACAGTTTCTTAGCTGCAGCTTTCTCTCTCCTCGACAGCACCGGAGCAAAACCGTCGGTCTCCGGCGGCCTGTTGGCCCTGGCTTTCGTATCAATTACAGCTGACTCGGCACTATCGTCCACGTCTCGCGGTCGCCCTCTCTTATTTTGAGATCGCTGGCTTGAGGTAGCCGTGGCTCCCAGAGTGTCTGTTCGACTGTACTCTTTTATGTTGGGAAACAGACGGTCTTTCCAAGATGGGTTGCTTTTGTTTATATATCAAACATTACTTAACACGATATCCGGGTATGACAGATCGTTGATCACAGTATTGTAGAACACTTTTTTGAGATGGTATCCACGTTATTCCTACTGAGCATCATGACCTGATCCGAATTATAGCGCCAGGCTGATCAGATCATGAATAATCGTATTCTCTATCATCAATATAACTTAAAATATGAATTTTTGCGGTTATTCTTTAAAATGATGTTAAACTCACACGTCACTGACTATTACGCGGGTCCACGTTTTCGATTGAATTGCCAATTTTGAGTAAATATCTCTTTGGAGGATTTTTATACCACATAACAATAACAATTTCAAGGGGAGGGAGGGACAAAATTCGATACGTGCAACGTGGACCTTTGAACACGCGGGTTTTTCTTTTTTCTTTTTTTTCTTTTTTTTCTATTTCTTTTTTTTTCTTTTAATTTATCCGTTCTCCCGTGTTTTGTATTCTTAGTCGTGAAATATGTTGTAATGTACAAAATATAAAGAGTATATATTAATAAAGAGTAAATTTATCTGCGTGTGTGATGAGTGTATGTATCGGCTGAATTGTAATTGTTTTTAAATTGTGACGTGATGGATGTACGTGTTTGCAAGAATGAGTAAACTTTCAGAAATTATTATGGAACTGTGATATAAACAAACTGTGATATTAGATAATGACAAATTTGTGCAACAATTTTTTATATTTATATACTGACGACCTGTGATATTGATCAAAGACTTAATGTAATGACAAAATAACAATTTTTATGTAATGTATTTTTGCCAAAAATGACAAATAAATCGTCTCTCTCTCTCACTCTCTCTCTCTCTCTCTGTCTCTCTCTCTCTCTCTCTCTCTCTGTCTCTCTCTCTCTCTCTCTCTGTCTCTGTCTCTCTCGTAGATGGTCATTGTGAACAATGAGTGGTCGGTGAAGTGTTAAGGACTTGAATATTAGTAAAGGCAGCTGCGTGCGGATTATTGCTATTTTTATCTGATACTATTCCTTTTCTGTGATTATGGAGTTTAAAATTCGCTTTCATTCTACATGATTCGAAGACGATTTGTCTGCCATTGTTAATCAGGTCAATAATAAACTACGATACAACAATGCATACAGTATTATATGGTGTTATTTTGAGTGGCGGGGAAGAATGAAATATATGGTCTACATGTGCATCTAAAAAGAGAATATACTCGGATAATGTCCATTTCGTGAGATTGTCCGGCTTCAGAGTTTGATATTTCGGAAGAATGAATTGGCCGTGTGCACAGCGGGAAAAGTAACTTTCACAACTCGCACAAATATGCAGAAGATTTACACATTGCGGAACTTGATGAACATATACGGTAAATATATGGGTGAGTAATATTATCATTTAAAACATAAATTACTTAATAAATTTTTTTTTAATAAAAAACAATTATTTACGTTATAACATTTATAAGTAATTATAAAGCTTTCTATCCAAATGCGAAAGGTAATACTAGTATTAAAATTCGTGGTTCAGTTTTCTAGCAACAGTTTTTAAGTTAAATTTTATTTGATTATTAGAATAATAAAAGTAAGATTATTAAAGATAACAAAAATAAATACCTTTTTTAAATATGTGCAAATTTTTAAAGATAACTATAATCTTTAATAAGGGCGATGGTATACCCGCGGAAAATATAAAAAAAAAACACAATTACTATTTAATTTTCAATTTTGAGAAAACATTAATCTGGTAAGTTGTTATTTTTGAATGGTATAACAATTCTCCAAAGAGATATTTACTAAAAATTGGCAATTAATCTGATCAAACTGGCGTTATAATCCAGATCAGGTCATGATGCTCGGGATAACCTAGATACCATATTGTCCAATTTTTAACATATTCAGGAGAACAAAATCTCAAAAAAAGTGTCCTAGAGTACTGTGATTGTCGATCTATCACACCCGGACATCGTGTTAAGTAATATTTGATATATAAACTAAAAAAGCCTAAATTAGTCATCTACAACAGCGACATCGGCGTACTTGTACATATACCTTATATTATCTTATATTATATTATATTATATTATATTATATTATATTATATTATATTATATTATATCATATATCATATTATATATACCTTATAGACGTCGTGTTCTACGATATCAAACATGTATATGACAAATTCTAGAACTAATTCTCATAGTGTCGTACTTTTATGTAATACGGTAGCATGTTTATGTTTTAGCGTAGAACTTATGTCATATAGTGACAATTTTATGTTATAGAGTAACACTTTTATGTCACGGATTTACACTCTTATGTTATTAAGTGAAACTTTTATATCATAGTGTAACATTTCTGTGGCACAAAGTGAGACGCATATTATAGAGTAAAACTTTTATGTCATAGGTATACGTTTTAATGACCTAAAATGATACTTTAATATCATAGAGTATCATTTTTTACGTCAGAGTAATATTTTCATGGAATAAAGTAAACATTTATGTCATTCAGTAACATACTTAAATAATAATGTGAAGCTTTTAAATCATAAATTGAAAGTTTTATATCACTACGTATCTTTTCTTTGTCATAGCGAAACATTTTTTCTGTTAAAAAGTGTAACTTTTATGGCACAGAGTAAAACTTTTATGGTACATAGTAACATTTTTTTGTCATATTGTATAACTTGTATAACATACAATAAGAATTCTATGTTATAAATTGAAAATTTTATGTCATATATTAATACCTTTTTGCCAGAAATTAACATACTTACAGTATTAAGTGAAGTTTAATGTCATAAACTATCATTTTTATTTCACAGTATAACATTTTTATATTATAAAGTAACTTTCATGTGCTAAAGTGAAAGTCTTATGTGATAAAGTGAAAGTTTTATGTCATAGAGTAGTAATTTTATGTCACAGAGTTCATTCAGTAGCACCATTAGGTTATAATTTGGCTCTTTTGTGTCATTAATTATTATTTTTTGTTACACAGTGAAACTTTTATGTCGTAAAGTGTTATACAGTAAAACTTTTATGTCATAGAGGGTATTTTGATCTCATAGTGTAATATTTTTATGTCATAAAGTAAAATTTTTATGTCATGGCGTGAATCTTTTATGTTATAGAGTAGTACTTTTATGACAGAATTAAAATTTTTAGGTCTTTCAGTAGCAATTATGTTTCATTTGGTAGCACCATAATGTTATATACACTGAGAAAACTGTATCGTAACTCACGCGATATATATCGTAACCCACGCAACATCATACCGTAAAAATTTACGTATCGATATCATAATTATTAAGCGTCAGATAGGACATAATATCGTAAAATCAGCAATTCAAAATCTTAATTTCCACATTAAAAATTCAATTTTAATAGTTTTATTTCTGTTAATAGGCGAAATATTATGTACAGATCCCATGCTCATGATTTTACAACATTTGCTCGAAAGAAATTTTATCAAGGATATATGAATCGAAGAATTTACGATATAATAATTTTACGATATTAAATTTACGATATGGTTTTCTCAGGGTAGTATCCCTTTTGCGCTATAAACTAAAATAATTATGTCATAATATAAAACTATGTCATAAAATAAAACTTTTATGTCTTAGAGTAACATTCTTTATTTCATAGGATAAAGCTTTTATGACATAAAATGAAACATTTGTGTCATAAAATAAATTTTTTATGCTGTTAACTTACATTTTTATGTCATATAGTAATACGAATCCTTTTATGTGATAAAGCGAAACTTTGATGTTATAGAGTATTACTATTATGTAACGGAATAACATTTTCAGGTAATACAATAGCAATTCTGTTTCATTTACTAACATCCTTATATTATAGAGTAACATTTTTGTGCCATAAACTAACATTTTTTGTCACGTAGTGAAAGTTGTATGTCGTAGAGTATTATTTGAATGTCATAGTATAAGACTTTTATGTCATATAGTAAAACTTTTATGTCATGGAGTAGTACATTTATATCACAATGTAATATTTTTAGGCTATACATTAGCAATTTTGTTTGATTTAGTAGCACCATTATGTTATAGAATAGCTCTTTTGGACCATAAATTAATATTTTGATGTCATAAAATGAAGTCTTTATGTCAAATGCTCAAATCGTAATGTGTTAATGTTATAATATATGTGATAAAATATATTTTTATATTCTAGGGTTGTATTTTTAGGTCTATATAAATTATAACTTGTGTCATAGAGTAACATATTAAAGTCATAAAATGAACCTTTTATATCATAAAGTAGCACTTTTATAACATAGTGTAAAACATGACATTTCTATGTCATACGAAACAATTTTATGTCATTTAGATAGACTATTTATTTATTTATTTATACCAGAAAGAATTACAAAGTATTGTCTACCCCTTAATTCCCTGTAGAGGTAAACAAAGTTACCTATGCACAGGTCCGGTATAAGTACATCTAGCTCTATTCACTAACTTATATCGCACAGGTATAGAAGATATAACTGTGTCTGAATCAATCAGAGATCTTCTTTAAAAATATACTTATCTTTAGCCTACGAAAATACAAGGGCTAAATTTTGGAAGCACCCGTCGGGAGAATGCACGATGTGAGCAATCGCCATTCCGTCTCTTCAATGCACTGCTTGTAGATAGATAACAGATGATTTGGCCTTAAGATACTTTTTTCTACGGTATATCCTCCCAAAAAAACAATATAATAAGATACATAGATGCTTTTGCTCTGTTATCACTTTTTCCGACTCTAGCCCAGACACTGAAAAGTTTTCAATGCACTTTTCAGTATCGAATTTTACGCCTTACGCATCGCGCCACTCACTCCTTTAGAGCTTTGCTGTAGTAATTATATTTTTACTTAAGAAAAATCTTGTGAAATCACTAATAAATAGACGGGTGTATAGTGTCGGTGAAAATGTGAATTTTTTCAAAAGTTTGATGTCCAGTACAAGGGATTAGTGCAAACAAACCCATAGTAAAGAATTGCACGGTAAGCTTTATAAAAAGTTATGCAGTTTATTCGCAAATTAAATTTTAACACTATATATATATTAGATACTTGTAAGCGTTATTGATTAACTCCACTCCCCTCCACCTCTCCCCCTCCACATCCCCTCCACATTCCCTCGGGTGAGGACGGTATTCCCCGAAGCGTCGTAGCCAAGGCTCTCCCTATGTAAGTCATCATATAGCGAGGGTCTGCAACTCCACTCTGTCTGGAGGTTTCTTCCAAGAGGCTTGGAGAGAGGCTCACTTGGTGCCTCTCAAAAAGGTTTCAGTGCCTTCTTTATCAGATTTTCGTCCAATAGCACTTGAGTTTTCTCTCCAAGGTGCTGGAGAAGATAGTACACGACCAGATTGCCGATTTACTAAGATCCAAAAAGATCTTCGATCCTCTGCAAACCGGTTTTAGACAGCATCACAGCACCCAGACAGCACTACTAAAACTGACTGAGGACATAGGAACTTGGATTAATGACAATAAGAAACTGATGACCATACTGCTACTGTTCGACTTTAGCAAGGCGTTTGACACTATATCACCATCTAAATTACTTCGTAAGCTGATACGCATGGGTTTTTCCAGGAGTGTTCTTCAGTGGATCAAATCATACATTTTCGGTCGTAGGCAAAAAATCATAACTAACAACAATGGGGAATCTGATTGGCTAACCACCAATCTGGGTGTCACAGGGTTCAGTCCTGGGGCCTTATATTTTTATAAATCGTCCATATATAATCATATATTATCATATGTGATCATATATGACCATATACGATTATATATAATCTTATGTTATCAAATTTCGGATATAATTATATATAATCAAGTATTATAAAATATAATTATATATGATCATATATGATCATACAAAGTTTTTGTATTTTTTTATATATGATTATGTATGATTACGTACAGGCTCACAAAATTTTCTAACTACAGCTTATAACGAAATATGACTATTAAACAAATTGTTAAAATCTGACCATACAAAACAATACAACTCTTAGAATTTGAAAAATAGACTGAAAATCAAGGCATAAAGTATAAAACTCCGATTTTTACAAAATTAAACACAATTTCTCGCATCTAATAACAATAACAAATCAAAATACTGTTATAAAATACTGTTATAAAATTAAAAATAAAAATGACAAAACATTTACTTTTTTGGACAAAATTACACACTTTTTTAACAACGTACTTCGTATTTCAATCACAAAATATTTTTTTCACATAGAACTTATAAATAAACATCTTCCACAATATCAACATTCATTAATACATCTAAAATCCACTAATGTCACATTACAAAATCAAACACCCAACAAATAAATAAACAATAATTCTGTAGATTCATAAAAAAACAATTTAAGCTAATGCTACCGTAAAGTAACTAGTTAAAATAAATACACTATTTAAAACCTATTTAAGGGGTTATAACCCCCTTATTCTCTAAAAAACAAGGCTTTGTTAATTATTTTTTTTAAAGAACATTTGAGATTAAAGGTATACAAATAATATAACATTGGATTAAGCAACTCTTGAAGAAGAGAAAAAAAATTTTTATTGATATTTTTTTTACAAAATGGCGGTTGTGCAGTGATTACCGTGAACCGCTTTTTCAAAAAGGTCTTCCGCGGCGAGCAGTACAAGTCTCGTCCAACTCCACCTATAACAAAAAATTTTTTCTATTGTCTACATGAGTTTTTCTAGTGAAGTACACATGATTATATTTTTAGAAGTTTTTTTCGCGAAATGGCGATTATTTTAACAAAAAATCGTGTTTTCGACGAAAAAAATCAACTTAAATTGTTTATAACTTTTTTTTCTTGTTAATTAATCGCTAAAATCGTGTGTACTTCACTAGATAATCGAACAATGAAGCTACTGTTAAAATTTTAAGTCAATCGGATGTAAACTTTTTGAGTTCTATTGCTTGCCGATTTTGAAAACATGGTTTTGAGAAAAATGCGTTTGAAGTTTCAAAATGCTATAAATCTTAAGAATCGCAAAAATATAGTCCATAATAATTTTTTTACCTTCAGTCTGCTATCCCTGCACCATATAATTGTCCTTCCAGGGCCTTCATTTCCTCTTCTTTTTTTTTTTTTTTTTTGCCTGATGTTGCGCCTGGCCTCTTACGCGATATCGGACATACGATGCTCAGCGGTTTTGACGCGATTGGCGTCCGTTTCCACGCAAAACTCATACATGTTTGGTGCAACAGTCAACCCAAGAGCATCGTAAACAGCAAACAGACCCGAGAAGCCGTCATTGAAGATAATAACGACTACGTCAGTCGCTATGTCAACTATAGTCTTACCGCTTGACACCGTCTTTCGAGCAATTGGCCACACTACAGCATTAAACGACTCGTTATTGTTCTGGGTATACGCACCCAAGCAGCGTGATAGAAAGTTTGTCGGAGCTGAGTTCATTATAAATGGGTTTTATTGCGTTAAAAACATCCTCATGCATTGGACTCTTGTGCTCGTACGTTGCAAGTATACCAAGCGCTGTACTGCGCTGCCAAGAACACCAAGAGTCTACTCCGACGGGACACTTCGCGTGCTGTGTATTCTCCTTCGTTGACATTTTATGAAGTAACGTTGCCCAAATTTCATTCCGTATTTTTTCGACTGAATCGTAGTTTCTCCTAATAGCAAGTCCGTAATAAATAGAAAGTTCATCAATTAACTTTCCGGTCAACTTTCCTCGGCCGCCAAGACCTTTCGTTGTTTTTTTCAAATTGCGGAGACGCGTTCCCATGCGCTTCTGAACGTGTCCGACACATTCTTTTTTTCGACGATGAAATCTTTATAAGGTTTTGAGTCGACTATACCTTTATATGTTTTTGAATCGCCGTCGCCGATATATTTAAAATATTTGATATTATGAAGTTTTTCTGAGCGTTTGAACATTTCTATAACTGCGTCGATCTCCATTTTCCCGGCACTACCTTCATGGTTGGCATCACAGTTCTGTTTGTGTGAAGGGTATACCTCTTCGTATTCAGCAGTACCTTCTTTTTTTTGCCAATATTCACACACTTTACAGTACTTAGATTTTGCACACACATCCAATACCTTGCCAGTGTACCAACCAATCAAAGTCACCAATCCGAACCAAGACGTAAACCCTCTCTTTCGCCAAGATCCATCGCCTGACACCGTGAGACCTTCTTTTTCACCTCGTTCGATAGAAATTTCTTTTTCTTTAATCGCTGATTTTTTCATAGATATAATTCGAACAGATGAAGTAGCAGTGGCGATATTATATATGATCTTACTGTAAGTTGTTTGAAAAACAGGCTTTGCAAGATGCATCATAGAGCAGAACTTTTTTATACCGTCGATGCCTATGCCTATGATGCGCATAGCTAAAATAATACGGCAGTTGATCTCATAAGCACGACCATTTATTACAGGACAGCTGTTAATATCAGCATCACCACAGTTCGAACAAGACACAATAATTTTGAAGCCTAGTCCACGCTTGTTCGACTCTAAAAACCGCACGTCACCATTACATTTTTTGCATACTACTAATTCAGAAAGAGCAGTAAATACAGCGAAAAAATTGATAAAACAGTAGCCTAAATTATTATCAACATCGCGGTCACGGTCTAAATCAGTAGTTTTCAATTTCTTAGCCGAGGTACTAACGTGCTCCGAATCGCCTTCGAACAAATGGCGATTAAGCGGGCGTCGATTACTAATTTTACTCCGTTTTGTACTTGTACTTCTTGTTTTACTGCCTTTGCGGCCACTGTACACCTTTTCACTCATAATTAAGTACTTGTAAATATAATTCACAGTTAAAGAGTAAAGCAAAACTCAAAATAACAACGTAAACAACGAGAACGGCTGATCGACTAAACACAGGGCAAGTGTGAGTAAACACGTGCTGTAAAGACGCTGTAACCGTCGTCATGTCATGTAGCGATCTCTATAATTCAAATTTAAAACACGATATCGATCGCAGGTAACTTCTACTAATTTCCAAAGCCGCAAAATTCAAAAAAGCGAGCATCGTTAAAATAAGCAAAAATTGTGATTTTGGAGCATCAAAGCTGTTTGGAAAAAATTGATTTACAAAAATTTTGAGTTTAAATCGGTACTTGGGCGTTGTAGATTTTGATTCTAGGATTGTTTTGGCAAGATTTAAGCCAATAAAAAAAATGGAGAAAAACAAAAAAATTTGGGGGATATAACCCCTTAAGTACTACTTAAAACTATAATTCTAAACTTAAAACTACAATTCTAATTCTAAACTTAATACTAAATACTACAACTGTGACTTTGTACATTTGTTTTAACTTAAATACTATTTTAACAGTGTTGTAAATTTTGTTATATAAAATTTAACATTAATTTAGGCGATTATTATATCTTTAACATATCATCAATTCCTATAGTACTCTCCTCGAGTACGTTTCAATAATATAATTTCTATCGGATTTAATCCATTTCTTTAATTTGTTTTTTTGGTATACATTAATAATTTCTAGTTCTTTTAAATCATTTGGTAAACTATTGTAACTTACTATTGCCTTTGTAGAACTGTTTTTGTTACTGACTTTTTTCTGACTTTTTGGTATGGCTAAACTTTTATTTCTTGTTATACTGTTAGAATGTATGTACTTATCTTTAAGAGTGTTGTAATGAAATTTTAGAGATTCAAATGTAAATATTTGTTCTATATTCATTGGGTAATCTAAAGTTATAGGATAATTTTTATTCACAATTTTTAGAATTTTATTTTGTAACCTTTGTAAACAGGTTATATGAGTTTTGTAAGCTCCGCCGCAAGCTATTAGACCATAGCTAATTATACTATGAAAAAATGCATAGTATATCATTTTTAAAACTTCTTTAGGCATTGATTTGGAGATTTTATAAAATATATAAGCTAGGTATTTCGTGTTTTTAATAATGTATTGTATGTGTTTATTCCACTTTAGATTATAATCAAAAATAATGCCCAGATATTTACATTCTTCAACTCTACAAAGGTTTCTATTTTTTATCTTAATATTTATATATTCAGGAACACTATCCTTGTAGATACCGAAAGTCATGTATACTGTCTTCTCAATATTTAAGAACCATTTATTTAATGCTAGCCACTTTTCAATTTTATTCAAATAACTATTCATACTTTCTTGAGCCTCGCTCCAGGTATTTCCTATAATTGGTTGCTATAATTGTCGTGTCATCAGCATATGACGATATTGCTTCAGGCGGGATTTCTTTCAAGATATCATTGATATAGAGTATGAAAAGCAATGGGCCCAAGATTGTACCTTGGGGAAATCGCGTTATTATTACCCTGTAATTACTTAGATTATCATCTATTTTCACTGCTTGATACCTATTATTTAGATAACTTGTAAGCAAATCCAACGCCTGTCACCTAATTCCATAACAATATAATTTTGCTAATAGTATTTCATGATCGACAGTATCAAACGCTTTTGCTGAATCCAGGAATGTTATAATTGTAGGTTTGCTATGATCCAAGTTATTGTAAAGTATATTTGTCACATAATTCAAGGCATCTTTTGTACCAATTTTTTTCATAAATCCAAATTGATGTTCGGATATTATATTGCTTTTATTAATGAAGTAAAAAATTCTGTTATATAAAATTCTCTCAAAAATTTTAGCTACGTTAGAAATTAAAGAAATTGGTCTGTAGTTAGAAATACTATGTTTAACACCAGATTTATATATCGGTATTACTTCAGCATTTTTTAATGCATCAGGCCAGGTTGCGTTTTCGATGCATAAATTAAATAAATATGTTAGAGGTATAGCTATATGATTACATAATACTTTTAATGTTTTGACATGAACTTTGTCTACACCACCTTTCTTTAATTTTAAAGAATTAATTATGCTTGCAATTTCATATTCACTTATTGGTTTGATACAAATAGAATTATTATTCATATTCAGCATTTTTAAGGTAGTATCAGATGGTTTATCAATTTTTTCACTTAGTTTCAGTCCTATCTCGCAGAAGTACTTATTCATTTCATTGGCTATTTCTTTTTCATCAGTTATTTTGTTATCATCTATTTTAATATGATTAATAGTATCGTTCGATTTTTCTTTTTTTCCAATTTTTGAATTAATAATAATATTTTATAATCTCCCATAATTTTCTGGGATTATTTGCGTTGTTCTCTATTAGACTCTTATCATATTTAACTTTAGCATCTATTATTACTTTGTCTAGTATTTTAGCATAACTTTTGTACTGTGACTCAAGTTGTTTATTGCCTGGATTTAATTTCCATAGATCATATAGCAATTGTTTTGTTTCACATGACTTAATAATAGCTTTAGTTATCCAATTTTTCTGTACCTTTGTTCGTTACTTTTCTTTTTTATTTTTGACAGTTCTGTACAAGTTTTAATTTCATTAATTAATAGAACAGTAGCTAAATTAGGATCTTGTATTGACAAAATTTCATACCAGTTCCTATTATTAGCAATATTTGTTAGTTTTTATAATTTATTATTGTTATAGACTCTTTATTTACTTTTTTAACCTTGTTTATGGCAATAAATAGAGGGTAATGGTCTGTTATGGTGCTTTTAAGTTTATAAGTTGTTGCATTTAAACATGTTGATTTAATAATAATAATGTCAATACATGACTCTTTACTATTTCCAATAGGTGGTCTTGTGATTCCTACATAACCAGGACTATAGCCTTTTTCTAAAAAGTTACAAATAAATTCTTGATTTAAAGTGTCTTGCTCTAGTAGATCTATATTAAAGTCACCTATAACCAGATGATTTTTAATATTTTTTTTTAATTAAGTATTTGTTTATTTCTAGTATAAATTCAGTCTTATTTATATCATGAGATCTATAAACAGCTGAGCTTTCCATGATACTGTCAGAATCGTTTTTGTTGTTTAAAGAAATACGTGTGTTAATAATTTTGATCCTACCAACTTCTATAACATTTGTTATTTGAGCTACGCTTGTATGTACAAAGATCATTACACCATCATTTTGGTTAATTTTGCTTTCATTATAGTAACTCATATATCCATCAAGTTCATATAATTTGTAATTGACTTATGTGAAAGTTTCTGTGGTAATGACAATATACGGTTTATTGATTAAACTTTCTAACAATACTTTTAATTTATCAAAATTAGCATGCATGCTTCTTATATTCATATGCATTATTAAATCTTTTTTATTGCTCTGAATTAGTTTATGATTATCCCTTTATGTCATAGTGTAATATTTTTATGTGATAAACTGAAAGTTTTATGTCGTATAATATCATATTTATGCAATAATGTAATATTTTTATGTAACAACGTGAAAGTTTTGACATAGAGTATCATTATTCTATAATAAAGTTAAATGTTGATATCATTTTTATGCGATAGTTTGTCAATTTTATGTAATAGAGTATCATTTTTATTATAGAGTAATATTTTTATGTTACATACAAGGGAGTACATGAATTCCAGGTCGCGGGTTTTGATGCAAATTTGGGGATCGTTTTCTGGCACCTAAGAATGAAACCCAATCTCGGTATTTATATGAAATGGGCCCTGAAAACCTGAAATATAGCTAAAAATCATTTGTACTGCTTATGTACGCAATGCTAGAATAAAGATTTACATAGATATACTAATAATGTTAATGAAATAAGCGGTATCTTCTGTATGAAGGTCACTTTCATAAAAATAGGGGCATTGGGAATTATTTTTAGGTATTAGAAGATGATCTCTAAAGTTTCATTAAAATCCATGACTCGGATTCCGTATACGTTCCTCGTTGTTAGTAAAACTTATATCTTATACCGTAGCACTTTCATGTAATATAGCTGCACTTCTTATGTCGAAGGGTAGCTTTTTCATATCCCATACCTGCCAATGTATTCCATAGAATAAAACTTTTATGTCATAGATTACCATTTCTACCTAATAAAGTGAAGCAGAGAGTAAAACTCGACAGCACAAAATATTATAAATCTAACTAAAACGTCATTTTTGGAAATCAACGAAGTGTATATTTGTTAAAAAAGCTTTATATAAATATTACTATAATAGCCTAAATAGATATTTTATATTTAATACTATTATGACAAGAAATAAGTAAATATTTGATTTCTGAGATATTTTTTCTTACAAAAGTTGGACTTTTTTAAAGTGTTACTCAATTTACAGTAAATACACGAATTGTTTTTATTCTTACAAAAGTTACAAAAATTAATACTTTTTTTACAACTTTGATCTTGAGCTGCATTATATTTTTATTTTTTCAAGTAACCAGGTGAACTTTTATTGTTAACATGCCCGAAATCTTAAAAGTCACAAAGTGAATTTTTCACCCTTTTCAAACCTAATATGAAACAAATATATAATTAATTTTATTTATAAACCAGTTATATTTTTTTTTATAATTACAAGTAAAATTTTTTTAATATTGTTAAGATCTAATTATAAAAATTATAAAACCGCATTATGACACCTTTTTTAGACACGAAATTAAATTTTACTTTTAATTTTACATGGCGCACCACTGCAAAAAGCGCATATGTTATTTGAGTGGTCATAATTACCAGTACTCGAAGATTAGCGACGCAATTTACAGAAAAAATCATTGAATTATTTTATGAATCACTTTAAAATCTCATCTGGGGCAGAAGATGCTGCCGCGTAAGATTCAATTCTTGTATTGGGGGTAGAATGAAGTGGGCAACGAAAGCTCTGAATGCACAAGTGCCATCGAAGAATGAAATTTCAAATAAAATAAAAGTTAACATAAACATAAGGAAACTGCACTGAATAATAGCCTGTGAGGATCTGAAAGCAAGGGCAATCTGTGTATATACAGCTGATCGAATTCCACGAAACATGGTGACACTAGTTGTCATAGGCTGCGCCATCGTCGATTAGACAAAGCATGTAACTCATTGGGAAGCTATACATATTGACAAAAATAGAATCTACACATACTTTGACAATTATAGGGTTCCACCAGTTTTAAAGCACCATTTTTAACACCCTCGTAAAAACTGTGTCACATATGTCGCGGTACGATCCTCGACAAATTTTGCCGTTTCTACTCACAAGACACAAAAAATAAATAATGCACTAGCTATAAAGTTTCATAAAAAAAGTTGTGATATGATTGAGTATAAAAAATGTAAGAGGTTCTAACGTTCGTATACGAGTGCTCTGTAAGTTCAGGCCTCTGTAAGCAATCTTGTACCTCTAGGTTAAAATGCACTGAATACAGAAAATATACGTTTATTTTTTGTATTTGTAACCGTAAATATATTAATAAACGTACATACAACAATACAAGTTTAATAAATTATTTATGTATCTTTCGTTCTACGTACCGTGCTTCCCTTTCCGTTCATTATTTTTTCAATTAATTTTTTTAAATTAACGATATATCAAATACTTTGCTTTTTTTCTTTGAAAATTCATTAATGATTTTATTATAAATTTTTATATTCTACTGATCGACTCAAAATAGTACAACAAAATTTGTAATATTATTGAGTATACAAAATTTAAACGGATTGTTACGTTCCTGAACGAGCACTATTTAGGTTTAGGCCTCTTGGGCTCTATTCACTAACTTATATCGCACAGGTATAGAAGATATAACTGTGTCTGAATCAATCAGAGATCTTCTTTAAAAATATACTTATCTTTAGCCTACGAAAATACAAGGGCTAAATTTTGGAAGCACCCGTCGGGAGAATGCACGATGTGAGCAATCGCCATTCCGTCTCTTCAATGCACTGCTTGTAGATAGATAACAGATGATTTGGCCTTAAGATACTTTTTTCTACGGTATATCCTCCCAAAAAAACAATATAATAAGATACATAGATGCTTTTGCTCTGTTATCACTTTTTCCGACTCTAGCCCAGACACTGAAAAGTTTTCAATGCACTTTTCAGTATCGAATTTTACGCCTTACGCATCGCGCCACTCACTCCTTTAGAACTTTGCGGTAGTAATTATATTTTTACTTAAGAAAAATCTTGTGAAATCACTAATAAATAGACGGGTGTATAGTGTCGGTGAAAATGTGAATTTTTTCAAAAGTTTGATGTCCAGTACAAGGGATTAGTGCAAACAAACCCATAGTAAAGAATTGCACGGTAAGCTTTATAAAAAGTTATGCAGTTTATTCGCAAATTAAATTTTAACACTATATATATATTAGATACTTGTAAGCGTTATTGATTAACTCCACTCCCCTCCACCTCTCCCCCTCCACATCCCCTCCACATTCCCTCGGGTGAGGACGGTATTCCCCGAAGCGTCGTAGCCAAGGCTCTCCCTATGTAAGTCATCATATAGCGAGGGTCTGCAACTCCACTCTGTCTGGAGGTTTCTTCCAAGAGGCTTGGAGAGAGGCTCACTTGGTGCCTCTCAAAAAGGTTTCAGTGCCTTCTTTATCAGATTTTCGTCCAATAGCACTTGAGTTTTCTCTCCAAGGTGCTGGAGAAGATAGTACACGACCAGATTGCCGATTTACTAAGATCCAAAAAGATCTTCGATCCTCTGCAAACCGGTTTTAGACAGCATCACAGCACCCAGACAGCACTACTAAAACTGACTGAGGACATAGGAACTTGGATTAATGACAATAAGAAACTGATGACCATACTGCTACTGTTCGACTTTAGCAAGGCGTTTGACACTATATCACCATCTAAATTACTTCGTAAGCTGATACGCATGGGTTTTTCCAGGAGTGTTCTTCAGTGGATCAAATCATACATTTTCGGTCGTAGGCAAAAAATCATAACTAACAACAATGGGGAATCTGATTGGCTAACCACCAATCTGGGTGTCACAGGGTTCAGTCCTGGGGCCCTTGCTATTCAGTCTTTATATCAATGACTTACAAGACCAACTGACTGGTGGTGATGTTGAACACCATGTTTGTTTGTTAGTTTGTTTATTTGTTTGTTTGTTTGTTTTTTTGTTTGTGTTTGTTTGTTTGTTTGTTTGTTTGTTTGTTTGTTTGTTTGTTTGTTTGTTTGTTTGTTTGTTTGTTTGTTTGTTTGTTTGTTTGTTTGTTTGTTTGTTTGTTTGTTTGTTTGTTTGTTTGTTCGTTTGTTTGTTTGTTTGTTTGCTTGTTTCCATAAAGTCTATGATATGAAGTAAATAATTTTAAAAAAATTATTGAAAAGATGGTAATCGACATAAAAATATAGGCGTTGGCGAGCGAAGCGAGCAGGGGGTACCCTGAATATATACCCTGTATATAAAAATTTTAAAAATTCTAGGGGCTACCATAGTGAATAATAAATATATATACTAGGGGGGTTCCCCCTTTCCCGCTACGCTCACAACCTCTATGTAAATATTGAAAGTTGTAAATATCTGTAGTGAGCCGGAAAACCGACTTAAGTCCATTTTTAAAAATTTCTAGATAATAAGACTTGTGACTTTATTATTAATTTAAGTCAGATATACCCTCTATGTACACTGCCGTCCATAATAATTATTTGCCCACCCAAAGAAAAAATTGCATAAATTTAAAAGTTTTGTTACTAAGGTTGTATTTATCCTACAAAATCATCCGGGGGCTCATTTTGTAGCTTTTTGCGTATCTTTTAATATAGATTTTGTTCCAAACCGATTAATCAATTTTTTAATATTTTATCAAGACATAAAGGTCAGTAAAAATCAAAAGTTTCTTGCCTACTTCAAATAATTTTTTTCATAATTACCGTAGGAGATACAGACGTTTAAAAGAATAAAAACACCTTTTCTTCAATAATTATTATCTCGCTACCTTTGACTTATACGATAAAATTTTACTAAAAAAAATGTGTGCTATAAAGCATAGAATCAGCATATATTTTCTTAGATTTAAAAAAAAAATTTTTTTTATGATTTTGTAAATACTAAAAAAATCTACGAATTGTAAACAGCTACAATCTCACTACGGCTTTCTATAGACAAATTCACAGTTTTTCCCATGCTTGCGGACTGAGAGATATGTATGTGTGAACTGACAGTTTATGAACTGAGTATAACTAGAGTATCACGGAATCATCGTGTGTTTATAAACAAAGCTGAGTTACGCTCAGAGTAAAGTGACCGATCTTTCCGATTTCATATTGTAGATCGTATTTTGATGATTCCGAAGGAATTCAATGTTGTTGATCAATTGAATTTTCTTATATATTACTTATCAGGAAACTAAAAATAGATTTCCTGGTGGTAACTATACGGCTTTATATAAATTTGAAGATTTCTTTAGGCTTCAAGTATTTACAAGATCATAAAAATTTTTTTTTTTTTAAATCTAAGAAAATATTTGCTGATTCTATAACACACATTTTTTCCAAGAAACGGTGTTTTTATTCTTTCAAAGTCTGTATCTCCTACGGTAATTATGAAAAAAAATATTTTAATCATGCATTCGAAAGTTCTTTGAACAAGCTTTAAAATCCCATGTTTAGATTTATTGTGAGAATTTTTCCCACAAAAATGTGTAAACTTGAAAGTAGGTAAGAAAATTTTGATTTTTTACTTATCTTTATGTCTTGATAAAATATAAAAAAAAATTGATAATCGATTTGGAATAAAATGCGTCTTAAACGATTCACAAAAAGCTACAAAATGAGCCCCAGGAGGATTTTGTAGGATAAATACAACCTAAGTAACAAGACTTTTAATTTTATGCAATTTTTTCTTTGGGTAGGTAAATAATTATGGACGGCAGTGTACATACAGGGTATATCTGACTTAAATTAATAATAAAGTCACAAATCTTATTATCTAGAAATTTTTAAAAATGGACTTAAGTCGGTTTTCCGGCTCACCACAGATATTTACAACTTTCAATATTTACATAGAGGTTGTGAGCGGAGCAGGCAAGGGGGAACCCCCCTAGTATATATATTTATTATTCACTATGGTAGCCCCTAGATTTCTAAAATTTTTAAAATTGGACAAAAACATGATATTTTTGACAAATAAAGCGCAAATCGGCATATTAAATAAATTTTTATAATTTTTTTCCTTTTTTCTCGATAAACTTTGTTTAAAAGACGTTTTCGTAAAAAATGTTACATATCAGGAAGTTGTATTTTTTAGAGATCTACAACTTTACCGTGAAAAGTTTTTGCGTATAATCTTATATAATCCCATTGTGACTCAAAAATCGATTTGCTATGCCGTTTTTGCCGTTTATGTTTCGTTTTTCTCGACAAACGTTGTTTAATGACGTTTTGGTATAAAATGTGAAATGCAAAACAATTTACGTAATTTAGATCTACAACCTTGCCGTGGAAAATTTAATAAAAGAAAATATAATCTACTGAAAATGCAGATGAAATTCAATTAAAAAAGGCCTGCATTGTATCATTTGTACTCTCAATAGATAGGTAGATGCTCGGCCTGGGACATCTTGTATTCTTTTCTACTACAAAATTATCATTTTTCTTGCAAGTTTCGTAAAAAGAATTCTGGTGGACCGGAGTTACAGTAGTGCTAACTTAGCAAATTTTTGATAAGGCATTAACTTCAAACGTCAGTGAATCTAGTAAACGCCATCAGTTTAAAATTTCAAAAGATAAATTAAAGGTTATTTCAAGACGAAGGAAATGAGACGTCGGAGTATTGATAAGACTGAAATTTGGAATTTTGTAGATATGGCAAAAGTTTGAACAAAACCTAAACATTAGAAAATTCGCGTGTGCATTGGTGCTTACCAAAATGAGTATTTAATTATTTACGGACCGAACAAAGTTTAGCTTGACAGTTGGCCAAAAGGCGAAAAAATCCTGTTTTGAAACGTTAAATATAGTTAAGATTGAAGCTCTGTGGATTTATTTACAAATATCATGTTTTTGTCCAATTTCAAAAATTAAAAAATTCTAGTAGGTACCACAGTGAGTAAAATGCGCTAAAACTTTTTTAGGGGCTTCTTTCAGCATGCACTTTCATATAAAAAATTGTCGAAAATTTTCGAGAAAATTCTGCGCAGCTTTCCTTAAAAATCTACTGGATTGACCCATATATTCGTTAATTCTTAACATACTTCACTGGTATATCTAGGTTTCATCTAACATATATCTACCATTTACCAGTGTTTATATATATATATATACATATATATATTTCGCACCCCCCCCCCTCTTACTTTCAGCAGTGTAAGTACGACGGAGGACAGACGCGCCTCTGAACATCTGGTTTTTGTCCCAAATCATTCGATTCGTGACGCGGCTACTTGCCTCGCATAGTTTTACTCGCAATCAAAATAACAAATGACTAATGCGCCTTTAGAAACTTACTTAAATAATGTATATAAGTGACTCCACGTACTGTAAGGATATTGATATCTATTTTCTGCAATTTATATTGATTTTGATGATAAAATTGTCGATAGAAATTTCAGGCCTGAGATGCATAGTTAATAAAAAATATTATTTAGAACAATTATTGTAATAAGAATCAGGTAAAACGAAACAAAAGAAAATAAAATCTGAACTTGTTAAGGGGGTAGAATACCTATAGTACTTCTTTGAAGATTTCCATCCGTACAAATAATAGGAAAGTAAGTAGTATATAAGTATGAGTAGATCCTTAAAGTTGAATAAATTTCTTACAAAAATCATCCCTGAAAAGTCCCTGCCACCCCCCTCCTCCTCTTACAGGGGAACATTTTAAGTCCTGGATCATCAAAATCCATGCACCGGCTCAGTCTTCAGGTTACGCACAAGCTCTGAAAACATAGTTATGTGAAAATTTCACATAAAGTTACACTTTACTAATGTTACAATTTCTTGAAACATCACATCTCAGTCCACATTATATCATTTTGATCCACTTCAACAGCTATTCTTAAACACAAAACATGACTTCATCATCTCAATTATGCAGTGCGTGCCAATTGTAACCTGAAAGAAATTAATGTTACTGCAGTATCAAATATGAAAATCATACGCTTAAAAGTAAAAGTTTTTTCTTAGTACAGTGATTTACTAAGAAAAAATATTACAAAATAATACATTAAAAAATTACGTTAGCTACTGATAAAATAAGATAACTTATCTGATTGAATAAATGTATTGCAGAATCCATTTTTGGTATTTTTTATGATCTCCAAAATACTTATACTTCTTGACAGCTTTGGAAGTAAGCACTCACAAGAACATATGATTAGGTTGCTTCTTTTCAACACAGTACGGCGCTGTAATTTGTGCAACTACCAAAAAATGGGCGAATTTAAAGAAATATAGTAATTTAAAAATAATTACTTGAAGCCTGTAAAATTATTTTTATGGCTATACTCATTTTTTATATGGCTTGTTCATTTTATAGACGACTAAACTATTTTGACACAAGTTGATGTGAGTTTTAATATCTCAAATATGTATATTATATGTGATTTTGCAATGAATTAACCCCCTCTAAGTGATCTTTATAGTCCCTTGAAAATTCGCTAATATACATTATTGAATTTAAGTCTTTTTATAGCACTGCGTGGCCCAAATCCACACTTAAGTCACATCTATCCGTGACTTAAGTAGTCCATTATAGCACCGTCCATAACGCCCTCGCTACCCTCAGACGCTAACCTCATGGTGCAATACTGGACTGCATGAGGCACGGCTAGGTGTAACAGCGGATTTAGGCATGCAATGCTATAAAATAATATACAATACGCGTGTCAAAAGTCGTCCTTCATAGCACGGCGTTTAGCGCGTATATATTATACTAAAATTACTAAATATTTCCTCTAAGCCTGGTGTGCATTTATTTATAATATTTCACATAACCATAACTATATTTCAACAGGTTATGGGCCCAGGCACATAAGAAGGTTAGTTTTGTAAATATAAAATATATTAAGAGCCCAAAAGTCTATGCAAACATAGCTAACTTCAAAAGTGCCACGTCGACCAAGTTTTCTTTAAAAGAACGTAAGATGAACCTAACCTAAAAAACGTCAACACGTGGAATCCAATGATATAGAAAAGGACAGTTGCATCGTGTTATTATTCAATATGTCGTCAGGGTTATCAATGCATTAACCACCACGGGGCGAGTAGGCACTTACCGTGCACCGCACACTAGCTACTTCGGGAGATTGCTCTCAACCGAGGAGGTTGAGGAAGCTCGGCCCGATTACGACGCGGTCGACGCCTAGGGTGCGTCTTTTTCACATCCCGAGGCTCCAAGGAGTCGCAGTATGAGCCGCCGACGGGCTCTTCGACTCCTGCAGCCGAGACCGTCAAAAAGTCCCGAGCGCGAGGCTAGGAAGCCTTAGAAGCCATCTCTAGTTACAACCGGCCCTTTTCAGGGCCATCACAATAATCAAAAAACGTACGGACGGATTAAGCGGAGCAACTCCCCTCTCCTCCCCCCTTCTCCTTACCCCGCAACTCTCACTTATAACAAGTGGCGGCCCAACGTGGAGCACAGTCTACGTCTGACCGAGCTGCTGCTCGGACGTACCCACTACCGAAGAAACAGCTAGCCGAATGCCGTTAAGCCGAACGCCGTCCAAAACTCGTTCACCTCCAGTAACGAGATCTCGAAGCAGGCAACGAAGTCCAGAAAACGAAATACTTCTGTGAGTTAACCAAAACCCAGTGGCGCCCGCTAACAACACAGCCGAACCTTTCTGGCCACCACCTCTGCCACCACTCTTACTACCTCTACCAGAGGAGAATATAAGAATCGACGGTTACCTGCCAGAACCAATTGAGCCCAGACTTGTGAACGAAGCAGACCAAGTATTACTAGAGATGGCAGACGGTAATGAAGACGGTGCTAACGGCATTGGAAATGGAAACAATGGCGCAGATGACGGCAACAACGTTAACCTCGGCGAAGCAATTCGCATGCCAGCCGCGTTACGCAATTGGGAAGCTTTCTCTCAAGCCCTTTTCGGACACCAACCAGCGCTCCCGGAGTTCCATGGCCGTGATCATGAGGACCCGGTGGGATATTTAGATCGATGTACCGAATACATTGAGGCATTCAATATCCCAGAGCGAGAACGGGTGCGAGTCTTGGAGAAGGGCTTAAAAAATGAAGCTGACAAATGGTGGCAATGCTATCGCACTATGGGTGTGGATTGGCAACGCTACCAAGAATTGATTCGCAATCGTTTTGATAGTGAATCTATCAAAAGTATGCTTGTCGCCCAGCTATACGGGAAAAAGCAAGGTGACAAAGAAGCTGTAGGACCCTTCTTACAGCAAAAATATATGTTGTATCAACGTGTACGACCAAACGAACCCGAGCCTGCGAGAATAACTACGCTTGTGAGCTTATTGGCGCCTAACCTGAAAAAAGCTATGCGAGCTCACATTTTCGGAGATTTTTCAGAACTCTTATCCAAAGCTCTGTAAGCCGAAAAAGACGATGAAGAAGAACAAACCCACACCAAACAGAAAATCAGGAAGGAGCCTCAAGAAGAAAAAGCCAAAACCGCTAAGAAGGGAGACGCCAGCAATCCTCCCAAATGCTGGCATTGCCCAGGCTTCCACTTCCATCGTGATTGTGCCGTACTCAGAGACAAGCAACGAGGATCGGAAAACTGGAGGCAGGCGGCGGACGCTCCGGTCGCCACTGCCAACACTACCCCCAACTGGAACTAAGAAGCGTGGCCATGAACATGAGCGCTCTCCCCAGGATACTTACCAGCTTCCGGGGAAGTAACGTGTCCGCCGTAATTGACGCGACCGCTACGCATAGTTTCATAAGACCAGAAGCCATCCAACGCCACACAAAAATAACTCCCCTCTCCATCTCAACAAAACTCGCAGCCCTGGGAACGTCCATGGACATTATCGGTCAGGCAGAAGTCGAGTTTCTCATACAAGATAAACAATTCAAAGCAACTGTTCTGGTGGCACCTAAGCTACGAGACTCCCTTCTCCTAGGGTTACCCTGGTTGAGAAAAGAGGGGGGAATCTTAGAATTAGCCCGGAACGTGCTATATATAGGAAACACTGAACGAGTCACAGCTCATTTTATTAACCAACCAACGAGCGTAGCAGACGTGTCATCTGAAACAATACCGCAGCTCGAGAATAAATTCCCTGAGTCATACATAAGTCAGTTCTCAGAGGTCATTCGAACGCACGTTAAGGTTTTTACACCTATAGGCGGGAGCTTGCCACAGACCCGTTCTGTCCGACACTCCATTAAATTGACCTCGGGGCAGACTTTTCGATTACCTCTCCGAAGAGAAACAGCGAGAGATAAATCAGCAGGCTCAGGATATGCTCTCGGCTGGTATTATTGAACCGTGTTCATCTCCGTACAGTTCGCCTATAGTCATGGCGAAAAAACGTGATGGTCGTTTTCGATTCTACGTAGATTATCGAAAACTAAACGCCATCACCGAGGACACAGCTCAACCAATTCCGCGAATCCAAGACACTTTAAAGGATATCGGGAACGCCTGTGTATTTTCTACGATTGATCTAAAAAGTGGATATTGGCAAATCCCTTTGGATTTTCAAGCAAAGAAATACACAGCATTTTCTACACCTTCTGGTGGGACCTATCAGTTCAAAGTTATGCCTTTCGGCCTGAAGGGGGCGCCCGGAACGTTCCAGAGATTGATGTCCCAGGAAGTGCTCACTGGCTACCTTGATAAATTCTGCAAAGTCTACCTCGACGATGTAATCATATATTCCAAAACTTACGAGGAGCATTTAGTTCACGTAGCGAAAGTTTTGGAGAGACTAGCCATTCATGGATTGACAGCAGCTCCCGAAAAATGCAAATTTGGAATGTCCGACTTGGAATATTTAGGTTTTAGAGTCACATCCAATGGGAACGAGGCCAAGGAGGACTACTTAAGCGCCCTCTTGGAGATCCCTCCCCCACTACCAAAAAGCAGCTACAGGGCTTTATAGGGACGTGCAACTGGCTCCGAGAGTACATTCCCAATCTGGCCGTCATCCTGTCACCACTAAACGACTTGCTACAAGGAAAACGAAGCTTCAGGTGGACACCAACGGCACAAGCAGCATTCATGGAAGCCAAGACCGCTTTCACCAAACCACTGAAGCTGGCTCGACCAGACCCGGAGAGACGCTTTGTCCTGCAAACGGATGCGTGCGCCCGGGGGATGGGAGCTGTGCTCTATCAAGAAAGGCCGGACCAAGGTCGTGACATAATATGTTACGCCAGCGCTAAATTTCGGCCAGCCGAAAAGAAATGCCACTGCAACGAACAAGAATGCTTGGCCATTATTTGGGCCATTAAGGCTTTCAGACCCTACCTAGAGGATCGGCCGATTACCTTACGGACGGATAGTAAGAAGCAACATATATTCGCAAAATTCTAAAATAATTAAAATTCATCGAAAATAAACCGACAACAATCTATTGCGACACCAAAGCGCTGGAAAACTGTCAAAGAATCCTCCTATTACACGGAAAATCCAAACTCATAGACATCAGGTACAATTATGTGAGGGAAGCGTGCGAGAGAGGACTTATCCACAAAATATACACACCTACCAATAAAATGACCACCGACGTCCTTACTAAAATTCTGAATAAACCAAATCACCATCGAAATCTTAGATTTTTTGGTTTTAAATGTCATTTTGACAAAGAATGCGTTCATCGATTTAGTTAATTTTATATATTTGGTGGCATACAGGTTTGTACTTTCAGATACTATTTTAGAAATATGAAGTTTTAATTTTTTTAAGGAAGATGGCGCTGTTTTCTTTTTTAAAAGTGTTCGTACTTTGCCATTTTTAAATAGTTTTTCAGTATATGGCTGAGAATAGTCGTGAACAACTTACCAGGATTACATTGTTAGGATCGGAGAATTTACTACGTGAGTACCAGTCGGAATGATGTCAACCAACCTTCAAAATATCGTAAAAACACACTTTTCTTTGCAAATTTTGTGGTTACAATATATTTTTTTTGTATTTTCTGGGCTATAATAATTGCTTTAGCAATATAAAATATTACTAGATAAATGCTTATTATAATAGTGCCAACTTAACCTCAAAATATTGCAAAAACACTGTATTCTTTGGACATTTCGTTGTCAAAATATGATCTTTCAGTATTTTTCGTATTCTGATTATTGTTTTTGCATCAGAGAATGTTACTAAATAAGTACGAATTTTAAGGATGAAAACATAACCTCAAAATATTGCAAAACCACGTAATTTTTGAACATTTTGTGATTAATATATGTATCACAAAAACATGTTTTTGTTGCAAATTGCGTAGTAACAATATAAATTTTACGTATTTTCTGTGTTGCAATTGTCTTTTTAAGATTGTCATCACTATCTACGCAAACACACACACATCCATATACGCACGTACTCACATACACCAAATCTATTGCTACATGCTCTTTTGTGGAAAAGGACGTCGTGTTCATTCTGGGGCTGCAATGGAAATCTTTACACAACTGTTTTTGTTACGGAGTCACTATAGATCCCGATGCGAAGCTTGTCACTAAAAGAGTAATGCTCTGAGAGGTCGCCCGACTTTTTGATCCACTAGGCTGGGCAGCTCCTGTTGTCGTCGCAGCCAAAATTATTATACAGGTTCTGTGGATTCAAGGAGCAGATAGGGACTCAACAGTGGACGAGTGGACACTGTCACTATGGAACTCATTCCGAGAGTAGCTTCCAGAGCTCGAAGCACTCAGCATGCCATGTTGGCTAGGCACTTTTCAGCAGTCCAAGTGGTACCTACATAACTTTTCGGACGCTTCGCTACGAGCACATGCTGCCGCCATCTATGTGGTGGTCCAGGAGAATGGCCAGGCTACTCGAGCAACTCTGCTGGTGGCCAAAACCAAGGACGTACCTATGAAGACCGTCAGCATCCCGAGATTAGAGTTATGTGTGGCGTTACTTCTCACGCGCCTTATCGACAGCGTTCTGCCATACCTGCGGCCGCTGCTGGTCGACATCTTTTGCTAGACGAACTGTAAGGTCATCCTGGCCTGGCTGAATGGTCATTCGGTTCAATGGAAAATTTTCGTGGCCAACCAAGTGAACGAGATCATGACTACGCTCCCAAATGCCTCTTGGCCGCATGTCAAATCGGCGGACAAGCCAGCTGACCTCGCTATTCGAGGAATTATGCTACAACAGCTCATGCAAGAGTGCTTATGATGGAAAGGGCCGTCCTGGCTGTTCAGCAATTGGGAGCAATGGTCAGCACCAGAAGAACGCCACATCACCTTTCTCGAGGAAAAAACGGAATGTCCGTCCTTTGCTGCTACTACGGAAAAAGCGCAGAAGGGCGAGATTGAATCTTTCACTTCAAAATTTTCGTCTCTACTTAGACTCATTCAAACCCTGGTATATATTTACAGATGGCGTTCGAATATTCAGCTACGTCAAGAGGAGCGACAGATCCGTACTCTCGACGCCGAAGAACTAGAGCAACCACGGAAAGCGCTGATTCGAACAGTACAAACAGAGCACTATCCGCAGGAAAGACGTCGTCTTGCTGCCAGCGAACCTCTCTCATCCAACAATGACCTTCAACTCTACCTACCTACCCATCGTTGACACAGACGAATTGATGCGCGTCGGGGGACTTTGCAGAACTTCTTTCTGCCGAATGAAGAAAAACATTCTATTATTATTCCGAATAGCAGTCATTTGGCCGAACTACTAATCAGGCACGCCGATCTCTGAACACTACATGGTGGACCGCAACTCGCTGCGAGCCATCTTCAACCTGTCTATTGGATAGTGCACGCACACAACCGCATTCGGCGCCTGAAACCTTTTGTTTCAGATGTCGCACGCTACAAAATCACCACGCAAATGCGCGACCACTTTTACAATCAGTACTGCGAAGAAAGTACTGCGGCACATGCAGCAACGCTGGAAGTGACTTAAGCCTCACTACGCAGTCAAAGATGGTGACCTTGTCCTCATCACAGTTGAGACCCTGCCACCTACGAAGTGGCCCCTAACACGCATCGTGCAACTCCATCGCGGGGCAGAATGACTCGCTAGAGTCTTAACGCTACGCACAGCCACCACGACGCTGAAGATACCGCAAGTTAAGGTCATCCACCTGCTAGAACAGCAGCCCGATGTCACTGCAGCGCAAGACTCAGCCGACGAAATGGGCCGTTCCAAATGGGCCCAATAGTCGCGGCTTCGCTAACACTAAATACTAGTGTGCGCGAGTGATTTATAAGAACCACGTGGCTTAAATTGAAACTATCACAAGTTATAGTTAAATAGTTAATAATTTTGTAAATAGTCATAGAGCAATAACAGCTCAATTTATTTTGAATTTAGATCTAATTTACATATTTGTGCGACTTTACTCTCCCATCACCAATAATCCCTATACTCACTCACCTATTCAATGCAAAAGACCTTCATCTTACACACCGCAATTCACCTCAATCAGTCCTACGATTTTTTATTAAAAATTTACCTGTTGGCCGAAAGTGGCGCGTTCATAGCCTCTATAACTCGTAAATTAAATAATGACATTCAATGAAATTTATACTGAATATTAGTTTTATATAGAACTATAATTCTGATAATTTTCAAGTTGCAAGATTCATGGCTTCGTCAGAAAGAAAATAAAATGTTAAAATCAGACATTTTGTTAGGTAATTTCCTTTCAACGTTACAGTGATGATATATTAACCACATAGATATATGCGCCCATTAACATCGTTTTTATATAACATTTTTCGACACTTTTTTCACGTTAAACTAGATTATATTACTTGAGGAACAAAATGGCATTTTCCGAAGAATTACATTGTATACATGTCGCTCATCTGCTGTCGAATATTTCGCGGTTAAACCTGACCAAACTTTACATGCATGTTTGTTATATATTTCTAAACGTTGCTTTGCAATTTCAACAAAAATGGTCGACTAATCTTTTTTTTTGTTTTTCATTTATATATTTACAGTCGCGTCGACAACGAGGCCATTAGCGACTTGCATATTTAAATAGTTTTTTTTATTATTGTTTATTACATATATACATTAAAAAATATTAATATAAGACAGATACATATTTTACATAATTTTATACAATATAATTATATAACTTTTAATAATAACAGTATCAAATAATTACAATTTGTTTTTATATTGAGTCTGTACAGCCTATTTCGTATATGACATTCAATACACTTTTTATGTCCAAATAATTGTTTAAAAGCGTTTTGATGTCTTTTTTGATGTTGAAATTCCTTCTAAGATCTGAGTATGCTACACATTCACTGAGTAAGTCCTTTACTGTCAAAGGGTTGTTACAATTTTTACATAGAGGTTTCGGCAGTTTTTACAGAATGTGAGCATGTGTGAGTTTTGTGTGTCTTGTTCTTAATCTTGATATGGCTACTTGTTCTCTTCGAGTGAAGTTTTCAGTGTGTAAAATCTCAAATGTATTATTTCTTACTGATTTCAAAAAAGTTGCATTACTGTCTATGCATGATTTATTCCATAGGTTTTTTATTAATTTTTCTAAGCTTAGTTGCGCCTTTTTCAGTGGGATTGGATGTTCGTTGTCTATATATTCTGATTCGATTACTGTTGTTACTTGTGTGTTGAGTAGATTGTTTCTTTCATCATTCGCGTCGATATAGTCAAGTTTGATTATTTTATCTTTAATGCTAGATATTTTATACTGAATATTTTGAATTAATGTGTCTCTGGAGTATATATCATTTAAAGCTTGAAAAAAATATGGTGATGAAGAGTATCTTATCGTTTTATTGAAATTAGAGCTTTCGATTTCTTCTAATGCTTTAAGAATAGCGTAACACTGGGCTAAGTGAGTTGAGTGTGATTTGTGCAGCGGGATAGTTAAAGTTTTATCTGGATATTTCCAGATAAAACTTCTATTGTATGGAGATGCCAGCGTTTGTGTCGCTCGTTTGTCCTCGCGTATATATTTTGATGTTCTGTTCTTCGATGACGTTTTTGGTTTCTAGAGATTATTTTAATTTGAGTACGCTTACAGGTTGAACAGAAGGACTATTTTGTATGATGTTTGGTATTTGATCATCAATTTCGTCTAATATAATTTTAAGTCTTTGTGTAAATGTTCTTGGGATGTTAGTTTTGTCATCAGATATGAAATGTAGATCAGTGAAGAGTTTTTTTGTAATAGGATTATCAGGACAAGATGAGAGTTTGCAGACGTGTTTACATATAAGTATTTTCCTTCTACACTACAGGGGCATCATATTGGCTTCGGCTAATATACTATTAGTTGGGCATGTGTGAAAAACACCCATCGCTATTTTAATTCCCATGTTATGTACAGGATTCAGTATACTGGCCATTTTTGAAGAGTCATAAATAATTCTGCCACAGTCTATTTTTGACGGTACAGTGGCTTTATAAGTTGTAAGGGGAACACTTTTTTCAGCTCCCCAAGATTTAGCAGCCAAAGCTTTAATCGGTCTAGTTTTTTGGATAACAGTTGCTTTTAATTCTTTGAGATGGCGATTCCAGTTTAATTTCTTGTCAAATGTCAGTCCGAGTATTTTTAAATGGTCGACTTCTTGAATATCTTTATTTTTTATTTTTAATGCTGTTTTCGAGTGTAGGTTTAATTTTCTTGAGAAAATAATCATTTGGCTTTTGGTATGGGAGAATTTAAAACCCGTAGATACTGACCATTCTGCTATTTTGTTTAAGACTTGTTGGAGTAATTCAAGGGTGATTTCTAAATTTAGGCCACTACAAAAAATGGTTAAATCATCGGCGAAAAGACAGAATTGAATAGGTAGGTCAATTAATTTTGCAATTTCATTGAATATTAACAGAAAAAGCGTAACACTGAAAACTGATCCTTGGGGGACTCTATTTTGTTGAAGTATTGGGTCAGATAGTACTCCGTTGACTTTGACTTCTATTAGCCTCTTCTTCAAAAAGTTTTTTATGAAAACTAGCATTCAGCCCTTAACCTCTAATTGTAGTAATATCGATAAAACTCGATTACGCCATATCATCTCAAAAGCCTTTTCTATGTCGAGACTAACAGCAATTAAATGATGTTTTCTACGAAAAGCGTCACAAATTGCAGCCTCTATGTTGATTAAGTGATCGTAGGTCGATCTATTCTCTCTGAAACCACTTTGTTGAGAGGCAAACACTTGATTTGTTTCTAAAAATTATTTAAGTCTCTAGTTGAGAACTTTTTCCATGATTTTACACAGATTATTTGTGAGAGAGATCGGCCGATAGCTTTTGCTTGACGATTTGTCTTTACCCGGTTTGGCGATAGGAATTACTATAGCTAAATTCCATTGATTAGGAAAAATTCATCTGAACCAAATGTTATTAAATAATTTTTCAATGTATTCTATAGCTTCGGTAGGTAGATATTCGGTACTTGGTCAGGGCCTGGTGCTGAGTTTTTACATAGTTTTAATATACTAGTAATTTCTTCTAGCGATATAGGTGCATTTAGGGATTCATTGCTGTTATCTATGTCAAAAGCATCTAGGTTTTCATTAAAGTTATTTTTGATATTAAGAAAGTCATCGTCGAAATTTGAATCACTTTAGTTATCTACAAAGGTTGCGGCTAACTCATTAGCTATTTTGAAAGGATCGTGTATAATTTTTTGGTCTTTATTATAAATAGATGTTATAAAATTTGATTTGGATTTTCCTTATATCAGAATGGGGCCTTTTAAAAGTGTTTGCAGTTGCTACTAAATCTTCGTTTGTATTCATAAGGGAAGCTTGGTTTAAAGATGCATCGGAGTAATCATTTGTTTGTGTTTGATTTTGAACAGACTGGCTTGATGAATTTTCTTTGGTAGAATTGGATATAGTAGTAGGGCATTGAGGCGCTATATGTCCTTCTTGTTGACAAACGAAACATGAGAGATAGTTGCTACTCGAACAATATATCCAGTACGATGTATCATCAAATTGTACATTAAGCGATTTTGGAATTTTTGGAATGTCTGCGGGGCTAACTTATGCTTGACGTCTAAAGCTTGAAATATGCGCAAAGCCTGGATCAGAGATACCGAATTTTACAAACGACATTTTTGATTCTAGATTTATATTTAAAATACGAAGTTGATTTTCCAAAAAATCGTGTGGAATAATAGGGCAAACATTAGATAAAATTATTATTTTAGCACGGCTTATAAAGTGGTCTAATCGAGAGAAATTACCTTTAAGAGTAATTTTTTTGTCTGTGAGTTCATCTGCAATTTCTTTTGTTGATAAATACAAGCAGACACGGCTATTAGATATTTTAGTAACGAACCTTATATTTTCAGGGCTTGTCAATTTAGCGATTTAAAATGCGTATTCCTTAGTAGCACATCCCTTAATTGCATCTAAAACTATGCCTTGTTCTTTCTTCGGAAAACAGTCGGTCTTGGTGGCATTCGCGTAATTCATTGGACTTGTCGTTGGTTCATTAGGTTCCTGTGAGGATGGGCCTCTTTACTCAGAGGAGCCCATATTGGGAGCTTTGAGGAGGATATTTACACAAGACTGTACACACGTCTGAACTGTACGGTGTCCACAGAGAGACTAGACTTATCCTTATTTTATAGCCATTTTTAAAAATTTGAAAATTAAAGTTTATTAAAAATTGTTTCACGAAAAAGTGTTTTTCTTTAGAATGCGAATTATTGTTGCAATAAAGTACTTATAGAATTCTACAATTTAGCACCGAAATAGATTCCAAAAATACCGTTTTTCATTTGTTATATAGTGTGTTTAATAATTTTTTTAGCCTCTAAACTAGCAAATTAAATTGCAAAACCTTTAGTCCTCAATCGTTTATCATTATCGCAGCACACATTCCATAATAATGTAGCATTTGTTATTGCAGATTTTATCAGCCGTGAAAATACAGCCCATATCTACTTTTTACATCCTATGCTTGGTGTAACTCTGTTACATCGATAATCGTGGAGATCTACTACTCCCATGTATTTATTGTAGACTGATACAATATTAGGAAAGTCGAAACCATATTTTTTATTTTGTTTCTTAGAAAATGTCCGTATCGTGGAAAATGGAATTACACCAGCAGCAGTTGATAATAAAGACACTTCTTTCGAGTCCATTACAGTCACATAATTTATACGACTGTTTTTTTTCATGGTGTATTTTGTACTCTCCTTTAAAAGCGTTTTTTCCAAATGAATGTTTCTCTGTCTTGCCGATTCTATATTTTCGAGCTGTTCCCGATGATTGCAAGTCTATCTCCTTTAAATCTGTTATTAAGTCTAGACTTGTAAAAAAATTATCAAAGTAAATGTGATACTGAGATAATTTATTTACAGTCAGTGTCATAAAAATCTGATTGAGCATTTGCAAAACTACCCTTGAGCCAAGAGCACAAGACGTAAACTTTTCATAAATCCAGTAGCTATTTTTTCCACAATAAATATCAAGATTCAATAGAAATCCGGAAATAGTACGTATAGCCCATATTTTTATTCCATATCGGATAGGTTTTTGCTTCATAAATTGTTTCATAACTGTGCGCCCAATAACCTTTACCATCATCTCATCAATAGAAAGTACCGTGGAAAAAAAAAATTATTGTATAATTTTCTAAAAATATTAACAATTTTACGGACTTTCCGTGCCCTATCAGATTCGTTTTGGCCACTTACCTTAGAGTATTTCAACTTGGATTTGATTTTCAAAAATTTGTCAAGATTCATCGCATTCTTTACACTCATGCTGTGCAGTTTAGGATCGTTTGACCAATACTCATTTTGATTTGACCTAATATTGACTGAAGAAAGCAGTAAAAATCTTATAAACGTATCAAAATCGTTCAGAGATAAATTTAAGCCATTTTCCTTGGTAGTACCTATTATATATTGTTTTAATTCGTTGGAAAAAAAATGCTCAAATAGTTCAAGTGGTTCACTGTCTCGAATATATTTTTTTTACATTATCTGGTAATAATAACACATCTTCAAATTTCTGGAGCACAATACAGTAACATTTCCGTATAAAATGTTTTTCTACTTTACAATTTTAATTAATTATTGATGAACTATAATAATATAAGACATCAAGCTAATACGCGCTCGGGAAAATTATGCCAGAAAAGTCTTTTTTGTACGCATGTATGTATAGAATTTGTGTGGTTACGGAAAATTGTAATTATTGTAAGAATAAAAATATTCTTCAAACTTATTGTATAAAGAATCGTAATAAATTATTAACATAAAGTGTATTCTACATATAAAGAACAATGCTCTAAGAAATATTTACGTATTGTATAAAATTACTCAATAAATTCTATACGAAACGATCTCTAAGAAAAATAATACAATAACATTTTATATATATATAAAATGTATATATATAAAATGTTATTGTATTATTTTTCTTAGAGATCGTTTCGTATAGAATTTATTGAGTAATTTTATACAATACGTAAATATTTCTTAGAGCATTGTTCTTTATATGCAGAATATACTTTATGTTAATAATTTATTACGATTCTTTATACAATAAGTTTGAAGAAAATTTTTATTCTTACAATAATTACAATTTTCCGTAACCACACAAATTCTATACATACATGCGTACAAAAAAGACTTTTCTGGCATAATTTTCCCGAGCGCGTATTAGCTTGATGTCTTATATTATTATAGTTCATCAATAATTAATTAAAATTGTAAAGTAGAAAAACATTTTATACGGAAATGTTATTGTAGTTTTATAGATCCTATCATAAATATATATATATATATATATATATATATATATATATATATATATATATATATATATATATATACACATATAGAATTTAGATATACACATATAGAATTTAGATATACACATATAGAATTTAGATATGAAAACAGACTATGAAGAAAAACTTGCTCTAGGAAATTTATTATGAAAGTTCATACAAGTTTTCGATATGTTACCCTATACAAAACCTGTCATAAAAGTATAAAGTAAAATTGTATAATATTCGAATTATAATAATACTTATCAGGCTTATAATATCATATCCACAAAATGGTATTGGAAGAGATCAAGACGTCATAGTATCGACCTAACCTCAAAATATGGTACAAACTCTTTTTGCAAATTTTGATATGAACATGTGCGCGCGTGTCTGTATGTGTGTATATTTGTGTGTATGTGTGTGTGCATGTTTGCATGAATGTATATGTGTATGTGAATGTGTGTGCGAGTGTGTGTGTGTGTGTACGTGTGCGTGAGCATGTGCGCGTGTGTGCGTACCGGCGTGCGTACGTGCTTACTTGCGTGCATGCGTGCGTGCGTGCGTGCGTGCGCGCGTGCGTCTGTGCATATATACCTGTGTGTGCGTACGTGTGCGTGTGTGCGTACCGGCGTGCGTACGTGCTTACTTGCGTGCATGCGTGCGTGCGTGCGTGCGTGCGCGCGTGCGTCTGTGCATATATACCTGTGTGTGCGTACGTGTGCGTGTGTGTATAGGTGAGTAATGATGAACAACTAAAACAATCCATAATTATAATATATAAAACACAAAAACGTTATATTGTTACTTCGATATTTGCAACAAAAAACATGGTTTTGGTATGTTTTGAGGTTATATCCATACTCTTACCATTAGTACTCTTCTAGTAATATTCTTTGATGCAAAAACAATAACTATAACACAAAAAATACAAAAAAATCATGTTTAATCACGATATTTGAATAATAAGTTAGTGTTTTACTGATATTTTGAGGTTAGGTTTATACTATTACGGTTGGTTCTTATCTATACATTCCTTAATACAAAAACAATAATTATATCACAGAAAATATCAAAAGATCATATTTTGACCACGAAATTTCTGAAGAAGACAGTGTGTTTGCAATATCCAGAGGCTCATGATTCGAGCCCGAATCTAGCCACTTTTTTCATACGCAACGACTAGCATCCCATGGGCGGGAGAGTGAGGTTGGTCGGTTGGGACTCTCTCGAGTGTTCTTACCCACACCTTTGGATTAGAAGATTCCTGCATTACCTCAGTCGACAATTCAGGTACCGTCTGCAATACCAGTCGAGTTCCGAGGTACGCGTGCTCTCCAGTCTCGTGCATTAATAAGACACCTGAATCTCGAAACACATAGACACATAAAGATAAATCTCTAATACACAGAAGAAAGAAACAACTTCCCCAAATCACTGGAACGATGAGGACGCCGGTCTGTCAGCCGAGGGGAGTGTCGCGGAGCGTGATGCAATAGCGCATATGAAGACGATAAGAAACTATAGTCTACGGTGGCAGCATCGGTCTAGTGCCAAGCGTATCTGCATCCGGATCCAGAGGCTCATGCTTCGAACCCGAGTCTCGCCACTTTTTTCATACGTATCAGTACGAACATTTTTGAAAAAAGAAACAGCGCCATCTTCCATAAAAAAATTAAAAAATCATATTTCTCAAAGTATAATCTGAAAGTACAGATCTATATGCCACCGAATTTACAAGATTAGCTAAATCCACAAATGCATTATTTATCAAAATAGCATTTAAAACCAAAAAAATTTAAGATTTTTTCGATTTCTTTAGCTTTGAGCCGCCATATTGGATTTTCTACCGAATATTGTGAAAAATAAGGTCGGATTCTGAAAGAGCATCCTGGAAAACAATAGTATACCAATTTTGGTTGATATCTATCGCGATTTAATATACAATCTGCAGGGATGAAGAAAAGATAAATTGTATGCCATTTAAGGACAAAACAGGGTAAGGAGATACACTTTTAAAAAAATTTTTATTTTCAAATTTTAGACAGACATCAATAATAGTATTTTTATAGTATTTTCATAGTATTACTATTGATATGTGGTCTCTAACAATTGAAAATAATCTTTTTTTATAAATGTAGCTCCTTAAGTCCATGAGTACACTTCTGAAGAATACTTTAAAGCCTCAGTGATCATGAAAAATGTACCGCCTGATTCAAAAACACGTGGTAAATGGTTAAAAAGGCTTAAATTCGATAATGTAGATTAGCTAATTTTCATGGGACTATAAAGACCACTTAGAGGAGTCTAATTCGTAAATACATATTTAAAATATAAAAACTTGCATCATCTTAGATTGTATCAAGATATTTTTATTTATGGCTCCGTAGGGAAGTTTAAATAAACGAAACTTTATTTATATTTTTCTCTATTCCCATATTCTTCCTTTGTATAAGTCTTTTTTTATATTATGTATTGTTTGCCTTCTTAAATCTTAACAAGTGCAAAAGTTTACAAAGGTCAGGTGGTATTCATTAGCCGACAATTGAGTTTGGATAGATATAAGTATTTATGACTTAAACTTACAACTATTTCAACCACGTAGAAGAGACTCATCCAGAATCTGATTTCTTACATTCGGTTATCTCCTAGGTGGTGTGACGATTGTTTCATTTATCCTACACGGTTCTTCGTGACCAAGTTGAGAGTTATTTACTTCAAAATATAGGATGTGGTTTCACCCACTCACGCCAGACTAACATCAACTGGTTCGATTCACTTCAGCGGTCGTCAATCTGTGCGTTACATCTCAAGGTTGAGTATTGCTCGACCCTAAGAAGGATCACGTATTTAGCCATCAAGGCCCTATGGCAGTTGATGACTGGTGAATTAGAAACAAAAGGTGTGCGCTAATCGCTGTAAAGCTATTTAATGCCTCTTACCGATACATGCGTACAGAATGGAGCTAATTGTGGCCATTGATAAACAATGAGCGATCGTCAGCCATGGAAATTGATGCACCTGGGAATGGGTCGAAAGTGTTGACTCGCATATCAACGCTCTCACGCCCTGTGCAATGCGCAGTTTCGTAATCTTTAAGCAGTATAGATATTGCATTTGTATGAGCACTTAAATGCGTTCACGCGGATACTATATGCGGATACATTATTAAATGTTCTTTAATTATAATGATTATATGCGGATAAATTATTATACGTACGTGTGAGTGCTCTAATGCATTTACACGTAAATAAGGGAGATATAGAATGCCAGATACAAAATTATTCTAGTCAATTTTTATTAAATGAAGTTTCTACTTTATTCAAATGCAATATTTTATTTCACAGGTCAACTCGGATCTTGAACCAGAGCATTCTCCATTGGAAGTTCAATCGGGAGTTCAAGAAATCGAAAATAGCTGCTCTTCTTCAAAGATTATCAGTCACAATTTAAATAGCGATGCATCTGTTGAATGCCAAAGTACTGTGGATAATAAGTTTATAAAAACTAAATGTGGCAACAATATAGCGTGATACCACCAAAAGTTTTTGATTCTGCTTATTTAAATTTAGTATTATAACAAAATTTTTAATTTGAATTACAAAATTACTTTTGCAGCATACAATTCTATATTTAAAAATATCAGTATAGTTTAACTTATTAGACTCAAATGCACATATTTGGATACCAAACTGTTGTGAGAAGAAATTATTTCTTAAAAGTTTTATTCCTGACATATTTATTTGCATAAGAAGAGTATTATAAATTTTATATTGTTGTACAAGTCGCTTCAAATAATAGAAGCGCTTGAAGACTTTTTTATTTCCGATTTGAATATAGGTATATATATACAAACTCACTTTTTCTAGGATTTTAAATTTTAATGAGTTTAATTAATCGAAAGGGGCATAAAAGTTTTTGGAACCATTATTTTTATAAAGAGATTTAATTTTATTGAATAAATGGAGGTCGAACTTAGCTAAAATATGTAAAAAAATTACTACATGCGTATATTTAACCTTGATTAACTTTAAACCTAAGAATTCAAAAAAATTTGAAAAAATTCACATACATTATACATACCAAGAAGAACAGTTTTACCGAAAAAAAAAAGTTTTTTTTCTCGATTTCGCTGAAAATCACACACACACACACACACACACACACACACACACACACACACACACACACACACACACACACAGTATATATATATATATATATATATATATATATATATATATATATATATATATATATATATATATATATATATATATATATATATATATATATATATTTGTTTGTAAATCTTATAAAATTTACGCCCTCCTCGTCCCTCCTTGCCCCTCATTTTGCCCTCCTCATTCTCCTCCTCAACACAAGGTAATATCGTTTCAAAAAATACGTTATTTTCATCTTATTTTTTGCCCTCCCTACCCCTCCTCGCCCCTCCCCTTTGTATCCTCCTCATAGCCCTCCTCCCAGCCCTCTTCATGCCCTCCTCATTTACTTATTTCTATTAATTACCATTTTTTAATTTTGTTTTTTTTTCTATATACATATTATACATATAAAAATTGTTTATAATAATAGTTGTGAATTTTTATAAATTTATATTAATGATATTAATGAAATGGAATTATTATAATCTTTTCCATTTTATTATATACTCTTACAGATCGAAATAATTTGCAAAAAGTATGCATAACTAAAATACATGCAATTTGTTTAGATTTATAAGACTTATGTTTTAAATGTTATATTTTTGATTAATATAATATAAATTTTTCTTATAAATCTAAATTAATTTGCAAAAAGTATGCATATTATTACAAATAAAATACATGCAAATTAATTTAGATTTATATGAGTGAAATTTTTAAGTTTTTCATAATATAATATAACAAGATATATTGTTAATTTAAAACAAAAATTAAAGTAATGTAAATTCTTATTACATTCAAAAGAATTATTTTTTTTTAATTATATTCATTAATATTAAATTTACATATATAGATTATTACATACGAATTAAAAAGAGCTGTACAATATTACATTCAAATAAAAAACAAAATTAAAATAAATATATATGTTAAAAAATACAATACTTAAAACTAAATATAAATAAATGTAAGTATGAGTTACATATATTTATTTATAAATGAATTAAATAAAACATAGATTTGAATGTATAAAAAAGCTTAATTAACAAAACAAAAAAACGCGCCAATCTATTTACCTCCCGGGTGGTGTGAAAAAGTAGAAAACCTTCATAAAAACAAAAAATTTCATGATGCTTTGGGGGTTGGCGAGTGGAGCGAGCACGGGGGTACCCCCTAGTATATATAATGTGAAATAATTCAGGACTATTTTATATACTAAAAGGAACATTTAAAAAAATTATTTTAGCAAAAATGTTCCTTTTAGTATATGAAATAGTCGTGAATTATTCCAGATTTACAAACAACTATATATATATATATATATATATATATATATATATACACTGTGTGTGTGTGTGTGTGTGTGTGTGTGTGTGTGTGTATGATTCTCAGCGAAATCGAGAAAAAAAACTTTTTTTTTTGCGGTAAAAATGTTCCTTTTGGTACGCAGAATGTATGTGAATTCTTTCAAATTTTTTTAATTTATAGGTTCAAAGTTAATCAAGGCTAAGTATGCGAATGTAGTAATTTTTTACATATTTTAGCAAATTTCAACCTCCATTTATTCAATAAAATTAAATCTCTTTAAAAAAAATAGAAATAAGGGATATTTAGAAAATTTTCTGAATTTTTCATAAAAAATGGTTCTATAACCTTTTATGTCACTTTCGATTAATTAAACTCATTTTAAAACTTAAAATCATAGAAAAAGTGACTTTGACCACCACTCGAATACATTATACTACATATAGATCTATATGAAATGTAGATCTATATAGATCAGTATGAAATATAGATCTATATACATATAGATCTATATGAAATATAGAGCCTCTGTATGCCTTATCCTCCGTATATACCTAATAAAGCTTATAGTGGGCGACTGCCTTATAGGTTTGACCAAAAATTGGTTTTCCGCATAAATTGATATGTTACGATACATCACTCAAAACAAATTTCTATCTATGTTAGAACCCCCAGAACCCATGCGCTTTACTTTCCGTCCGTATCACGGCTGACTTAAAACCAATAATTGGCATCAAATAGCAATTGATCATTATTATAAAGTAAATCTGACGGATAAAATAGCTTTAAATAATATATATATCTTTAATATTAAATGCAATAAATATAATATCAAAAGATATATAGTAAATCCATATCTAAAATACGATTTTAAATCAGCGTACGAACCAATATCTTTTTTCTTTTTATTTTTTTCCATTCTTTTTCATTAAAAGTAAGTCTATTATACTAATGGTACATTTATGTTTAATAGCAATATGTACCATTGATAAACAATGAATATCCCATTAAAGAATCAAAAGTTTTCATTATATTTTACTTATTTCAGAGGATATTAAAAATGTAATCTTCCGAACAATATATCCAAGCGGGGCCTGCGGCGGCTCAGTCGGTAGAGTGTCGGATTCCCACACCGGTGACCCGGGTTCGAATCCTAGTCTCTGCCGATTGATACAAGCACCTCTGTAAAAATTACATGTGCTTTGTTTACAAACACACCGCAGACCCCCGTCGTCGATTAGCACCACATGGGAGCACAAATATGGCGACGTTAAAAAAAAAAAAAAAAAAAAAAAAAAATATCCAAGCAAAAAAACTTAACGCATTAACACACTTGAATTTACACAATACGACAGTCATAGCAACGCTGACCCATCGATACATTCTTTACACTTTTTATTGCGAAAGTATACTCTCATAATTTAGAGAAAAAATAACTTCTAAATCATCTACTTTACACAATGCTTATGAGTGTCGACACAACTCTGAATATAGTTTCATTTTCATTTTCATTTTTGTAACAAAAAAAACGTAATCTTTAGTAATGTAAAATTGAACTCCGCGTATTTTTCATTATATCATAGAATTAAGTAAAGGTTTCATACCCGAGGAAAAAAGATTCCGATCATATATGGTACATGAATTTTTAAGTCAAATTTTCGTGCTCAGATAAAGTAAATATATATAGTTGCCAATTTAAGATGTATCATATGAATGATAACAGTACAATTGACGAACTAAGGTTAATTTGAACAATATTTTTATATTTTTATAAATCGTCCATATATAATCATATATTATCATATGTGATCATATATGACCATATACGATTATATATAATCTTATGTTATCAAATTTCGGATATAATTATATATAATCAAGTATTATAAAATATAATTATATATGATCATATATGATCATACAAAGTTTTTGTATTTTTTTATATATGATTATGTATGATTACGTACAGGCTCACAAAATTTTCTAACTACAGCTTATAACGAAATATGACTATTAAACAAATTGTTAAAATCTGACCATACAAAACAATACAACTCTTAGAATTTGAAAAATAGACTGAAAATCAAGGCATAAAGTATAAAACTCCGATTTTTACAAAATTAAACACAATTTCTCGCATCTAATAACAATAACAAATCAAAATACTGTTATAAAATACTGTTATAAAATTAAAAATAAAAATGACAAAACATTTACTTTTTTGGACAAAATTACACACTTTTTTAACAACGTACTTCGTATTTCAATCACAAAATATTTTTTTCACATAGAACTTATAAATAAACATCTTCCACAATATCAACATTCATTAATACATCTAAAATCCACTAATGTCACATTACAAAATCAAACACCCAACAAATAAATAAACAATAATTCTGTAGATTCATAAAAAAACAATTTAAGCTAATGCTACCGTAAAGTAACTAGTTAAAATAAATACACTATTTAAAACCTATTTAAGGGGTTATAACCCCCTTATTCTCTAAAAAACAAGGCTTTGTTAATTATTTTTTTTATAGGACATTTGAGATTAAAGGTATACAAATAATATAACATTGGATTAAGCAACTCTTGAAGAAGAGAAAAAAATTTTTATTCATATTTTTTGTACAAAATGATGGCTGTGCAGATATTACCGTGAACCGCTTTTTCAAAAAGGTCTTCCGCGGCGAGCAGTACAAGTCTCGTCCAACTCCACCTATAACAAAAAAAAATTTCTATTATCTACATGACTTTTTCTAGTGAAGTACACATGATTATATTTTTAGAAGTTTTTTTCGCGAAATGGCGATTATTTTAACAAAAAATCGTGTTTTCGACGAAAAAAATCGACTTAAATTGTTTATAACTTTTTTTCTTGTTAATTAATCGCTAAAATCGTGTGTACTTCACTAAATAATCAAACAATGAAGCTTCTGTTAAAATTTTAAGTCAATCGGATGTAAACTTTTTGAGTTCTACTGCTTGCCGATTTTGAAAACATGGTTTCGAGAAAAATGCGTTTGAAGTTTCAAAATGCTATAAATCTTAAGAATCGCAAAAATATAGTCCATAATAATTTTTTTACCTTCAGTCTGCTATCCCTGCACCATATAATTGTCCTTCCAGGGCCTTCATTTCCTCTTCTTCTTTTTTTGCCTGATGTAATGCTGCGCCTGGCCTCTTTCGCGATATCGGACATACGATGCTCAGCGGTTTTGACGCGATTGACGTCCGTTTCCACGCAAAACTCATACATGATTGGTCCAACAGTCAACCCAAGAGCATCGTAAACGGCAAACAGACCCGAGAAGCCGTCATTGAAGATAATAACGGCTACGTCAATCGCAATGTCAACTATAGTCTTACAGCTTGACACCGTCTTTGGAGAAATTGACCACACTACAGCATTAAACGACTCGTTATTGTTCTGAGTATACGCACCCAAGCAGCGTGACAGAAGACTGTCGGAGCTGAGTTCATTATAAATGGGTTTTATTACGTTAAAAACATCCTCATTCATTGGACTCTTGTGCTCGTACGTTGCAAGTGTTCTCTCGTTCTGTGTATTCTCCTTCGTCGACATTTTATGAAGTAACGTTGCCCAAATTTCATTCCGCATGTTTTCGACTGAATCGTAGTTTCTCCTAATAGCAAGTCCGTAATAAATAGAAAGTTCATCAATTAACTTTCCGGTCAACTTTCCTCGGCCGCCAAGACCTTTCGTTGTTTTTTTCAAATTGCACAGACGCGTTCCCATGCGCTTCTGAACGTGTCCGAGCCATTCTTTTTTTATCGACGATGAAATCTTTATAAGGTTTTGAGTCGACTATACCTTTATATGTTTTTGAATCGCCGTCGCCGATATATTTCAAATATTTGATATTATGAAGTTTTTCTGAGCGTTTGAACATTTCTATAACTGCGTCGATCTCCATTTTCCCGGAACTACCTTCATGGTTGGCATGACAGTTCTGTTTGTGTGAAGGGTATACCTCTTCGTATTCAGCAGTACCTTCTTTTTTTTGCCAATATTCACACAGTTTACAGTACTTAGATTTTACACACACATCCAATACCTTGCCAGTGTACCAACCAATCAAAGTCACCAATCCGAACAAAGACGTAAACCCTCTCTTTCGCCAAGATCCATCGCCTGACACCGTGAGACCTTCTTTTTCACCTCGTTCGATAGAAATTTCTTTTTCTTTAATCGCTGATTTTTTCCTAGATATAATTCGAACAGATGAAGTAGCAGTGGCGATATTCAGTAGTTTTCAATTTCTTAGCCGAGGTACTAACGTGCTCCGAAACGCCTTCGAACGAATGGCGGTTAGGCGGGCGTCGATTACTAATTTTACTCCATTTTGTACTTGTACTTCTTGTTTTACTGTCTTTGCGGACACTGTACACCTTTTTGACTCATAATTAAGTACTTGTAAATATAATTCACAGTTAAAAAGTAAAGCAAAACACAAAATAACAACGTAAACAACGAGAACGGCTGATCGACTAAACACAGGGCAAGTGTGAGTAAACACGTGCTGTAAAGACGCTGTAACCGTCGTAATGTCATGTCGCGACCTCTATAATTCAAATTTAAAACACGATATCGATCGTAGGTAACTTCTACTAATTTCCAATACCGCGAAATTCAAAAAAGCGAACATCGCTAAAATAAGCGAAAATTGTGATGTTAGAGCATAAAGCTGATTGGAAAAAATTGATTTAAAAAAATTTTTAGTTTAATTCGGTACTTGGGCGTTGTAGATTTTGATTCTAGGATTGTTTTGGCAAAATTTAAGCCAATAAAAAAAATTGAAAAAAACAAAAAAATTTGGAGGATATAACCCCTTAACTTATTTTTTTTTGTTAAATATACATTTTATATACTTTCATTTATTTATTACTACACTTGCAAACTTCAAATTATTATTTATAAGCACTCAAATTATTCTTTAAATTTTTAATCTAATAACACAGCCCCACAAACAAAATTGTAAGTCCCAAAAACTCGACCACGGTACTTATATGTTTTTGGGATCGCTGAATCCGAATCCAGGGTTAGTTTAACCCCATCAGATCTTTCTCAAAGTCAGTTGAAGGTCAAATTATCGAAATACATGAAAAATACACTAAAACCATGGTATCTTGGGGTTTTTCGGGTCGCTGAATCCGAATCCGGGGTCAGTTTAACCCCATCAGAACTTTCTCAAGGTCAGTTGAAGGTCAAATTATCGAAATACATGAAAAATACACTAAAACCATGGTATCTTGGGGTTTTTGGGGTCACTGAATCCGAATCCGGGGTCAGATTAAACAATTAGATCTTTATCAAGGTCAGTTGAAGGTCAAATTATCGAAATACATAAAAATACACTAAAACCATGGTATCTTGGGTTTTTTGGGGCACTGTATCTGAATCCGGGCTTATTACAACCCTATCAGGTCATGGTCAAGGTCAGTTGAAGGTCAAATCATAAAGATTCATAAAAAGTAGAGTCAAACCATGACATTTAGGGGTTTTTGGGGTCGCTGAATCCGAATCCAGGGTCAGTATAGTCCCATAAGGTTATATTTATGGTCAGTTCAAGGTTAGTTCAAGGTCATGGACGTAAAGAGAGTGAAAAAATTAGTTATAAACTGAAACAATGCAAAAGGTAATGTAAACCATAAAGCAAAGAACAATGTATATGCAAGTACAATCGTATCCTTTAAAACTATATCATAGTTTGCTGCTCCTTCATTTACTTTAAATTTGTTAGAAGTATATGCAATTCAATAAAATACCCGTAAAAATATTAAGCCCATTACTCTTTTTTATGGTAACGAACTATTTTATTGTCAAATGATCTACGAAGTGAATTACGCTTCCGCTTCTCCGATGTTGATGGTAGATCTCTTTTTAACGACCAACAGTAATCTGCTAACATATTTACGTCCCATCTTCCTTGGTACCTGCGCTCCATTTCCTTGATATCTTGGTGAAATCTCTCTCCCTGCTCTTCGCTGTAATCACCTAGGTTTTCTGGAAATTCATCAACATGCGAATATAAAAAGTGTAATTTTAGATTCATTAGGCAGCCTTGATTTTTGTAACTATTTACTAAATTTAAAACTATTTGTTGGTAATTTGGGCTCTTATGATTTCCAAGAAAGTTTTTAATTACGTCCTTGAAACATAACCATGCTTCTCTCTCTGTATGATTCATTTTCGTAACAAAAATTTCATCATTTATCATCTTACGAATCTGAGGGCCATCGAAAATTCCTTCATTTACTTTAGCATCACTTAATTTGGGAAACTGATTTCGCAGATACATAAAGCAGCTACCATCTTTGTCTAAAGATTTTACCCATTGTTTCATAAGTCCCAATTTAATGTGCAGAGGTGGTATAAGAATTTTTGATGGATCAACAAGTGGCTTATCTTTTATATTCTTAGAATCCGGTTCGAACTTTTGTCTAAGGGGCCAGACACTCTTTATGTAATGATTCTTTCTATCCCTACTATCCCATTCACATAAATAGCAAGGATATTTTGTGAATCCCGATTGTTGCCCCAGAAGTATTGTTATGATTTTAATATCCCCACATATTTGCCATTTATGATCATTGTATTTTATTCGGTCTAATATTACTTTCATGTTACAGTACTCTTCATTCAGTATTACCGAATATCCTATGGGAATGGCTGCATAAACATTTGTATTGTGTAACAGAACGGCTTTTAAACTTCTCGTTGACGAATCGATGAACAATCTCCACTCGTTAGGGTTGTAACATCCATGTTTAAAGCAATTCATCAACCCAACTATATCTTTGCAGTAAACTAAGGAAAATTCTTCATCTTTAGCGAAATAATCACGATATTTCTTATCTCTGTCTCGGTAGTAAGAAACTTTAATTTTTCCAGCTTCATTAGTATTTTCTTTTAGCCATGAAGCCAAGTACTCCGCCCCATCCTTTGGTAGGCCCAAATCGCGTATGAGATCATTCACTTTTTCCTGTGTAAGTGGACCTTTCTCCTTCTAAGTATTGTAGGGGATGTATTCTTCGTCACTTGTATCACTTGTACTAGCAACGTCATTGTCTTCATCAGGCGCTATTTCTTCTTCCGCAATAATATCTCCTTCCTCCATTTCTTCTTCTAAGATTTCATCTTCATCATGTCTTTCTAAATTTTCCTCAAGATCCATACTTCCACTTGCGTACATACCCAGTGGATCTTCTCTTTTATCAATTGACGATTCATATATAGGTTTCGTGACACTTTCAACGTTAGCGTAATTAATTTGCGACTTGTTTTTACTATTAACTCCATGCAAATTTGTATTACAAAAATAACAGTCTTCTTTTCTTAAAGGTTCCTTCCATATCGTAGGCACTTTCATTTTTACTTCAGTTTTACCATTTTTGTCTTTCTATAGCATTTTCCTACATATAGCGCATATGATTTTAGGAACCCAATCAAATTCATCAATTTTCATGTCTAAATCAAACATGTTCTTGTACTGCTCTTTAATATTTTGATTGATTGAACAATCTCCACTCGTTAGGGTTGTAACATCCATGTTTAAAACCACAGCTCAAAAGAACCGTGAGCAGAGCTGTCTTCATTATCGGGTTTCTCTCTCGGTGTAAGTCCCAAGACGATTAATGTTGACTATCTTGGGTTTGTGTTAAGGTCTTCTTTCCCAAGAGGTTTCCAAATTCATGTTACAGTAATCTTCATCTCCCTTGTATCACTCGTATTTCCTACTTGATACGAACGGATATGAATATGCTGTTTGTTTGCCCCAGGGTACCTCCACGTGGTGACGGTGGGCAACGACCGATTCTTTTTTTTCGGTCGGCTAAACCCCTGGGTGAAGGCTTTAGAGCCGTCATGGCAGACAAACAACAAAAAATTACGATGCAGGGATTCGGAACCCCAGTATCGGCGGCTGGTCAGGGTGAGCAAGCGGGCCCGCAGTCGTCGTCATCAAGCGACCGCAGCTCTTTGTTAGTGGGAAACTTGGCTTTCGAAGAGTATATAATACTACAAGAATTTATCACTTGAGGTCTGGTGACCAAGAATGCCTTATAGCAAAACGGGATAGTTTTTGTTACATTTGTAGCAAGTATGAGACCCCAAAAAATAGAAGAAAAATCTATTACTGTTGGTCGTTAAAAAGAGATCTACCATCAACATCGGAGAAGCGGAAGCGTAATTCACTTCGTAGATCATTTGACAATAAAATAGTTCGTTACCATAAAAAAGAGTAATGGGCTTAATATTTTTACGGGTATTTTATTGAATTGCATATACTTCTAACAAATTTAAAGTAAATGAAGGAGCAGCAAACTATGATATAGTTTTAAAGGATACGATTGTACTTGCATATACATTGTTCTTTGCTTTATGGTTTACATTACCTTTTGCATTGTTTCAGTTTATAACTAATTTTTTCACTCTCTTTACGTCCATGACCTTGAACTAACCCTGAACTGACCATAAATATAACCTTATGGGACTATACTGACCCTGGATTCGGATTCAGCGACCCCAAAAACCCCTAAATGTCATGGTTTGACTCTACTTTTTATGAATCTTTATGATTTGACCTTCAACTGACCTTGACCATGACCTGATAGGGTTGTAATAAGCCCGGATTCAGATACAGTGCCCCAAAAAACCCAAGATACCATGGTTTTAGTGTATTTTTATGTATTTCGATAATTTGACCTTCAACTGACCTTGATAAAGATCTAATTGTTTAATCTGACCCCGGATTCGGATTCAGTGACCCCAAAAACCCCAAGATACCATGGTTTTAGTGTATTTTTCATGTATTTCGATAATTTGACCTTCAACTGACCTTGAGAAAGTTCTGATGGGGTTAAACTGACCCCGGATTCGGATTCAGCGACCCGAAAAACCCCAAGATACCATGGTTTTAGTGTATTTTTCATGTATTTCGATAATTTGACCTTCAACTGACTTTGAGAAAGATCTGATGGGGTTAAACTAACCCTGGATTCGGATTCAGCGATCCCAAAAACATATAAGTACCGTGGTCAAGTTTTTGGGACTTACAATTTTTTTTTTGTGGGGCTGTGTTATTAAACCCCCTCATACACATTAAATTTAATGCACACAGAAATATGCATTAATTAATTAAATTAATGAAATTTATACATGCGAATTTGCAAAATTTTTGTATTTGCTTACAATATAAAAATATTTTCTTAATAATTCTATTAACCGCAAACAATGATCTACAATACTCTCGCTACATTACCCTCGCGTTACATGTAGTGCGCATATGGCAATTCATTTCTATTATAGGTAAGCTAATTGATACTTTTTGAAATCAAGCCAATATAATATTACGGACAAACAGTTTATACCTTATCTAGGGCTCTGACTTGCTGCCGTCGTTAATTGCTACGAACCTTAGGTAACTCGGGCACTGTTCGAGGTTATTTTTCCCAAACTCGAGTAATGTTCCAGGTTTAACTGTAGTTCAATATAAAATATAGTGCACTGACGGTCTCTTTAATTTCGACTTATAACTATGAACATACTTGACAGACCCGTCGTCTCGCAATCTATCGGTGGACTACCTACCTGGTTTAAGATCAATTTTTGTTCATAAACATCCAACGTGTATTACTCAATATTTTTATATTTCATTTATTTTATTCCTTTATAATAAAACATTACATATTTTCGTACCCTCTAAAAAACTTATAATAATATCCAAAATTACAGCGCTGTTTGTGGTTTGTGACATAATAAACTACTTACTATTTCATGCATATAATACTTCCTTTTAGCTTTTATCTCAAGAGTTCGTCATCATTATTAATATTGTCTTATTCATTAAATATATATCACATCACATATTGCATAAAACAATTGTATACATATATGATTCCAGCATCTATGATTATGTTAATGCGCCGATTCGAATATGCGTATAAATGAAACGGGTTAAACTGAAATTTTAGATTTATTCCAGGTTTAGGTAGAAACGATTTTGTCAAGATGTCGGGTGTGCCTTAGATGGCATTTCCTAAATTCCCTCAAAAGAAAAACAATGTATGAGTTTGCTAACTTCTTTTACTTAGGAATATTATCTTCTATTCTACGAACACGGTAAACTTCGAGACGACGGGTCCGTCAAGTATGTTCATAGTTATACGTCGAAATTAAAGAGACCGTCAATGCACTATATTTTATATTGAACTACAGTTAAACCTGGAACATTACTCGAGTTTGGAAAAAATAACCTCGAACAGTGTCCGAGTTACCTAAGGTTCGTAGCAATTAACGACGGCAGCAAGTCAGAGCCCTAGATAAGGTATAAACTGTCAGTTAGCTTACCTATAATAGAAATGAATTGCCATATGCGCACTACATGTAACGCGAGTGTAATGTAGCGAGAGTATTATAGATCAGTGTTTGACGTTCGATTTTTTGACCTATTTCTTATCAACATGTATTTATCTCAAATTTAATGTCTTACAATATTAAATTTGCAAGGTATTATTAATTTGTATACTTCATACTAATTCATGAAAAAATTACATTGATTTACAAATAAAAATATAATACTTGCCAATTTATTAATCGATTTAATTACTTTCTTTAGCGTTTATTTCAGATTATCTGAATTAGTGAAAAATAGAAATATTTTAAACTATAATATTTTTTAAATAGTTTGTATACTTCATACTAATTAATAAAAGAATGAAATTGATATACAAATAAAAATACAATAATTGCCAAGATATTAATCGATTTCATTAATTTCTTTAGCGTTCATTTGAGATTATAAGAATTAGTAAAAAATGGAAATATTTTAAACTATATTATATTTTAAATATAATATTAGTTTAATTTTACTATTTTAATTCGAGTTTATGAATAGAATTCATAATTGATCGACTTATTTTGGTAATAATATACTTCTATTAATTTATATTGCGAGTAATAATGAAACTTATACTTGTCAAGATTTTATTTTTTGGAAAGGTATTTTCTATAGATACTTCATACTAATTAATAAAATAAGGAAATTGATTTAAAAATAAAAATACAATACTTGCCAATTTATTAATCGATTTCATTAATTTCTTTAGCGTTCATTTGAGATTATCAGAATTAGTAAAACATGGAAATATTTTAAACTATATTATTTTTTAAATAGAATATTAGTTTAAGGTTACTATTTTAATTGTAGCGTATTCATGAAATTCATAATTGAACGTCTTATTTTGGTAATAACATATTTCTTTTAATTTATATTGTGGGTAATAATGAAATTTATACTTGCCAAGATATTACTTTATTGAAAGGTATTTTAAGGTTATAGCTTTAAAATGAAGGAAACATTTTAAATTTTTTGAGTCTATGGTTGAAAAAAAAATATTGTGAGCTATAAATTTATTTTATTGTCGACTTCAATTTCGTATACCTACATAAAAATAATAATAACAATAACCACACTGAAAAAAATTAGTGCTTGCACTAATTTATATTGTTGCGGCTGCGGTTGCGGCCATTAACACTCGAGCTCTGAAAATCCAACATACATACATACGTATAACATAGATAACGAAAATATTTATTGTAAACCAATACCTGGAAAGTCAATGTTAGTAGCTGCCTTTATCAAACTAATCCATATGTTAGTATAATGCTTTAAGATTTTTAGGTAAATCGTTACCTGAAGTATGGACTTTCTCTTTTGTCAAAATGTAAGTAAAATTTTATTCGTAGTATAGTTTAATTGTACTTAACATTTAAAATGTTTATTTTGTATTTATATGATAAACTATATTTACAGGATACTTATGTAAACAAGTGCTCAAGAACGAAGAGTACAAGACCTGTAGTACATGCAAACAAGCACTCACAGAATGTGAAGTACTTACATCAGCTGCACAGCTGTTCATATGAAAACTCGTGGAGGGCTGATTCACGCGAATATGCACTTTTTTAGTTTAATAAACCTTACTGAAAAATGTTTTGCAAAACATGCTTCAAACAAATATGTTTTTGATGGAACAGCTGATGACGTTTCAGCGAATTATGAATTTACTTATCCTTGTCAGGTACATGGCTCGGACCTTTTAGCATATGCTATATTTTATTATATAAGATTACGAATGCGGCAATTCACATATCAGGAAAATGCTAAAGTAAGAAAGGAAGCTATCAATATTAGGAAAGATGCGAAATTAAAAAATAATTAAACTTATCTTTATAATAAATGCACGTATTTTATTGATTACGTATTACGTAATGTATTATCTGAATACCTATATAATCATATAAAACTGTATTCTTATAAAAAATACGCTTTTTTATTTTCATTTTTCCCTTAATTTGCCGTTCTTTAATTATAGATTATTATTTAAAATTTCAAGTAGGAGAAACGAAGGTAAATAGAGCTTCTTATAGTTAATATAAATAAAATCAGGGTACTAATTGTATTACTTAATTAATTTGTTTATTAAAGTTAATTAATAAACAATAATTTTTTAACTCATTGTCATATCTAAAATTTAATTTATAATTTATTTTATAGAAAATTTAACAATATATTTGTACGTACCTACTACTGCAGGGTATTTTTCAAGTTTGAGATTTTGAATAAAGAAATTATATTATATGTATTTATTTTTATATCAGAAATCTTTGAAGCAATTGAATCTATACTTCATGCTTTATCACATTTTGAAATTTCAAACGGTGAAAAACTGTGATTTTAAAAAATATAGAATATTTTATAAAATTTGTCACAGTTATTGCTTAGTTTTTCACAGTTTTTCAAAGTTTCTCACATATTATCACAATTTCTCACAGTATATAATTTCCTTTATATAAGAGAATGCAACGAAAAATATTGTGAGAAAATGTGAATTGTGCAAGTTTTAATAGATAAAACACGTGTTTTTATAAATGGGAGAAAATGTGAAAAACTATTATAAACTGTGGAAAAATGTGCATATTTATTTATAACAAATGTTCCAAACGTATGTTTATTATCACACTTTTTCACGCTTTCTCATATTTTTTCAGTTTTTCACACTTGTCATTTCAACTAGGGAAATATTAAAAAAAGTGCAAAAAGTGACGGTGGTCGGACTTCAACTGGAGACTAAAGATCATAGCATCTTGCTACTTTGTATTTGATAATCACATATGTTCATCGACCTATAGGTATAACGTAGTAATTAATTAATGTAAGTAGTTAATTAAAGTAAGTAATTAATTTTTGTACAAAAACTCAATCACTGCCTATCGACACAAAAATTATTTATAATAATAAAACCTTTTTTTATTCATGCAACTTTGATTCAGAATAGTTTTAGATTGTTATTGTAATGTTATTTTAAAAATCGATCTAAAATATACATTTTAAAATTTCTTTTTGGTGCTAAGCAAAAGTTTAATTATTGTGTTATTCGATTATTTATGTTTATATACTCGTAAATATTGTTTTAACAATAATTTTCGTATCTTAGTACTCATAAATTATTTTGAAATTTGTTTTCAGTCAATTTGTAAATTTTGTTATTTATTAATCGTTTCAATTTCAGGCTTTAAATCAGAAAATACATATTTATTGTTTCTCACAATTGCATTTCTTTCAAACTTTTTTTTATTTATAGAACTAATACAGGAAAAAATTATACGTGATTGTTATTTTTCTATAATTTATAATAATTTTTTATTACAAAAAATTAAAATGAAAAAAAAATTGCTGGAGGCAAGATTTGAATGTACGTGCTCCATCCATATACCACGTGACCCACGGACTTTTTTAACGTCGCATCATCTGGTGGTCGATTTTCGAAGCGCACCTGGGCTTCATTAGTGGGCCTACCCCCACCACCGGAGTTTCCGGACCGGTATGTACGACCGTGGTTCACATGGAGGTAAAACGTTACTGCGCATACGCTGCGTATATATAGATATACAAAAGGCATGCTTGCGTTTGCGCAGAAGCATTTTACTCCCATGTGTACACTATCACCACCTGGCGACGAAATAGCTCTCATTACATTCTTCAAGCATAATTTTTAATTTTTGGGGCCGTTAAATAATAATTTAAAACGAAAATTTCGAAATTCAATATAACTAGTAAATATGATGATGGTTGTAACACTTAAATAATTAGTATATGTTTTCTGTAAGAGAGAGAGAGTATGTGACGAGGTACCATTACCCGTCACACACCCCTCCCCCAGACGCTGTTAGCCGGAGGTGTGCCAGCTCGACCTCTACCGCTCTCTCTCAGTTAGTAAAAAGGAATATTAGAAAATCAGAATTCAAACTATAATATAATAGTGTAATGAACAACAAAAAATATATATATTTTAGGATATTAGTCATTTGACTGTAAAAGAAGGTATTATAAATAAAAGCACAGAAAGTATCCATTATTCTCTCTTTATTGGGTTGGGTGGCGGTAGGATTTCCAGGGCGTTTACGCATATCCTTCCGCCGCGCAGTACTCGCCATGTGCCTATCACGGTCTTTTCCCCCTATCTCCGTGGTACGAAGTCGGGGTGATTATGCCGGTTAGGGCACTCGCGGCCTCGGGCTACCCCTACCAGACCGCATTTGCGACATCGCCTTACATCGCCTTTATTCGTTCGCGATGCGTCGTCGCGGCCTACCAGTTGGCCTACTGGTTGGTAGGCCCATCGCGCGGTGACGGCCTGGTTGACGGCACCCTGAAGGGCGTGTGCGCGCCTCGCACTTTCCTGTTGGAAGTCCGCTAGAGCTTGGCGCGCCATGGCTTCTTCTCGCTCAAACTGTCACTGTGCGGCCGCTCTCTCCTTGCCCCATAGGTCGCTGACCTTTCGAGGGTACTATCCGACCAGCCTATTTCCCTCCTCTCCCCATTTTTCCATAAAGTGGTCGAACCCTTCGAGGGCCTCGCCTTCTATGCGGCGAGTCTCGCGCCGGGCCGCTTTGCCTTCTCGCGTTTACTGAAGACTCTAGGCCACTCCGTTGCCGCGGACCGTGTTCGTGGCATGGATGTTGGCCACTCTGTCCCTACCGCCGGGACAATGGTATCGACTTGCGTTATCGCATACGATGGGCCGGGACTGGCCGCCTCCGTGGGGGTTGCATCTTCTTCTCCGGAGGTGATGGCTAGCTGGGGTTGATCCCCTCCACCTCGCAGGCTTGATTCTGCGACAGTCGCTGTTGGGTTTTCGCCCCGTGTGAGCATCCGAAGGGTGGTTGGCTGACCATTCTCCGTCCTGTCGACCAGCAACTTGGCGACTATCTCCAACTATATCAAACGTTGGATTGCTTCAGGCAGATCCATGGTTGATCTAGACGGAGGAAAGAAAAATGGGGTTACTTGAAGATTTCTCATATGCCCAAGGGCGCAGTACAATAAATAATAATAGAGTAAACGGTGTAATTAGACGCGTAAAAAACAGTCAAAATCTCATTTTTGAGTCTTCCCCGTTTTGGACCGCGTGCGTCGAGGAGAAACGTCATCTTGAAACGCAGAGGGTTTGATGGATCCCTTTGGTATCCCTCGGCCTTTCTTGGGGTTGATACGCCGCAATACTTTCTGGCCAACAGCGTATTGCACATCCCGCCGCTTACTATTATAATAATTAGCCTGGCGTTCCTGCGCTTTCGCCGAATTTTCTACTGCTAAATCTCGCACTTCCTGCAGTTTATTCATGGGCTCATTCCAGTTCTCTAACGCAGCTGTCTCTGCTTCGTGCGTTGCGGCGAGTTCCTCTTGCCGTTGCAGCGTACTTAGAGGCACAGGGTTGCGTGCGAAATTCAAAGAAGCTGGTGACAATTCCGTAGACTCTTGCACGGCCGTATTATAGGCAAACACTAGCTCGGGAATGTGTAGATCCCAAGTACTATGGTTTGACTCTATATACGACGTGATCATGGCCTTGAAGGTGCGATTTACTCGCTCTACGGGATTTGCTTGCGCCTGGTACGGGGGTATTGTCGTGTGGACAACTCCACGCTTTTCTAGGAATCGATCCACTATCATGTTCTTAAACTCAGTCCCATTATCAGAGTGGAACGTTTTCGGCACTCCGAAGCGTAAGAAGATTTTCTCTCGGAGTTCCCTTTTAATCGTTTTCGCATTTGCCATGCGAATGGGGATACACTCCACCCAGTGCATGAAAAGGTTCATGAATACTAGTAGGTATCCATGACCCCGCGGTGTACGAGAGTTGGAGCCGATAATATCTCCAGCTGCAACTTCTCACGGCCTCGTTACTATAGACCGGCCCATAAGTCCAGCGGGTGCTAGTTGGACAGCTTTACATTGCTGGCATACTGCGCAGTGACACACATAATCTGCTATGTCCTTATAAATTGACGGCCAATAGTACAGCAATCAGATACGCTCATAAGTTTTGGCACGTCCCAAATGTCCAGCTGTCGGCTCGTCATGTCCTTCATGTAGGACTTGAATCCGTTTTTCGTTTGGTAGGACTAGCATCCAATCGTCCTGGTCCTCTAAGAGATCTTCGATCGAAGGATCTGATCGATAATAATACAGACGGTTGCCAACTATCTTCCAATATAGATGCTCAGTAGGATTGGCGTGGACCTTCGCTTTTATTGCCAGATACCAGGCATCACTAGTATCCTCATCTGGACAACTGACTGATGAAACTGGTACCTCCGACTCACCCTCGTACATGCGAGATAATGCGTCTGGCACCCAGTGTTCAATGCCTTTCCTATACTCTACTTCGAAGTCAAGCAGTTCACGAGCCCATCGTGCCAAGCGTCCTGTGGCGTTTTGGATACTTCGTAACCAGCTTAGGCTTTTGTGGTCTGTAATAACCGTGAAGTGGTAGCCTTCTACATAAGATCGGAATTTTCTTATGGCCCACAGTACTGCGAGACGTGCGGCTAGCAAAGCACAACACGTATTCCATTCCATCAATAGTCTGTGTGAGCACCGCACCTAGACCAGTACCGCTGGCGTCCGCTTGTACGACGAACTGGTGGTCAAAAGATGGACTATGCAACACAGAAGCAGATGCGATAAGTGCTTTAACCTGTTCAAAAGCTATCTGCTGCTCATCACCCTATACATACTTGACATTTGATCTGGTCAGATGGGTAAGCGGGTCCGCAATCGTGACGAAATCATTCAGAAATTTCCGGTACCACGACGCTATTCCTAGAAATCGCCGTTGAAGTTGTGGAAGTTGTTTAAGATTTTTCGGAGCAGGAAACTCCAACACGGATGATCTTTTCTAGATCCGGCCGGAATCCATCTCGATTCACGAGAACCCCCAAAAACTTAACTTCGCTGCGGCAAAACTCGCTTTTCGCGAAATTGATGGTGAGACCCGCATCGATAATTCTGCGGAGAACGTACTGAAGCCAGCTACAGTCCCAGCAGAGAAGATGGGACCATGGCCCAGGAGTCTTGTCCTTATTTTTATAGCTGGCCGGCTGGCGTGTGGGACTCCTTCTTTTCGGACTGCCACCCCTTTTATAATACGGCCCTTTAAATCTTACAGGAGCCGATTTTTGTGCCGTTGCTTTCTCTGCAGTTGGCGGTGGAGCTGTCACGGGGGCAGACAGAGTTAGCTGCTTCAGCTTCTTCTCGAGTAACTTCTCGATCATAGCTGAGATGTCGTGAGGCGAAGTTTGCGATATCGCTACCAGACTTGGAGCGTTGCGCTTCGCACTGAATTTCTTCTCAACCAACTTGTCAACTTTCTGGGACCAGTCGGTGGGCGAACTTTCCGCAATTCCAGCCAGACTCATTTTATAATAGTTGGTCGGTGCGCGTGGCCCTTTATATGCCAATTCCGGCAATAAGCACTTATCCGCTGAAGGTGGCTCCTTCCAGTTCCGCCGCACCTCCACGACAGCTTCTGCCTGCCGCGCCATCCGAATCTAGGTCTCAAGATCCGTGATTTGTTATTTACTCACGATCGCTTGCAACTCTGGCGACATATTCTAATAGATAAGTTGCAATTTTCTTTCTTCATCCCAAGGCACTTGGGACACACGCTGTCACTTCTGTCACTAACTGCTGTTGATAACGGCCATCGACTCCGTAACACCGTCGTGCTACATCGCAAAAGTCTTGCCATGTGTACCAATTCTTTCTAGACTGATGACACCATTGGAGTGCTTCTCCTTTCAGCAACTGTGTCATGGCATTCAGGAGGTCCTCGTCCTCTATGTGGACTAGTGTGCGGCACTCATTGACGCGTAGCAGAAATTCTTCTATACTGCGATCGTCTTTTTCACCAGAAAACTTGATGTTCCAGGATCGAACTGTTTTTTCAATATCATTAACACGATGACTAGCAAATGTGTTATTTTGCGATGGTCGCGTTGTCTCAAAGTACTGAGACACTCCCCTCCCCCAGACTCTTGCCGGGTTGGGAGAGTTTTATTGCGCTGGCGAGCCATCGCTGATTCTATCTCTGTTCTTTGCTGAAGAAGTGATCTAAAGTTTGGAGTGTCAGCATTAAGTGCTGATCCACCCATTCTTGCTGCTTCTCCTGCTTGTGTCCTTGGGTTCTCATTTTGCTGGTAATCATCTTTATAACGTAGGTCGAATGTGTCCTGAAAAGTGACACTTTTGTTGTTTTTGGGCCTTGCTCCTCGTCCTTGATGCGTATTTGCCGCTTCGTTACTTTGCATAGTTTCAAACCGCAACATTGTGCTCGTAATCAGTTCAGCAACATTCTCTTGCAGCTCTTTCACTTGATTACTGTAATCCTGTGCCACCACCTGTATGTTTGTCATTTCGAGTGCCACGGCTCTTGGAACGGGGTATGACGTGCCATTCGATAACGTCACCTGTACCATATTTGCGTTTTCTTGCGCATTCGCAGTTTGTCTCGTATCCGTCGAAAATACTGTAATCGGGTTACTCGTTCCCCCTCAGACAGTTGCTGTAACAGTTGTGGTCGTGCTTTGAGAACTTGTTACTGCTAGCATGCTTGGTGATGCCGTGGTACTAATCGCCTCTATTCCCGAGAGTGACAGTGGCAATGGTGGCGGTAGTGGTAGTGGTATGCGTGTTCGTACAGGCAGTTCATACGCTGATGCTGTGGTTTCGTCAGCTGGTGGCGTGTGGTTCGGTGTTGTCGTAACTACCGTCGCTGCCGCCTCTGATCCTGCTCCCACATTATTCTGTAACACACCAGTATTCAATTGTCCATTCTCTTGGCATGTCGTCAAGGACATGTTCAAGGAACTCATCCGAGTAGAGCTGGTTGCTATTGGAGCAAAATCGTTTGGTAGGTCCATACCTCCTCGGTGACTTGCGTAATATTGCTGCCTTTGTAATATTTCGGCCCGTGTTTCATTGCTGAACTTCGCATCTTGTAATATTTCATCGAGCTTCTCTTCTCGACGAGTTTTCTGTTCTTCAGTATCTGTGCTGTCTAAGCTATCAACGAAGTCGGTTGCTGTGTAGTCGCCCCTCAAGCGCCTATATAACCTATCGCTTTGCGCGAATTGCGTGCCATCACTTTTTAATTCTAGTCTGTTTAGAAAAATGTCTAACGTTTGTCCATCTAAACGTAGAATCCACGCTTGGATCTCGGATCCTACCATTTCATCAAAGGTTATGTAGTATTGCTTCGCCATTTTCCTATGAATTGTTGAATTCTAACAGTACACGGAATTAACTATTTTAAATTTAAATGCTACGAAATTAAATTTTTAACACAAGCTATTAATTCAAATATTTCAGTTAATTAAATCAAATAATAATTGTTTTAATAGGAACTGTTTTCAATCAAAACTGTGTTAATTACACAAAGTAATTGTTTCTTTCAGTGCATTTCCGAATTTGTATTCTATTGCGTAAATCGCTTATCCAACAACTATTACCCAATAATTATTAATAAAAAAAAAATTTATAATCAAATACAATTATACTCAATACTGAAAGAATATTATTTTTATTCAACCTCAATTTGAATTAAAAAAACTTGTTTAGATCGCTGTAAAAAAAAATATTTTAAACCCCCGTAATTTATCTAAAATCACGAAAAAACGAATTTAAAATTTTCTGCAAAAAAGAAACAAAAAAAAAACAAAAGAAGATTTTTCCAATAATTAATTAATTAAATAATTAATTAAATAATAATATTATTTTACTACAATAATTAAACAATAATAATATTAATTGACAACAGTAATTGTTTATATAAAAAAACAATTATGCCAAAAACAGAGCAATAATTAAGATTATTAATTAAATTAATAAATCATTGTTTATAAATAAAAAAAATTACAATAATATTATTTTTAATCAATTAATTAATCGATACGAATATTTTGGCCACGCAATTGTTCGGCGGTTTAGTCGCAGTTAAATCTCCTACACTACACTGCGGCTACACAGACACGCACCTATACAACTATCTGTACTGTATATACGCTCTATATCGACACTACGTATGCTGAACTTTTATGTACACGCTGTTACAATATCAGCGCATGTACTACCAGCCTGTATTTTTCCGTAAATCAGATATACGGTTACTAAATTAGCTACAAATAAATGAGCAATTAAATTAGCTAGTAAACGAGCAAGTGGTCGAAAGTGTTATTTCATTTACCAAATTATTTATTTAACCATAAATTAATTTTGTGAACAAGTGATTAATTTTCTAAACAAACTATTTAATTTTAAAAGCTGAAAATAAATGTAACTATACTTCCAATACAATAGTGAGTAATACTACTACTCAAATTCCGAAATAAAATTTTCAATAATTATTTTATTCTTACACACTTTGAATTATAGGAAATTTTCAGCAATAAAAATTACATTTATTTACGTCACGAAATAAGTGTTTGTATTATTAATTCTGCGAGTTCGCTTTAAATATACGAAATTTTATTAATTTAAATATCCAGTGATTTTATCAAGTGGCGCGGTAGCGCCACGAAGGCGAGTTTGAAAAGCAGACGAAGCCGCAGCGCCCGCGCTACTATTTACTTCTATATTGGTGTTCGGATTTTTCTTTATACGATAGTAAGTACTTATTACTATTATTACCAAGTTATTTCGATTTAATAGCAACAAAAATATTAGCCAAAAAGTTATTTTATGTCATAATAAACGAGTGTGTAATTCTCAAATGCTGAAAGTATATCAACTTTCTTTCTCCAGCCCGAAAAGTAAAAGGACCGTGAAGTTAGCCGCAACAGATATATAACTGAAAGGACCGTTAAGTTGGCCACACATACGGCTGGGTATTGCCAACGAATATAGACCTATATAGAAGAACGATTCTTATGGAGTGGTTGGTTCTCAAAAGCGGTAGTTGAATAGTCTCCGCGAGAAGGCACCAGCCGTTATTTTCCTATGGTGCTGTCTCTCTCGCACCTGCACGCCGTTCCGGTTTTAAATTTTCTAGAGCTTACGGGCGGACTTTATTCTTGCGCTTCAATTAAGATATTAATAAAAATGTTTAGAGTTAAGATTTGATAATTTTAAAAGCATATATAAATTTTTGTGTATTTAAATGACTTGGGTACAAATTAACTGAAAGTAATAATAAATTAGTATTACAGTTTCGATAAATCTAAGATAATAATAAATAAATAAATAAGTAAATAATTAAATAAATAAATAAGTAAATAAATAAATAAATAAAATTCATTTTTATATCATATTTAATTTTGATATTAACTTTTGTTATTAAATAATTTTTTTTTTTTATAATTTTAAGAAGAATATAGGTATTTACTTGATTTAAAAATGATTAATTAACAGTTGTCTAAGTAACTCACGAATTATACAAAATTTTCCTTATATTCTTCAAATTAACTTTTTGATGTGCTTAATGTGTATGGTATAAGAATTTATTATTTAATTAAAATTGAAGGAAATTTTTTTTTTCTCTTAAAGAAGTTTGTTATATAAGCTATGTCTTGAGCACATAATTATAGGTTATCTACATTAAGTATCTTTATTTTTAATTCGAAATAATAAACAAATATATCTATTTAAAAGAAATCATGTATACTTTCAAATTGTACAATATATTCTATATATTTGCAGTACCCAGATTAAATTTTTTTTGAAAAATGTGTATTTAAAATTCAAAGTCGTGATACCTACTTCCACTAAAATAGCTTTAAACTAATTGTTAGATATTTAAAGAAATGTACATATTTTTTACATATTTAAAGTATTAAAAAACTTGAAGCTAATATTTTGTTATTATTTCACAAGAGTAATTCTAATGTTATTGTTAGATATATCAATCAAAAGAAAATTACGCCTACTTTATGAAAATGTATATATTTTTGACAAATTCAACGTATAAAATGACGATAAAAATTGCAAAAATAAAGAACATTTTTTTGCAAAAATCACTTAATAGTTATTGTTGACACATATTATTGACAAGTTTAACGTATAAAATGACAACAAAAGTTGTTTCAATTTTTATAAATTTTACTAAATTATTATTTTTATTAAACAATTAGTCTAGTATTATCCATTCAGCTTCAAAATGTAATCAGTTATAAGTTCAAACATATGTAATATGTCTGCAAAAATGAGCGTGTAGTATCCCTTAAAATGTTGTAGTGAACACAAATTTTGGTCCATACATGCGTACACATACATAGGGCAGACCGGGGCTAATTCATCGGTATATTTTGCGATTGCATATTCTAATAATTTTCCAAAATCTAAATCCTGTTTAACGTAGATATAAACTTTATAATTTTAACTAAAAAATTTTTTTCAGACTTATTTATAAATTTGCTATAGTTGTTAGACTACAGTTGCTCGGGGCTGATCTGTCAACGAAAATCTTCCTTTATTTGTAACTTAAGCAATTTTACACTTTTTTAAGTGTACCAGGCGTAAAAATCTTATCAAAAAAAATAATAAGTCTTGATTCTTACTGAATTATTTAAGGAATTTTTTGTATGGAACTCCAGTTATTTTTTGACAAAAAATAGAAATAAAAACTTTAAACGCGTATTTCTAGAAACATATTTTTTTACTTCAAAAAGTTTCTGGCGCAACTCAAGTTAATGGATATTTTTAAAACTTGTAGAAAATATCAATGAAAGACTCGAAAAAATTTACTAAAAAGGACTGAAATCTCTAAAAAAAACTTTAAAAAAAGTGAAAGGTTAGGCGAGTTTGATGTATTCCGCAAAATTATCATGGAGCAATACAATAATCTATTTGATAAGGTAAGCCATAGATTAAAAAAGTAATGAGATCAATGGAAAATAGTCAAGTTTTAAACACATAAATAATTATAAATAATTTAGCAACGAACTTACAGATAAAAAAGAACTGAGATCAATCAAACAAAGTCAAGTTTATTATATTTAATTATAATAAAGCAATAATATATATATTTTTTTTTTTCATTTATTAGAGTCGCGTCAACATCAGAGGTTATTGGCGACTTAAAAAAATGTATACATAGAGTAATAAAAACAAAATACATCGAAATAATATAGAAATAATAAATAGAAGTTTTTACATATGTACATAAAAAAATATTCATATAAGTTTACATATATCTGTTGTTATACAGTAACGTCGTATTTTACATTTTTATATATCGGTAAATAATTGTACAGTTTTAAGAAATTGAAGTATTTCAGCATAGTGATTTGGGTCAATTAGGATGGATTTTAGGTCTGATGGAAGTCTTGGTTTATATTTATCAATGTTTCTACATTCTGTTAATATATGTTTAACTGTTACTTGTGTGTTATATTCAGTGCAAAGTTTAGGGTCGGATTTATTAATTAAATGCACATGTGTTGTTTTAGTGTGTCCAATCCTTAGGCAGGAAACTATGGTTTGTTCTCTTCTATTCAGTCCGTTATATGGTATTCGGTGGTAAAAATCGTTAACCAGCAGATGGATGTTGGTAATGATAAGGTTAATATGGTTTTTTACATCTTCGTATATAGGGTGGATTATCTCGGATATGGACTGAGCTTGATTTATATCTTGAATGGTGAATAGTGTAGAATTACTGTGAAGTATTTGTGCTGTTTGTTGATTTATTGAGGTTTTATGGAGGGCTTCGTGGATTTCCCTTATAATACCATTGGATGAGTATTTGTTTTTAATAGCATTTATGGGGTGCGGACAATTGGTGGTGATAAGTGTTTTGGTATATCTGTTAGAAAGTATTATTTGTAGTGCTTTTTTTTATTGCGTATAGATCTCCAGTGTTTTTGCTGAATATATTAGGTAGTTTGAATTTTATTATATATTTATTGTCTTTAAGTAATATAGTTATGTGCTGGTTTTATTTAACTGTAGTTATATATATTTTATTATAGTCAGAATTTTCCAGATTTTGAGTGAATAGAATATCGACAGGGATTTTAGTGTTCCATGGTGGAAATTCGTGGGGTTTACGTTCTATTATGTTCGGTATTTCCAGGTTTAATTCCTGTAAATATTGGTTGATTCTTTTGTAAAGTGGTTTAGGACAGTTTTTGCTATTTTTTGTTATATTGAGAAACCTGTGTGCAAATACATTTTCGAAGGAAGATGTACTGGGAGTTGATTTGATCGCACATGCATATCTTAAGCTCAAGAGTTTTCTTCTTTGTTGTAGATTCATCTCTTCAGTTTCGTACAGTAAGCTGGAAACCGGGCTAGTTCTAAATGCACCTGTAATAATTCTGAGTGCAGAGTTCTGTATCGGGTCGAGCATTTGGAGTAAACTTTTTTTTGCTGAGTTATATACGATAGATCCGTAGTCAACCTTTGATCTGATAAGTGCTTGATAGGTAGTTAGCAATGTCCTTTTATCTGCACCCCAATTATTAATTGCAATTACTTTTAATATTTTTAGTCTATCTTTACAGGCAATAGCGAGTTTTTCGATATGAATTTTCCAGCTTAATTTTTCGTCGAAATATAGTCCTAGTAGTTTGACGTGGTTTACATATTTAAGTTGTCTATTATCTAAGAAGAGTGGAGGTTGTATTACTTTCTTCCTTCGTTTGTTAAAAAGGATGCATTCGGTTTTACTAGTAGAAAATTTTAATCCAGATTGTTTAGACCATTCTTCTAAATTTTGTAGTGCTTTTTGTAGTATCTCTTTCAGCTTTATGTTTATCCTTACCCGGTTTTAAAATTGGTATCACAAGGGCGTTGCGCCATTGATCCGGAAAAACTTGTTCGTTCCATATACAGTTATACAGTTTTAATAAATGTTTTTTGGCACTAATAGGTAGTTCTGTGATTAATTGGTTGGGTATTCCGTCAGGTCCTGGGCTTGTGTTGTTGTTATTTTTAATAACAAAATCAAGTTCTTCTTGAGTGATTAGTTGGTTAAGCGATTTTATGTTAGCGTTGTCATCTTCATTATCTTGTGCAGAAACAAGGGTGTTTTCGTTGTTTATTTTTTATTTATATTGAATAAATTCTGGACTATAGTTATCGTCGCTTGAGTTTTTAGCATAGGTTTCAGCCAATATAGTAGCTATTTCTTTGGGCTCCGGAATAGTATTTCCAACTGGATTTATCAAGTTGTTTATTGTTGAGAAGGTAGATTTTCCTGTTATATTTTTTATTTTTTTCCAGCATTCTTTGGATGGTGTGTTACATGTAAGTGTTGAAAGAAACTTGCACCATGCGTCACGTTTACTTTGAAGTATAGTTCTTCTGGCTAATGCTCTGGCTTTTTTAAATTTTATTAAGTTTTCCATGGAGTTGTTTTTTTTATATTTGTTAAGAGCCTTATGACTTTCAATAGTGTTCTTTTTGCACATTTCGTTCCACCAAGGTATTGGAGGTTTCTCATATTGTGTATTAGTTTTACCTATCGCTTTACTAGCTGCTTCATATATAATGTCTGTAAGTTTTTTTACTTCTGTGTTTATATTTAGTGAATCAATTATAATTTCTGTATCTGTGTATTGACTGTCAATAATATTTCGATATTTTTTCCAATTAGCATTTTTAAGTTTCCATACAGGTAATTTAAAATAATTATTTGGATGTCGGATATCAGTGTTTATCTCTATTTTAATTGGAAAATGATCACTATCATGTAAATCAGATGCTATGGACCATTTTGTATTAAGAGCTATTTTTGTGCTAGTTATTGTCACATCGATAGCTGATAACTTACCGTTGGCCATGTTAAAGTGGGTGTTTTGATTTGAATTAATTATTGTATTTTGTGGGTCTTCATCTAGCAGCTTCTCAATAATTTTTCCTCTGGTATCAGTCTTATGGGAGCCCCACAGCGTGTGGTGGCTGTTAAAGTCTCCCATAAGTATAAACGGTTTCGGGAGTTGACTGATAAGGTTTTTTAGTTCGACTATATCAAGATTTTGGCTATTTGGTAGATATATACTACAAAGATTGAGTTTTGATTTTAGAGTGATTTCAGCAGCTACAGCTTCTAAATTAGTGTTTAGTTTAATTTCTTTAGAGTAGATTTTGTCATTGATAAGCAAGGCAACACCTCCACTTGCATGATAAAAATTATCCCTGTTTTTAACGTAACTAGTAAAACCTTTTAGATTAGGGGAGTGGTTGTCTTTAAAATTAGTTTCTTGAAGGCTTATTGCAAATGGAGGGGCTTCATGGATTATCAGTTTTAGTTGGTCAAGATGGGCATAGTATCCGTTAATATTCCATTGAATAATAGTGTTATCCATTTTTGTGGTTATTTAGTTTGGGCTTCAGGCTCAGAATCTGATAATAATTGGGGATCATCTTCTTGATCCTCCTGGTCAGTTGTGACGGAATCTTTATCATTGTCTATTTCAGTAGTATTTTGCGATAGTTTATTTTTTATCTTAGTGAAACGTCTTTTTATTCCTTGTCCGGGTAAGTATGGATGTAAATTAGTAATCATTTGTATTAGATCATGTGTATCTTTTGTATAATCTAGTGCTATGTCTTTTACGTTAGGAGAATTTATTGCATTTTCTATAAAACTTTTAAATTGTATATAGTTAAGTATGTAATTTTGGGGGGTCGTTTCTATAATTTCCTTGATAGGGGAGATTTGTTCCTCGATTGATAGTTTAAGTTTTTTCTGCTCTTCATTTGAAACCATTTTTGTTTTCTTTGTTTTTCGTTTAGGCAGTTTAAAGTCATTATTTTTTTCTTTATTTATAGGTTTATCAGATAGTTGTGTTGCACTTATTATTTTTTCAATGTTAATTGTATCGGAAGAAGAACTTCCTTCTGATGTAGTTGAGGCACATTCGGAGTGTCCTCTTTTAATACGGCTATAAATATTTAGATTATTGGTGGTAGGTACGGCTGATATTTCGGTTAGTGTGTCAATTGGAAGACCAGGTGGAATATTTTCTTGGGATTTGTTTTGATTTGCTGTTTGGGTATCAACATACATATTGAGCTCATCGCTCATACCGTAATTTGTCTGTGTTATTGTATTAGTTTGTGTGTGTATATTAGGATCTATAACAGTAGGACAATTTTTCGCGAGATGTCCCTCTAGATTACAATTATAACATTTAAGTATATCAGAGCTGGCAAATATAAAGTAATTTAATTTATCGAAATTAATTTTAAATAATTCAGGAATTGCTTTAACGTCCTCTGGTTTGACATATACTTGACGCCTAAAACTTGTTACGTGGCTGTATCCTTCCTTATTAATTGAAGCTTTTAGAGTTGTCACTGAAGACCCACGTTTCACATTTAAACTTTCAAGTATATTTTCAAATGCAAAATTCGGGATTTCAGGTGGGACGTTCGAGAATATAATCCGTTTATGTCTAGAGAGTAGAGGTCTTAAGGTTACCTTTTTATCGTTGATTAATATGAATTCGTATTTGCTGGTCACCTCGTTGACTAGTTCTTTATTCGTTAAATATATACATACACGATTGTTTGAGATTTTTGAAGAGGAAATAACATTTAAACTTTGCACTATATCGCCCATTGCACACGTATAATCAGTTAAACTGAGACCTTCCACACAGTCCATTATGAGGCCTTGATCTCTTTTAGGTACACTCTTCGTCTGGGCGATAACTGAATAACTTTCATTTGTTGGGTTTTTTATTATGAACGATGGAATTTCTTTGGTAGGTTTATCTGTTTGAGATGACATGGTGATCACTTATGTGATACGCTCGCATAGAAGCGAAAAGCAGGGGCAATGCCCTGATATAGCAAGTACTGGGTATTTGTATATGTTGTTGAATCTAGCGCACGAAGAGCTACCGTAAACACGTCTGCTCACTGTGACGGCCCGATTGAGACTGGCAATAATATTGTTGTGTTCAATCAAGGGCTTACTTAACTTAAAGTTACGTTATATAATGAACAATTACAAACAACTCTCAAGATACTTACTACGTAACTTGCTTACTACTTAACGCTCAAAGGGAGAGAGAGCCTTATATTTTTGTCATCGCAAAATGTGCAGTATCATAAAAATTAACAAATTATTGAATAAAATCATGTTCTATCAGATTAGAAAACGGTTTTGATAATCCCGTAAGATGTATCTATGGATCAAGTTTATCGATTAACTCGAGAGCGAGTCTGTGACCAAATTAGCTGTGATTTCTCGGGGTTACTTGTCTCATCACAGGAACGTAATGTATCTACTTTGAGCCATTTTCAATGCGTATATTCTAAAGAAGTCAACTTTTATGGGTATTATATAAATACTAGCTTTAGTTGAATTAACTGCGACATGTGCTGAGTATTTAAGTTGACTTAGGCCTTATCTTTTTTTAAGAACATGAGATATGTATCATACAAAATTGTTAAAATATAGAATTTTTCGAAGGGAATAATGACTTTTATCTTAAGTTATCGTACAATATAGAATATTGATTTTTTTTACAAAAAGATTTTTTTCTCGGATGCAGAAAAATATTAAGACTGACATTTTTTTCTGAATGTTCCTCTTGATGTTACTAATACGTTTCCATGATATTTTTTCTAAGGTATCAAAAAACCCAAAAAACTAAAACTAAAAAATACACACACACACACTCACGCACACACACACACACATATACACACACACAAACACACACACGCACATAAACAAACACACACACACACATACATACATACATTCATACATACATACACACATACATACATACATACATACTGTAAGGATTCGTGATTGTTATTATTATTTAATTTAAATATTATAATCTTTTATTATTTTATTTAATTATTTATCTTTCTCCGAGGTACCTAAATGATAGAAAAAAATTAGGAAATATATAGGATGAGTATATATGTGTGTTTGTATAGGTATTTAAATAAAATGCTATACATTATTTATATAAAAATGTCAAGTTCCAAGACACGCATTTACTCAGCTTCACAGTTCCGCACCATCAAAACAACTTGCGCTTATTCATATATTCGCCAAAAATAATAAGTAAATTGACGAATATATAAGTTAGCTGTCCAAATCGTTTTATAAGAGCAGGAGGAGTGAAAGTTCTGCTTGCTAGGCGGCTGTGCGCTGACTGACGATCCTCCGATCGGTAGCCAGCTCAATCCTTTCGGTTGCTCGGTCTCGCGACTTTCGTCGGCGGCTCGGCCTCGCACCGCTAACGTCGCCTAGCAACCAGGCTCCCACTTTTCTTACCCTTTCCATCAGTCATATCTCACATGGATGTAGGCACACATCCGTATTCTCCGCGATTCCTCTTTGTGCGGATATTCGCTTCGCGACGATCAGCCTAACGCACAAACGCGAGTTTTAATTCTATTACTCATCTTCATTTTATTTATTCTTATCATTCATTATTTGCATATATCAATAAAACATTAATATATAAAAGTATTATAATAAAAAAATAATTAAAATATACCCATATTCATACCATACCAATATGGACCGTTACAATACATACATACATACATACATACATACATACATACATGCACGCTACCCCCCTCCGGATGCGTTATGAGGACGACTTGCGCTGGGGCACGAGGCCAGAATACACGTCTACGAGGCCAGAATTGCGAGTGAAATCTAAGTGGAAAGTAGGTGAGAGAAGAGAGAAGGGAAAAAAAATATGATACGTACACCAACAAGGACAAACGTAGGGACTTCGGATACCCTAAAAAGTGATATTGAAACTGGGTTCCCTACCCAGAAACCAGGCAGCAACAACAGCCTGGTAAACGAGCAGGGAGTGAAACTAGTCAGTAACAACTGCCTGGAAAGCACTTCAGACGGAGAGTTGATAACCCCTCTGTCTCCCATTGTCCATGTGACGGAGTATGGAAGTGGAGGTATAGAGGGCAGAATAAGGGAAGACCAAGAAAAGGAGCAGGATAAAGAGACTAGGTCGTTCAAGCTCCTCAAAGAGCAAGTCGAAGCTCTGGTGGCGTTTATCTTGGATAAGAAAAACATACACACAGAGTTGAAGACTATGGCGAAGGCTACTACCAGAGCGCTACAGGACTTTATGAAGGCCAAAGCAGGTACTCAGTCGAAGGCTAGAAGTAGCAAGGATCGAGAGAGCCAAACCTCTCCCTCCTTCGTTCAGAAACAGATGGACCAGACTCCGAACAAGCATCGGAGAACATCACCGCAGCAGGTCACGGCGGCCAGGAAGAAGGCACAAAGGGGGGCAACATCGCAGTCCCCACCACCGCCCTCCCCAGTCAGAGAGACACCTTGGCAGGTAAAAGAAACGAGAAAGATAAAGAAAAAGAAGCAAAAAGAAGACGGAATGAGTGACACTGGTGTCTTAAGCCAAAAAGGCACTAAAAAATCTAAAACGACACGGGCAAGACCAACCCGACCGGAGGCCCTTATTATAAAGGCCGCCAAAGGGACCTCTTACGCTGATATCTTGAGAAAGATTAAGGCGGAACCCAAATTGACGGCACTCGGCGAATGCGTAAACAGGGTACGCAGGACTGCGGCTGGGGACCTGTTTTTGGAACTCCAACGCACAGCGGAAGGGAAGGCTACGGAACTCCGGCAAGCGGTGCAAGAAGTGCTAGATGTGGGTACCAAAATAAGGACCCTACAAGACGTAGTGGCTTTTGAAATAAAGGATCTCGACGTACTAATTAGCAAGGAGGACATTCTAGATGCGCTACGCAGGGAGTCCCAAAGTAGCGACGCGTCCACATTGGACGAGATTGTAGTAAAATCATTGCGGAAGGCATACGGTGACACGCAGACCGCGGTCACCCAAATGCCAGCAAAAATGGCTCGACAGATGATAGCTAAGCGCAAAATCAAGATAGGCTGGGTAGTCTGCCGAATACGGCAGATGGAAAGGAACATACGTCCACTTAGATGTTATAAGTGTCTAGTATTTGGACATATCGCCAAAAGTTGCAAGGTAGCACAGGACCGAAGTAACCTCTGCTACAAATGTGGAAATGTAGAGCATAAAGCAAGAGAGTGTAAGAATCAATCAAACTGCGTACTCTGCTGTGAAAGGAGCGCAGGAGGAAAAAGTGATCATGCAGCCGGTAGCTACACATGTCCTATCTACAGAGCTGCATTAGAAGAGTTAGAAAAAAAAAAATGAAGATAGTGCAGTTAAACCTAAACCACTGCGAGACAGCACAGGACCTACTTAACCAGTACGTTCGAGAGACGAAGGTTGATTTGGCCATCATATGCGAACAATACAGGGATCTGGACCAGCCATCATGGGACACGGACGACACTGGCAAAGCAGTGATCTGGACATGTGGCGACGTAGCTTTCCAGGAAAAAATGATGACTCGTGAGGAAGGATTTGTACGGGCGAAGGTAGCAGGTACATACGTATACAGCTTCTATGCCCCGCCTAATGCGCCAATTGAACAGTTCGAAAGACTGTTAGATCGACTCGTACAGGATATGGCGGGAAGAAAGACAGTAATAATAGCAGGCGATTTTAACGCATGGGCCGTAGAGTGGAGCAGCCAAAGGACTAATGAAAGAGGACGGGTGCTGCTGGAAACATTCGCACTCCTAGATTTGGTACTAGTTAATCAAGGTTGTACCAACACTTTTAGAAGAGGGGACACAGGATCTATAGTAGATCTGACATATGTTAGCAGCTGTTTAGTTGACTCAGTCGACACGTGGATCGTCAGTGAACACTACACCAATAGTGATCACTGGGCCATAATTATGGAGATCGGAAGATCAAAGCAGGGTTCCAGCGCGAGGACAAGGACCAATAGAATCGGTTCGAAAGTGAAAGACTATGATAAGGAGATGTTTCTGTTGTCACTGGAGGAAATACAATTGTTTGGGACAGCGGACAGCAAGGCTAAACAGGTGATGAAAAATATCACCCGAGCCTGCGACGCAGCTATGCCAAGAAGAGTGCCCAACCAAAGACGACCACCAGTATACTGGTGGAATAGTGCGGCGGATAGCGCTCGTAGCGAGTGCCATCGGACTAGGAGACAGGAGCAGCGGGCAAGAAAGAAATACTATAAAACTGGAAGAGGCCAGGAATTAGTAGATGCCTACCACCAGGAAATGAAGGACGCTAAGCGAAAGAAGACAATCCGTACCAATAAGCTACGGTGCCTGAAGGAATTACAGGACTAGGTTAATAAAGACCCCTGGGGTAGACCTTATAAAATAGTAATGAAGAAGATCAAGGAAAGCTACGCACCCCCTCCCAAGTGCCCGCAATTATTAGATCGATTAGTGACTAAACTGTTCCCCACACAACGGGACGAACCGTCTGTTATAGAATCAGAGGCAAACGAGGAAGCTATTCTTCCAGTCACAATGGAGGAACTGCTAAGCGCCTGCAAGAGGGTTGGAAACAGCAAGGCTCCAGGCCTGGATGGCATTCCCAATATAGCATTGAAACATGCTATATTCGCCCAACCAGAGATCTTCATAGACTTGTACAACACATGTCTAGAAGAGGGAATATTTCCCGCCGACTGGAAGAGACAACGACTTGTGCTACTACCAAAGGGAAAGAAGCCACCTGAGGACGCTTCATCATACAGACCGCTCTGCATGCTGGACACCTCAGGCAAGATTCTGGAACGCATAATTTGCGTCAGAATGGATCAGGCAATAGAAAAAAAAGGGGGACTTGCGGAACACCAATACAGCTTTCGGAGGAAACGATCAACTCTAGACGCAGTGAACATAGTGATTGATACTCCGCGCGCAGCGATAGAGGGAAAGAGATGGAAAGGAGGAGCAAAGGAGTATTGCGCTGTCGTCACTCTGGACGTCAAAAATGCATTCAACTCGGCCAAATGGAGCAAAATACACGAGGCACTTCGTAAGCAAGAAGTGCCTTTATATATAAGAAGGATGATGTCCGACTACTTGAAGGACAGAATCTTATTATATGCCACCGACAATGGCACCAAGACCTATGAAGTAACAGGAGGAGTACCCCAGGGATCAGTACTTGGTTCACCGACTTGGAACAGCATGTACGATGGGGTACTAAGGCTACAGTTACCCAAAGGGGCGACAGTGATAGGATTCGTTGACGACATAGCACTAGTCGTGGTAGCGAAAAGCATAGAAGATATAACAGAGATAGCTGACGAGGCTATTCGTATAATACACGAATGGCTGACAGAGACAGGACTGGAATTGGCCAGTCATAAAACCGAAGTTCTTCTTATTTCTAGTAGGAAGAAAATGGAGAAAATAACACTGATGGTGGATGGACACGAGATTGTTTCTCAACCAACCATTAAGTACCTGGGCATTACCATTGATGCAAGACTTACATTTAAGCAGCATCTTGAAACAGTGAGTGATAAAGCAGCAAAAGTTGGCGCTGCTTTATCTCGATTGATGCCAAATGTAGGAGGGCCAACACAAGGTAGAAGGTTGCTCTTAGTCAGTGTAATCACATCGATTATGTTGTACGGGGCTCCTATATGGGCAGATGCAATGTTCGTGAAAACGTACGCAAGCAAGCTGTCGACTGTATACAGACGAAGTGCACTTAGGGTCGCGTCTGCTTATCGTACGGTATCAGATGAGGCTGCCTGTATTATAGCAAGCATGCCGCCTATTGACCTCCTAGCAATGGAGAGAAAGAATGTCTTCGAGACAAAGCCACAACAAAATGACAACACTCAGAAGGAAATCTGGGATTCCGCGAAGAAGCAGACACTGACTGAGTAGCAAAAAAGATGGGACTCCAGTGACAAGGGGCGATGGACACATCGCCTCATACCAAGGATAGAGGACTGGACCGAAAGAAGACATGGGGAAGTAAATTACAACCTCACACAGTTTTTGACCGGGCACGGATGCTTCCGGGCGTATCTGCACCGATTCAAATTAGAAGACCGTCCAAACTGCCCAGTGTGTATGAACGCTGACGAGGATGCAGAGCATGTCTTCTGTGACTGCTCACGATATCAACAGGAAAGAGAAGAACTTGAGAGCTATCTCCAGACCAGAGTAACACCTGAGTCGATTATGGAGGCTATGCTGTCTTCGGAGGATGGATGGTGCGCAGTAAACAACTATGCAGCAGATATACTTAAGAAGGTCAGAAAAGACGAAGAAGGAAGAAGAAAAAGACGAGAGATGCTGAATGAAGCTGGCGACCGGACGATGCGGTAAGATGTAGACGGCACACAACACGGAAGACTACTAATGACGGCAAAGGGAGAACCAGAGATGACGACCACATTCACAGAAGAGGACAGGAGCCCAATGACCCCCGCGAAACATTGCTTGGCGGTAGTACCGCGGGGAGGTCAACTCAGAAGAAAGGGCACGGTTCACTTTACTAAGGGTCAAAAAGTGAACGGAGGGGATCAGGTTGCGGTGGGGCGTAAAAACCCTGGCGTATACTGGAAGGTTTAGTGAGTGCGAGTCTCACACACGGTGGTACTTCACTGTATCATGTCATGGTCCATAATGGATTTGCCTTAAACCTCTCTCTCTATAAGAAAAAAAAAAAAAAAAAAAACATACATATATACATACATACATATTTCTATTTTTTTTTATTTTTTTTTAAGGACAAACATGCAGGGGATTAGAAACTGAAGAAAGAAAAAAATTGCTTCTCCAGCACCGTAGGAGCACGCGTGCTTTTGTTGTGTTGCGCTCCCGTGTGTGAGGCTGGCCCGGGCAACCACCCAGCCGTCCGAGCTTTTCGTGCTTACGTACGAGACTCGAAAGGCTTACCGGTTGTACCCCCATATATACACCATTCGATTATTTTGAGTCCGACTCACTAAAAAAAAAAAATCCCTGATGGTAATGCCTGTGTCCGTTGCACGCTTGATGTTACGGGCCGTGGTCCCGCCGTTTATTATATTACATTCCCACACCTATCCCACACCCTCTCGTGCTACCGAGCGACCGTTGAAAACATACGTCATTTTGCTCCAGCGGATCCAATTCATGTAGCTTCTTTGGAGAACTCTCGTCGTTATGCCCGCTAAGAGTCTCTTCGTCAGCCCAAGCTCTAACAGAAAGTCAACGGACTTCGCTGACCAGACGCCCCTCCACGAAAGAGTGCACGACGAGAATTTGACAGTCTCATAGGACTTGCCACGCCAAGATTTTACGGCGGTGACGAGATCTCGGTTGTCCCTGTACTTCGCCACTTTATTCTCATATGCGGCATCTAGCGACTGCGAGCCGCTAACAACCTGCGAGTCTATCACGCACACGCGATCATTCTTTGTAGCAACCAGATCAGGCTTCCGCAATCCTTCAGATGTTTGGATGCGGGGCTCCTCCGCTACTTCCCACCCTTTCTTCCGCAGGCCTGAGGCGACGACCCGACACACGGCATCATGTCGCTTGACTCTTCCGCCATGTGTCCGGAAACATCCCTGGATGATGTGTGCGGCTGTTTCAGTAGTGTTGCAGCCTGCACGACACCTCACGTTCCTCTGGTCCCTACGGGGTCCTCTTGATGTTCTTATACGGGTGGGTAAGCAGTTTACCCGTACGTGATGATAGTGAATATAATCACGCCCGGGTACGCCGAAACTGCCGGCGTCGATCCATGAGTTCGAAATGTTGCTCTTCCCACACTCTCGTAACTCATTGCCATCGACAGAGCTGTAGAGACTCCGAGACCACCATTTGTCCCTTTTTAACCTGGTATCGAGAACATCTCCATCTAACGTAAGTGCTTTCCTAGCCCACTCTAGGAGCATGTCAACCCATTTAGAACGGGCGACCTCACGTATCGCAGGGGATGTGGATGTCTCCAATGACTTGAGACGTGACATCATCAAGCCAGGGACAGTCGTGGTGAACGAAGGAATGCCTAGACCTCCTCTGTCACACGGAGTGTGGAAGTATTCCGTGGCAGTGTCGGCGGGGAGCCGCAGTCATCCCTGATGGCCACCCGTACTTGCTTGTCCAACGCTCTCAGCGCAGTATCACCAAACGTTGTTGTGGCTTTAAGGGGGCTCTCGTAATCCCGTCCAGCTCAATTTCGAGCATGCCTCCCGCTTTTTTTGGTCCAATCGGTCTGAAGTCAACTCCGAGATACCGCCACTCTTCCGAGGGGGTCAGCTGATGAATCAGAGATCCATCAGCGAGCTTGAACTACGGTTCTGTTAGAACCTTGTACTTTCTATGCACACGGTCAGGCACTATGGACAGGCCACACATTTCGCCGTATTGAGTGAGAGTCCCTGCTGCGCAGCTTTTCTCTCAGCCACCTCCAGGAGAAGCTCCATGCCTTTACGGGTTGACGAGACTAGGAAGAGATCGTCGGCATATGCGATTGAATTTATCCGTGATTCTCCTAGCTCGTATCCAACGTACTGGGGCAATGATCTTAATACCCTATTAACAACAAGGCAGAAGACCGCTGTAGAAAGAGGATCGCCTTGCCTCAACCCGCTATTAACCTTGATAGGTTCCGAGCGAGAGCCCTGCACCTCCAAAACTGTTGAGCTATTACTGTACACGTTGGCGATATACCTGATGAAACCAGGAGGCAGGCCAGCTTCCTCCAATATGGAGACGATGGCCTCGTGACTTACACTGTCGTATGCCCGGGCAAAGTCGAGAGAAGAAATGTGAATCTCTCGCAAGTTGCGCCTTGCGTCATCCAACAATGTAGCCAACGCCGTGATGTTCTCGGCGCAGCCGTCGTCTATGCACCGCTGTCGAAGATCGACAAGATTCGCTTCAAGCACTCGCCCCGCGAGGATCTTATGCAAGTGCCGGACGACCACCGAGGCTATGCTGATCGGACGAAACTCAGCTGGTGTTTCACTCGTCTCCTTCTTGGGTATAAAAACTGTCCTGCTAGTCAGCAGTTCTGGGGGGAATCCACCTCTTGCAAGGATTACGTTGAAAAACAGGGCCTTTACGCTCGCCGGAACAGATCTCCATTGCCTTGCTGTCATCCCATCTAACCCTAGTGCCGATTTGGATGGTAACTTGACAGCTTGCGTTTCTTCGCACGTCACCACATGCCATACGCACTGAAGGTCAACTCGATGCTCAGGTCTCAATTCCCGAGGAACAGCGGTCGACTCCTGTGTCAACACCGGCCCCCAATACTCTGCCATAGCCTGCATATCGGGGGGAGTGGACTGGCTTTTCCATCGAGTATTTCCTTGACAGCTCTTGACATATTCTTTTTAAAGAGTTGCTGTACTCTGGCAAACTCGCGGCGACATTGCTGCCTTCGTGGCACGGGCCGCTCAACTGGTATGTCCCTTCGTGGTTTCCGCGGCCTCAGTGGAGGAGGTGGCGGGAAAACAGTTCTAAGCCACTCACTGCAGGCGGACGACACATCTCTCCACACCAGCATATCCGCGGATATTGCCAGCAAACGATCAACATGCCATCCATCTACCTTCTCAACAACCACCCGAAGGTGATCGATTGCTAAGGGAATACTGTCATACATGTCACTCCACCGCGGAGAACTTGACGCACTGGATCCTGGGGAAGACTGCAATTGCGCAGGTGGAGTTGCACATTCTGGAACTTCTGGCTCAGCGATAACTCTGCCTACTGGGGAAGAAGCAGGGATGTTGCTACCGTCCTCATGTACACGACTTAAACCTCTCTCTCTATAAGAAAAAAAAAAAAAAAAAAAAAAAAAACATACATACATACATACATACATACATACATACATACATACATACATACATACATACATACATACATACATACATACATACATACATACATACATACATACATACATACATACATACATACATACATACATACATACATACATACATACATACATACATACATACATACATACATACATACATACATACATACATACATACATACATACATACATACATACATACATACATACATACATACATACATACATACATACATACATACATACATACATACATACATACATACATACATACATACATACATACATACATACATACATACATACATACATACATACATACATACATACATACATACATACATACATACATACATACATACATACATACATACATACATACATACATACATACATACATACATACATACATACATACATACATACATACATACATACATACATACATACATACATACATACATACATACATACATACATACATACATACATACATACATACATACATACATACATACATACATACATACATACATACATACATACATACATACATACATACAAACATACACAATTTAGCTTACGAATTATAATAAATAATTTCTTCAATAATACAAATAATTTCTTGAGTATTGATATTGATAGTATTTTAGAAATAGAAATTTAATGTATTTATTAGTATAAGTATCTTGGTAGATGTTTATGACATAATGTATATATTAAATAATATTATATGGGTGATTCTGTTATAACTGTCCCAGATGGCGTCCAGATCTCGCATACGAGTGTAGGAATGAAAAAAAAATGTTTTGCTGGCTCTAATGTGCGTATAATGTTGTCAACTTGCTTGGATAAATTGCAGGAACCGTTTCGTTGATTATTTCTTACATTAAATCAATAAAATAGAGTCAAAATGTGAATTCTCTCCCGCGTCCATGACATGATTTTCAATATGAAACCGTATAGTATGTGAAAAGAAAGTGACTATGTTAAATCTCCACATACACGTTGCAAATTGTAGGGTTCATTTTGAATATTTTCATTAGTTTTAAACCGGATGCATACTCTTTGTCCAGAGATTTGCATAAAAATTTCGATAATAGCATTAATCGCTTTGAAAAATGTGCTATTTGACTGCTGAGAAATATCTAACGACGAGTTTTCAAAGCGTATATCCAGAGAGTACCTACCTGTAAATGTCAGAATTGTGAAAGGTGTGAAAAATTGCAAACGTGCACAAGAAGATTTTTAATTTTGTAACGTACACAAATTTCAATCAGTTCCTTCACCCCTGTAAACCACTATATAAATTATGTTTATTGGTTGCATTTTCTCACAATATTTGATGGACATTAGAATTATCTATCCGGAACAGTATTAATAACAAATATACGAGACGTTAGGAGCATTTTTAAACTGGAATGTCAGTTCCGTCCCTGTCAGTTCCGTCCTCTGTTAACATCATATAATCCTATGGACATTTTGATAGGAATACTTTGTAATGTATTCCATTCAAGTATTTTTTTTAATGTTATTATGAATGTAAAGAATCCTCAAACTCTAAGAAAGTGTTAGTTATGGAGAAAAAAAATATTTCGGTCTAATAAATTTTCCGATAGTTTTAAAGCTAATCTGGGACAGTCACGTCAGAATTTCCCATATATATTTACGAAGATTGTAAATGTCGCTTATTGTAGCTACATAAATCTTAAAATATCAAACACGAAAGCGTCATTTAAACCATTATTATTAAGATAAATGAAAATGAATCACAAAAAACGATGGCGCTTACGCGGTAATATTAGCGTTTTAGTATAAAATATTATTTTATAAATATGTTTAAAAGCGCAATATTTCAATCTTAAAGACCATCTTAGCAGAGCCAGAGCGCGGCTGTTCGGTTGTGTTTAGCAGCTATAGGTTTACTTAGCATACACTCACCTAATCATTTATACCAACATCCATCCATTCGCTTATCAACACATCTATACACACACCCATCCATTCTCCCACACACCCATCCACCCACCCACACACCCATTCACTCACTAATCCACTTATATTTACTCATAAATTCATCCCCTCACGCATCCACTCATTCATTTACATATCCATTCGTCCACCAACGATCCATTCATCCATTCATATACTTCCATCTGTCCATACACACATGCATACATACATACATACATACATACATTCATCCTTCCATTCATTTACCCACGCATTAATCCACCAATTCATACACTTTCACATACGCCGTACTCGCTCACCCATGCACTTATTGGTTTGCCCATCTGCGTACTATATTCCCATGTCGCTCCGTGATTAACTAGTTTCATGTTAAGGCTACATGCTAGCTACCTGATAAAATTTGATTGCGCTGATGTTGATAGCATGTTTGCGTTCAGAGCACCCATAATAATGCGATGTTTAAAACCTGCTGAATGACGTTCAAGAACATCGGCAAGGTCGGAGTTTCTAAGTTCAGCATTAGGTACTCTATAAATAACCGAAACAAACACGGGTGGCAAGGATCCCTGTCGCACACTACACATCAAGTATTCAGAAGCGAGCGGCTTACCCTCGTTCTTCACCGTTAAGGAGGAACATAATACTGTAGAAACATAATACTGATTCAATATGGCCTCGCAATAGCCCGCGAGTGTGTTGCCTTTTCAACGGCCGAACTATCTCGCATCACCAAATCACTGAATTAATATTTTATCCATGAGCAGAACTACTCTCGCCCTGTTACAACCTATTAAATTTACCGCGGTAACTATATACGCGGAGTCACTTGCTCTTCGAAAGAGAATTTTATGGTTGAACATATTTAATTGTACATACCAAGTGCGGCTCGAATGGTTGCGATACTTATTCCCGCCGTGCACTGATTCAAATATATAGCAATATACTTATTACATCACTAATTTTTCGATAATAAAATATATAGTTAAATAGTACGTTAACAGTACTGTTGCCGAGGTACCGAAAGTTTCTCAGCAAAATTACGGTTTACTCACCGCGGTTTAATGTCTCGACGCCGCTTCTAGAAATATCGTTCGTGTCCTTGTGGTCACCGCTTTGCTCGCGAACGTTCCCCCGCGTATTTTTCCTCGCACATTCGTTCGCGTCTCACCCAGTCATTATTTAACTTTAACAGTCTCCCAACTAATAATGAATAAAAACCCACTACTCACTAACAATTCCCTCAAAAAAAAAACTCAACAACAAATCAATTCAAAATTTTAACTCTCAATGCTAAGATATCACTTGCAAGTTAGTCGTGTGGACAGTTAATGGCGAGCATCCGACTTGCTAGAAATCTCTTCAAAAAATTTACTTCTTCTTCTTGCTGGTTTCACACAATATACACAGTTGTTACTCGTACCTCTTCTCATCTTGATTTTTATTGATTTTGATTTCCCTCAAATTTGGGAAATCAAGGCTAGGTCAGCTATTGTATGAGTCGCTAACTGTTATTGGTCCTATTACTATCCGTGTGCAAAATTTGAACGTCGTCATTTCGGCCATACTAAGCCCAGCGCGTATACCTATACGTATATATTGGTCAGCGTTGGAGTCGTTCCGCTGCTTCACCATTGGCAGCGGTTGTGTGCGCGCGGCAGCTTTCCGTGCGCACCTTCACATCATTTATTCGTTGTCGGATACTGCTCTCTTCTAGGCCTGTCATGAACGGTGCTTCTCTCTCTTTCCGAAACACACACATGCACCATCGGAGCCGCAGAAACAGGCGATCATCATTACACAGACGGCTCTCACTACCACTACTAACAGCTCTTCGCCCGTTTCCGCTGGTTCTACCTACCAGATTCTATTTATCGAATAACCATTGTATTCCTTTTGACGCGTCCGTTTGAAGAGTACATATTAAATTCGGATCTGGACGGTGTAAGTGTGGAGCCTAACTTAATAATTATTTTAACTCTTCGAATGCATTATTTTGTTTGTCTCTTCAGAATTATTTTACTTCTTTTTGACTAGTCTATTTATTGACTCAATTATTTTAGCAAAATCTTTGATAAACTTTCGGTACCAAGAATCTATCCCTATGAATCTACGTACTTGTTTTATTATTTTTGGTCTTGGATAATTCCGGATCGCTTCCATTTTCTCCGGGTCGATCATTAGGCCGTGTCCGGGTCGAACATAAATCCAAAAGCGATTCTACTTTTACATTTCCCAATTTAATTTGAAGGCAGTATTTAGGATACGCTACCGGTTTCACTACGCTCGGCACTTCTATTATTGATTGCTGGTCGGCTCCTGTTTTTACTTTGGCTAACTGTATTGTTTTTTCACTAGCTGTATCGGTTATTATTTTTACCTCGACCCTCGTTTCCTATTCGACACACATACTCTCACGTTCTGTAAAGACTCTATTATTTTACGTATTTAAGTCTGCTTCTAAATATTCCACGGTGAAAGGGTGCAGTTCTTTCTGCATTTCGAGATACGTTCTTTCTATTCGACTTCTATTTAACGATTGTACGCATTAGAAAATCCTCTACTTTTTCTGTCACGTTCCCGCTAAATGATATATTCCACGACGCGATTATTTTCGTAAGGTCGCGCGGCATTGCTCTTAGAATTTCTGAGATGAGTTGGACCGGAAACTCGTTATTTCTATGCGAATCTAATATTTGTTGCCTTCTCAAGTTTTCTATGCTGCATGGTTGCAGATCCCGATTTTCCGGACTATTTTGTATATAATCTCCTGGCAGCACAGCTTCCGCCTCATTTAATAAGTTATGAGTTATTCTATTTCTACTCGGATCTACTACTTCTTGCCATTTGTGGTCCCAAGCATACAGTTCTGCTTCTAATACCCATATTTTCCTTTTATCGGATGTTGTTACCTGTATGTAATTTTGGCCAGGTTTTGTCGCATTTCCAGTATTTCTGCTTCGAATGTTCGTACTATGCATTGCGCCTATCAACCTTCTTCTTAATTCGTATATATGTTTTATCATTATATCTCCTGACCTGTCTAATTCGTCTTTGTGGGACGTCGTGCGGAAGTCGTGCGGACGGAGCTAATAACTCTTTGACCTCTGTCACTTTTTTCTGCTCTTTTTTAATTGCTCCTAATCCCGCTAATAAATTACTATTCTCCTCCAGATCTACTTATCTATTCATATTACAATTGTGACCCGTATTTGTTTCCGGACTGAGTCCTACTCGTTTACGTATAATCTGTTTAAATTGTTTATCACTAAATTCTCGTTTTCTCAATTTTCAACAATTACTTCGGGGTCGTTAAAAACTCTGTTACGTACTTTTCTAGTAATCTTCCCTTGTATTCTTATCTATTGTTGGATCCTATATATTGCTTTCTATAAAAATACTCTCTGTTGTAACGAAATGAGGGCCATGTACCGGCGTAGGTTCGCACTATAGGCGACGCGCGCGCAGCAGGGTAGTTACCCAAAGTGAACGCGACTGGGGGCGCGGCGCTGGCCGCGCTGACGCCTCGAGCGCGTCACTATCGATTCGGAGTTCAATCCGCGCGCGTCAACGCCGATTAAGTTTAGCCGCCATCTTCCCACGTAAAAACGAGAGCACGCGGAGCGACCGGTTGCCGCGACGCCGCATTGCGAGTGGAGTGCGTACGCAGATATCTCCCCACTGTGCTGTGAGTGTGGAGGCGCACCCCACGAGCAGCCAGAGTAGAGTGGAGGAGAAGGAGAAGCGAAGCGGAGAAGGGCGAGACGAGAGGACGTGCTAGCGCCGGCTGCGAGGGAGATAGAGAGAGAAAGAGAGAGAGAGATAGACAGAGATAGAGCGATCGTCCTCGAGGCACATATAGATAAGGTAAAGGCTAGCCCGCGCGGTTAAAATCTTACAAACCACGAGCGGTGTACAGCGCTGCTCACCGTGGGCACCGCGCCCTAGAGTACACCGAGGTGCCGCGACACCAGGCGCGCGTGAGGGCAACGCGACCAGCGGCGAACGAGCTGGGCGCGCACCGTCGCTTGGTCTGCGTGATTGTTAATCCATTATTGTTAAATTCGTTGTTACTATTTGTTAATCGCTTTGTAGTATTAGTTAATTTATTGTTGAATATAGTTTATTTTGTTATTAAAAGTTAAACTCGCGTGAGTCAATTTTCGCCACGACCGAATTAGGCAAACGCGAAAAGCCGTTATATTGGCGCGTTGCGACAATTAGCTTTCCGCGCTTTTGCGCTCCTTCCAGATCACGAAAACCCGTGCGTCGAGGTGACTCCGCACGGAGCTGAATCCACCTGGGTTCAGCGAACTTTGCAGCAGGACGGCCAGAGCAGCGGCTGCAAGGCAGAAGCTCAGCGGCGTTACGCCGCTGGCTTACTCCAGGTAGGAGCAATAGTGGACGCCAGCACGTGTCGCGTGCTGCGCAAGCTAATGCACAACAGCAGCTCGGCCGACGGCTTATTAGTCACGGACAAATGTTATTAACAATTATTCCACCTGTTACACTGTATATCTACCCCGTAATCTGCGTTTAAACCGCTGTACTATTTCGCTAATCTTACCCGTAGTTTTTAATTCCAATTTACTGTCTGCTCGTCTAAACTGTTACAAAAAAATGTTAATCTAATCGCGGGTCAAGACAGTGTTTCCTATTTCGTACTCGGACAGAATGATTATTTTGTCTTTTCAGTTTGTTTATATATATAAAAATATATCTAAAAATCCTTCCAAGATGGCGGGAGGTCGGAAGCCACCTGACAAGAGTGCTTATTTTGCATGTCATAAACAAAAAGTTTCATCAACAGTGATTTGTATTATATGTGACGAAACTTATCATTATAGTTGCCTGACACAAAATCACAGGAATTATAAATTCATAAGTGATAGTCTCATAATTTGTCCAGAGCATAGCCAGATTAACATAACCTCTAAAATTGATAATGAAAAATTAAGTGAGTCAGCTAGATTGTTGATTGCACAGATAAAATTAAAAAAATCAGAAGAAATAAGGAATGAGTTACTGGCTGAAACAGCAAATAAGACCCATGATTTACATGAATCAAATATTAATGAAGATGAAAGTGAATTTCAATTTATGAAAACGAAAACATGTTATTGAAACAACTAGTCTGTGAATTAAAAGAAAAAACCGATTTATTGAAGGAAAAACTACAAGGAAATCAGAAAGAAAGTTATATCAAGAGGTTTTCATATGCTGATATGGTAAATTTACCAAAACCACAACAATAGAAAGTGCCTAAAATAACGGTTATAAAAAACAGTGACAGTGATATAGACATAAAGAAAAGTGTAATTGAATGTTTAACAACAGAAAAAAATATACTAACGAAAAACATCTACTTAAACAAAAAAGAAGAATTAGTAATAAGCTGTTTAAATAATGATAGTGTTGAGTTGACAGAAATCATGTTAACAGAAAATTTGGAAGGGAAATGCAATATTAAAATAGAGGAACTCAATAACCCTAAAATAAAAATTGTGAGAATTGATAACTACACTAATATGGAATTAGATGCTATTGAGAATGACATAAACTCAAGAAATTTTAGCAGTTTTGCAAGTAAAGAGCAAGTTTTGCACATGTACAAAAATAAATTCAACAACATGAGTACAGTTCTAATGGAAGTGCCTGCTGACATATATAAACATGTCAAGGAAAACAAGAGCAAAATTTGTGTTGGCTTTCAAGTTTGCAAAGTCTATGACTTAATTAATATTAGACCATGTAGTAACTGTGGTAGGAATGGTCACAGTGTAAAAAAGTGTACTTTTGATTCTAGGTGTCTTAAATGTGCTGGAATATACAAGACTAATGATTGTAGTAATAATATCAAAAAGTGCATTAATTGTGATTATAGCAATACAAAATACAATACAAATTTAGACAGCAATCATTTTGCTAATGACTTTAATCTGAGCAATATCTTGAAGAGAAAAATCAATAAATACATTGAGTCCACTGATTACCCGATGATACCTTCTTTACCATCGTTTAATACAGTTTATCATACGCAGAAGGTAACAAACAGGCAGATTGATACGACAGATGCAAAGGTAACAAGGAACCATACAAACCGGCAACAACACCAAGAACAACCGACTACTGTAAATCATCGACAACTAGATCAACAGATTTCTACAAACCAACATTTCTACAACAACAAGTATTACTGCAACAAAAGTCTCAACAACAAATTTCTGTACCGCAGGCAGAAAGGAGAAGTCAAAGAACAAAGAATGAAAAAGTAAAAGAACAAAATACGTCAAATAGTTAAAAATGGATTCTTTTGATTTCTTGGATAGATTACAAAAAAATTCAATACAGAAAGAGAAAACATGCAGTAATATTGATAATTTTAACAAAGTTATAAACAATAAAAATGATATAATTATTCATATAAACGTTAGGAGTATGAATGCTAATTTTGATAAAGTTAAAATATTATTTGAAAGTTTAATTAAAAATCCATCTGACATTATATGTACTGAAGCTTTTCAGCAAGTTAATTATAATTTATATGAGTTAAAAGGGTCAAACTATGAATATAAGTGTTACTATAATGATAGTAGGATAAATAAAAATGATGGAATTTTTGTTTTTGTTGATAATAATTTAGTACAGAATACTGAAGTTGTTGAATCTGGAAGGATCAAAATCATAAATACACGTATTAAAGTTAATGATGATAGTAGTCTCGAAATTTCAGCTGTTTATAGATCTCATGGTATACCAAAGAGTGAGTTCATTTTAGATGTAAATAAATACTTAATTAATAAGAGAAATGTTAAAAATCATTTAGTAATAGGAGATTTTAATATAGATTTACTAGAATGTGATAATTTGAGTCAAGAATTCCTATGTAATTTCTTGGAGAAAGGATATATCCCTGGTTTTGTTGGCATTACTAAGCCTTCTGTAGGCATATTTAAAGGATCTTGTATCGACAACATATTCATTAAAACTAATAGATTAAGTACAGTTACATACAAACTTAAACATTCTTTAACAGACCATTATCCAATTTTTATTGCTGTAGATAAGATGAAAACAGAATATAATGAACCAACAGTATTTTTAAACTATAAAAAATTAATAAACATTGCTAAGACAAAAAACTGGAGTAAATTTATGTCGATAAATGATCCTAATTTAGCTACTGATAATTTGTTGAGCGAAATTAAACAATGCATAGAATTAGCAAAAACAAAAAAAAAGATAAACTGATTAGAAGGAAAAATTGGATTACAGATGCTATATTAAAATTGAACGAAACAACATAATTATTGTAAAATTTATGGCAAATGGATGTAAATAATGAGCAACTTAAATCACAATACAAAACCTACGCTAAAATTTTAGATAAGGTAATTAAGGATGCTAAAATCAAATATGATAAAAACCTAGTTCAAAATAATTTAAATAACCCCAAAAAACTGTGAGAAATTATTAACTCAAAAATAGGAAAAAAAAACGAAATAGAAAGATACTATAAGTTATATAGAAGTTGACAATAACAAGATTACAGACAAAGTTGAAATAGCTAAAAATATGAATAAATTTTTTTAAATTTGAGCGAAAATATTGTTCAACCTACAAATGCTGAACTTAAATTACCTTATATGAATGCTAAATCCATCTTTCTTATGCCAACAAGTGCGAGCGAAATAATAAGCATAATTAATACATTGAAATTGAAAAGTGGTGGTGTTGACAAAATTAATGCTAGAACCTTGAAAGTATTATGGAATCATATTGCCGAACCTGTAACACATATATTTAATTCTTGTATTGAGAAAGCCATCTGGCCTGATGCACTAAAAAAGGCGGAAATTGTACCAATATATAAAACAGGTGATAAACATAATATCACTAATTATAGACCTATTTCACTAATATCTAATGTTGCGAAAATTTTTGAGAGAATTATTTATAATAGAATATATGATTTTGTTAAAAAAGATAATATAATATCTGAACATCAATTTGGATTCATGAAGAAAATAGGTACAAACAATGCTTTGAATTATATAACGAATATATTGTATAGTAATTTGAATAACAGTAAACCTATAATAGTAACTTTCCTTGATTTAGCAAAGGCGTTTGATACAGTGGACCATAAAATATTATTGGATAAATTATTCTGTATTGGAATTAGGGGACAGGCGCTTGATTTACTCTCAAATTATCTTAATAACAGATATCAAGCAGTTAAAATAGATGGTCATCAAAGTGATAACTTATTAATAAATACGGGAGTTCCTCAAGGTACGATTTTAGGACCTCTGCTTTTTATACTGTATATTAATGATATCTTGAAGGAAATCCCCCTGGAATCGATAATATCATATGCAGATGACATTGCAATAATAGCCACTGGAAATAATTGGAATGAAGCGCAAGAAAATATGAATACGTTTTTACAAGTAATATATAAGTGGTTAGCGGTAAATAAATTATCATTAAATGCTGATAAGACTGTATGCATGACGTATGGTAGCTATATCGATAGTGTACCTACACAAATAAATGTAAAGATACAGGATAGAAATATAAACAGAGTGGAAAACTACAAATATTTGGGAGTAGTTTTTGACTGCAATTTAAAGTGGGACAAACACATTCAATACATAATAAAGAAAACAAAATATCTAATATATATTAGTAGATAGGCTATAGGCATACTGGCTCACGCGGGTTCTGTATCACCCCCCTGCCCTCTCAAAGTGATCCAGAACCCGTTCGGATTCTAAATCACCCAGAATGATCCAGAATCCGAAATCGAGAGAGTGGGAGAGCTTCCCTTTCTCTCACGTGAACCAGAATGCCTATAGTGTTTTCTACTATTTTTTTTCTTTATTTTCTTTGCAAATGTTTACAGGAGTGATAGAATAATTTTATGAGTTTGACGGTGTGAAGTGCGCAGGCAGTCTTGTAGATGGCATTATGGTTTGTACATACTGTAACGCACTTGACTATACAGGTTTTTGACGGATAGCCGTATTTGAATCGTTGCAGCCATTTCTGTTTAAATTCACCCATGACAAAAATTTTGGTAGCATCGTGTAAAGAGTCACGGAGTAATGATCCAATTTATTAATAGGAATTTAAATTACTTTGGAACCATGTTTTCGATAACACACCCAGTGAGTGCCTTTATTTTTCATGTCATCCAAGTTAACAATAGCAGATTCATTACTCCATGGACCATCGGAAGGCAGATTAATTCTCATAAAAACACCTCGGAAATGTGGAATTTGCAACATACGAGCATATTTTAGAAGATCATAGTCAGTCAGTGGACGATTTGGCAAAGTTAAATCGAAGTTTTTTTTTTTAGTAACTTGACCATGACCAACATAAGGTTTCATAAATAATCCCATTCTAGTTTTATACGGTTTAAGATAGAGACCTTCGCCTAAAGCAATAGCTTCCATTGCCTTATTATGTATCTTACTTTCTTCGTGGTTTTTCTGTGCAGCTTTAGCATCATTTACTGCTTTAGCTATTCCTGCAGCTCCCCCTGCCAGAGCACCGGTCGCACTTAGTCCTGCGAACAGCGGTATGAGAAACGGAAGAACTCCACCAATTTTTGATGGAATTGGAAGAACACGTGGAATGATAACTTTCCTCTTACCACCAACTTTCTTAACAGCTTGACGTGCACCTTTCAAGGCGGATTGAATAACCTTGCGGGAACATTTACTTGGTGACATTGATTTTTTAGCAGCCGTCACTAACTTACTAAATTTTAGACCCATTCCAGTTATTCCTTTTAATTTCATAGCATTTGTAACAGCAAAACCATATGCTTTTTCACCAAGACTGGCATCCTTGGTTTTAACACGTTGCCAAGCTTTATCAGCGAGCTTCATGTCAGCTGCTTTACGATCACCATTTTTATCAGAATACACTATGTCATGTTCTTTGCATGCCTGATCAAGCGGATTAATTCCAGGATCACCTCTTTTCAATCATTTTTTCAATTTAGTTCCGGGACCACAGTATTGATATCCAGGAAGATGCATTTCAATCGGCAAGTTATTGATCACTTTATCAAGCAATCCATAACCTTTTGGTTGTTTCCGAGATTTATGTACGATCATCTCTCTTCGAGTGTTGTTTTATAACTAAAGATCAAAATATAAAACATGCGTTTATATTTCCACAGTTCAATATCAAACTAGACTTTGACACGTGAACATGGATTTTAGCGAGCAGAACGTCAAAGTCCCCGTCACAAACTTTGATTTCGGAAAACAGAAGAGAAGGAAGCGTCATGGAGAATTACTAACTGATACTATACGAGCAGTATTATGCGGGCCATCTAACTGTGGAAAAACAAATAGTTTATTGGCTCTAATTACACATCCCAATGGTGTTAGATTTGAAAATTTGTATGTATACTCTAAATCCTTGAATCAGCCAAAGTATCAATTTCTCGAAAAAGTTTTGGAACCGATAAAAGGTGTATCATATCTACCTTTTAGTGAGCATGAATCTGTAGTATCTCCAGATGAAGCCCGACCAAATTCAATTATGATTTTTGATGATGTGGCTTGTGAGAAGCAGGACAACGTCAGAGCATATTTCTGTATGGGAAGACATAAAAGTGTAGACAGCTTTTATCTATGTTAGTAATTTATCGTCAAGACGATGTTAATCTAAAACATATCTATGAAGATCATCTCAATACTGATTTAACTTTCAATGAATTTCGAAATCTTTGTTCTGAATGCTGGAAGAATGATAAGTATGTATTTGTTGTTATCGACAAAGATAGAGTGATGGATGATGGTAGATACAGAAAAGGATTTGACTGTTTTGCAATAAAAAAATAGTTATGATTCCGAAACTTACAGTTCAATTGTAGACAGCATCTCGTTAGCATGTCAGACTTCAAGAAAGAAAAGAATATTCTCAGTGAGCTCTTGCGAGCACGTGAGGCTATTAAACAAAAATACTCTTTATTGAAAAAGGAGAGAGAAGATTTTGAAAAAGTTATTGGTGATACATTGAAACCAGTCATTACACCACTCAAGAAGCTCGTCGATTCGAAAGTCGAAAGCTTGCCACCTTCTAATCACATTTTGAATATAGACAGCAACAGGAAACCGAGGAAGAAATTGAGATTCGATCGATCAAGTTATATAGTAAATGATATAAATGAGTCGGGTTCCGCATATGATGATGATGATGATGCAGATTTTTCTTCGATGGATGGCACAATGATGAATTCAACATTCAAATCTGCGCTTGAAGGAAATGAATGAAGTGACTTTTTATCAATCTTAAATGAAAGCCGCAGCAAAATCGATAAAATATACGCAGTACGGAACGTCAATGGAATGTATATGATTGGCGATTCAGAAATTCAATTTCATGATAAAATGGTAAAAGTGAGAGATAAAAGTTATCCTAAAAGTGGGGGTCTAATGGGATTACTCTTCAAGAAACAACCAGATGACAATCTTATAAGTTCAACAGATCGAAAAAATTATCGCAGCATCCTGGAAGCATCAAATGCTCATCGGAAAAGATACAGCAAAGATGAGAGTATACGCACTTCGAAGAGTAGAAAATATATGAATATCATAGGACCCATGTTCCGCAGCGATCGTAAAAATAAATCCACCACCGGAAGAGGCCTCTTACCTAAATATAAAATAGCAAAGAAAAATTCTTCTATATATCTAGTCTACTGGGATGATCCAAACGAGCTTATCGAGCGACTGCGATTATTAGTTGCGGAACGATTTGCTGGAAATAACAATGACGACAATGAAATAAAATCGATCATTGAGGAACTACGTGAAGCTGGATATATATATTGAAATGCATCTTTTCTTATAAGATCAGTAGCATCATGAGTCTCGACGTGTTCGGAAGGAAACTTGAGGGCAAGCAAGAAGCGAGTCGCGGTCCACCAGGCATTGGTTATAATCTTACATTAGATGGTAATTTTGATTTACAAAATAAAAGGTTATGTAACCTTGCTTATCCAAGACAGCCTAATGATACAATCACCTTGGAAGTGCTTCTGACAACTATAAGTAAAGAAGTTAGAAATCTAACTAACATAATGGCTGTAACGAAAGTTGACTTAGAGATTCCCATAAACACTGAATTAAATACAATCAATAAGGTTCTTTCCCATCTTAAAATTCGATTAGATAATCTTGAGACAAAATTGAAAGAATGCTTTGAAAAAAAAAAAAAATTCTGTCTCAATAAAAGTTTTTCTTAAACCTTAAACATATTATCAAAAAAAAAAATAAAAGGAGCGACAAAAAATAGCTGAAGAGTTGCATAAACCAGCTCGCCGCATCTACAAGCGAAGAAAATATGATATACGTGGAATAGATGAGACTTGGCAAGCTGATCTTGTAGAAATGATTCCATACGCCAACGAAAACAAAGGTTTTCGCTACTTACTTACTGTTATACATACATTTTCAAAGTATGCATGGGCTATACCAATCAAGTCAAAGAGTGGTAATTATGTAACTCTAGCTATGGAGTCAATACTGAAACAAGAACGCATGCGGACAAATCTACAAACTGACCAAGGAAAAGAATTTTACAATTCAAACTTTCTGAAACTCATGAACATGTACACGATAAACCTATACTCTTCACATAGTAATCTTCATGCAAGCATATGTAAGCGTTTTAATAGAACGTTAAAAAATGCAATGTGGATAGAGTTCAGCAAACAAGGGAGCTATAAATGGTGGGATATCCTGCCTTTGTTGGTGAAAGCTTACAATTCAAGAAAACATCGGACGATAGGAATTGAGCCTAAAAATGTTACGCAGGCAAATGAAAGAGAGGTCAAGAAACATTTTCCAAGTGAAAAGTTACCTTTGAAAAAACCGAAATTTAAAGTAGGAGATAAAGTGCGGATAAGTAAGATAAAACATGTTTTTGAAAAAGGTTATACATCAAATTGGTCTACTGAAATTTTTACAATATCACGAGTTGTAAAAACCAATCCGGTAACTTATCATGTCAAAGATTATTATGATAAACCCATCTCTGGCGGCTTTTATGAAACAGAAATTCAGAAAACTATGTATCCAGAAATTTATCTAATAGAAAAAGTTTTAAAGAAAAGTGGAAATCGTGCATATGTTAAATGGTTAGGCTTTAGTAATGAGCATAATAGTTGGATAGATAAAAAAAAATTATTTGATTTAGCCAAGATTTAACCAAAAATATTAATGTAAACGCAATAATGTAGGTACTAGTAAATAAGAAAGCAATCATATTATGTTATTGTATTTATTTATGTATTATTATATACAAGTTTTAATCTGAATAAAATAAGTATTTTAATCAAAGCAAGCTGCGTATTTCATTCAAATTTAAAGGAAGATCCACCCTGATATGTCACAAATAAATTCACTTTATTTGCAGTATTGGAGAGTCTGTCAAAAAACTCTTGATCTCTTAGGATGGCTGATGAAATCTTCTCTGGTAAAAAGATTTCAAAACTTTCGTCGAGTTCGGCTACGACCTTCGTACCGAATCTCGTCTTCACCTCCTTAAGTGCTGTCACCATGTACTGATGATCTTTTTCCAAGTCTGTTACTTTCTTCCGCGGCAAGAAGTCGCGTTCAGCAATCTTATTAAGTGTAGATAGATCCATTCTGGAAAAAGTAAAAAAATAAGAACTTCTAATAGAGAAAAGATTTGTTAGAGCAAAAAAAAAAAGAAAATTGGTGAGAATTAACTGTGAACTTACTTAGAAATTTAGTTGAGTCTTGGTTTCTTCCCGCAAGGATGATAATTCTCGAACTCTTCGATTGCTCGAATGTGCTTCTCGTCGTGGTCTGTCTGTTCATATAGTTCATTCCCCACCACAATTTCTGTCCTTTCCATTGCCTCCTGTAATATATCCCTTCTCTCTCCTCCCTCAGAGCGTATCCCCTCCATTGATGGATCCCAGTCATGCATAAACTCCTCTAACACATCATATTCAATTCTGATTTGTTCACCTTCGTTGTCATAAAGTGTCATCCCCTCTCGCCTTTCACCATTTTCATTAGCTGCATCACCCCCACTTCGTATTTCCCCCTATCTTTCATCATCTGCAACATCCATCCCCACTCGCGTTGCCCCACTTGCATTGGATACTTCAATATAATACCCCCTCTCCACTTCCATCCCTACCACTATTTCTTGTTTTTCAGCATCGTCCTCTATTCGAAGTGCAGCTTGCGCCATCTGCTCATCCATGATTCGAAAATGACCCCAAGGTAAAGTGAGGCAATAAGAATCTCTTATCATCGTGACGGCTAAGAGCAATTTTATTCTGTCTTTCTGTATGCACTATGTGCAATTTTGAACGAATGTTGCATTGATCACGTTTTACAATAATAAGATTCTGAAGACATCTTCTACAATCCTCGAAAGTTATTGTCTTCTTCACAACGCTGGATTTTATACCTTTGGCTTTTTTCACTGTCTCTCCTCCATCAACTAAAATACTGTACATTTTGCTTCGTAAACCTATAAATTCCATCATGATCTTGCCACAGCATTCGTCTTTCATTAATCCTGGGACTTTTTTATTGACACGTGGAATGTTATACTGATTATTCTCATCATAATCAAAAGTATCAAACCTGTGAATGTCTTCTTTCATTATTTTATACATATCAATGTCCTCAACTTCATATATCAAACTATCAGTATCTGTATAAAGAAGTTTACATTTTTCTCCTACTCGCTGTTTCATATACGAGTAATGGAAATCATAAACTAATGTCTTGGACAAATCAAGGATACAAAGACCAACGTATATCGGTTTCTTGATTGTGATACTTGTTCTCTTTAGCTGAATAGCAACTAAATTTTCATCAAAGATTGCACAGCTGTGAAAATATGGTTGAGCTATGTGTGCTTCTGCCCCATATCTGCCTGTGAATTTATTTACTAATCGTACATCAACACGAGACCGCTCTCGCTCGATGCACTTTCCATAGACAGCGTTAATTAATAATTTATAGAAGAGTTTTTCAAACTCATTCTTCGCTTGCTTTCTCTTCTCAGTATTTAATTCGACATAAGGTTTAAGCCAGGCCTTCTGCTCGAAACTCAGAATTCTATGCACCTGTTTCAAACGAAGTCCATTATCCAGCGCCTGTTTGAGTGTTCGATAGTGAATCACATACTTTTTCTTATCGTTCAGAGTAGTGAGAAGTTTGTTCTGCTTTGAGCCAGGTGGTGCACGGTGCTCTGCGCAGAAAGGGAAGTCTCGATGTTCATCATGTATTTCCTCAGAATACTCCAAATCTACTTCAGCAATGTAACCTATATCTGAATCTGGTGGTGTATTGAAGAAGCTTGGATTCGCCTCAAAGTCAATCCATTTGAATTTTTCAATTGGTAAACGCTGTACCATCGCCCACCCATACAGATTATTTATATCAAAATATAAGAGTGTCTTCGTTTTCTGTTTCTCGTCGTATGAAGAACCCATGGATGGATTGTTTGCCTTAGCATATCGATTACAACACTGGCTTATTCCTCCCCGAATGCCTGCTTCAATAAACATTAGCATGTCAATATCTGTAAGAAGCTCTAATTCCACCTTTGTCATTTTAAGAGCTGCTGAAAATGTTAACCCTGGAGTCGTGTAAAAGTGAGCAGGACATAAATCATAAGCTTTAAGAGATGTCTCTCGAAAACTTTCGAAAACGTCAGCCAATAGTAGAATATCTGTTTTTAAGTAAAGATCTGAATACTCTCCCAATGTTTTTATATTGAACTTATCCCAGACTCGAACAGCATGCTTGTAGTCTTCTTCAGCAATATGGGAATCTGTTAGTTTATTATAAAACTCATTCTTTTCTGGCAATTTTGTAGACGATAGCTTATCAAATGCGTCTACATAATCATATAGAAATATACCTTTCCGTCTGAGAAGATCTATCATTTCATCTGTGAATCCATCTGATCGAAACTCTTTCACCGCTATAGGCACGTTTTGTAGATATGATGCGAGCTTTTCCAATAATGATGGTAGAAAACGCCAAGAATCTATGAATCTAAAGCTCATGTCGCAGTCATCTATGTATTTCGTGAACGAAATATATTCCTCCTTATTATGAAGTATGAGACTAACTCGTCCTTTCATCAATGTAGAAGTAGCGATCTCTTTCAAAATGAAGTGAGTATCATAATTGAGGTTATGCAAAACAACGGGAATGAATCTTGAGTTCTTATAATTCAAATTACATGAATTGTGAGCTGCACCTCTGAAACTAAAGAGAAAAAAGAATTCTTTTTTTTTTTTTTCTTTGGGAATCACCAAAAATTAATTTTAAATATAACTAAACTAATAACATACCGTCCTGTAAAATGACAATGGTCTCGCACTGCAAGTTCTTCATCACGGATTGATTTTCGACATACATGACAAACATCTGACCTCTGGAAAGATAATTCTTCTAGAGCTGTGAGTTTCATTGGTTTAGGATTCTTGTAGAGATGATCTATCTTCTCACTTATTAATTTTAGTTCTCGAAAAAACCATTCTGCAGGTGTCTCTTGATCTCCAAATTTTTGCCTGTAAGATTTATAGACAGATAATCTGTCATCAAAGCTGCATTTTGTGTAGTAACCTATGCTGTATGCTTCATGTAGTTGAAAAGCATTCTCATTCTCAGTAGGCTTCAATAAACATTCAAAATCAGCATAAATAACGAAAGGAACTTTTTCTCTCTTTTTGTAATCTTCGAATTTGAGAATGTTGTTCTTTGAGTCTGGCAGATTGATTCGGCAATTATTCATATTTTTACAATGATTTTCATGAATTTCCAATCTTTTTTCATTATAGAAAACTTGTAAAGACCTTTCACAGTGGTATGATTTTCTATTAGCTTTAGACAGTTGAGAACCCAGAAGACGAGACATGCTTTTGATCCAAACGTAATGGTATTTAGGCATACTTTCATCACCATCAGCAAAATTATTTTCTTCATGCTGATCATTGTAAAAATCTTGAATGATAAGTAGATTTACATGTCTACCCTTCTTTTCTGGTTGATTATTATTTTCTGGTAGATTTACATGTTGATCTTCCTCTTCTGCTTGATTTTCTTGTTCAGCCTTCTTTTCTGACGTAACGTGACAAAGCGATACTTCAAATTTTGAACCATATTTTCTGAGCATGTATACATTTACTGAAATATTATTCAATTTTTCGAATTTTGAAATATCTTTCAGTTTTACTGGGAACTGTATATCACTAAAGATCAACTCGTTCTCATGTACACGATATTGATTAATTCTGTTGGAATTATATTTGCTGGGATATAATGCTGAAAGAATAGCATATTTGATACATTGATTTTCATTGTTATGAACATTAACACATGCTTTTTTGTTTTCTATAAACTTTGGGAGAGGAATATAAGAACTGCCCTTGAATGGAGAATATTTTTTCATATTTATACACAAACTTTTAATACTCTTCAATGTCCAGCCGGAATCCTTTTCCTGAAATTCTTCTAGTTGTGTAAGAATGGGCTCTTTGATATAGTCTTTAAACCATTCCTCTAAATTTGTTTACATGTATACTGTAGCACTTTGACTCGTGAAATATTTAATAGCGGTTGTTTCCTCTCCATTTTTCTGCATAGAAAATTCCGAGATAAAATCTGAATTTATTTTCACAGCATTGTATTCTTCTAAGCATTCTTGTGCCTTAACTTTGAAGAGCTTTTGTGCATCACTTAAGAAACTCAGAATGTCCATGTGTTTTATATTTACAACTACGCCAGTCTTGATTCGATTTTGGAATGCCGACTGCACGTCTCGCCACTCTACACTAGCTTCTGTTATCTCAGATTGTAGATTACCTCCTCGTTGAAGATGTTGTTCAAATTTAACTTGCACGCACGAAAGATGAGTCATGGAAGTTTGACATTTCTGTTTCTCTCCTCTTGTAAGTTTAGATTTTGCAATTTTTTCATTTAATTCTTTTATGGTTGAATTACACATGTCCAACCAATAATGAATATCGTTATTACTTGAATCATTTATACTTTGTAAAGTATCACGAAGAAGCTGAACAAGGCGTGCAAAAAGATCGATGGATGTCATATTTGCTTTTTTCTCACTGTGATAGCACTAGAATAGCACTAGAATAGCACTTCACAAATGTGTACGATAGTCAAGACTAAAACTCGTTGACCGCGATAGATGAACTGTGCTTGTCCAAGAAACTGCTTCCCTTTTTGTAGGCAATTTCGACGTAAATAGAGGTAGAAAATTCAAACAACTGACCAAGGATAAAATGAAGAGGAGGAAGATTTTCTTAGGTAGGGATGAATTTTCTTTCATTTGAACCAAGTAAAATAGTTCTTTTTGGGAAGAGGAGGGATATTTTCAGCGTTTCATCCCTCCAATCAAGAATAAACTTTCTTTTTTGAACGACCAATCCTAAAAGTGCATGAGGCGGAGTTTCTTGTTATAAAATCAGGATGAGAGAATTTTCCTATTCATTCTCGGAGTTCACTTCGTACTGAACTATCAACTACAGAGCTGTAAGATGGCTAGAACACGTGACTACGACTTGATGTTCAGAAATGCCACACTGCAATTTCAAGAAGAGAATGTTTATATTTGTGACATTCAAGGATTCCAAAGAATAGCAGAGGATTTTTTCATTTTCAAAGAAGTATGTTTTCTCAATTTAAAGAAAACTGCTTTACCGACTGCATACCTCTTTAAACCTCCTATGACATTGGAAGAACTGACAGCAGAAGAAAAATGTATGACTCACTGGGTGGAGAAGTATCATCATGGAATTGCATGGGACGCTGGAGATATTCCTTATCATCGTCTTCAACGAATTTTCCAAATTTGCTCGCAAGGGATTGAGAAATTATACGTTAAGGGAGAACAGAAAGTGCAATGGCTAAGAAATCTCATACCAAATGTGTAAGTGATATATAATATGACTCTACTTTCATACTTTTTTCATACATTTCATACTTTTTCATACTATTTTTATACTTTTTTCATACTTTTTCATACTTTTTCATATTTTTATCATACTTTTTCATACTTTTTTCATACTTTTTCATACTTTTTCATACTTTTTCATTACTTTTTCATACTTTTTCATACTTTTTCATACTTTTATCATACTTTTTCATACTTTTTTCATACTTTTTCATACTTTTTCATACTTTTTCATACTTTTTCATACTTTATCATACTTTTTCATACTTTTACTTTTCAATGCTCGTATTTCTTACGGTTTTGTTTTTATTTACAAATTAATTTCAAACGTTGAAGACTTTGGATGTCCATCACTAGAAACGTTATCGAGCGATAAGAATTACGTATGTTTTAATCACATTCTCTGCATTAGAAGGAAACCTATATGCGCTGTACATAACGTTATCTCAATACGAGCATGGCTACTAGATTATTTGGGTGCTAAATTTGGCCAATATGAAGTAGATATCATTTCTAAAAGGAATACATACTCATGTGTATATTGGAAATAAATTTTTATTAAATATTCTGTAAAAAAAAGAGAAGCTTGATGATTGAATAAAAAAAATTAAAAGAAAAATCATTTTACGATATTATTCTTTCACAAATATAAAATTAAAATATAATAGATAAATCTATAGCAAACATAGGGTATATGTGGGTCTTAATGCGGATATTTTACATTAATTAGAATAAAGCATTGTTCATCATATAGACAATATCGGAAAAAGGAAAATGGAGGAAATGACAAGGGGAATAAACGAAAACAAGTTGAAAAAATATTTTTTCTTTATATTCAAAAAAACACTTATTACATTAAAATTAATATATAATAAAATAATTATTTTTTACATATATATATACATTATTACATAATATCTATTCGATGAATGTCACATCTTCGACGATGCGAAGTTTTACTATTGATGGTCGCGGTGGTGGTGGTGGTGGATGTGATGGTAGTGATGGTGGTGGTGGTGCTACTGTTGCTGCTATCTTCGTTTTATCCTGCACTCGGCTGTGCATTCGCAGCCAATCTCGTTTCGCTTGCTTACTTTGAAGCGAAGCTTTGTCGTCCTTCACTTGATCTGAAAAAATAAAAATTGCAAAAAAAATAGTTTTAAAATATAATATAATATAAATATTAAAATAAAATGAAATTTTAAATTTTTGTATTTCTTACCAATCTTTGTCGACCTGGAAGGTGACTTCATCGTATGCAAATGGGGTGGCGTGGAAGGCGTTTTCGGCCTCGGCTGGTTTTCAGCTTCATCTATAAAAGAAAAGAAAAAAAAACAAATTATTAGATTATTATTTATTAAGGTAAAGTAGGTAGTACTTGGACACTTTTTGAAACGAAAATACGGAATCAGTGTGTGTAGAGCCGAAACTCAATATTTTTCCCAAACCTTTAATCTAATCGTTAATTCGGCATGTTTTACTATTATTAGTACAAGAAAAAATACGCTTACATACTTTTTTATATTAATAAAGTAAGTTTAAAAATTCAACTATACGTCACAGTAGTTGGACATCATATGCCAAGCTGGTCCCAGTACTTGAACATAGTTAGGACCCAGTAGTTGGACATATGAATTAAATGTGTCCAACTCCTGGGTTCAGAAAAAGCAGTGGACGTAAACTTGGACAATACATTCGGCATATTACAGTTCTCGACATAACCTCAAAATGTTATATTTACATTTATAACAAATTGAAGACGTAAATTAACATAATTTTGGTTAAATTATATACTACACATCATAAACTATCCGAATGAATGCCAACGAATACATATTTGTATCATCTTTATCAGTAATTACAATTTTTGTAACTGTCCAAGTACTGGTCACAATTTTCGGTTCGTCCAAGTACTGGGCACTTTACCTTATTTAAGTTTTACATAAAAAAAATGAATAAAAAAATAGTTACCTTCAGCTTTCCTCTTTCGCTCGTTGTTGCTGTTGCCGCTGTTGCTGCTTGGCGATGAAATTTTTGGAATCCGACCAACATCGTGTATATTTTTTCCTTTCGCCGCCTTTAAGCTGCCCCTTGAGCTCGAGCTAGAGCTGGAACTAGAGCTCGAGCTGGAACTCGAGCTGGAACTCGAGCTGGATCTCGAGCTCGACCTTGATCTCGGCGAGCGAGCAACCGGTGCGCTCTCTTGAGGTATTATTCCCTCGTATAACTGTTGCATAGCAGCAACAGGGGGTAGTGGTGGTACTGAAAAATAAATAAACATTTAACATAATATTATTTTAATTATTATTAATAAAATTCTATATAATGTTACTTACATGAATGTATCGCATCCATTGCCCATAACACATGGTCAAGCATCATGAGCAATGTGGGCCCGTTAGAAATAAGCCACCGGATACGATCCCGCATCATTTGCAAATTCGTCTTGCTATTTGAAGCCATTTCGAATTTATCTTTCAAATTTCAAGTTGATATATTTTTTGAAATTTGAAAGTTTACTGACTGACCCTAGTTTGCGCCCTAAAATTTATATCGTCAGTAGAGCTTACCCCTTCTTTCACTTATTTAAGAAATTCTGCGATTGGTTAAAAATTCTCCTCCCTTAATTAGAAAAACGCCTGCCTTGCAGAAATTTTCCTCCCAGAATTTTCTTAAGAACTACCTCCCTGTCGGTCACATCCACGCCTACACATTTTTTTTTCGTGAAAGTTTCTACAATCTTGATGACGAGAAAGTGCATCTCTAGAAGCTGGCGTCAAAGTTGTTGGGAAAAGTGCGACCTGCACGAAGTCCTTCAACGTGTAGCAAGCCTTGCTGTAATAAATCGTTTCTCGCCGAAAAACTGGCAGCGTATAGGCTTAAAAAAAAAGCAAGCGTGCGCGCAGTAAGCCTTTCTCTAAGGGTCGTGTATTGTTGGAGACAATTTACTACTAGCCGCGCAAGGACCTTCAACATGCGCTATGCCTTACTGTAATAAATCGTTTCTCGCCGAAAAACTGTCAGTGTTTTAGCTCGAAAATTGACTTTTCGAATCCATGCGCACAGTATGCCTTTCTCAAAAGGTTGTTTATTGCTGGGAAAAGTGCCACCTGGGGCCTTATTCCATAAGCGTGTTTTGCGACACAGAAAAGACAGCCGATACACTACTCAGACGATCAAATTCATGCCAATGCGCATGCGCAAGCCGATGTTTTTATCTCTTATGATAAGTTTTAGGGCAGATTGCCATGACCTCGACGAGTGAGACAGAATTTGAAGATGAGAGAGCATAATATCATTCACCATTCACTTATCTCACTCAAGTCCTACGACGAATTCTAAATCACGTTATAGAGACACACATTACAAAGACATAAAGAGCGTATGTCATGAAACCAATAGACCACATCAATATACACACGCATTGAACGTATTAAAATAGAAGTTATGCAAGTCCTCAAAAATTTGAATTTGAATTAAAAATAAAATTTTAAAATTATGTTTAAGATCATTTCTTACATTTGTTTAACTATAAAATTTTTAAAAAATGGACTGTTATTCTGCAATAATATAATAATATAAAAATAATGATTTTAATATATTTTAAATAATATAAATATTTTGTACAAAAAGAATAATTATATAAAAATAAAAATAATAGTATTACAATGATATATCTGTGGGTTCCCAGAAAAACGACTTAAATACACTTTTTATGATTTTGAGATATTAAGGCTTAAAGTTTTTATTTTCCATTTAATTTTTTTGTATACCTTTTTTATTGTTTCTAGTTTTATCTGAAAATATACTATGTAAGGGTACCAAAATCGCATGACTCAATTTTCAAAACAATGGATTTCTTTTTCTGGGCACCCATAGATATAATACAATTATTTTGATCTTACGAACATAGCTAATTTTAAATTATGTATTATTATTATTAACGTGCGACCTAACCTCTATATCTGCACTTGACTTATGCCCACATGATTATTATTACCTAAACTAAAAACATGCGTCCAAGCATGTGTGCATGCGTACCGCTTCGTACCTACTTGTGTCATTATTAAGCTGTGTCACTGCTTACTGTCTTTTTGTCTCGCAAAACACGCTTATGGAATAAGGCCCCTGCGCGAAGTCCTTCAACCTGTACCAAGCCTTGCTGTAATAAATCTTTTCTCACCGAAAAGCTGACAGCGTATAGGCCTAAAAAAAAGCATGCGTGCGCGCAGTAAGCCTTTCTCTAACGGTCGTGTATTGTTGGGGACAATTTACTACTACCTGCACAAGGACCTTTAACACACGCTATGCCTTACTGTAGTATAGCGTGTATTACGGAGAAAAACTGACAGTGTTTTGGCTCGAAAATAGACTTTTCGAATGTATGCGCGCAGTATGCCTTCCTCAAAAGGTTATTTATTGCTGGAAAGTAATTTACTACTACCTGCGCGAGGACCTTCAAATTTGCGCCATGCCTTACTGTAACAAATTCGTTTCTAGCGGAAAAAAAATAGCAGCGTATCAGCCTGAAGAAAAATAAATTTCCGAATGCCTCCGCACAGTAAGTTCTCGAAGGCTATCTGCGCGCATCTACAGCGCATACCTGCGACGAAGACGTGTATTGCTAGCAAAGTCAGTGAGTAACGTTCCATCTATTTTTAAAAGCAGAGGAAAGAAAGGCTGACCCTTTCTTTTCATTCTTTTCGGCTACTTTCCATTTCCTACGCATGCCATCTGTTTCTTCGAAAAGAGGAGCAAAGAGGCTGCTCTTTTCCCTCTCTTCGGATGGGAGTAAAACGCTTACGTATTCGGGCCTACAGAGTGGGGATAGAAAAAATCACATACGAATTCTAGATCACATTAAAAGGGGACATTTCAGAGGCGGGGCTTAAAACACACACAATACGAATCCGGTAAAAATTGGAGAAGGGACCAGACATAGGCCTTATACGCACTACAGATTCTGTATCACTTTGAGAGGGGGTAAATCCATTGGAGGGGCTTAAAACATACAATACGAATGCTCAAAAATTGGAGAAGGGACCAGGCATAGGCCTTATACACACGACCGATTCTGTATCACTTTGAGAGGGGGTAAATCCAGGGGAGGGGCTTAAAACATACAATACGAATGCTCAAAAATTGGAGAAGGGGACAAACAGGGATAGGCCTTATACACACGACCGATTCTGTATCACTTTGGCAGGGCAGGGGGTGATACAGAACCCGCGTGAGCCAGTATGCCTACAGCCTATCTATTTATATTTTTTATAAAATTGGTAAATCAATGTCTACAGAAACGCTTAGATTGATTTATTACGCATTCTTTCATAGTTTAATAAACTATGGCATCATAGCTTGGGGTGGAGCATATAAAAATGCTTGTAATTTAGTGCAAAATTTACAAAAAAAAATTCTAAAAATCATCAATAAAAATAACTTTATCATACAAGACATTCCTTTTAACTTAGAACAATTGTTTACATTCGAAGCACTTAAATTTCACTACTATGACCTTAAAATGAAATACCTCACTTCGTCTAGTATTACGAGAAACAAAAACCTAAATATACCTGCAAATATGAAAAGAATTAGTGATAAGAATTGTTATAATAAAGCAATTAGAACTTTTAACGCTCTACCAAACGAGCTGAAGGTTTTAAATATTAATAGTGTCTCACAAAAAAAATTACTAAAAATTGGGTTAACGCAAACTGTTAAATATATTGAAACAAACCAAATTATAGTGATTAAGAAACCTGATATAGTTTTTTAAGATGAAAAGTTTTATATGTATATATGCTGTTAAAGGTAGATAATGAAATGTATGTAATTAGTTTTAGTTTATAGTATTTAGTTTTAAAGTTTAGTATTAAGCTTTTTTTATCTAGATATATCTAGTTTATTTAAGTGTTTTTGTAAGTCCAGTGTCTGCGAATAGATAACTTTGTTTATCTCTGCGGAGTTTCGGGAGTATGTAAATACACTATGTAAACTATTCTGGTGTAAATAAATAAATAAATAAATAAAAAAAAACTATTTTCTATGTCGGCTTTTTTAATCACTTTGCAATGTTTACAAATGTGTATTTAAATTAAAAAAAATTTCCGTGTCAGCTTCGTTAATTAAAATATACGCGAAATATCCTGTAATATTGTTATATGACATATCGCATGGAAATATTATAGCAATATTCCTGCAAATTTACAGAATGATATTTCTCAATGCATCTCACATTAAGGGGTAACACCGCTGTAGTGATTTCAAAAAATCGATTTTTTTATTGGCTTAAAACGTGCTTTGAACCTTCTAAAATAGGGTACAAAAGGTCCCATCCAGAAAAAAAAAATTTATTTTGAAATTTCGGGACATATACCGATCGTCTTTGGCCCCTCCGAAACGGCCGATCGCTTACCTGCGAGAGGTATGTACCTGATTAGAAGGACCGCCTTATGGCTTGACTATTGTTTGCAAACTTCCATAATGCTCCTATAGATGTCGATCTTTAGCTATTATGAGTCAGTTAGGCTAGTTTCAAAACAAAGTACGTTAATGTAGCGTCTGTATATCGTAAGAAAACGACGCTCTTTTGTTTTCGCTTTCGAAACTATATTTTTGTGAAAGTTTTAACTATTTATTATTACGTTGAGCAGAATGGAAAAAGAAAAAGTGTACGTAGGAAGAAAAGGCACGAAAAAGAATACCCAACACGTCATCGGAGCCGTAAATCAGCGCATCGTCCGATGAATCGATACGAAGCTGAAGGTGATTACAGTGCCGTCAGTGCATCGGCAAAAAAGCTAAAGACATCCGAGGACGATTTCGATGTAAATTATATATTTGGATAACGAATCATTAACTTTTTGGCAGTATTTTCTGCAATTTCTAAGCATGTGAAGTGTAAAACGTGCGGGTCTAATATAACTTTTCATGAAAGAAGTTCTCGGGGCTTGGGCTTCAAAATTGTGATTGTTTGCCCAAAGTGTCCAGAAATTGTTTTACCTAACAGTAAATTTATAAAAAATACATATGAAATTAATTGTCGGATGGTGTTAATAATGCGACTGATAGGAGTAGGACTGAATGGAATGATGAAATTTTGTGCGTTTATGGAATTACCACGTCCTGTTTTCCAATCTTTCTACGATAAAATAGTGAATCTCATTTGAATAGCAATAATAAACAGTTCGTGATAACAGTATGAAGCAAGCTGGACAAGAGGAGAGACGAAAGAGCGAAGAAAATGGTCAATCTCAAGGGATTACCGTTTCAGGAGATGGTTCTTGGTGGAAACGAGGGTATTCGTCGCTTTTTGGAGTTGTATCTTTGATTGGATGGCTTACTGGAAAAATCGTCGGTTTGACTATAACATGTAAAATTGCGAGCACTGGAAAAATAAAACAGAAACATCTGAATACGAAAAATGGTATGCACACGCCGATTTATGTCAAGCAAATCATGAAGGTTCATCTGGTAAAATGGAGGTAGATGCTGTTATTCAAATGTTTTCTCGTTCCGACAGTTTCCACGGCCTAAAGTATGTGAATTATATTGATAATGGTGACAGCAAGACTTTCAAAGGCATACTGGATTCTAAACCGTACACTAATTTTGAAGTACAAAAAAATGAGTGCATCGATCATGTACAGAAAAGAATGGGAACGCGTCTTCGAAATCTAATTGATTGATAAATTAACAATTTATTATGGTTTGGCAATACGGAGGAATCCAAATTACATAGAGAAAATGAGGAATGAAATCTGAGACACTCTGTATCATAAATATCGACCGACGACAATCCTCAGCACGATAATTGTTCAGATTCCTGATGTGCTTGGAAAATCGTACAAGCTGAAGGTTCTTTGCACACGTTTCATCATGAACCGCCACTTCCTGAAGAAGTTTCCGAAACCATTGAGCCTGTTTATAGAGAGTTGGGTCGAGATGAGTTACTGCACCGTTGCTTAGGAGGTTATACTTAGAACAGCAACGAAAGTTTCAATGCCACCGTTTGGAACTTGGCTCCGAAATCGTACTCGAGTGGCAAGAAAGTTCTGGATATTGCCACTGATATTGCAGTGTGAAAATTTGAGATGATTAGTAATATGGAGAAGAATATTCAATAATATTTTTGAGTCTTAATACTTTTCTGCATTCGATAAAAAAATTATTTTGTCAACTAATCAGTTTTCTATATCGCACGATAACTTGAGTAAAACGGCATTATTCTCTTTGAACATTTCTAGAAAGGTAGCTTTTAACCATCTCTTGGCTACGTTCATGGACCAGATCATATGGACTTTTATTTTTCAAAATCTTTGAGGTTATGTTTTAAAAGATAGGGATTTTGATCGTTTATATCTCGAGAACGGAGCGGACATTTTTTGCCAACTGGGGCTCATTTCTTTCGTTTTTTAATGACCATTCGGAATTAAAAAGAAATTTTAAGATTCGTTGACTCATTTTTGTTTTATAATGATTTTTTAATTTTCAGATATTCTGAAATCAATGAGGTAAATTATTTTGGTATGTTAGAAATAATATGATCAACTCACAAGACTATCAGGGATGCGGTTCCCAAAATTTTCTGAAACTTTCAGCGTCATTCACTGGTAGCTAGAAATGAAGCGTAGCACCGGTAATTTTTGTTAACAAACCCTTTTTCGTAAGAAATTTTATTGAACAACTTAATTCGAGTCAAATAGTACGTTTTTTTTGTGCGCAACGGAGGTAAAATTTATAATGCCGACTAGCAGAGAACGTTTGTAACCAACAAAAAGTATTTTAGCCTACAGAACGAGACTCACGCAAGAAGATACTGCTCGGATTTATAAATACATGCACTCTGGTGCATTACTCATCACTAGAAGAATACGGATACTATTTAACTAATGACAAAAAGTAAAATCACGACAGTCATTCTCATATAAAAGGAAAGAATATCAAAGCGTCTATGACATCTATAGTCTGAGACTCTCTCGCGCTATCTCGCTCTGCAGTGGTAAACATCGGGCATTGGAGCATACACCATGGAGGGTCTATTCATAGCTTTCAACTGATCCCAAACATTATACTGAGCTAATGTCAGCTAGAGAACAAGAGAAAAATATTGCATCTTCCAAGGTATGTGAAGAATCATTGAATATTATTTTCATTTTAAAGTTCATACACCTACAACATCAGTGCGTGCAGTAGGCGGGGCCATCTCATTTGAAGTGCATTAATTATCGTTAGAGGATGCACAAGTTCTATCGCTTTCGCTGTCCTATGCTAGATAGCTTCAGGCACACAAGAATACAAGAACCTACCTCCAACAAACTCTGCGCTTTTCGGAGGTAGATCAAGAATAGAAGAAGCAACCTATTTTTCCAATCACCTGAATAGCTACAACAGAAAATTCGGCGCTTGACGAAGAGTTCTGACCAAATAAGATGTTAAGCTTGGGATGATTTTTTTATATAGAAAGCATCTGCACCAATCACCAGGGAGTCTCTAAATTACAAGTTTTGTATGGAAGGCCGAAGCTCTCTGCTCGTCAACCTCGCGATTTTGATTTTCGTTCGCTCTTCATTTTTTTACTCGCATATAGTTACGATAATAGTTCACTATATTTTGCTCGATTCTTAATTTTTTGTTTTATTAAAGCGAAACTCAGATTGTTAAAATTTTGAATAAATAAAAAAATCATTTACGGTACAAGTAATATATTTTGTGCGTGTTTGCGTCAAGGAGGTAATCTGCACCCCCCCCCCCCCCCTCTCTCTCACTCTCTCTCTCTCGCTCTCCCTCTCTCTCTCTCTCTCTCTCTCTCTCTCTCTCTCTCTCTCTCTCTCTCTCTCTCTCTCTCTCTCTCTCTTTTGTATTCCAACGGAGGACATTCTGGACTATTAAGGTAATGTGGTATATTTCTTTTTCTTGGGAAACTCAGTAATAATTTCAGCTGGGATTTTAATCTAGTTTGCGTTCAGTAAAATATATTTTTTGTTCAATCATGTTTTCCTCGTCTTTTCTTTAGGTCTTATAAATGTTCACAGCCTGCAATAATTTTATTATCTCTCATGCATTTTTATCCGAGTAGTTTTATATTAATATTTATGACGCGGAACGGTCATCCATTTTATTAAGCATTTCCGCGATATTAATTGTACTACCTTTCCAAACAGTCCTCTTACGCTGTTTACATTTTTATGATCGCGGGGGAGACTAAAGCAGCCATACAAAGGGAAGGAAACGTAAGTGTTCTCTATCCATAATTCTGCGCGCTCTTTAATTAATAAACAAACGTTGTGATCCGTTAGTTTAGTCTTCTAGTCGGGAGGTAACAGGTGTTTATGATACCTCTTGTGATGCATCGGTGCGGGAAGGAAGAAAAACAATAAATTTTCGTTTAAATGTGCATTGCATTGTATTAAGAACTTTTTTAGAGTTATAACGAGCACCTGCTCGTAAATCGAATACACGAGGAATTCGCGCCACCGCGAATTAGACGAACAAAACCGCGCGCGCAAACATGGCGGTACGATACTGTCCCAGCGTGGTTTTGGGGACGTAGAAGGGTGCCACCGGAAAGAAAGTGAGATGAGTAGAGTCACGAAAAGATGGAAAAGTGCTTGAAAACTCATGTATTCCTTCATATAAAACTCTAAAATTTAAACTCATATTTCAATAATTACATTACAAAAAATCTTAATTTTATTAGTCCACGCCATAAAATTTTGTTCATTTTCAAAAAAATTAGTGATCAATAATGGTCATTGGATCACGGTAACTGACTATCTTCAGGTGCTGTATGTAGCACTTTATAAAAATGTATCCGCATATTTACACCTAAAATAACTTGAATATTCTTGAATAAAATTTCGAATATTTATTTATCTAAAAAAAATAAATAAATATGGACAAAATAAATTAGAAACGGAAGTGAATAAACGAACATAAAGTGCATGTTAAAATTAAATAGTGAAATTCTAAAAGTAAAAGTGTGCCCTTACCAAAAGTGATATTTTCGTTCGTTAAATGATATAGTCAAAATTGAATTATTTAAGAAGTGAAAATATTTGTTTTAAAATGATTACGAGTAAAAAATATTAACAAATTTTGTATCTTAAGAAGTGTAAAATGTATGTTCGTGAAGTAACTATGCGTATACAGTATTGGTAATTTACGTATATTAAGAACTGAAAAATTTTTGCCATATAAAAAAGTAAAAATCATATTATTTAAGGAGTGAAAATGTTTGTTTTAAAATGATTTAGAGTGTAAAAAGGTGACAAACTGTGTTATTTAAAGAGTGTATATATGCTTTTGTAGTGCTTTTCTGTGCTTTTATAGTGATTAGGAGTATTAGATAGTGAAATATCACGTTAATTTATTTGTTATTATTTGAGAAAAATATTTGTTTATTAAGTTATTACAAGTGCTACCAATTTAAAATCGCTTTAATCGTGAAGTAAAAATCATTTTTTATTCAGTGATATCTAGTGCAATTCTCTTTCTGACGGACCATCCGAGAAGCAGTCAATATGTTTTTGTGTGAATAACTTGAAGAAAAAATGGCATTTGAGTGTAATATTTAACAGTGAATAATAAAACGGGTAAGAGCTTAAAAATATGAGGGTCGTGTTAAACAAAATTTTGACAATTTTTAACTAAAACTAAATTTTTAATTATTAGTTTGGGTTAATTTTTTTTTCCAAGTAAAAAATAATGGAGAACCCAGCGTTACAATTTATTGTGTCAAGAATTACGTAAACGCCTTAAAATTCAATTCTTTTTTATGTTATACAAGTAAAATTTATTTCAGTACCATGACTATTTTTATTAATATCTAATTTTTCTAGTAAATATTATAGAGCTCCTTTTTATGGTGCTGAGTCTTAACTTTCATTAACTTACTAGTAAATTAGTTAGAAAAACTTGTGTCAAGAAGCTTCATATACTATACTTCAAAATTATAGATTAAAACTTAGTGAAATATTACAAATGTGTTTTTTAAGTATCTTCTATGCATAATATTTAAAAGCCGATCGTGTGTTTTCCGGTAACTTTTATATTTTTGTGAATTTGAGTCTAAAAGTAAGGCTGCGCTCAATATTGCCGTGTAAACTTTTTAATAAAAGTTTATAATCATAAGTGATTTAAAGTAAAATTTACATTTGCCTAGGTATCGATTTAATAATTTTTACTCTTAAAGTACAAAACACTGGTATTCAATTTATATTAACGACATTTTTGTGTGAGTGATTTTTTTCACTCCTATTTGTACAGGTTTCAAGTGGTTTGATAGATAAAATAGCATAAAAAAAATTTACTGGTGAATATTCTTGTGCATATAAAACTTGTATAAAAATCAAAGAACCGTTCATTTTTTGCACATTCCCGTTCTAAAAATTTCAGTATATCGCGCAAGAACTGAAAAACTTACATCATTGTAAAGTGGATATTCAAAACTTTTGTTATCTCTTTGTAAATGGATTTCATGTTTATCAAATAAGAGTTTTCATTAAATTTGCTATAAAACTTTCAAACTTTAAAACTTTTTAATTTTACTAGACACTAAAATTGGTTGATCTTGAAATAAATTTAAAGATCAGATTGCACACTTTGTGAACAAATTGAATAACTTAAAGGAATAGTCAAATTTATAAGTGAACATACATTGTTTTTATTTTTATACTACAAGATTCTTTTAACTATCGGTAGACTGATTATCAAATAAGAAAGATAGTGATATTTTTAATAGTAACACCTGTTGAATCTCAATTTAAAACAAATTATAGGTCTATTATATTGCAAGTCTTATTATATTTGCATACATTTTCTTTTGCACATTCAACCAAATTGTTAAATTATTATTGATAATAGTTCAAACTATATATTACGGAATCTTTATATTTATTAACCGAATACTTTTAGTTTTGGTGAACATCAATAAATGAATAAAAATAAATAAATACAAGTTTAAATGAGTAGTACTACAAATTCTTATAATGAAATCTTCATGTATATTGATCGATTACTCTTAAACTAATACATTTACATATAAATGAATATAAATTGATAAATAATAGTTCAAAGTATTATTACGAAATTTGTATATATCTACCTATATATAGTTAATTCACTAACTCTACCACCCAGCCCCCCTCATCCCCCTCGCCCCCCCCTCGACCCCCCAGCAGCCCCCCTCAGCCCCTCCCCTTACAATATCTTCTCAAAATTACGTTAAATTTTACTTTTTTTACGTTATTTTTCACATTTATAGACTTCCACATGCACCCCCTCTTCCCCTCATTTGACCCCCCTCACCCCTCCTCATCCCCCTCTTCCCCTCCTCATGCCCCCCTACACCCCCCTCATTGTATTTAGTTTTATATAATGTTTTTAAAAAATCTTTCATAATGATTAAAAGGAAACTATCCAGACTTATAAATAGATAGAAACGATCTTTCAGGTAAATAGAGAAATTGATAAATAGATAGCTGCGTTTTTTTGTGTTATATGGAGTGGTTACATTATTTGAAAAACATTTAAAAACTTAAATTCAATTCAGTTAAATTGTTTTAGGTTTTCAAGACAATTTTTTATTGACAAAGTTTTCAATTATCAATCCAATTTTTTTGTAAAATAACATTTAAATAAAAGTTTCTTCTAATTTTTTCCACACAACCCAGGAGGTAAATAGATGTGTGCGTTGATTTTTTGTTTTGATTAATTTAATAATAATCATATGTAATAATGTACTGATAAATAAATGTAATTTTTTGACATGTTAAATTTATACATAGTTCTCATGATTATTAAACCGTGGTAATCATAGCCAGTAGCCCTACACAACCACGTGGAGACAGAGCCTCTTTCCCGTCTCTATTAAAAACATTAAGTTAGTAATCATTAAGAAAATTTATATAATATTTAACTGAGACTACTTTTTAAAGCATCGTTCTGATTTCAAACTTATTAATTTTTAATAGAGATTGCCCTTCTGCCTCCTTCCTACATCCGATATGTATACTCAATAGAAAAATAGTATATTATGCACCTAGGGAATAAAGTGAGCCAGTAAATGCCTGCGTGTGGTTTGACGCCCGAGCGGAGCAAGGGCGTCATACACGCTGGCAATCGCTGGCTCACTTTATCACGCGTGCAATATACAATTTTTTAACATATCTACCAGAAAGTTCGTACTCGTTCACCGCCGAAAAGGGAAAATAGTGCTACATATGAACTCCCTAACCTCACTCTAGTCCCCGCCACGCCGCGGGGTAGGTATTTAATGTAGCGCTTTATTCCCGACTCGGCGGGCGATAAAGTACGTACTTTATGGCTGGGTGTGTTAAAAAATTTTATAAAACATTATTGAAAATGCAAAATATATTTCTATACGTCATTTATAACATGCTCTATTAAAATTTTTTTTAATGAGTATACAAAATAAAGTAATCATATACATCTATGCTTAAAAGATAAAAAAGTAATTTATTTTTATTAAATAGTTTTAATTAAAAAAAAAGTATACAATAACAGTTATTTATATTTTTATATTTTTTTCTTTTTAATAAAATTTAATAAAATGTTTTTTTATATTTTAAGATTATGATTATAAAATATTACTACACCATGCCTTGAAATAATATTAAATAATTACGTTATTAATTATATGATTACTTTTATGGTTGGCTAATGTGCGTTGATTATTTTACGAAATTTTTATTTTTTTTTTAATTAGTAGTTATATTTTTTTTTCTATTTTACTAAACATAACTTAGAATATGAAACAATGAAATTTTGAAGTGGAAATATGGCTTAATCGAAATAAGTTATTAACCAAATTTTATAACCCATAAAATGCACGCAATATTTGTAACGTATTTATAATAATTTTCAATATTTAATGAAAGATAATAATGTAAAATTTGATCATTATTTTATATCTTTAACATTAATCTAAATTCAGAAACCTGCGACTATATATAATATGGTACGTTTTCCCAGTATTTCTAAATCACTTTCCCAAAAAATTTTAAATTTCATTATCTAATTCATTTAAATATAAATTTTTATTTATAGAATGTAAATAATTTTCATACCATATGTAATTTAGTCATTGATGAAAAACTTTTATTTATAGAATGTAAATAATTTTCATACCATATGTAATTTAGTCAAGTAATATTGTGTTGAAATTGTATATCCGTATTGGTGACGTTTGCATAATACGTTTACTTACCTAAATAAATTTTGTAGCATTCCTTACTTTTCTACATCTACTTTAACCTGTAATTAAGCAATATAATCTAAAATAAAGATTCGAATTGCTTTTAATAAAAAAAAAAAAAAAAAAACCTGTAATTATTATAAGTGAAAATTTTATAATCACGTTAATTTATTAAAATACATCTTTCGTGTAATTATTTCCTTCTAACTTAATTAATGTACCATATCATTTCAACGTTATACAAACTTGATCTAATAAAACTATAATTTAACTCTTGAAAATAGAAAATATATATGTCTAATGGTTATCCTGAATATAAACGAAGAAATAATATTTCTGATAATTATACATACAAACTCAAACAAAATAATAAAATTATTCCAGTAGACAATTCTATGGTAGTACCTTACAACAGTTATTTACTAAAGAAATATAAATGTCATATAAATGTAAAGTATTGTGCATCCATTCAAAGTATAAAATACATTTTCGATTATATTCATAAAGGTAGCGATAGAGTATATTTAAAACTGCAAAAAGTTAATAATACTAATGAAGTAAATTCAGAAATTTATGATGTAATTTCACAATTCATAGATGGTAGATATTTAAGTCAAATGGGAGCAGCTTGACGAATACAAGAATTGCCTTTATGTAGCCGAAGTCATACCGTATTACGTTTAGCTCTTCATACAGAGAATCAGCAAAAAATTATTTATGAAGAAACTAAAGAAAGTCAAGCTTTACAGAATAATGAAACAACATTAACAGCTTGGTTTAAATTAAATACAACATATGATTTTGCTAGATAAATTAAATATATCAATATACCTAAATTTTACACTTTTAATTTAAAAACTAAATTGTGGGTGAAAAGAAAATATATTAAAAAAAATTATGCAATTGGCAGACTAAATGTTGTTTCTCCAAAAAATAGTGAACGGTTTTTTCTAAAATTAATATTAAATAGAATAAAAGATGCAATTTCATTCCAAGAATTACGAACATACAACAACACAACATATAATACATATAAAGAAACTGCTATAAATATGGGACTGGTGGAACATGATTCATAAATTTATAATATTTTTGAAGAAGCTTGCAATATAATGTTGCCATTTCAACTACGTAAATTTTTCGCATGGTTTATATTATCTGAAAATATTCAAGCTAATTCTATTCGGGAAAAATTTAAACATTTTTTTATAGTAGACTATAAAGAAAACAAAGAAAATAAAGCATTATGTCACATTAATGAAATCTTAATGATAGAGGATAAATGTTGCAAAGAATTCGGACTACGTGAACCAGATGAAACTATAATAAATAATCAAACAATTCAAAATGATATTTGTTATAGTAAACAAATGTTTGATATTATGTATAAACAATTAAATAAGGATCAAAAATTTATCTTTGACAATTTAAATAATAGTAAGAACAAAATTTATTTTATAGATGGTCCTGGAGGTTCAGGTAAAACGTTCTTGTATAAAACTTTAATTTATTATTTTTTATCAATAAATAAAAAAGTTTTATCTATGGCTTGGACTGGAATTGCATCTATTATATTACCTAAAGGAATGACTAGCCACAGAACATTCAGATTACCTTTAGATTGAAATAATGTTGAAAATATCTTTTTAAGTTTAGAATCTGACAAAAGAAAATTAAAAGAAGTAGATCTTATTATTTGGGACGAAGCATCAATGATTCCAAAAAAAGCTTTAGATATTGTTAATAAAACATTAAAAGATGTATGCTATAATCATTTGCCTAATGGTAATAAATTAATAGTTTTGGGGGGTGATTTTCGACAAATCCTTCCTGTAATAAAAAATGGTTTTAAAAACACTATAATTGAAAAAACTATAAAATTTTGACCACTTTGGCCATTGTTTAAAATTATGAAATTAAATGAAAATATACGTTCCATAAATAAAAATTTTTCATCATTTTTATTAGATATTGGGGACGGAAAAATTAATCCATTTATAATACCTAATAGTTGGAAAACTAATGATGTTTGTTCTAAAATTTATAGTAATATTAATCATAATTCTTCTATTAATAGAGACATATTAGCTTCACATAATGAAGATGTAAATATATTAAATAACAAAATATTAAATTTAATTCTGAGTGAAAAAATAACATATTACAGTATTGATTATGTTACACATAAAGGTGTCGATCAAACCGATGATAACATTCATTTAAATTATTCTGTAGAAACATTAAATAACATCAGAGAAGGTCTTCCACCTCATAAATTACATTTAATAGTAAATTCAATAGTTATGTTGATTAGAAATTTAAGTATTACTGATGGTTTATGCAACGGTACAAGATTAAAAATAATAAAATTATTTAAATATAATATTGAAGCAGAAATAATAACAGGAGAAAAAATTGGAGATAGGGTATTCATTCCTCGAATAACCTTAAATACTGGAGAATCATCATCATTACCGTTTATTCTTTATAGAAAACAATTTCCTATTGTATTAGCATTCGCAATGACTATAAATAAATCCCAAGGTCAAAGTTTTGATGAGAGAGGAATATTTATAAAAAGACTTTGTTTTCTCATGGCCAATTATATGTTCTTTTATCTAGATGTAAAGACCCAGAAAAAGTATGTATTCAAAATGAGTCTGAAAATTTAACAGTAATTGCTAATGTAGTATGGCAAGAAATTTTTGAAAATTAACATCATCTTTTAAAATATAATTAAAATATATCTATAAATAAATAAAAATAAAATAAACTATTGGAAAAACAGTTCTCATTACATTTTTAATATATATTCGAAAATTATAAAGATGGATAACATGGAACGGAAATTAAATCAAGATCATAACGAAGGAATGGAAAATTTACGAAACTTAGAATCTTTAGAGGCTTTAGATGAACAAATTAACGATAGTATGGAGTGGGATCCAATTCAAAATTGTTACGTTAAGTTAGAGGATTTACAAGATGCCGAAGATTTGCAAAATTTACAAGATTTAAACGAACAAATTGATGACTATTGAGAACAGGAAGAAGAATATGAAAATTATTTACATTCTGTAGATAAAAATTTATATTACACTAAATTAAATAATGAAATAGACAATTTTGTTGGGAAAGATGGTGATTTAGAAATTTTCAAAAATTGGGAAAACGTACCATGTTATATACGGTTGCAGGTCTCTGAAATTTTAATGTTAAAGGTAGAAAACAATGATCCAATTTTAAATTATTATCTTTCAGAAAGTTTGGAAAAGTATTATAAATACGTTACAAATGTTGCGTGTATTGTATGGGTTATAAAATTTGGTTAATCATTTATTTATTTCGAATACGCCATATTTCCACTTCAAATTTTTAATCTTTCATATATTCACAACTAATTATTAAAATAAAGAAAAATTAATAAAATATTCAATGCACATTAACCAATCATAAAAGTAATCATATAATTAATAACGTGATTATTTAATATTATTTCAAGACATGGTGTCGTAATATTTTATAAGCACCACCTTATTAGGTAAGAAAGCATTTCATTTTATTTTATTAAAAATTTTTATTATATGTTTTTGTAATTGTAATATTTTTCAATTCAACAAGTTTTTTTCCTTTTAAGAGTATATTTATATGATTACTTTTTTATACCCATTAGAAAAAAATTAAGTAGAACATATTAGTTTTAAATTGATAAATAGATCTAAATATACACAAGTGGTATATATAATATATTTTACAAGTTAAATAGTGTTCTATAAAATTTTATTTTATTGGGTATACACACCGGAGATAGGAAGGAGACAGATGGGTAATCTCTATTGCAAATGAATAAATTAAAAATTATATCAAATACTTGAATGATAAATATAATATAGAATTATCTACGTTAATTATTATACAGGTTATCGTAATGATTTTTAAGTTAATCTTTTTCAATAGAGGTGGGAAAGGGATTCTGTCTCCACGTGATTGTGTACAGCTACTGACGATGATTACCACGGTTTAAGTTACTATTAATTAAATGATAATCATGAAAAATACATGTGAGTTTATCATGTCAATAAATCACATTTATTTATCAGTACATTATTAAAAATGATTATTAGTAAATTAAACAAAACAAAAAAATCAACGCACCTTTCTATTTACCTCATAGGTGGTGTGGAAAAAATAGAAAAATAATTATATTATTTCCTTATAAGATTTAATAATGTCAAGCAAACAAATAATTTTAACTATTGTTGTAAGATGTGGGGTTTGGCGAGCGGAGCGAGCAGGGGCGCAGCCCCCCTAGTGTATATATATATATATATATATATATATATATATATATATATATATATATATATATATATATACTAGGGGTTTTATATATAAAATACTCGTACACTTGTATACATTTACTCTGGTATAGTAAACATTTATTAATAAATAAATATAAATAAATAAAAATTTAAATAAATGGTACTTCAAATTCTTGTAATTCAATCTTCAAATATATTGATCTAATACTAGTACACTAATATACATTGACTCATTTTTGTGAACACGTAAATAAATAAATATAAAAAATAAAAAAGTTTAAATAAATAATACTTCACATTGTTTTAGAATAGAATATTAGGATATATTGATCGAATGCTCGTATACTAATATACACCCGAGAGCCAAACTAGTTTTCGGAACGTGTCGGCTAATGACTGTCAACATGTGAATAGTTTATGGTGTAAGGTGCATAGTTTATGGCTTCAGCAGCTTACGCCATGAACTATGCTCCTTTTAACGGGTATTAACCGGCCGATTCGGAAAAATAGTTTAGCCCTCGGGTGTACATTGTCTTATTTCTAGTAAACATTTATAAATAAATGAATAAAAGTTTAAATAACCATAATTTAAAATTATTTATAACAGAATTTTAAGATATATTGATCGAATACTTTTCCACAAATAGACATTGACTCATTTTTAGTGAGCATTTATAGATTAATAAATATAGATAAACAAATAAGAGTTTAAATAAATAATATTTCAAATTGTTTTAGAACAGAATATTCGGATATATTGATTGAATACTCCTTCACTAATACGCATTGACTCATTATAGTAAACTTTTATAAGTAAATAATTACAAATAAATAAAAGTTTAAATAAATAATTCTTCACATTGTTTTAGAACAGAATATTCGGATATATTGATCGAATGCTCGTATACTAATATACACCCGATGGCCAAACTAGTTTTCGAAACGTGTCGACTAATGACTGTCAACATGTGAATAGTTTATGGTGTAAGGTGCATAGTTTATGGCTTAAGCAGCTGACACCATGAACTATGCTCCTTTTAACGGGTAGTAACCGGCACATTCGGAAAAATAGTTTAGCCCTCGGGTGTACATTGTCTTATTTCTAGTAAACATTTATAAATAAATGAATAAAAGTTTAAATAACCATAATTTCAAATTATTTATAACAGAATTTTAAGATATATTGATCGAATACTTTTCCACAAATAGACATTGACTCATATTTAGTGAGCATTTATAGATTAATAAATATAGATAAACAAATAAGAGTTTAAATAAATAATATTTCAAATTGTTTTAGAACAGAATATTCGGATATATTGATTGAATACTCCTTCACTAATACGCATTGACTCATTATAGTAAACTTTTATAAGTAAATAATTACAAATAAATAAAAGTTTAAATAAATAATTCTTCACATTGTTTTAGAACAGAATATTCGGATATATTGATCGAATGCTCGTATACTAATATACACCCGATGGCCAAACTAGTTTTCGAAACGTGTCGACTAATGACTGTCAACATGTGAATAGTTTATGGTGTAAGGTGCATAGTTTATGGCTTAAGCAGCTGACACCATGAACTATGCTCCTTTTAACGGGTAGTAACCGGCACATTCGGAAAAATAGTTTAGCCCTCGGGTGTACATTGTCTTATTTCTAGTAAACATTTATAAATAAATGAATAAAAGTTTAAATAACCATAATTTCAAATTATTTATAATAGAATTTTAAGATATATTGATCGAATACTTTTCCACAAATAGATATTGACTCATTTTTAGTGAGCATTTATAGATTAATAAATATAGATAAACAAATAAGAGTTTAAATAAATAATATTTCAAATTGTTTTAGAACAGAATATTCGGATACATTAATCGAATTCTCGTACGCTAATATACACTAATATACATTGACACACTTGTAGTAAACATTTATAAATAAATAAATAAAAATTTAAATAAATTATAGTTCGAATTGTTTATAATGGGATCTTCATATATATATTGATAGAATACTGTTACTCTGCTTTATTCTATTATACACCGACAAATTCTATTAATATTGGTATGAAATTGTTGTAGGCACTTTTTGGAAATGGAATCTGCTCGAAAGTTACACTTTTATATATTGTGAATTTTAAACAATAAATTATATTCATTTAAATACTTTAAATCAAATTGTAATTGAATTATCGTGATATGCATGTAGTAAGATAATATTGTAAATTCATATGTGGAAATTCAACAAGAATTTAATAAGATAGATAAATTTTATCTTTTAGTATTAATTAAAAGCTATTCGAAATCAGTTTCATTATCCATCTTCAAGAATATAAAGTTACAACCTATTTAAGATTTTTTTAAACTGACACTAAAAATAATATATCATTCATGCCAGAGCTAGCAGATGTTTAAGAGGGGCTTTTGACAATCTTCATTTAAAACAAATTATGTATTAGAAAATATAAAATAGTTATCTATACAAATTCAGTAGGTTATTTAACCCTTTGTTCAACTTAAATTTAAATAACAATTTGTGTATATAAAGGTTCTAGTCTAAAAAAGGGATATTCGTGTTATGTTCTTAAGATTAAAGCTAAAAAAATTATATAAATTTTTTAAATAAGTAATAATTTTTCTTAAAATAACCTTCGATATGCTACAAATTATGAGACTTTCTATTACAGATGTTCTTGATTTAATACCACGATATCATGTCAATAACATACCGTTATCAAGATTAATAGACGTTTGTTTTGAGGCGCGAAATATTTTACCAGAAACGTACGAATGTCAACTTGTAAAGTTCATGCGTTTACGATTATTTGGGGATGCACTATATTGCTCAAAAGGTAAATGTTTTGAAACAATAGATAATATTTCTGAATTATTCGAAAAAATATTTGGGTTAGGCAAAACATTTCATGTTTTTATAGGTGAATTGTCATGAGAGAAACAAGGCAAAGATAGCGTTTTACATTTTTCAAATAATATACGAGAATTAGAAAGAAAGATTTTCAGAGCGGCAGTTCGTGATAAACGTATTAGTGATAAATAAAGCTACAGGAAGGAACTAGAAAATAACAATTAAAATTTTTTTTAACGATGTTAACATTGGGAAATAAAACTTTGAATGAATTGGCATCATAATTTTGATAGTGCACGAGAACAAGCAATCGAAATCAAAAGAGAATTTTCCAACTCAGCTCCTCTAAATAAAGCAACTCACAATAATAAATGTAGGTTAAATGTAAATATTGAAAAAAATTATCAACATGTTTACAATATTCAGTCTTCTAATGATGAAGTAATTTGTCAATTTTGCAAAGATATTGGTCACGAGGCCTTAAACTGTGTTAAATTAGCTTTCGAACTCGATTCAAGTAAAAATCATTCAGCATTGGGTAATAATTTTTTAAATTCGAATAAACAGTGTTGTTCTTTTTCAGCTGCTGATAATATGTTACCATAAATATTCACCAATTTAAAAAATTTTAATTTTAATAGATATTTGTGGCAATCAGTAAATTGCTTTTATTGCGTGAAATCTGGGCATATTAAACGTAATTGCTAGACACGAAAAGGAGATATTCAAGGTAATTTACGCGCGGAAAACAAATACGATCTCTTTTAGGCCGACATAAAGGAGATCGGAATAAGTTACTGCCCGAGTATTTTGAAAATACAATTCTAACAATAATATGATCGAATAAATTTTTTTTTTTTCGAGGGTATGTAGGAATTACTATCTCAGGTACACCCGACTGAGTCCGCACGGCTGGGTAGTGTGGTGCTGGTTGGGGATGCATCCGCCGTGTGTATAATATAGGACGGAAAATAAAATAAACAATAACGCGAGAAACTACACAGCCGTTGCATCGCAAACCGATCCACTAAAACCTTCTACCATTTCATCCTCTGGCGGAACCCACCAGACGATGGTATTGTTCGTCATATTACCTCAAAGTATTGCCATTCTAGTATAATCTCGACAACAGTTGTTGCCTTGACCTGAACCAAATTTAAAACTTTATTATTTTAAATCCCCCGAGAAGACGACAGATCTAACCCGTCTCATTTATACACGTATTCAAACCGGCGCATTCATCTGCATACGGAAATAAGAAGTATCCCTGTCTCCCCCAGCGACATTCATAAAATGAGAGAAAATGAGCATCTCCCGGTTAAGAAAGCGTCCCATTTTCTCCCTCCACATCCATTTCCATGGAGTCGTTCGACGTCCCTGGATTATGTTGGGGTGTCGATCGGAGCGTCTCCCAGCGCTTCATTCATACTTTCGTCGGTTGCCCTGTCTAGATACCGTTTCTTTTGTCGTAGGACCGTCGCGACGAATTTTGTCGTGGCAGTCCACTTATTCTAGGCGGACAGCATTTCGCCCACGATGATCTCAGGCGTGAATTGTTCGACTGAGTCGAGAAGAGCTGTTCTTTCTTCGTTCCACTATTCGCAGACGAAAAACATGTGAGATGCATCGTCACAATCAGCGGAGCAGAAGATGCAACTCGGGCTCTGAACCTTCCCCATAAGATTGAGGTATGTGCAGAAGTACCCATGGTCATTCAGGAATTGGGTCAGGTAGTAATTTACCTCCCCATGGTCTCCGTTAATCTAAGGGGCCAGATGGTCTATCAGCCTCGATGTCCATTTACCCATGGTTGTGGTTATCTAGGATCGTTGCCACGTTACCATGGTGCGTTCCCGTTCCTCTCTATGGACTGTTCTTCTGTCCTCTCCTGTTTCTTCCGTTCATAAATTCCAATAACGAGCACTGCGGGTCCCGAGATCGAGCAACAGGCGCTGGTGACTCAGAGAACTCCTCTACGCAGAACGGAAGTGAGTCGAATCCGGGATTAGTTCTTCTCCATTGTATCGACCCATATTTCAGAATCATACAATACGATGGATGTAATAACTGACACGAGGAGTCGACGCTTGCTTGCTTTCGGTCCACTCGTGTTCGCCATGAGACGGCACAACTATGCCATCTTTTTCGCCGCTTTGTATGCTGCATACGCTAGACGAAATAACGTGAGCTTAGTGTCTAGTTTGAGTCCCAGATACATAGCCTCCCTCCTTGTCGAAACCTCCGCGTTTCCAACATACATAGGGAAGATGGTCTCAATCCATTTGCCAGTGAAGGGCACTATCTCTGTCTTAGCGGCTACCAAGTCGAGACCGTCTTCCCCCATCCAGCGCGAGACATACGCATCGCCTGATTAAGCAGATATCGTACTTTTCCAAAGTTACGCGCGATGATGACTAAAGTAGCATCATCAGAGTAGGCTATCATGTACACCCCTTGCGATAGCCCTAGTCGTAACAAGGCATTGTACAGGATATTCAAAAAATCAGGGCCTAAGATTGACCCCTGTGCCACGCTGGCACTGAGATGTTTTTTGCGTTGGCCTTCTTTCCTTTCGTAGCGGAGGATACGGTCCTTTAGGTAGTCCCGTATCACCCGCATCAGGTACTCTGGGACTCTGAAGTCGGTCAACGCGTCCAAGATGTCTGGCCACCTGGCCGAGTCGAAGCGTTCTTAACGTTCAACGTAACGAGAAGCGCGATGTTCCTGGAAAAATGATTTCCAGTCCATGCTCTCCTTCCCAGTCGAACTATCTCTCGTATAGCGTCCACCGTGGATCGACTAAATCGCCGGCAGCCTGCACAGCTCCCTGTAGCCGTCGTTTGAGCAACCTCTCATAGAACTTCCCTGCGTGCTGCAACATGGTCCCTTACCTTTGCTGATCAATACGAGACGCGCAACCTTCCAGGGAGTGCCAAAGAGACCCGCCTTCAGGCACGCGTTGTACATGTTCAGCAATAGAGAAGGTACTTTCACCGCGATGATCTTTAATATCTCAGCCGGTATCCCGTCGGCCCAGGCGCCTTCACGGTGAAGAATAGGAAACTTTCACCTAATTCAACGGCTTCTTCCCGGTCTTGCCTTAGCAGATGTGTTAGGAACAGAGTATCCACTATTAGAGCCATGGTGTTCTCGTCGAAAGGATGATTTGGGAGCGCGCAGAGTTTCTTGGTCACGATCTTGTAGCCCAAGCGCCATACGTACCGATTGACTTCATCCACCAGGTTCTTCCAGCACTGTGCCTTCCTCCGGTTGATCTGACATCGGAGCCGCTTGCGCGCTGTTTTATGCTGCGCCGACAACAGTGCTGCTTTATGCCGCAATCCCTTGAGCGGCATGGTTGCGTAGCAGGCTCGGTGAATGAGACTCATAGTATCCCTCACGAGGGCCTCCGCTCCATCCCTGTCTTCGGTGGCGTTTGTCGTCAGTAAATTTTCCTGTCCTTCGAGCAGTATCACGACAGACGCACTTCGCCTCCGTAGCCTTGCAGGTTGCTCCTTTGTGACCTTACGCGCCACATTTGTAGTAGGCTTTGCTTCTGTCTGGACCACGGCAATAGCGCGCTTGATGTCCGTTACCCAGACATTTGAAGCATCGCTGGAGCCGCTGCCATCTTCTCAGTCGGCAGTTCATGTAGCCGACTTTCAGGCGATTCTTGTCAAGGAGGAACTGTGCCTTTTCCCGGTCCTGCTTCGTCAAAGACCCTTTTGATCGCCGTCCCACTTCTTCTTTGGTGGTAAGTCTCTCAAGGTCTCTGACTTTCACGTTTGTCTTAAGTGTCAGGGTCTTTACAGTCGCCGACGTGCCCATTACCATGCTGATGGAGTCAGCTTTTTGTGCTGCTTTTTGTGCCCAACTCTACTAGTACGTCGCTAGCCCTAGTTTTCCTGATACAATTAATATCATTCGTTGGACACTCTGCTGTGACCTTTTCGCAATCAACCGAGAGAACGTCCGCGGAGTTGACTTCATCCTCCAGGCGGATAAGGACAGCCTTGATTTCTCAGAAGGTTCTTTCTTCTTGTTTGCTGATGCCCTTGCTGTTTGAGACGTTTGTTGTTACGGCTGCTGCTGCGGTTGTTGTCACAGCTACTGCGCCTCTTGTTGTTTGCGCTGCAGCTGTTGTTCGGTCTGCTGCGCAGGTTGTTTCTGCTGCTGCTGATGTTTCATAGCTGCAGCATTGCCGTTCTGGACCGTCACGAAATCGGCGATCTTCGAGGGCCCGGTGACCCTACCCATCTTGTCTTGACACTTCTGACTCAGCGCTATCGGGGACCCCATCTTGCGGGCGCCCCCTCTTATTTTGAGGTCGCTCGCTTTACGTAGCCGCGGCTCCCAGAGTGTCTGTCGCATAGTGTGCCCCGGTATTCGAGCGTAGGCAGTCCTTCCGTTCGTCAAAAACGTCGACAAAGGTTGGGATCCTTCTCTTGATGTCGTTATTGACACCAGGCTGCCTGCTTAGCCCATCTGCAATTAATTTGAGGAGCTGGTCCACATGCTTTACGAACTCCTCCACTGTGGTTATCTGCGGGCGGTTTCGCTGTTATTTGCCACCTGGCAATGTTTGTGAAGAAAGCGTCTCCAATACCACCATTGTTTCCTCGCAGGTATGGAATTTACCTGCCTCCTGGTTCATCTCATTGTTTTGTAGGGATATTTTCTTTCTTGATTCTTTAACCGGCGCATCGTGCGTAGGGGGACGGGCCGAAATAGCTGGGAGCGGGTGTACCCTCGGATACTTTGATCGTACCCCAGTTCCCTGAAACCCAGCCTTTATTTTCCCGGTCCCGGAATCTGCGACGGACCAGGGCTCGCCCGGAGCAACAGGGGTTCTGATCCCCTGCCCAATACGCACAAACCTGCACAATACGTACTGCCTGATCAGGGTTCGAACCCGCCGGCTTCTTATCCCACACCGAAACTAATTGCCTCAGCAGAGCTAGGCTCGCATAACCGACAGGGGTCCGAGCACTCCCAGCGTGTCCCGGCGCAAGAACAATCGGGGCGGGCGATTTTCTGTGTATCTGCCGCACAACTAGTCGTACTACCCGAGAGGAGATGTCTGTGTATTTTTCTCTGTGTAGTGAGTGTATTCAGTGCAGCGTAATGAGTGTAAAAGTAAGTGTTTGTAAACTGTGGTATTGGCCATTGTCCGCGGCTGTTTAATCAATTTATTCGTAGCTAACCAGTTATAGTGGCCACTCACCCATCAGCAACCTGATGACGCATCTGGTCGCCTGGCCTAGGCGCCCCCTGCGTTCGCCTACGCGGCGCTATCGCAGGGGCAGAATGATCGAATAAATAGTTAAATTCACCAGTAGTTAACATTAATATTACGGTTTTTAACGAATCTCTAAATTTTGGGTTTAATAAGGAATCATGTTCCGAAAACTGCCTAGTTGCCTCTACCGCCGTTGGATTCAGACATATACAAACACACACACACACTCTCACACCTTCCAACGACACATTTTCTTTCCGATTACAGATCGACCGCGACATTATTTAGCGAGACCCGAACACGACCACACCTAATACATACACGACACTATACTTTTATTTGCCTACTTAGGCCTTTGTATATTTCTAAGGTTAGAATATAATTTAAAGAGAAAATCAGTGCCTTATGATTTATTTAAACCTCCCTCGACGAGAAAGCAAAAAACTCGCTCAAATCAGAATTCACTATAATAAGAATTTCGGGTATTTCGACTTCTATACACATAAATTCAAATGAGATTATTACTATACAATGTACATTGTCTGATCCAATTTTAACATTAGGCACGGTTTTCGTAAAACTTAAAAACTATGTAATCAAACTATGTAATCGAATTACTCCATAATACTAATGCAAAAATTAATTATGATGATAACTATCTTGAGTTATCTCAACATAAATTTCCAATTCTTAACGACCCTAAATATTTCTCAAGCGATGATCGAGAGTATATGACAAGTGTTTATATACCACGAAATAGTAATTTTAGAATAGCCATGGCACCCTTTTCAGAAGTTCATTCTATGGAGATTTCCAAGGAAACTTGTAAAATTTCAAATAAAAATAATCTCAGTCATAATGTCGAATTTTATCATGATGAAGAGTGTAATTTTTCGGATCATGCAGAGATAGATTCTCATGATTTTGTGAATCGCGAAAGGCGCAATATTGATGTGTTTTCAGCTCGCCAGGAGAGTGATGCTTAAGACAGCTTTGATTTAAATAGAGTTGATTTCTCAAGTTTCGAAGTAAAGATTTTAAATTTTAATTATTCTGACCGCATGAATAGCGAAAGAATATCAAAAATGAGACTGTACGTCAGAGTTTTAATAAAAATATCATGCATAGGAAGAGAAATAAATATAATAAAAATAGTTTTATATATGATCCTGATATGGACCATTCTGCTCAACGAAACTCTGCAATCTCTCGAGACAAAAAATACATCGATTCTGAATTAATTACTTCTAATCACAAAGTTGATAATTATTTTAAAGCTTGGCCAGAGTGCGGTGGTTTAGATACATTTGATTGCAAAATTTGTAATAACTCTAAATGTTTGGGTCGGCAAGTGTGCGAAAGTTTTGATCCTTTTGGTGGGCGAGTATGCGATATTTCTAGATTTTCTAGTCAGCAAGTTTGCGACAGTTTTGAAAATTTGACGTTCTCGCAAGCGCTGAATCTAATCCCGCAATTTTACAGAAATCCTGATAGGCTGAATTAATTTTGTATTGCGGTGCGCGAGGTGAAGGAGATGTTTGGCCCGCAACAAGAAAAAATTATTTTATTATCGCTGGCGAGTAAATTGATAGGAAGGGCGGCCGATGGTTACGCGGCAAGGGTAATGATCTATGACTCTGTCGAAAAATTGCTCACGAACTTCATTCTGCAGTATAGCAATGCGGGTTTGGCGGACGATATTTCGATGCAATTAAAACTCATGAATCAGCTGCCGAGCGAGAAGGCGGGCGACTACGGGTTGCGGATGCAGAAACTCTTAAACCAAATGTTGACTATATATGATTCAGGCCCAGATATTCACGACAGTGACAGGAAGTCGCGCAAGCGAGGGGCCAACTCGGACGCGGTCCAGTATTTCATGTTTGGCCTAACCCACCCGCTGGACCATCAGGTGCGAAGCGAGCACCCGCGTGACCTTTATGAGGCAATCAGAGTTGCAGTTAACTTTGAGTGCAAGCAGAGCACTCGCCTCGCGTGCGAATACCTAGCAGCGCAGCCTCCTATGATCCACGCGCAGATAAACCTTGTAGCGACTCAAAGCGCGCCGAATCAGCCGCTCGTGAATTCTCCTCCTCGGCAGGAACAAAATCACATGCAAGTGAATACAAGGGCCATGCCTGCAGCGGCGGCGGCAGCGGGGCCGTGCAACTATTGCGGCGATAACCGACACACCGATGATTTTTGTAAGAAAAAGAATTTTCAGACAAAAACATGTGATTATTGTAATAAAAGGGGCCACATACACAGGTATTGTTTTCAGTTAGAGGCGGACATAAGGACGGAGCGGATCAGGCCAGAGAGGGGCGATCAGAACAATTTTAACTATGGGCAAAACTATAACAATCGCTTTAACAATAACAAAGGTAACTATAAAGGTCGTAATAGCAATAACTTTGGCAATAATTATAACAATTACAATGGCCGTAATAATAATTATAATAACAACAATAATTTCCAGAATAATCGGGGAAGTCAGGACCATCGATAGTAATTTTGCAGGGCGATGACCTAGTTAACAATACAGCCAATTTTCACGTAGACACGGGAGCGGATGTGTCGGTGATTAAAAGCAGCTGTGTAGGCGCGAGTAAACGGATTGATAGAAGCGAGGTGCTTGCGATTACGGGAGTTATTTCCGGAGAATGCCGGACCATAGGCAAAAAAAACTTTGTTGGTTGTGCATGGGCTTTTATGCGAGATGCACGTCGTCCCCGACAGCTTCCCTATAGATACAAAGGGCATGATCGGTTGGGATATTATTGAGAGATACGGTGGGCGCGTCGACGACTAAATATAAGAGTTTAATTTTAAGTATGGTCACAATTCCTTTTGCGCAAGAAGAATGCTTTGAAATCCCAGCAAGATCATTATTAGCAGCAGATTTATTATTCGGTAATTTTATTCCAAGAAATTATAATGGGCGTGTTGTCGCAGAATGCATCAATATTAGCGAAAAAGTGGTCAAGCTACCAGTCCCGCAGATAGAATTAGTTGAGTGCAAAACCATGGTGGCAAAGGGCATATTTCTCGTCAATGAGGACGACGAGGAGGAATCTATTGAGCGCGTAAATAATGCGTTTATCCGGAAAAGATATTATGAGTGAACCCATGGATGTCACACAGAAAAACCGACTACTCGAGGAAAACCGAGACCTACGTGATCGAAGAGTTGAATAAATAATGAGCCTTATAGAAATGGAAGGTTGCAACGCAGAAGAATTATTGCACATTAAAGTTTTAATCACAGAGATTGCGGGTGTCTTTGGACTGGACGGAGAACCACTGCCGGCTACGACTCTGCTGGAGCATGAAATAAAGCTCACGGCTGATAAGCCTCTGCGAGCGAAGCGCTTTAAATATCCGCAGGCTCTTGAGGAGCAAATTGAAGTGGAGGTCCAAAAGCTCGCAGAACAGGGCATTATACGACTTTCGAGCTCGCCATATTGCAGCAATCTCTGGATTGTACCAAAAAAAATGGATGCTGACGGCAATAAAAGGTGGCGTCTAGTCATTGATTTTCGGGCACTAAATCAAATTACGGTCGGCAGTTGCTGGCCGCTTCCCTTCACGAGTGACGTAGTTGAGCGACTGGCTCACGCTAACATTATCACGGTGGTAGATTTGAAACAGGGTTTCCACCAAATTCCCATGCACATTCCCTCAGCGCCGTTTACTGCATTCTCAGCTCCTGTGGGAAAAAACTCAGTCCAACACTGGGAATTCAAGCGTAAATGTGAACGCTGACGAGCTCTCACGCCACCCAGTCATTCCAGAGGGTGAAGAAAATCCAGAGCGACCCAGAACAGAACTTTACGAGATTGCGGATGAGCAAGAGAAAAACGACAGCGATGCAGAGTTAGATCAACCCCCGGCCAGACTATTTGTCACCCGAGCAATGAAGAAAAAGGCCATCGATCGAGACAAGAAAATTAAAATACCCAAGACAGATTTGGAGAAATCCAAAACAGCGCACACATATAAAAAGAAACGCACTGGCGAGAAACCCTTTTGTTCCAAGGGTGCGTTCCTAGCTGTGCGCAATACCTCAGGTGACTTTCTCCTGTGCCACTTGATAGGCAGAGAGCCACGCCGGCAAGGTTCGCTTACCACCAAGGAGAAAGACGGCATAGGTCAGAAACGGGCCATTGTGAAATCTGATTTTGAAGAGTCATTTGGAGAAGATATTACGAATGACCTTTGGATCTTTAATAAAAAGAAGAAGAAACTCGGAAGGAGAAAGAAAGATAGTCGTCATAAACCGTATAACGTCAAACCTGCCGACAGCCTCGATGATTCCATTATCAGTAAGGCCGAAAGAGATAAAAAATTGGCTCACTTACACCAAGAAAAAGGGTTAGCGAAAGGAGTGAAAGTCACCAGTACGGCAACAGCAGAGTTAGCTGAGTTGCGTCGACAGCAGGATAGGAATGCAAAACCACTTAAGCCGCAGGTTTTAAATGAGCCACCCACGGAGTTTAAATACACGCCGGAGGACGAGGCTATGCACTATCAGGGATTAGTTTCACAGGAAATTATCGCTGGGTAGCCCGGCCTAGAGCACAGGCTGCAGGCAGTCGAAGCTCCACTGCCGACACACACAGCAGCGAGCGTGATGACACATGAGTTGCCAGACAGTGCGTCGCCGCTGCAGTGCGTGCAGGCAGCTTCGCCGACGACATACTCAGCAGCGAGCAGGTCGTCACACGGTCTGGCAGACTGTGCATCGTTTGAGTAGTGCGCACAAGCGGACAAGAGTTCGCCGTCGGTCCGGCCGACGGCGAGCGGAATGACACTTGAGATGGATAATGATATGCCGTGCTCGCAGGCGCGGCGCAGCAGCTCTAAAATACATTAGCCGCAAAAGTCGGTCTTGACAGATTTAGCAGCTAAACTGCGCACTCGATTAATAGTGGATATTGTTGAGGGCGAGGTTTTGGGCAGAAACGCAATGCATATTAACCTGTGGGAAGCAGAGGCCGTAATAACAGAAAACTATAAAAACACAAAGGTACCCTTCACTGATCCAATAAAAGAAATTGCTACAGATCGTAATATTTTTCTGGGCATTGGCACTTCGCCCAAGAGATGTCCGATCACTTCGAATAAGTCTCCCGCAACGTCGATCGAACTAAGGCAAGTATCATCGTATAAAGGGGACATTTTAGTGTACGAAGCAAGGGAATGGTGCGCCAGCCCGCACGCAGTCCTGACTCAAGACACAGTCATACCCTCACGCCCACCAGGGAACTGTCTCTATTACTCTCTAATTAAACTACTGAAGCTGAGTATTTCAGTCACGGAATTGCGTAGGCATCTACTAAACTCTCCGGCTTTCCCGACGTGCGGCGACACCGTTGAGACGCAAGAAATGTTGTTATCTGAAACAAAATACGGGAACATGAATTGTGCATATATTTTCGCACGAGAGTTCCAGCAAAACATGTGCATACATCACCACTTAGAAACAGGAGGAGTCGACTTCTGTCATATAACTGTCAATACCGCTGACAATTATATCCACTTGCACTTATCCGACCGACACTACACACCTTATATGTACAGCGAGTCTATTGTTGAAAGAGACGCAGCACAGAGAATTGACTCGGAAGAAGATAACGATACAGAAGGAATAGAGGCAAGCAGCGCCGATAAGTTAAGTAATAACTCCACTCAGCATTTTAAAGCAGCTGAGGAGTCGCCGGTGGATAGACAGGCGGGAGGCGAGTGACCCCTCCCCTTCTAACGCAGGCATGCACAGCAAGGTTGCAGCGCACACTGAAGTGATAAGTGTGCGGGACAGGCAGATAACAGCGCGAGCCCATACTAGCGCTCTCGATAAATGCCTAGTTAGGAGCGCGAGGCCTCCGCGCAAAAAAACCCCATGAGCTCTCCCTGACGGACAGGCCCCACCGCCCCTATCCCAGATAAAATCGATTAGTGAGCATCCATTTCACTATAGCAGACGGTTTTCTTAACACTGAGATGTTGGAAGCGCTAATCGAGCGGCGCTATATTAAGACTTCTGATATCGTGAAATCTAAGCACAACGTTGGTGACATTTATGTCACCAAATGCAAAGATGCAAACGTGATTGGGCTCTTTATAAAAACTTACTTAGATGAGAGACCACTGAAATCTGTCCTCTCGAAATGCTTAAAGAATTTAAAAAATCATCTATGCTTGAGTAATATTGCCTCTTTTGGCAAGAGACCTGGTCGTTCTCACGTTATCAGAGTGGACATCGTTCATTGATTTATTAGACACAATATTCGAGGGATTGCCCATGACGGCAGTATTATACTTAAACAACTTACTGATTCCGTGTAAGGATCGCTACTAATTACTGAAAGAATATCATGAAGCGGCCATGGGAGCGCATAGCGGCATAAATAAAACATATAACAAAATTGCAGCAGACTACTACTGGCACAATATGCGGCCCGATTTGTTCTAGGCTGTGTCGCCTGTCAGACGAATAAACTAGTGCGCATAAAGACACGGTTGCCCATTGTAATCACAGATACACCGTCCAGACCGTTTCAGAAGTTAAGCATAGATTTTTACGGCCCTTTCAAGGACTCGCCGGAAGGCTTTAAGTACATACTTATGGTACATGACTGTCTAACTAAGTTTTGCATCCTTATTCCAGACAAAAAGGCCACGGCGCTAGAGGTGGCGCGGGCATTTACTGACAAAGTTATATGTTACTTTGGCCCTCCAACGGCCATATTGTCGGATCAAGGGACTTTCTGAATAAAATGCTTAATGCGTTTGCGCATATTTTCAGAATAGACAAATACTATACTACGGCTTATCACCCCCAATCAAATGGCGCTATCGAGCGTATGCACTACACTCTAACCGAGTACTTGAAAAAATACATAGAAAAAGTTGACAAATGGAGCGAATGGGTGCCTATATGTCAGCATACATACAACTGCGCGCGGCACGACTCTTCAGATTTCACACCCTTCGAGCTCGTGTTTGGATAAAAAGCGAGAACACCCTCTAGTTTTCCCCCGAGGGAGCAGCTCCTGACTTATGGGGAATACATCTTAGATTTAATACACAACCTCTCCACAAAGCAAACTCAAGCAGCATTGAATTTAGTACAAGCGAAGTACAGATCGAAATACTATTACGATCGAAAACTTAACGTTCTACATTTCAGGGAGGGAGAAATTGTCTATAGATTAAAGGAGCCTCAAAAGGACAAATATGATAAGGATTATGAGGCCCCTTATGAGATAATTGAAATAAACCATGAGCTTAAGAAGGCCAAAATAAAAAATGGGGGCATAATTAAAATTGTCAACCTTGACAAGTTGAAAAGGGCCTCAGCCGTGAAGAACCCACCCCTACATTTGAACATGCAAATCTAGGAGCGTGGTCAAGAGCGAGGTTAGCCCTTTTCTGTTTTTTTATAATTTTTCTTTTGGCGATCCCACAAACGTATCCATTTTTGATACGTCGGGCATCGCATGAGACATTTATAAAACAATACAAGGACAGTACTGTTGAGTAATCTAACAATCCAGCTGAAATTAGCTTTCGTAACCCATTCGGCCCCTCTCCAGGCAAACAATTTATTAATTTTCGATACAAAAGAAAATTAATTATTTTCAACCAGAATTTTAAAACAATATAGATTTTACGGATAAAGAAGTAAGTGAAATTTAATCTCTCCAGACAAAACAATTTACAATTTTCGCCACAACAGGAAGTTAATTATAATTAATCAGAGTTTGAAAATCAGTACAAATTCTACGCAAAAATAATACTAATGGAATTCAGTCATTTAGCCCAACAAGCTCAATTTTACGTAAACAAGCCAAATTTTCAAACACAAGAAATAGTTTCTGAAAACAAGTTAAGTTAATCAACTAATTATGAAGTTAGCATGAAATCAATCGGAACGTGATGAAGAAAACATAATAATGCTTACTACATAAAATTCAATTTTAGTCTCTCATGGCGATAAGGACCGGCCTGCAACCTTAGTAGCTCAGCCCCCCCCCCCCTCCCGCAGCGCTGTATAAGCGCTATGCAACTCTCTCAGCTGCTTAGCAGGCGCGCATTATGGGTGATTTTCCACCACGCCAATGCACGCCAAGCCCAAATTGCGTATACCGGATGATGCGATGTTCATCCGCATGTAGTAAGAAAAACAGGTTAGTTAACCAAAGTATGGCTCTCGGCTCGGTGCCTCTGTGCGCCGTGCGGCTGTCCAAAAAAAAAAAAGAAAAAGGTAGAAAATATGAATCATGCGTACCCTAGAACGAACGTGCTTAGGTTAACCAGCCGTTTCCGCCTCTTACGCGTGCTAAAACCCTTAACGTAGAGGAAATTAAAACGTATAACTCTCGAGTATAATAAGTCCTCTATACGACGCATTATACGGCCGGCGCCAAGTCGGCTAGCCTAGGCATCCTATCACGAGTGATAACAGCGTCGCGTACATCCCGCATACCTCTGCCGTAGGGTGCGAGTGTCCGCTGCTGAAAGCAACGCCGAGTTCTCGGGCGGTGACGTCACGCCGCGTACTTGGCTTTGCATCGCGTTATCGCGCGCTCGCATTTAAACTTCGAGTTAAGCCTGCTTCACACTGGAGGTAGCATTAATTAATATTAAAATCATTATAAGTCGCTGAGCAATAGAATCAGCTCATTGCAGAGTACAGCCATGACCTTCTCATACGTAACTATAGGTTTTATCGTGATAGCACTGTTAATATGTGTATGCATCTTTCCCGGGAGTCCCGTTGCTCTAATCGATGCAGAACAGTTTCAGGTACAGCGGATCGAGAGGATCCAGATGCCATTCGGATGCAAACGTTCGAGATTGCGAGATTGCACTCGCCTGAAGGAGCCGCAGACACACCGAGGCTGTGGTATATCGAGCGACCGATAACGGTAGCGGTAGAGCCCAGGAACGCGTTGTTACTACCTAGTTACAGCAGAGGTGCAAGAGAGCACGACAACTTTCCCCGCCGTGGCAGGTAGCGCGTCAATGAAGCTGCAGAAATAGCGTGGAGATTCTCCCCACTGCCCCCACCGATAGACGACATCAAGCTGCAGCAGAGCTGCGAGGAGAGGTTTTAAGCACCTTCCCCGCCCCCGGCCAGGCAGCTGAGATGGCAGACAGCCTCTAAATCGCACCGCAACAATGACATTTAAATTGTATCATAATAATGACAAGTAACACTGATATTACAGTGCACGTTCGATTTATAACTTTTACTGTATAACTGTTCAATAATACCTCACTTCAAGTGTGAGCACGCTTTTAGAATAATTTTGTTGCATATCTAGTAATAAGAGAGAGAGAGAGAGAGAGCCACACGTCCTTTGTATACGCTTAAGAAGACACTGAAACAACAGCATACGCACAACACCCGCGTCGATTATTAAGTTTAAGTCTTTAACGTAAATTTTAATTTGACAAATTGTCATCAAGTTTAATTTTCAGTTTTTACGTCAGAATTTTGTACTTTCAACTACGTATAATCTCAAACATATTTGTATGCATATTTAAACGCGATTCTAACTAGCGCTTAAGTCTTGCTCTATTGAACATTTCAAGATAAATTTTAATATTTTAATAATTTTCAAATTCTTATCTTTTAACTATGACTGTTATGTTACACGTGGATTCACATGGGCTCATAGAACTTTTGCATATATATTTTAATTTAATTTATGGTTAGTACTGACCAGTACCTTGTAGCTAGCATTGATAAATTTTTAGAGTCCTGTTTTATCGAAATCTCAAACTTAAACTCGAAATCTCAAGCTTTTTTTATAATTTAAAAAGATGTATTTTATTCGAAATTTGCTTGAATATATTTATCAAAATAAATAAAATTTCAACAAATTTATTATTCAAATTTTAATTTTAATTTATTTATTTTAACTTCATAATTTAGTAAATTGTATTTTATTCAAAATCCACTTGAATTTATTTATTAAAATAAATAAATTCAACAAATTTATTTACTTAGATTTTAACCTCGAAATTTCAAGCTTTTCATCATCACATGTTTTCATATGATTCCACGTAACTGTTTTATACAAAAATATTTTGTGTCGCCGTGGCGCCGACGGGCGATCCACGAACGTGTCACGGACGTATTCCAGCGTCCGTGTTCGCGGACACAGGTGTCCTGTGTCCACGAGATAGCGAGGCGTGAGAAAGCCAAAACGCTGAGGCAGTACGCGCTTCGCGCGGTGGCTTCGTCGCGTGCAGCAAGCGCGTCCTGCGCCAGTTCGGCTTGAGCAGGGCAATCGCGCGCAAACCTTCTCTCTCTCACATCAGCCCAATAAAAGAACCATCAACCGAACTCTCGTTTTGCGCATTCTCTCCCTAGTACACCCCAACCACCAAAGAATCACGTACCTTAAGTGGCACGTGCAAATAACGCGAGTAGCACCCTTTCTCCTCTTTCCCCCACGTAACAGAAGTATTTGTAGAAATTTCACTAGAATCGAATATTTTTCAAACAAAGCAGTTTAATTTAGAGACGGATATCAAATTGTTAAATATGTATTAAAATAGGAAAAAAAATTATAATAACTGTATTCAAAAGATTTCCTCCAATTTATAGAAGCTTTTTACAGTCAATTAAATTTATAAATCAAGATTATGTGAAAAGCTAATATTTCAATAATATGCTAATAGGAACCTACTTATATTCTATTATTACTTTAATAAACTTTTAGCAGAAATATTCTTTTTTTTTCTAATATTACTATAATAATTTAATAGAAAAATTACTAATTCACCGAATATACTACATTCTGATTAATATGACTACATTCTGTCGATATTTTAATAATATTTTAACATAAATCTACTAATTTTATGATTATATTATAATAACATTCTAACAAGAATATAGTAATATTCTAATAATGTTATAACAGGAGTCCACTTATATTCCATTGATATTTTAATAAAATTTTAATAAGATCCTACTAATATCCTACTACTATATATTCGAGAGTATTCATTACTAATATTGTTTTTAAAATTTTGTTTTAATTATATAAACTAAGCCGTGTTTTGGATAACCTTGAACGTCTGATCCCAAAAATATCAATGTATCGGAATGAAATTGATCACTCGGGAAGAGAGTAAAAAGTGTAAAGAGAGCAATGCATTAGATAAATTTAATTTTTCGGAACTTCAACTAAACATATTAAGTAATTGGATTTTTGCATCGCAAGGGAAAGTAATTTTATATAAATTTGATTTTTTGGAACTTGAATTAAATAATACATTGGATTTATTATTCAAACCGATAAAAAAGCAATATTTAAATGAATTTTATTTGTGCGGGACGCGAACGACAAACTTTATTGGATAATTTTTATTGTGGATCGTGATAGAAGTAATATATCAGCCGAATCAATTTTTGTGGTCGGATATTTTCAATCTAACATAAAGTGAATGAAACTTAAAAATAATAAAAGAAAACACCAAAAAGGCATATCATTAAAACGAAGTATAGTAATTATGAGAGTTTTAATTAATTATAACAATATAACTATAATGTTAAAAAAACGATTAAGAGAAGAAAATTACATAAATATATAAGGTTATTTGATATTTGAATATTGAATTGAAATAAAATGAAATGAAGATGAAAAGTTAGACACTGGAATAGACAAAGGAAGTGATTTTTAAATAAAATTTTTTAAAGTACACTCTCTGATTAGAATATATAAGTTGATAGATGTTCGATATTTAAGGAAATACAAGGAAAATATAGTTACAAGAGGATCAGGAGAAATTTCGTACAATACGTTTACTTAATATTTTAAAGATGAGAGACTAGAATAAGTTTTAAGAATTCAAATATCAAGCTCATTGCAGTGATTTTTTCTCTATTATTTCAAGTAGAGGAATGCACATAATAAGGAAAATTAAGCTTATGAATTCAATAACTTATAAATTAATGATTTATGGATATACCGGTATTTTTTACGAAAAGTTGAAAGCATTTAATTTCTTAGGAAGTTGTTTTAACTTAAAATAACAATGCATAACATCATTTCAGCCAAAAATTATACTAATGTAAAAATATATTAATTATGACATAAGAGCATAACTTAGAAATAACAAATGAATATCTGACTGAATCAATTACACAGAACGAAGTTTTTTAATATTTTTAGAATCTTAAATCAGAAACATTAAAGTTAGTCATAAGAAGAATTGTTAGTTTATTAATGTGAACGCATTGCTAAGTCAATATTCTATATTTTATAGTTGGTATTACATTTGTAAAAAATAGTTGTAAATATAAATAATTTATAACTGCATGGTTATCCTGTCATTGCAGCTTCTAATCATCTTACTTGTTGAACTATTAAATTCTGATAACGCTTTATTTTAAGATTCCACTAAAACGCAATTAAGAATTACTTATATCTGATATGAAGCTACAAATTGAGCTTCTATACCAGGAAAACATTATTCATGTTAATATTATAACTTCATTTTACACATTGAAAAAATTAATTACCAAAAAAATTATATAATAGGTATCATGTTAAATTTCAAATTTATGTTACAAAAAATGGAGGGTAAAAACACCGGAAATGCGGAAAAAGTTCTATGTAATAATCAATACGTTAGTTCAAATATTGCATGAACTGTACTTTGAAAATGTGAATTCGTACACAACAATCGATTATTAATGTAATGTTATTTCGATATCATAAATAATGTAAAGTATTAATTATAAAAGTACGCATAATAATATTTTATTCTATAGTAAATTGGAAATACCAAAAAAAGGTTGTTTGCGATGTTTCATTAGAGAACGCATACGAACTTGTAAACATTAATCTTTTCGAAATAATAGTTAATATGTAGATACTTATAACAATGATCCTACTGCATCGAAAGCGAAAATTACCGTATATATATATATATATATATATATATATATAATTCATCCCGATGGTAGTTTCCAAGGCATAACGCGTGGGAACTCTAGTGCATTACGCATCAATAGAAGAATATGGCTTCTATATAACTAATGCTAAAAAGTACAGTCCTGACAGTCATTCTCATACAAAAGGAAAGAAGACCAAAGCGTCTATGACACCGATAGGCAGACGTTCTCCCGTGCTCTCTCGCTTTGTAGCGGCAAACGCCGCAAATTGGAGCTTACATGACGGGAGGAGGGTGGGGGGGGGGGGGGGGGGGGCATTGATAGCTTTCAACTAAACTCAAACATTATACTGAGCTAATGTCAGGTAGAGAACGAGAGATAAATATTGCATCTTCCAAGGCGAGTGAAGAATCCACTGAATATTATTTTATATTATTTGCTGTACGTGGAGCCACACATGACCTAGAGAACAGTAGACATGAAAAGTTCATGCAACTACAACATCGGCACGTGTAGTACGTGTACCCATATTGTTATATGCTAGTATATCTATAGCGTCTTGCGCGAAGTTTTTTTCCCGCAGCTGCGTAGTATATAGGAGAGCGAATTTCGAGATTCACTACCACTCTTCGGCCGACCGCACTAGAGACAGTACCTCGACCTCGGCGCAGGGCCAAGGAATAATATACGTCCCTATCAATATAAAATATTATGCTTTATTATTTCATTGACACCTCCAACCCCATAAATCAAGGAAGCAGGAGAAGCAGAAGAGAGGTAGAGAGCGAGAGATAGGTAGATAGATATAATATTTATTTGTAAATATTTACAAAAATTTTTACATACAATTTTACATTTTAATGTCACACGTTGTCAGTTTCTTAAAATTGCATATCACGTCGTTACTTAAGTAAAATAAATTGCACATATGCGAAGTCAGGTACATAAAGTATTGCACTTTGTTGTCAGTTATAAAATTTGTGTTTTCTAAATCGTACTTATTATACCTATCAGTCGCTTGAATAAAATTACATAAATACATTAACAATCGTTTCCATTCATACTAATAAATACATGCATACTTTTTTAAAATTGTTTTGTCAAATTAATAACTAAAAGAAAACATAAATAAAATACACAAATACATCAATAAATTAGAATTTTAACGATACAAAATAAATTAACACAAAAGAATTTAACAAATGAAAAGAAGAGGGAAAAAATGAACATCAACAAAACAATTAATCTAAGCATGCGAGGTATTTCTTGACCGCTACCTTAAAGGCCATTAATGATGGTACCGTACGAATGGTAAGAGGGAGTGAATTCCACAAATGTGCACCTTGTACTTGGAAAGATCTTCGTCCTGTTTCAGTGCGCACGTGTGTTACTGAGAGTTCTTTTGCATCACCCCTTACAGGACGCTTCGATTTGTTCTTCATAAAAAGCGACGAGATAGACTGGCTCTTTAACCCATAGGATTTTATACATTGTTATAGCCATAAAAACCGCTTTTCGAGAGTCCACCCGAGTCCATTCAAATTGTTCCCTGTAGGGGGTGATGTACTCGTCTCTCCTAGCACATAAAACGTATCTCACACATGAGTATTGCAGTCTTAGCAGCCCGCTACGAAGTTCAAGAGAGAGACAGAGAGAGAGAGAGAGAGATTTAGATTTAGATTTATTTGTTTATTTCCACCCTGGGACTGAAATTGTCCCATAGGACATAAAGAACTATATATACATTAGGAATATACAATATGTAGTAATATAATAATATAATATGTAACGTGATCGGTACGCTCGCAATAATAGTGTTTAACAATAGTATGTACAGGTTTGAACAATATTCGCTGTAAAAATAAAATATAAATAAAAAATATAAATAAAATAAGACATAAAGTAATCTGAACGGCTCTCCGGCCGCAAAATATGACGCAATAACAATATAAAAATATAGAGATATGTAAGTAAAATTAAGGCTAAAATTAAAATTAAAATTAAAGCAGTAATATGTACGTAGCATTAAAGCTACTAGGAACCTTTTGTATTTAGAATTTTTGAGTTTACTTGTGTGCGAGATCAGACTGAACATCACAACTGTTGACGTAACTTAGTAATAAGGATTTGATGGTTTGGAGAGAGGTAGTTTTGGGAGGCAGGGAGGTAATGTGTTCTGGTAGGCTGTTTCAAAAATATGAGGCGGCTATTACGAAGGAATTGGCATATAAGGAAGTTTTGAAGTTACGGATGAGGAGGGGTTCAGTGCGGAGTCGAGCTGATCTACGCACATCACTATCTGCCGTGAGTATGAAGTTAGACTTCAAATAATCTGGACAACCAGTCTTAAGTACAGTAAACGTCAGCGCACCCATGAAGTACTCTCTTCGGGCCTTCACCGTGGGCCACCCTAGCCGTTTGCGATAGGGGGTAAAATGAGCCATCCAGGGAATGGTACCAAAAACAAAGCGGGTGCATGCATTCTGCGCCCGCTTAAGCTTCAGGTTCTGTTCACCAGTTAGGTCATGGTAGACAAGGCAGGCATAATCAAAGTGAGGGAGGATAAGTGAGTGCACAAGTGATTTACGGACACCAAATGAAAGAGCACGTTGATGAGGGCGTAGCTGTCTGAGGGTGCGAAACACTTGCTGACAGATGTGTGACATTTGCCTTCCCCAATTAAGATCAGGAGTCAACCAGACACCCAAATTTTTTACTTCATTGACAAAAGAGATGGGAGTGCCATTGACTGTAACCTTAGGTGAGAGTTCTAAATCGATCAATGAGATGTTTAATGTGCTACCAAATAGCATTGCTTTGGTTTTGGACAGATTTAGAGTGAGTCCATTGCAATAGGCCCATTTGGCAATCGCAGCACAATCCTCAGATACCTTGTTAATGGTGTCAATGAGATCATGGCGTTTGCAGCTTCTGTAAATTTGAGTGTCATCAGCGTAGATCATATGTCTGGTGAATTTCAGTACCATGGAGAGATCATTGATGAAGATGGCGAACAATAGCGGGCCTAGAACGGAGCCCTGGGGAACGCCAGCCCAAGTATCAATCCAGTCCGATATGCGGCCACCCTCATCAATAACAGCCTGGCATCTATCAGCAAGGTAAGAAATGAACCACTGTATGGAGTGATCACTGATTCTAAATGATCGAAGTTTATGAATTAATATGTGATGGGGAATCGTATCAAACGCCTTGGAAAAATCAAATAAGACTAAGATTGTGAAACCAGAGCTATCCATTTCGAATCTTATGTCATCAAGAACGCCGAGCAGAGCCGTCTGAGTACTGTGACCTGCTCTAAAGCCAGCTTGCCGTGGGATGAAAAGGTTGTGTTTCTCAATGTGACACAGAAGTTGCTTTGATAGAATCTTCTCTAACAACTTAGAGCACTCAGACAACCTAGCAATGGGTCGTAGCTCAGATATGTCGGATGGAGCTGGTACTTTGGGAATAGGAGTAATAAGAGTCTGTTTCCAAAGCGCTGAATAAGATGCATTGGTGACTGATAAATTGAAAATTGTGGTGAGTGTTTCGAGAATGGTGGGACATGATAGTGAAAGATGTTTAATAGTGATTGCATCAGCCCGTAAGTCTTGGACTTGGCTGAGACAAGTGCTTCAGAGATATCACTGGGGGTGATGTTAGAGAAAGTTAGTAAATATACATGAGACGGAGCTGAGGGGTGGGGTGGTAGTGGAAGTGCAGGAGATGATCTAGATGCGTTGGCGACGGATGCAAAATGATTATTGATATCATTGTGTGAAAAGAGCGAAAAAGGCGAGGTTGATCGAGAGGATGTTATGCCTAGCCTGTTGAGAGAACTCCATAGACGATTTGAGCGTTGTGCTCTGGCTATTTCATTAGCATAATAAGTGTTTTTTGAATTTCGAAGCATTTGCAGGACCCTTGCACCCAGAGCTCGATATTCAGTAAGATGAGACCCATGGTTTTCGGCGATTACATATATTAACGGAACGAAAAGGTGCAAATTTATTAAGGCAGCAAGTGACAGCATTGTTAAATCGAGTGATTAATTGATTAATATTATTGTGTTGTTTACCATCATTCAAATTATTGGATAAATCAGCGAGATACTGAGCTCTGTTGAGACCACGGAGATCACGAGTTTTAATTTGACGAGAAATATTGCGTATTATGCTAAAAGGTATAGTCAATTCTATACTGTCGTGCCCATAGGTAAACGGAGCATCTGATTTGCTATATCTTATAACCGCTGAAGGCGAATGTACAATAAATAGGTCGAGCCATGTGTGAGATTGAAGACGTAGTGCGTTGATCGTATGGTGAGTTGGCCCAGAAGGAACAAGGTACAGAGCATTTGATCGAATGATGTCATACATGTATTTGGCTTCGTATGACGCAGTAGATAACATGTTCACATTGAAATCACCCGTGATAACTATACTGTCGTAACGTGTGAAAAAAGCTGAGAGTTTGTGAAAAAATTCGTGCGGCATTGCTGTTTTTGGTGGCCTATAAACTACTAAAAATAAGAGTGATTTGCAATCATGGGTGATTTCCATTATAATATACTCAGGGACGCTGTCATCACGGACATCGGACGTCGCAAGAGTCTTAAACTTAAAGTTATTGTTAATATATGTAGCGATTCCTCCACCTGCACGTCTTACGCGGTCGTGCCGAATCAGGGCATACCCGTCAAAGACCACAGATAAGTCTTTGTCCTCACTAGACAGTTTTGATTCTGTGATGCCTACTATATGTTTGGGGTGAAGGTCAAGATATGCTTCTACTTCCTCGAAATGGGTTGTAAGACCATTGACGTTAGCATGCATGATTTCGACACAACCGAGGAGGACAGGGGGTGGGGAGTGTACCGTATTCGTATTAACCGATCTTAATTCTAAGAATTGTCGCTCGCGTTGGCATCTGTCGGAAAATGCGGTGAGACATTAGCACCTGACAGATCAGACATCTCAATAAGATCGCCGGACAAATTATTTGAGACCTGAGGGGCCCGTTTGCTAGCTTCTATTATCGGCTGGCAAGCTAGTAAGTCATAATCACTATTGATCGGAATAAGAGGAGATGCATTATCTTTGCACATGTGTACCACCAAGTTGATAACTCTGGGTCGTTTGTACCCTAGTTTACTAGATTGCGATCTGGCTTTTAATAAAAGATTATATACATGCCTAGGGTACAAAGTTCGCAGAAATATCAACGAGGTGGAAGCGAGACCGAACACCATTGCTGCTGTGAATGATTTTAAATTAAGCCGCGTGAAAACTGCGTGGTCACGAATATGAGCAGATTTAAATTTCACTACTACGCTACGAAAATTTCTGGAACGTGATGATAATGAATTACCATTATGCGGGTGCGTATTGGACTCTTGAGACCGAGAAACAGGAGCTGGTTGTTGTCGAGTGTCCGATGATGTGGCCGAAGTCCGCGGAAAATCCTCCGCTGACAAAATATCCCCAACAAGATTGGGCAAATTCAAGGCTTCCAGAACCTTTATGGCAATCTGGTGCGGGATCAGCAAAATGTCAAGTGGGATACCGGAGATGATAAGTTTCGCAGAATCAAAAATAGCTGTAGGCGCTGGGGTTGCAGTGGTATTACCCAGTGAAGATCTGTTGGCAAGTGCTTCAACTTTCTGGTTCAACTTTTGGAGTTGTGCATTTTGCGACTCAGCTGTTTGGACACATTTTTGTATCTGTGATTGATGGTCTTCGAGTCTTGTGTTAATAGCAGTCAAGTCATGTAGCCTTTCTTCAATTAGGTTTTCTTGTCTCGTGCAAAATTGTTCGAACTGTTTGTGTTGCGTTTCTTTTAATGCATTAAATTCTGCAGAAATCAGTTGCGTCTGCTGCAGCATAAGTTGCTTCATCATATTTAGCATATCATCAGCATTCTCGGATTTTTCGATTTGTTTGTCACTCGGTGCAGTCGCTGTAGAGTAAGCCGGTAATCCAAGCGCAGGCAAATTCGTGGAAGAGCTAGCGGCAGTCGACTGTTGCTGTAGTAACAGTGGGGGAACATACTGTTCTCCATTTGGTATTGCGAACGGCGTGGAGCGAGAGAGAGATGGAAATAGAGACGGAGATAGTTATGAAGACGTGCCTGCGGCAGCCGTAGTGTTGTCGAGTCCAGCTGCGGTGGAGAGGGGAGAAGCGTTGGTGAGTGCGTCTGCTAGTGTGTAGGTAGGATAGGCATGAGAGCCGCCGGCCGCGTAGCTGTGTGTTGTTATTGTTGTGTCTGTATGCTCTACTGAGGAGACACCGGCTGCTATATTACCAGTTGATAGCGACAAATGATGCTGCATAGAGCGATGCGGATTCGCATTATTATTAGCAAAGAGCGAATCCAAAAGTGCCGGGGCGTTTGTGCACTTGTTTAGGCGGAGATTTCTGAGGTCGTCCGTACCGTCAGAATTAGTAGCAGATAGTTTGCTTGGCGAAAGAGAAGTGTCTGCTATACGCTTTCGGCTATCAGCACAACACGTCAGAGAGCCATCTCCGTTAAACCACACTTCGCGTACACAGTTTCTGTGATAAAGAACTGCACATTTGTTGCACTGGGATGCTTCCAGATCGCCACGAGTTACGTAGGAAGAGCAGAAACCACATTTTTGAAACCGAGCAGACATGTTAGAGACCGGTTGAAAACAAAACGAGACGTAAGATGCAGTAGTCAAATGTATGTGAAGACCAGTCCTTGCGCGTGAGCAGAAAAGTACAGAGGCAAGACGACAAACAGCCTGGTAAATAGACAAACCTCAAATTTCTTGTGTTAAAGAATGGATAATCTTTGAGTATGACAAAGATATTGATGCCTTCGAACACACGAAATGAAAGCCAGCAAAGTGAGCATTCACGTGACCGATTTATGTGTTTATGCCGTGTTTGAAATAAAACTTAATACAGTTTAAAGACGGAGCACTATTAGAAGCGACTTCTCAACTCAAAAGGCAGAGAGAGAGAGAGAGAGAGAGAGATGATAGAAGCGGGAGCTACACGACGGCGTACGCCGCTATCGCCGAGCCACGGCGCTCACTACAGAACGGTCGGAGCAGCTCTCGCATTGGCTATAAGTACAGGGCCGTACGCTTCCTGAGTCAGTCGGCATCGGCACACCATACTGGCCGGACGTCTTTGGTCGAAGCATACTCCGTCGACGCCGACCACCGGTGAGTGGGTAAGACCGCACTCAACCCGTGGTGATCGACCTGGGAGTCTTCACGCCGAACAGGCTTTCTGACAAATGCGCGTTAAGAGCATGTGAAGTCAAACGCAGACCCTGAAGGGAGAGCTGCTCGAGGACGTTGTACTCTTAAAGAGAGCCGCAAGCGCCCTCGAGCAGCAATAATCTTCCCGTGTTTGAAAACCCAGACCGCTCCAGGAGTTATTATATTAGTTCTCCTAGAAGTTCGGATATTATACACACAGGGAAAACCACCCGACGGTCGAACGCGCGCGCCGCCTGCGTACCCCGTTCGTGCATACCGCTCACGCACACAATTCGCGTCGTCGTATTTTCACCGACCTTTCGCAGCAGTTCTGGCGCCGGCTATAAATACAGAAGCACACGCCTCTCTGAGTCAGACGGAATCTGCGCTCCGCACGGGTTGGAGTACCTTGGTGGAGATTTACTCCCGTAGTAGTCAACCTGCGACGCACAGATTAATCAACACTCCACCCGTAGTCATTGGCTTGGGTACTGTCACACTGAACAGGTCTGCTGATGAGTTACTCCCGTGGTAGCCTTATTGGGTAGGCAATATTCTTCCGCTGATCACGGTTCTTGATCAACGCGAGTCAAGAACACGGGGATTCGAACGCAATTCTGACGGGAGAGCTACATAAGGACGTTTTTCTATAAATTAGAGCTGCAGTTGACCTTAAGTCGCACTAATCTCCCCGTGCATAGCAATATGGACCGCTCCAGGAATTGTAAAGTCAATTCCTCTGGAAGTTCGATTGATAGTGCACACAGGGTAATTTCTTCCGAGAGCACGCCACATACTTTCCATTTGCGCATGTCTTTAGCGTATGTCGTGCACTCAACCACTCGCGTCAAGCCGCCGCGCTCTCAGCGGAGCGCTCGGAGTAGTGGTCAAACCATCTATAAAAGGAATGGTAATACTATAATAGATTCACTCGACTCCCAGTATCGGAGTCATCTAAGTTGCCTTCCTTGAGCGCATGCCGACAACTGGGCAACCAGCTGTGAAGAAGCAGAGCCGTCGGTCCGGCAACAGTGGATTCGGCGTAATAAACGTCGATTCAGGATCCGGTCATGAAAGAAGACAATCGTTCGCCCGGCTATTCCTCCTGCTACTCCTCCAGCTCCTCCTTCACCGTCGTCAAGCGAGGATTTTCCCACGCTTAAAGTACACAGTCTGGTCTTCATTGTGCCAAGACCTGGGACGCACAGTGGGCAAAATCGACTTTTTCTTTTTCAAAATCGTAGAACTTTAGATATAAAACACCAATCAAACTGAAATTTTTTGAGCTTCAAGTATAATAATTATAGAACATAGGAAAACTATACAGGAGGCGTTAGATTGACATCCTAAACTCAAAATAAAGTACAAAGGTGCTCATTTTTCGGAAAAATACAGTTTTAACTGCGACAAAATCGTTATATATTTTTATTTAATGCCACAAATACTATATATTGTAGATTTTTAACCGCCGAATTCGAATTCACCACCTAAATTAACCAAAAACCTAAGCTAAAAGGTCAAAAAGCCAATTAAACGCTAATTATTACCATTGTTTGTATTCAAAGTGATAGAACATGAGATAGGAACGACTAATTCCCCTGAAACTTTTTTGATCTTCGAACTTAATGGTCATAGAACATGGAATATTATAGCAGAAGCGTCAGATTCAAATCGTAACCTCAAAATGAAGTACAGAGGTGCACATTTTACGGATAAATACGGTTTTCGTTGCCTCAAGCTCTATATCATGTAGATTTTTTACCGCCGAATTCGAATTCACCACCTAAATTAACCAAAAACCTAAGCCAAAAGGTCAAAAAGCCAATTAAACGCTAATTATTACCATTTTATGTATTCCAAGTGATAGAACATGAGATAGGAACGACTAATTCCCCTGAATCTTTTCTGATCTTCAAACTTAATGGTCATAGAACATGGGAAAATTATAGGAGAAGCGTCAGATTAAAATCCTAACCTCCAAATGAAGTACAGAGGTGCACATTTTACGGATAAATACGGTTTTTGCAGCCTTAAACACTATATCTCGTAGATTTTTTACCGCTGAATTCGAATCCACCACCTAAATTAACGAAAAACCTAAGCTAAAAGGTCAAAAAGCCATTTAAACGCTAATTATTACTATTTTTTGTATTCAAACTGATAGAACATGAGATAGGAATGACTAATTCCCCTGAATATTTTCTGCTCTTCAAACTTAATGGTCATAGAAAATGGGAAAATTATAGGGGATGCGTCAGATTGAAATCCTAACCTCAAAATGAAGTACAGACGTGAACATTTTACGGATAAATACGGTTTTCGTTGCCTCAAACACTATATCTTGTAGATTTTTAACCGCTGAATTCGAATCCATCACCTAAATTAACCAAAAATCTAACCTAAAAGGTAAAAAGCCAATGAAACGATAATTATTACCATTTCTTGTATTCCAAGTGATAGAACATGAGATAGGATTGACTAATTCTCCTTTATCTTTTTTGATATTCAAACTTAATGGTCATAGAACATGGGATATTATAGAAGAAGCTTCAGATTGAAATCGTAACCTCAAAATTAAGTACAGAGATGCACATTTTACGGATAAATACGTTTTTTGCTGCCTCAAACACTATACCTTATAGATTTTTTACCGCTGAATTCGAATTCACCATCTAAATTAACCATAAATCTAACCTAAAAGGTCAAAAAGCCAATTAAACGCTAATTATTACCATTTTTTGCATTCCAAGTTATAGAACATGAGATAGAGTGACTATTTCTCCTGTATCTTTTTTAATCTTCAAACTTAATGATCATAGAAAATGGACAAATTATAGGGGATGCGTCAGACTGACATCATAACCCCAAAACGAAACTCATTTTTCGGGAAAATACGGTTTTTGCTGCAACAAAGTCGTGATATATTTTTTTACTGCCTCATACACTATCTTGTAGATTTTTAACCGCTGCACTCGAATCCATCACCTAAATTAACCAAAAATCTAACCCAAAAGGTAAAAAGCCAATTAAACGCTAATTATTACCATTTTTTGTATTAAACTAAAATTATCAATTCATACTTTGTGCTCAATGTAAATTAATATTTCCACCTTTTTTAACTTTGCTTTTCTAATTCACTGTCTACATTAGGTTTAAACTCAGTAGTTTATACTTTCTATAACTTATAATGCCCTTTACTCTCTAATTTTAAGTTTATCAAGTACAAATTCAATGTTTGTCACTTTTCAGAAATATATTAGCCGCAGAATTTCGATGTTTTGGCCTCATTTTTCATATTTTTATCATTTGTAATTGCTATATTGAAAGAAATACGTATTGATTGAATTCTCGAAATATCTTCTTACTTTTAAATGTTTTAGTTGTTCAGTTTTATTGTGAAATGTAGTATAATTCTGAATTAATACATCAAAAATTTGTTCTATATAGCACGCTATATTTTAAAACTATGTGTGTCTCACTTCAGTATAAACTTTGAAAGAGCTTTCGACAATCTTATTACTTTAGGTGTGTTGCCATGGTAACCATTTACATATGTTGAATAAATAAATATAAATAAACATCTAGAATTTACTGCATTTCTGCATTTATTATATAACATATATACTATAACATCTTTCTTAGTCTTATGAATCGCTGTGAAATTGATTAGATGTATTTAAAACTATTGTGCATTACTTTCGGTTTGAAAAACGGATGTTGTATATATGTGTAAATATTAACAGAGACTGAATTTCTAATAAGCACACTACAATTTAGAATAACTTATAGAAGTTATTGACAGGGTTTATTATAACGTTTATTAGACTCCTAGAAAATATCAGGTAATTATTTCTGTACTCGTATTAATTTTTATCTTTAATCTGAAATAACAACTATAAATTAATGACAATAATATTCTGTAACCTCGAATTTGATTGTGAAATATATGACCTCTATGAAAGTATTCGTATAATATTTTTGAAACAGAATTCGGATGCTGTTATTTCAGAAAATGTATGGCAAAATCTGTAGAATTTTGAACTAATATATATAATTACCTTCAAATTACTATTTTGCATAGACCAAAAGTTTTGTTTTGATTTCTAACTTATTACTATTTTTGGCAAAAATTAATTATTTAAATTTGTCAATTACAACTTTAATCTTCCAAAATTTCTGTTTCTTATACTTACAATTTCGAATCATAGATGCTTTTATAATTACTAAGAGTATTAAGAGCTCAAGCACTTTTTTAAGTTAATGCCATTATCTTTAACATTATTCTTGATAAAATATGTTATATTGTTAACCCATTAACGCCTAAATAACCTAAAATTTTTGTATATCTGTGAGTTAACCGATGTTAATTAAATCCCTCTTTATTCTTATTGGAGGCGATTTTTCTAAGTTTCTAGCTAATTACAAAATTAAAAACATCAATTTTTATTCGTTTTTGATAAATAAATGATAGTTCTTTCAGTCTACTTTTTTTGTTGAACTACTAATTTTTAAAGAAATGAATTTTGTTATGCATAAGAAACTGCACAAAATTTATTATTTACACTCATACTATCGAAATACGCAAGCATTTTTTTCTTCCAACAGCCTTTATTTTTCAATAATTTCAAAATTTCGGTCAAAACTTCAATTTTTCTCGATATTTTCCTATTTGGACAGCGATTTCCCGTCCGCCTCATTAAAAGTGAGATTATTTATAAAAAATTACCCGCAAATTTCGAAAGTATAAGTGTCAATAATATGTTTAATGCAGTTTAAAATACAAAAGAACATTTTTCTACTTTAAAAATCTAATTTCACAAAAAAGTAAACTGAATAAACGTTACTTTTTCAATAAATTTATCAAAAAACAATTGAAATTTATATTTTTGTAAGAAGCTGGATAGTAAAGAGAAAACCCGAGACCTTTGAAAAAATTGTCTCCAAAAAGAATGAATAGGGATTTCATTGCCTGTTCGCTGTGAGATTGTACAAGAATTTTCGAATTTTAGTCGAAACTGTGGGAATATATCATTGTTATAATGTTATCTTTAAAACTAAATAAATATATTTCTATAGATTAGTTTATCCATATGACTGTCCAAATTTTTAATTCTGTATTAGAATCAAAATTTTTATGCTTAATTGAGACTTTCTTATTTTGTAACATAAATATTAGTATGGAAGATGAAGGTATAGAACGTGAGAACAGACAAGTTAATAAAGGTGAGCGACCGCGCAAGAAAACTAAATTGAGTATAAACACAGGAAGAAATCGGACTAACGATGAATATTCAACTGCAACGCTATATAGACGAGCTCATGAAATCATTACTAAATATGATACAAAGGCAATAGACTAGCATTTCAATTAATTCAAAGAACAACTCTATGTGATGGAATTGTCGAGAATCAAAAGATCAAAAATCAAAAGAACAAATTGTCTGTGCACTCTTATGAATCCGCCTTGGCATTTTATTTATATTACAATTATAATAAAGAAAATTACATCCCATTAGTAAATGATACACAGAAAAGAAATTGTCCGATTTATTGTTCGTATTATTTTATTACTCATGAGATGGATAAGTGTAAACCAGAAAAATATCTTATTACTACTGAGACAGAGGTTATCGTAACTTTGCAATCACTGCTGAATAAGACTGCTGAGCGTTTATGTGAAGAAATTGCATTTAATTGGGAAAAATCGGCTTTGTGAAGTTTAGAGTTAGTAGTAACTGTAAGCTGTGACAGTTCTTCTGGTCACACGAATCCTCACCAAAAGTATGATAACATTCAAAATCAAAATACAAATTCTCAGCAATCCCTGTTTGTGACCAGTATGATTATAATACTAGTACGATAAAAAAAATCTGATGAAAATCTGTGGGTAAATCCTACACCACAAAGTGTACGGTTTTGTCGTCCTATAAGGAGATCCTTTGAAAAAGAGGATGAAGTGGCAACGCTACGTGAGTTCCACCGTTTAAACAATGAAATAAATAGTGTGAAGCCATTCAGCTTCACGATGCCAAATTAGAAAAGCATTAGAATTACGTACAATGCCTCGCAAACGCTATTCTATGGAAAATGTGTCAATGCCATAGTTCGTAATAATGCAACTTGTAGGTATCCCATGTGTTTGCGGACCGCTCAACACTTTGGTAACCTGGACGATGATTTCAAACCAAATGAGTCTTCCGTGAAATATGGTTTAGGATTGTTGCACTGTACGATACAATGCTTTGGACATCTACTTCATCTATCGTATAAAAGAGATTTTGAATCGTGGGATGTACGCCAAAATAGGAAAGGTATAATGCTCATAATAATTTCATTTAAACAAATGTACTGCTTCACTATGAGTCATAAAATTACCATTAGGAATTTGATAGTACTTAATTCAGGAATTTGATAGTGTCAAAGTTAGGTACCTTAAATTTATGTACAACTCTCTCCCTCTCTTACTCACTTTCTCGTCTTCTCGCTCCCTCATTCTTTCTTCTTCGCTGTCTCACTCTCTCGCAGTTTTGCTTTCTCGCTATCTAGCTCTCTCGACTCCCTGCCATCTTGGTTTTATGCATTCTTGCTGTGTTGCTTTATTGCTTTCTTGCTGTGTTGCTTTATCGCTCTTTTGCTGTGTAGGTTTATCGCTCTCTCGCCTCCTTGCTCTCTCGTCTTTTAGCTCTCTCCCCTTCTCGCTTTCTCGCACTCTCGATTTATCGCTTTTCGCTCTCTCATCTCCGCACTCTCTCGCTCTTTTGCCTTCTCGCTCTCTCGTTCTCTCGCGTCCTCACTCTTTTGCTGTCTCGTTCTCTTGCTGAATTGCCGTCTTGCTCTGTCGCAGTCTTCTTCTCTCGCAGTCTCGCTGATTTGCTCTCTCGCATTCTCTCTGAGGGTTAACCGTTCAAAGAATTTCAGTTTCAGATTCTATCGGTTTTATGGTTGATGGATTTAAGATCATAATTTATAGCGGAGTATGAAGATCGGAAGAAGGACATACATAATCGAATTTATGAACGTATCGGGGTCAGAGTTGATCAAGTGTTACAAGGTCACGGAACATCGAATACAGGCAAGACGTTGTTTTAAATACCTTTCGGTCTTTGCTGAAGCGCTTGAAATCGATCCTAGGTTTGTGACAAATATAGCTACAGTGCTAGCTGCATTCCAATGTACCAAAAAATTAAAATTAGATGAATTGGAAGAATTTTGTTGGCAAATATATTGTTTGCATTATGAACTTTATCCACAAGCAAGGATGAACCCTACGTGTCATAAGTTACTGAAACAAGGCTGCGAGGTCAGAAAAATGATATATTGATTAACAGATAAGAAACAATATTAGGAATCCTTAAAAAAAAAATTAAACAAGGGTGACCGAAAACGAGATAAATTAAAGATTGGGACATTAACTAACAAAACATTTTTTCTGGTTCTACATGTTCAACAATGAACTTGACAAATTGTTAACACGCAAAAATGGCTTCCAAAACTTGCTTATAAAAATCAAGTTTTCAATCAGTATCCATTTTCAGCAAGTTTTAGCGTAGATTGAAACTGCGTTTTTCTACTTTAAAATTTATACTTAGAAATATTTTCTTGAGCCTCTAAATAATGATTAATAAATGAAATGTTATATTCCTGAAAGAAAAATCAATTCTTGTTCCAAAGTTTCACAATAACTTTTTAGGGGCTAAAAAGTTATTTCTTATCTGTATTTTCATATCAAACCAGAGAATATTTGTATTACAGCATGCCACACAATATCTTGTTTTTGTCCCCTACAGTCATTCTATTTTTAAAATTTTTTGTTATAAGTACTTCATTAAGAGACATTAATATGGAATTCAACCGCATTTCTAATACAGATTGCAAGGGTATATTCGATGCCAATGATGTATTTCGCTGAAGATGGAAACGAATCTTGGCATAAGTTGTATCGATTGAATATGACGAAGCATGCTAGGCAGAATAGTAGATTATACAAGATTCTTGATGTGTACAATAGAGCTATTTTCATGACAGATCCTAAAATTTCTCTATTGAGCGAACGGTCAAAAACTCTGGAGAATAAGCCAAAAGTAACAAATGTAGATATAAGCCGATTTATAAAAGATGGGTAGGATATTTGTAGAAACTCTTACTTCATTACTAAAACAATTATCAAAACTATTCCTAATAACTTCATAACTCTTGAATCCATTTACTGTAAATAGAACATATTCAACTTTTATAATTCATAAAAGTAACTGACGACTTTATTTATACCTTATTTTATTCAGTTAAGCTTGGAATGCAACTACAAATGAACACACAACACAAACTGAACATCGATACAAATACGATGCGTAATACATTTTGATGAATTGATAAATGAATATTAATTACTTTTCAAAGAAAATGAGGATATGGCAGATAATGAATCTGTTTTTGATGACGACGACTTCGCTGATTATGATCAAGAATATTAGTTAAAAAAAAGACTAATGCCATTGAATTGGCCAGTACTAGTGAATAGGCCTGTATATTCGATTTGTTTGTGCAATTATTTATCGTTAATAATACAAAACACATGTCCTCTTCTTAACGTACAGATTTATTTAAATATTATTATTCATCCTGATAAAAGCCCTTATTACAAGTATGTTCAAAGAATGAATTCTCCAAGTTTTAGCTTGATTACTTTAGTTAATTTACGTGGTCAATCCGGATTCAGCGATAAAGAATCTGCAAGATATGGTGTTTGAGGCAGAAAATCATATATATCACGACGTTGTCGTATTTTTCCGAAAAATGAGCTTCATTTTGAGGGTAGCATTTCAATTTGACGCATCCCCTATACTTTTCCCATGTTCTATGACCATTAAGTTTGAAGATCAAAAAAGATTCAGGAGAATTAGTTAATTCTATCTCATGTTCTATCACTTGGAATACAAAAAATGGTAATACTTAGCGTTTAATTGGCTTTTTGACCTTGTAGGTTAGGTTTTTGGTTAATTTAGGTGGTGAATTCGAATTTAGCGATAAAAAATCTACAAGATATAGTATTTAAGGCTTCAAAAACCGTATTTATCCATAAAATGTGCACCTCTGTACTTCATTTGGAGGTTAGGATTTTAATCTGACGCTTCTCCTATAATTTTCCCATGTTCTATGACCATTAAGTTTGAAGATCAGAAAAGATTCAGGGGAATTAGTCGTTCCTATCTCATGTTCTATCACTTGGAATACATAAAATGGTAATAATTAGCGTTTAATTGACTATTTTACCTTTTAGGTTAGGTTTTTGGTTAATTTAGGCGGTGGATTCGAATTTAGCGGTTAAAAATCTACAAGATATAGTGTTTGAGGTATTAAATAAAAATATATGACGACTTTGTCGCAGCAAAAACTATATTTTTCCGAAAAATGAGCACCTTTGTACTTCATTTTGAGGCTAGGATGTCAATCTAACGCTTCCTCTATAGTTTTCCTATGTTCTATAATCAGTAAACTTGAAGCTCAAAAAATTTCAGTATGATTGGTGTTTTGTATCTGAAGTTCTACGATTTTGAAACCGAAAAAGTCGATTTTGCCCACTCTGTGACGCTACTGCCCTCCGCTGCCGAAATCCAGGCAGCTCTCTCAACGGAGAATATAAAAAAGCAAGAGGACGTTGACTCTGCCTCTTTCCTTCCCCGGAGGATGAATTGCGGGACCCGGGGGAAATAGTGCTGCGCAAGCCAAAACAGCAAGCCCTACCACGTTACTCAGTACGTCCCCATCTAGCCAGGACTCCCCCGAAAGCTCTATCTATCTACTATTTCTATCTACCAGTGAATGATCCTGAAAGTCTTAGAAAAATTTGGTACCCGACTCCCTGTTAGTCTCTTTGTCAGTGTAAATGCATTTGAAAATTTGATACAATTATATATCTTCTCTGACACGAAATTTGTTATAAGCTATCTTCGATTTTTTGAGATTTTAAAATATTTGAGGTTATATATTTTCTTTTTAATTTTCATTGTTTATATCTCGAAACGTTGCGGTACTTTTCTATTAATCAATCAAATTCTTATTTTCTTTTGTTATAAACATACGAAATCAAAAAAATAAATAAAATTCCTCGATTCATTTTGTTTTATAATTATTTTTCTATTTTAAAAAAGAATTAATATTAAAACAAAAAGTTTAATATTGGAACTGATTTATTTTTATTTTTATAAAATCAACTGTATTTGCTTGAAGGTTATTGGATTCGTCAACAAGTTTTTTCTGCAAACTGTGTTATTCCTGCGCATTCTACATGCGTTCTACATGAATTGCCGCCGATTTTGCCGGACCCTACGTTTGTGGCCACAATATCTACATACATGGATATTAAAATCGCATTATCAACATCGAATTTTCATCTTTAGATGTACTTTTACATCTACCAAAAGTTCTGTAATCGAAAATAAATTTTGTCTCTGAAAAAAACAGATTTTAAAAAAACTTCGGCTGGACCAGACTCCCTTCTTAAGTGGTATCCCCATTCGCATAATAATAAATTTAAAGAATTATAACAGTTTATTTTTTAATTCAAATTATAATGGCTTGGATCCTTCTTTCGGTCTTGCAAAATTGAGTGCAAAATTCTCTCTACTAACTAGATCTTCAATTCACTAACTAGAGTGCAAATCGACTCTCAAATATTCAATAAACAGTTTTATAGTGTTACAAAATTTATTGTCATTCATAAAAATGTTTTTTGATATGTAAAAACTTATTAAGTTTCTATACAATTAAAATATTTCTTCATAATATATATTATACTTTTGTATATGTATAAATGGTAATTTAAAAATTTAAATCTATCTCGTCATTTGTAAAGAAAAGAACTTGTTGGTTTGACTTTTCAACACAGAAGTAAATTGAATAAATAAATACATATAGAAATACTTTATAAGGATGGAGGAAGCTACGTGCCAATTAAACTGATTTGTATTTATTCACATTTTGTGCACCATCTATCACGGATAGTCGCCCAAACATCTAAAATTTGTTACTCTGTTAAATATTAAATAAAGATAATTTTATCGAAACAATTTCCTATGTTTCTCTATATTTATACACGTTTTAGGGTGCCATCTAAGGAAGGAAGGAACGAACGAACGAACGAACGAACGAAGGAAGGAAGGAATTAATGAATGAATAAATAAATAAATAAGTAAATAAAAATAAATAAATAAATAAATAAAAATAAATAAATAAGTAAATAAAAATAAATAAATAAATAAGTAAATAAAAATAAATAAATAAATAAGTAAATAAAAATAAATAAATAAATAAGTAAATAAAAATAAATAAATAAATAAGTAAGTAAAAATAAATAAATAAATAAGTAAATAAAAATAAATAAATTAATAAGTAAATAAAAATAAATAAATAAATAAGTAAATAAAAATAAATAAATAAATAAGTAAATAAAAATAAATAAATAAATAAGTAAATAAAAATAAATAAATAAGTAAGTAAATAAAAATAAATAAATAAATAAGTAGATAAAAATAAATAAATAAATAAGTAAATAAAAATAAATAAATAAATAAGTAAATAAAGATAAATAAATAAATTAACACCAGACAATATACATTAACCTAAATTTAAAACGCCAGTAGATTGTACGTGCAAGTACCTGCGCATCGCTGTTTTGAATTTGCACAGCAACGGCAGGTACTTAATACTGCGGGAGATAGAGTTCCAAAGATGCGAATCCCAACTTTGGAACCGAGGTATCTCTAATTGTTTCACCTCTGCAGGAGGTCCTGGCCTGGCATGGCTTAATAAGCTCAGTTAGACAGGATGGTTCACCGATCCTAATTATTTAACGCCGCAAATGTATCTTACACAGGAGTTCTATAGTCTCTGTAACTTAGTTTGCAGTTTTTTAGATACGTCAAGGTAGACAACCGTGCAGTAGTCAAGGTGCTGGCAGAGTGGCGGGAGCCGAGCACGAGGCAAAATCGACTTAGAGGTGCCATCTCTATCAGGACACTCTGCACGCAGCGCCACTACTACCAGGGCGCCACCTACCGACTTGAACTGCAACTATGCGGCTACCGAGGCGACACCTGTTGCATTCCTAGCTACAACAGCATTCCATTTCCATCGCAGAATGGTTCATCTTCGTCGCCACCATCATCATGGTCGACAGCTGCGCCATCTGCGGGGAGGTTCCTAGGAGCAGCAATTTCCTACGTAAGTGCTATATATGTAATATCACCTCTCATCCGGCGTGCAAGCCTCTTGCATTACTTACCCGCGTGCAACGAGGTGCTCTACAGCTCCAAACTAAATCTGTAGCGTGCCAGGCATGCATAGAACCAAAGAGGTCGTTGTTAGAGTCGACAGCCACGTGCGCGACAAATATTCTTAACACGAGTGCGAAAGAGAAAGAGATAGCCACGTCCACTCCGGCCAATAAAGAGCCAGCAACAGCTGCGCGAGCCAATAAGGCGAGCAAAGCCGTGCCCACCAACTCCTCTCTCTCTCCGTTGCCAGGGCTATGCGCCGCCCCCACCAGCAGCCAGCTCCGAGTGGCCGCACAGTCTTCCCTGACGTCACTGAGCCTGCCTAATTCCAATATGGGAGCTGAGCATAGCGGGGAATCCAAGAGCGACGTCATGGCCAAGAGCGTGGAAACAATCCATTCAAACGACACATCACAGTCATTTCTTTCAAGGAACAACAGCAGCGTTAATGATGTAAATGCGTCGGTTATACGAATGTCAGACAGTACTACCTTTAAAAAGAGGACAACGGTCTCCTGCTGGTGGAGTACGCCAACTCTGCATCAAAAAATATTTAAAATGCACTTGCTAGACATTGCACTTCCTTGAAGGCAGATTGGAAGCAATTGTTAATAGGCTAAATCCGTTACCAGCGATACACACTTTGGTACTCTCAATTGAATCCTAACTGCAGAAAGTTGAGAAAAAGCTGTCAAAACAACACTCCCAGCTGGAGGAGATGAAAAAAGAAAAGCAAGTGCTTAGTCAAGAAATTGATAATTTAAAAATTAAAAATAAATTGTTACATGACTGTAAAGACACAACAAATAATTTGTTGAATAAGGTAGAGGCAGACTACAATATGCTATTAGACGAAATAGAAAACTTAGAGCAGAATAACTTAGAGACGCAAACCGTAATTGGAAATTTAATAACAAATACGTTTGAAAATGAACTTAAAACATTAACCGGAAAAATTAATAGCATTGAAAGTTATAATATAGTAATAATTAAGAATATCGAAAAAATAATAGCAAAAGAAACCATTAACACTAAATATGAAACTGCTATTAATAGAATTGAGAATAACGTAGAGAATATTCAACAAAATAATCGACTAATATTAAATAAAATTGAAAACCATCGAATTGCCGAGCTCCCCAGTATAGAAAACACTTCCCTTTTACCAATTAGTATTAACAAATGTAAAGATAGTAACAATCGTATAAACAAAAGTAAATTAAGTAACAATAAGAGTAATCTAGGAGATAACAATGACGACAGTAACAACAATAATAACGACTGCAACTTAGTTGTACAGAATAAAAAATTTTCTAGTCACATTAATAATAATATTGACAATGGTGGTGCTGCAGTATCACCTGTACGAAGTACGCGAGCGAAAACGGTTGGTGGAAGGGCACGATAACAACATTAAAAATACTAAGACGGAATTAATAATTTCTAATATATTTGACGGTAATGTCTCCAAGCGCGTAGACGTGGTACACGCAATACTGAGCCGTGTCCTCCCATCAACACAGAAATCTAAAATAATAAGCGCACGCCTGCTTCGGTCAGAGAAGCCGATTTCTGCGGCATCAACAGATGTAAACAGCGAACGCAGAAGGTCACTGTGGGTTGTTACCCTGTCCAGCAGTGTGTTGGGTGACAAAATTATGCGAGCAAAAAAACTCATTACAGATTTTCATGCTAGAGACGTTGACAATGCGGCTCTTGACCAGGACACAAGGGATGGGATTATTAATGGGAAAATTTTTATTAATGAACTTTTAACAAAGGACTAATTCATTAAATATAGATGTCTCAAGGCCCTTGTGATGAGACTTAATTTTAAATACGTTTGTCATAGAGGGGCCGTTTCCTGGTAAATAGGCGTGATGGCGACGTCTCCCATGAATTTTCGTCAGCGGCAGATCTCCAAGCAATAGTAGCATCATATGCTACTACTCAACGTGTACCAACTATCGAACAGACAACAAAAAATGTTAAAAATGTAAATGAAATTGACAAGAATGTTATTCCGACAACATTTCAAAAGGAGACTGTCGTAAAAAATTGACTATCCGCAGACACTGCTGGGGGAGTTCGCTGTAGGGGACTGAAAGCAGGTTTTGTCAATGTTACCTCTCTTACGGGGCACCTTGGCATGATTAAACAACATCTTTCAGCTGGTCCTACGTACCATCTCTTTGGAGTTGGTGAGTCGCACCTTGACCCTGTTGTTGGAAGTGATCGTATTCAGATCGACGACTACTCTCTCATTAGACTAGATCACAACAAACTCGAGGGCGGGCAGGTCCTGTACATTCATAACACATTTAAGGTCAATTTAATATGCAGTTCTCCGACTACACAGGAGGGCAGGCCGTTTATACCTGAATCCATAATGTGCAATGTTCAGCAGGGCAGCCTTCCCCCCGTCTTTGTTCCTTTGATATATAGACCACCACACGTACCATTTCTACTGGGCTCTGACTTAACAGACAAACTTACTACTCATACGCAAGATTTTAGTAATAAATTTATAATGGGAGATCTGAATGCGAACCTACTCGGAGCATCAGCCGATGCAAGATTTGTTTGACATCACTACTAAAACTCACGGAAGTCATAAGAACAGGTATTAACAACAACAAAAAATTTTTGACCATTTTGCTAATGTTCGATTTTAGTAAAGCATTCGACACCATCTCACACACAAAACTGCTGTGTAAGCTGATGTGCATGGGTTTCTCCAAGATTGTTCTCCTGTGGCTTAAGTCATATATAATGGGGAGACGACAGAAAGTCGTCACTAATACAAAAGGGAAATCTGGTTACCTAACCACCAATCTTGGCGTGCCACAGGGCTCAGTCCTGGGCATACTTTTCACCTTGCACCCATACTTTTCAGCCTTAACATAAATGACCTACAATACGCACTCGACCTACGCTTAAGTGACCCTGGAAGGTCTTCGTGATGGTATCGGTGGCACGTCGGCTGTAGCACGAGCAGTGTCGAATTGGGCATCGTCAGCTGGCCTGCAGCTCAATGTCGGCAAGACAAAGGCGATTATCTTTGGATCTGATCATAACATCAAACAGGTTGAAAGCCTTGACTTGGAAGGAATTGAGATACAGACCGGCGTATACGTGCCCTTTGTCGATACAGTTAATAACCTCGTTGTGGTGATGGACGGAAGGTTAACATGGAAGCCGCAATTAAATGTTGTCAGTAAGAAAGTAAATAGAGCTCTGTATAGTCTCAAATTATTCCGTTCTTGCACAACGGAGGTACTACGGAAACAGCTGGCATGTGCACTGATAGTGCCTCACTTAGACTACTGCTCAGTGGTTTTTCTTGACGTGTCAGGGGAGCTTCAGACACGACTACAACGCTTACAGAATTCATGTGTGAGATACATATGTGGTGTTAGGCGTGATGAGCATATCACTTCCTACAGGGAACGACTGGACTGGCTAGATCTAAAGGCGAGAAGGGAGTATTTTATGGGGCTGTTGCTTTACAAAGCGATTGTCATGCGGTAGCCACCATATCTTACTGCCCTTTTTGAAAAAAACCAGGCCAGAACTTCAGGTAGTGGTGGTACAAAGGAGCTCTCGGTTCCGGGGTCGCGCGCCGATAAGGGCCTTTTCCCGTTTAGAGTTCAAGGTGCGCACCTCTGGAACTTGCTCTCAAGCAGTGTGAGGTGCCTGCCATCTTTTTGCAAATTTAAAACGGCGTTAGGCAGGCACCTTAAACAAGTGCACGGTGACGGGAATACACAGAAGTGAACCTTTCGGATACTGATAAATAAATCGTTTTCGTTCATTTCTGTGTAGTCCTAATCTATTTTATGTATTATTTATTTATTTATTTATTTAAACCAGAAAGATTCACATACATAAAATTACAGAATAATATAAATCCCTACAGAGGTAAACTAAGTTACCTGTGCGCAGGTCCGGTACATAAAATTAAGAATAGTGATAAAAAAAACTTAAAGCATAACTAACTTACTTAAAACTAACTTAAAAACTAAACTAAACTAGTATCGTATACATCTCATAGTAGACTAGAAACATTATAAAATTTAGAAACTATTAACATTATAAAAATATTGTTTGTACATAGATATATTAAATATAATTGCACCTCATATATTATAGTTATCTTTTATCCACATTTTCAGTTTATATTTTTCTGCCTTTGTGTCTAATTCTAATGTTTTTAGATCATTTGGTAGTTTATTGAAAACTTGTATAGCTTTTGTGTAACTGTTTATATTGCTGACTTTTTTCTTGTTGCTGGGAATCATTCATTTTTTTTTCCTAGTAATACTATTAGACTTAAGAAATTGACTTTTTAGATTAGGGTAATAATATATCAGTGATTCAAAAGCAAAAAGTTGTTCCAAGTTCAGTGGATTATCATGTATGATAAAATTTTTTTTATTAACAATTTTCAGTATTCTTTTCTGCAGATTTTGCAATAAATCCAGATTATTCTTATAAGCACCACCCCAAGCAATTATTCCATAATTAATTAAACTATGAAAAAAAGCATAATAAATCATTCTCAATGTTTCGGTTAACATATATTTGGCGATTTTATAGAATATATATACTAAATATTTAGTTCTCTTTATAATGTATTCAATGTGCTTATCCCATTTTAAGTTATAATAAAAAATGATTCCTAAGTACTTGCAACTTTCTACTCTATTTACTTTTTTGTTTCTAATTTTTATATCTATTTGCTTTGGAACACTATCACAATAGTTACCAAAAGTTATACATACAGTCTTATTAACGTTTAATGATAGTTTATTTACAGCTAACCAATTATCTACTAGTAACAAATTGTTGTTCATAGATTCCTGAGCTTCGTCCCACGTATCCCCAGTAGATATAATTGCAGTATCATCTGCATAAGACAAAATTTCATCAGGATGGATTACTTCCAAGAGATCATTAATATATAAAATAAAAAGTAGTGGACCTAAAATGGTACCTTATGGTACACCTGTGTATATTTTTAAATAATTACTCTCACTATCATTAATTTTAGCTTTTTGATCTCTATTATTATGATAACTTGAAAGTAGATCCAGTGCCTGTCCTCTAATTCCTATACAGTAAAGTTTATCCAGTAATATTTTATGATCGACAGTATCAAATGCTTTAGCCAAGTCCAAGAAAGTTATTATTGTTGGTTTACTGCGATCCAAATTATTGTATAGTACATTGGTAATATAATTTAGGGCATCTTTTGTACCTGTATTTTTCATGAAACCAAATTGGTGATCAGATATTATTTTATTTTTTTTAACAAAATAAAAAATTCTATTATATAATACTCTCTCACAAATTTTAACTATGTTAGATACTATAGAGATTGGTCTGTAATTAGAAACATTGTGTTTGTCATCAGATTTGTAAATCGGCACAATTTCAGTATTTTTTAATGCGTCAGGCCAAATGGCTTTTTCAATACATAAATTAAATATATACTCTAGTGGTTCCGCAATATAATTACAGATAACCTTCAGAGTTTGAGCATTGATTTTGTCTACACCACTATTTTTTAATTTCAAATTATTTATAATACTCATGATTTCATATGCATTTGTCGGAGTTAAAAAAATAGAATTAGCATACATATCTGGCATTTTTATCACAGATGTCGAAGGTTTATCTATCTTATCACTCAATTTTTTACCTATTTCACAAAAATACTTATTCATATTATTAGGTATACCTACACTATCTATAATTTTGACATTATCAAATTTAATATAATTTATAGTTTCATTCAATTTCGTTTTATTTTCCTATTTTCGTGTTGATAATTTCCCATAGTTTTTTATTTTAGCATCTAGGATAACCTTATCTAAAATTTTTGCATAATTTATGTACTGTTGTCTAAGTTGTTTATTTTTAACATCCAGTTTCCATAAATTGTATAAGAATTCTTTTGTTTCGCATGATTTACTAATAGCATCAGTAATCCAAATTTTCCTACATTTATTAAGGCCTTTTCTTTTCCGTGTTTTTGCTTGTTCCATACATTTTTTGATTTCGCTTATCAATTGCTTAGTAGCTATGTTTGGATCATGAATTGACATAATTGAATTCCAGTCTCTTGTTTCAGCAATGTTTTTCAATTTTTTATAGTCTAATATTACAGTAGATCCGGAGTCTTTTTTTTATCTTATTTATATAAACAAAAATAGGGTAATGGTCTGTCAAAGAATGTCTCAATTTATATGTATCTGTACTTAGGCTATCAGTTTTGATATATATGTTATCAATACATGATCCATTGCAATTTCCTATAGATGGTCTAGTGATACCAACAAAACCAGGTATATATCCTTTGTCTAAAAAGTTACAAAGAAATTCCTGGCTTATTCTATCCAACTCTAAAAGGTTAATATTAAAATCTCCTATTACTAAGTGATTTTTTAAATTTCTTTTTTTACTTAAGAATTTGTTTAAATATAAAATGAACTCAGTCTTAGGTATGTCATGAGATCTGTACACAGCAGAAAGTTCCATACTACTATTATTACTTAGCTTAATATGTATATTTATTATCTTAATCCTTCCAAATTCAATAGTTTTAGTTTCATATACAATATTTCCATCAACAAAAACCATAACACCATCGTTTTAATTTATTTTACTTTCATTATAATAACTTTTATAACATTCTAATTCACATAATTTATAATTAACATGTACGTAAGTTTCAGTACATATAACAATAGTTGGTTAGCAGACATGCTTCTAATATTAACATGTATTATAATATCATTTTTATTGTTAATGATTTTATTAAGGCTATTGATATTGTCACATGTTTTTTCTTTTCGCATCAAGTCTTTTTTATTTTATCAATAAATTCAAAATCGATACTTAATTAATTAACTTAAGTCTTTTTGTCGTTTTGCGTTATTTCTTGTTAATATTTGCTGTTTTTGTTGCTGCTGTTGATGCTGTTGTTGCTGCTGCTGTTGATGCTGTTGTTGCTGCTGCTGTTGATGCTGTTGTTGCTGCTGCTGTTGTTGTTTGTTTTGTTGTTTTAAAATCATTTCACTTTGCATCTTGTTTTCTTTTTGCCGATTACTTATCTTTTCTTGGTAATGCATAGGTATTGATTTTACTGTCGATAAAGTAGGTTTCACTGGGTAATCAGTTGTTTCAATAAATTTTTTTATCTTATTTTTTAGAATATCACATAAGTTAAAATATGCTGCATCATGACATGTATTAAATTTTGTTTGGAATTTGTTAGTGCTAAAACTACAGTTTGGGCATGTGAAAACATCATTATCACAATCAAAAGTTTTATGATTTTTTGCACACTTTAGACATGTTGTTGTATTATTGCAATTTGAACCATTGTGTACCAATCTACCACAGTTATAGCAAGGTTTAATATTTATCAGGTCAAAGACTCTACAGCTTTGACATACAATAAAAATTCTGTTGTTGTTGTCTCTTATGTGTTTATTCATATCAGCTATCACTTCCATTAAGACACTGCTAAGATTTGTCTTCTTGTTTATATACATGTGCAGTACTTGAGCTTTACTATTAAAAGTTGCAAAATTCCTTATATTTATATCTTCTTCAATGCCATTTTCATCCATATTCGTATAGTTTTGAATTCCCACTATTTTAATTTTTGGATTATTTAATTGTTCCAGGTTAATTTCACAAACTTCCTCTAACTTGCTCTTTAATAACTTTTCAGCAATTTTATCACTATCATTATTAACACATTTGACAACAATCTCATCTTTATTTTTAATGTATAATTCTTTCGTTTGAATACTTTTTTCCTTTATAAGACATTTTGCAACTCTCTTTATGACATCTGCTTCCTGTGTATTATTTAATGCTTTGACTATAATTTTTGGAACACGTTTCTTTACAGGTCTTATAACACTAGCCACTTCAGCAAAAGATTTATTGCTTATTTAATAGCTTTTTTGTTTGTCTAATAACTCTTTCAATAAATTATTTTTTTTAACTAGTTCGTTGTTGAGTTGTTTTAGCAATTCATTTTCTTTTTGCATTATTTCATAAACAGCTATACTATCCGTCATTGTTGTGTTCAACATTTCTTGTGATTTACTCGCTAAATCCTCAAGTATATCCTTTCTTATTTCTTCTGATTCTCTCATTTTTATTTGAGCAATCATTGCTTTTGCCGATTGACTGAAGACGTCTACGTTCAATTTTGAGGTTATGAAATTTTTGTGTTCTGGACATATTATTAGTCTTAGAATTATAAAATTTTTGTGTTCTGGACATATTATTAGTCTTTCAATTATAAAATTTAAACTTTTATGTTTTGCACAACTTAAATGGTATGTATTATCACATACGATACAGATAGCAGTTGTCACTTGACTCTTTGGACGACAATTGAGAAATTTTCCACAGTTCTTATCAGGAGGCCCTTTCCCTCCCGACGCTATCTTTACTATATATGTATTATTTAAGTTATATATTTATTTAAATTAATTATTTATTCTATTTATTTTATTTATTTTATTTATTTTATTTATTTTATTTATTTTATTTAATTTATTTATTTTATTTATTTTATTTATTTTATTTATTTTATTTATTTTATTTATTTTATTTATTTTATTTATTTTATTTATTTTATTTATTTTATTTATTTTATTTATTTTATTTATTTTATTTATTTTATTTATTTTATTTATTTTATTTATTTTATTTATTTTATTTATTTTATTTATTTTATTTATTTTATTTATTTTATTTATTTTATTTATTTTATTTATTTTATTTATTTTATTTATTTTATTTATTTTATTTATTTTATTTATTTTATTTATTTTATTTATTTTATTTATTTTATTTATTTTATTTATTTTATTTATTTTATTTATTTTATTTATTTTATTTATTTTATTTATTTTATTTATTTTATTTATTTTATTTATTTTATTTATTTTATTTATTTTATTTATTTTATTTATTTTATTTATTTTATTTATTTTATTTATTTTATTTATTTTATTTATTTTATTTATTTTATTTATTTTATTTATTTTATTTATTTTATTTATTTTATTTATTTTATTTATTTTATTTATTTTATTTATTTTATTTATTTTATTTATTTTATTTATTTTATTTATTTTATTTATTTTATTTATTTTATTTATTTTATTTATTTTATTTATTTTATTTATTTTATTTATTTTATTTATTTTATTTATTTTATTTATTTTATTTATTTTATTTATTTTATTTATTTTATTTATTTTATTTATTTTATTTATTTTATTTATTTTATTTATTTTATTTATTTTATTTATTTTATTTATTTTATTTATTTTATTTATTTTATTTATTTTATTTATTTTATTTATTTTATTTATTTTATTTATTTTATTTATTTTATTTATTTTATTTATTTTATTTATTTTATTTATTTTATTTATTTTATTTATTTTATTTATTTTATTTATTTTATTTATTTTATTTATTTTATTTATTTTATTTATTTTATTTATTTTATTTATTTTATTTATTTTATTTATTTTATTTATTTTATTTATTTTATTTATTTTATTTATTTTATTTATTTTATTTATTTTATTTATTTTATTTATTTTATTTATTTTATTTATTTTATTTATTTTATTTATTTTATTTATTTTATTTATTTTATTTATTTTATTTATTTTATTTATTTTATTTATTTTATTTATTTTATTTATTTTATTTATTTTATTTATTTTATTTATTTTATTTATTTTATTTATTTTATTTATTTTATTTATTTTATTTATTTTATTTATTTTATTTATTTTATTTATTTTATTTATTTTATTTATTTTATTTATTTTATTTATTTTATTTATTTTATTTATTTTATTTTAAGTGTTAAGTGTTAAGTGTTAAGTATGAGTGTATTTATTAGAGTGAATTGTAAGAATGTCAGATGAATGAGTGTGTTTTATTTTTTGACGTGATAGATCTACATGCAATTTTGGAGGAGTGTGTGTATGTATTCTTTTTATTTTTTATTGTATTTCGTTATCTTTATTATATTTATTTTATTATGTATTGATGACGTGTATTCACTGATGTACCATTTAACTATGACTATATCATTATATTTAGACTTTATAAATTGACGAACTATTAATGTGAATGATGTTATTTTTTATTTCAGTAACACAATAATGAATGTTAAATGTAAGATAACAAATGTACTGGGCTACATATGCTACATATCTGGGACAACTTTTTTCTTGTTCTTTAAAGCATACAGAACACATTAAAAATAGAGTTTCCAAAAATTCGGTCTCGGTCCACTGTTTTTTCGGTTACCCAAATTCTCTTATGCGAATTTAACATGGGGAAAATTAACAAAAAGTAGCCATTGTTCAACGGAATATAGTAAATGTGTAGGGGACACGACGAAAAAATTATATCGATATAATTGAAAGTAGATAGGCTGTAGGCATACTGGCTCATGCCGATTCTGTATCACCCCCTCCCCTGCCAAAGTGATCCAGTATTCATCGTGTGTATAAGCCCTATCCCTGTTTGTCCCCTTCTCCAATTTTTCTGCATTCGCATTGTATGTTTTAAGCCCCTCCCCTGGATTTACCCCCTCTCAAAGTGATACAGAATCGGTAGTGCATATAAGGCCTATGCCTGGTCCCTTCTCCAATATTTGAGCATTCGTATTGTATGTTTTAAGCCCGCCTCTGAACTGCCCCTCTTAAAATGATGTAGAATTCGTATCTGATTTTTTCTATCCCCACTCTGTAGGCCCGAATACGTAAGCGTTTTACTCCCATCCGAAGAGAGGGACAAGGGCAGCCTCTTTGCTCCTCTTTTCAAAGAAACAGATGGCATGCGTAGGAAATGGAAAGTAGCCGAAAATGAATGAAAAGAAAGGGTCAGCCTCTCTTTCCTCTGCTTTTAAAAGTAGATAGAACGTTGCTCACTGACTTTGCTAGCAATAAACGTCTTCGTCGCAGGTATGCGCTGTAGATGCGCGCAGATAGCAGGAAGATTGCATCAGTAAACGGCCTTCGAGAACTTACTGTGCGCAGGCATTTGGAAATTCATTTTTCTTCAGGCTGATACGCTGCTATTTTTTTCCGCTAGAAACGAATTTATTACAGTAAGGCATGGCGCAAGTTTGAAGGTCCTCGAGCAGATAGTAATAAATTACTTTCCAGCAATAAATAACCTTTTGAGAAAGGCATACTGCGCGCATTTATTCGAAAAGTCTATTTTCGAGCCAAAACACTGTCAGTTTTTCTCCGCAATACACGCTATACTACAGTAAGGCATAGCGCATGTTAAAGGTCCTTGTGCAGGTAGTAGTAAATTGTCCCCAACAATACACGACCCTTAGAGAAAGGCTTACTGCGCGCACGCTTGCTTTTTATATGCCTATACGCTGTCAGCTTTTCGGCGAGACAAGATTTATTACAGCAAGGCTTGGTACAGGTTGAAGAACTTCGTGCAGGTGGCACTTTTCCCAGCAGTAAACAACCTTTTGAGAAAGGCATACTGCGCGCATGGATTCGAAAAGTCAATTTTCGAGCCAAAACACTCACAATTTTTTGGCGAGAAACGATTTATTACAGTAAGGCATAGCGCGTGTTGAAGGTCCTTGTGTAGGTAGTAGTAAATTGTCCCCAACAATACACGACCCTTAGAGAAAGGCTTACTGCGCGCACGCTTGCTTTTTTTAGGCCTATACGCTGCCAGTTTTTCGGCGAGAAACGATTTATTACAGCAAGGCTTGGTACACGTTGAAGGACTTCCCGCAGGTGGCACTTTTCCTAGCAACTTTGACGCCAGCTTCTAGAGATGCACTTTCTCGACATCAAGATTGTAGAAACGTTCACAAAAAAATGTTTAGGCGTGGATGTGACCGACAGGGAGGTGGTTCTTAAAAAAATTCTGGGAGGAAAATTTCTGCAAGGCAGGTGTTTTTCTAATTAAGGGAGGGGAATTTTTAACCAATCGCAGAATTTCTTGAAAAAGTGAAAGAAGGGGTAAAGTCTTCTGACGATATAAATTCTAGGGCGCAAACTAGGGTCAGTCAGAAAATTTTCAAATTTCAAAAAATATATCAACTTGAAATTTGAAAGAAAAATTCGAGATGGCATCAAATAGCAAGACATATTTGCAAATGATGCGGGATCGTATTCGGTGGCTCATTTCTAACGGGCCCACATTGCTCATGATGCTTGATTATGTGTCATGGGCAATGGATGCGATACATTCATGTAAGTACAATTTTATAGAATTTTATTAATAATAATTAAAATAATATTATATTAAATGTTTATTTATTTTTCAGTACCACCACTATCCCCCGTTGCTGCTATGCAACAGTTGTACGAGGGAATAATACCTCAAGAGAGCGCACCGGTTGCTCGCTCGCCGAGATCAAGGTCGAACTCGAGATTCAGCTCGAGCTCTAGTTCCAGCTCTAGCTCGAGCTCCAGGGCCAGCTTAAAGGCGGCGAAAAGAAAAAGTATACACGATTTTGGTCGTATACCAAAAATTTCATCGCCGAGTAGCAGCAGCAACAGCAACAACGAGCGAAAGAAGAAAGCTGAAGGTAACTATTTTTTTATTCATTTGTTTATGTTGAAATTAAATAATAAATAATAATCTAATAATTTTTTTTTTATTTTCTTTTATAGATGATGCTGAAAACCAGCCGAGGCCGAAAACGCCTTCCACGCCACTCCATTTGCATATGATGAAGTCACCTTCCAGGTCGACAAAGATTGGTAAGAAATACAAAAATTTAAAATTTCATTATATTTTAATATTTATATTATATTATATTATAAAACTTTTTTTGTTGCAATTTTTATTTTTTCAGATCAATTGAAGCACGACAAAGCTTCGCTTCAAAGTAAGCAAGCGAAACGAGATTGGCTGCTAATGCACAGCCGAGTACAGGATAAAACTCAACCGAAGATAGCAGCAGCAGTAGCACCACCACCACCATCACTACCATCACCTCCACCACCACCACCACCACCGCGACCATCAATAGTAAAACCTCGCATCGTAGAAGATGTCACATTCATCGATTAGTTATTATGTAATAGTATATATATATAACATTATTGTCATAATATATATATATATATATATATATATATTACGACAATAATTTTGGCTAGTTTAACCAATATTATTGCGCCGCACATGCAGGCTTTAACATTATATTTATTCGAGGGTTAAAAGAAATGATACACGGGATTTAGGATAAAACTGTGAACACTTGTGGTTTATTCCAATAATTTTACAAAGGTTGAGCGCCAGCTGCTCGAATTCGCAGCACGATTTTACAATTATTATCCGACCGATACAATAAGGTTACTTATACGATACACTAGCTACGGTGAGCACGTGGTACGGTGGGAACGGTAAAAGGGTGGAATGGGGAGAAGCTACTCCTCAGGGACGCGAATTCATTTAATTTCTGGCGACGAAACACACGATGAAAAGGCGGCGACGCGACTCTCGACACGCACGCGGCGCAAGCTTTACAAAATTATCAGCCGAATATATATAATTATGTTCCCGCACTAAACACGAAAGTATTCTGTGCAACTTACTCTTTAACGAGAATCCGATGTGGCCTCCTTCGATGACACAGGTTGGTAGGCTCACACAATAGACGAATAATCTAAGTCTCAGTAATCCCCACGAGGTGTTCTTTGGTATCGGTATTTGTACGGAGCTATTCGAAAAAGCGAAGCGTCGGTGTGCGTAGTTCAGTACGAAGTGGCCGCGTCGTCCTTCGTCACCGCGGCGCTCAGTTTCGTTGGTGTGGATAGAGCCCGCCTGGGGGCGCAGTGCGTGCTTTGGCGAGGGAGAAAGAGAAGTGCGAAGGAGGAAAGGGAAGTGTCTGCTCGCGGTGGCGTCATGCTATGCGGCATGCGGCCGACGGCTTGCGATCGGAGTTGGAGAGGACGAGGGGGGACGAGTGGCTAGGGCGAGGAAGTGCAACGAGGGTGTTGAGCAGGAAGGACATCGAGACGATAGTGCCGACGAAGGGCACGATGGCGATAGCTTCAGGACCCCGGACGGCGTATGTGCAGCAGGAGCAGTGTGCACGATTAACCTCTAAGAGGTTATGTTTATATACAGCTTCCACTGCATTCACCCACTGCTATTATTACCAGGTGAGATCAGTGTTTAGTATTTTTCGAATATAACTGTGATCTCCCTTTCCTAATGAGGTGTTGTTTCCAGGTGTCTCAATTGAGTGCTTCAGAGGCTGTTGCTGCTGCTGTTATGGGGGAGCGGCCAACGAGTTGAGCTGCATTACTGTATCCGTGGAACCACCCTGCCTCTGCGAACCCTCCAGACCAGGTAAGCGAGTTCCTTTTTGATGTACCTGTATTCTGTAGACTAATTCTCGTTTATATTTTCAGGATGTATGCTGTAGGCCTCCTTTACGTCTAAAGAAGCTGCCGCTTGTCCAAGGTGGATCTCTCTATGCTCTTCAAGGTATACAATCAGGTGGGTATCCTTCCAATACTTTCTACTGCTCTTCCTAATTCCTAATCTTTTGTGTATCTTTTTAGGTTGGTTCGAGGGGACAGGAGTGAGGATAGGAGACGCCAGAGCATGCTCAGCGTACCCCAGCCGAGGTCAGCCAGCTTATACCTATGCGAGGCTTAATGGGGAGGCCGCTACACGTCTTCTTCAGCTGCTCCAGGGCATGAGAGCTCGCTTCCTCTGTGTCGTCCGAGGGGATAGTGTTTGTGTATAGTGAGTGAAGTTGATAAGTCATGTGATCTCATTCACATTGTGTAACACGCACAAAATGTGGTGTTACAAACTCCCCCCTACTAAAACAAAGCGCGGTTACGCGGTTCGCGGTTTACTATGGGCGTGCTCACTTGGTACGCAACTAACTAACTTATGTTCTAACCTAAGCTATGCTAATCATTCTTTACGCTTCTAACTAGATAAATACTTAGCCTACGCAAAATGTAAAATTTAGCTTAAATACTTCATTTAGTCTCATTTCTTCTCGTTCTCTTGTTGAACACGATCTGTAAGTATTCCTTAGGCGCGATGATACATTTAAATACCGATAATTACTTACATTATGCTGTACACGTGGTTAAATCGTGGGTAGTACGGTTGAGTCTTAAAAAAAACTAATACATAGATATATACAAAGTTATTCTTATCAACTAAATTCTTAAGGTCTAGATTTCCTAACTTAGTAAGGGACACTTCATACTTGTGCTTAGTAGAATAATATTCTATATAATCGTGAATACCCAATTTTTGTGCATGTAGCTGGCACTAAGGTACATGCCGATTTTACTACTAGTTACTTGTATCCAGTGAGTGGATGCTCGGTGCGTTCGCGTAACGAACCCACACCCTAATATACGATTGGAGTCCCTTAGCAAGATAGTTAGAATCAGTCTTGACGATCACATCTGTCAGTTTTTTTTCATAATACCTTAATTTACCTTATACTACTGTATACCATTTTATACCATGTACTCCATTTTACGTATGCACAATCCCTTACATTTTTAGGTTACGAAATATGATTGCAATATTTACCAAGAAAGTTCGGTATTACGATAGGGGAGAACTAGTTTGGTAGGGCATTATTGCCGATAAGAAAAAAGAAACAGGGTTGGTATTTCAATAAAAGGTGTCCGGTATTGTCGATAGGAGGGAATCCGTATTGCGGAAGGGAGGGGTTGGTATTTCGATAAAAGGTTGTTCGGTATTGGCGATAGGAGGGGATCCGTATTTCGGAAGGGGAAAAGGTTGGTATTTCGATAAAGGGTTGTTCGGTAGTGGCGATAGGAGGGAATCCGTATTGCGGAAGGGAGGGGGTTGGTATTTCGATAAAAGGTTGTTCGGTATTGGCGATAGGAGGGGATCCGTATTTCGGAAGGGGAAAAGGTTGGTATTTCGATAAAGGGTTGTTCGGTAGTGGCGATAGGAGGGGATCCGTATTTCGGAAGGGGGGAAAGGTTGGTATTTCGAAAAAGGTGCCTCATTTCGGAGGTGAGGTGAAGTAAACAGTCGCTCCCGGCATCACTACCAGCACGGGCTGAGAACCATAGGCTCCTGGAGCTACGGTTGCCGCGATAGGCATGGGCGCAGTTGTCGGCTCTGGTGCCGGTAGTGGTGTGGGGCTCGCTTTGGGTTCCGCCTGCTTGTGAGTTGGTGGTTTGCAGGGGAGGTTAAGCGACTTCGCCGGTCCCATCGATGGTGTTCCCGAGCATTTCGGGCAGGTGCAGACGTCAACCCCCTGCTGGCCGCACCGGTAGCAGAATTTGTAGCTCCGTCGTTGTTTACATTTCGCGTACCGGTGCCTCTCTTCCTTGCAGTTCCAGCAGGACCCTTGGGATGACACGGAGGCCGAGTCATCTGTCTGGTACAAGGCTGGAGGCTGGATCCTCAGGCCCATTAGGTTAGGAATGGTTCTCTGTTCCGCGATCGAGGTCGACGCGAGCGGTACTGGGCTGGGCTGCGTACTCTTCACAAAATTGATTGGGCCCACCGACATTATTAGCGGTTCCCGCTCTGCACCGACCTGCTCTCTGAGGATCCTTCCTTTCTCGATGAGCAGTTCCTTCTCCGATGAGGTTTGGGTTGACGCTACCCTATTATACGTTACTTCATCACCTAGGAGGGGGGGTTTGATGGGGATCGCGCGATTGGGGGGTAGTTTTTTCTCGGATGGGGGGGAATTGGTGGGAATTCACCCTCTTCCGGGTCCTGGGGCTGTCCGGCTTGTCGGGTTGGTCGTTTAGCTCGGGTGGAGTCTACCATTGGTGCCCTAAACACCGTTAGTGTTTTGCACGGGTCAAAGGGACACGCGCCTCGATGTTCCTCCTCCCCGTACGACCCTGTTGAGATGGCCCCCTTCGAGCGGTCAATTTGAGCCACCGGTTTCCTTGGTTTGTACGACCCTGAGAAGGGGTCGTATAGTAGCTCGGGTTCCTCCAGGGCTACTGTCTCCACCGGTCGCTCAATCACCGACCGCGGGGATACCACCTCCCCCGGGGTGAAACTTCGACCCGCTGGTCGGGGTGAGGGGGGCAAGACGACTCGACCTGGGCGGACCGCGCCGACGCCGGCCTGCTGGCGGTTCTGGAGCCAGGCTCCCCTACCAATTCCTGGGCGGTCGAAAACCGTTGTTGGCTTGGCCGCTTTCCCTACTTTGGCCAATGCTGTTCTTTGGCCGATTGCGGAGATTGTAGCGCGGACGCCTCTCTCCGTCGGTGCTGTCCCGGGCCGAGCCTCGGCCATCCAGGTAGCTTGTAGCCGCGACCTTTTCCTATACTCTGCATCCTGGTCCCTGAAGCTGTTATATGTTGGAGAAATAGGCTGTTGTGAGGGAGCTGAGTATGATTTTAGGTCTGAAATATGCACTTTCGCTTTTTCTGACTATTAACGTCTTGCAGTTAATACACGACTGGTGACAAGATTTTTTCGATTTTCAATGGACCTACAAACTTTGGAGCGAGCTTCGCTGCAAAGTTATCTGCTGTTGAAGACAGCACGTGGTTACGACGGAGTACAAGGTCTCCCACGTTAAAAATTATATCTCTACGATTTTTATTGTATTATCGTGCTTGACTTTCACTTGCTTTTCTCAAGTGTTTCTTAACGAAGTCGTGTATTGCTGCAAGACGTTTCACTCTCTCCGCCCATGCTACGGAATTTGGGGAACTAGGAGTTTGAGGATTTTCGAGGAATTGTTTAAGGGTTTTGGATTGCCGCGGGTTCCTACCAAAATTTAAAAATGCGGGTGTCAACAGTGTTCACGAGTGCACCGCGATGTTAACGGCAAACGCGAATTCATTTAGGTGAATGTCCCAATTACGATGATCTTCTTTTACAAAGATCGAGATCATTTGCTTAATAGTGCGATTATTACGCTCAACAGGGTTTGCTTGAGCGTGGTAAGGGGCTATCGTCGTTTGGATAATTCCTAATTCATCCAGTTTTGACGCCATAAGCTTATTCGAAAATTCCGTTCCGTTATCGGTTACGAAATATTTAGGACATCCCCAGCGAAAAATTATCAGTTCCTCGAAAGCTTTTACTATGCATTTAGCGTTAGCTTTCCTAAGAGGTCTGATTTCAATGTATTTCGTAAATAAGTCTTGAAATACTACGATATAACGACATTGCCCTTTACTATTTGGCAATGGACCCATGATGTCAGCTGCTACTATTTCCCAAGGTCCTTCTATTTTCCTTTGGGTCATAAGTCCCATTGGTGCCTGTTGGGGAACTTTGTACATCTGGCAATCTGGGCATTCTTTTATGTAACGAATAACATCCTTCTTCATCTTAGGCCAGAAATATGATTGTTGGAGCCGATGGTAGGTTTTATCGACACCCATGTGCCCTGATTGTGGTATGTTATGATATTCGAACAGAGTTCTTTCTCTATCGAACTCTGGAACTACGAGTTTCCAACTGTCTAAGTCGGTTACGATCGAATCAATCATGAGGTTGGGACGGTGTTTGTAAAGGCATTTATTTACAATTTTCCAATCTGGATATCTTCCCGGATTTTTCTTTACCATCTTTATTCGATTGGTATGCCAGCTATCCCTATCCAATAGTCCCGTTGTTGCTAAGCAACAAACCTCGTCAAACGAACGAGACAGCGCATCAGGTACTTTATGGAGTGCTCCCTTGCGGTGTATAATCTCCATGTTGTAACCTTGAAGAGCTGTGGCCCATCTGGCTAACCTGCCAGCTGGGTCTTTTCAATTGTGCAGCCAGGTGAGGCTACTGTGGTCGGTAATAACAGTGAATTTTTCTCCTAAGAGATATCCTCGAAATCTGTCTACCGCCCATATTATAGCCAGACATTCTTGTTCTGTTACTGTATAGTTACGTTCTGCTTTTGCTAAGGTCCTGCTAGCGTAGGCGATGGGATGCTCTTCTCCATGGATTATTTAGGTGAGCACCGGCCCCTAGAGCGTAGCTGCTACTATCAGTTTGTAGGCAGAACGGTAGGTTTGGGTCTGGTCGGGCTAAGACCGGGGCTTCAGTAAGAAGTATCAACAGTTTTTCGAAGGCTTGTTGTTGATCTTCTCCCCAGGTCCAAGGGACGTTTTTCTTCAATAGTTCGGTAAGAGGGATTTTTATTTTTGCAAGGTTTTTAATAAAGCGAGCATACCATGCTACCATACCGAGGAATCGGCGAAGTTGCTTGAGGTTTCGAGGTGGGGCATAGTTTAGAATGGGGGCAATCTTGTCTGGGTCTGTTTGAAGTCCTTCCCTGTTGACGACGTAACCCAGGTATTTAACTTCCGAGCAGCAGAACTCTGACTTTTCTCGGTTGATTTCTAAATTGGCATCTCGCAGTTTTTTCAACACTTTTTCCAGCCAATATAGATGCTCTTCGAACGTGTTTGTGGCTATGATTATATCATCCATGTATACGAACACATGGGGTTGCCATTCTGGGCCAAAGAAGCCGTCCATGGCGGTTTGAAAACTTGCGGGGGCGTTCGAGACGCCATACGGAAGTCTTGTGAACTGGAATAGCCCTTTTCCAGGTAGTCCAAATGTCCATGTGGGGTAAGGGGTAAGCGTTTTTTCTGGTAACGCCATTTAGTGCTCGGTAATCGATACAAAACCATATTTTACCGTCCGATTTCGGTACAATTACGGGACAACTACTCCAAGCCCTTTCTGAGGGTTCGATAATTCCCTCTGCTAGAAGACGATCAACCTCAGCGTGGGCAGCAGCTAAATGTTTTGGGGAGATTCTACGAATACGTTGTTTTATCGGACTGCAACCTTCTACAAAAATTTCATGAGGTTTTATCTTAGCCACTCCAGGGGTTGCGTCCGGTGGTGGGATGGTGAGATCGAATATAAGTTTATCTAGTCTTCGTTGTTGTTTTCCCGATAAGTTGGAGGTCCCTCCGATTGCTGCCGTCGCCATGATTGCTCCCGGATCCTGATTTTTCGGATGGAATTTTCTCACTATTCCTTTGTCCGTGTGCCAAGTTCGGTGTTGGTGGTCTACCGTCATCTTCAATAGTGCCAATAGGTCCATGCCCAGTATGATGTCGTAGGTCATTGTTTTGGATACTCTGAGATCCGCGGGTGTCTCTCTACCTTCGAGGTGGAATATAAATTTTGTAGTACCTTCGATTTTTTCTAATTCGCCGTTTGGCATCATCATGTATCCGGTCTGGGGTATTATTTCAGCCCCTATTTGTCTCACCGCTTCTATCCCTATGAAGGAGAACTGCTCCACTGTCTACGAGTGCGGGGAAGACTTTTCCTGCTATATCGATATTGAGGTACAGACGATTATCATAGCTTCCGACTGGACCAATAGGCATCTGTATTTTCTCTCCATAACCCGAGTTGACTAGGCCTGAAGCTTTCGGTGTTGTTTTTGGCGTGGGTATTTGGGCCTGCCCAAGTTTAGAGCTTAACCTGGCCCTTACTGTTTCCCTCTTTGCTCGTTTCCTGCATTTGGCCTACATCTTGGGCACGTACGTATCGTTACGTCACGAATACCACATTTATAGCAGATGTTCCCTGTCCTTTTCGGACAGTCTGCTGCCCAATGGCTTGTGTCTTTGCAGACCCAACATGGGTATACTTTTTTAGTTGTCGGGTTTTCCTTACTTAATTTTAAGGGTTGAGTGGGCTTGTTATTGACGGTAGGTTTCGTGTTCTGGGGTTTTCGGGGAGGCGGTAGGGGGGTTTTGTTATTATTGCCGTTGTTCCAGTTCTTTTGTTTCGATATGCTTGGTGTGTGTTCGACATCTTTTTTTCGTGCGAATTCGACCAATTGGCCCGTTTTTGTTTTTACGATGTTGTCGACAGCTGCAACTTCGTTAGTGTCTTCTTCATCGGTTGAATCACTGTATTGTTGTACTGTTTCGATAGCGGCAATACGGTTTTTTCTCGGGGGTGGTTGATAAGCTAAATGAGGGCACAACGAATGTTCAGGTGGTGGTGGGAGTCTATATTTCTTCTTCCGCTCCCTTCGCATCTCTTCTTGTTGTCCCAAGGCCTGCAATTCTTCAAACGTATTGAATTGGTACCTATTTATCTTAGCGAAATAATCCTCATGTAAAATGCGATAAGTTCTATCCAGTTGAGATATGAGGGTCATTGGGGGGATGCATTGATTCATCAATGCTCGGATATTGGCGATGAACGTAGCAATTGATTCTTCGGGTCCTTGCGATCTTGACCTAATATCATCTTCTAATTGTAATTGGAAATCCGGTCTGCCATATTGTTGTCTTAAGGCGTTTTTGAATTCCTCCAATGTGCGCCAGTTTTGTAGCAACGGGCGTGCCCAATACAAAGCTTGGTCTTTTAAAATAATGGGAATCATTTTCAAGATGTCCCGATCGGACATGTTACAGCTTCTCTGGCAATCCTTTATTCGAGAGAGGAATTCCCCTAGATCTGCTTTTGGTTCTCCATTAAAGCTTACATTATACTTTTGTATCAGACTGGCTACTCTAGTTTCGCGCTGGAACGAGGAATCATTATTCGAGCTTTGAGGGTGTACTCGCTCCAGATTGTCAAGAAGCATTTGACCGTATGGCAAGGTGTTCGATGTATTGTAAGAGTGTTCTCCTTGGGGAATACTATGCCCAAGGGGAAACTGTGCGAAGGGGTAACACCAATATGGATTACTAGATATTGGGACTTGGGTGTTTGTGTTCATTAATGGATAGCCTACGAGGTTAGGTGGTAAATGTGGGTTATTTGTAGAAGTTACTGCATTCGCTGTGTACGACGAATTATCGGGATATATTGTACTGCTTGGCAATGTTTGGGACCTGTCCGAGCCGTTATTGCGGACATCTTGGCGGGCAGGTGAGGGGTTCCACGTCTGTGGGATGGGTGCAGTACTTGGTTGCGATAAATTGAAATTTTGCGAGTTAGAATCCGATGGTGTTTGCGAGTAATTAGGTGGTATGGTTTGATTGGTGGATATGTGGTTCACTCCCTGTTGGTGGTGGTTAAATTGGTCGATAGGGCGTGGTGCTGATTGTAATGGTTGTGTGGATTGCGGTGTATGGTACGTTGATGTTTGTGGTTGCGAGTTTTGTACTGACTGGTTCGTGGGTGAACACGAATGTTGGTAATTTTGGGCGGCATTCTGAGTCTGTTGGTGTAGTGGAGGAGATGTTTGATTGGTATGAGGTGGGTACATTGGTGTGGGTAGGTATGTTTGTATGGTAGGGACGGTAGTTATTTGTGCCGGTTGATGCGTGTGAAAAGTGGGGTATATTGGTGTTTGTGAAAGTCGGAGGGGTTGGGTGGTAGGGTATGTCGGTACTTGTGCAGGTTGGGATGTTTGGACGGTAGGGTTGTTCGGTATCTGTGGTGGTTGGGATGTTTGGGCGGTAGGGTAGTTCGGTGTTTATGACTGTTGGGGAGTCTGGGTGGTCGGGTAGGTTGGTATTTGTGGAGGATGGGGAGTTTGGACGGCATGGTAGTTCGGTATTTGTGGCTGTTGGGAAATCTGGGTGGTCTCGTAGATCGGTATTTGTGGAGGTTGGGGAGTTTTGACGGTAGGGTTGTTCGATATTTGTATAGGTTGGGAGTTTTGGGCGGTAGGGTAGTTCGGTATTTGTGTCTGTTGGGAAATCTGAATGTTCGGGTAAGTCGGTATCTGTGGAGGTTGGGTACTTTGGACGGTAGGATTGTTCGGTATCTGTGAAGGTTGGGAGGTTTGGACGGTAGGGTTGTTCGGTATTTGTGGATATTGGGTTGTTTGGGCGGTATAGTAGGTAGGTATTTGTGAGGGTTGAGAAGGGTTTTGGATGGTAGAGTATGGTGACACTTGTGGGAGTTGGGGGGTTTGGTAGGTAGGGTAATTAGTTATTTGTGTAGGTTGTGGGGGGTGGACGATAGGGTTGGTCGGTATTTGTGGATATTGAGGGGTTTGTACGGTAGGGTAGTTCACCATTTGTGAAAGTTGGGGGGTTTGTACGGTAGGATTTGTTTCTTGTGTTAGGTTCATTGGTGGATTATGGGTATCTAGCGTAGAGTTGCTTAACGGTGCAGCTATGGGCGGGGAATTCGGCGAAATGTTTCCCATTGTCCCTCTGGTATGTTCTTGCATGCCAGCTGCCTGTAAAGGTGGAAGTTGAGTCCCCCCGAGATTTTGGTTCGCCTGAGAATATTGTAAGTTGTAGTTTGTCGAAGCCGGATCCACATTGTTACCGACTGTTGGGTGATTTGGGTTTTCCCTTAGTTGCTGTTCTTGTATAGCCCCGCCCCCCGTTGCTCCTACTGGATTTGATGGTGTAGGCGGTGTGGTGCCCTCATCAACTGTACTGTTTTTCGGTTCACCTGTTTCGACAATAGTGGATATTTCTTGGAAGCTGAGAGTATTTTGTTGATGGGCTCCTTGACGCCCTATAGGTTCTACAGGTGTTTCTAGTAGTTGAGGTCCCGGCGGAATATGTCCCGTCCCCGTATTCGGGGTACTATGAACGAGGTTCAACCCTTTATTTAATGATGACCCCTCGTGGCCCTCATTTAAGGTTGTTTCAATGATGGTACGCCTACTACTATCTCTCGTCCTATCTGAGGTTTTCTCCTCTTCTTCGAGAATATCTTCTGTGTCCAACGACGGTGATTCTTTCCCTCGTTCGGTGGCATTATCTATTTCTGGGTCCCACGTAGCCCCTTGGTTACCGAATAGCCTTCGCAGGTCAAATCGTACTAATCGGTCAAGCCGTTGTGTTCGTGTGCCCTCTGTATTTAGCCTTCATCGCCGTAGACTATTTGCGACCAATTCATCCGAGTAAGTGTTAAACAGTTCTGTTATACGAGTCCTCTCTAAATTGATTTGTCTAATCTTTGACGGGTCCATCTCAGGTAATTAATCTGTATAGGGGGGGGGGGGAGTTACGTTTCGTTAAGTTACGAGTTAGCTCACTTTTCTTTGCTCTCTTACCGAATTTCTCAGATGTGGGTTTTTTTCCTCAGCTTAATGCTGTATAAAGGTTAAAAAAAAACAAAGACGAATAGAGGAACAAAGCAGAAAAAAAAACAACCAAACTCAAGCTAATAGGATAAGAAAAAAAAATATATTAAAAAAACTTAATTTAGAACTAGACGAAAAAAGAAAATGTACAACGATGAAGTTCCCAAAGAGAAAATCACAGATGAAATATTGCAGAGAATGCAAAAAAAAAATGAATAAGCGAAAGCAAGCAACGATAGGAAAAATAAATTTTTTAATAAGCAGTGTGTAAAGCAAACAAAAGTTGAAGCGAAGTATTACGGTTGTCTAAGCGTAAGCGGGTATGAGGTATGCAAGCAGGGACATATTGGGTAAAAAGGTAGATGGTGGGTTTCGATCAAATACGATATTGGGTGAAGGGGTTCAAAAAAACTAATACTAAGAAGAAAGTTCGAGTTGTTTTCCTAAAAAAAATTCTTTTACGAGGAAAAAATAAAAAAAAAATTTACTTTCTTATGATTTTGATATCAATACAAAACAATAAATATTACTAAGAGTTTTTTTCTTTAAATAGACAAAAATAAATCCAGACGAACTTTATTAATTTAAGATATTTAACAACAATAACAATGATAATCTTTTTGTTCGTACAAATGTTCAACTTAATATTATTTAAGAAATCTAGAACTTTTTGTTAACTGGGATTGGCGATGCGAACAAACGAAAAAAAAATTAAAATGGTATTGAGGATGCGAACAAACAAAAAAAATAATATAATTAACAAGCAAAAGCAAGGTCGCCAAGCGGAAATTCCATACAAGTATTTCTGCGTGCATGCGGTAGGGATACACAAGGTAAAACTCAACTACTGGCAATTTGTAGTCGGGTGGGGATCGATAGGGTCTCGTGATGTTGTTTACGTTCGATATGGGCTGAGGAATGTGTGTTCGATAGGTGGAATATTACTAATTCAAAATAATATTGTACACTTATTTTAACGAAGGTGGATTATTGTAAGCTAGCGTTGTTTACAAAAAAAAATAAAAATGTATTGCAAAATTAACAAATATTGCAAATGAAATAAAGAGTTTCTAACTAATTACGAAATAAAAAAAAATTTTTGTAGGTAATACCAAAAAAAACAAAATGATCAAAGTTTTAATTTAAATTTACAATTAATTACCACGAAAGCAGAAAATTTTATAATTCTTTTAGTCAGGTCCAAATAGTAAATTAAACTTTTATACGAAATATTTATTCAACTATACGAGGTAAATAGAAAGTATTTATAGTAAGTATTTATCCGACTATACGAGGTAACGAGAAAATATTTATACTAAATATTTATTCGACTATACGAGGTAAATAGAAAATATTTATACTAAATATTTATTCGACTATACGAGGTAACGAGAAAATATTTATAGTAAATATTTATTTCGAATTTTAATACGAATAATATACTATACAAATTTCAATTTCCAAGATTTTGAACTGAATATTAGAAAAAAAAAGTTTTATACGAAATTTTATTCAAAGTGTACGAACTAGATTGGGTATTATCCATTCGTAACAAAATGTACAAAATTTATCGAAGGGGAATCTATTCACTTATTTTCGATAAATCCACTTTGCAACGATTAAATCACTATAGTGATTATAGGATTCAGGGGAAATATGTGTAAAATGGTATTGATCGGTAGGTGGGAGTTTATTGTAGCGATAGGCGGAGAAAATAAATATTATATATTACAAAATTGTGCATAAAATACATAAAATAGGGTACATGTGCGTAAAATATAAAATTATGAACATATAATAGTAATAAAAATGTTACCTTTTATTTTCGAGTGAGTGAGGTTTGTTAACCTTATGCTTTTATTCAAGTTCCAGAAAATTTTTTGTAACGTCATGGCAATTTACGAATATACTATCATTATACGAATATACTATTATTATGTGAATATACTATTATTATAAGAATATACTAGTATTGTGTGAATATACTATTATTATAATAGTGATGATTAATATTAATTTATTAAATTTGTGTTGTGAATATTCTAATTTTAAAATAAAAAAAATAAAAGTATCTATTCGACGTCTATTTAATTGAAAATAATTTCCACTGCGTGTATTTATAAGAAAAATGTATTTAAATCTGAATATAATTGCTCCAGTAATCTACCATTGCTAATCACATTTACTAATTTCTGAAAATATTTTTAATCAAAACAAAATTTTATTTGTTATACTATTATTTAAAATCGCTAAACAAATGGAATAACAATTGAGTCACAATAAGATTTTAAATAAACTAATTTTTTTTTTTTATTAAATGTTGAAGTATATTGTAGAGTGTATACTGTATTTAATGAACACGAGTTGCCAAAACTTATCTTCAACTATCTTCTAAAATTATCGTTTTGATATTACACAAAAATTTTCGAAATTGTTGATAATTATCACGAATTTTATTTAAATATTTTTCAACATTAACGGCCGCGTGTATATCATTCGTGAAAATTCCAACTATATATTACAGGTGCCACTATGTGTTTAATCACACCTGCAGTGTCGTATTCTACAAATTATTACTCACGAATTAATTTCCTTTAAATTTTAATTTAGTTTAATAATATAATTCAAATTTCACCGGAATTTTTTCTCGACCCCACGTTACTGCGTTAATTTTATAACACGTTGGGCGTCAATTTTACGACAATAATTTTGGCTAGTTTAACCAATATTATTGCGCCGCACATGCAGGCTTTAACATTATATTTATTCGAGGGTTAAAAGAAATGATACACGGGATTTAGGATAAAACTGTGAACACTTGTGGTTTATTCTATTCATATTACAAAGGTTGAGCGCCAGCTGCTCGAATTCGCAGCACGATTTTACAATTATTATCCGACCGATACAATAAGGTTACTTATACGATACACTAGCTACGGTGAGCACGCGGTACGGTGGGAACGGCAAAAGGGTGGAGTGGGAAAAAGCTACTCCTCAGGAACGCGAATTCATTTAATTTCCGGCGACGAAACACACGATGAAAAGGCGGCGACGCGACTCTCGACACGCACGCGGCGCAAGCTTTACAAAATTATCAACCGAAGATATATATATATATATATATATATCTATATATATATATATATATATATATATATATATATATATATATATATATCTATATATATATATATATATATATATATATATATATATATATATATATATATATAATTCTGTTCCCGCACTAAGCACGAAAGTATTCTGTGCAACTTACTCTTTAACGAGAATCTGATGTGGCCTCCTTCGATGACACAGGTTGGTAGGCTCACACAATAGACGAATAATCTAAGTCTCAGTAATCCCCACGAGGTGTTCTTTGGTATCGGTATTCGTACGGAGCTATTCGAAAAAGCGAAGCGTCGGTGTGCATAGCTCATTATGAAGTGGCCGCGTCGTCCTTCGTCACCGCGGCGCTCAGTTTCGTTGGTGTGGACAGAATCCGCCTGGGGGCGCAGTGCGTGCTTTGGCGAGGGAGAAAGAGAAGTGCGAAAGAGGAAAAGGAAGCGTCTGCTCGCGGTGGCATCATGATATGCGGCATGCGGCCGACGGCTTGCGGACGGAGTTGGAGAGGACGAGGGGGGACGAGTGGCTATGGCGAGGAAGTGCGACGAGGGTGTTGAGCAGGAAGGACATCGAGACGATAGTGCCGACGAAGGGCACGATGGCGATAGCTTCAGGACCCCGGACGGCGTATGTGCAGCAGGAGTAGTGTGCACGATTAACCTCTAAGAGGTTATGTTTATATGCAGCTTCCACTGCATTCACCCACTGCTATTATTACCAGGTGAGATCAGTGTTTAGTATTTTTCGAATATAACTGTGATCTCCTTTTCCTAATGAGGTGTTGTTTCCAGGTGTCTAAATTCAGTGCTTCGGAGGCTGTTGCTGCTGCTGTTATGGGGGAGCGGCCCACGAGTTGAGCTGCATTACTGTATCCGTGGGACCACCCTGCCTCTGCGAACCCTCCAGACCAGGTAAGCGAGTTTCTTTTTGATGTACCTGTATTCTGTAGACTAATTCTCGTTTATATTTTCAGGGTGTATGCTGCAGGCCTCCTTTACGTCTAAAGAAGCTGCCGCTCCGTCCGAGGTGGATCTCTCTATGCTCTTCAAGGTATACAATCAGGTGGGTATCCTTCCAATACTTTCTACCTCTCTTCCTAATTCCTAATCTTTTGTGTATCTTTTTAGGTTGGTTCGAGGGGACAGGAGTGAGTGTAGGAGACGCCAGAGCGTGCTCAGCGTACCCCAGCCGAGGTCAGCCAGCTTATACCTATGCGAGGCTTAATGGGGAGGCCGCTACACGTCTTCTTCAGCTGCTCCAGGGCATGAGAGCTCGCTTGCTCTGTGTCGTCCGAGGGGATAGTGTTTGTGTATAGTGAGTGAAGTTGATAAGTCATGTGATCTCATTCACATTGTGTAACACGCACAAAATGTGGTGTTACAATATATATATATATATATATATATATATATATATATATATATATATATATATATATATATATATATATATATATATATATATATATATATATATATATATATATATATATATATATATATATGTAAAAAATAATTATTTTATTATATATTAATTTTAATGTAATAAGTGTTTTTTTGAATATAATAAAAAAATATTTTTTCAACTTGTTTTCGTTTATTCCCCTTGTCATTTCCTCCATTTTCGTTCGTTTTGTTTATAAGGTAAATGTAAGTAAATTTCAAAGCAATGTAAATCTTTGTAAATACAACAAATGTTCTTTTTTTCTTTTTTTAAATGAAATACGGCTGATATATTTAATGAAAAAACCGTCTAAGAAAAAATAGTCTAAGAAAAATAGTGTTTTGCACTGATGAACAATGCTTTATTCTAATTAATGTAAAATATTCGCGGTAACACCCACATGTACCCTATGTTCTCTATAGATTTTATCTATTATATTTTAATTTTATATTTGTGGAAGAATAATATCGTACAATGATTTTTCTTTTAATTTTTTTTTTATTCAATCATCAAGCTTTTCTTTTTTTACAGAACATTTAATAAAAATATATTTCCATTATACACATGAGTATGTATTCCTTTTAGAAATGATATCTACTTCATCTTGGCCAAATTTAGCATCCAAATAATCCAGTAGCCATGCTCGTATTGAGATGACGTTATGTACAGCACATATAGTTTTCCTTCTAATGTAGAGAATGTGATTAAAACATACGTAATGCTTATTGCTCGATCTCGTTTCTAGTGATGGACATCCAAAGTCTTCAACGTTTGAAAATAATCTGTAAATAAAAACAATAACGTAAGAATTACGAGCATAGAAAAGTAAAAGAAAAAGTATGAAAAAAGTATAAAATAGTATGAAAAAAGTATGCAAGTAGAGTCATATTATATATCACTTACACATTTGGTATGAGATTTCTTAGCCATTGCACTTTCTGCTCTCCCTTAACGTATAATTTATCAATCCCTTGCGAGCAAATTTGGAAAATTCGTTGAAGACGATGATAAGGAATATCTCCAGCGTCTCATGCAATTCCATGATGATACTTCTCCACCCAGTGAGTCATACATTTTTCTTCTGCAGTCAGTTCTTCCAATGTCATAGGAGGTTTAAAGAGGTATGCAGTCGGTAAAGCAGTTTTCTTTAAATTGAGAAAACATTCTTCTTTGAAAATGAAAAAATCCTCTGCTATTCTTTGGAATCCTTGAATGTCACAAATATAAACATTCTCTTCTTGAAATTGCAGTATGGCATTTCTGAACATCAAGTCGTAGTCACGTGTTCTAGCCATCTTACAGCTCTGTAGTTGATAGTTCAGTACGAAGTGAACTCGGAGAATGAATAGGAAAATTCTCTCATCCTGATTTTATAACAAGACACTCCGCCTCATGCACTTTTAGGATTGGTCGTTCAAAAAAGAAAGTTTATTCTTGATTGGAGGGATGAAACGCTGCTTTTTGGATGGTTCAAACGGAAGAAAATTCATCCCTCCCTCAGAAAATCTCCCTCCTCTTCCCAAAAAGAACTATTTTAGTTAGTTCAAATGAAATAAAATTCATCCCTACCTAAAAAAAACCCTCCTCTTCATTTTATCCTTGGTCAGTTGTTTGAATTTTCTACCTCTATTTACGTCGAAATTGCCTACAAAAAGGGAAGCAGTTTCTTGGACAAGCACAGTTCAGCTATCGCGGTCAACGAGTTTTAGTCTTGACTATCGTGCACATTTGTGAAGTGCTATTCTAGTGCTATTCTAGTGCTATCACAGTGAGAAAAAAGCAAATATGGCATCCATCGATCTTTTTGCACGCCTTGTTCAGCTTCTTCGTGATACTTTACAAAGTATAAATGATTCAAGTAATAACGATATTCATTATTGGTTGAAGATGTGTAATTCAATCATAAAAGAATTAAATGAAAAAATTGCAAAATCTAAACTGACAAGAGGAGAGAAACAGCAATGTCAAACTTGCATGACTCATATTTCGTGTGTGCAAGTTGAATTTGAACAACATATTCAACGAGGAGGTAATTTACAATCTGAGAAGACAGAAGCTAGTGTAGAATGGCTAGACGTGCAGTCGGCATTTCAAAATCGAATCAAGACTGGCGTAGTAAGGCCCAAGAATGCTTAGAGGAATACAATAGTGTGAAAATAAATTCAGATTTAATCTCGGAATTTTCTATGCAGAAAAATGGAGAAGAAACGACCGAGATAAAATATTTCACGAGTGAAAGTGGTACAATATACATGTCAACAATTTTAGAGGAATGGTTTAAAGGCTATATCAAAGAGCACATTCTTACACAACTAGAAGAATTTCAGGAAAAGGATTCCGGCTGGACATTGAAGAGTATTAAAAGTTTGTGTATAAATATGAAAAAATATTCTCCATTCAAGGGCAGTTCTTACATTCCTCTCCCAAAGTTTATAGAAAACAAAAAAGAATGCGTTATTGTTCATAACAATGACAATCAGTGTTTCAAGTATGCTATTCTTTCAGCATTATATCCCAGCAAATATAATTCCAATAGAGTTAATCAATATCGTTTACATGAGAACGAGTTGATCTTTAGTGATATACAGTTCCCAGTAAAACTGAAAGATATTTCAAAATTCGAAAAATTGAATAATATTTCAGTAAATGTATACATGCTCCGAAAGTATGGTTTAAAATGTGAAGTATCGCCTTGTCACGTTACGTCAGAAAAGAAGGCTGAACAAGAAAATCAAGCAGAAGAGGAAGATCAACATGTAAATCTACCAGAAGAGGAAGATCAACATGTAAATCTACCAGAAAATAATAATCAACCAGAAAAGAAGGGTAGACATGTAAATCTACTTATCATTCCAGATTTTTACATTGATGAGCATGAATAAAATAATTTTGCTGATGGCGATGAAAGTATGCCTAAATACCATTACGTTTGGATCAAAAGCATGTCTCGGCTTCTGAGCTCTCAACTTTCTAAAACTAATAAAAAGTCATACCACTGTGAAAGGTGTTTACAAGTTTTCTATAATGAAAAAAGATTGGAAATTCATGAAAATCATTGTAAAAATATGAATCATTGCCGAATCAATCTACCAGACTCAAAGAACAACATTCTCAAATTCGAAGTATACAAAAAGAGATAAAAAGTTCCTTTCGTTATTTATGCTGATTTTAAATGTTTATTGAAGCCTACTGAGAATGAGAATGCTTTTCAACTACGTGAAGCATACAGCATAGGTTACTACACAAAATGCAGCTTTGATGACAGATTATCTGTCTATAAATCTTACAGACAAAAATTTGGAGATCAAGAGACACCTGCAGAATGGTTTGTTCGAGAACTAAAATCAATAAGTGAGAAGGTAGATCATCTCTACAAGAATCCTAAATTCAATGAAACTCACAGCTCTAGAAGAATTATCTTTCCAGAGGTCAACCGTTTGTCATATTTGTCGAAAATCCATCCGTGATGAAGAACTTGCAGTGCGAGACCATTGTCATTTTACAGGACGGTATGTTATTAGTTTAATTATATTTAAAATTAATTTTTGGAGAATCCCAAAGAAAAAAAAAAATTAATTCTTTTTTCTCTTCAGTTTTAGAGGTGCAGTTCACAATTCATGTAATTTGAGTTATAAGAACTCAAGATTCATTCCCGTTGTTTTTCATAACCTCAATTATGATACTCACTTCATTTTGAAAGAGATCGCTACTTCTACATTGATGAAAGGACGAGTTAGTCTAATACCTCATAATAAGGAGAAATATATTTCGTTCACAAAATACATAGATGACTGCGACATCAGCTTTAGATTCATAGATTAATGGCGTTTTCTACCATCATCATTGGAAAAGCTCGCATCATATCTACAAAACGTGCCTATAGGGATGAAAGAGTTTCGATCAGATGGATTCACAGATGAAATGATAGATCTTCTCAGATTGAAAGGTATATTTCCATATGATTATGTAGACGCATTTGATAAGCTATCGTGTACAAAATTGCCAGAAAAGAATGAGTTTTATAATAAAGTAACAGATTCCCATATTGCTGAAGAAGACTACAAGCATGCTGTTCGAGTCTGGGATGAGTTCAATATAAAAAACTTGGGAGAGTATTCAGATCTTTACTTAAAAACAGATGTTCTACTATTGGCTGACGTTTTCGAAAGTTTTCGAGAGACATCTTTTAAAGCTTATGATTTATGTCCTGCTCACTTTTACACGACTCCAGGGTTAACATTTTCAGCAGCTCTTAAAATGACAAAGGTGGAATTAGAGCTTCTTACAGATATTGACATGCTAATGTTTATTGAAACAGGCATACAGGGAGGAATAAGCCAGTGTTGTAATCGATATGCTAAGGCAAACAATCATTACATGGGTTCTTTATACGATGAGAAACAGAAAATGAACACACTCTTATATTTTGATATAAATAATCTGTATGGGTGGGCGATGGTACAGCATTTACCGATTGGAAAATTCAAATGGATTGACTTTGAGGCGTATCCAAGCTTCTTCAATACACTACCAGATTCAGATATAGGTTACATTACTGAAGTAGACTTGGAGTATCCTGAGGAAATACATGATGAACATCGAGACTTCCCTTTCTGTGCAGAGCACCATGCACCACCTGGCTCAAAGCAGAACAAACTTCTCACTACTCTGAACGATAAGAAAAAGTATGTGATTCACTATCGAACACTTAAACAGGCTCTGGATAATGGACTTCGTTTGAAAAAGGTGCATAGAATTCTGAGTTTCGAGCAGAAGGCCTGGCTTAAACCTTATGTCGAATTAAATACTGAGAAGAGAAAGCAAGCGAAGAATGAGTTTGAAAAACTCTTCTATAAATTATTAATTAACGCTGTCTATGGAAAGTGTATTCAGATAGAGCGGTCTCGTGTTGATGTACGATTAGTAAATAAATTCACAGGCAGATATGGGGCAGAAGAACGCATAGCTCAACCACATTTTCACAGCTGTGCAATCTTTGATGAAAATTTAGTTGCTATTCAGCTAAAGAGAACAAGTATCACAATCAAGAAACCGATGTACGTTGGTCTTTGTATCCTTGATTTGTCCAAGACATTAGTTTATGATTTTCATTACTCGTATATGAAACAGCGAGTAGGAGAAAAATGTAAACTTCTTTATACAGATACTGATAGTTTGATATATGAAGTTGAGGACATTGATCTGTATAAAATAATGAAAGAAGAGATTCACAGGTTTGAAACTTCTGATTATGATGAGAATAATCAGTTTAACATTCCACGTGTCAGTAAAAAAGTCCCAGGATTCATGAAAGACGAATGCTGTGGCAAGATCATGATGGAATTTATAGGTTTACGAAGCAAAATGTACAGTATTTGAGTTGATGGAGGCGAGACAGTCAAAAAAACCAAAGGTATAAAATCCAGCGTTGTGAAGAAGACAATAACTTTCGAGGATTATAGAAGATGTCTTCAGGATCTTATTATTGTAAAACGTGATCAATGCAACATTCGTTCAAAATTGCAGATAGTGCATACTGAAAGACAGAATAAAATTGCTCTTAGTCCTCATGATGATAAGAGATTCTTATTGCCTCAGAGTAGGGACACTTTACCTTGGGGTCATTTTCGAATCATGGATGAGCAGATGGCGCAAGCTGCACTTCGAATAGAGGAGGATGCTTAAAAACAAGAAATAGTGGTAGGGATGGAAGAGGAGAGGGGATATGAAGTATCCAATGAAAGTGGGGCAACGCGAGTGGGGATGGATGTTGCAGAAGATGAAAGAGAGGGGGAAGTACGAGGTGGGGGTGAAGCAGCCAATGAAAATGGTGTAAGGCGAGAGGGGATAACACTTTATGACAATGAAGATGAACTAATCAGAATTGAATACGATGTGTTAGAGGAGTTTATGCATGACTGGGATCCATCAATGGAGGGGATACGCTCTGAGGGAGGAGAGAGAAGGGATATATTACAGGAGGCAATAGAAGGTTCAGAAATTGTGGTGGGGAATGGACTATATCAACAGAGAGACCACGACGAGGAGCACATTCGAGCAATCGAAGAGTTCGAGAATTATCATCCTTGCGGGAAGAAACCAACTAAATTTCTAAGTAAGTTCACAGTTAATTCTCACCAATTTTTTTTTTTTTTTGCTCTAACAAATCTTTTCTCTATTAAAAGTTTTATTTTTTTTACTTTTTCCAGAATGGATCTATCTACACTTAATAAGATTGCTGAACGCGACTTCTTGCCGAGGAAGAAAGTAACAGACTTGAAAAAAGATCATCAGTACATGGTGACATCACTTCAGAAGGTGAAGAGGAGATTCAGTACGAAGGTCGTAGCCGAACTCGACGAAAGTTTTCAAATATTTTTACCAGAGAAGATTTCATCAGCCATCCTAAGAGATCAAGAGTTTTTTGATAGACTCTCCAATACTGCAAATAAAATGAATTTATTTGTAACATATCAGGGTGGATTTTCCTTTAAGTTTGAATGAAATACGCAGCTTGCTTTGATTATAATACTAATTTTATTCAGATTAAAATTTGTACATAATAATACATAAATAATTACAATAACATAATATGATTGCTTTTTTATTTACTAGTACCTACATTATTGCGTTTACATTAATATTTTTGGTTAAATCTTGGCTAAATCAAATAATTTTTTTTTATCTTTCCAACTATTATGCTCATTACTAAAGCCTAACCATTTAACATATGCACGGTTTCCACTTTTCTTTAAAACTTTTTCTACTAGATAAATTTCTGGATGTATATTTTCCTGAATTGCCGTTTCATAAAAGCCGCCAGAGATGGGTTTATCATAATAATCTTTGACATGATAAGTTACCGGATTGGTTTTTACAAATCGTGATATTGTGAAAATTTCAGTATACCAATTTGTTGTATAACCTTTTTCAAAAACACGTTTTATCTTACTTATCCGCACTTTATCTCCAACCTTAAACTTCGGTTTTTTCACAGGTAACTTTTCATTTGGAAAGTGCTTCTTGACCTCTCTTTCATTTGCCTGCGTAACATTTTTAGTCTCAATTCCTATTGTCCGATGTTTTCTTGAATTGTAAGCTTTCACCAACTCAGGCAGGATATCCCACCATTTATAGCTCCCTTGTTTGCTGAACTCTATCAACATTGCAGTTTTTAACGTTCTATTAAAACGTTCACATATGCTTGCATGAAGATTACTATGTGAAGAGTACAGGTTTATCTTGTACTTCTTTATGAGTTTGTGAAAGTTTGAATTGTAAAATTCTTTTCTTTGGTCAGTTTGTAGATTTGTCGGTACGCGTTCTTGTTTCAGTATTGACTCCATAGCTAGAGTAACATCATTACCGCTCTTTGACTTGACTGGTATGGCCCATGCATACTTTGAAATTGTACCTATGACAGTAAGTAAGTAGCAAAAACCTTTGTTTTCGTTGGCGTATGGAATCATTTCTACAAGATCAGCTTGCCAAGTCTCATCTATTCCACGTATATCATATTTTCTTTGCTTGTAGATGCGGCGAGCTGATTTGTGCAACTCTTCAGCTATTTTTTGTCGCTCCTTTTTTTTTCGTTAATATGGTTAAGGTTTAAGAAAAATTCGTGTTTATAAAACTTTTATTGAGTCAGAATTTTTTTTTTTTCAAGTATTCTTTCAATTTTGTCTCAAGATTATCTAATCGAATTTTAAGATGGGAAAGAACATTATTGATTGTATTTAATTCAGTGTTTATGGGAATCTCTAAGTCAACTTTCGTTACAGCCATTATGTTAGTTAGACTTCTAACTTCTTTACTTATAGTTGTCAGAAGCACTTCCAAGGTGACTGCATCATTATGCTGACTTGGATAAGCAAGGTTTCATAACCTTTTATTTTGTAAATCAAAATTACCATCTAACGTAAGATTATAACCAATGCCTGGTGGACCACGACTCACTTCTTGCGTGCCCTCAAGTTTTCTTCCGAACACGTCGAGACTCATGATGCTACTGATCTTATAAGAAAATATGCATTTCAATATATATATCCAGCTTCACGTAGTTCCTCAATGATCGATTGTATTTCATAGTCGTGATTGTTATTTCCAGCAGATCGTTCCGCAACTAATAATCGCAGTCGCTCGGTAAGCTCGTTTATGATCATCTCAGTAGACTAGATCTATAGAAGAATTTTTCTTTGCTATTTTATATTTAGGTACGAGTATGAGGCCTCTTCCGGTGGTGGATTTATTTTTACGATCGCTGCGGAACATGGGTCCTGTGATATTCATATATTTTCTTCTCTTCGAAGTGTATATACTCTTATCTTTGCTGTATCTTTTCCGATGAGCATTCGATGCTTCCAGGATGCTGCGATAATTTTTTCGATCTGTTGAACTTATAAGATTGTCATCTCTCACTTTTACCATTTTAGCCATATCATATACACTCCATTGACGTTCCGCACTCCGTATATGTTATCGATTTTGCTGCGGCTTTCATTTAGCAATGATAAAAATTCACTTGATTCATTTCCTTCAAGCGCAGATTTGAATGTTGAATTCATCATTGTGCCATCCATCAAAGAAAAATCTGCATCATCATCATCATATGCGGAACCCGACTCATTTATATCGTTTACTATATAACTTGATCGATCGAATCTCAATATCTTCCTCGGTTACCTGTTGCTGTCTATATTCAAAATGTGATTAGATGGTGGCAAGCTTTCGACTTTCGAATCGACAAGCTTCTCGAGTGGTCTAATGACTGGTTTCAATGTATCACCAATAACTTTTTCAAAATCTTCTCTCTCCTTTTTCAATAAAGAGTATTTTTGTTTAATAGCCTCACGTGCTCGCAAGAGCTCGCTGAGAATATTCTTTTCATTCTTGAAGTCTGACATGCTAACGAGATGCTGTCTACAATTGAACTGTAAGTTTCGGATTCATAACTTCTATTTTATTGCAAAACAGTCAAATCCTTTTCTGTATCTACCATCATCCATCACTCTATCTTTGTCGATAACAACAAATCCATACTTATCATTCTTCCAGCATTCAGAACAATGATTTCGAAATTCATTGAAAGTTAAATCAGTATTGACATGATCTTCATAGATATCTTTAAGATTAACATCGTCTTGACGATAAATTACTAACATATTAATATTGTCCCTTACACGGTGCTACGATATATGAGCGTACGACTGACATAGATAAAAGCTGTCTACACTTTTATGTCTTCCCATACAGAAAAATGCTCTGACGTTGTCCTGCTTCTTACAAGCCACATCATCAAAAATCATAATTGAATTTGGCCGGGCTTCATCTGGAGATACTACAGATTCATGCTCACTAAAAGGTAGATATGATACACCTTTTATCGGTTCCAAAAGTTTTTCGAAAAATTGATACTTTGGCTGATTCAAGGATTTAGAGTATACATACAAATTTTCAAATCGTAGACCATTGGGATGTGTAATTAGAGCCAATAAACTATTTGTTTTTCCACAGTTAGATGGCCCGCAGAATACTGCTCGTATAGTATCAGGTAGTAATTCTCCATGACGCTTCCTTCTCTTCTGTTTTCCGAAATCAAAGTTTGTGACGGGGAGTTTGACGTTCTGCTCGCTAAAATCCATGTTCACATGTCAAAATCTAGTTGAATTTGAACTGTGGAAATATAAACGCATGTTTTATATTTTGATCTTTAGTTATAAAACAACGCTCGAAGAGAGATGATCGTACATAAATCAATAACTTGCCAATTGAAATGCGTCTTCCTGGATATCAATACTAATCTAATCCGCTTGATCAGGCATGCAAAGAACATGACATAGTGTACTCTGATAAAAATGGAGATCGTAAAGCAGCTGACATGAAGCTCGCTGATAAAGCTTGGCAACGTGTTAAAGCCAAGGATGCCAGTCTTTGTGAAAAAGCATATGCTTTTGCTGTTACAAATGCTATGAAATTATAGGGAATAACTGGAATGGGTCTAAAATTTAGTAAGTTAGTGACGGCTGCTAAAAAACCAATGTCACCAAGTAAATGTTCCCGCAAGGTTATTCAATCCGCCTGGAAAGGTGCACGTCAAGCTGTTAAGAAAGTTGGTGGTAAGAGGAAATTTATCATTCCACGTGTTCTTCCAATTCCATCAAAAATTGGTGGAGTTCTTCCGTTTCTCATACCGCTGTTCGCAGGACTAAGTGCGACCGGTGCTCCTCCGGCAGGGAGAGCTGCAGGAATAGCTTAAGCAGTAAATGGTGCTAAAGCTGCACAGAAAAACCATGAAGAAAGTAAGAGACATAATAAGGCAATGGAAGCTATTGCTTTAGGCGAAGGTCTCTATCTTAAACCATATAAAACTGGAATGGGATTATTTATGAAACCGCATGTTGGTCATGGTCAAGTTAATAAAAAAAAAAACTTCTATTTAACTTTGCCAAATCGTCCACTGACTGACTATGGTCTTCTAAAATATGCTTATATGTTGCAAATTTCACATTTCCGAGGTGTTTTTATGAGAAATAATCTGCCTTCCGATGGTCCATGGAGTAATGATCTGATATTGTTAACTTGGATGACATGAAAAATGAAGGCACTCACTGGGTGTGTTATCGAAAACATGGTTCCAAAGTAATCTCATTCATATGTGGTCATCTTTGTCTTCAATTTTTACCCGAAAGACTATAAAAGAGAAGATTGCAAACGATTGGGAATCATTCTCTTCCAATCAGTCATGGAAGACAGTTTCACTTTGAGTCTTTCAGGAAAATCTTCTATTCTAGAAGCACAATATTTTCCTCCAATTGAACTACCTCAGCATAAAAATTTTGTTTTGGGTTTAGTTGAACTTTTAACATTCAACTCGATTCCCAATGTGGACTATTCGAATAATAAACTTCATGTGAATGGAAATAGTATCACTATCCCTACTGGCAGTTACGAGATTAATGCTATTAATAAATTTTTACAAGAAACTTTGAAATCTAAAGCAATTGAATTTTCTTTGAGAGCTAACAACAATATTCTCAGAAGTGAAATTAATTGCAGTCATCCGTTAGATCTCACTCCTCACGATTCAATAGGTCGTCTTCTTGGCTTCACTTTTCGCATTCTCAAAGAAAAAACTCATCACAGTTCTGATTTACTTGTGAAAATATTGAAAATCAACGCACTCAGAGTGGAGTGCAATATTACCGCAGGTGTTTACATCAACAACAAAAAAGTTCATACAATCCATGAGTTCTTTCCCAGAGTTCCACCAGGATATAAAATCTTGGAAGCTCCATCTCATGTCATATATCTACCACTCAGTGTCAAGTGCATAGATCAGCTTCAAATTCAAATCGTAGATCAAGATGGAAATTTAGTGATTTTCCGTGGAGAAGAAATTACTATTAGACTCCACATCAAATCTGTATAATGGGCATCGTTTACAATTCTAGAGTGCATATAAGTCAACCAACATGTCAATCGATCATCAGTCGACCGAAGAAACTCAAACCGTTAACACAGAAGAGCATTCAGTTCCTCAGAAGCCTAGGTCTAAAAGTTCGGCGAGAAAATTCACGTGTATAATTCTCTGCTGCTTCCAGAAAAATGGACGAAATTCTAAGCATTCAGCCAGGTATCGTATTCGATGAGTCTATTGCTCATTATGAGCTTCACGCACATCAACCATACTCGACACTAAGCTTTGATAATAGTGATGAAATTCGTATTTCTATCCAACATCAAGATCTATGTCTCTTACCATCGCGCAGTTCTATCCATGTATGTGGAAAACTGCAAAAACCAGATGGAACAGCACTATCTAAAACTAAATTAGTGAACAATGGCATTTGCCATCTGTTTGATGAAATTCGTTACGAAATTAATGCTGTGGAGATAGATAAAAGTAAAAATGTTGGTTTAAGCAGTCTCATGAAAGGATGGACATCATTCAATCCTAATCAGACTCTCATGTTAGAAAATGCAGGCTGGCTTGACGTTAGAAAAGAAAGCAATACTTTGCTAGATGCACACGGCAACTTTGACGTTTCCATTCCTCTGAGTATGATCTTGGGCTTTGCAGAAGACTATAAAAAAATTATAGTTAATGTGAAGCATGAACTCATTCTCACAAGATCAAGAAATGACTTGAATGCAATAATTCAAGAAGGTACTGTAGCAAATAGTGTAACTACATATGAAGACTACCAGGTAAAAATAACGAAGATAGAGTGGTTAATGCCATATGTTATTTCATCTGATAAACAAAAGATCCAGCTGCTGAATTTCATTGGCAAAGATAATCCTATCTCTATGTGTTATCGATCTTGGGAGTTATTTGAATATCCTCTACTTCCGAGCACCAATAAAAATGTCTGGACAGTGAAAAATTCAAATCAGTTAGAAAAACCTCGTTTTGTCATTCTCGGACTACAAACCAAGAAAAAAATTTTGAAAACTGAAAATGCCAGTCGATTTGTCTATTGTGAGATTAGTAATGTGAGACTATTCTTGAATTCACAATATTATCCATATAACAATATGAATCTCGACATATCTAAGAATCAGTTCGCTGTTCTCTATGATATGTATGCCAATTTTCAAATCACCTACTATGGAAGAGACCCACAGACACTGCTGACAAAGTCTGAATTTATCAACCTTGAACCACTCATTGTTATTGACTGTTCACGGCAAAACGAATCTATAAAGAGCGTTCCTGTCTTGTACGTCTAGAGTTTCAGTCTAAAAAAGACTTTCCAGCTAACACTTCAGCTTATTGCATGATCTTACATGATCGCATCGTTCAGTACAATCCCATCAGTGGGAATATCAAGAAGCTTGTCTAAACAGCATATTATCCAACACATTTTCGTTTCAACACTCATTCCAAGATGGAGTATGCAGTAGACATGATTGGTTTCAAACAAATGGGAGATGATTATGTTTTAAAAGAAATAGCTATCATTCCTCTCAATGAAAGTGGTGATCCTATCGTTCGTCTATTCAAGAAATCCTTTTCATGGAAAAGACTCTCTGACAAATTGCAAAGAGAAAACATTTGACTGGAACATCATTATCATGGAATAGCCTGGAACACGGATGGACTTGACTACTCACAAATTGGATCATTACTCCGTGACTCTTTACACGATGCTTCCAAAATTTTTGTCATGGGTGAATTTGATCAGAAATGGCTGCAACGATTCAATTTTTCTGCAGTTCATAACATTCAGCAATACGGCTATCCGTCAAAAACCTATATAGTCAAGTGCGTTACAGTATGTACAAACCATAATCTCCCATCTACAAGACTGCCTGTGCACTTCACGCCGTCAAACTCATAAAATTATTCTATCACTCCTGTAAAAATTTGCAAAGAAAATAAAGAAAAAGAAAGTAGAAAATACTATAGGCATTCTGGTTCACGTGACAGAAAGGGAAGCTCTCCCACTCTCTCGATTTTGGATTCTGGATCATTCGGGGTGATTTAGAATCCGAACGGGTTCTGGATCACTTTGAGAGGGGAGGGGGTGATAAAGAACCCGCATGAGCCAGTATGCCTATAGCGTATCTACTATTGAAGTACAAGAAAAGAACTTCAATTTAAAAAAAATTGTTTTAAATGGATGCTCAGGTAAGAAGCTATCTAGGTTTTAATATAGTGAAAAATCATCGAAATTTTAATTTTTTTTACAAAATCAAGTAATTCTGCCTATTTCGGAATACTTTAGATCCGAGTGGTCGTATTGAACGATTTCTTTTTAAATTCCAAATTTTTTCTTCTACTTTCATGACATTTGATCACAAGTAAGATTTTCTGATATGATTCGTTATATATATGCTAATTAAAAAAGAGCAAAAGTAACCATTATTGATACGCATATATATATATAGCTAATGAACTAACACAATGTTAAATATAGGTTACTATAATGACAGTATAAAAAAATAGCATCAATTAAAAAAACGGTTATCGCGACCGCTCAAGTAGAAAGTTATAAGCATTTGAAAAAAGGAAAACATTATTTGCACTTCTTTCAAACGTACATAAATTTTTACCGAAGCATCCATTATGAACGATTTTTATTTAAATTCAATCTCTTTTCTTGTACTTTGATTCTATCGATATTATTTTTTCTTCGTCCCCCCTACGCATTCACTGTATGATACATTCCCATATGAAAATTTGGGTAGCCGAAATATAATGGGCCGAGACCGAATTTGTGGGAACACTATTTTTGTCGTATTCTGCATGCCCTAAAGAACAAGAGAAAGTTGATCCACAGATGTAGCCCTAACTATCTGTTTTATAATTTTTGAACGCTCTAACTAAATGTTTTTTATGAATTTCGTCATCTGTGTGTGTGCCGTTTCCGTTTCCCCCGACCCGCAGATCCTTCGCCGCAGGAGCATTGTTGTAACGAGCTACTTACCTCGTTACAATGTTTTTAGGTAAGCGAATTTATTTCACAATAAAGTGCTCATAGAATTCTTCAATCTAAGATCGCAAACGATACAGAATGTACCATTTTATATTTGCTATATCGCGTGTTAATGAATTTTCTTCTGACCTCTGTAACTCGAAAATTAAATTATAAAATTTAATGAAATTTTACAGAATATTAATTTTATATAGAACTATAATTCTGCTAATTTTCAAATTGTCATGATGTTAAATCGTCAAAAAAATGTTACCAAAACCATGCTTGTAGCCTTATATCTCTATACTGAACAAATTATTACTGTATCTTTCAAAGGAAAATATAAAAAATCTTTTAAGATATCGTTGTTTAACGCAGTCCATTTAAAATGCTTTTGTATTTGAAGCAATGACTGTCTTACTCATATAATTACATAAATTATACAAGATATTAAAATATTTTATACATTAATTAAAATAAAACTAACATACTGGCGATTATGCCGAAATTGTTAGTTCTAATGACCCCACGTATAAATGCTATTAAGAAGAAAAATAATAGAAATGTTGCGATTGTGTATGGCAAATGTAATACTTTTATATAATATTCAATGACATTGGTTTTTAAATTCAGCACCCTATATACAACCAATAGGTCAAATATGCCCAAAATGTCAACTCCGCGGCATAATTTCTTTTTAACCCTTTCAGGGGCGGTGTTGCATATATGTAACACCAATTTATCAGTTTTTCCAGCACTATGGGTGCATTATAGCACTAATAAGCAAGCATTTAAGTTCCTCATACTCCTATATACCTCACTATTGTAATGCACTATGTGTGTTGACTTAATAACCTTACAATAATTTATTAATAAACAATCAGTATGCAAAAATCACTATTTTTTTAGAAAACGATTTATTTTAAAAACATTTTTTATTGGATTGAAGCCAAAATTTATATTCTCAGGCTTTTGAGGTTCCTGATTGTGAACTCGGTATAAAAATTGGAAAAGTTAAAACGGAGGATCCAATATAGCGGAAAGCAGGCTCAAAATTCCGCCATATTGAATTCGTCATTTTGAATTTTTCAATTCTGGCTACAGAATCGTAATCAACGACCTCAAAACCCTATAGTTCACTGATGATTTTTATGTTTCATGCAAATGAAAAATGTTCCCCTGAAAAGGTTATTACAGTGAATTTGAGATATACCTATATGTAAGATTTGAGTAATTTAAAAATTATGCTTCTTAAAATATATGTTAATGCAAACGTTTTGTATCTAATCAGAATTTTTAAATATTTAATTTAAACTCTTAAAAAGATGAGTTAAAAGTGTCCCATGCACAAAATAGCAGCTCCGTGGTATCTAATATTTATGTATATCTGTCCATATATTTTTTACATGAATTCGACGCATGAAATCTATATATTCTTGCCAAACGTACAGTATGCACCATTAAATGGACGCATACAAATAGTTCCCTTATAATCACCAATATACAATTTATATTATATATGTTAGTATATGTGTATCATATCTTCTTGGATATGCATTTCAAAAATCATTTCAATTTTTGAAAAATTATAAAAAATGTTTTTTGCATTTATTATACACTTTATACAATAAAAATAACATAAATTTTAGTTCATAACTTATACAGTGCGTCTCATAACTATAGAAACACCAAAAATTTTTACATTTAAATCTGTGTATTATACCTTTTCTTAAAAAAACCTGTAACTTTCGAAGCAAAAAACCAAGGATAATTTTAAAAATAACAAATAAAAGGCAATTTTATTCTCTTTAAGACATTACCAAAATATTGTATCTACATTAACTTATGAAAAATTCATTCACGGTTTAAACAAAACTTGAATGCTAGATAAAAAATTTACATTGATTTAAATGGGTCTAAAAATTTAAAGTGTTTCTATAGTTATGAAACAACGATAACTTCTTTAATTTTGATGCGAAAGAAATATTCTAGTAATGTTTTAAAGAGAATATATTTTCCATTCATTGGCTTTTTGCAAATTTATCCTTGGATTTTTGCTCCCAAAGTTACAGGTTCTTTAAAAAAAGGTATAATATACACATTTAAACGTGAAAATTTGTGGTGTTTCTATAGTTATGAGACGCACTGTATAACGTTCATATAATACAATCACCTCTATATCCATAATGTCACTTAAATGGATCACAGATATGAATTATCTACTTTTATGTTTTAGTCAAAAATATCCCATTTAGAAATTGTACGTATGTTGAATGAATTATTTCCGTAATTGCTATGAGTTTTCTTTAATTATAGGGGGCAGGCCTGGGTGAAACAAAAAAAAAGATTTTTTTTATTAGCGCAGAAAACCTTTTACGTTTAAAAGCTATCATTTTGAAAATTTTTAGACTATCGATTCTTAATAATGCCTTAAATATTACCACTGTAGAACCCCAAAATCTTGATTCTCTATACTAAAGGAACTTTGATCGTCACACAACTCTAGGTGACATGATAAAAAAGAATTTTTTTCGACTATTATTCGACTTCTTTTGACATGTATTACAAAATAAGCTGAGAACTTTTTCGTCAAATATTTTTTTATTATTGTTTTTCGTAAATCCAATTAATTTTTTAAATATTACACATGTTTTTTAAAAAAATATATTGGATCTCTAAAAGAAAATAATATAAAAAATTACAACGGAAAAGTGCTTCGCTCATTTTATAATACATGTAAAAAAAAATCGAATAACCGTTGAAAAAAAATTTTTGTTCGTCATGTTCCTAGAATCGTGTGAGGAACAAAGATTCCTTTAATAAATATAGTATTGAAAATAGTAATTTATTGTGACGTGTTGAATCTAGATTTGGAGGTTTTACGACGGTAAAATTTAAGATATTATTATGTATTCGTATTCGTATTCGTAAGAGGGACGAGGTAGACTGGCGGCCTCTTTCGGGGACGTGCCGGTCCAGCACTCAGGCCATGCCCATTGTGCTTATCCCCCTTGGTTTTAGGTTCCACCCTCCATTCTACTTCTAGTTATGCCTATAAACCTGCAGATCAATAAAAGCTTCATTGTTCCCAAGTCTTCTGGTTTAATGAAGGGAAGTTCAAGATACCTCCATCTAGTTATTGCCCAAGCCGAGCAATAACAGAGCAGGTGGGTCGAGGTCTCCTCCTCCTGACCACATCATCTGCACAAATCAACCCGTTGCAGCCCCATGTTAAAAAGATGGTGGCCTACCCTGCAGTTCCCCGAGAACCAACCCACCACTTCCCTTATTGAGCTTTTGGAGCGGAGTATTAACTCCCCGCTCCAGATTGGCGGTGAGGAGCTACCTATCAAAGTCTTGGCCTGTCTCATTCCTGATGATTCCCGCCAGATACGGTCAGATCTATTCTGGGTCCACGCTCTAAGAGAACTCTTAATTGAGCTCTCTGATATTGCCACCCTGCAATATGTGGCTCGGCACCCAGCCGCCCCTCGTTTTGCTAACCGGTCCGCCTTCTCGTTGCCTAAAACTCCAGCATGTCCTGGAACCCAAGCTAAGGTCACTTCGTTATTCTCTGTTAGCTTGTTTAACACTTTCACACATTTCCAAACCTCTATCGAGTTTATTTCCGCTTTGCCAAGCGCTGAGAGGGCCGCGGAGCTATCGGAATAGATAACCACTTCGCTACCCTCCAGCTCTTCACTTATCATGCTACCCACCGTTTCCCTGATTGCTCTTACTTCTGCTTGGAAAATTGACGCGTGGGGATAGAGGCTGAACACTAATTCGCGGGATGTTCCAGCTAGCCATGCAGCCGCCCCAGTGCCAGATTCGCTTTTTGAATTCGCAGTCCTCTCTAGTTAGAGGCTTTATAACGTAAGACTTCCCGAAATTAAATTTCCGGGTTATTCTGTCTCTAGAAAATGACCTGAGGTCGACGCCAGCTTCCTCAAGTATGTCTTTGTTCCAATGTTCCCACCGTTCCGTTTCAATGTACGAACATTGGCGCTAAACGCCTCTGTTCTAACCTTCAGGTCTAAGGGTGTAATGTCTAGGAGCCTTTCCATCTCCGCTCGCGGTGTGGATTTCATTGCTCCCGTAATACCTCTTAGCATAAGGTTCTGCATACGGTTCAGAATTTCCTTTCCCGTTTTAAGCAAGCACCTAGGCCACCAGGTGATAGCGCCATGTAGGAGTCTAGGTCTGAGTACTGCCGTATAAAGCCATTGAATCATGGGAGGTTTTAGTCCCCAATTGATACCGAAAACTCGCCTACACGCCCAGTAGGCAGTCACAAATTTTTTATATTTCTCGTGAATATGCTCCTCCCATTTCAGTTTGCTATCGAATGTCACTCCCAGGTATTTGGCAGACCTGGAGATGGTGAGCTTCTCTCCAAACAAACTGATATCCTTGAGAGGTTTAACCTTATATCTGTTTGTGAAATTAACTAGTATTGTCTTAGATAGATTTACGGATAAACCCATATTTTTGCACCAGTCTTCAACGACCGAAAGAGCCTGTTGCATCAGTTCTGCTAAGATAATCTCATCGTCCGCCATGATCAGTATGAGAATGTCATCCGCGTACGCTTGCCCATAAAATCCCGCTTCGTTTAGTGCTTTAATGAGACTGTCGATCGTGAGGGACCAGAAGGTTAGAGACATTACCCCCCCTTGTGGACACCCCTTTTTCACAGCTCTTTGCCTGATCGAGGAACCCCAGTAGGCCTTGATCATCCGGTTGTTCAGTAACTGCTTAATCCATCTGATGATGGAGTTGTCTATTCCGTGTTCAGTGGCACCTTGGCAAACACTTTCCGTGGTGATGAAGTTGAATGCTCCCTCTATGTCTAGCAGAGCTCCCAACACCATGCCCTTGTTTTTCATTCCCTTTCTGATGTGGTTAACAGCTTCTTTGAGAGCCGAATCCACCGATTTCCCTGGCTGATAAGCATGCTGACTGGGGTGCAGCGGCAGAGCCGCTAAATCATTATCCCTGACATCACGATCTACCAGTCTTTCCAATGTTTTGAGAGCAAAAGACGTAAGGCTAATTTGCCTATAGTCTTTGGCTACCTCGTGGGTGGGTTTACCGGGCTTTGGTAAAAACACCACTTTGGCTATCCTCCATATCTGAGGTATGTAACCCCAGATTAAGCATGCCTTAAATAGATCACCCAGGGGTGCTAAGAGCACCTCCATTCCTTTCTGCAAGAGTGCTGGAAAAATGCCATCTCCCCTGCTGCTTTATAGGGTTCAAAAGTCCCTATAGCCCATCTAATTTTTTCGCTCTGTATTCTCCTATGAGCCACCGATCGCTGAGCGTTCAGTGAATCAAGGACTCCAGTATCGGTCACATCTGGTTGGTCCGGCCTCCATTCTGGGAAGTGGGCCCAGAGCAAGGAGTCCAGAGCTTCGTCTCCGCTCGCCGTCCACTCCCCTGACGGGAGCCTAATGGAACCCGAGTGGTTCCTGTTCCCTTGAGCCACGATACGACACAGTTTGCCCGATTCCGAACAAGTGTTCATTTGCTCACAGTGCTTCTTCCACCCTTCTCGCCTTGCCAACGCTATTTCTTCTTTATATTCTCTTTGAGCGAATCTAAAGGCCATCAGGTCTTTGTGGCTCTTCGTTCTCTTTGATCTGTTATACAGCTTCCTAACTCGCTTTCGCGTAGCTTCCAGTTCTGGATTCCACCAGGCCGTCTGTTTGAGTGAAGTCTTGTCGCGAAGGCGACAATTCTTCTCATAGGCCCCAATAATTGCGTCTTGTATAAGCTCGCAATTTTTGTCGATAACCTCTGTCGAAGTATACTTATCCGTGAGAGTCGTCAGATTTACTGACAAATCACTTACATAATCTTCCCAGTTCGTTCGCCTAGGGTTTCTCCATTGACTTCGTTCCTCCTGAATCTCTCTGATTTCGAAGAGAATATGGCTGTGATCCGACATAGAGACCTCATCAGAGACTCTCCAGCCTGAGACCAGCCTGTCCAATTTCCTGGAGACTAGAGTGATGTCAATCACCTCTTGACGAGCTGCATTTCTAAAGGTCGGTTCTCGACCCCTGTTGAGGAGGTCTAGTTCCGTGCCCGCTAAGTATTCCAGGAGAGTTTCTCCTCTTTTGTTACAATCCGAACTACCCCAGACTATGTGGTGCGCATTGGCATCACAGCCTAAAAGTAGGTTCTTCTTTTCCTGTTCGCACACTGAAATGAGGTCCTTTACTTTTTCGGGAGGTGGTCCCGCTTCAGAGTCGTATGGGAAGTAGACAGCGCCTACTTCTATCTCCCTTTCGATGCCATTTTTCCACTTTACTTTGATTACAACCGTGGTGAGGTTCGTCCCGCAGAACCTCAGCCAGGGCTCACATTTCATACCTTTTACTAAGATGCAGGTTCTAGGGTGACCCTCGCTTCCATGGAAAAGCAAACCGCCGCCCTCCAATCCTGCAATTCTGCCCTTACTAATCCAAGGTTCTTGAATTAGTGCTATACCTGTGTGCACCTCCGCCATACGCTTAACCAAAATCGCCGATGCGTTTTTGCAGTGATGCAAATTAATCTGCGTGAAAGAGATAATGGATCGTGTCAGATTGACCGAACCTGTATCTCTCCCACGCCTCGCGCCCCTTAAGCCCCCCTTATTTATTGGAAGCAGAAGGTCCCTCCATTTCCCCGAGTGTCCGGTCCACCTCTAGGATCTCCTCCCTTACCTCTGGCGGTTCCACCTGTTTCTTATTATCTTTGGTCGACCACACCGAGCAATGTGCTCGAGCCGCTCCGCAGAAAGGCCTGAAGTCGACCGCGGTCTCCGTCTTTTTCTTACTAGCGTCTTCAACTACCTTGGTGCTGAAAACCTTCCATGTATCCACTTTAAGGTCAGGATTTTGTTTTGCCAGGCGTTTCATTATGACCTCGGAGTTGTGATTTCCGGGGACAAAAATCGTAGCCTTTGACAACCTGAGCAGTGTACTCGCCTCGATAACTTCGAGTCGAACCCCTGCCAAGGTTCCCACTTTGGCGCATTCTGACAGAACCATTCTTTGTCTGTCGGTCCGTTACAGTGGAAATCTTGCGCGCCTCTCAGCAGCCAGTTATCCCTGAACAGAGGAACAGTGTCTCCCTGAAACTCGTCAATGGCGTATTCCAGGGCCGCCACTATGTTTCCAGCTTGCGCCTCGTCCAGCCGTACCTCTGGATACTCTGCAGGGATGACGGCCATCTTCATATCGTTGGCTGTCGCCCTACTGTAGTTCAGATGTACCTTCGGCTCCTCCTTATTTGCCTTCTTAACACTCCTCGGAGTTGAGCTGTCCGAGTGAGGTCTTTTGTTCGGAGTAGTGTCAACGGCCATGGGCTCGAAAGTAGTCACCAAGCCTCTGCCGGTGTCCCAGCGCCGTTTCCTCCAATCCGAACCCGACTGTTTCTTTTTATTTTTGTTCTTCCTATTTACCTGCTTTGAGCCTGGTGCACCCTTGATGGATTCGGGAATAGCGATTCCGGTATTGGCAGCCTGAGGGCCGCGCGCCCGAATCTCGTTATGCCCTACCTCGTCACAGGGTGCTACAGAACTCAAAGCCCCCTCTTCTACCGATTCAATTTTGCCTGGGATTCCGCCGGTATTGCCAGCCTGTAGTAATAGGCCGGTCGCCCGAACGGTATCGCCATCGCTACCTTTTTGATTTGGGCTAGGGAGCCCGATCTGTTGTGACACATTTTCATCGTTACTATTATTTTTATTCATTTCATTAGGGTGGGTGGTGGCGGAGGGAAATGCAAAGTGTATTGTGGTCGGAGGTCAGGCTGTTGCTCAGTAGCCGGTGGTGCAGCCCGTGTTCTCATCCAGGTGCCCGCCGCGCCCGGCAGTAGCCTCGGCAGAGCCCCCCCCCCCCCAGCACAGCATGGTCCTATCTGGTCGCCATCCAGCACTACTGCACCCGGGGAGATTTTCGCCGGTTGATGGGGCAGCCAGATCAATGGGCTAGATATCACCGGGCCCCTGTACTATCTGGCAGCCTGGGAGTGTGGTCACCAGTTTTTAAGCTGTAAGTTTGTAAGCTGAAAAAAAATTTTCGTTCGTCATGTTACCTAGAATCGTGTGAGGAACAAAGATTCCTTTAATAAAGATGGTATTGAAAATAGTAATTTATTGTGACGTGTTGAATCTAGATTTGGAGGTTTTACGACGGTAAAATTTAAGATATTATTATGTGTTGCTAGCACAAAAAGTTTCAGAATGATTTATTCTAAACATACATAGTTTACTGGACGCATAAATAAAATCTTCTTTTGGATTTAATCCAGGCTTGCTTCTTGTCCAACTTTTCTTAAAATTGAAATGTACCAATTCGACAGATTGCTCACTAAAATAACCGAGACCTTGTTTAGCTTTTAAGCAAAAGTTAGTCACATCAATGTAAGTATGCGTGCACAGGAGGTTGGTTCAAAATGTTAGTTTTTAATATTATCAGTGTCATCAGTTAAAATAGTGGAAAATATAGAAAAAATCAAAATTCCGTCGCCGTTCTCTTCTTAGGCAATTAAATAGATATTTATTTAAATATTATGCTACTGAAACTCGTTTTTTAAAGTCAAAGTAGCCACCTTTAGACGATGTCAAAATGCAATTGTTGAAATTAAAAAATTACTATTTTTTATTCTCTACTTTTTAAGAGGGTAACTTCAAGAAAAAGTTCATTTAAATCAATTTTATCACCTGCCAAAATGTGATTAAATATGCTAAAGTTAAATAAAGACACATATTCGTTTTCTTTTCCTTCGAAAAACCGCGTATTAAAAGCTAGAAAATAAAAAGACACATGTTTTAACCAACAAATGCTTAACATCATTTAGAGTTGACGACGCCAATCAGAAAAAGCAACTTTTAGCAAATTTAGGTCTAAATAAAAATCTGTTACAACTCCGTAAAAGAAAGTAGCAATTAGATATTTTTTGTTATATTTTCCTTTATTTTAAATTATCGGGCGGAGCTTAATGAGCAAAACGAATGTATATGTCAAATATTCACATACATGTTGCATATTGTAGAGTTTATTATATATATTCGTATTAATTTAAAGCAAAATTCAACTAATTATTGCTAAAACCAGATGCATACTGTTTGTCCTGCGATTTGCACCAAAATGTAGATAATAGTATTAATCGCTTTGAAAAACGTGCTATTTAACTTCTTGGAAGATCTAGCGATGAATTTTCAAAGTATATATCTAGAGTACACAAATACAACTGTCAGAATTGTCAAAGGTTTGACAAATTTCAAACGCGCACAAGAAGATTTTTTAATGTTTTAACGTAAAGAAATTTCAGTCAGTTAATTACGTTTATTGGTCAACAAAATGCATTTTCTCATAAAGATAGTAAATATACGAGACGTTACGAGCATTTCTAACCTGGAATGTCAGTTATGTCCCTGTTAGTTTCATCACCTGCAAACATCATATAATACTGCGTACATTTTGATATTTGATACTTTGATACTTTTTAATGTATCCCATTAAAATATTTTGGTTTAAATAATATAATGAGTACATACAATCCTCAAACTCTAAGAAAGACTTCGTTATGGGGAAAAACTTTTTTGCTCTAATAAATTTTTGGATACCTTTAAAGCTAAACTGGAAAAATCACACATATATAGGTACAGTCCGAAAATCGCATAGGATACATATTTGTTCATACATGCATGTACATGTATTTATGTATATGTACATACATATATACATACATGCGCGCACATATATTTCTGTATATTTGCATATATACAAACATACATACATACATACATACATACATACATACATACATACACACGCACACACGACGTACACGCACACACACGCACGCACACACACACATTCCCTCTCTTGCATCTCCACTTTCTGCTGCCCTTGGGTTATAATTTAGCTGTTGTTCATCGTCATATCGTAGATCAAATATGTCTTGGAAAGTGATACCCCTTTTCTGTTTGGGCCTTGCTCCTTGCCCCGGACGCATACTTGCCGATTCTTCGTTTTGTATTGTATTGAAACGTATCCTGGTACTAGTAATTAGTTTAGTTACGTGCCCTTGAAGCTCCTTCACTTGATTACTGTACTCTTTTATTAATGTCGTTGTGCCTACTATTTCGAGTGCTACCGCTTTTGGAAAGGGGTATGAGGTGCCATTTGATAACGTCATCATTACTATATTTGCATCTTTGTGCGCCTTACTATATTGTCCGGTACCAGTAGAAAATACCGTACTCGGATTACTAGTTTTACATAAAAAAATAATCTATGACGAGAGGGCCAGCGTAGCGCAGATGGCTAAGGCGCTCACCTTAGCTAGCGGAGATACGCTAGTCTGAGCGGTCGGGGTTCGATTCCCGGTGGAAGCAGATCGAGGATTTTTTCTCTCTGCCGGAAAAAGAACTTAGACTGCGGACTGGTCCTAGCGGAGGTTTTTCCTACGGGTTTTCCTGCGTTACAGATTACCGGCATAGGTAGAAATCTGCAATGTCGGTAACTTGGACGAATGCGGGATCAGTGTGGGAAACTTAAGGTGGGGTGATAGGATCAAATACCTCCACACAGAGGTGGTGGAGGTATCCTATAAAAATCCGAAAGGGTATACGGGTAGGAAAACGAGTAATATTAGCGTTCAAAATTGTTTAAAATTTTTTTGTTGCCTTATTTAATCATGATAAAATGAATGACCGAAGTTTTAATGTTTTAGGACATAGTAGAAAGATGTTTGTTATATCAGTTTCGGACCAGCTTAAACTTTATATTATAGAAGCATTTTTCACTCGGTTCTTTAGGTCTAACACAGTGATATAAGATAACAACAGGACAACGGGATTGATATCCTTGCCAATTAATCTCTCATTGTTCCAAGTTATTGATAATTTTCCCCCTTTTTATATATCACGATTTTAGAGTGTCATTTATTATTTAACTAATTAAACTAAAATTTTCTTTTCTTTTTTTTAATATAGTGTAAATCCAACGGGGAGCAATAAAATTAAAAGCGAGACCGAAGCGCGAGCATTGACAGTCGTGCCTTGAATGCAAAAAGCGTAGTTTTGGCATGCCTTGTATCACTTGCGATGCAAGGTGCAGAGGCATCGCTCTGCAGCGCCGGAGCGGCGAGTCACGCGGCCTGCTGGCCGCAGGCCGCAGACCGCGTGGCGAGCTACTTTCAAATAGTTATATCTGTGAAATATAAAAAGGAAAATTTTTGAAAACATTGAGATGACTAGGAACATGGAGAAGAGTATTCTGTAAAAATTTTATAGGCTTTATCTTTTTGTTCCGAAATGAAAAAATTTTTTTTGTAAAAACAATAAATTTTGAGCCAATCGTGATAACTGGAGTAAATCGGCAACATTTGATCTGAAACTTTCCAAAATCGTAAATTTTTTACCAAACACTGCTATCTTTTTTTTGCTTTTTAATGAAGTTACGAATTTAAAAATAAATTTAAAGATTCATCGACTCGTTTTTCTTTAAACTATTTTTCTATTTTACGAGTTTCTGAAATCGATACGGTAAATTATTTTTGTATGTTCTCTTACTCTTTGACTTCCTCTCTCTTCTCATTCAATTTCTTTCCAGCATTATGCCAGAATGGAGCCTTTCTCTGATTTGTACAATTTTTCTTTGAACTTAACTGCTCTGGTTACCGCTTTTACGACTTAAAAACGACTCTAATCCATCAAATTTGATTTTCTCTCCGGAGATGTGCGGTGAAATTTTTTTATTCATTCTAGTAGCATATGTAGGACTTTCGACATGTTTGATACACTTATATTGCACAATTGCATACGAAACTTATGAACTAGTGCGTCACATAATGCAAAAATACTATAATTAATGAACAAATATTCTTATCAGCGGATCAAAATCAGGTTTTTCGAATAAGAACCAAAATTTTTTAATAGTAATAAATATTTTATTTACCATATACACTAATTCACAATAATAGAGTAACTCTTACATTATATCTTTTCAATGAACACATAGATGTATCTTGGCAATATAAACTCAGTGACTTATTTGGTACGCCTTCGTATCTTGGCAATATAAACTCAGTGACTTATTTGGTACGCCTTCGTTTGGCGGCAAGATTTGAATCGTTTTTCCCGTTTATCTGGCGTTTTTTGGCAGGCTCTTTGGTAACTTTTACAGGAGAATTTTTCTTAACTTAACACGAAGAATTGCAGGTCTTTTCTTCTAAATGATAGTGCGTGCATTTTTTTGATACATCGCACTGGTAGCAACTCAGTTCATTAAATCTTACAAGATTTTTCTCTGTCTTGCACCATTTAAATTGATGCACTTTCATCGTTCCTGCGAATGATGTAAAATCTTTCGGCGTGTTCTCTTCTACTGCACCGATGTCTTCGACACGCACAGACGTTGAAAAAATATTCGGACAATTTTCTTGCATCGAATTCATAAAGACTTCGTAATTACTCAAATCGAAACCGTGAGCAACTAAAGAATCCATCGTACGGTTTACCACAGCCCCAATGCCGCCAGCTGGTCCTTTTCCGTGTCCTGCTTCCGAATAATTATAGATTATACTATGAATATTCTTGTAAAGTTTTGGTAGATAATGACAAATTAGCCAAAACATAGTTTTGTTATTTCCGGTGAGCCAAGATAGCGGGAGGATCATGACGAAGTGACTGAGATATTGTGTAAAATCCTTGTGCATAATTTTTTGTATAGAACATCCCGGTGTGCAGCGATATTTGCTCTCGAGATGCACCAAAATGAACTGATTGCGGTTCATTTGCCCACTTGCACAAACAGTTCTTACTCCAATCCATCAGTATATAAATATCAGTTTCATCAAGACAGTTTTTAATTTCGTTCGTAATGTTCATTTGCCGCCACATTCTCTGAAGATGCGCCATATAAGGGAGAAGAATCTGGGATTCAAAAGTTTTATGTATGTCTTCAATAGTTGTTACTACCAACTCCTTTAGCGTTTTTTGTACCGTAATTTCTTGTTTCGTTTTGGCTGATACAGTTTTTTCTTTTTTTGTAACCCATTTTTTATAACGAAATTGCTCTTTTACGTCTTTGTTTGTATCGAATTCTATTTTTTTATGCTTACATTTTTCGCACCGGCGTAGCATACAGTTTTCCGTTTTTGGTTGGCAAACGATCGAATCAATAAGATCATGTAGGTTTTTCTCTTTGAGAATCTTATTCATGATCAGTGATCTCGAAATAAGATTCATATTTTCATGAGTCACACAGAGACAGATATCTCGCGCACTCACTTTTGGAGGAACAATCCAAAATGGTCGTAATTTTGCAAAGTGACTATAGCTCAATTTAATGTTTCGATGCTCCCTGCGAAATTTTCTGAAGAGAGATTTAATAGGAGCATTGAGATACGATGTCTGTTTTTTGACTTTATTTCGGGTCAAACAATCTTCTTTTCCGGGTCGCGAATGACTATTCTCCTCGTAAAATTGTTGAACGAAATCTCGCAGGTAAGTCTTTTTTACTACTCTAACAGTCTTTATTGGTCTCTCTCTCTATATGAAATTTTTTTCATTTATAATATTTCGAAATAATTTTTTTCTCGGCAAATGAACGGGTTTGTTTATAAACCAATGAAAAATTGTTTTTTAACGCATCTCCTTCTAATAATTTTTTCTTAACTTTCTCACTAACTTTCTCCTCTCGTATTATACTTAATATTTCTGGAGAAGCATTCATAATTGGATTTTCAACATTAGTTTTACGTAATCTCAGAAGTTTTTTCTCTATCGCTTTGATTTTTTTTGTAACAGTGTGTTTTTTTTTTGAAGTTACAATTAACTCGATAGTATTTAGAATATATAATATTTCGAATCCGTTTCCTGCCTCTTTTTAACTTTTTCATTTATGGTATAGTTTCCTCATGGGGAGGAGAGTCATCAAATGGCAATGCATTTTCTTTTCGACGTTTTCTCAATCGCGCTACAGCTTCACGTCTTTTCTGTCTAACAATATTAAGCTCATCAACTGACAGCAAATCTACACTTTTAATTTTACCTTTTTTTACTCGATCTCTGAATCCTTCTCTCTCTCTCTTGCCTTCACGATTTCATATTTCACAGGATCGTCCTTTATTTTCTGCCTTCTTTTTATTTGAGCTGCTCGTCTTATCTCTCTTCTCGCATCATCACTCCGACTTTTTTTCTTCGACAGCTTTCTCTCCCTCGATTTACGATTTTTTTTCTTTTGAGCCATTTTTATCTCTGTGCAGAGTAGAGAAAATTGGATCAGAAAATGGAAACACAAAATATTATTCGAAAATAAGAAGTTAAAAATTTGCGAATTTGAATTTGAATACATTATTTATCGGACGTGGTCAAATTTCAATGTTATTATTCGGGCTCTGTGTGGGGGGGGGGGGGGGGAGGTTCCGGATCCCCGGCCCCTCGGATACGGTCTTATTAGATGAAATCGAAAGAATATCCATCAATGTAAGACACCTCACTTAATTATTCTCGCGCAAAGAATACTCATCAGTTCACTTAAAACTTCTATCCTGCGGCAAACACCACTCACTACTGAATTTTCTATAAGTATGTCAGCAGATGACTATTACTGTTAACCAGTGCACATTGCGAGGTATGCCATCCCATCCTGTCGCTTTTTTTTTCTAGGCTGCATATCACTGCTTCTATTTCGTCCAGTTTGATCTTTCTGTCTGTCTCTATCTCTACGCCCTCCAACAGTTTTTTAAAGTGGTTCAACCAATCCTCCTCCCTGGTGTCTTCTGAGATCATCTCACTTTTGTTGAAAGATTTATCTTCTTTCACGTTTGCCAGCATGATATTCACTTCCGTCTTATTTTGAGGTCTTCTCACTCTCCTCCACGGTAGCTTTTTCTCTTCAGACGATTCCTATCAAATATAATTCTTCTTGAATTTACACCTGTATCAGTGTCAGTGCTTTCATGTTTTGATCATCAGTTAACCATTTTATGATTTGTACATTGGGGCTTTTCTTATTGCTAACAGTATCCCTCCTGTCGCTTTTCCTTTGCTGTGGTCTCTTCTGGCTCCTATAAATAGCACTTCGTAATTCTTTAACCTGCTTGGTATTCTTCTCTCATAACTGTCTTCCATCCATATTTTCGATAAACCTATTATGTTGAATTGCTATATGTATTTATATTCTGCTTCTCCTCAGATGGTAGGATAAGTAGAAACATATCTACAAACTTTGAAAATACATGTTATAATATTTTTCCGAATCTTCCTCTATGTTTTGCCAAATCGCCTTGATTAGCGTAAATGAAAAATAAAACACTGATATTTATTATTATTAATATCTTGCCAAATAGACTTAATTAACACAAATGAAAAATGAAAGAATTGTATTTGTTAATATTTGAAATATTAACAGATAATATAATATTTATAACAAATGGTAGGAAAAGTCGGATATGTCCAGAAAAATTACAAATACTTGTTATAACATTCTCCATCAGTTAATCAATTTTTTGCCCAATAAACTAGATAATCATAAGTAAAAAATAAAACACTGATATTTGTTATTATCAATATTTTTGATAAATAGTCTTAATTAGCACAAATGAGAAATAAAAGACTGATATTTTGTAATATTTGAAATATTAATAAAATGCCGTTCCTTCCAACATCACATACGGTAGAATAATTCGAAACATGTCGAAATAATTCATTAATACTTATTATAACATTCTTGCCGACCCTTACTTTAATTTTTTTCAAATCGCATTTATTAACGTAAATGAAATATAAAACACTGGTATTAGTTATTATTAATATTATTGCCAAGTGGGCTTAATTAGCACAAGTGATTTTTTTTTCGAGGGTATGTAAGAAATGCCACCTAAGGCACACCCGACTGGGTTCACACAGCCGGATAGCGTAGGACTGGTTGGGGATGCATCCGTGGTGTGTGTAATATAGGACAAAATATAAAATAAACAAAAACGCGAAAAAAACTACACTGCCGTTGCATTGCAAACCGACCCACTAAAACTACCACCCTTTCCTCTTCTGACGGAACCCACCGTGGTACCGTTTATTACCTCAGGGTGGTGCGATTCTAGTGTCATCTCGACAACCGTTGCTGCCTTGACCTGAAAGAAATTTAAAATTCATAATTATAAATCCCCCGAGTGGACGTCAGATCTAACCCGTCTCATTTATACGCATATTCCAACCGGCGCATTCATCTCCGTAAGGAAAGAAGAAGTATCCCTGTCCTTCCCGCGACAGTCATAACATGAGAGAAAATGAGCGTCTCCCGGTTAAGAAAGCGTCCCATGCGCTCTCTCCACATCCATTTCCATGGAGTCATCCGACGTCCCTGGGTTATGTTGAGGAGTCGATGCTTGCTCGCGTTCGGTCCACTCGTGTTCGCCATGAGACGGCACAACTGTGCCGTCTTTTTTGTCGCTTTATCCGCTGTATACGCTAGGTGACGAAGGAAAGTAAGCTTAGTGTCTAGTTTAAGTCCCAGGTACGTAACCTCCTTGTCTAAACCCCCACATCTCCCACATACATGGAGAAGATGGTCTTAATCCGTTTGCTAATGACGGGCACGATCTCTGTCTTAGCGGCTGCCAAGTCAAGACCGTGTTAACGATCCTTCAAGTGCATTCTATAGAGCCGAATTAGCCAACAGCCTTCTGACTCAGAGTATATCTGAGACGAAGGCTAATGTGCTGCTCATCAGCGAGCAGTACTGTGACTGTAATGTACCTACGCGGTACAAAGACATACTTGGCACAGCAGTAATCTACGCGGACCCATGAACCATCAGAGTGAACAAACACGGGGCCGGAAGCGGCTTTGTGCGGGTGAGAAGCAGAGCCGTAACTTACGTGAGCCGAACGTTTACCCCGAACGTCCGTATTGAGCAATTCAGGTGGAGTTTGAACGACCTGGAAGATGCGATCCGCGAAATAGAAGGTGAAAAAGAATGCGCAGAGCATTGGAGTGGGGCATTCCAGTGCCGGACAGCAGAGAAAAGTCCATCATGAAGATAGTATCTAGACTCGGCCTGATAGTTCTCAACGTTGGCAACACGTCGATATTTGGCAGGTTAGGGAATATTGGGACGATTCCGAACGTACCTTTCGCATCCGAAAATCTAGCGCGTAGAGCATTCAATTAAAGGGTAATGGAGATTTTCAACGGAGCCGACCATAAATACATCACGTTTCAGCTGCACGATAAATCCAAATCGCAGAGAGTCGCGACAAAGCTACCCCTATAGAATCTGGTCAGGCTGAACACCGAAAAACTAGTCGAAGCACTGCTCGAAGGACAGAGAAATTTACCAACAACGTACGCCGCCGAAGACAGGGATGGAGCGGAGGCCCTCGTGAGGGAGACTATGGGTCTTATTCACCGAGCCTGCAACGTATCCATGCCGCGCAAGCGATCGCGACATGCAAACGCCCTGCTTACTGGTGATCAGACGAAATTGCGCAACTGAGAGCGGAAGCGAATCGCCTCAGAAGATGGGCGCAAAGAACGAGAGACAAAACTGAGACAACACTGTTATTGGCACAGTACAAAGCAGTATAAAGCAGCATGCAAGCGGCTCCGACGCGAGATCAACCGGAGGAAGGCACAGTGCTGAAAGAACCTGATGGAGGAAGTCAATCGGGATGTGTGGGGCTTTGGCTACAAGATCGTGACCAAGAAACTCAGCGCGGTCCCAAATCACCCTTTCGACAAAAACACCATCTCGAATCATGGATACTCTATTCCCAACACATCCGCCAAGGCAATACCAGGAGGAAGCCGCTGAATTAGGTGAGATTTTCCTATTCACCACCCAGGAGTTTCGGATCGCCGGCAAAATGATGCGGAGCGGAAAGGCACCTGGACTCGACGGGATACTAGCTGAGATATTGAAGATCATCATGGTGAGAACACCTTCTTTATTGCTGAACATGTACAATGCGTGCCTGAAAGAGGGTGTCTTTGGCACTCCCGGGAAAATTGCGCGTCTCGTGTTGATCTGCAAAGGTAAGGGTAATCCCCGGCTTCCGTCGTCTAATAGCCCACTCTGCATGTTGGACCGCGCAGGGAAGCTCTATGAGAGATTGCCCAAACCATGGCTACAGGGAGCTGTGCAGGCTGCCGGCGATTTAGTCGACAACTAGTACGGCTTCATGAAACGGCGATCCACGGTGAATGCTATACGAGAGGTAGTTCGGCTGGGAAGGAGAGCATGTACTAGAAATCATCTTTCCAGGAACATCGCGCTTCTCGTTACGCTTGACCTTCAGAAGGCCATCAACTCGGCCAGGTGATCAGACGTCTTGGACGCATTGAACGAGTTCATAGTACCAGAGTACCTCATGCGGGCAGCGTTGAGTACGGTCGGATTTCAGATGGCAGAATCCCTAGATCCTAGTAATAAAATTTGACATAGTGGTCAGCTATGTTTAGATCGTTGGCGCGAAATGCCGCGGGATGTTCTCAAACCAATCCGATTCGACTCTGCCAGATTATCTGCATGCGGGTGATACGGGACTACCTAAATGTCCGTAACCTCCGATACAGAACAGAAGAAGGCTACCGCAAGAAATATACGGCCTGATTTTTGGAACATCCTGTACGATGCCTTGTTACGACTCGGGCTACCGGAAGGGGTGTACATAATAGCCTACGCTGATAATGTCGCTTTAGTCATCATCGCGCGGGACTTTCGAGAAGCACAATATCTTAAATAGGCGATGCACAGAATCTCGCGCTGGGTGGGGAAACACGACTTGGCGGCCACTAAGACAGAGATCGTGCCCTTCACTGACAAACGGATTGAGACCATCTTCCCCATGTATATGGGAGACTTGGAGGTTTCGACAAGGAAGGAGGAAGGCTATGTATTTGGGACTCAAACTAGACACTAAGCTTACTTTCTTTCGTCTCCTAGCGTATACAGCGAATAAAGCGGCGAAAAAGACGGCACTGTTGTGCCGTCTAATGGCGAACACGAGTTGACCGAAAGGGAGCAAGCGTCGACGCCTCATGTCAGTCATTAAATCCATCTTATTACACGATTCTGAAATATGGGTCGATGCAATGGAGAAGAACTCATACCGGATTCGACTCACTTCCGTTCAGCGTAGAGGAGCTCTCAGAGTCACCAGCGCCAATCACACGGTCTCGGGACCCGCAGTGCTCATTATTGCGGTAATCATCCCGATCGACCTATACGCGGCGGAGCGCAAGCGAAGTTACGTACGGAAGAAAACACGAGAGGACAGAATAACAGTCCATGGAGAGGAACAGGAATACACCATGAATATGTAGCAACGATCCTGGATAACAACAACCAACGGTAAATGGACAGCAATGATGATAGACCAGCTGGCCCCTTGGATTAACCGAGACCATAGGGAGGTAAATTACTACCTGACCAAATCCCTGAGTGACTATGGGTACTTCTGCACATACCTCAATCATATGGGGAAGGCTCGGAGCCCGAGTGCATCTTCTGTTCCGCTGATTGCGACGATGCGTTTCACACGTTTGGCGTCTGCGAAAAGTGGAACAAAGAAAGAACAGCTCTTCTCGGCTCGGTCGGAGAATTCACGCCTAAGCACACCGTTGGCGAAATGCTGTCCGCCGAGAATAACTGGGCCGCTACGGCAAAATTTGCCGAGAAGGTCTTACGACAAAAGAAACGGTACCTAGACAGGGCAACCGACGAAGATATGAATAAAGCACTCGGAGACGCTCCGACACCCCAACATAATCCAGGGACGTCGAACGAATCCATCGAAATGGACGTGGGGGAGAAGATGGAATGCTTTCTTAACCGAGAGACGCACATCGCAATAAATCACTATTTTCAATACTATATTTATTGAAGAGTCAAGAAACCCTTGGACCGAAAAATAATTTTTATGGAGTTGACAGAACTCCTTAAAATTAAAATCAAACATTCTGATAAAATTTTCATTAGAAACACTTAATAAAATTTTAAGTTTACCGCTGTAAAACCGCAAAATCTTGATCCTACATGTCAGAATAGATTACAATTGTTAATACTTGATTTACTGAAAGTATTTTATGGCGTACACTATTACATAAGGTATTAATTAACAATAATGATTTATTATAGCGTCTAAGATCAAGATTTTAAGCTTTTACAACTGTGAAATTATAGATATTATTAAATATTTATATTGAGAAAGTTTTTAGAATTTTTTCTTTTAATTATAAGAAGTTTTATGCACTGATAAGAAAAATTACTGTTTAAGGGTCTAAAGGTGCGTTGTCGCTTTAATAAATATGGTATTGAAAATAGTGATTTATTATGACGTAATAAGATTTGACGACAAGATTTTGAGGTTTTGCAATGGTAAAGTTAAAAATATTACTAAGTATTTATAGCATAAACACTTTCAGAATGATTACTTTTAAATATAAAAAGTTACTTGAACTCGTAAATTATTTTTTTACTTATCCCAGGTTTGCCCCTCGAATGCAAGCCGATATGCCACCGGCTCTGCCTCTCTCTCTCTCTCTCTCTCTCTCTCTCTCTCTCTCTCTCTCACCTGCGCATGCAGCTATTAAAAATTCATGGCTTCGCGGAGTCGATGTAATGATGTAGTACGTTTATAATATCCTTATGCCCTCATTGTTTTCCTCGTTCCAACTGGGCGGCAGGCGGTAATAAGAAAGAACACCTACTAAACTACTCCCATTTAACATTATAAAAAAAAATTCACCTGGTCTTTGGAGTTATAAAATTTATAAATATATATTCACTGGGAGATATATATTTATTAATTATCTTATTGCTTAACTAGTCTTCAAAATTAGTGCCATGCAACGTCTGTTTTCGATTGAATAGAATATGAAGTTAAGTAAATCTTCGAAGAACACAGCTACTCTCTCCTTACTCTGTCTCTCTCAGTTCTAAGCATCTGCCTGGTAAGGCAAAATACTCCATAGTGTAGAAGCTTATTTATCTTTCCAAGGGCGTACGACAATTACGTAACAGCCCACGGACTATTGCCAGGCAATGCACTATAAACATCTCTTTATACAGTGTCTCCTAACTTCTCCCCAAGCGAGCATGGAAATTTCTAGTGCCTTACGCAATACGGTTGTTACAGCATCAGGCGATTTAGGGGAGAAGAAGACCAGAGGCGAGAACCAGAGATCCCAACCTGACGTGAGGGTTGCTCTCAAATCAGAGAGCCTGGCGACGACGAAAAGTCACCAATCAAAGGCAGCGACGTGGAAGGCGGGTCCAAGCCCGCGGCCTTCGAGCCGGCAGCGAGCTCAGACTCGGCAGACTCTTCTCCGGTCTCCCGGGCGACCAACACCTTCGTGGCCACGGGACTTCTTCCAACATCCGCGCCGCGAGTCCCTTCAGGACTTTGATATTTTTCTGTGTTCAGTCGTATAATTTTTAATTGTTTAAACGAATTATATTTTTTTTGTAAATTTTGATTTAGTCTTTCTTGTATAACTTCTCGCCGAACCTCTTCTTGTGACTGCGCTACTCGCTTCAGCCTCCACGCCATCGACGAGAAGGACACTAAGCTAAGTCACCACGTTTTGTGCCTAATATGGGCCAGTAATTCGACGCCGGGTTGCCTTTCCTGCCCCGGGCTTATAATAGATTTTTTTTCATACAATCTTATTGATACATTTTTTATACAATTAATTAAATTTAAATTAATACTAGTTTTAAGAAAAAGTTAAATGAGAAAAATTAGATACGTTAAATTTATTACGGTTTACAGATAAAAAGTAAGATTCAGAATTAAGGTGGATGTAGCGATAATTTCGTTGGCGTACTTCTGTAAAGTTGTACCTTGGTTCAAAATTTGAATTTTGTTAACTCACGGAAAAACTTTGTTACTTTCAACGAGGTGCTTTGTGGGAGACTCGGTAAAACGTTATTGTATAAAATCTACAGCGTGTTCTCCCACTTGCATAGGTTCTCAGTGAAATAAAAGGCACTGCATTCATTTTAAATCTATATATAGAGATCATACTATTTTATTTTTTTTGTGTTGCCTCACTCCTATCTGTGTCTGTTTGAACAAGCTTCGCCTATGTTTTCGTGTGTGAAGGTAAAATAAAAGAAAGGAAGCGGTAACCGTCGATACCCCACGACTCTCCGCGTATAGAAATAACTATTAGCTAGCCGTGTCTGGGCGTGAAAACTAAAAGTATTTAGTACGAGGTCTGTCCCAAAAGTATCCGACCTACGTTCATATCTTCGCACGGAGAGACTCAGGCGACCTCTGGAGGGTACGAACGTCACCAGCAACTCCTAACCTTCTCGTCAGTAGCCTGAGATACCGATGAAATGCCTTAGTTCCCGCGCAGTTCCATTTGCTTATTGTTAAAAATGGCAGAACGAACCGAACAGCGAATTTGCATAAAATTTTGCTTTAATCTCGGTAAAAGTTGTGCGGGAACTATTGAAATGTTGCAAAAGGCTTTTAAAGATGAGTGTATGGGTAAAACACAAATAAAAGAGTGGTATAGGCGGTTCAAAAGTGGCCGCACATCTGTTGACAGTGATCCTCGTTCATCAAGTCAATGTTGATTGTTTTTTTCGATTATGAGGGCGTTGTGCACCACGAATATCCCCTATAGGCCAGACAATCAATAAAGAGTACTATGTTGAAGTTTTGAAAAGATTACGTAATGCAATCAGGAGAAAACGACCGCAACTTTGGGAAACCGGTCATCACGACAATGCTCCAGCGCACGCATCAAACCTTGTGCAGCAGTATTTATTGAAACACAGTGTTGCGCAGCTCCGCCAGCCTCCATACAGTCCTGATATAGCTCCCTGCGACTTTTGGCTGTTTCCTCGATTGAAAATGTCCCTTAAAGGACATCGATTCGACAATAAACAGACTGTTGAAACTAATGCGACGAATGCACTAAAGGCGATTCCGAAGTCTAACTTTCAAGAGTGCTTTAATAAGTGGAAACATCGATATGAGCATCTTGTTCAATCAAATGGGGACTACTTTGAAGGATGCCACCCCCCGGATGTCGAAGAATAAATCAAGCGCCGAGAAATCGAGGTAGGTCGGATACTTTTGGGACAGACCTCGTATAACTAAGAACTCCCTTTCGGGGTGGGAACGACTAATAAATTCAAAGTTTATGACGAGGGGCACTGCTCGTCACAGTTTGCCAAATTTTAATTAATTTGGAATACAGTGCCTGGCGCTCAAATTTAAATAAAATTATGACCCTTTGGAGGTCTGCGTTTGATTGCTTGACGGCGTATACCGATTAGCAATTAATAATAATTTTCTTAATAATTTGCCTAATCCTCATATACCGTGGTTCCGGGCCGCATGCCCACGGCAGTCCGAGCCACGCGTTATAGATTCCATATAAAATTATGGTGGGTGAAAAATCCGATATTAGAAATTTAAAATTATACGGGAGTAGAGTTTTTAGAATTCTTGAAATTAAAAGGAGGAGTAAATGGGATAGAAAAGCAGACGTAGGAATATTAGTTGGATATGAAAACGTAGGATATAGAGTTTTGATAAACAATAGAGTAATTGTAGTGAAACATGTAGACATTGTTGAAGAGAATGTAAATTTAGTAGGATTTAATGATGTGAATAATAATGAAAATGATTTAATTAATAGTGAAACTATTGATAATGAGAAAAATAAAAGTGATGAATTTAACAATAATGAACTTAGTGAAAATAATGAATATTAGAATAATTTACCGAGTACTAGTCAAGATAATTTAACTGCACCAAGAAGGTCAGATAGAAAGAAGAGTCCTATAAATAGATATATGGGAATCCCATAACTAATTGCATTTACGTAAATTATGTAAGCGCAGAAAATCCCGAAAATTATAACGATGCGATGAGTAGTGAAGAGAGTGAGAAATGGTGAGAAGCAATGAATAAAGAAATTGAATGTTTACGGAAAAATGATACATGGAATTTAGTAGAAAAGCCAAAAGATAAAAAGGTTTTATATTTAAAGTGGATTTATACAAAAAGGCTGACAACAAATTTAAAGCTAGAGTTGAATAAGAGGGTTTCAACAAAGAGAAGTCTTAGACGATATTTATTCGCCAGTTGCGAGAACTCAGACCTTAAAAATATTGTTTAATTATTGTGTACAAAACGAACTTGAAATAGATCAAATGGATGTGGAATCAGCGTTCCTAAATGGAAATGTAAAATCCGAAGTGTATGTGAAACAACCTCAAGGTTACGACGACAATACGGAGAGAGTCTGTAAACTCGAAAAGGCTTTGTATGGACTGCGCGAAATTTCACGAGCATGGTGTGAGTGCTTGGATGAGTATTTAGAAAAATTGGGATTCAAACGCAGTAAAATTGATTACTGTTTATATGTCTTGAAAATAAATAACGAAAAAGTTTATTTGATAATTTTTGTTGATCATTTACTAATTTGTGGTAAAAATGGGAAATTAGTAGAATTTATTGAAAATAAATTAGCTATTAAGTTTAGAATGCAAGATATGGGCAAAATAAAAACTTATTTAGGTATAAATATAAATTATGAGCATAAAATTAAATTTATAATATTAGATCAAGAAAAGTATATACATTCCTTAGCGAGAAAATATGAAATTGAAAATGCGAAATTGTATGATAACCAAACCAATGGAACAAAACTTAAAATGTGAACCTGCTTTCTCAGTGTCGAATGATATAAAATATAGGAATTTAATTGGAGCACTTTTATATATAAGTTCAAGTACTAGACCAGATATTTGTTATTCGATTCTAAATTAGAATTCTAAAATATTTGTATTATACAAAGGAGTTAAAATTAACATATGAAAAAAATTTAAATGCAGATATTTTCGACTTTTGTGTTAATGAATGTACGGAAATAGTATTTATTGAAAATCTAAGAAACAAAATATTGTAACAAAATCATCAACTGAGACTGAGTATGTTGCGTTAGCAGTGTGCGTCAGTGAGATAAAATTAATTAGAGAATTAATAAAAGAGTTTGAACTTGAAATTAAGCAACCAATACGAATATATTAAGATAATGCAGGAGCAATCAGCATAAGTAAATTTGGTAATTTGACTAAATATTCTAAATACATAGAAACACATTATCATTTTGTAAATGCTGCGCGATCGGCAGCGGCCGACTCGCGACGCTTTTACTCAATACTTGATCGTCGGGACACGAGTTTTTGCTTTTGAGAGGAGAGCCTGCGAAGCTCTACTGAAATGTAAGAAGTATATGATAAGAAAATCAATTAGTATTAAAAAAAGCCTCTTCTCTCGTTTATTTTAACAATAACTACCCAGATTGGGTTTCACTTATAGGTACCAATAAGCGATCGCCAAAGTTTCATCAAAATTCGCGACCTGGAATCCATGTACTCCCTTGTATGTAACATAACAATATTACTCTATAATTGTTCGGGACGTAAATAAACTAAGGATTTTGTTAAAATAATTTGTATACTATTTATGATAAAGTCTGTTATTTATTAAATACAATATTAGCCTTATTAGTATAACGCGCTTTGTAACTACCAATCTGTATAAAGTCCAGAGTGCATCTGGTCTCTGCGTCATTCTTTTTCGAGCTAGAATGAGCCGCTATTCGCGTCGCCGACGACCGCCGAAAACATACATAAGAAACTCGAGAACGTCATCGCGTTTGAACTATATAGAAAGTCTTAGAGACCTTTTGCATAGGAACTTATTATACAGTTACATTTTCTTATTACTAATGGATTCTATCTGTAACAATTCTCCCCTCTATACACTTCTAACAAATAGTTCATAATTATTCGAAAATTCACAGAATTTTTAATATCCCAATGTATGTCCCAAATCCGACTTTGTTCCCCGCTAAAAAATGTATCGCGCACAAAAAAACATCTCTAGAACGTTTATACACGAATATTATGTTTTGCCTACAATACTTCTCCCCGTGCAAATTAATCAAATTTTCGTTTTTTTTCTTCTTTTTCTTCTTGTACTGTTTTATTGCTCTAAAACCCACTCGGTTCACGTGTAAACTTTTAATAACTCTTAGCCCGTTCTAATATATGTTGCATTTTTAATCCCCTGTTGATGCGTTTATTGCACGTATCACGACAAAAGCATATGTTTCTTATCTTATAAATTACGGCTAAAAACGCTTATATACGTTGGCCGCTGCACCTTAACCGCTTCTTCCTTTGACAGCGGTGTACCTCCTCGCCATCGATGCTTCCGCTCGCGTAACTTCGCCTGCCGTTGTAGTCATTGCATTAGGCCTTGAAGGTGATCTTTGCAATTGCAGCTTGGTTACTGATAATTCCTCTCTGAAACAAAGTTTACCAGGAATAAGAATTTCACATTAAATAAAATTAACTTTACAATTAATAATATTAAACAGAATAACATAAGCTAATTACGTCGCGCTCCACAGTCCCATAATATTAAAAGTTACTGACTTTCTAAAATTCTTTATATATAAAAAAAATATTCTATAACGCTACACTATTATATTACACAGGACATTGTGTCAAGCTCCAAACAATTCTTGCCATGGGAAAGTTCGATAGGCCTACTTGAATTGTTTTTCAAGAAATCCCAATAGTTTCACTTATGAAAACTGAGCGACGAACATTGATACCCGATACGCGTCTGTACCGTCTTCGAGCATGATCGGACACGCGGCTGCTCTCCGCCGCGACGCATTTCTTTCACGCGGTAATACAGTGCACCATTATGCGTCACACAAATTTCCCCAAGCTACTTTTATTTTGAATCTTAATCAATATTATGAAAAGGCAAGTACGAAAAAACTTTTCTCGCGTTATTCAACTATTACAAACAAGTCATGAGGACTAACCGACATAAATGTACTTGCAATACATTCAAAACACTTCTAAATTTAGCTAAATTAACATGTCGCTACAAGAGTAAATCTCATTTATTTTAAATCCTTCTAATGTCAATTATTATTTGCGAAAAATCCATGATTGTGTATTAAATACTAACTCCATGTATTAATTTATAAAATATATTTAATTAGAAGTGTGTTTGTAAAATGCACAATATTCTTACCATCTTTCAAATAATACGTACATTGTTTTCAAAACTTGTATTCTATAGAGTCAATTAAACAGAATTATATCTACTCATTATTCACTGAAGTGTAATTTTGGTCTCGCTTTTCAGGGAAAAAAGTGGCCATTTTCGTTCAGATGGGCTGAAATATATTTTATCACATAAATTTTAACTTTGTGACATTAAGATCTGAGCATTTGACATAAAGATTTCATTTTATGATATCAAAATGTTAATTTATGATACAAAAGAGCTACTCTATAACATAATGGTGCTACTAAAGTAACAAAACTGCTACTGTATAGCCTAAAAATATTATTCTGTGACATTAATGTACTACTCCATGACATAAAAGTTTTACTTTATGACATCAAAATATTACACTACGATACAAAACTTTTACTTTACAGCATAAAATTTTCACTTTATAACAATTAATGTTAATTAAGGGGGCACACCACCTTTAAAATGTGAAACAAAAAAGTTGATTAGAAATTTTTATTTTGATATTTATTTTAATAAGGGTTTTTTTTCCTGAAAGTATACATAAAAACCTACCAATTTGTATATTTTTTACCTTCGTTATACCTTCTATGCCTCCATGGCAAACCAGACTGTTTTCGAAGACTTTAAGCACTGTCCGTAAGATTCCAAGTTTACGCATGGATCAATTAGGCTAAAAATTTATGGAGATACTCATTATAGTAGTACTTTTAGTATGAACAATCGGATTTTGATTTGAACTAAAAATTTGAAGTAAATATCTCTTTAGAGGATTGTTATACCACTCAAAAATAACAACTTTCCAGATTAATGTTTTTTCAAAAATGAAAATTAAATAGAAAATCTTTTTTTTTTTTATATTTGCCGAGGGTATAAAATCACCCTTATAAAAGATCTCTCTCTCTCTCTCTCTCTCTATCTCTATCTCTCTCTATCTATCTATCTCTCTCTCTCTCGCTCTCTCTCTATCTCTCTCTCTCTCTCTTGTGGATTGTCATTCTGAAGGAATCCATGAAACGTCCCGAAATCTTTTCAGACATCTGACCACTCAGCGGCACATTTAAGTTATGTAAAAAGAGCCAAAGCTGCGCCATTTGTAAACAATGGGTGGGCGGTGAAGTATTAAAAGCTTGAATATTAGTAAAGTCAGCTGCGTGCGATAACGAAACGATCGCATAGTAAAAAAGCTAGATTGTTGCTTTTTTTATCTGATACTTTTCCATTTCTGTGAATATGGAGTTTAGAACACGTGGGAATCATAACAGGCAAAGAAGTGCTTTCATTCTAGATGATGCAAAGACAATTTTTCTGACATCGTTAATCACGTCGATAATAAACCAGGTTACAAAAATGCATACAGTATTATATGGCACCGGTGTCATTTTGAGTGGCGGGAAATAATGAAACATATGGTACAAGTGTGCATCTAAAAAGAGTATATACTCGAATAATGTCCATTTCATGAGATCATCCGACTTCAGAGATTGATATTCCAAAAGAATTAATTGGCTGTCTGCACAGCGGGAAAAGTAACTTTTATAACTTTCACAACTCGCACAAATATGCAGAAGATTCATACATTGCGGAACTTGATGAACGAATACGGTTAATATATCGGTGAGTAATATTAAAATTTAAAACATAAATTTTATAATAAAAATTATTTTTAATAGAAACAATGATTAACGCTATAAATTGTACAGGTAATTTATAAAAGCTTTATATCCAACAGCGCATGGTAAAACTTGTATTAAAATTTTGGTTTCAGTTTTCTAGCAACAGTTTCTAAGTTAAATTTTATTTGAATATTAGAATACTAAATGCAAGATTATTAAAGATACAAAAAATAAATACTTTTTTTAATAAGGTGCAGATTTTTTAAGATAACCATAATCTTTAATAGGGGCGATGTTATATCCTCGGCAAACATAAAAAACCACATTTTCTATTTAATTGATTATAGAGAATACGATTATTTATGATCTGATCAGACTAACAGTATAATCCAGATCAGGTCATGATGCTCAGTAGGGATAACCTCGAAACCATATGTTCCTATTTTTAACATATTCAGGAGAACAAAATCTCAATAATAGTGTCATAGAGTACTGTGATTGTCGATCTGCCATACCCAGACATCATGTTAAATAATATTTTATATATATATATATTTTATATATATATATATATATTTTATATATATATTTTATAAATATATATATATATATATATATATATATATATATATATATATATATATATATATATATATATTAAAAATCCCAAAGTAGTCATCTATAACAGCGACATCGGCGTACTTATACATATACCTTATATTATATTATATTGCATTATAATATATTATATTATATGTCAAAGATACGCCATATTATAAGCGTTCCCTTACTAAAACAGTTAAAACAGTGATTTGCATAATCTGTGAAAATGCATACCATAAGAATGATTTCGATAAAACAAAACATCCCAAATACAAGAACTATACAACAAAACAGTGGAAAAACGAAATGGACAATTTAATAGCGGAGAATACCTTACTCAAGCAACTAGTGACAGAATTGCAAGATAAAAACCGATTGCAGAAAGACTTTATAGAACTGCAAAAATGAAAAAATACTGAGATACCGATAAGTAATAAAACATATGCAGAAGTGATGAGTGATATTAGGACGAAACCGAAGTGAGTTCCTAGAATAACGATTAAGGCAAATGACCCCAACCAGGAAAATACAATGAAATTACTCACGAACTGCTTAGTTTCAGAAAAGAATATCTAAACTAAGTTCATTCGCAAGAAGAATGATAAAGAAATAAAAATTAGTTGTATGAATATGAAAAGTCTAGAAACAGCGGAGACTGTTCTAAACAATAACCTAATAAATTGTGAAATCAAGATAGAACAACAAGGTAATCCAAAAATAAAAATTATCGGTATATACAATACTACAAATATGAAAGAACAGGATATAAAAAATGATATCAATGAAAAAAATTTCAAGCAATTTAATAACAATGGCTCAGTACTGCACATGTACACTAATAAAATAAACAAAACCAGTACAGTTCTAATGGAAGTATCACCAGAAATTTACAAGTTTATACGTGAAAACAATAACAAGATCTTTGTAGGTCATCAATTGTCCAAAGTTTATGATCTGATAAACATCACCTCTTGTTTCAACTGTGGAAGATATGGTCATAATGCATCCAAATGTCGAAATGATTCTGCATGTATTAAGTGCTCTGACAAACACAATGTGAGTCAATGTAAAAATACCAAAACGGAATGTGTTAACTGTAATTATAACAATTCTAAATGCAGAACAAGTTTACCAATGGATCACATACCAACAGACAGACTCAAGTGTAGTACACTTAAAAATAAAATAAAAAAAATATATTAACTCTATTGATTACCCGGTCGCGCCTACATTACCGACATGGGATGAATCAAGTGCACTACAACAAATACGTAATATACAAACTAATAAACTACTTTACCAAAGGCAGGTAAAATCAGAAAAGAGACCAACAACGAAACAAAGAACAACTAAGACTATCAACAAGTCCAAAACCTACATCAGAATCAACAGCAACTACATAATGGAATAAACTTAATTGAAGAAATACAAAATAGCATTCACAAACAAGAGAGATTATATAGGGATCTTGAGACTTTTAACAAAGAAAGAAATAGTAACAATAATTTGATTTTATGCTTAAATATTAGAAGCCTAAATGCCAATTTTGAAAAGCTTCAAATCTTTATTAAAAGTCTTAAGATAAAACCATATGTTATTGTATGTACAGAGGTATGAAATTTAACTAATTATCAGTATTATAGAATTAAAGACTACAAATTATATTATAACTTCGGGAAAATTAATAAAAATGATGGTGTAGTGGTATACTTAAAAGAAAATATTATACACACTAATGAAACGGTAGAAATAGGCAAACTAAAAATATCAAACACTATAATTATATTAAATGATAATAAACAACTACAAATTTCATCTCTGTATAGATCACACGGTCTGAGTTGTACTGAATTTAATCTGAATTTCAAACCTTATTTAGAACAAAAAAGAAAAGCAAAAAATCATATTATAATTGGCGATTTTAATATAAATATACAGGATTATAATGCAGGTATTATTATAATTACAAAAGATTATTCAATAATGCTATGAAAATAAATTGGTCAAAATTTAAAAACACAAAAGATCCAAATGAAACTATCAAGGAAATAATAAAAGAAATTAAAATTTGCATTGAAAAATCGAAATACAAAAAACCAAATTTGCGCAACTCCAAGACAACCCCCAGGAAAGATTGGATAACAAGAGCAATATTGAACTCTTGTAATACAAAAGAAATACTATACAAACGACTAAAACATAATCCAGATGATGATGAACTCAAAGACAATTACAAAAAATTTGTTAAAACTCTAGACGAGGTCATTAAAGCAGCAAAAATAGAATATGATGAGAAAACAATATAGATTAATAGAAATGAGCCAAGAAAACTCTGGGCTTGTATAAATAATAAAATTGGGAAAAATAAAATCAGAAACGATACTACTCGTACTATTACTCAGTTGAAAACTGAAGATAATAGAATAATTAAAAGTAGGAAAGAAATTGCGAACAAAATGAATAAGTACTATTGTAAACTTGGAGAAACACTGAGGGAGAAAATAAAGATACCAAAACATAAAAAATTAGAACTACCTAAAAGTAATCCAAAAACAATCTTTATAAAACCTACAAACGAATTTTAAATTATAAAGATAATAAACAATTTAAAACTGACAAAAGGTGGTGTAGATAATATTAATGCAAAGACAGTGAAAACTATAGCTACAACTATAGCAGACACTTTGGCTTATGTAATTAATCGCTGTATCGAAACATCAATTTGGCCAGATATGCTATAGGAGGCTGAAGTGATACCAATATACAAAGCAGGGGAAAAAATGATATGGGAAACTATAGACCTATATCGTTAATATCAAATATAGCATACATTTTTGAAAAAATCATACAAAATAGAATTATAGACTTTATAAGCCATAGTAATATATTAAGTAAAAAACAATTTGGATTTATCAAAAATATTGGCACTAAAGATGCATTAAGCCTTATATCTAAAACAATTTATGAAAATTTAGATCAAAGTAAACCCATACCTATTACACTCCTAGATTTGGCAAAAGCTTTTGACACAGTAAATCATAAAATACTGTAAGATAAGCTTTACTCATGGTATAAGAGGAAAGGCGCATAAACTAGTTACAAGTTATTTAACCAATAGAAAAGAAAAAGTAAGAATAGGTTCACATGTAAGTGAATTTGAAAACATTGATACTTGGTGTCCTTCAAGGGACTATACTTGGGCCTCTACTTTTTATACTTTATGTGAATGACTTGCTAACAAACATGCCAGACAATTCCATCCTGTCCGATGCAGATGATACTGCTGTAATAGCAAATGGAAAAACTTGGTCTAAAGTTAAAAACAAAATGAACAAATACTTAGAAGATGTCTCAACATGGCTTAGACTAAATAAGTTAACATTAACTATACAAATAACTGTTTATATAACTTTTGGAAACTATTGTGACAGTGTATCACAGAAAAGCGAAATTAAAATTAATAATAAAAAACTAAAGAGATTGAATGACGCAAAATATTTGGGTATAATTTTCGATGAGAATATGAAATGTTGAATAAAAACATATTGAATATCTAATAAATAAGACCAGATACTTGATTTTCATCTTTAGTAAAATTTCTAAATTCATGGAAACTTATATTTTAAAAATTATATACTATGCTTTCTTCCACAGCCTTATTAGTTATAGCATAATGGCGTGGGGTGGTGCGTATCAAAACAAACTACACTTATTGCAAACAGTTTAAACATAAATTTTAAAAATTATATATAAAAATACTTTTCAAAAAATAATTCCACTTAACATACATCAATTATTTGCAAATGAGAGTCTTCGGTATAACTATGATAATTTTAAAGATCAGTATATCAACTTGACGAGTAAAACAAGAAACAAACTATTAATTTTACCACAATATTACAAAACTGTTAGTACTAAAAATAGTTATATTAAAGCAATCAGTATCTTTAATAAATTGCCAATAGAACTAAAAATTTTAGATATACAAAACAAACAAATATAAAAAAGATACAGGATTGGTTGAGAAATAATGAATAAAATAAACGCTGCAATGACAATAGATTACCAATAATTTAAATTATGACTTTTATCGCTGTGCAAACGAGATGAATGTGTATACGAGTGCCAAATATCCTCTAAATTACAGTTTTTACTGCAGCAGAGAAAAGCAGCCCCTCATTGAAAACAAACTTGACATTAGTATGTATGGATCCAGAGAAGACTCAGTATTGGCTAATAGTATAATGCTTGATATTAGAACATACATTTGTGCTAAGCGCAAATGCAAGTCATACAATAATCGCAAACATTGGCGTATCTCTAACTACAATTACAATAAAATGATAAACTCATACCCAAAAATCAGCAATAGTCTATATAATATAACAAACGAAATAATAAATATATGGACACACAAAATAGAAAACGGAAAAGCGAATATCAAATACATAAAATTTGTTAAAGGAGCAAATAATGATTTAGATGTTAATAAAGATCCAAATATAGAAAAATATAAACCAGTAGAAACGGTCTTCACCAAGATTGATGAAATGGCTGAAAAGAACAACAAGAAAGCTAGAAAAATGGAAGCAACGGCTGCACCTGGACAGAAGATTAATAAATCAGCAAGTCACAGAATGACATACGGAGATATCAACTACCTAGGATCGAACAAGGCGATTTTTTACTTTGACAGAGGAATAAGAGGAAAACAAATTTTCACAAACTCAATGTATTTACTTAAACAACAATAGTTATTGACGACATAGTTTTTACATCAAACTGGCAATGTGATTCAGCTAACCAACACAAAGAGATGTTCCCACATTACAGAGTTACCTGTGCGGTTGGACTTACTTGTCCGGCTAGGATCAACACCATAGAAAGAATATTATATGCAAGAGATAAACACGCGACAACAGAAAAATTTACGACGGCAAGATCCATGTTAGTGAGGTATTGGTAAGATTATAGTGCTAGGTCACAATGATTAAATTATAAGAATACAAATATTTATAATATTGAAGAAAAATGTACAAAAATATAGAATCTTAAGCATGTGCAATGTAATCTTAATTAACGCGAATTAATATAATGTAGTCGTCACACTATTACTAACTATATAAAAATATACAATTTTTAACACAATTTATAATGATAATATTAATTAATAAGGATTTATATGGAAATGTTAAAGAGAGATTATATATCACTGTTAAATTTTTAATAAATTATTAATAATGTTATATAGAGTTGGGATGAAGAGTCAGAAGACCTTCATAACCCAACCAAAGTATGTGTGAATGAATGGTGAAGGATGGAATGATCCATGTATGAAAGTCCGACGTGGATACATTGTATCCTAATGAATGAATGGTACTTGTATTGTACGGTTTAGTATGGCTGGAGGTTTTAGCTGTAATGAATACAGTAAAACTAACCAGCACTTTTTATTTCTGTTGTTAATCCGGACCTGCGAACAGGGAATACCAATTCCCTCTACAGGATTTGCGGCGTTATAGTGTAAATAATTTCTACTCTGTATCGAATTTAGTAAATGTTATATGTACCTCTGAAATAAATAAATATATTATATTATATATACCTTATAGACGTCATGTTCTACGATATCAAGCATGAATATGAAAAATTCTAGAAGAAATTCTCTACGTCACCGACATTGGGTCCTTTTATACCTGAACATTGTATTTGCATTTACTTATCCATAGTGTCGTACTTTTATGTAATATGGTAGCATGTTTATGTTTGAGCGTAGAACTTATGTCATATAGTGACGATTTTGTGTCATAGAGTAACACTTTATGTCACAGATACACACTCTTATATAATAAACTGAAACTTTTATATCATAGATATACGTTTATATGACTTAAAATGATACTTTCATATCATAGAGTATCATTTTTTACTACAGAGTAATATTTTCATGGAATAAAGTAAACCTCTATGTCATTGAGTAACATACTTAAATAATAAAGTGAAGCTTTTATGTCTAAGATCAACATAATGATATCACAAATTGAGAGTTTTATATCACTACGTATCATTTTTTGTCATAAAGAAACATTTTTTATGTTAAAAAATGTAACTTTGATGGCACAGAGTGAAACTTTTATGGTACATAGTAACATTTCTTTTTGTTATATTGTAACACTTGTATATCGTTCAATAAGATATTTATGTTACAAAGTGAATTTTATGTCATAGAGATAATACCTTAATGCCACAAATCAGCATCTTCACATTATTAAGTGAAGTTTAATATCATAGAGTATTTTTATTGCAGAGTATAACATTTTTATATCATAAAATAAAACTTTCATGCCATAAAATAAAACTTTTACTACATAAAAGTTTTTTGTTTCTTTTACTTCACGAACGTAAGTTCTTTGTTCGTAAAGTAACATTTTCATGTCCTAAAAAACATTTTTATGTCCGAAAATGTGACTCTCATGATATTTTAAATCTTTTACGTCATAAAGTCACATTTTCTGTATCATATAGTAAAACCTGTAAGTTATAGAATTAATTTTAATGTCAGAGAGTAAAACTATTATGTCATAAAGTAAAAGTTTTATGTCATAAAGTGAATCTTTTATGTAACAGATTATCACTTTTATATAACAAAGTAACATTTTAAGGTCATACAGTAGCAATTCTATTTCATTTGATAGCACCATTATGTTATAGTGTAGTTCTAATGTTCAATAAATTAACATTTTTATAAAATTACACTTTTATGTCGTACAATAACATTCTTTACGTCAGAAGGTCAAAAATTCATGTCATAAAGTGAAACTTTAATGTCATAAAACGAAACTTATGTTATCGGTTTATATTTTTTATGTCAGAACGTGAAAGTTTTGTCATAGAATATCATTTTTATGTCATAGTATAACATTTTTATGTCATGAAGTAACTTTTATGTGATAAAGTGAAACTTTTATGTGATAAAGTGAAACTTTTATGTAGTAAAGTAAAACTTTTATGATATAAAGTGAAACTTTTAAGTGATAAAGTGAAACTTTTATGTGATAAAGTGAAACTTTTATGTAATAGAGTAGTAGTTTTATGTCACAGAGTTCATTCAGTAGCATCATGAGGTTATAATGTAGCTCTTCTGTGTATTAATTAACATGTTTTGTTATAAAGTGAAAATTTTATGTCGTAAAGTAAAAATTTTGTGTCTTAGTGTAATATTTTGAAGCAATAAAGTAACACTTTTATGTCATAAAGTAAAGCTTTTATGTTATAGAGTAGTATTTTTATGTCACAGTTTTTTTTTTTATTTTTTTTAATTAACGTCGCCATGTTTGTGCTCCCATGTGGTGCTAATCGACGACGGGGGTCTGCGGTGTGTTTGTAAACAAAGCACATGTAATTTTTACAGAGGTGCTTGTATCAATCGGCAGAGACTAGGATTCGAATCCGGGTACCGGCGTGGGAATCCGACACTCTACCGACTGAGCCGCCGCAGGCCCCTTATGTCACAGTTAAAAATTTTAGATCATTCTGTAGTAATTATGTTTCATTTGGTAGCACCATTATGTTATATACATTGAGAAAACTATATCATAACTCATATAGCGATATATATCGTAACTCACGAAACATCATATCGTAAAAATTTACGTATCGATATCGTAATTATTAAGCGTCAGATACAATATGATATCGTAAAATTATCAATTTAAAATCTTAATTTAAACATTAAAAATACAATTTTAAATAGTTTTATTTCTCTTAATAGGCGAATATTATCTGCAGATTCCATTGCTCATGATTATACAACATTGACTTGAAAGAAATTTGTTTAACGATATATGAATCGAAAAATTTACGGTATCATAATTTTACTATATGAAATTTACGATATGGTTCTCTCAGTATAGTATCCCTTTTGTGCTATAAACTAAAATAATTATGCCATAATCTGAAACTATGCCATAAAATAAAACTTTTATGTCTTAGAGTAACATTTTTTATCTCATAAGATACAGCTTTTATGCTATAAAGTGAAACTTTTATATCATAAAATAAAATTTTTATGTCATACAGTAATACATAAATTTTTTTATGTCATATAGTGAAACTTTTATGTCATAGACTATAACTTTTATGTAACAGAGTAACATTTTGAGGTCATACAGTAGCAATTCTGTTTCATTTACTAACACCCTTATATTATAGCAATAACTACCCAGATTGGGTTTCACTTATAGGTACCAATAAGCGATCGCCAAAGTTTCATCAAAATTCGCGACCTGGAATCCATGTACTCCCTTGTATGTAACATAACAATATTACTCTATAATTGTTCGGGACGTAAATAAACTAAGGATTTTGTTAAAATAATTTGTATACTATTTATGATAAAGTCTGTTATTTATTAAATACAATATTAGCCTTATTAGTATAACGCGCTTTGTAACTACCAATCTGTATAAAGTCCAGAGTGCATCTGGTCTCTGCGTCATTCTTTTTCGAGCTAGAATGAGCCGCTATTCGCGTCGCCGACGACCGCCGAAAACATACATAAGAAACTCGAGAACGTCATCGCGTTTGAACTATATAGAAAGTCTTAGAGACCTTTTGCATAGGAACTTATTATACAGTTACATTTTCTTATTACTAATGGATTCTATCTGTAACAATTCTCCCCTCTATACACTTCTAACAAATAGTTCATAATTATTCGAAAATTCACAGAATTTTTAATATCCCAATGTATGTCCCAAATCCGACTTTGTTCCCCGCTAAAAAATGTATCGCGCACAAAAAAACATCTCTAGAACGTTTATACACGAATATTATGTTTTGCCTACAATACTTCTCCCCGTGCAAATTAATCAAATTTTCGTTTTTTTTCTTCTTTTTCTTCTTGTACTGTTTTATTGCTCTAAAACCCACTCGGTTCACGTGTAAACTTTTAATAACTCTTAGCCCGTTCTAATATATGTTGCATTTTTAATCCCCTGTTGATGCGTTTATTGCACGTATCACGACAAAAGCATATGTTTCTTATCTTATAAATTACGGCTAAAAACGCTTATATACGTTGGCCGCTGCACCTTAACCGCTTCTTCCTTTGACAGCGGTGTACCTCCTCGCCATCGATGCTTCCGCTCGCGTAACTTCGCCTGCCGTTGTAGTCATTGCATTAGGCCTTGAAGGTGATCTTTGCAATTGCAGCTTGGTTACTGATAATTCCTCTCTGAAACAAAGTTTACCAGGAATAAGAATTTCACATTAAATAAAATTAACTTTACAATTAATAATATTAAACAGAATAACATAAGCTAATTACGTCGCGCTCCACAGTCCCATAATATTAAAAGTTACTGACTTTCTAAAATTCTTTATATATAAAAAAAATATTCTATAACGCTACACTATTATATTACACAGGACATTGTGTCAAGCTCCAAACAATTCTTGCCATGGGAAAGTTCGATAGGCCTACTTGAATTGTTTTTCAAGAAATCCCAATAGTTTCACTTATGAAAACTGAGCGACGAACATTGATACCCGATACGCGTCTGTACCGTCTTCGAGCATGATCGGACACGCGGCTGCTCTCCGCCGCGACGCATTTCTTTCACGCGGTAATACAGTGCACCATTATGCGTCACACAAATTTCCCCAAGCTACTTTTATTTTGAATCTTAATCAATATTATGAAAAGGCAAGTACGAAAAAACTTTTCTCGCGTTATTCAACTATTACAAACAAGTCATGAGGACTAACCGACATAAATGTACTTGCAATACATTCAAAACACTTCTAAATTTAGCTAAATTAACATGTCGCTACAAGAGTAAATCTCATTTATTTTAAATCCTTCTAATGTCAATTATTATTTGCGAAAAATCCATGATTGTGTATTAAATACTAACTCCATGTATTAATTTATAAAATATATTTAATTAGAAGTGTGTTTGTAAAATGCACAATATTCTTACCATCTTTCAAATAATACGTACATTGTTTTCAAAACTTGTATTCTATAGAGTCAATTAAACAGAATTATATCTACTCATTATTCACTGAAGTGTAATTTTGGTCTCGCTTTTCAGGGAAAAAAGTGGCCATTTTCGTTCAGATGGGCTGAAATATATTTTATCACATAAATTTTAACTTTGTGACATTAAGATCTGAGCATTTGACATAAAGATTTCATTTTATGATATCAAAATGTTAATTTATGATACAAAAGAGCTACTCTATAACATAATGGTGCTACTAAAGTAACAAAACTGCTACTGTATAGCCTAAAAATATTATTCTGTGACATTAATGTACTACTCCATGACATAAAAGTTTTACTTTATGACATCAAAATATTACACTACGATACAAAACTTTTACTTTACAGCATAAAATTTTCACTTTATAACAATTAATGTTAATTAAGGGGGCACACCACCTTTAAAATGTGAAACAAAAAAGTTGATTAGAAATTTTTATTTTGATATTTATTTTAATAAGGGTTTTTTTTCCTGAAAGTATACATAAAAACCTACCAATTTGTATATTTTTTACCTTCGTTATACCTTCTATGCCTCCATGGCAAACCAGACTGTTTTCGAAGACTTTAAGCACTGTCCGTAAGATTCCAAGTTTACGCATGGATCAATTAGGCTAAAAATTTATGGAGATACTCATTATAGTAGTACTTTTAGTATGAACAATCGGATTTTGATTTGAACTAAAAATTTGAAGTAAATATCTCTTTAGAGGATTGTTATACCACTCAAAAATAACAACTTTCCAGATTAATGTTTTTTCAAAAATGAAAATTAAATAGAAAATCTTTTTTTTTTTTATATTTGCCGAGGGTATAAAATCACCCTTATAAAAGATCTCTCTCTCTCTCTCTCTCTCTATCTCTATCTCTCTCTATCTATCTATCTCTCTCTCTCTCGCTCTCTCTCTATCTCTCTCTCTCTCTCTTGTGGATTGTCATTCTGAAGGAATCCATGAAACGTCCCGAAATCTTTTCAGACATCTGACCACTCAGCGGCACATTTAAGTTATGTAAAAAGAGCCAAAGCTGCGCCATTTGTAAACAATGGGTGGGCGGTGAAGTATTAAAAGCTTGAATATTAGTAAAGTCAGCTGCGTGCGATAACGAAACGATCGCATAGTAAAAAAGCTAGATTGTTGCTTTTTTTATCTGATACTTTTCCATTTCTGTGAATATGGAGTTTAGAACACGTGGGAATCATAACAGGCAAAGAAGTGCTTTCATTCTAGATGATGCAAAGACAATTTTTCTGACATCGTTAATCACGTCGATAATAAACCAGGTTACAAAAATGCATACAGTATTATATGGCACCGGTGTCATTTTGAGTGGCGGGAAATAATGAAACATATGGTACAAGTGTGCATCTAAAAAGAGTATATACTCGAATAATGTCCATTTCATGAGATCATCCGACTTCAGAGATTGATATTCCAAAAGAATTAATTGGCTGTCTGCACAGCGGGAAAAGTAACTTTTATAACTTTCACAACTCGCACAAATATGCAGAAGATTCATACATTGCGGAACTTGATGAACGAATACGGTTAATATATCGGTGAGTAATATTAAAATTTAAAACATAAATTTTATAATAAAAATTATTTTTAATAGAAACAATGATTAACGCTATAAATTGTACAGGTAATTTATAAAAGCTTTATATCCAACAGCGCATGGTAAAACTTGTATTAAAATTTTGGTTTCAGTTTTCTAGCAACAGTTTCTAAGTTAAATTTTATTTGAATATTAGAATACTAAATGCAAGATTATTAAAGATACAAAAAATAAATACTTTTTTTAATAAGGTGCAGATTTTTTAAGATAACCATAATCTTTAATAGGGGCGATGTTATATCCTCGGCAAACATAAAAAACCACATTTTCTATTTAATTGATTATAGAGAATACGATTATTTATGATCTGATCAGACTAACAGTATAATCCAGATCAGGTCATGATGCTCAGTAGGGATAACCTCGAAACCATATGTTCCTATTTTTAACATATTCAGGAGAACAAAATCTCAATAATAGTGTCATAGAGTACTGTGATTGTCGATCTGCCATACCCAGACATCATGTTAAATAATATTTTATATATATATATATTTTATATATATATATATATATTTTATATATATATTTTATATATATATATATATATATATATATATATATATATATATATATATATATATATATATATATATATATTAAAAATCCCAAAGTAGTCATCTATAACAGCGACATCGGCGTACTTATACATATACCTTATATTATATTATATTGCATTATAATATATTATATTATATGTCAAAGATACGCCATATTATAAGCGTTCCCTTACTAAAACAGTTAAAACAGTGATTTGCATAATCTGTGAAAATGCATACCATAAGAATGATTTCGATAAAACAAAACATCCCAAATACAAGAACTATACAACAAAACAGTGGAAAAACGAAATGGACAATTTAATAGCGGAGAATACCTTACTCAAGCAACTAGTGACAGAATTGCAAGATAAAAACCGATTGCAGAAAGACTTTATAGAACTGCAAAAATGAAAAAATACTGAGATACCGATAAGTAATAAAACATATGCAGAAGTGATGAGTGATATTAGGACGAAACCGAAGTGAGTTCCTAGAATAACGATTAAGGCAAATGACCCCAACCAGGAAAATACAATGAAATTACTCACGAACTGCTTAGTTTCAGAAAAGAATATCTAAACTAAGTTCATTCGCAAGAAGAATGATAAAGAAATAAAAATTAGTTGTATGAATATGAAAAGTCTAGAAACAGCGGAGACTGTTCTAAACAATAACCTAATAAATTGTGAAATCAAGATAGAACAACAAGGTAATCCAAAAATAAAAATTATCGGTATATACAATACTACAAATATGAAAGAACAGGATATAAAAAATGATATCAATGAAAAAAATTTCAAGCAATTTAATAACAATGGCTCAGTACTGCACATGTACACTAATAAAATAAACAAAACCAGTACAGTTCTAATGGAAGTATCACCAGAAATTTACAAGTTTATACGTGAAAACAATAACAAGATCTTTGTAGGTCATCAATTGTCCAAAGTTTATGATCTGATAAACATCACCTCTTGTTTCAACTGTGGAAGATATGGTCATAATGCATCCAAATGTCGAAATGATTCTGCATGTATTAAGTGCTCTGACAAACACAATGTGAGTCAATGTAAAAATACCAAAACGGAATGTGTTAACTGTAATTATAACAATTCTAAATGCAGAACAAGTTTACCAATGGATCACATACCAACAGACAGACTCAAGTGTAGTACACTTAAAAATAAAATAAAAAAAATATATTAACTCTATTGATTACCCGGTCGCGCCTACATTACCGACATGGGATGAATCAAGTGCACTACAACAAATACGTAATATACAAACTAATAAACTACTTTACCAAAGGCAGGTAAAATCAGAAAAGAGACCAACAACGAAACAAAGAACAACTAAGACTATCAACAAGTCCAAAACCTACATCAGAATCAACAGCAACTACATAATGGAATAAACTTAATTGAAGAAATACAAAATAGCATTCACAAACAAGAGAGATTATATAGGGATCTTGAGACTTTTAACAAAGAAAGAAATAGTAACAATAATTTGATTTTATGCTTAAATATTAGAAGCCTAAATGCCAATTTTGAAAAGCTTCAAATCTTTATTAAAAGTCTTAAGATAAAACCATATGTTATTGTATGTACAGAGGTATGAAATTTAACTAATTATCAGTATTATAGAATTAAAGACTACAAATTATATTATAACTTCGGGAAAATTAATAAAAATGATGGTGTAGTGGTATACTTAAAAGAAAATATTATACACACTAATGAAACGGTAGAAATAGGCAAACTAAAAATATCAAACACTATAATTATATTAAATGATAATAAACAACTACAAATTTCATCTCTGTATAGATCACACGGTCTGAGTTGTACTGAATTTAATCTGAATTTCAAACCTTATTTAGAACAAAAAAGAAAAGCAAAAAATCATATTATAATTGGCGATTTTAATATAAATATACAGGATTATAATGCAGGTATTATTATAATTACAAAAGATTATTCAATAATGCTATGAAAATAAATTGGTCAAAATTTAAAAACACAAAAGATCCAAATGAAACTATCAAGGAAATAATAAAAGAAATTAAAATTTGCATTGAAAAATCGAAATACAAAAAACCAAATTTGCGCAACTCCAAGACAACCCCCAGGAAAGATTGGATAACAAGAGCAATATTGAACTCTTGTAATACAAAAGAAATACTATACAAACGACTAAAACATAATCCAGATGATGATGAACTCAAAGACAATTACAAAAAATTTGTTAAAACTCTAGACGAGGTCATTAAAGCAGCAAAAATAGAATATGATGAGAAAACAATATAGATTAATAGAAATGAGCCAAGAAAACTCTGGGCTTGTATAAATAATAAAATTGGGAAAAATAAAATCAGAAACGATACTACTCGTACTATTACTCAGTTGAAAACTGAAGATAATAGAATAATTAAAAGTAGGAAAGAAATTGCGAACAAAATGAATAAGTACTATTGTAAACTTGGAGAAACACTGAGGGAGAAAATAAAGATACCAAAACATAAAAAATTAGAACTACCTAAAAGTAATCCAAAAACAATCTTTATAAAACCTACAAACGAATTTTAAATTATAAAGATAATAAACAATTTAAAACTGACAAAAGGTGGTGTAGATAATATTAATGCAAAGACAGTGAAAACTATAGCTACAACTATAGCAGACACTTTGGCTTATGTAATTAATCGCTGTATCGAAACATCAATTTGGCCAGATATGCTATAGGAGGCTGAAGTGATACCAATATACAAAGCAGGGGAAAAAATGATATGGGAAACTATAGACCTATATCGTTAATATCAAATATAGCATACATTTTTGAAAAAATCATACAAAATAGAATTATAGACTTTATAAGCCATAGTAATATATTAAGTAAAAAACAATTTGGATTTATCAAAAATATTGGCACTAAAGATGCATTAAGCCTTATATCTAAAACAATTTATGAAAATTTAGATCAAAGTAAACCCATACCTATTACACTCCTAGATTTGGCAAAAGCTTTTGACACAGTAAATCATAAAATACTGTAAGATAAGCTTTACTCATGGTATAAGAGGAAAGGCGCATAAACTAGTTACAAGTTATTTAACCAATAGAAAAGAAAAAGTAAGAATAGGTTCACATGTAAGTGAATTTGAAAACATTGATACTTGGTGTCCTTCAAGGGACTATACTTGGGCCTCTACTTTTTATACTTTATGTGAATGACTTGCTAACAAACATGCCAGACAATTCCATCCTGTCCGATGCAGATGATACTGCTGTAATAGCAAATGGAAAAACTTGGTCTAAAGTTAAAAACAAAATGAACAAATACTTAGAAGATGTCTCAACATGGCTTAGACTAAATAAGTTAACATTAACTATACAAATAACTGTTTATATAACTTTTGGAAACTATTGTGACAGTGTATCACAGAAAAGCGAAATTAAAATTAATAATAAAAAACTAAAGAGATTGAATGACGCAAAATATTTGGGTATAATTTTCGATGAGAATATGAAATGTTGAATAAAAACATATTGAATATCTAATAAATAAGACCAGATACTTGATTTTCATCTTTAGTAAAATTTCTAAATTCATGGAAACTTATATTTTAAAAATTATATACTATGCTTTCTTCCACAGCCTTATTAGTTATAGCATAATGGCGTGGGGTGGTGCGTATCAAAACAAACTACACTTATTGCAAACAGTTTAAACATAAATTTTAAAAATTATATATAAAAATACTTTTCAAAAAATAATTCCACTTAACATACATCAATTATTTGCAAATGAGAGTCTTCGGTATAACTATGATAATTTTAAAGATCAGTATATCAACTTGACGAGTAAAACAAGAAACAAACTATTAATTTTACCACAATATTACAAAACTGTTAGTACTAAAAATAGTTATATTAAAGCAATCAGTATCTTTAATAAATTGCCAATAGAACTAAAAATTTTAGATATACAAAACAAACAAATATAAAAAAGATACAGGATTGGTTGAGAAATAATGAATAAAATAAACGCTGCAATGACAATAGATTACCAATAATTTAAATTATGACTTTTATCGCTGTGCAAACGAGATGAATGTGTATACGAGTGCCAAATATCCTCTAAATTACAGTTTTTACTGCAGCAGAGAAAAGCAGCCCCTCATTGAAAACAAACTTGACATTAGTATGTATGGATCCAGAGAAGACTCAGTATTGGCTAATAGTATAATGCTTGATATTAGAACATACATTTGTGCTAAGCGCAAATGCAAGTCATACAATAATCGCAAACATTGGCGTATCTCTAACTACAATTACAATAAAATGATAAACTCATACCCAAAAATCAGCAATAGTCTATATAATATAACAAACGAAATAATAAATATATGGACACACAAAATAGAAAACGGAAAAGCGAATATCAAATACATAAAATTTGTTAAAGGAGCAAATAATGATTTAGATGTTAATAAAGATCCAAATATAGAAAAATATAAACCAGTAGAAACGGTCTTCACCAAGATTGATGAAATGGCTGAAAAGAACAACAAGAAAGCTAGAAAAATGGAAGCAACGGCTGCACCTGGACAGAAGATTAATAAATCAGCAAGTCACAGAATGACATACGGAGATATCAACTACCTAGGATCGAACAAGGCGATTTTTTACTTTGACAGAGGAATAAGAGGAAAACAAATTTTCACAAACTCAATGTATTTACTTAAACAACAATAGTTATTGACGACATAGTTTTTACATCAAACTGGCAATGTGATTCAGCTAACCAACACAAAGAGATGTTCCCACATTACAGAGTTACCTGTGCGGTTGGACTTACTTGTCCGGCTAGGATCAACACCATAGAAAGAATATTATATGCAAGAGATAAACACGCGACAACAGAAAAATTTACGACGGCAAGATCCATGTTAGTGAGGTATTGGTAAGATTATAGTGCTAGGTCACAATGATTAAATTATAAGAATACAAATATTTATAATATTGAAGAAAAATGTACAAAAATATAGAATCTTAAGCATGTGCAATGTAATCTTAATTAACGCGAATTAATATAATGTAGTCGTCACACTATTACTAACTATATAAAAATATACAATTTTTAACACAATTTATAATGATAATATTAATTAATAAGGATTTATATGGAAATGTTAAAGAGAGATTATATATCACTGTTAAATTTTTAATAAATTATTAATAATGTTATATAGAGTTGGGATGAAGAGTCAGAAGACCTTCATAACCCAACCAAAGTATGTGTGAATGAATGGTGAAGGATGGAATGATCCATGTATGAAAGTCCGACGTGGATACATTGTATCCTAATGAATGAATGGTACTTGTATTGTACGGTTTAGTATGGCTGGAGGTTTTAGCTGTAATGAATACAGTAAAACTAACCAGCACTTTTTATTTCTGTTGTTAATCCGGACCTGCGAACAGGGAATACCAATTCCCTCTACAGGATTTGCGGCGTTATAGTGTAAATAATTTCTACTCTGTATCGAATTTAGTAAATGTTATATGTACCTCTGAAATAAATAAATATATTATATTATATATACCTTATAGACGTCATGTTCTACGATATCAAGCATGAATATGAAAAATTCTAGAAGAAATTCTCTACGTCACCGACATTGGGTCCTTTTATACCTGAACATTGTATTTGCATTTACTTATCCATAGTGTCGTACTTTTATGTAATATGGTAGCATGTTTATGTTTGAGCGTAGAACTTATGTCATATAGTGACGATTTTGTGTCATAGAGTAACACTTTATGTCACAGATACACACTCTTATATAATAAACTGAAACTTTTATATCATAGATATACGTTTATATGACTTAAAATGATACTTTCATATCATAGAGTATCATTTTTTACTACAGAGTAATATTTTCATGGAATAAAGTAAACCTCTATGTCATTGAGTAACATACTTAAATAATAAAGTGAAGCTTTTATGTCTAAGATCAACATAATGATATCACAAATTGAGAGTTTTATATCACTACGTATCATTTTTTGTCATAAAGAAACATTTTTTATGTTAAAAAATGTAACTTTGATGGCACAGAGTGAAACTTTTATGGTACATAGTAACATTTCTTTTTGTTATATTGTAACACTTGTATATCGTTCAATAAGATATTTATGTTACAAAGTGAATTTTATGTCATAGAGATAATACCTTAATGCCACAAATCAGCATCTTCACATTATTAAGTGAAGTTTAATATCATAGAGTATTTTTATTGCAGAGTATAACATTTTTATATCATAAAATAAAACTTTCATGCCATAAAATAAAACTTTTACTACATAAAAGTTTTTTGTTTCTTTTACTTCACGAACGTAAGTTCTTTGTTCGTAAAGTAACATTTTCATGTCCTAAAAAACATTTTTATGTCCGAAAATGTGACTCTCATGATATTTTAAATCTTTTACGTCATAAAGTCACATTTTCTGTATCATATAGTAAAACCTGTAAGTTATAGAATTAATTTTAATGTCAGAGAGTAAAACTATTATGTCATAAAGTAAAAGTTTTATGTCATAAAGTGAATCTTTTATGTAACAGATTATCACTTTTATATAACAAAGTAACATTTTAAGGTCATACAGTAGCAATTCTATTTCATTTGATAGCACCATTATGTTATAGTGTAGTTCTAATGTTCAATAAATTAACATTTTTATAAAATTACACTTTTATGTCGTACAATAACATTCTTTACGTCAGAAGGTCAAAAATTCATGTCATAAAGTGAAACTTTAATGTCATAAAACGAAACTTATGTTATCGGTTTATATTTTTTATGTCAGAACGTGAAAGTTTTGTCATAGAATATCATTTTTATGTCATAGTATAACATTTTTATGTCATGAAGTAACTTTTATGTGATAAAGTGAAACTTTTATGTGATAAAGTGAAACTTTTATGTAGTAAAGTAAAACTTTTATGATATAAAGTGAAACTTTTAAGTGATAAAGTGAAACTTTTATGTGATAAAGTGAAACTTTTATGTAATAGAGTAGTAGTTTTATGTCACAGAGTTCATTCAGTAGCATCATGAGGTTATAATGTAGCTCTTCTGTGTATTAATTAACATGTTTTGTTATAAAGTGAAAATTTTATGTCGTAAAGTAAAAATTTTGTGTCTTAGTGTAATATTTTGAAGCAATAAAGTAACACTTTTATGTCATAAAGTAAAGCTTTTATGTTATAGAGTAGTATTTTTATGTCACAGTTTTTTTTTTTATTTTTTTTAATTAACGTCGCCATGTTTGTGCTCCCATGTGGTGCTAATCGACGACGGGGGTCTGCGGTGTGTTTGTAAACAAAGCACATGTAATTTTTACAGAGGTGCTTGTATCAATCGGCAGAGACTAGGATTCGAATCCGGGTACCGGCGTGGGAATCCGACACTCTACCGACTGAGCCGCCGCAGGCCCCTTATGTCACAGTTAAAAATTTTAGATCATTCTGTAGTAATTATGTTTCATTTGGTAGCACCATTATGTTATATACATTGAGAAAACTATATCATAACTCATATAGCGATATATATCGTAACTCACGAAACATCATATCGTAAAAATTTACGTATCGATATCGTAATTATTAAGCGTCAGATACAATATGATATCGTAAAATTATCAATTTAAAATCTTAATTTAAACATTAAAAATACAATTTTAAATAGTTTTATTTCTCTTAATAGGCGAATATTATCTGCAGATTCCATTGCTCATGATTATACAACATTGACTTGAAAGAAATTTGTTTAACGATATATGAATCGAAAAATTTACGGTATCATAATTTTACTATATGAAATTTACGATATGGTTCTCTCAGTATAGTATCCCTTTTGTGCTATAAACTAAAATAATTATGCCATAATCTGAAACTATGCCATAAAATAAAACTTTTATGTCTTAGAGTAACATTTTTTATCTCATAAGATACAGCTTTTATGCTATAAAGTGAAACTTTTATATCATAAAATAAAATTTTTATGTCATACAGTAATACATAAATTTTTTTATGTCATATAGTGAAACTTTTATGTCATAGACTATAACTTTTATGTAACAGAGTAACATTTTGAGGTCATACAGTAGCAATTCTGTTTCATTTACTAACACCCTTATATTATAGACTAGCTCTTAAGTCATAAAGTGAAAATTTATGTTATAAAATAGATTTTTATATTTGTATGTCTATATAAAGTAAAACTTTTGTGTCATAGAGTAACATATTAAAGTCATAAAATGAACCTTTTATATCATAAAATAGCACTTTTATGACCTATATATATATATATATATATATATATATATATATATATATATATATATATATGTATGTCTTAAAAATATATTTGATCATTCGAGATGATCTTGAGATTTGGTCCAGATGAGGTGGATGGTGCGACTAATTATTTTTGCAAACATGACTTTTTGGAAATATTTGGTTTTTTAAGATGAAATGATGAATACCGTATGTATGTTTTAGAAATATATGCGATCATTCGAGATGATCTTGAGATTTGGTCCAGAGAAGATGGATGCTGCGACTAATTATTTTGCAAACATGATATTTTTTTAAAGATTTTGGTTTTTGATTATTAAATGATAAATGTTATATGTATTTATGTACGTTGCGAGATGTAATCTGCAGATTTGGTTCAGGTGAAAGGAATGTTGTAAATGATTTTACGCTTAAATAATAAAAATTATATTTTTATATGTTTTATTAATATATATTAATTTATATGTAATAATATTAATATTGTATATATTAATATACAATATTAATACATATATATATATATATATATATATATATATATATATATATATTTTATTGTTCGTATAAACATTATAAGTTGATAGACGAAGATTTAGTCTAACCAAAATACATTTTTTTATTATGTGTGTATCGCAAATTAACATAAAAATAATTATATTATAGGTATTGAACTTAATGTACACACGTCGAAAGGTGATCCTTGTCGAACGTTTTTAAAATCGTGAAGTTTGATTGGTTATGGTTTTGGAATCTGCCAATCTGATTGGAGCATTTCAAAAAACGTTCCACGAGAATCAACTTGCGACGAGTGTATATATATATATATATATATATATATATATATATATATATATATATATATATATATATATATATATGTAGTAACCGATATTAGTCGCAATGTTATTCAAGTTAAATGTTCTAAATCCATATATATTATAAAAATAGTCTTGTAAATGACTTATTTTATTTATACAAATTTAATTAATACTAAATCGTGATTTAGTATGTAAAGTATACTATTTCAATTCATTTATAATTGTTACTGGTTTATTGTGTATATAATCAAATTACTCAATCTTATTTGTGTTACTCTTCATTTTGTAATTTAACATAAATAATCTTTGCACATCCTCAACAACAGTATTGACATAAAAAAATAATCGAGTCTTCAAAAAAGTTTTATTTCAGTTTGTTTACAAATGTGTTCCATAAAGTTTCGTAAACTACAGTGTTCTAAACTATACTAAACCAAAGAATATAAGCAAATAAAATTTTATTATTTGTTACAGTTTTTCATGTTCTGTAAATGATGACAACTAAAACTTGATATTGTCTACATCTCCTTTCCTAATCCATGAATATTAAAAATCATATTTGCATGTAAAAATTGCCCATTAGTTTTGTCAAATATTCGATTGTATAACAAACATCAAATCCTTCATAGCAATGAAAACAATTCTATCTTCTTATGTGTATATCCAAAATGTAAAAGTCAGGCTGCAACTTACATTAGCTTCACAAAGCACATTCTCCGATACCACACAGATACATCTAGGTTGCTTCCGGTGCCAGCATAAATGTTGTCGATACACATGCACGAATTCGAAATCATTAGAGCTCCATCATGCGCAACACTTACGGATTATAAAAAACTGTATTGAATGTGGTTATTGCAAAGACAAAACATTAATTTTTAAAACTGTAAACGCTAACAGGATACATATAAACAGGCATCATAGAAATTTATATGACGAAATCAGTCCAGCTGAAAATGACGATTGTAGGAGTAATGACCTTGCACATATGCAAATGGAAATTGTGCAAGATGTGAATAAAATATTTGAAGATAATGCTGCACATTCTATGAATATAAATAAAGTTTTAGAAGACAATAATCTGAATGTAAAACCGAGCGCATCTACTACACTTTCGAAACTTTATTTAAGTTTAACAACAAAACACTTTGCGCCAGAACCTTTAGTACAGAATGTAGTACAAAGTTAGTCTTCAGCATTTGAAAATTGCAAAGACAACTTTATTTCGTCAGTGACAAATTCAAATTTGAATGAAAATACGAAAGTTTTAATTGATACTATGTTCAATCAATGCTTTTCGGAGATAACTGAGACACATGATAAAAAAACAAGAATATTTCGTAGTGCGTACACTCGAAATATTCACCATAAAGATAATTTATTATTCATTCAGCCAATTGTAGTGCGACTGAGAGATAAGAGTGGTAACGAAACCGAAGAACGCTATTCACACGTTCCGATTTTGAAAACTCTTCAAGTTATGCTACTCAATTCGAATGTTCGAAAACACTGTGATACTTTACCGTCTGAGAATAAAAATGAATTGTTCGACATAGCAGATGGCACTGTTATAAAAAATAATCTTTTTTTTATTGCAAATCCAAATGGCTTAATAATTGTACTATTTCAAGATGCTTTTGAAATGTGCAATCTTATTGGGCCGTCTAAAACCAAGTTCAAGGTTGTTGGTTTCTACATGATGCTAGCGAATTTCCCCCCACATCTCAGATCAAATAGTAACAATATAAAATTAATATAATTGTGTTTGGATAAAGACGTTACTGACTTTGGATGGCCTGAAGTTTTACATCGATTATTATCAGATTTGTTAATATTGGAAACGACAGGTGTAACGATTTCTATATCAGAGAAAAATATTACTTACAGAGGAGCTGTTGTTGCGATGGCTTGGGATAATTTGGGAAGTCACCAGATCGACGGTTTTACAATGAATTTCAGTACAGCACCGTATTACTGCCGATACTGTGAGATAATTTTAATGGAGTGGCGTTTAAATCCTTTCTGTACAGAAACACTCCGTACAGTAGACAGCTACAATCAGTGTATTCAACAAGCTATTAAATCAGGAAAACCTATTAACGGTGTAAAGTTTGATTCTCCTTTAAATATATTTAACTATTTTCACGTCTGCAGCCCCGGATTACCGCCGTGCGTAGCACATGATGTATTTGAATATTTCGCAAAGTACGACGTGTGGTTAGCCATTTTTTACTTCATTGATAAAAAATGGTTTAAGCTCTGATTTTTGAATTATCGACTTAACAACGTCAAATTATCGACTTTAAAGCCATTATTTATACCGGAAATCAAGTAGAAGCAATCAGGAAGTAAAACATGAAAGCTTTTTGGAAATGCAAGCCAAATTCGCAGACTGATCATGATTTTCCCAGTAGCAGTGGCAGACGTCATAAAAAACTTCGAAGACGAAGTTTGGCAAATGATTTTACACTTGCGCCAAATTTGTAACGTTATATGTGCTCCCGAATTATCATTCGGACAAATTGCAGTCCTACAAAGTGATATTGAAAATTACTTACGTTTAAGGATCAAGCTTTTCCCTGGAATTTAACTAAGACCAAAACATGAATATTTGGAACATTATCCACATTTGTTTTTGAAGTTTGGACCGTTGAAACACTTGTGGACATTACGGTTCGAAAGTAAGCATCAATTTTTCATAAAACTTATGAAACGTATGCAAAACTATAAGAGCCTAACGCAAACTCTTGCAGAAAGGTACGAACTGATGCAGTGTTCATTAGAAGACCAGTACGCAGAAGATATAGTATATGAAGAAATAAAATATAATCCTAAAATGTTCTCTGATTCTGTTAATAATTTGATTTCCGAGGTGTACCAACAAAACAGTATTCAGTATATGTGCAGAGAAATTTTATTGAAAGGGATAACATACAGTCAAGGTATGAGTCTTTGCGTGGGAAAATCCGAATTCGAAAATTTTCTACTCTTCACAGTAGATATTATATTGTTAAATGTTGATTCTATGGCAGTATTTTTTATTGGAAAACTCTAAAAATAATATTTAATGAACAAGTCGGTGTCTATAAAATTTGCAATAATAATTCTATTAAATGTTTCCCCTATCATTTTTTACTATCCCCAGATCCAATCCCACAAGCAGAAATCAAGTTTCATAAAGTTTTCTTACCTAAATATGCTCCATTTGATGAGGACTTACAATGATGATAATAAGTTTATAATGATTTTCACTTTTTGTGTGAAATAAAAAATTAAATATATTTAGCATGTTTTTTAAATTTTAAATAGAACGTATTCCCTATCACATTATCCAAATAACAATATTCCATTATTTTTCCGATCCTTAATTTTTGCACACTTCAAAGATGACTTCATACATCATTATTTTTGAAATATTCGGTAAGTTTATCCATCTCAAAGAAATTTTTACTTTTTTTTTATAATGATATTGATATTATTTAATGAAACATTTATATTTTATGCTGTAGGATGAATCTACTCCAGTCAACGTCAAGGATTATCCATTTATTATTACTATAGGTGAATAAAAATGCCAGTTTGCTATATATAAAATTTTGTACAATGAGTAAATGTTTGTTTTTCTCTGCAAAAGCTTTAGAAGACCAATAGCCACAACATAAGATAATACTGGATGGATTGGTGTTATTCATGTCCAACTCTATTACGGAGGCACTCTTCTTGCTGGTGTCAGCATATTTCGTATTTAACAGGACCTATCCTCAATCTTCGACCTGTTTCTTAGAGATTGTCCAGATGCGATTTTTTAAGATTTTTTCAGAAGATGAATATTCTAGATGTAAATTATGTCGACACCAATCAAAGGTAAATACCTTTTATAATAAACTGCATTGAATTCAACAGAAAGGCCTGTTAGGGGCTTCAACAACGGCTGCATAATGCATATCACTTTATCGGTATTTCATAAAATATAATGAGATTACTTCAAGGGTTATTGTTATTACTAGATGTGTACAATGTATGAGAATTAAGTACATAGAATTACATAGAATAATTACCTAGTATTTCAATGACTGAATTAATGTAAAATTATCATTTATTGTATTCCGTACTTATTGTTAAATGAAAAATACAAATAAAACTGTATTTTATTAATCTATATTATTGTACTTAGAATATATCAAACATACAAAAGTGGTTTAAGGGGACGTCGGATATCTCTGTCCTTGTCTAATTGGGTTTTCATTCATAATTTTAAGAGAAATCATTTTTTTTTAAATAATAGTTGTCCCCGCTTTGTTTTATAGTAATCTAAATATATGTGCAAGCTGGGTTCATATAATTGTTTTGTTTTCGAGAAAACTTTGACACGCTAAAAGGGCCAACTACGTTGAGATTAACCTTTACTCAAATTTTATATTTTTTTATTGTAAATAATCTATCAATTCATTGTTTGTTTCTATTTTCTTTTTTATATTTAAAGTTTTCTTTCTTTATATAAAACTTATATTATTATTACATATTGCATGATTTTATAAGAAAATTTTTTTTTAGCTTTATGTTCATCACGTAGCATCTCTAGAGCCTATTTAATACGTGTATAATCTACGCATATTTCACTCAAGTTAAATGATTTTGTTAAAAATTTTACTCATAATAAAATCACAATATTTTAAAATCACAATGTGTAGAATTGATATGAAAATTGCCTACTATATATTATATATTATATTGAATTATTGTATCCTAATATTCATCATAAAAATAACATTCCGTCAGAAGTTTAACTTAACATTTTTCATAATTACTATTTATTTTGTACATAAAATTTATATAATCACAAATTTTGCATAGCGCTTTTAAGCTTACCATACATCGTGATTAAAATTGTACCTCATAAATTCATGAGTTTGTAGTTTTACTTTGATTTAAATTTCATGCTCTAATTTGCTTTATTACTAAATAAAATAAACTATCCCAATTATTATTATTTATTATTTTTTTTATACACTTATTCAAAATTTACGTGTTTGTAGCAAAATATGTTTTTATTTTAACAAATAGTGGATAACAAAACTGATGCTTTTCAATTCTGTTCAAGCTTACCTACATTACTTTTTAAAACAAGATAAGAAAAATATTATTTACCTCTGCTTGGATATGAACTACAATAACCAAAGGTAACAACATTAGTTACATTTATTACCTTTTAAGCTTCTGTTTAAAACAATAATATCCATTATTGTTATTGAATCTCATAGCTTTATATTTTTTTCTACTGTTCTTATGTAACATATTAATTGCTTTCGTACCTGTACCTTTTGCATCAAGAAAGTATGAAGGCCAATTCTTTTCAAATTTTTGGACTCATTCAAATTTATATATTTTAAATACTTGATAAAATTATACTATTAAACAGAAAAATGACATATTACTACAAATTTTAAAGATGTGTTATTCTAAGCTTTGTGTTTATTTAAAATGTTTACTGCAGAAAAGGCATTTGATCTATTAAAAAAAAGAAAGAAAAGAAAAAAATATATGTATTAAATGTTCGTAAAATATTAAGTTTATCAAATTATTGAAAGTTTACATATTACATACATATTATAACACAAGGAGTTGCTATATGTTTCGATGAAATGCATATCAAAGGCGTAAAAAATAAATACCGAAAGTAATAAAATGATGCGTCACAACATTTGTAGAATCATTGATATCATTTTACTAAAATTTTAAAGGAAATAAATAATCATTAAATACTTTTATTTTAAAGTAATATATTCAACAGAATATATCACATATTATATTAATATTTGTATAATAACTAATTATAAAATTTGTATTAATTTATGATTAGTTTGCTGCTCAGATCTCCTTGAAATAACAGGTTTAAGTATGAAAAGCATATTAAGATTTAAGTTCATTGTAATTCTCTGTATGTACAACTTTAAATTTAAATCATAGAAAATTCCTTACTCTTGTTAACAAAAAAAAATGTTGACCTTTTATATATATATATATATATATATATATATATATATATATATATAAAAGTTAGAGCTGCAGCAGCCCACCATTTTGAATTTTTCAAAAAGGCCACTCAGTAATGGAAAGTAGATATATTAAGCTAAATTTTAAGCCCGGACACGAATTTTTTTGAGCCTCTGATTTTTGGACAGAGGGGGTGGCTTTTTTGACTAAGAATGTCCCATATATATAAAAGGTTAACATTTTTTTTAGTTAACAAAAGTAAGTAATTTTCTATGATTTAAATTTAAAGTTGTACATACAGAGAATTACAATGAACTTAAATCTTAATATGCTTTTCATACTTAAACCTGTTATTTCAAGGAGATCTGAGCAGCAAACTAATCATAAATTAATTGTGTGTGTGTATATATATATATATATATATATATATATATATATATATATATATATATATATATATATATATATATATATATATAAAGCATATTAGAATCTTACTTGCTTGGTAATAAAATATGTATTTAATATTTAACTATACAAAACTGTTTAATCCATTTTGATAGCATTAACTTTATTTTATTAGCAAAAATATAAATTTAACATTTTTATTGACAAGTTTTAAATAAAAGAAAAAGTGCATGATCTACCTTTTTAAATAATATGCCTTTTAATTTACTATAAAAATGTAATTATAATATCTACACTTATTCTCTAAGGAACTTATCTTTCTTTTTTATATAATTAGACTCAAGTTATATAAATTTTACATTGCTGTCCAGCGTAGGCGGACTTTAAATTCGTTATCTAATATCTATTAGATAATTGCTAAAATTACATATAAAAATGTACTAAATGTTACCTTAACATGTCTACTCTGTATACAAAAATTTTATATAAATTTATTAAATCTAAAATACAGGATTAATTCAATCATAAAAAAAAAACTTTGTGCGTCACATCTGGGGTCTATGCACTGCTTGCGAATTAGGTATAATATTATTTAATGTAAGACATACGTTTTAAAAGCTAAATACCAGAGTAATATTTAAAAGAAAAATACCAACCCGCCGCGCCACATAAGCTGCTTCTACCGATAATACGTAATACCTACTCTAATTTTAACTATTGAATCTTTATAAATTTTATTGTTTTGAATACTATTCAAGATTTATCACTCAGTTACTCTTAAAAGCTATATTATAGACTTCCAGTATTGAAATGTTTGCAGTAGCGGTCTCTTGACGGCTTTGATAAAAAAACCGAAGGAGAGAAATCTCGCGTTCAAATCCACTGTCCAATAACTTCACTTTTATAATCCAAATGTTGTAAATTCACTGTCCGATAACATTTTGTTTGCAATTTTGGATTTTAATATTTCCTTAAATTTCAAAACACGATAGTTTCGGCATTTCGGAGGTTAATTTTTAAAAATATACACATTATTATTAATTTTTTGTGTAATTTAATTGTGAGTCGAAAAATATCACACCGCTGTACAACCCTGTGATGACCGAACTGGGGTTAGGTTAGGTAGCGCGTGAACCGAAAGCGGTTTATTTAAATAAATTACAAATAAATAAATGAATAAAAATATAATAAATGCGGATTGAAATAATTAGAACAACGGCACTTTCTCTCTGCGTCTAATCCGGGCTTGAGACTGGCTACGGACGCATTAAAAGTGTGTTATACGCCCATTACTAGGCTCTTTCGCGCAGCTAAGAATAGCTAAGTTTGAATTGCGCGCCACCGAGAGAAATTACGAACAGCATAGTTCGCGCGCCGCCGCTAGGTGGCGTCGTCCAAACCACAGTAGAGGTTGGCAAGTAAAGGGCATATAGGACCGGTCGATAAAGCACTCGATACCCGTGTACTCGCTCGCGTATATTGCCTAGTAACGCCTAAGAGACGACTATAGTGCATATTCTAAGAGTTTGAGAAATAAATCACGGAGTCAATTAAACTTTTGGTTTAATTATTTTTGTTTTCCCCCTTTTTCCATTTACATCTATCTATCTATCTATTCTCCGTCGACCTATCTGGATGACTGGGAGCGAGCAGCCAAGGGAGTACGAGCTCACCGAGACAGACTGGTGTCGTCTGGCCTTTGCCAAGGACTACGCCGCCCGGGTAACCGCCGAGTTTCAAAGGAGCAGGACCAGGTCAATAGGCACTCAGACGTCGCCCACGAGGTGCAAGCAGCGGGACCAGAGCACGTAGATCAATACGCTAGCCACCTTCCAGATTCAGGAGATCACTCTACGGTGTTCCCACAACAAGCCTCCTCCACCGGTTTACGTCGACAACAAGGAAACCCCGCCTCCGCCAGAGCCCGATTCCATGCCTACGGACTTGACCACCCGTGAGAATCGACCCGACGAGGCTACCATCGTCAGTCGGAAGCCAACACGACCACTCAAGCCAGGAAGTAATGAAGGAAGGGGAGTGAAGGTGATCGACGTTCGTCCTCTTACTCCAACCCAACAGAGGCTACTACAGCGGAACTTCCAGCACTACAAGCGCAGTTAGTTCAGACTTTTAAGGCCGATCCTTTTCAAGAGTTGGCCGCGCAGTCAAATTAATAAAAAGCGGGTAATAACCGCTAACTTATGTGAGCTTGTCTCATCGGCGACATAGTCGCTGGGTTGCTCCTCTGGAGCAACTCTAGGCTCGTGGAGAGCTAGGATGCGGGGTTAGTGCTATGTCCTCCCTCTCCCAACGCAGAAGCATTCACGTGGGAAGACGAGCCAAGCAGTCTACACTTCAAGTTCCTGCTGACGCTTGCTGCTCCACTAAGAACACCGCCAACGCTCTGACCCCTGCGGGTCTACTGGCACCGTCATTGACCGACATGAGCTGGAAATTGCTGAACGGCCAAGTTGTCTACGCTGCACGTTTCTGCTGACTCTCGCCTCTCCACTAACAGCGCCGTCAACGCTCTGACCCCTGCGGCCTACTGGCACAGCCATTGACCGACATGTGCTGGGAATTGGTGTCTCCTCCGGTCCCTTTTTTGTATTTGCATTCTAGAGGCTGTTCCCAGCCACATGTTGTTGTCGTGCGAGCGACACGCTTTTCTTCCCGGAAAAGCACTTGAACTCGGACCCGCCAATATCGCGTACAACAGAGGTTCTCTGTTCTTTAGTAAACGTGTTTTCTTTGCCTTTTAGACACAGTTTGTAAAATTGAATATTGAGTGGCTGAGTTTGTTCAATAATCGAGTGATTATATATTTTCGTGTATTTTGTATTTAAATTATTATGTTTTTTCTGAATATTTGCGCGTATAAAAAATGGCGAATAACACGTGACGTATTATTACGTTACAAGAAACAAGCGAGGAATAAGCTTCTTATTCCTTGCTTATTCCTTGCTGTTCCCTACAGAAAATACTCGGGTGAGAATCAAGGGAAACTCGCTTGATTCTCAAGCAAAAATTGTGCCGAATTCACGCATGATTCTAGCATGAGTATTGCATGATTCTCAAGTGATTCTCATGTGATTCTCATGTAATGTTTCTTATTGTTTTATATAACTATATGAACTGTTGAATATTGTTATAAAGTTGTGTTGGGATCATTTTAATGAAATATTATATTTTTTTTATTACAAATAAAATAAACATACCTGTTTTAACAAAATATTTTATTTTAAAAGTACAAAACTTAAAAGTATATAAATTAATTTTTTGCGAGATTTACGTTATTAATAATGCAACAAGTTTGGTATGTTCATATATAGATTTTATTGAGAATTTTCATATTTACACAAATGCTTTTTATTTCACTCGTATTTATAATTAAATTTTCGTCTTCAATTTTTTCTATTACTTTTAAATAGTTACAATGTTGACTGAAACATTTTCTAGTCTTTAGTATATTACAGATAGTCAATTCTTGCATTGTTTCTTTGTCTACGATAAAACTGTACAATTAAACATATTTACCGTTCCATAATTGGACGAAGGAATTATTTGACCTTTGTTTGGTTTTTATAGATGACTCGTATAAACAGCCATTTTGAACTATTTTAAAGTAAATCTTAGCAGAATCTTTTGATAGATTCAAATTAGCAAGTAGAGCATCATCTATGTCATCGCCTGTACCAAAATACGTTGTGTTATTAATTTTAGAATAAATTTTGACATTACAAAAAAGTACATCTTCACAGTACATCTTCACTAATTCATCTGCATATGGATATACGCTTTCCTGCTCAAGATTTACTGCGTAATTAATATTAATAAACCTAATTATTTGGGAAGTAACACCTTTGGAACACTTAATAGCTTTCAACAAGTCATGATATGCTGATTCAAATGAGAATGTAGATTGACACCATAACGGTCCTCAATCCTGAACAATTTTAGCAATATGCAATAACTGATGAGTATTAAAGGTCATCGCTTTTTTTCCAAAATATTTTTCAGATTTAGCAACAAATTCATGCAACATAAGATTAGCTTTGTTTAATTCTGTGACAAGAATATTATCCTGCAGTAGTATATAGAGACTTTCTACAAAAAGTAGCCAATGTTAATAATGATCTCTACTTAAATGTTCTGATAAAACTGGTGCACTTATAATATAAGACATAATTTTCCCATTCCTTGGCCTTCCAGTCGTTTCTGCAACTTATTGGTCGACTCAATCGTGTAATTTGAATTGGAACAGCAAAGTTTTGTATTTTTGTATCTATTTCAGCAATACCATCATTGTTCATAGAACGCAGATGATATTCTGTGAATTGTTTTGCAATACCTTCCATACAACAATGCATGTAATCAGGAACAAATCCTGAAATAATATTGAAATTTGCTAAATTGATTAATGGAGACGGATATTTGATGCCATCGACTGGATGTTTCGGACTTGCTATTAGCACATTGTCAATAGTATTTTTGTGATTTCGAATAACGATGGGATTTTTTAATAATGTATACTTTAAACTCGAACATTCCTCACACCATTTGCCAGGTGAAGACACCAATTACAGTCATAATTACCATTAAATTGTTTAAGGCCTTGAATAGGAGCTCATGCCACAGAGTCTACACAGCATGAAACAATGTATAAATTTAATATACGTTCTCCTTTTATATGACATGAAATACCTTGTTTTGTTAAACGATTAATAACATCACCGAAAGTCCCCAAAAATACTCATATCTGGCTTTTTTTTATTAAACCATAATCCACATGTGATTAATTTTCGCACCCTTTCTTGTTTTAGCAATTCATTTACCATTAAGTACAAAGGCTATATGGAGTATTGTGAACATTTGAATTTAGTTGCTCCATCTGTGTTGAAAATGGTACTGATGTAAATTATATTTATCTTGCCCTGACAGTGATTAAACTAATTTTCGATACTCTACTCCGTCATAAATGTCTTCTAGCTGGTCTGATTTATGAATTATTTCTTTGACTACATAATCGTAATGATCCTGATATGTGTGTAATAAATCTTTGATCTGAGATGATGGATCCAGTAGAACAAAAAAACTTGTGATGCTTGTATTTTTTAAATCAACTTCAACTTGACAAATTCGACAATTTTTTACAGAATCAATTTCACCGAATTTCCCTATATATGCTGAACAGTTATGACACACAGCGTAAAATTCTGCAGTATCCTTTGGGTTTAATAGCTTATCAGTTAAATATTGAGTATCGGGTAAAACAGGGAATTGAAAAATATTATTTATTAATTTAAATAGATTTGTCATTGCAGTAACAGATAAACTATTTACTATTGAATATTTTAAAATAATTAAAAGCAGTTCTCCTTTACTTTTGCTAACTTGAACCGATACAGGTTTTAGAAAGTCACTGCTGTTCATCATATCAGATAAAGTTTTGGGATATTCGCCAGATTGGGAATGCTTGTCTAATATTTGTTAAACAATGTGAAACGAAGATAGTCATCTAAAGTATCCATTGAAGTTATCTGCAAATACTTTAATTAAAATTATGCATTAAGAATGGTAAATTAATTGTATAGAATATTATACAATAAAAGTTATAAAAAAGGATTTTAAAGGGTCTAGCCAGGGTTAAAATTTCTATAAAATGAAAATTTTATTTGCTATTTCGGTTAGTTGTCTATATGATTTGTTGTGCTTATAGCCTGTACTGAATTTAACAATGGTATGTAGCAGCACAAATTATAAACGTTGAAATGTATCAATTATCAATTTCTATCGATAATTTCTATTTCATTTTTAGCTTAAAGATATATTTACACAATAATGTGCTATATACCCGGGTCACCAAAAATACCTTGTTGTCAACACATTTTAGTGTAACAATATAGTCAAAACATGCTAGATAAATATAAGTATTACTGAGTCTACTGAGAAAATTTTTATGTATTAACTTAAAAGTCATTTATCTCAGTATTTGTATTTTTATGATTTTGGATGAAAATCAGATTTTTATCACTTGCAGCAGGATATCTCAGGACCCGGATGTCCAATCAATTTCAAATTTTGGCTAAGCGCCCTGATAAAAAATAGAGCAGTAAATCTGGTCGGTTGGCTAGTGACTAGGCAGGGACAACTGCCTAGTTTCAAAGCAGAGTCACTGGCTTATCACTGCTTAATACACTACTGTGTATTTCATGAAATCTGAAAGTTAAAAAAATAAGAATCATCAGTATTTTATGTTCTACAATTTAATTTTAATCGAAAATGTACTTCTATTTACTCTTTACAAGACCAATCATTAATTACAGTGCAGTTTTAAAATGTGTGGATTGAAGATTGGCAACCTAAACCTACACTTACAAAAATATGATAGTACTAACTGATATATGCTATTCTGATATACCTGTGACAAATATTACAAAGAACAGGTGATGTTTATATTTCAAAAACAGCCAGCGATGAGCTCTGGAAGTAATTTTCAAAGATATTTGCATATGAGTTCTAAGTTATAGTAGATAGGCTATAGGCATACTGGCTCATGCGGGTTCTGTATCACCCCCTCCCCTCTCAAAATGATCCAGAACCCGTTCGGATTCTAAATCACCCAGAATGATCCAGAATCCGAAATCGAGAGAGTGGGAGAGCTTCCATTTCTCTCACGTGAACCAGAATGCCTATAGCGTTTTCTACTTTTTTTTTCTTTATTTTCTTTGCAAATATGTACAGGAGTGATAGAATAATCTTATGAGTTTGATGGTGTTAAGTGCGCAGGCAGTCTTGTAGATGGGGTTATGGTTTGTACATACTGTAACGCACTTGACTATATAGGTTTTTGACGGATAGCCGTATTGCTGAATGTTATGAACTGCAGAAAAATTCAATCGTTGCAGCCATTTCTGTTTAAATTCACACATGAAAAAATGTTGGTAGAATCGTGTAAAGAGTGACGGAGTAATGATCCAATTTGTGAGTAGTCAAGCCCATCCGTGTTCCAGGCTATTCCATGATAATGATGTTCCAGCCAAATGTTTTCCCTTTGCAATTTGTCAGAGAGTCTTTTCCATGAAAAGGGTTTCTTGAATAAACGAAAGATAGGATCACCACTTTCATTGAGAGGAATAATAGCTATTTCTTTTTAAACATAATCATCTCCCATCTGCTAGCAACCAATCATGTCTACTGCATACTCCATCTTGGAATGAGTGTTGAAACGAAAGCGTGTTGGATAATATGCTGTTTAGACAAGCTTCTTGGTATCCCCACTGATGGAATTGTACTGAACGATGCGATCGTGTAAGATCATGCAATAAGCTGACGTATTAGCTGGAAAGTCTTTTTTAGACTCAAACCCTAGACATGCATCGCCAGGAGCGCTTATTATAGATTCGTTTTGCCGTGAACAGTTAATAACTATGAGTGGTTCAAAGTTAATAAATTCAGACTTTGTCAGCAGTGGCTGTGGGTCTCTTCCATAGTAGGTGATTTTAAAATTGGCATACATACCATAGAGAACAGCGAACTGATTCTTAGATATGTCGAGATTCATATTCTTATATGGATAATATTGAGAATTCAAGAAAAGTCTCACATTACTAATCTCACAATGGTCAAATCGACTGGCATTTTCAGTTTTCAAATTTTTTTTCTTGGTTTGTAGTCCGAGAATGACAAAACGAGGTTTTTCTAATTGATTTGAAGTTTTCACTGTCCAGACATGTTTATTCGTGCTCGGAAGTAGAGGATATTCAAATAACTCCCAAGATCGATAACGCATAGAGATAGGATTATCTTTGCCAATGAAATTCAGCAGCTAGATCTTTTGTTTATCAGATGCAATAACATATGGCATTAACCACTCAATCTTCGTTATTTTTACCTGGTAGTCTTCATATGTAGTTACACTATTTGCTACAGTACCATCCTGAATTATTCCATTCAAGTCATTTCTTAATCTTGTGCGAATGAGTTCATGCTTCACATTAACTATAATTTTTTTATATTCTTCTGCAAAGCCCAAGATCATACTCAGAGGGATGGAAACGTCAAAGTTACCGTTATCATCTACTAAAGTTTTGGTTACTTCATTAACGCCAAGCCAGCCTGCTTTTTCTAACATGAGAGTCTGATTCGGATTGAATGAAGTCCAACCTTTCATGAGACTGCTCATACTAACATTTTTACTTTTATCTGTCTCCACAGCATTAATTTCGTAACGAATTTCATCAAACAGATGGCAAATGCCATTGTTCACTAATTTAGTTTTAGATAGTGCTGTTCCATCTGGTTTTTGCAGTTTTCCACATACATGGATAGAACTGCGCGATGGTAAGAGACATAGATCTTGATGTTGGATAGAAATACGAATTTCATCACTATTATCAAAGCTTAGTATCGAGTATGGTTGATGTGCGTGAAGCTCATAATGAGCAATAGACTCATCGAATACGACACCTGATTGAATCCTTAGAATTTCGTCCATTTTTCTGGAAGCAGCAGAGAATTATACACGTGAATTTTCTCGCCGAACTTTTAGACCTAGGCTTCTGAGGAACTGAATGCTCTTCTGTGTTAACGGTTTGAGTTTCTTCGGTCGACTGATGATCGATTGACATGTTGGTTGACTTATATGCACTCTAGAATTGTAAACGATGCCCATTATACAGATTTGATGTGGAGTCTAATAGTAATTTCTTCTCCACGGAAAATCACTAAATTTCCATCTTGATCTACGATTTGAATTTGAAGACGATCCATGCACTTGACACTGAGTGGCAGATATATGACATGAGATGGAACTTCCAAGATTTTATATCCTGGTGGAACTCTGGGAAAGAACTCATGGATTGTATGAACTTTTTTGTTGTTGATGTAAGCACCTGCGGTAATATTGCACTCCACTCTGAGTGCGTTGATTTTCAATATTTTCACAGGTAAATGAGAAGTATGATGAGTTTTTTCCTTGAGAATGCGAGGCGTGAAGCCAAGAAGACAACCTATTGAATCGTGAGGAGTGAAATCTAACGGATGACTGCAATTAATTTCACTTCTGAGAGTATTGTTGTTAGCTCTCAAAGAAAATTCAATTCTTTTAGATTTAAAGTTTCTTGTAAAAATGTATTTATAGCATTAATCTCTTAACTGCCAGTAGGGATAGTGATAATATTTCCATTCACATGAAGTTTATTATTCGAATAGTCCACATTGGGAATCGAGTTGAATGTTGAAAGTTCAACTAAACCCAAAACAACATTTTTATGCTGAGGTCGTTCAATCGAAGGAAAATATTGTGCTTCTAGAACAGAAGATTTTCCTGGAAGACTCAAAGTGAAACTGTCTTCCATGACTGATTGGAAGAGAATGATTCCCATTCGTTTGCAATCTTCTCTTTTATAGTCTTCCGGTTAAAAATTGAAGACAAAGATGACCACAAATGAATGAGTCAAAATTTTGATATCTTTTATAGTTATATTTTACTTCTTTCACGTTGAAATATAACATGAGCTCTATGGGAGGTTTCAGATCACCAAAAGTGTCAAAGTAAATTACTTTGGAACCATGTTTTCGATAACACACCCAGTGAGTGCCTTTATTTTTCATGTCATCCAAGTTAACAATAGCAGATTCATTACTCCATGGACCATCGGAAGGTAGATTATTTCTCATAAAAACACCTCGGAAATGTGGAATTTGCAACATACGAGCATATTTTAGAAGATCATAGTCAGTCAGTGGACAATTTGGCAAAGTTAAATCGAAGTTTTTTTTTTTTTAGTAACTTGACCATGACCAACATGAGGTTTCATAAATAATTCCATTCCAGTTTTATATGGTTTAAGATAGAGACTTTCGCCTAAAGCAATAGCTTCCATTGCCTTATTATGTCTCTTACTTTCTTCATGGTTTTTCTGTGCAGCTTTAGCATCATTTATTGCTATAGCTATTCCTGCAGCTCCCCCTGCCAGAGCACCGGTCGCACTTAGTCCTGCGAACAGCGGTATGAGAAACGGAAGAACTCCACCAATTTTTGTTGGAATTGAAAGAACACGTGGAATGATAATTTTCCTCTTACCACAAACTTTCTTAACAGCTTGACCTGCACCTTTCAAGGCGGATTGAATAACCTTGCGGGAACATTTTCTCGGTGACATTGATTTTTTAGCAGCCGTCACTAGCTTACTAAATTTTAGACCCATTCCAGTTATTCCTTTTAATTTCATAGCATTTGTAATAGCAAAAGCATATGCTTTTTCACCAAGACTGGCATCCTTGGCTTTAATACGTTGCCAAGCTTTACCAGCGAGCTTCATGTCAGCTGCTTTACGATCTCCATTTTTATCAGAGTACACTATGTCATGTTCATTGCATGCCTGATCAAGCGGATTAATTCCAGGATCACCTCTTTTCAATCGTTTTTTCAATTTAGTTCCGGGAACACAGAATTGATATCCAGGAAGATGCATTTCAATCGGTAAGTTATTGATCACTTTATCAAGCAATCCATAACTTTTTGGTTGTTTCCGTGTATTTTGAATGTATTTTTTTTCATTTTTATACGTTTTATAGCAGTTTGAATCAAAAGTTGCGATTTTTAACTAAAATTTTCCTCATTTTGAGGGTGAAAAACACCCTTAATGTACAAAATAATTTCATACGAACCGTTGGGGAGAGGTTTATTATACCTAGAAACTGTATACCAAATTTGGTGTAAATCGGTTAAACAGTTCTGAAATGACAATGATCACGAACTTTGGAAAAGTGGTTTCGAGAAAAACGCGTTTAAAGTTTTTAAGTATGAAAAAGTTAAGCAAAAATCTTTTTTTTTTAACTTACACCGAGTCATCGATTCCAGCTCCATAAAGGACATTTCCTGCTGCAAGATTGTTATCCTCAGCTTCTTTTTTTGCAATCTACGCAAAATCCTGGCCTCTTTAGTCTGCTGTTCAGCTTGAAACTCTGCCTTACTTATCCGACAGTTATCTTCCACTCTTGCATAATCGTGCGCGCTTGGTCCAACGCTGATACTCATATCGGACAAAAAGTTGAGTAAAGCACCTGCGTCTTCATTGAACGTACTTGCAGCTATATACGATGCCAGTTCTACGAGTTGTTTGCTACCAGGTAACTTTTTCGGTGCAACTTTCCAAATCAACTGGTTAAGACTCTCATTGGCGTTTTGGGTAAAACCTCCGACACATCTTTCTAAGAGTTCGTCCTTGCTCAACTCTTCGTAGATTGGTTTTAGACCTTCAATAACGTCTTGTGGAAGTGGAGAGTAGGCATGCTTAAAGTTTTCTACCCCCGTTGTGGCCAAAGCTTTTTTATAAGGACACCACGAAGTCTCGCCGCTCGGACACTTTTCATGATGAGGATTTTCGTCTGTCGACTGCTGATGGTAGCCCAGATGGCATCTTTCATTTTTTGCACCGAATCGCAATTGTGTCTTATAGCTGCTCCATAGTATCTACTTAAATTGTCGATCATTTTTCCAGTGAGTTTTCCCTTACCGCCAAGGACTTTACTCCTACGTTTCTTACCAGCGTTTTTTCCTGTTTTTGCGACTGTGTCTTCAATAGTATTTTTAACAAGGTCACGCAAACGTTTCCCCATTCTTTTTTACACGTGCCCGATGCACTCCTTTTTACTAATAACAAAATCTTTACCATATGGCTGTGCTTTGACTAAATTGCCGAACGTCTTACTATCTCCGTCTCCAACATAATTACCAATCTTTGCTCCATACATCTCTTCGGAGCGGCTAAACATGTCTATTACTGCTCCCACTTCCATATTTCCTGATAGACCCGCGTGGTTGGCTTGGCATTCACCGTTATTTACATGCTCTTCATGCCATTCTTCAAACTCAGCCGTATTTAACTTTTTTTCCCATAATTTGCACTGTTGACAATATAAACTGCTAGTTTGAATATCAATTACCTTGCCAGTCCAGTAGCCTATCAACGAAGTTACAGCATATAAAGAGCTGAAACCTTGCTTCTGCCAGGTCCCATCTCCCGAAACGGTCAAAACATCAGATTCTGAATTTTCCTTCGTTATTTTTATTTCTTCTTGTGCAGCGGAAAGGAGAAACTTTTCAGCAGTAATTTGTACAGAAGTTGCGATCAAGGATATATTACTTAAGTAAGATGTTTTGGATAATAAGTGACTTGAAATGTCCATTAAGCCGCAGAATTTATTACACCCTGCTAGGCCTAAACCTAATGCACGCATTGTAAAGGCAAATCGAGTGTTAATCTCGTATCGATGACCAATTTTTTCACTCGACGGTATGTAGCGTGGATTGCAATTGGAGCACTTCACTTGTATCTCAAAACCAAGACCTTCTTTTTTACAACATTGAAACACAACTTTTCCATCGCATTCAGCACACTTAACTACACTTGAAATAGAAGAAAATACTTGTAAAAAATCAATAATTCTGAAATGTTTTTCAGTATCTTCTGCTACACTGTCACTCGTATTCAAGTTAATTTTTTTAGATGACGCGCTCTTAGTCGTAACTGTATCGTCGGATTTGTCCATTGGTTTAGGCCTTTTTCTCGGTCTACTCAAATAAATTCTTGAGCTACTCCGCTCCTCTCGTGAAGCTTTTGAATTTCTCGGCATTTTATAATTAAAGAAACAATTTCACGAGCACTATTATAAAGTCACTGCGTGGCACACGATCGAACGAAGGTTCAACGGTCAACTGACGCTTCTCTTTCTTTTCGAAATATAAGCACGTATATAGCATGTATATAAGGCTTCAACTGCTTCTCCTTACTAAATACGACCGTTTCAAAACATGAAATCGGAACAGAATTATCACAGAGAGAATAAACTGTATACCTGCTCCTCAGATGCGCGCTTCGTGTTCGAGCGCCTGCAGCTGCTGCGATTACACTTCGAGGATAGGGAAGTAAAACGTCTATAACTTCTAGAGTTTTGCTCCCATCGATTTGAAATTTTGGGACAACATTTTTAAGATGTTATTCTACAAGAAAAAGCAAAAAAAAGAAATCGATTTTTCGAAAGTGCAAAACCCTACCTAATTTAAATATAATGAACTAGTCATAGTCAGATATCACAGACACACGCTTCGTCAAAAAATAATACATAGAATAAAATAAATACAATAGAGATAACATATTAAAAATAAAAATAATACATACACATACTTTACTAAATTTTTACGTATAACTATCACGTCAAAATTTAAAACACACTCATTCATATGACACTTTTACAATCAGGCTAATAAATACATTCACACCTAACACTAAACATATTTAATAAATAAATAAATTAATAAATAACTAAGTCGAATAAATAAATAAGCTAGATAAATAATTAAATTAAATAAATAAATAAATAAATTTAAATAAATAAATAAATTAAATAAATAAATAATTCAAATAAATAATATAACCTAAATAAATATCCGAGTCAGATTCAGATTGGGAATACACAGAGATGAACAAAATAATGTATAATGCGATTCTCGAAAAGTTTATAAATTTACAAAAAGATGGCAGGCACCTCACACTGCTTGGGAGCGAATTCCAGAGGTGCGCACCTTGAACTCTAAATTAGAATAGGCCCTTATCGGTGCGGGACCCCGGAACTGAGAGCTCTTTCGTACCACCCCTACTTGAAGTCCTGGCATGGTTTTTTTCAAAGAGGGCAGTAAGATATGGTAGCTGCCGCATGACAACCACTTTGTAAAGCAGCAGCCCCATAAAATACTCCCTCCTCACCTTCAGATCTAACTAATCTAGTTTTTTCCTGTAGGCGGTGATATGCTCATCACGCCTAACACCACATATGTATCTCACACATGCATTCTGTAGACGTTGTAGTCGTGTCTGGAGCTCCCCTGACACGTCAAGAAGAACCACTGAGCAATAGTCTAAGTGAGGTAGTACCAGTACGCATGTCAGCTGCTTCCTCAGTATCTCTGTGGTGCTTGAACGGAATAATTTTAAGCTATATAGAGCTCTATTTACTTTTCTACTGACCGCATTCAGTTGCGGCTTCCATGTTAACCTTCCATCCATCACCACGCCGAGGTTGGTGACTGTATCGACAAAGGGAACGTGTACGCCGGTCTGTATCTCAATGCCTTGCAAGTCAAGGTTCTGAACCTGTTTGATTTTATGATCAGATCCAAAACTGATCGCCTTTGTCTTGCCGACATTGAGGCGCAGGCCAGCTGACGTTGCCCAGTTCGACACTGCTCGTGCTACAGCCGACATGCGACTGATACTATCACAAAGACCTTTCAGAGTCACTTGTGTGTAGGTTTGCAGGTCGTCAGCGTAAAGTATGTGTTCTATACCATCTAAGTCTAGTGCGTCTTATAAGTCGTTTATGTACAGGCTGAAAAGCAGGGGTCCCAGGACTGAGCCCTGTGGAACGTCAAGATTGGTGGTTAGCCAACCTGAATCCCCGTTTGTGTTTGTGCATCAGCTTACGCAGCAGTTTAGTGTGTGAGATGGTGTCGAATGCTTTGCTAAAATCAAAATAGTCAATAGTTTTTTGTTGTTGTTAATGCCTGATCTTATGTCTTCCGTCAGTTTTAGTAGTGCTGTCTGTGTACTGTGATTCTGTCGAAAACCAGTTTGCATCGGGTCCAAAGTATTATTTTCTCGTAAAAAGTCAGTTATTTGGTCGTGTACTATTTTTTCCAGGACCTTAGAAAGGAAACTCAGTAGGGCAATTGGTCGGAAATCTGACACCGTAGATGGGACAGGCTTCTTCTTCAAAGGCCCCAACTGAGCTCCCTTCTAAGTTCCCGGAAAAATGCCACTGGATAGAGAGGAGTTAAAGATCTTAACAATATGATCTCCCAGAAACGGAAGAGCCTTACCCAGTATACTTTGGGGAATGCCGTCTTCCCCTCTGGCCTGTGATGAGAAGTGGGCAACAGCCAGGACCACGTCCGAGAAGCTGACCTCTCGGAAAACAAAGTCGTCATCACTGGCAGTGGTCAAGACGTTGTCAAGTTCTTCATCACCCTCATTTTGGGAAATCGACACCCCTGCAAAGTGGGCATTGAGCTCTTCCGGTGAGAAACCATGAAGCTCCTCTCTTGTCTTTGGTAGAAGGCCCAGAGCCTTGAGCTCTTTCCAGATATCTATCTTATTATCAATCGCTTAAAAAATTCTATTTTGTAAAAATCTTTCCCTTGTTTCCTTCGTTCGTAATTCAGCTTCAGCTGCAAGGCTCTGATACTCCCGCCACAGTCTGTCATCTTTGATCCGCGCATAGCGTCGTCGTATGGAGTCACGTTTTTTGTATAGATGTATTAGTTCAGCATCAACCCATGGTGGGGGGCCTGCGGCGGCTCAGTCGGTAGAGTGTCGGATTCCCACGCCGGTGACCCGGGTTCGAATCCTAGTCTCTGCCGATTGATACAAGCACCTCTGTAAAAATTACATGTGCTTTGTTTACAAACACATCGCAGACCCCCGTCGTCGATTAGCACCACATGGAAGCACAAACATGGCGACGTTAAAAAAAAAAAAAAAAAAAAAAAAAAAAACATGGTGGATTCGTTTTCTTTTTCGGTGTGAATTCTTTTAACGGCGCAATTTTATCTATCACAGCCATGAGGTTGAGACTGAGGCACTCTAATTGACTGTCAACACCCGCCGCGGGACAATCAATCTGCGACCAATCACAGTCAGCTAGGTGAGACAGGAGGTCGTCTTGCTGGATCGATTTAAAATCCCTGTAGCTGAAAGATTCAGCCACAGGGGATGCAGCAGTTTCGACCTCAATCTCGACCTTAATGATGTTATGATGACTGAGAAAAGGCGCCGGCCGACTGTCCCTGCTCAGTACAACGTCATTATTATCTGTCAAGATCACATGAATCGACGTGTGAGAATCCTTGAGATGATGAGTCGCACCATGATCAATTATTTGAAGGTTAAGATCATCAGCCAACCGCCTAACAAATTTTGCATCGGCTGACGTTCCGAGTAGGTCCGCATCCAGATCTCCCATAATAATTTTGTGACTAAAGTCTTGCGTATGTATCGTTAGTTTGTCTGTTAAGTCAAAGCCCTGTAAAAACGGTACGTGTGGTGGTCTGTATATTAAAGCAACAAAGACGGGGGAAAGCTGCCCTGCTGAATACTGCACATTAAATATTCAGGTATAAATGGCCTGCCCTCCTGTGTTGTTCGAGAGCTGCATAGTAAATTGGCCTTAAAAGTGTTATGAATGTACAGGACCAGCCCGCCCCCTAGTTTCTTGCGATCAAGTCTAAGTAGTGAGTAGTCGTCGATCTGAATGAGATCACTCCCAACATCAGGGTCAAGGTGTGACTCAGCAACCCCAAAGAGATGGTAGGGAGGACGAGCTGAAAGGTGTTGTTTAATCATGCCAATGTGCCCCATCAGAGAGGTAACATTGACAAAACCTGCCCTCAGTCCCTTACAGTGAACCCCCCCAGCAGTGTCTGCGGATAGTCAATTTTTTGCAGCAGTTGACGGAATAATATTTTTATCAATTACGCTTTCTTTATCAACGTTTTTTGTTATATTATTTACGGTTTGTGATTGTTGATTAGTGGCATATGATACCACTACTGTTTGTAAATCAGCCGCAGATGAAAATTCATGAGAGACGTCGCCATCGCGCCTCTTCACCAGGAAACGGCCCCCTTATGCCAAACATATTTAAAATTGTGTCTCATCGCAAGGGCCTTGAGACTTCTATATTTAATAAAACATTCTTTTGTTAATAATTCATGTATAAAAATATTCCCATTGATAATCCCATCCCTTGTGTCCTGGTCAAGAGCTGCAATGTCGACATCTCTATCATGAAAGCCAGTAATTAGCTTTTCGGCTCGCATTATTTTCTCGCCTAACGCACTGCTGGAAAGGGTAACAACCCGTGGTGACGTTCGCCATTTATATCTGCTGATGCCGCAGCTGTCGGTTCCTCTGACCGAAGCAGGCGTGTGCCTATTATATCTATTTTTCGTGTTGATGGAAGGACACGGCACAGTATCGCGTGTGCAACGTCCACACGCTTAGAGACATCACCGTCAAAAATGTTAGAAATAATGAGCTCCGTATTACCGCTTTTAATGTTTTTACTGTGCATTGTCCCCCCATCAATCGTTTGCACCCGCGTGCTTCGTGCAGGTGATGCTGCAGCATCATCATTGTCAATATTGTTCTTATTCAATCGACTAGATGTTTTTTTTCTGTTATTTACAACTTGGATGAACCCGTCATTATTGGTATTACAATCGTCATTTGTGTCGCTTATATTACTATAATTGTCGAGTAGAATACTATTTGTAGTAGACGCATTATTATTATTACATTTATTTGTACTTGTCAGAGAAACGGCATTGTTCTGTGTACTGGGGAGCACTGCGATTTGTTGGTATTCAATTTTGTTTAATATCAGTTGGTTATCTTTTTGGGTGTTTTCTACATTTCTCTCAATTTTGTTGATAGTAGCAGTATATGCAGAGGTAAAGTCTTCTTTTGTTATTATTTTTCCTATTTTCGTTATTATTTCTTTGTTGTCACTTTCAACTCTATTGATTTTATTGGTTAGGTTTTGGAAATCATTTTCAAAAGTATTTATTATAAAATTATCAAGTTTTGTTTGTCACTCAAAATTAGTCTGCTCTAAATTGTCAATTTTTTCAAGCAACGTATTATAATTTACCTCTGTATTGTTCAACAAATTGTTCGTGTCAACGTTACTATCGTGTAATTTTTTATTTTTGATTTTTAGGTTGTCTATTTCTTGACAAAGCACTTGCTTCTCCTTTTTCATCTCCTTCAGCTGGGAGTGTTGTTTCGACAGTTTTTCCTCAATTTTTTGCAGCTTGGATTCAATTGAAAGTGCCAAAGTATGTACTGCTGGTAACGTATTTAGCCTATTTACAATTGCCTCCAATCTGCCTTCAATAGAGGTGCAATGTCTAGCAAGTGCATTGTCAATGTTTTTTTAAGTTGAATTCGCGTACTCCACCAGGCAGGAGACCGTTGTTCCCTTTTTTAACGCAGTGCTGTATAGCACACGAATGACGGACGCATTCACGTCATTAATGCTACTGTTGTTCTTGGAAAAGGAGGACTGCGAAGTATTATAAGCTCGGTTTGAATCCGTACATAGCGATGTTAAAAATAAATCCACCACCGGAAGAGGCCTCATACCTAAATATAAAATAGCAAAGAAAAATTCTTCTATAGATCTAGTCTACTAGGATGATCCAAACGAGCTTATCGAGCGACTGCGATTATTAGTTGCGGAACGATCTGCTGAAAATAACAATCACGACAATGAAATACAATCGATCATTGAAGAACTACGTGAAGCTGGACATATATATTGAAATGCATCTTTTCTTTTAAGATCAGTAGCATCATGAGTCTCGACGTGTTCGGAAGAAAACTTGAGGGCACGCAAGAAGTGAGTCGCGGTCCACCAACCAACTTTGCTTATCCAAGTCAGCCTAATGATGCAGTCACCTTGGAAGTGCTTCTGACAACTATAAGTAAAGAAGTTAGAAATCTAACTAACATAATGGCTGTAACGATAGTTGACTTAGAGATTCCCATAACACTGAATTAAATAAAGTCAATAATGTTCTTTCCCATCTTAAAATTCGATTAGATAATCTTGAGAGAAATTGAAAGAATGCTTTGAAAAACAAAAAAAAAATTGATCTATTAAAAAATGTTTTAATAACCATATTAATTATTGATTCCACATGTGTATTACTATACTTTTAAAAGTTTGATAAACATAATTATAATATATTATTATTATTTCACGCGAAAAGGACAAAACATGTTTATTTTGAATGAGCTTGTTACTCCACGGAATTTAAACGACAGCGTCGTGACTTATATGATGACAATAAATTCGGCTCGCGCTTACCGTCACGAAAATCGAATCACAATCTCTCGATGCTTGATTTTAGTTTTAAATTTAAATTAAATTTTAGTTATACGGACATAGTTATATGTCGAAATTAAAGAGACCGTCAATGAACTATATTTTAAATATACAGTTAAACCTGAAACATTGCTCGAAATTGGGAAAAATAACCTCGAACAGTGCCCGAGTTACCTAAGGTTCGTAGCAATTAACGATGGCAGCTAGTCAGAGCCCTAGATAAGGTATAAACTGTTTGTCCGTAATATTATATTGGCTTGTTTTCAAAAAGTATCAGTTAGCTTACCTATAATAGACATGAATTGCCATATGAGCACTACATATAATGCGAGTGTAATGTAGCGAGAGTATTAAAGATCAGTGTTTGAGGTTCGACTTTTTGACCTATTTCTTATCAACATGTATTTATGTCAAATTTAATGTCTTACAATATTAAATTTGAAAGGTATTATTAATTTTTATACTTCATACTAATTCATTAAAAAATGACATTGATTTACAAATAAAATTATAATACTTGCCAATTTATTAATCGATTTAATTAATTTCTTTAGTGTTTATTTCAGATTATCTGAATTAGTAAAATATACAAATATTTTAAACTATAATATTTTTTAAATAGTTTGTATACTTCATACTGATTAATAAAAGGAGGAAATTGATATACTAGAAAAAATAGAAATATTTTAAAAATAGAATATTAGTCTATGTTTACTATTTTAATTGTAGCGTATTTCTTTTAATTTATATTGTGAGTAATAACAAAACTTATACTTGCCAAGATTTTACTTTTTAGAAAGTTATGTGTTACTTTCAAATAAATAAATGTTTGTGTATGGGTAACTTGATAGTTTCATTGACTCAATTTTTTTTTAATCTACTTGAAGTAATCTTTTCCAATTTTAGCTAAAACATTACGTAGCCCTATTTGATTATGAAAATTCACTTAAAATAAATTTAAATAAAATTCCTTCAAAAGAACCTTATCGTATTCCCATGTTTTATTCAGATATCAAGTCAACGCTGGGTGAAAAAAGTCTTTTTAATGTAATAAAAACCTGAGCTTGCAAACATTTGATTAATTATAGTTTTATAATTTCATTAAAATGACCCTTCTGGGACAGCGTTGACTTTAGATCTGGATAAAACATGAGTATATTATGTGTTACTTTCAAATAAATAAATATTTGTGTATGGGTAATTTGAAAGTTTGACTGACTCCATTTTCTTTTAAACTACTTGAAGTAATCTTTTGCAATTTTAGCTAAAACATTACGTAGCCCTATTTGATTTTGAAAATTCACTTAAAATAAATTTAAATAAAATTCCTTCGAAAGAACCTTATAGTATTCTCATGTTTTATTCAGATATCAAGTTAACACTGGGTGAAAAGAGTCTTTTTAATATAATTATAAACCTGAGCTTGCAAACATTTGATTAATTATAGTTTTGTAATTTCATTAAAATGGCCCATCTGAGCCAGCGTTGACTTTATATCTGGATAGAACATGAGTATATTATATGTTACTTTCAAATAAATCTTTAAACACAAGAAGCACTTACACGAGTACGAAGATTCACAAAGACCCTCGTCAATAACAAAAATTTGGGTTAAAAACAGTACATCTATTAGAGTATTAAATATTTAACAGATGCTTCTGCGACGCACCAACTTGATTGGAGAACTTGATTTGTATTATATTTACATCATGACAACATCAGAGCGGATATTCAATTACTGCATCCCCATGATTGTGTGATATTTTTCTGGTGCATAGTGGCTTATGCCCTGTATGCTTATGGTCAATCAGCAGATGACTTTGTATATCCCCGATGATGATTACGCACGAGCACATAAATACTTGTTACTAAGAAGTAGCACACCACAAGTATAACAAATTTATTGAACAACCAAGAAATCGTTGTTGATATACCTACAAAAAAACTAATTGCTTTATTGTTTTATATAATAATTCTTCGTTGAATGCAATTATCACAGCTAATTACTGTATATGCATTTTAACAATGACTTTACCTATAAGCGTGGCACCAAAGATATTCCAACCATATTTCTGAGCAAAACAACTTTACTTGATGACTTCATGATTTCAATAATGCTCGTTTCGTCTTGTTTATTCCTTGCGAGTTTCAAGGGGGCAACATACTCAAAGGCAGAGAAGACGTCCTTAATTGTTCCTTTTTGTGTACTATACTATTCTACCTCTTCTTTTACTAGTCTTCTTTACTTACAATGCTAGGAATTCCCTGCCCTTTCTTTCCAAGTGCCTGACCCTCTTTAAATCCATACTTTGCCACGATTTTTGCTGCAACAGAAGACGTTGTATATCCTTGATGATTTAGATTCTGTCAAAGAAGTGGTCTCGGTACAACTTCTGGACTAGCCTCCGACAGAAAGGCAATGGAGTGATGGTAACACCTTGTCCAGTACTCCTGAATGTTGTGCGTTCTTCATCTCTTTCGACAGAATTCATTGTTAGTCTTTTTCATCTCTCTTACCATGTAAAACAGCAGCTTTTTTAAACTACACTTGGGATTGCAATAATTTTATTGCAGATGACCGTCTTGCCACTTTTTTGGACGTACGATATTTTTCGAAATCGTCGTACAGAGATTTCATCACGTAATAAAAACAAATCACCTAAAAACAACCCGTTTTATTTTAATAATACAAATGACACAAACGCATCCTTCATCTTTCAACATTTGATTTAAATAATAGGTTAGATTTTGTGGTTATCGTCTGCACTGTCTGCAGGCACTATATATATATATATATATATATATATATATATAGTCTGTATGTGTGTATATGTGTATTATACATATGATATGTGTAGTATACATATGAGTAGAGAAAACGGAAGTCACATATATATATATATATATATATATATATATATATATATATATATATATATATATATATATACAAATATACATATGATTAGAGAAAACAGAAATGCGGAGAACAAAATGAAAAGAAAAAATTTGAGCAAATATATTATGCTTTATATTTTTAATTAGATGAATCTTTTTTAACAGAAACTTTTATTACGTGATAGACTAAATTATTATCTCTTAAAACAGTGTCAATAGACTTCACTTAAGTCAATCAGTGTTTAGATATTGATATTTAAAGATTTTGAAGAGGTTAAAAAGGCACAATTAGACGTATAAAAGGCGACGGTGCGCCCTTCGGCTTCGTATCGTACCGTGGTTACTTATACGTGCAAGCGGGCGATACCGCGCCCCTTGATAATGTAGGTACTAGTAATTAAGAAAGCAATCATATTGTGTTATTGTATTTATTTATGTATTATTATGTACAAGTTTTAATCTGAATAAAATGAGTATTATAATCAAAGCAAGCTGCGTATTTCATTCAAACTTAAAGGAAGATCCACCCTGATATGTCACAAATAAATTCATTTTATTTGCAATATTGGAGAGTCTGTCAAAAAAACTCTTGATCTCTTAGGATGGCTGATGAAATCTTCTCTGGTAAAAAGATTTGAAAACTTTCGTCGAGTTCGGTTACGACCTTCGTACCGAATCTCGTCTTCACCTCCTTAAGTGCTGACACCATGTACTGATGATCTTTTTCCAAGTCTGTTACTTTCTTCCGCGGCAAGAAGTCGCATTCAGCAATCTTATTAAGTGTATATAAATCCATTCTGGAAAAAGTAAAAAAATAAGAACTTCTAATAGAGAAAAGATTTATTAGAGAAAAAAAAAGTAAAATTGGTGAGAATTAACTATGAACTTACTTAGAAATTTAGTTGAGTCTTGGTTTCTTCCCGCAAGGATGATAATTCTCGAACTCTTTGATTGCTCGAAGAGTTCGATGATAAGAATCTCTTATCATCGTGAGGACTAAGAGCAATTTTATTCTGTCTTTCAGTGTGCACTATGTGCAATTTTGAACGAATGTTGCATTGATCACGTCTTACAATGATAAGATCCTGAAGACATCTTCTATAATCCTCGAAATTTATTGTCTTCTTCACAACGCAAGGTTTTATACCTTTGGCTTTTTTCACTGTCTCTCCTCCATCAACTAAAATACTGTACATTTTGCTTCGTAAACCTATAAATTCCATCATGATCTTGCCACACAATTCGTCTTTCATTAATCCTGGGACTTTTTTATAGACACGTGGAATGTTAAATCGATTATTCTCATCATAATCAGAAGTATCAAACTTGTGAATGTCTTCTTTCATTATTTTATACATATCAATGTCCTCAACTTCATATATCAAACTATCAGTATCTGTATAAAGAAGTTTACATTTTTCTCCTAATCGCTGTTTCATATACGAGTAATGGAAATCATAAACTAATGTCTTAGACAAATCAAGGATACAAAGACCAACGTATATCGGTTTCTTGATTGTGATACTTGTTCTCTTTAGCTGAATAGCAACTAAATTTTCATCAAAGATTGCACAGCTGTGAAAATGTGGTTCACCAATGCGTGCTTCTGCCCCATATCTGCCTGTGAATTTATTTACTAATCGTACATCAACACGAGACCGCTCTCGCTGATGCACTTTCCATAGACAGCGTTAATTAATAATTTATAGAAGAGATTTTCAAACACATTCTTCGCTTGCTTTCTCTTCTCAGTATTTAATTCGACATAAGGTTTAAGCCAGGCCTTCTGCTCGAAACTCAGAATTCTATGCACCATTTTCAAACGAAGTCCACTATCCAGCGCCTGTTTAAGTGTTCGATAGTGAATCACATACTTTTTGTTATCGTTCAGAGTAGTGAGAAGTTTGTTCTGCTTTGAGCCAGGTGGTGTACGGTGCTCTGCGCAGAAAGGGAAGTCTCGATGTTCATCATGTATTTCCTCAGGATACTCCAAGTCTACTTCAACAATGTAACCTACATCTGAATCTGGTGGTGTATTGACGAAGCTTGGATTCGCCTCAAAGTCAATCCATTTGAATTTTCCAATCGGTAAATGCTGTACCATCGCCCACCCATACAGATTATTTATATCAAAATATAAGAGTGTCTTCGTTTTTTATTTCTCATCGTATGAAGAACCCATGTATGGATTGTTTGCCTTAACATATCGTTTACAACACCGGCTTATTCCTCCCCGAATGCCTGCTTCAATAAACATTAGCATGTCAATATCTGTAAAAAGCTCTCATTCTACTTTTGTCATTTTAAGAGCTGCTGAAAATGTTAACCCTGACGTCCTGTAAAAGTGAGCAGGACATAAATCATAAGCTTTAAGAGATGTCTCTCGAAAACTTTCGAAAACGTCAGCCAATAGTAGAACATCTCTTTTTAAGTAAAGATCTGAATACTCTCCCAATCTTTTTATATTGAACTTATCCCAGACTCGAACAGCATGCTTGTAGTCTTCTTCAGCAATATGGGAATCTGTTAGTTTATTATAAAACTCATTCTTTTCTGGCAATTTTGTAGACGATAGCTTATCAAATGCGTCTACATAATCATATAGAAATATACCTTTCCGTCTGAGAAGATCTATCATTTCATCTGTGAATCCATCTGATCGAAACTCTTTCACTGCTATAGGCACGTTTTGTAGATATGATGCGAGCTTTTCCAATGATGATGGTAGAAAACGCCAAGAATCTATGAATCTAAAGCTGATGTCGCAGTCATCTATGTATTTCGTGAACGAAATATATCTCTTCTTATTATGAGGTATTAGACTAACTCGTCCTTTCATCAATGTAGAAGTAGCGATCTCTTTCAAAATGAAGTGAGTATCATAATTGCGGTTATGAAAAACAACGGGAATGAATCTTGAGTTCTTATAATTCAAATGACATGAATTGTGAGCTGCACCTCTGAAACTGAAGTGAAAAAAGAATTCATTTTTTTACTTTCTTTGGGAATCACCAAAAATTAATTTTAAATATAACTAAACTAATAACATACCGTACTGTAAAATGACAATGGTCTCGCACTGCAAGTTCTTCATCACGGATTGATTTTCGACATATATGATAAATGGTTCAGCTCTGGAAAGATAATTCTTCTAGAGCTCTGAGTTTCATTAGTTTAGGATTCTTGTAGAGATGATCTATCTTCTCACTTATTGATTTTAGTTCTCGAACAAACCATTCTGCAGGTGTCTCTTGATCTCCAAATTTTTGTCTGTAAGATTTAAAGACAGATAATCGGTCATCAAAGCTGCATTTTGTGTAGTAACCTATGCTGCATGCTTCATGAAGTTGAAAAGCATTCTCATTCTTAGTAGGCTTCAATAAACATTCAAAATCAGCGTAAATGACGAAAGGAACTTTTGCTCTCTTTTTGTAATCTTCGAATTTGAGAATGCTGTTCTTTGAATCTGGCAGATTGATTCGACAATTATTCATATTTTTACAATGATTTTCATGAATTTCCAATCTTTTTTCATTATAGAAAACTTGTAAACACCTTTCACAATGGTATGATTTTTATTAGTTTTAGATAGTTGAGAACTCAGAAGACGAGACATGCTTTTGATCCAAACGTAATGGTATTTTGGCATGCTTTCATCGCCATCAGCAAAATTATTTTCTTCATGCTCATCAATGTAAAAAATTTGAATCATAAGTAGATTTACATGTCTACCCTTCTTTTCTGGTTGATTATTATTTTCTGGTACATTTACATGTTGAACTTCCTCTTCTGGTAGATTTACATGTTGATCTTCCTCTTCTGCTTGATTTTCTTGTTCAGCCTTCTTTTCTGACGTAACGTGACAAGGCGATACTTCAAATTTTGAACCATACCATACTTTCTCAGCTTGTATACATTTACTGAAATATTATTCAATTTTTCGAATTTTGAAATATCTTTCAGTTTTACTGGGAACTGTATATCACTAAAGATCAACTCGTTCTCATGTACACGGTATTGATTAACTCTGTTGGAATTATATTTGCTGGGATATAATGCTGAAAGAATAGCATACTTGAAACACTGATTGTCATTGCTATGAACATTAACACATGCTTTTTTGTTTTCTATAAACTTTGGGAGAGGAATGTAAGAACTGCCCTTGAATGAAGAATATTTTTTCATATTTATACACAAACTTTTAATACTCTTCAATGTCCAGCCGGAATCCTTTTCCTGAAATTCTTCTAGTTGTGTAAGAATGGGTTCTTTGATATAGTCTTTAAACCATTCCTCTAAATTTGACATGTATAGTGTAGCACTTTCACTCGTGAAATATATTATATCGGTCTTTTCCTCTCAATTTTTCTGCATAGAAAATTCCGAGATAAAATTTGAATTTATTTTCACAGCATTGTATTCTTCTAAGCATTCTTGTGCCTTGACTTTGAAGAGCTTTTGTGCATCACTTAAGAAGCTCATAATGTCCATGTGTTTTATATTAACAACTACGCCAGTTTTGATTCGATTTTGGAACGCCGACTGCATGTCTCGCCACTCTGCACTAGCTACTGTTTTCTCAGATTGTAGATTACCTCCTCGTTGAAGATGTTGTTCAAATTCAACTTGCACACACGAAAGATGAGTCACGCAAGTTTGACATTTCTGTTTCTCTCCTCTTGTAAGTTTAGATTTTGCAATTTTTTCATTTAATTCTTTTATGGTTGAATTACACATGTCCAACCAATAATGAATATCGTTATTACTTAAATCATTTATACTTTGTAAAGTATCACGAAGAAGCTGAAATAGGCGTTCAAAAAGATCGATGGATGCCATATTTTGCTTTTTTTTCTCACGAGTTTCTTGTTATAAAATCAGGACGAGAGAATTTTCCTATTCGTTCTCCGAGTTGACTTCGTACTGAACAATCAACTACAGAGCTGTAAGATGGCTAGAACACGTGACTACGACTTGATGTTCAGAAATGCCATGCTGCAATTTCAAGAAGAGAATGTTTATATTTGTGACATTCAAGGATTCCAAAGAATAGCAGAGGATTCTTTCATTTTCAAAGAAGTATGTTTTCTCAATTTAAAGAAAACTGCTTTACCGACTGGATACCTCTTTAAACCTCCTATGACATTGGAACAACTGACTGCAGAAGAAAAATGTATGACTCACTGGGTGAAGAAGTATCAGCATGGAATTGCATGGGACGCTGGATATATTTCTTATCATTTTCTTCAACAAATTTTCCAAATTTGATCGCAAGGGATGGAGAAATTATACGTTAAGGGAGAGCAGAAAGTGCAGTTGGCTAATAAATCTCATATCAAATATGTAAGTTATATATAATATGACTCTACTTTTATACTTTGTTCATACTTTTTCATACTATTTTTATACTTTTTTCATACTTTTTCATACTTTTTCATACTTTTATCATACTTTTTCATACTTTTTCATATTTCTTCATACTTTTTCATATTTCTTCATACTTCTTTTAAAACATTTTCATACTTTTTCATACTTTTTCATTACTTTTTCATACTTTTTCATACTTTTTCATACTTTTTCATACTTTTTCATACTTTTCCTTTTACTTTTCTATGCTCGTATTTCTTACGTTTTTGTTTTTATTTACAGATTAATTTCAAACGTTGAAGACTTTGGATGTCCATCACTATAAACGATATCGAGCGATAAGCATTACGTAAGTTTCAATCACATTCTCTGCATTAGAAGGAAACCTATATGCGCTGTACATAACGTTATCTCAATACGAGCATGCCTACTGGATTATTTGGATGCTAAATTTGGCCAAGATGAAGTAGATACCATTTCTAAAAGGAATACATACTCATGTATATATTGGAAATAAATTTTTATTAAATATTCTGTAAAAAAAGAGAAGCTTGATGATTGAATAAAAAAAATTAAAAGAAAAATCATTGTACGATATTATTCTTTCACAAATATAAAATTAAAATATAATAGATAAAATCTATAGCAAACATAGGGTACATGTGGGTGTTACTGCGGATATTTTACATTAATTAGAATAAAGCATTGTACATCAGATAGACAATATCAATGTGCAAAACACTATTTTTCTTATACTATTCTTTCATAGACGGTTTTTTCATTAAATATATCAGCCGTATTTCATTTAAAAAAGAAAAAAAATAACATTTGTTGTATTTACAAAGATTTACATTGCTTTGAAATATACTTACATTTACCTTATAAGGAAAACGAAGGAAAATGGAGGAAATGACAATAATAATAATGACATAATAATCTAATAATTAGCTTTTTTTTTTCTTTTCTTTTATAGATGAAGCTGAAAACCAGCCGAGGCCGAAAACGCCTTCCACGCCATCCCATTTGCGTACGATGAAGTCACCTTCCAGGGCGACAAAGGTTAGTAAGAAATACAAAAATTTAAAATTTCATTATATTTTAATATTTATTTTATATTATATTTTAATACTTTTTTTTAGCAATTTTTATTTTTTCAAATCAAGTGTAGGACGACAAAGCTTTGCTTCAAATTAAGCAAGCGAAACGAGATTGGCTGCGAATGCACAGCCGAGTGCAGGATAAAACTCAACCGAAGATAGCAGCAGCATTAGCACTACCACCACCATCACTACCATCACCTCCACCACCACCACCACCGCGACCATCAATAGTAAAACCTCGCATCGTAGAAGTTGTGACATTAATCGATTAGTTATTACGTAATAATATATATATATATATATATACATATACATATATATGTAAAAAATAATTATTTTATTATATATTAATTTTAATGTAATAAGTGTTTTTTTGAATATAATGAAAAAATATTTTTTCAACTTGTTTTCATTTATTCCCCTTGTCATTTTCTCCATTGTCCTTCGTTTTCCTTGTAAGATAAATGTAAGTTAATTTCAAAGCAATGTAAATCTTTGTAAATACAACAAATGTTTTTTTTTTTTTTTAAATGAAATACGGCTGATATATTTAATGAAAAAAGCCTTTAAAAAGTTAAATAGAACATTCTAAGAAAAATAGTGTTTTGCACATTGATAATGTGTATTGTCCATCTGATGAACAATGTTTTACTCGAATTAATGTAAAATATCCACAGTAACACCCACATGTACCCTATGTTTGCTACAGATCTTATCTATTATATTTTAATTTTATATTTGTGAAAGAATAATATCGTACAATGATTTTTCTTTTAATTTTTTTTTATTCAATGATCAAGCTTCTCTTTTTTTACAGAATACTTAATAAAAATTTATTTCCAATATACACATGAGTATGTATTCCTTTTAGAAATGATATCAACTTCATCTTGGCCAAATTTAGCATCCAAATAATCTAGTAGCCATGCTCGTATTGAGATAACGTTATGTACAGCGCATACAGGTTTCCTTCTAATGCAGAGAATGTGATTAGAACATACGTTATGCTTATCGCTCGATATCAATTCTAGTGATGGACATCCAAAGTCTTCAACGTTTGAAATTAATCTGTAAATAAAAACAAAAACGTAAGAAATACGAGCATAGAAAAAAGTAAAAGGAAAAGTATGAAAAAGTAAAAGGAAAAGTAAGGAAAAGTATGAAAAAGTAAAAGGAAAAGTATGGAAAAGCATGAAAAAGTATGAAAAAGTATGAAAAAGTATGAAAAAGTAATGAAAAAGTATGAGAAAGTATGAAAAAGTGCTATTCTAGTGCTATTCTAGTGCTATTACAGTGAGAAAAAAAAGCAAAATATGGCATCCATCGATCTTTTTGAACGCCTTGTTCAGCTTCTTCGTGATACTTTACAAAGTATAAATGATTTAAGTAATAACGATATTCAATATTGGTTGGACATGTGTAATTCAACCATAAAAGAATTAAATGAAAAAATTGCAAAATCTAAACTTACAAGAGGAGAGAAATAGAAATGTCAAACTTGTATGACTCATCTTTCGTGTGTGCAAGTTGAATTTGAACAACATATTCAACGAGGAGGTAATCTACAATCTGAGAAAACAGAAGCTAGTGTAGAGTGGCGAGACGTGCAGTCGGCTTTCCAATATCGAATCAAGACTGGCGTAGTTGTAAACATAAAACACATGGACATTCTGAGTTTCTTAAGTGATGCACAGAAGCTCTTCAAAGTTAAGGCACAAGAATGCTTAGAAGAATACAATGCTGTGAAAATAAATTCAGATTTTATCTTGGAATTTTCTATGCAGAAAAATGGAGAGGAAACGACCGACATTAAATGTTTCACGAGTGAAAGTGCTACAGTATACATGTCAACAAATTTAGAGCCTATTCTTACACAACTAGAAGAATTTCAAGAAAAGGATTCCGGCTGGACATTGAAGAGTATTAAAAGTTTGTGTATAAATATGAAAAAATATTCTTCATTCAAGGGCAGTTCTTACATTCCTCTCCCAAAGTTTATAGAAAACAAAAAAGCATGTGTTAATGTTCATAGCAATGACAATCAGTGTTTCAAGTATGCTATTCTTTCAGCATTATATCCCAGCAAATATAATTCCAACAGAGTTAATCAATACCGTGTACATGAGAACGAGTTGATCTTTAGTGATATACAGTTCCCAGTAAAACTGAAAGATATTTCAAAATTCGAAAAATTGAATAATATTTCAGTAAATGTATACAAGCTGAGAAAGTATGGTATGGTTCAAAATTTGAAGTATCGCCTTGTCACGTTACGTCAGAAAAGAAGGCTGAACAAGAAAATCAAGCAGAAGAGGAAGATCAACATGTAAATCTACCAGAAGAGGAAGTTCAACATGTAAATGTACCAGAAAATAATAATCAACCAGAAAAGAAGGGTAGACATGTAAATCTACTTATGATTCAAATTTTTTACATTGATGAGCATGAAGAAAATAATTTTGCTGATGGCGATGAAAGCATGCCAAAATACCATTACGTTTGGATCAAAAGCATGTCTCGTCTTCTGAGTTCTCAACTATCTAAAACTAATAAAAATCATACCATTGTGAAAGGTGTTTACAAGTTTTCTATAATGAAAAAAGATTGGAAATTCATGAAAATCATTGTAAAAATATGAATAATTGTCGAATCAATCTGCCAGATTCAAAGAACAGCATTCTCAAATTCGAAGATTACAAAAAGAGAGCAAAAGTTCCTTTCGTCATTTACGCTGATTTTGAATGTTTATTGAAGCCTACTAAGAATGAGAATGCTTTTCAACTTCATGAAGCATGCAGCATAGGTTACTACACAAAATGCAGCTTTGATGACCGATTATCTGTCTTTAAATCTTACAGACAAAAATTTGGAGATCAAGAGACACCTGCAGAATGGTTTGTTCGAGAACTAAAATCAATAAGTGAGAAGATAGATCATCTCTACAAGAATCCTAAACTAATGAAACTCACAGCTCTAGAAGAATTATCTTTCCAGAGCTGAACCATTTATCATATATGTCGAAAATCAATCCGTGATGAAGAACTTGCAGTGCGAGACCATTGTCATTTTACAGTACGGTATGTTATTAGTTTAGTTATATTTAAAATTAATTTTTGGTGATTCCCAAAGAAAGTAAAAAAATGAATTCTTTTTTCACTTCAGTTTCAGAGGTGCAGCTCACAATTCATGTCATTTGAATTATAAGAACTCAAGATTCATTCCCGTTGTTTTTCATAACCGCAATTATGATACTCACTTCATTTTGAAAGAGATCGCTACTTCTACATTGATGAAAGGACGAGTTAGTCTAATACCTCATAATAAGAAGAGATATATTTCGTTCACGAAATACATAGATGACTGCGACATCAGCTTTAGATTCATAGATTCTTGGCGTTTTCTACCATCATCATTGGAAAAGCTCGCATCATATCTACAAAACGTGCCTATAGCAGTGAAAGAGTTTCGATCAGATGGATTCACAGATGAAATGATAGATCTTCTCAGACGGAAAGGTATATTTCTATATGATTATGTAGACGCATTTGATAAGCTATCGTCTACAAAATTGCCAGAAAAGAATGAGTTTTATAATAAACTAACAGATTCCCATATTGCTGAAGAAGACTACAAGCATGCTGTTCGAGTCTGGGATAAGTTCAATATAAAAAGATTGGGAGAGTATTCAGATCTTTACTTAAAAAGAGATGTTCTACTATTGGCTGACGTTTTCGAAAGTTTTCGAGAGACATCTCTTAAAGCTTATGATTTATGTCCTGCTCACTTTTACAGGACGTCAGGGTTAACATTTTCAGCAGCTCTTAAAATGACAAAAGTAGAATGAGAGCTTTTTACAGATATTGACATGCTAATGTTTATTGAAGCAGGCATTCGGGGAGGAATAAGCCGGTGTTGTAAACGATATGTTAAGGCAAACAATCCATACATGGGTTCTTCATACGATGAGAAATAAAAAACGAAGACACTCTTATATTTTGATATAAATAATCTGTATGGGTGGGCGATGGTACAGCATTTACCGATTGGAAAATTCAAATGGATTGACTTTGAGGCGAATCCAAGCTTCGTCAATACACCACCAGATTCAGATGTAGGTTACATTGTTGAAGTAGACTTGGAGTATCCTGAGGAAATACATGATGAACATCGAGACTTCCCTTTCTGCGCAGAGCACCGTACACCACCTGGCTCAAAGCAGAACAAACTTCTCACTACTCTGAACGATAACAAAAAGTATGTGATTCACTATCGAACACTTAAACAGGCGCTGGATAGTGGACTTCGTTTGAAAATGGTGCATAGAATTCTGAGTTTCGAGCAGAAGGCCTGGCTTAAACCTTATGTCGAATTAAATACTGAGAAGAGAAAGCAAGCGAAGAATGTGTTTGAAAAACTCTTCTATAAATTATTAATTAACGCTGTCTATGGAAAGTGCATCAGCGAGAGCGGTCTCGTGTTGATGTACGATTAGTAAATAAATTCACAGGCAGATATGGGGCAGAAGCACGCATTGGTGAACCACATTTTCACAGCTGTGCAATCTTTGATGAAAATTTAGTTGCTATTCAGCTAAAGAGAACAAGTATCACAATCAAGAAACCGATATACGTTGGTCTTTGTATCCTTGATTTGTCTAAGACATTAGTTTATGATTTCCATTACTCGTATATGAAACAGCGATTAGGAGAAAAATGTAAACTTCTTTATACAGATACTGATAGTTTGATATATGAAGTTGAGGACATTGATATGTATAAAATAATGAAAGAAGACATTCACAAGTTTGATACTTCTGATTATGATGAGAATAATCGATTTAACATTCCACGTGTCTATAAAAAAGTCCCAGGATTAATGAAAGACGAATTGTGTGGCAAGATCATGATGGAATTTATAGGTTTACGAAGCAAAATGTACAGTATTTTAGTTGATGGAGGAGAGACAGTGAAAAAAGCCAAAGGTATAAAATCTAGCGTTGTGAAGAAGACAATAACTTTCGTGGATTATAGAAGATGTCTTCAGGATCTTATCATTGTAAGACGTGATCAATACAACTTTCGTTCAAAATTACACATATTGCATACTGAAAGACAGAATAAAATTGCTCTTAGTCCTCACAATGATAAGAGATTCTTATTGCCTCAGAGTACAGACACTTTACCTTGGGGTCATTTTCAAATCATGGATGAGCAGATGTCGCAACCTGCACTTGGAATAGAGGGGGATGCTGAAAAACAAGAAATAGTCGTAGGGATGGAAGTGGAGAGGGGGTATGAAGTATCCAATGAAAGTGGGGGCAACGCGAGTGGGGATGGATGTTACAGAAGATGAAAGAGAGGGAGAAATACGAGGTGGGGGTGAAGCAGCCAATGAAAATGGTGTAAGGCGAGAGGGGATGACACTTTATGACAATGAAGGTGAACAAATCAGAATTGAATATGATGTGTTAGAGTAGTTTATGCGTGACTGGGATCCATCAATGGAGGGGAAACGCTCTGAGGGAGGAGAGAGAAGGGATATATTAGAGGAGGCAATGGAAGGGGCAGAAATTGTTGTGGGGAATGGACTATATCAACAGACAGACCGCGACGATGAGCACATTCGAGCAATCGAAGAGTTCGAGAATTATCATCCTTACGGGAAGAAACCAAGACTCAACTAAATTTCTAAGTAAGTTCATAGTTAATTCTCACCAATTTTCCTTTTTTTTTCTCTAACAAATCTTTTCTCTATTAGAAGTTCTTATTTTTTTACTTTTTCCAGAATGGATCTATCTACACTTAATAAGATTGCTGAATGCGACTTCTTGCCGAGGAAGAAAGTAACAGACTTGGAAAAAGATCATCAGTACATGGTATCAGCACTTAAGGAGGTGAAGACGAGATTCGGTACGAAGGTCGTAGCCGAACTCGACGAAAGTTCTCAAATCTTTTTACCAGAGAAGATTTCATCAGTCATACTAAGAGATCAAGAGTTTTTTGACAGACTCTCCAATACTGCAAATAAAATGAATTTATTTGTGACATATCAGGGTGGATCTTCCTTTGAATTTGAATGAAATACGCAGCTTGCTTTGATTATAATACTTATTTTATTCAGATTAAAACATGTACATAATAATACATAAATAAATACAATAACATAATATGATTGCTTTCTTATTTACTAGTACCTATATTATTGCGTTTACATTAATATTTTTGGTTGAATCTTGGTTATATCAAATAATTTTTTTTTTATCTATTCAACTATTATGCTTATTACTAAAGCCTAACTATTTAACATATGCACGGTTTCCACTTTTCTTTAAAACTTTTTCTACTAGTTAAATTTCTGGATACGTAGTTTTCTGAATTTCCGTTTCCTAAAAGCCGCCTGAGATGGGTTTATCATAATAATCTTTCACATGATAAGTTACCGGATTGGTTTTTACAACTCGTGATATTGTGAAAATTTCAGTAGACCAATTGGGTGTATAACTTTTTTCAGATACATGTTTTATCTTACTTATCCGCACTTTATCTCCTACTTTAAATTTCGGTTATTTTACAGGTAACTTTTCATTTGGAAAATGCTTCTTGGCCTCTCTTTCATTTGCCTGCGTAATATTTTTAGGCTCAATTCCTATTGTCCGATGTTTTCTTGAATTGTAAGTTTTCACCAACTAAGGCAGGATATCCCACCATTTATAGCTCCCTTGTTTGCTGAACTCTATCCACATTTGCATTTTTTAATGTTCCATTAAAACGCTCACATATGCTTGCATGAAGATTACTATGTGAAGAGTATATAGGTTTATCTTGTTCATATTCATGAGTTTCTGAAAGTTTGAATTGTAAGATTCTTTTCCTTGGACAGTTTGTAGATTTGTCGGTACGCGTTCTTGTTTCAGTATTGACTCCATAGCTACAGTAACATCATTACCACTCTTTGACTTTATTGGTATGGCCCATGCATTCTTTGAAAATGTATCTATGACAGTAAGTAAGTAGCGAAAACCTTTGTTTTCGTTGGCGTATGGAATCATTTCTACAAGATCAGCTTGCTATGTCTCATCTATTCCACGTATATCATATTTTCTTCGCTTGTAGATGCGGCGAGCTGGTTTGTGCAACTCTTCAGCTATTTTTGTCGCTCCATTTCTTTTTTTTTTTTGATAATATGTTTAAGGTTTAAGAAAAATTCGTGATTATGGAACTTTTATTAAGTCAGATTTTTTTTTTTCAAAGCATTTTTTCATATTTGTCTCAAGATTATCTAATCGAATTTTAAGATGGGAAAAAACATTATTGATTTTATTAAATTCAGTGTTTATGGAAATTTCTAATTCAACTTTCGTTACAGGCATTATGTTAGTTAGATTTCTAACTTCTTTACTTATAGTTGTCAGAAGCACTTCCAAGGTGACTGCATCATTAGGCTGTCTTGGATAAGCAAGGTTACATAACCTTTTATTTTGTAAATCAAAATTACCTTCTAATGTAAGATTATAACCAATGCCTGGTGGACCGCGACTCACTTCTTGCGTGCCCTCAAGTTTTCTTCCGAACACGTCGAGACTCGTGATGCTACTGATTTTATAAGAAAAGATGCATTTCAATATATATGTCCAGCTTCACGTAGTTCCTCAATGATCGAATGTATTTCATTGTCGTGATTGTTATTTCCAGCAGATCGTTCCGCAACTAATAATCGCAATCGCTCGATAAGCTCGTTTGAATCATCCCAGTAGACTAGATCTATAGAAGAATTTTTCTTTGCTATTTTATATTTAGGTATGAGGCCTCTTCCGGTGGTGGATTTAGTTTTACGATCGCTGCGGAACATGGGTTCTATGATATTCATATATTTTCTACTCTTCGAAGTGCGTATACTCTCATCTTTGCTGTATCTTTTCTGATGAGCCTTTGATGCTTTCAGGATGCTGCGATAAATTTTTCGATCTGATGAACTTATGAGATTGTCATCTGGTTGTTTCTTGAAGAGTAATTCCATTAGACCCACACTTTTAGGATAACTTTTATCTCTCACTTTTACCATTTTATCATGAAATCGAATTTCTGAATCGCCAATCATGTACACTTCATTGACGTTCCTCACTCCGTATATGTTATCGATTTTGCTGCGGCTTTCATTTAACAATGATAAAAATTCACTTGATTCATTTCCTTCAAGCGCAGATTTGAATGTTGAATTCATCATTGTGCCATCCATCGAAGAAAAATCTGCATCATCATCATCATATGCGGAACCAGACTCATTTATATCGTTTACTATATAACTTGATCGATCGAATCTCAATCTCTTCCTTGGTTTCCTGTTGCTGTCTATATTCAAAATGTGATTAGAAGGTGGCAAGCTTTCGACTTTCGAATCGACGAGCTTCTCGAGTGGTGTAATGACTGGTTTCAATGTATCACCAATATCTTTTTCAAAATCTTCTCTCTTCTTTATCAATAAAGAGTATCTTTGTTTAATAGCCTCACGTGCTCGCAAGAGCTCGCTGAGAATATTCGTTTCTTTCTGCAAGTCGGACATGCTAACGAGATGCTGTCTACAATTGAACTGTAAGTTTCGGATTCATAACTTCTTTTTTATTGCAAAACAGTCAAATACTTTTCTGTATCTACTATTATCCATCACTCTATCTTTGTCGATAACAACAAATCCATACTTATCATTCTTCCATCATTCAGAACAAAGATTTCGAAATTCATTGAAAGTTAAATCAGTATTGACATGATCTTCATAGATATGTTTTAGATTAACATCGTCTTGACGATAAATTACTAACATATTAATATTGTCCCTTACGAGGTGTTTCAGTATATGAGCGTATGACTGACATAGATAAAAGCTGTGTACACTTTTATGTCTTTCCATATAGAAAAATGCTCTGACGTTGGCCTCATCTGGAGATACTACAGATTCATGCTCACTAAAAGGTAGATAGGATACACCTTTTATCGGTTCCAAAACTTTTTCGAGAAATTGATACTTTGGCTGATTCAAGGATTTAGAGTATACATAAAAAGTTTCAAATCGTAGACCATTGGGATGTGTAATTAGAGCCAATAAACTATTTGTTTTTCCACAGTTAGATGGACCGCAGAATACTGCTCGTACATATATAGTATCAGGTATTAATTCTCCATGACGCATTCTTCTCTTCTGTTTTCCGAAATCAAAGTTTGTCACGGGGAGTTTCACGTTTTGCTCGCTAAAATCCATGTTCACGTGACAAAGTCTAGTTTGACATTGAACTTTGGAAATATAAACGCATGTTTTATATTTTGATCTTTAGTTATAAAACAACACTCGAAGAGAGATGTTCGTATATAAATCTCGGAAACAATCAAAAGGTTATGGATTGCTTGATAAAGTGATCAATACCTTGCCGATTGAAATGCATCTTCCTGGATATCAATACTGTGGTCCCGGAACTAAATTGAAAAAACGATTGAAAAGAGGTGATCCTGGAATTAATCCACTTGATCAGGCATTCAAAGAACATGACATAGAGTATTCTGATACAAATGCTGATCGTAAAGCAGCTGACACGAAGCTCGCTTATAAAGCTTGACAGCGTGTTAAAGCCAAGGATGCCAGTCTTGGTGAAAAAGCATATGCTTTTGCTGTTGTCACAAATGCTATAAAATTAAGAGAAATAACTGGAATGGGTCTAAAATTTAGTAAGTTAGTGACGGCGGCTAAAATAGCAATGTCACCAAGTAAATGTTCCCGCAAGGTTATTCAATCCGCCTTGAAAGGTGCACGTCAAGCTGTTAAGAAAGTTGGTGGTAAGAGGAAAGTTATCATTCCACGTGTTCTTCCAATTCCATAAAAAATTGGTGGAGTTCTTCCGTTTCTCATACCGCTGTTTGCAGGACTAAGTGCGACCGGTGCTCTGGAAGGGGGAGCTGCAGGAATAGCTAAAGCAGTAAATGATGCTAAAGCTCCACAGGAAAACCATGAAGAAAGTAGGAGACAAATAAGTAATGGAAGCTATTGCTTTAGGCGAAGGTCTCTATCTTAAACCATATAAAACTGGAATGGGATTATTTATGAAACCTCATATTGGTCATGGTCAAGTTACTAAAAAAAAAAAAACTTCGATTTAACTTTGCCAAATCGTCCACTGACTGACTATCATCTTCTAAAATAAGCTCGTATGTTTCAAATTCCACATTTCCGAGGTGTTTTTATGAGAAATAATTTGCCTTCCGATGGTCCATGGAGTAATGAATCTGCTATCGTTAACTTGGATGACATGAAAAATAAAGGCACTCACTGGGTGTGTTATCGAAAACATGGTTCCAAAGTAATTTATTTTGACAGTTTTGGTGATCTGAAACCTCCCAAAAAGCTCATGTTATATTTCAACGTGAAAGAAGTAAAATATAACTATAAAAGATATCAAAATTTTGACTCATTCATTTGTGGTCATCTTTGTCTTCAATTTTTAACCGGAAGACTATAAAAGAGAAGATTGCAAACGAATGGGAATTCTCTTCCAATCAGTCATGGAAGACAGTTTCACTTTGAGTCTTCCAGGAAAATCTTCTGTTCTAGAAGCACAATATTTTCCTTCGATTGAACGACCTCAGCATAAAAATGTTGTTTTGGGTTTAGTTGAACTTTCAACATTCAACTCGATTCCCAATGTGGACTATTCGAATAATAAACTTCATGTGAATGGAAATATTATCACTATCCCTACTGGCAGTTAAGAGATTAATGCTATAAATACATTTTTACAAGAAACTTTAAATCTAAAAGAATTGAATTTTCTTTGAGAGCTAACAACAATACTCTCAGAAGTGAAATTAATTGCAGTCATCCGTTAGATCTCACTCCTCACGATTCAATAGGTTGTCTTCTTGGCTTCGCGCCTCGCATTCTCAAGGAAAAAACTCATCATAGTTATTATTTACCTGTGAAAATATTGAAAATCAAGGCACTCAGAGTGGAGTGCAATATTACCGCAGGTGCTTGCATCAACAACAAAAAAGTTCATACAATCCATGAGTTCTTTCCCAGAGTTCCACCAGGATATAAAATCTTGGAAGTTCCATCTCATGTCATATATCTGCCACTCAGTGTCCAGTGCATGGATCGTCTTCAAATTCAAATCGTAGATCAAGATGGAAATTTAGTGAATTTCCGTGGAGAAGAAATTACTATTAGACTCCACATCAAATCTGTACAATGGGTATCGTTTACAATTCTAGAGTGCATATAAGTCAACCAACATGTCAATCGGTCATCAGTCGACCGAAGAAACTCAAACCGTTAACACGGAAGAGCATTCAGTTACTCAGAAGCCTAGGTCTAAAAGTTCGGCGAGAAAATTCACGTGTATAATTCTCTGCTGCTTCCAGAAAAATGGACGAAATTCTAAGCATTCAATCAGGTGTCGTATTCGATGAGTCTATTGCTCATTATGAGCTTCACGCACATCAACCATACTCGACACTAAGCTTTGATAATAGTGATGAAATTCGTATTTCTATCCAACATCAAGATCTATGTCTCTTACCATCGCGCAGTTCTATCCATGTATGTGGAAAACTGCAAAAACCAGATGGAACAGCACTAACTAAAACTAAATTAGTGAACAATGGCATTTGCCATCTGTTTGATGAAATTCGTTACGAAATTAATGCTGTGGAGATAGATAAAAGTAAAAATGTTGGTTTAAGCAGTCTCATGAAAGGATGGACATCATTCAATCCTAATCAGACTCTCATGTTAGAAAATGCAGGCTGGCTTGACGTTAGAAAAGAAAGCAATACTTTGGTAGATGCACACGGCAACTTTGACGTTTTCATTCCTCTGGGTATGATCTTGGGCTTTGCAGAAGACTATAAAAAAATTATAGTTAATGTGAAGCATGAACTCATTCTCACAAGATCAAGAAATGACTTGAATGCAATAATTCAGGAAGGTACTGTAGCAAATAGTGTAACTACATATGAAGACTACCAGGTAAAAATAACGTAGATAGAGTGGTTAATGCCATATGTTATTGCATCTGATAAACAAAAGATCCAGCTGCTGAATTTCATTGGCAAAGATAATCCTATCTCTATGTGTTATCAATCTTGGGAGTTATTTGAATATCCTCTACTTCTGAGCACGAATAAACATGTCTGGACAGTGAAAACTTCAAATCAATTAGTAAAACCTCGTTTTGTCATTCTCGGACTTCAAACCAAGAAAAAAAATTTGAAAACTGAAAATGCCAGTCGATTTGACTATTGTGAGATTAGTAATGTGAGACTTTTCTTGAATTCTCAATATTATCCATATAGCAATATGAATCTCGACATATCTAAGAATCTGTTCGCTGTTCTCTATGATATATATGCCAATTTTCAAATCACCTACTATGGAAGAGACCCACAGCCACTGCTGACAAAGTCTGAATTTATCAACCTTGAACCACTCATAGTTATTGACTGTTCACGGCAAAACGAATCTATAAAGACCGCTCCTGTCGATGTACGTCTAGAGTTTGAGTCTAAAAAAGACTTTCCAGCTAACACTTCAGTACCATCCCATCAGTGGGGATATCAAGAAGCTTGTCTAAACAGCATATTATCCAACACATTTTCGTTTCAACACTCATTCCAAGATGGAGTATGCAGTAGACATGATTGGTTTCAAACAAATGGGAGATGATTATGTTTTAAAAGAAATAGCTATCATTCCTCTCAATGAAAGTGGTGATCTTATCGTTCGTCTATTCAAGAAACCCTTTTCATGGAAAAGACTCTCTGACAAGTAGCAAAGGGAAAACATTTGGCTGGAACATCATTATCATGGAATAGCCTGGAACACGGATGGGCTTGACTACTCACAAATTGGAGCATTACTCCGTGGTTCTTTACACGATGCTACCAAAATTTTTGTCATGGGTGAATTTAAACAGAAATGGCTGCAACGATTCAATTTTTCTGCACTTCATAACATTCAGCAATACGGCTATCCGTCAAAAACCTATATAGACAAGTGCGTTACAGTATGAACAAACCATAATCCCATCTAGAAGACTGCCTGCGCACTTCACACCATCAAACTCATAAAATTATTCTATCACTCCTATAAACATTTGCAAAGAAAATAAAGAAAAAAAAAGTAGAAACACTATAGGCATTCTGGTTTACGTGAGAGAAAGGGAAGCTCTCCCACTCTCTCGATTTCGGATTCTGGATGATTCTGGGTGATTTAGAATCCGAACGGGTTCTGGATCACTTTGAGAGGGGAGGGGGTGATACTGAACCCGCATGAGCCAGTATGCCTATAGTCTATCTACTCAAGTGTATGCATGCTACGCACTTATGATGTGTCGAAATGTGTTCCGGAGCTGAATGTAGAAAGGCCCCTGCGAAATTTTTTTGCCCATGTGACTGCACCTTTAATATGCTCATATCTCACTCCACGGCTCTATTTCGTTTCACCTGATTTTAGTCTTGGTTTTCAGATTCTGTTTGTAGTCATAACCTAAATATATAACGGCCGACTTGCAATAGTTTGAAAAGGTTTTGCTTTTAATTTAACATTATCATTTAGTTATGTATAGCAGATAATTAGTTAAAAATGGCAAATGCAGACAGCTGCTGTGTTAGTGATTCTGTGTGCGATGCAAATAAAAGTATGCATGAAAATAATACTCTATCAAACGAAGAACTGCAACTTCTTTATTTCAGAGTACCTGGATTAAAAGAAATCGAAAATAAATCTATTTGCGATTACCATTACAGAAACTATGTCCTGTATTATTCAGCATCTGAGATAAAGTGTTGTGATCCTTGGAGTGAGCATACTAAAGCAATAACATCTGCCTTGAGAACGATTGATTTAGAATTTGCAGAACAAATTTATGTAATCTTATCATTATACTAGGCAAAAAAATATGTACAAATTGTAACAAAAAGTTCTCGACAAAAATTCAAAATTTTGAAGATAATCTCAAGTATTGTATAGATCCATTTAAAAAACATAGAAACAAAGTTGATAGTGAATTAGTCTGCTTAAAACAAGAGTTTATAGATTATTTACAAAATGTGTATAATATGACATTTTCTTTGGAAAACAAAATGTGTAAAGTTTGCAGTACCCGACTAGATTCTGATATTTCAAAATATAAACTATCTTTACAAGCTGCTTCGGCGTCTGCACTGGCTCCTGCCAGTCCATCGTGTGTTATTGATTCTCAGCAAAGTATCACTGCAAGTAACACACTAGACTACACTCAAAGTTCATCAGCTTCAAAATTTCAATCAGACAGTAAAAAAAAAGACGTCTTTATGACATCCTTGATACTCTTGGTATGCCTTCATTCAAGCGTCAAAAGTTGACCGATGACCGTACAGTTGAGAAAGGTGTGGAGATTGTACAGGACATTGTAAATCAAATGTCAGAAGCATTTGAGCATGTACATGCAGTGGAATTGCCAAAGATTAGCAATATTAAACAAATGTCTAATGAATGTTCTTGGTTCAAAAGCATTATTACAAATATTCAAGCAAAGTATCAAGCCTCTTTAACAACTTTCAATGAAAAGATTTCCTTATTGACTCTGTTACCTGAAAATTGAAAATTTGCAAAGGTTAAAAAGTACGTCCAATGTACTTTCTACATGTTCAACGAAGCTAAAAAGTTAAGAGGAAATATTGGTAAGTATAATAGATATCTGTTATTTATATATTTACAACTAAATTAAAAATAATATTTGAATAATTTGAAAATATTAATACTATATATTTTTAAATGTTTAATAATATATAGTAGAATAATTTTACACATATGTGTTTTATGAGTTTACTTCAAAACTCAAGGGGTTAGAGTACCTAAAGTCACTACCTAAAATCACCAATGAATCGAAATTTTTTTATTTCAAAAATATATTTTCCATACCTAGAATTTACAGGCATTATAGATATTATAACCGCATTCAAAGTTCAAAATATTTATTTTCATACAATAAAATAATTTAGTCTTTTGTTGATTTAGGTAAAAAATTGTTGAATAAATAACTTCTATCTTTAAATTGCCTTTTTTAAATCATAAAAAACATTTATTTTTTTTTCATATTTTTGGGTGAAAATATTGAAAGAGACTCGTAGGTACGTTACCCCCTTAAAACAAAGCTTTCTCGTTCCGAGAAAGCCAAAACCATATTTAGATATTTATATTAGTATACATTTTTTCTTAATTTTTTTCATAAAGGTTCATAAAGGTTCCCTTGATGATAAATATTATTTTTATATGATTTTTCAAACATTGCTTTTATAAGAAATGTATTTATGTGGGTTGTATTTCGTTAGACTGTAAACTAATTTCTTCCATAAAAAAACACTTAAGACAAAATCATCACCAAAATGATACTCGAACCGAACTCTTTTTATTAGTAACAAAGCAAATTATTTTTACGGCAGTAATTTAAGTAATGATTTGAATTATACATTTATCAAATTTTTTTAAATTATAATATTACGTACTAATTTTAAGTACTGTAGATTTTGTGACTATGAAACATGTAAACATTTGATACAACTTTTTAGGTGTGCTGGGTCGACGTTCAAGAAAAACTTATCTGGGATATACGCCCAAATCAGAAAAGAAATCGAAGTTTTTTATTTAGATGATACAAATAGTTCGTTATGCAGTGGCACAAAAGAATGTATTACAGTAAAAGTTGCAGGTCAACCTCCAAAAGTATTTCAAAAACGAATGATGCTGTACGACCTGAAAGATTTATACAATATTTGGTTATAGAAGACTACTCACTCTCCCGTCCCATGCCTACACAGTGTTTTTTTGCCGGAGACCCTGGCACTCACAATATTTGTGTTTGTTCGATTCACCAAAATGTGAAACTAAAACTTACAGCTTTAAAAACGAACATCAGTTACAAAGAAGCAATTTCAGCGTCAGTTTGTTCAATCGAAAGTAAAAGTTGTATGTTCCACGAGTGCAGTCAATACCCACCCAAAGACGCAGTGTATACATTTTTATGTGATAGTATTGATTTTAACAACATGGGAAATGTAAAATACACGATTCTGTTCAATTAGCTAATAAAGATTCAGAGTGTTCTTTTATCAACAGAATGTCTCTTGTAGAGTTTAATGAGCCTTTTCAGACGGTTTTGAAAGTTTCTAAAGATATATACAATATGACCGAACATCATTTCATTTCTTCGAAGCAAAGAGAACATTATTCTCAATGTCGTAAAGTACTAGACCAAGATACTGGAGTACTTTGCATGGACTTTGCCGAAAATTACTCATTTATAGCTCAGAACTCGATCCACGGAATCTACTTTAACAATGCGTAGGCTACATTATTTACTGCAGTTTTATATTATAAAGATGTTAGTAACAACGAAGTTTTATTTAAAAGCTTCTGCGTAATTTCAGATAGTACAATTTACCAGGTGTATTCTATATACGCATTCTAAGAAGCGATTCTGAAAGAAATTAAAAAAGAATTTCCTTGGATAAAAAAATTAATTTATTATTCTGATGGAACTCCATCACAATTCAAAAATAAGTAACATAAAATTCAATTTTTTAAATTATTTTTTTATTTTCTATCTATCTAGATATAGTTAATAATAATTTATAAACAGTTTTAAAATCAATAACTCCTGAAAATAGAATTATTTGCCTTTTCAGTTATTAAGGGAGATTTATTGCTACAGAATAATTGAACAGAATCCAATAAAATTTGGTACATAGTAAGCTCGTATCATTAAAAAAAATTCAGTTAAATTTTTGTTAAATGCTTTAATTTTTTTCGTTTAAGACGATTCGATAGCTCACTTGCGGAGCAGGCGGTGAGAGGGGTACGCCTATGCTTATACACGGGAGCTCTGCAGTCGTACCAACCCCAGATAAGCAAATTTTTATATAGAAAGTCCATATGATCGTGTCGGGCGGGTTATAGTGTTGTCTCGCTTCACAGACTTTACATACGGTTAATAGGGAGAATACTATGAAATTTGTATGTATTTATACTATTATATAAGAAACCGCTCTGTAAATGCACAAAAACTTTTTTTTTTAAACAATTTGTCAATGCCTTAACAATCTGAAAGTAAGTTTTTTATACCGTTCTTAACATTTTAAAACTTTATTTTCTATGATATTCAGACATTTTCACTCGTTGCCAACTTTTTTTCAAATTTTTTTCGAATTTATTGATCGGTATATATTTAATATCAAAAAATTATTTTCATGCCTACATATCCTTTTTAATTATTATTCGATTTCGGTAAACCAAAGCTAGTTTTCTTCGTCAACTGAATACCTACAAATTATCTTTATCAAAATCGCTAAAAAAATCGCACTCATTAAAAAAAATGACACTGTTAAAATTTTTTTATTGGATTTGTAATAAATAAAAACGTAAATAAAATTTTGAGGTTATAGACAGAGAGGAGATGCATGGTAAGCGGGGCGTTATTTTGACCAACCGATAGAGCTTCCTAAATATAATTATGTACTTACGATTATTAAATTTATAATTTCATATTTGTCTTTTAGAAATCACTTGATTAATGTCTGTTACCTTGAAAAAGACTTTGGCATAAAAGTGTTATCTTGCAATTATTTTATGACTTCCCTCGGTAAAAATGCTCCTCATGGTATAGGTGCTGCTGCAAAACGCAAAGTAAGGAGAGGAACTTTGCAGGGTATCTACATTTTGAATGCCCAGAAAATGTACGATCATCTGAGTAGGGCTGACTCTGATATAAATTATAAACAGTCTATTAATGATTTTATTTACAATGGCACCATTCATAATCTGTGTAATTAGAATGTTTTAATAATATTTCAGGTATTAAAGACTATTAAAAATACTAGGAAATATCCCTGCTTTCAACCTATAGATCTGCAGATAATGAAAGCCAAACTATATTTGTTTGACACCGAGTCACACACAGTCAAGGTAGTTTAAAAATAAATACAATTAGTTTAATTTATAGTTTATTTACAATATTTTTTACAATACAACGAACTTTAAAATCACAAGTAATTTAAATAAAGGAAAAGCGCGAGTAATTTAAATAAAAAACGGTAAAGTGTTAAATATAGAATTAATAACTGTAATTTTGTTCATATTTTACACATTTATATCCAGTTATAGATTTCAAATATTAAGCATATATTTAAAAATGTACTCGACCATAGCTAATTCTTGTAGGTGTAAAACGCAAATTTCGTAAATATAAATAACTTTAAAATCACGTATCTTTGTCAATTTCTGATCAATTTTGACGCCAAAAAAATCAAAATTTTTGTCTTTGAAACCCAAAATAAAAATTGCAGATTCATTAAAGTAGATAAAAAATTAACAATTCTGTAAGGATTTGAAAATGATTAAAAAACAGAAAAATACACTGAAAAATCGATAGAAATAATAGCTTCAATTTATATGATAGAGCCCTATACACAGAACTACACCTTTTTCCCGTTATTTTGGAACATTTTGCTGGAACTCTAAGTTAAACAAAAAAATGGACGCATTGAAAAATATACCTAAATATTGCAAAAAATGTGATTTTTGCAAAAATCGCCAACTTTACAGTGCCGTATCTCAAGATGAAAGAAAGTCATTTTTTATACGTTTAAAAAGATTACAAATTGACGGAGATAGAAGGTTTTGAAAGTAGACAAAAATCGAAAAAAACAAGTGGCACGTTTGAGGTTATAAGTCAGCTTAGTAATTATGTAGCCTAACTCACAAGAACGTGGTTAAAAAGCTCTTGAAAAAGCGAAGAAAATCATTTTTTACACGTCCCAAAATATTGAAACCTTGCTTTTCGACAAGCTTTTGAAAATGATAAAAAAACAGCTAAAAATAGGCTGTTCTTTGACCTTGGAAGATCCATATCTCCGCTTCTAGGGCACCTCGAGGGGTGAAATTTGGCACAGAATCTTATTTTATTGTATAAAATAAGTCCTCAACATTTCAGCCCGATCCTAGAAACTCGTGCGCACGGTTTTTTAAAAAAGTATTTTTTATACTCAGCTGCATTTTTTACGTGGAAGGGTAGCCATTCATATCCTAATGCTGCCAATGTATTGCACAGAATAAAACTTTTATGTCATATATTAACATTTCAACCTAATAAAGTGAAGCACAGAGTAAAACTCGACAGTGGCAGAATATTATAAAGCTGACTAAAACGATATTTGTTAATAAAGCTTTATACAAATAGTACTCTAATACTGTAACTAGATATTTTATATTTAATACTATTATGACAGGATATTAGTAAATAAATAAATAATATTTGATTTTTAAGTTTTATACATGCGTAAAATTTTCATTATCTTTGGATTTGATTTCTGAGATATTTTTTCTTACACTGGTAGTCAAATTACAGTAAATACAAGAATTGTTTTTATTCTTATAAAAGTTACAAAGATGAATACTTTTTTACTATTATGAACTTGAGCTGCATTATATTTTTATTTTCTTAAGTAACGAAGTGAATATTTATTGTTAACATGCCCAAAATCTTAAAAGTTGCAAAGTTAATTTTTCATCTTTTTTCAAACATAATATGAAAAAAAATGTATAATTAATTTTATTTATAACCAGTTATATTTTTTTTCGTAATTCCAAGTGAATTTTTTTTAATATTGGCAAGATTTACTTATAAAAATTATAAAACCGCATTGAAACATCTTTTTTAGACACGGAGTTAAATTTTACTTTTAATTTTACATGGTGCGCCTCTGCAAAAGTACATATATTATTTGAGTGGTCATATTTACCAGTACTCGAAGATTAGCGACGCAATTTACAGAAAAAAACAGTGAATTATTTTATGAATCACTTTAAAATTTCATCTAGGGCAGAAGATGCTGCCGCGTAAGATTCAATTCTCGCATTGAGGCGAAGAACAAAGTGGGTGACGAAAGTTCTGAATACACGAGTACGATCGAATAAAAACTTCAAATAAAATAAAAGTTAATATAAACATAAGGAAAATAATAATAGCCTGTGAGGGTCTGAAAGCGAGGGCAATCGGTGTATAAGCAGCTGATCGAATTCCACGAATCATGATGGCACTAGTTTTCGTAGGCTGCAACATCGTCGATTACACATAGCTTGAAACTGATTGGGAAGTTATACATATTGATAAAAACAGAATCTACACATACTTTGACAATTATAGGGTACCACCAGTTTTAAAGCACCATTTTCAACACCTTCGTAAAAACTGTATTACATATGTCGCGGTGCGATCCTCGACAAATTTTGTTGTTTCTACTCACAAGACACAAAAAAAATAATTCACTAGCTATAAAGTTTTATAAACAAGTTGTAATATGATTGAGTATAAAAAATGTAAAATAGTTCTTAGTTTCGTGTACTTGTGCTCTTTCAGTTCATTAATAAACATCCATACACCAATACAAGCTTAATAAATTATTTATGTATCTTTCGTTCTCTACAGCCTGCATCCCATTCCATTTATTATTTTATCTATTAATTTTTTTAAATTAACGATACCTCAAATGCTTTACTTTTATTCTTTGAAAATTCATTAACAATTTTGTTATAAATTTGTATAGTCTACTGATTGATTAAAAATTGTACAACAAAATTTGTAATACGGTTGAGTATAAAAAATTTAAAAGGTTTCTTACGTTCGTGAACGAGCGCTTTTTAGGATTAGGCATCTTGGGCTTTATTTACTAACTTATATCGCGCTAGTATAGAAGATATAACTGCGTCTGAGTCAATCAAAGATCTTCTTTAAAAATATATTTCTCTTTAGCCTACGGAAATAAAAGGGCTAAGTTTTCGAAGCACCCGTCGAGAGAATGCACGATGTAAGCACCCGCCGTTCTGTCTTTTCGCATAACACTCGTCTCTATTAAATACCAATGTTCTGCTTGTAGATATATAGCAGATGTTTTTGGCCTTAAGATATTTTTTCTACGCTATATCCTCCCAAAAAACCAATATGATAAGACATATAGATGCTTTTTCTCTGTTATCACTTTTTCTGACTCTAGACCAGATCTCAAAAAGTTTTCACTGCACTTTTCAGTATGGAATTTTACGCCGAACGCACCGTGCCGCTCGCTCTTTTAGAACTTTGCAGTAGTAATTATATTTTTACTTCAGAAAAATCTTCTAAAATCACTAATAAGTAGACAGATGTATAGTGTCGGTGAAAATAAGATTTTTTTTAAAGTTTGATGTCCAGTGTAAATTAAATTTCAACACTAAATAAAAATGGAGTTTAATGACGACTTTGTGATTGACAAGTTCATCGCACCATGCCGAAAAGGAGACTAGTCTGCGTCGCTTTCCGACGAGAAGTATGAATGGCTGGACGACATAATGATCCAGACGTCGTCGTCGCCGTCGGATATATTGGCGTGTGATGCGCTAGCGGTTGATTTGGAGAAATCGTCCACAACTGCACATTCGACGTCAACGAACATCGAGGTCATTCGCCCCGCCACCGCCAAAAACCAAACGAAACCGAAATCAGCGCAATATTCCAGGACTTAGAAAATGTAGAAAAAATCCTAGAGTTGTAAGTGTTAAATTGTAGATGTAGGTGTTAAATTTTCGGAAAAGGACCAGATTATTATACAACCTTTGTCACGTACCGATGCCACCAAATGCCCGTATAAACTGGTAGTACTACAAGCCTACTGCACAGAATAGTAAGTAAACAATTTTTTTTCTGTTCGTTAAAAGCCGTACTTCAATGTCGTAAGTAAATATTAATTATTGTCTACAGTTTGAACAAAAACCTGCTGATGCATGCTGCATGGCCTACAAAAGCTGTGCAGAAAGACGAAAGTGTGGACACGCCAGAAGCCGATATTCACTTATATAACGTGCCGCTCGGTGAAAACGATTTTTTAAATTCATTGCAACCTCGGGAAATATTTGAAGCATTTATAAGCTAGCGAATTCATGAGTTACTTAATCGAAAACATATTTTTCCCTGTATAGTTTAAAAATGTTGACTTTGTATGGATTTGTATAAATAATAAGAGTATTTTTTAATAAATTTTAGATTAAACCATAATCGACTTTTTTTTATTTCTGAATTATATATCGTTTTTTATTTCAGATAATTCAAGGGCTTCTTAAAAATTAAATAATTTATGTAATAACTATTTATTATTTATTTATTTTAGTATATAACGATACCTGTGACTTCATTGAGTCACTTAAATTAGCAGTATCGTATATAATTTTACAGTACTGCTTGTCTAAATCCACTATCACGCCTATCCGGTCCTTAAGCAGTCCAGTGTTGCACCGTGAGATTAGCGCCGGAGCGTAGCGAGGTCGATAAGGACGGCGTAATAATGGACTACTTAAGTCACGGATAGGCGTGACATAAATGCGGATTTAGGCCACCCAGTGCTATAAATTTATATATATATATATATATATATATATATATATATATATATATATATATATATATATATATATATATTTCGCGTCAAAATATTTATTAAAAACGGGGCAGTCAATCACGACCAAACCACCTCCGTCACCAGAGCTGAGCATTAAATTTTTTTAACATTCTTATTAACGAGGAGGGCATTATTATTATTTGTTGGCGGGTATGAGGACAAGGAGAATCGCGACCGAGGAAAAACATGGACACCATCACACACACATACTCACACATATACACACACACACACACACACACATACATACACACACACACACACACACACACACACACACACACACACACACACACGCACACACTGACGACAACAGCTGATCGCGCAGCATACGCAACTGGCTGGAGCGAGCACAGAGGAGAAGTACCACACACACACTATGCGCAGAAAACTAATCAATATTAGCGACTCATATCACTGCCATCGTAGCCTTCATTTCTGCATATAAGGAAAATCAAAAGGAGCAACAAGTGTGTGTGGGCTGAATTTAATCGAGGAAAAGCCATATTTGGAGAAGATTTTCGGCCTGTCCGATTTTCGCCACTGACTGTCCCAGCGTCTACGTGAGAACACGCGCTTTTCAAGAGTTAGATTTGAGAGAGTATAGTAGTCGATTTAAAGTTATAGTTGTTATAGATTTGTTACATTTGTTGAGTTTATTATTGGGAGGGTATTAGTTATGTTTAGAAGTTGACGTAGTTATTAAAGATTTGCTACCGGGAAATAGCGGGAGACCGGGCACGGAACGAGCGACTCAACGAACGTAATTGCCGAGCAGCCCTCGGCATTACTTCACAGTCGGTAAAGTATTTATTATTATTTATAAAATTCATTGGTTCATACATGAATAGCGTTGGTGGTGTGACACCAAGTCAATAAAATTTTTACGCGGCGCGAAATTTATTATACGTAAATTCTGTGGCGCGAAAACTGTATTGCGTCGATAAAACGTGATAATTCGATTACGTCGATAAAGAAGAGCACTGAGTGATTAGGGGAGAAAGACGCGAAAGTGGGTTGATTAAGGGTTTGTATGAATATTTATTAGCTCAAGGGAACCGGGGTGATTTGGTCATATAAGCGGCGTGTGCGGGCTTCCCTAGCCATTTTGGTAAAGCGACCATTAACTTTGTAACATATATCTGTAAATAATCAGGGACCCTTTTTGAGTATATACGAATAAAGCCTAGGTACTTAAATTGATTAAATCATAGTATCATTATTTAGTAGTTAAAGAATTCATCCAGATTTCCTGTATCACGAAAACTCCTCGCAGATAGAGTTCATGCTAGGCTAGCATAACCTGGCGCCCCTTTGTATAACTCAATTCGGTAAAGTGTAGAGCCAACCCTTGGAGTGAATATGGAATTGATTAATTAAAGCTAAAGAGACAAGAGTGACAAAACTCTATGCTACAAATGACGTACCAACGGGAGCTTAGTGAAGCAGAAAAATCAGGGTGAATTAATAATAGGAAAATTAGCAACAAAAAATTTAAACAAATTACTGATTTCGTGGAAAATTGAAAATTTTTTTTACACAGTACCCTAGCAAGCGACAGTTTAATGACTTCAAGTCAAAAGAAAATTGTGTATTAACTAATTATTTTAAACAAAATGGAAATTTTTTTTTGTTGTGTTTAATATTTTTTGTGAGAAGACTAAGAAAATTTTCAATTGGGTTATTGAATTACAGGACTTTGAAAATTTTTTGATTTTGGGTTTTTCCAGGGAGTTTTTTGACTTCTAAAATTTTCCAGAAAATTTTTCTTTTTGGCTATTTCTGAAAATTGTCTAATCTGTTTTGGTGGTTTAGTTTGGAAAAATCTCCGAAATTTATTTTTGGTAAGTGTGTTGAAAAGTTTCTCAAAAACTTTTTTTTTAGTTCGAAAATTGGAAAAAAAATTTTGAGTTATTTCCGAGGAAGATTTCAAGATATCCAGAATATATAAATATTAAATACCACATTGTAAGCGGAAGATTGCGGCGGTGCAATGATTAGAATAGCGATAGATAAAGAATGAATTGAAAAATAGTAGACTAATTTAGAAAAAGAAATTTTTTTTTGGAATTTACTGAATATTTGATTTGAGGAAATAGTGTGAAAGACGAATTATTTTTTTTGTAATTATTCTAAATTGCGACCCTATCTTACAAATCTCTGTGACGAATTGTTGAAATAATAGAGTAGGAGTTACACCACAAAATATTAAATTCCCTGTGCTACTACCCCAAATCGATCAGTAAGAGCGATTTACAATTTCTGGCGAAAAATAACATTTTTCAAGCAACTGCTGGGAAATTGAGTATACAAATACAACAACAACTAAAGTTGTTATAACTTCTGTGCCAAAGAAAATTGATTATTTACATATACATATATATATATATATATATATATATATATATATATATATATATATTTGATTTTTATTGGTAATTATGTATCGGAAATTGATTGCGATCAAGAAGAAATTTCAGATTATTACTCCACATATTAACAAGAAAAGAATACCAAGAATTACTGAAGACTGTATATAACGACTTCATTAGTTTTACGTCAGGGTATTTCAACAGGGTAGTCATGGGTATGAACTCCGAGAGTAGGGTTGCCAGGAACGTCGAACCAAGTATCTCGATACTGCAGCTCATCCAGCTCATCTAGCAGGAGTTCGAGTAGCGGCAGTAACAGTAGTTCATTGAACTATGACAGTGACTCGGGGTATACACTGCAGAGGTATATACAGTACCACCAGCGACGTTACTCTGACAGTGACCGTTCTGGTACGAAAATCGGTGAAAATTCTTTGAGATGAGACCGGAGAAGCAGAGAACGCCGGAAACGTGGCCCTTCTGGCAGCGAAGGTTTGAGTAGGGGTAGTCCCTCCGAATTAGACAGTAACGAAGGATCTGCGTCACGCACACGACCTGGAAATCAGCATGAACGAAGATACGTGGATCTGAACAGAGCTGACGAAGAACAGTGAAGAGATGAGAGAGAAGAGTGAAGAGATGAACGAGAATAGTGACGGGAACACCACTACCTCCAATTCCCGGGACACCGTCTCACGACAAAACATCAACCGCGGTCCACCGCAGCCTGCCACCTGGGATGAAGACTAGCTCGAAACCCGCATCGTCATCAGGATGACCGCTAGTATCCAGACCGGAAGCACCAACTGCCCTAGCGCCACACTACGGGCGCAAATGAGAAAATTTGTGTGAAAATAAAATAGCGCCTTGTAGAAGTGACTTAAGGACTTGATTTTTTTTAATGTTGCAAAAGCGTGTTATTAAGGCTGTTTGATAAACGAAGAGTTTATTTAATCTAATCTATTTATGTACCATTTAGTAATCTATTCATATAATTAAATATTAACACTAAGTCTTAGCTTTGTTTTTGGGCAGTTTGACCACTAGACTACAGCAAGCAAATGTCACCTAACATAGCTATTTTTTCATAACAATAATTCGTTTTTCAGGTCGGTTTGCAAATCGACAGGGATACATGCAGAAAAGTTTTTTTCGAAGGTTTTGGTATCAGAGTAGATCAAGTGTTACAGGGGCTCGGAACGACAAATACGGGCAATTTACCAAGAAAATGTCTAAGCGATCCTACAAAGTTTGTGGAATATTTAGAATTAGACGAAAGGTAGGTTACTAATATATCTACAATTATAACTGCATTTAGATGCAAACAAAATTTAGAACTTGATAAAGTTAAAATACTTGGTTCCGAAACATACAGTCTTTACTTTGAGTTGTATGCATGGGCAATAATGAGTCCAACAGTTCATAAAATATTAAAACACGGAGTCGATATAGCGAAACAGTTCCCAATGCCTATGGCTTTTTCGTTGGAAGATTATAGATCAAATTTCAAAAACCATGCTCGCCAGTATAATAGATCCGCACGCCTCCTTGATGTATTCAACCGACAAATGTATAGGTTCAATCCAAAAGTATCAAGTAAAGAAATATTTTTAAATTACTGATGTTTTATATGTTTCTAAAACTGTTTAAGTTAGTTTTCTAATTATCTTATTTTCACATTGTTAGTTCATCAAACACAACTGATATTTATATAATTGAAAGTGAATGAGACCACAGTAATAATACTGATGCAGAAGGTAGTAATGAGAACTTAATTAATGAAAGAAATTTTTAAACTAATGTAGGTAATCGCTTGAAGCTACTATAGATGTTACGCAACGTGCATTGATTAGTTTAATTGTACAGAAGTATCCGAATATATTCTAAATATAATGTTTCTGAGGAAAATAAGATTATAATTAATTAGTGTGTAACTAAAACCGGCATCATCATTTAAGTCGAGACTAAATGGTTTTCATGCACACACTGAACGAAGTAACTTGTTCATAGGATACACTATACATGCTTTGCACAAAGCTTTTCACGGTAAAATAAAACAAGTAATTAAACTAGTATCACGATGGGCAATATGCAAATCTCGATTTCTGTACTTAACTTCGGTACCTGGATCATGAGTTGATCATATTTTTTACATCAATATTATTAATATTTTAGTTACTTAAATAATTATTTTTAATAGTTTTGTAACCTTTATTTTAAAAAAAAATTTCTGTCGTGAAAATCGAATTTCCCTTGTTCATACTGAAACTAATACTATAAGGAAAATGTAAAAAAATGTTGAGCCAATATCATCCATGCATAGCTCTGAAAACCTATGGAAAGTGCATCAAGTCTTCGATGAGCGTGCGCTTTCTTACCAAGATATGCCCGACACAAAAGAGGTATAGAAAATGTCAAAATGAAGGTATTGTTATGTAAATTTGGTGAAAGAAAACTCTACTTAAATTCAAGTTATTCATGGATTTAGAAAATTCCTTTTTTACGGTTCAAAGGTGTTTTGACCCTCTTGAAGGTTTGAGGGTATAATGTTGTAAGAGGTTTAAAGTTTATTGGTTTAGGGATATATGTGTTATTAGGTACGAAGATTTATGGGCCCTGGGGAGATAGTGAGAGAGAGAGAGATAGAGAGAGAGAGAGAAAGTGACAGCGAAAGAGAGAGTGAGAAATAGAGTGAAAGAGAGAACGATAGAGAGAGATAGCGAGGGAGATCAAGAGAGCGAGAGAGAGCAAGAGAGAGAGAGAGACAGCGAGGGAGAGCAAGAGAGCGAGAGAGAGCTAAACGGAGATCGAGAAAGAAAGCGAGAGAGAGAAAGCAAAAGAGATAGAGAGCAAGAGAGCGAGGAGAGAGAGAGAGCGAGAGAGAGCAAGAGTGCGAGACACAGCGCGAAAGAGAGAGCGAGAGAAAGTGAGAGAAAGAGAGGGAGGGAGAGAAAGAGGGAGGGAGAGAGTGAGAGATTTTCTATGATTGAGATAAATTTCTGACCGAATACTTCCACATAATCTTTCAAATGTCATTACAAAAACTTACAATTATAAGAGGAAAAAGTACCCTTTTTGAGGTTACGATAATTTTCCGACTAAACAGGAAAACTAGTTTATTGGTTGGGAACTATTTCCTGCGCCTCAAGTATTTACTTGCTCATAAACATTTAAACTATTACTTTGTTATATGATACCTCACGTTTTATAAGAGCAAATATAGTTGTATTTGAGGTTATGATAGGTTTTTGAGAGAATGAAAGTAAACTTACTAGATCAAAAATAGTGTCTGTACTTTAACTGCTTACTACCTCATAAATCGTTTCATAACAGTACATGTGATGGAAATTTACACATCATAAAAGAAAAAATACCCGCTTTAGAGGTTATGATCGGTTTCCGACGAAATGGGAAAATCAGTTTATTTGAATGAAAATATTATCTGCACTTCAAGTGTTCATTTTTCAATAATTTCCCCATATATCAATTGGTATGTTGATAATACTCGATTTCTTAGGTATTTGAGGTTATACCCACATGTTGGCGGTTATATTTTGGCTTTGCCAATAATTTTTCATTAATCTATATCAGTCTAATAACATTAAAAAAAATTCAAGTCCTTAAGTCATTTATACTTGGCGCTATTTTATTTTGACACAATTTCTCCTTATTTACGCCCATAGTGCGCTACTAGCAGGCCCAACGCCTCAACCTGCTCTACCACGGCTAACAGCCCTTGAAGAAAAGAATGTGCTGAAGCAGAGTAGTTGGCAGTCAGATAGTCTAACGGGACTGCTGGCGCAGGAACGAGGGGCATTCATAAGAGATGAGATTGCGGCCTATGTAAAGATGAAGGCAAACCAGGTTGTATCCTGTGCCTGAGGACGGATAGGGAAAGCAGGTAGCGACCCAACACTGACTACCAAGATGACGAGCGACACTGGGTTTTACCAGAGAGATGTAGCAAGCCCATAAGGAGTGGGTGAGGTATAGGTATAAAGGAGGGCCAGCCCCACAAGACATAAAATTCCGGTATGAACCCTACAACCCTTTACTGAGGCGGATATCGTCGCTGTCGGCGACTGGACCAAGCGGGACCCCGACACCACGCTCTTCGGCTGCGACCCATACCGACTAGATGACAAGACTATCAGCAGCACCGGGCCACACGACGCCGATGTCGTCATCGAGAACTTCAAGGGGGGTCCATACAGCCTGATCGTCCACCACCGCCACAGTCTCCAGTCGTAACTCCCAGGATACCGATCCAAGACGAGGATATACTGGAGAAAGTACAGAGGTTGGCCGAAAGTCTCGCGGATCTGTCCCCGCAAGACCGAGCCGCCCTGCTGCGGGCTACGTTGGAGGTGCATCGCCTCAAGAGAACCCATCGAGGTGACCAGTAGAGGATGAAGAAGGGACCGCACTAGCGACCATCGACGAACAATCACGGCGAGTTGGCGAAGTACAAGATCGACGAATAGTGACCCCATCATAAACCCGAAGCAACGACGACCGTAGGCTCTATCTGAGACCCCAATTAGCAAGCAATAGAAGGGACGAATGAGGCATACCCATGCCTCAGTAAGTAGCCTTTTTAGTTTTTCCTGTAGTATGGCCTTTATATTCGTTATTAGATGCGCGATCTATGAGTGTCGTTGTTCTGTTCTCGGATTGTGATTAGTAAGGTGAAGGGACTAATTTTTTATTGTTTTCAGCCATAATTGTTATAGTTTTATGGTATTCATTTACCTAGTTCGCGATCGCTCTGATACCGAGGGTTGTTCGGGAGTCGCGTTGACGGGATGCAATGGCCCAAGTAGAGTCTTTCGTTATTTAGATAAATAGTCTACTTCTGGGGGTGTGTCCCGCTTACGGAGTGAGAGTTTGTGACGCGTATTTCGCGTCAAAATATTTATTAAAAAATGGGGCGGTCAGTCACAACCAAACCCCCGCCGTTACCAGAGCAAAGCATTAAAATATTTATTTAACATTCTTATTAACGAGGGGGGAATTATTATTATTTGTTGGAGGGAATGAGGAGAAGGAAATCGCGACCGAGTATAAACACGGACACTGTCATACACACACACACACACACCGATGACAATAGCTGATCGTGCACACACACACACACACACACACACACACACACACACACGCACGCACGCACGCACGCACGCATGCACGCACGCACACACACACATACACTCACACACACACACACACACACACACACACACAGATATTGCATCCCTTTGTTTACATCCCTTGTTCAGCTCATCCATACTTGAAATTTCTCGCTCCTTCCGAATCCGGTATCAAAAATAAGGGTTTCCATTTGAAAATATGAGGTTGACCTCGAAACAACCTTGAAAATGAGGTTCAAGGTCAAATCCAAGGTCACCGTCGGGTACTCCGTAAAGATTTACCTAGGGTATGACCTTTGTTTGTTTTGTTTTACCACTGAACTCGCGAGATTTTTAAGAAGTCATTATTTGACCTCTATTTGACCTCTAGGGGTTACCTCAACCCCATACCTCAATACATATCCGGATGTCAAATTTTCCGCTCTTTCCGATTCCGCTATAAAAAATAGGGGTTCCCGTTTGAGAAAATGAGGTTGACCTCAAATTAACCTTGAAAATGAGGTTCAAGGTCAAATCCAAGGTCACCGTTGGGTTCCTTGTTCAAAGTTACTTAAGGAATGACCTTGACCTCTTCCAGAAAAGCAGTACTTTAGAAAATATTCAGCCGTCCCGGGACTTAATTGACACCCTGTATATCACTTATGATAAAAATTTACAGCTCTATGTACATTTGGTTAAAACAGTTAAGTTTGGATCGCTATCACAGGTCGTCAATTTATTGTCTAACATATCATAATGTAGTCAGTTCTATCACATATTGTTTCGTCAACTTAATAATATACAAATAAATAGATAACAGTAATATATACACATACACATTTATATTGCACATATATCTATCGCGTCGGAAAATAAAACGCATTTCATTCTTCTTTCGTTCATACACTCATTCACGCTAATAATTACACTCGCACTTCATACTTAACACTTAAAATAAATTAAAGACTACACAAGAATAAATAATACGCATTAGAATAAATTAAGACAACACAAAAATTTAACGAAAAACAAAGACAAGATTTTATTTGTGGACTTATGGAGTCTTGTCGACGTGTAATTCTTTAAGGTGCCTACCTAACGCCGTTTTAAACTTACATAGTGATGGCAGACACCTTATACTGCAGGAGAACAAGTTCCAGAGGCGTGCACCTTGGCCGTAAAAGAATATAAGCCCTTATCCGAGCGCGACCCCGGAACTGAGAGCTCTTTCAACCCCCCCCCCCCCCCCCCCCTCCCCCTACTTGAAGTCCTTGCCTGATTTTTTTCGAAGAGAGTAGTAAGATACGTTCGTTGCCGCATAACAACCGCTTTATAAAGCAGTAACCCCATAAAATACTCTCTCCTCGCCTTGATATCTAACCAGCCCAGGCCCTTCCTGTAAGGAGTGATATGCTCATCCCACCTAACACCACATATATATCTCACACATTTTGTAAACGTTGCAGTCGTGTCTGAAGCTCGCCTGACACATCAAGATAAACTACTAAGCAGTAATCTAGGTGAGGTAATACCAATGCACAAGCCAACTGCTTACGTTGTGCCTCAGCAGTGCATGAACGAAAGAATTTCAGGCTATAAAGAGTCTTGTTTACCTTCTTAATAATTGCATCTATTTGCGGCTTCCACGTAAGTCTTCCGTCCATTACCACACCGAGGTTAATGACTGTGTCAACAAAGGATACGAATACGCCGTTCTGCACCTCAATGCCCTGCAAGTCAAGGCTCTGGATCTGCTTGATGTTGTGATCAGAACCAAAAATGATCGCCTGTGTCTTGCTGACATTGAATCGCAGATCAGCGGCCGAGGCTTATTTCGCGGACACCGCCCGCGCTACTATCGACATGCGCTTGATACCTATATGCAGGTTTGCAGGTCGTCAGCTTATAGTACATGTTCGACGTTGCTTACGTTAAGTGCGTCTTTTAGGTCGTTAATGAATAAGCTTAAGAGCAAGGGACCCAGGGCGAGCCCTGCGGCACGCCAAGATTGGTGGTTAGCCAATCTGATTCTCCGTTTATATTAGTAATGACTTTTTTCCCACGACCTGTAATGTATGACTTAAGCCAGGAGAACGCTCCTGGAGAAACCCATGCGCAACAGGAGAACGCTCCTGGAGAAACCCATGCGCAACAGGAGAACGCTCCTGGAGAAACCCATGCGCAACAGGAGAACGCTCCTGGAGAAACCCATGCGCAACAGGAGAACGCTCCTGGAGAAACCCATGCACAACAGCTTACGCAGCAGCTTTGAATGTGAAATATTGTCGAATGCTTTGCTGAAATCTAATAATAATAAAATTGTCAACAGTTTCTTTTTATTATTAATTCCTGTTCTGATGTCTTCCGTGAGTTTCAGTAGTGCTGTCTGAGTGCTATGATGTTGTCGAAAACCTGTTTGCATCGGATCAAGAATATTTTCTGTCCTCAAAAAGTCAGAAATTTGGTCATGGACAATTTTTACTAGGACCTTGGAAAGGAAGCTTAGCAGCGCAATGGTCGGAATTCAGAAACCGAAGATGGAACTGGTTTCTTCTTCAAAGGCACAAGGTGAGCTCCCTTCCAAGTTCCGGGGAAAATGCCCTTTGAGAGGGAGGAATTAAAGGTTTTCGCAACATGGTGACCCACTAAAGGAAAAGCCTTGGTCACCACACTTTGTGGGATGCCGTCCTCACCTCTAGCTTGTGACGAGAAATGGGCAACAGTCAGGACTACGTCAGAGAAAGTGATTTCTCTGAAAACAAAGCCGTCATCACTGGATGTGGCCAGGATACTGTCAAGATCTTCGTCACTTTCACTATGGGAGACCGACACCCCAGCCAAAACCATGAAGCTCCTCTCTTGTCTTTGGTAGAAGTCCCAAGCTCTTAAGTTCCTTCCATATGTCTTTCTTTGTATCAAGAGCTTCACATATACGGTTTAGTATAAAAATCTCCCGCGCGCTTTTTGTGTGTTGTTCAGCATTAGACGCGAGAGATTGACACTCCTGCCATAGTTTGTTGTCTTTGGTCCGTGCGTAACGTCTTCGTACTGCGTCTCGTTTCTTGTACAGATACGCGAGGTCAGCGTCAACCCATGGGGGATTTGCTTTCTTTTGAGATCTGTACCCTTAATAAAATTTGTATTAGATTTCGAAATAACCTTAGCTTTAAGAGAGTTATGTACATACAGAGCTACCCCAACACCACACACGTTGCGGTCCTATCGAAGTATCGAAAACCCAGCAATGCGCACCTGCTTATCTATGCATTCCACTTCTAAGCGCGACTCAGTAACTGCAAAGTGACGGTAGGAGGGATGTTCACAAAGAAATTGCTGGATTTGTAGAAGGTGTGCTCGCAACGAAGTAACGTTGACAAATCCAGCTCTCAATCCCCCGCAGACTGCCTCTCCAGCAGACGAACCTAGTCATTCGTTGCGAGGCACTTCAGTATTACAAATGGACGGTTGTTGCGGCTGTGCCTCACTGTCTAGTTCTGATTCTTGATTATTATTCATAACAGGAGTTGGTGAATTGTTCGAGTAGGAAGCCAGTATGGTCTGAAGGTCCACCGCCGTAGAAAAATAATGGGATATCGCCATCACGCCTCTCAAGCACAGAGAGAGAGAGAGAGAGAGAGAGAGAGAGAGAGAGAGAGAGAGAGAGAGAGAGAGAGAGAGAGAGAGAGAGAGCGACCGTTAACGTTGTAACTTATATCTGTAAATAATCAGCGACCAATTTTTAGTAAATACGAATAAAGCCAAGGTACTTAAATTGATTAAATCATAGTAGCATTATTTAGTAGTTAAAGAATTCATCCTGATTTCCTGTATCACGAAAACTCCTCGGAGATAGAGTTCATGCTAGCCTAGCCGCACTTTACCTGGTGCCCCTTTGTATAACTCAATTCGGTAAAGTGTAGAGCCAACCCTTGGAGTGAATATGGAATTGATTAATTAAAGCTAAAGAGAAACGAGTGACAAAATCCTATGTTACAATATATATATATATATATATATATATATATATATATATATATATATATATATATATATATATATATATATATATATATATATATATATATATATATTTGTTGTGTTTTTTCTTATAATACATCTTCTCTTAATAATATTTCAACACAGATTGCTAAGTTTTACTTAAAAGAGTACATACATTCAAGCTGATAAATATATATATATATATATATATGTATATATATATATATATATATATATATATATATATACACCTCGCTCTCAAACAGCAATAGAGGCGCACTCAACCCCAGATCATTATCACATGCGCGACTACAACGCTTAGTCGCGACCTTGACACCTGGCTTCCTCAATATTGGTCAATGAGGTAGGGAGAAAATCAATATCGGGCTTCTCGTGCTACCAGCCTTCATACTACTCACATAAGCTTCGTAGCAGCTAACGACTTACCAACAAGAGAAATGAGTTAACATATGTGTACTACATGTACCGCGAGTGTAATGTAGCGATACTATTATATATCAGTGTTCGGTCGAGGTTCAGCTGTATGACCTATTTTATATCAACTTTTATTTATATCAAATTTAATGTCCGACAATATTAAATTTGAAAGGTATTATTAATTTGTATACTTCATACTAACTAATTAAATATCGAAATTGGTTTATGAATAAGAATACAATACTTGACAATTTATTAATCGATTTCATTAATTTCTTTGGCGTTAATTGGAGATTATCGGAGTTAATAAAAAGTAGAAATATTTTAAACTACAATGTTTTAGAATAAAATATTAATTTTATTTTACTATTTGAATTCGAACTTATTAATAAAATTCATAAATGAACAAATTATTTTGATAATAACATATTTCTTTTAATTTATATTGTGGATAATAATGAAACTTATACTTGCCAAAATTTTACTGTTTGGAAAAGTATTTTTTATAGAGTCTATAATTGCGTATAAAAGTAACATGGCTTTACAGTATATTAAAGGAATTGTAGATTTTCCCATTTTCAACTCAAATAAATCATTTTATACTTCAAAGCACACAGTAAAAGCTCATTTAGACTATTCATGTTTCTTTTCGATCAGTAATGTAACATATAAAACAATAATGCTTTAAGCCATTTATTTCTTTCACAGACAGAACATTTTCTTCCGCTGACAAATATATATATATATATATATATATATATATATATATATATATATATATATATATATATATATATATAGTACATTAGCTTGTAATGAATCAAGTTATTATACTTAAGGGAAGAAGATACATATTTTATTTTTATTTTTTTATTCTAATTCTTAACATTTTTTCTTAATAATAATATTTCAACACAGATTGCTAAGTTTTACTCAAAAGAGTACATACATTCAAGCTAATAAAAATTCTCCAATGCTTCTTGCACAAAACGATAATCAATATAATCTCCTTTTTGAAGGTATTCTGGCTGTTCTGATATTTTAATGGCGGCTTAGGGGTGTTTAAATAGAGCAAATATGTTCTTTTTACGTATTATCATATACAAAAAAAGAAAAAATATATTCATTAGTGCTTAGCAGATTTTGGTTATTCATGTATATTCTTCCCTTAAATATCTAATAAGAAAAATTCCGACTTTATTTACACTTAGAGCGAATAAGTCGATTTTACCAACTGATAGGGGCACATTTATTCATCTGAAATTATAGGTTTCTTTCAAAGTAAGCAAAACAAAAAATAATTGATAAATGAACCACTTATATATAATTTAACAGAAATATATCTTTAGAATTATATTCAAAGCTATGTAGAAAAAAATGTTACTGTCCCTACAGTTATGATGCACCTACCCCACCCCCGTCCTGCATTTAAGATGCATCACTACTGGCCATACAGTTTTATATGGAGTGAGAACCATCCGAACTACGGTACTTTAACTGGGATTCGAGCCCGGGACTTCTGTGAGGCCTAATCCACTGAACTACCGTGGCTTCAATAAACTTCTTGTATTACTGACCTAATACAGTACACAATAGTGTGAAATTTTTGCCCGCAGTAGCATTTGACCTTCGAACAGCAGTTGTCTCAAACGGGCGCGAAACTCTGGCTCTGGATGACTGTGAATCTTGTCGTTGGTACCTGGTATTTGGTCGCAGAAACCTGGGCATCTTGTTACTGGTATCTAAATGCAAGTTATCTGATCATGTATTGGGGACTATAGGAGAATCCATCAGGATGGTAATGGGCACGTCGGGGACCGTAAAGACACTGACACCTAAGACAAACGTGGAAGTCAGAGACCTTGATAGCCTTGCCACCAAAGAAGAAGTGAAGATGGCGATCAAGAGGGTCTTCGACGAAGCAAGAGTCTCAACTGGTGAGACTAGCGTTTCGCTGACCAAGCCTAACCGTAGGGAGCAGCGACTGGCCAGCGTAGAGATGGACCAGGAAAAGGCAGAGTTCCTCCTTGAGAAGAATCGCCTGAAAGTAGGCTACATAAACGGCCGACTGAGAATATGGCAGCGGCTCCAGCGGTGCTTCAGATGTCGGGTTACGGACATCAAGCGCCCGATTGTCGTGGCCCAGACAGAAGCAAGATTCGAGCCGAATTAGCCAACAGCCTACTGACTCAGAGTACATCTGAGACGAAGGCTGACGTGCTGTTAATCAACGATCAGTTCCGTGACTTGAACGTACCTACGTGGTACAAAGACATACTTGGTAGAGCAGCAATCTACGTGGACCCACAAACCACCAGTATGAATGAACACGGGTCCGGAAGCGGTTTTGTGTGGGTGAGAAGCAGAGACGCATTGTACATCAGCTGTTACTTTACCCCGAACGTTCGTATTAAACAATTCAGTCGGAGTCTGGACGAGCTGCAAGCTGCGATCCACAAGATAGAAGACGAGATCGTAGTCGCCGGCGACTTGAATGCGCGAGCATTGGAGTGGGCCATATCAGTGCCGGACAGCAGAGGAAAGTCCAACATGAAGATGGTATCTAGACTCGGCCTAATACTTCTCAACGTTGGGAACACGTCGATATTCAGAGGGGTAGGGCATACTGGGACGATTCCTGACGTGTTTTTCACATCTGAAAATCTAGCTCGTAGAGCGTCGGATTGGATGGTAATGGAGGATTTCAACAGAAGCGACCACCAACACATCACTTTTCAGCAGCGCGATAAATCACAATCGCAAAGAGTCGCGTCAAAGCCACCCCGATGGAATATGGCTCGGCTGAGCACCGAAAAACTAGTCGAGGTACTGATCGAAGGACAAGGAAATTTACCGACGACGAACGCTAATGCCTGCAACGCATCCATGCCGCGCAAGGGATCGCGACGTGGAAAACGCCCTGCTTACTGGTGGTCGGACAAAATTGCGCAACTCAGAGCGGAAGCGAAACGCCTCAGAAGAAGAGCGCAAATAAACCGGATAAAGGTACAGCGCTGGAAGCACCTGACGGAGGAAGTCAATGAGGACGTGTGGGACTTGGGCTACAAGACCAAGAAACTCTGCGCACTACCAAATTATCCATTTGACGAGAACACCATGGCTCGAATCGTTGACACTCTGTTACCAACACATCCGGCAAGACAGGACCAGGCAAAAGTCGCTGAAGTACGTGAGATTCCCTTTTTCTCCACCTAGGAGTTGTGAATCGTCGCCAAAAATGATGCGGAGTGGAAAAGCGCTTGGGCCCGACGGGATACGAGCTGAGATATTGAAGATCATCGCGGTGAAAGCACCTTCTCTATTGCAGAACACGTACAACGCGTGCCTGAATGCGGGTGTCTTTAAGACTCACTGGAAGGTTGTGCTGCTCGTGTTGATCAGTAAAGGTAAGGGAGGTGATCCTCGGCTTCTGTCGTCTAAGCCACTGTGCACGTTGGACCACGCAGGTAAGCTATATGAGAGATCACTTAAACTACGGCTATAGGGAGCTACGAAATGCAGGCTGCAGGCGATTTAGCCGACAATCAATACGGTTTCAGGATACGGCGATCCACGGTGGACGCTATATGAGAGGTAGTTCGGCTGAGAAGGAGAGGATGGACTGGAAATTGTTCTTCCAGGAACATCGCACTTTTCGTTACGCTGGACGTTAAGAACGCATTCAACTCGGCCAGGTGGCCAGACATCTTGGACGCGTTGAACGAGTTCAGACACCCAGAGTACCTCATGCGGGTGATACGGGACTACCTAAAGGACCGTATGCACTGCTACGAAACAGAAGAAGGCCGACGCGAGAAATATTTCAGCGCCAGCGTTGCACAGGGGTCGATCTTTGACCCTGATTTTTGGAACATCCTGCACGATGCCTGGTTACGATTCGGGCTACCGGAAGGGGTGTACATGGTAGCCTACCCTGATGATGTCGCTTTAATCATCATCGCGCGGGACTTTGAAAAAGTACAATATCTGCTTAACCAGACGATGCACAGGATCTCGCGCTGGATGTGGGAACACGGTCTTGACTTGGTAGCAGCGAAGACAGAGATCGTGCTCTTCACTGGCAATCGGATTGAGACCATCTTCCCCGTGTATGTGGGAGACGCGGATGTTTCGACAACGAGGGAGGCTATGTATCTGCGACTCAAACTAGACACTAAGCTTACTTTCTTTCGTCACCTAGCTTATGCAGCCGATAAAGCGGCGAAATAGACTGCAAAGTTGTTCCGTCTCTTGCCAAACACGAGTGAACCGAAGTGAGCAAGCGTCGACACCTCGTGTCAGTCATTACATTCATCTGATTGTACGGTTCTGTAGTATGGGCCGATGCAATGGAGAAGGACTCATATCGCATTCGACTTACTTCCGTTCAGCGTCGAGGAGCTCTCAGAGCCACCAGTGCTTATCGCACGGTCTCGGGATCCGCAGTGCTCGTTATTGCGGGAATCCTCCCGATCGAGCTATAGGCGACGGAGCGCAAGCAAATCTATGAACGGAAGTAACAGGAGAGGACAGAGCAACAGTCCATAGAGAGGAACGGAATCGCACCATGAAAACGTGGCAACGATCCTGCACAACCACAACCAAGGGTAAATGGGTAGCGAGGCTGATGGACCAGCTGGCCCCTTGGATTAACAGAGACCACGGGGAGGTAAATTACTATCTGACCCAATTCCTGCGTGACCATGGGTACTTCTGCACATACTTCAATCGAATGGAGAAGGTTCAGAGCCCGAGTTGCATCTTCTGTTTCGCTGATTGCGACGATGCGTTTCACACGTTTTTTGTCTGCGAAATGTGAAACGAAGAAAGAACAGATCTTCTCGGCTCAGTCGGACAATTCACGCCTGAAAGCATCGTGGGCGAAATGTTGTCGGCCGAGAGTAAGTGGGCCGCCATGGCAAAATTCGCCGAAACGGTCCTGCCAGAAAAGAAACGGTATCTGTGCAGAGCAACCGACGAAGGTATGAATGAAGCGCTGGGAGACGCTCCGACACCCCAACGTAACCCAGGGACGTTGGACGACTCCATGGAAATGGACATGGAAGAAGATGGGACGCGTTCTGAACCGGGAGATGCTCAATTTCTCTTATATTATGAATGTCGAAGGGAGGGACAGGAATACTTCTCCTTTCCGTACGGAGATGGATGTGTCGGTTCGAATGCGAATTTAAATGAGACGGGTTAGATCTGACGTCCCTTAGGGGGAATATTCTTGTATTTCTGTGATTTTCTTCACATTATTTCACCATTCTATCACATATTTCTTTCACTCTTTATTTTTACATAACACTTTTTTAATTCAATATTTAGTAGAACAGTTCTTAATGAAGGTTACAGGGATTTTTAAAATTCCCACAGTTCTTGACCTATCAACTTCAAATCTTTTTTACAACATTATAACATGATAATAAAGTTTTTCACTAAATTTCTGCTAATTATATTCATTATTATTCAAGTCATGAGAATAATTGCATTAATTATTAGCGAAAATAGGTACTATACCAAAATATTCCTGCGGCAATGGTCTCAGTGCATCAGCTCCAAAAAATTTGTGATTACATTTAAACCAAATACAAAAAAAGTTGCCTTTGGTTTTTATCTAAACATTACTTGTTTCAATAAACAAAAAATATAGTCAAAAAGTTAAAGAAAAAAAAAGTTAAAAAACGGTTGAATTGTATATTGTTTTAGTAAACAATTTAGATAAATCATATTGTATGCATGAGTTCGACACTTATCTAAGCTTACTATTCATCTGAACACCTCTAGTAATGTCTCCTGCAAGCTTCATTAAAATCCGTTAAAATCTTCGTCTCAAGGACACATTTAAATAATAAAAATATGCATTATAAAAACAAATTTTGGATATTATCATAAAAATGTATAAAACGTGTTTTTAAAAAAAAATTATTTTCATTTTTTTTATAAAAAATTACTGTTACCTTACCTTAAGTTTTTTTACAATAATAGGTGTGATAAGGTCACCGTCATTTGCTCCCACTATCCACCACGTGTACGGAAATATGCATCAGTCCTTGTATACATTAAATAAACAGTAGGTTTTCCTTGAAAACGTACATACTTTTTATCTGCGGTATTACATTGATTTTCCATACTGATAGCTTCCACCAAGTGTGGCAACTCGGAGAGAAGTAAGTTATCCACTCGAGCGCATACTCCTTCATTTCTATACCTCCACTCCATAACACACTCTATATCTCCGACAGATGGTGCTCAGCTTAAGTATAAAAATTTTTCTCTGCACATGCATAAAATGTTAACCAGGGACGTGAAATTGAAATAACCAACAGAGGGCATTGCAGCATAGCGGCGAAATTGTATGCTTGATGTTACCAACAGAGGGCGTTGGCTCATCGCAGATATTCGGTACAAAGAATTTGATATATCGTGTGTAGTTGGACATGATCGTCGTTCTACCAAGAGATGTCAAAGCATTAACATGGAAGACTTCCGACGATAGGAAGGTATTCTTCGCAAACTTGTTAAAGCACAAAATGTACTTAAACGCAAATTTGATATGTTCAAGCTTGGTAAATACAGTGTTGCGAGGACATTGGGAGAAATGTTTTATATAAATTGTCGAAACGTGTCGATAAATTTTAGAAACGTGTCGATAAATTGTCGAAACGTGTCGATAAATTGTCGAAACGTGTCGATAAATTGTCGAAACGTGTCGATAAATTGTCGAAACGTGTCGATAAATTGTCGAAACGTGTAAAAAAAGTGTCGAAAAAGTATCGGAACGTGTCGAGAAAGTGTTGAAAAGTGTCCAAAAAGTGCCAAAACCTGTCGAAAAATTAAATGTCTCGATGAGAGTCCCGATGAAATTTTGAAGTGTACAGTGGTTACGTTTCGACACTCTTTCGACACGTTTGGACACATTTTAATCGCTGGTTCTAAGAAATATGTCATAAAATTTCATCGAGACTCTTATCGGACACATGACCCTTATTTGATGTTATACTCTTATCTGATTCGTAGTTCTCATCTAGCTTGTCAAAGTTTTGAGTCATTTTCAGATAATATACGATTATTTTTTAATTTTTTTAAACAAATAATGGTACCTGCTTTTCAAGTGGTTCGACAATTGGCTTAAGTTCGTCCTATAGTAAATATTGAAAAATTTGCTAGTTACATGATACATTTTGTTAGATTGGTAGTATATTGGTTATATTTGTTACCTAAAAAGATACCCGTCTATTCATTTTCATAATTTTTTAGACAGTATACCGATAGCTATGTTGGAAAAACTAGCAATTTTCAGTGAAAATTGATGGTTCTTCAAAACTGTCCTTGCGCATAGGAATGCTAGTATAGCATTTGAAAAAAATTATGTAATATCTGACATATGTACTACACAGAACAGTAAACTCAAAATTTTTAAAAATAAAATTATATTGCATTTTCATTGTAAAAATAAACTAAGAGAAGCACATTTTTAATTCTGGGTAACTCACTATTCTGGGTCAACACTTTCTTCATAATTTTTTCTTTTAAAAATCTGAAATCATGGTTGTAATGCAAATAAGTTGAATAAGATATCCTTAAAGTTTCAGATTGATTCATTGTAATCTTATACGCATGAGACTTGCTAAACATTGGAAAACCATAAATGCAGAAAACAGCACTTTTATAAAACATACGAAATATTTTTCTGATGATTTTAAAACAATTTTTCTATCGCATATTATCGATCAAAATTTTTTTCAATAATTTCTATGCTTTCTGAAGTTTGACTGCATAGTAGAGAGTAGTTTTTGACACAGGTCAGAATTCGGTAAATATAGGAACACGCTGAAATGTATGCCATAAAAATCGTAGGAAAAATACGTATAAATAACTATTAAGCTTATTAAAATGATTTATATGGCCAATGTGGCCAATACAAAATCATTTTCTATTCTAAAAATGAACAAAGTAACTGAAAATAAAATAAAAAATTCGCGTTTTTCGTCAAATTTTGTACATATCAAATTTACGTTTAAGTGCATTTTGTGCTTTAGCACGTGTGCGAAAAATAGCTTCCTATCGTCAGAAGTCTTCCATGTTAATGCTTTGACATCTCTTGGTAGAATGACGATCATGTCCAACTACACACGATATATCAAATTCTTTGTACCTAATGTCAGCGATAACCGTGCGCCCTGTTTTGGGGATATCAAGCACACTATATCGCCGCTATAGTGCAACGACCTCTGTTGGTTATTTCAATTTCCCACCCCTAGTTTCATCTTACGCATGCGCAGAGACTACTTTTATGCTGAAGTTAAGCACCGTCTGTCGGAGTTATATAGTGCGTATATGGAGTGGAGGTACTGGAATAAAAGAGTACGCGCTCGAGCGGATAACTTATTTCTCTCCGAGATGCCATACCTGATGACAGCTATCAGTATGGGAAATAACCTACTATTTATTTAATTCCTACAGGGACTCATACATATTACCCCACACATTTTTTCGCGCAGCTAAGAATAGCTGAATTGGAATTTCAGCCGCCGGGTGAAATTACGAACAGCATAGTTCGCGCGCCATCGCTAGGTGGCGTCGTCCAAACCACAATAGAGGTTGGCAAGTTGAAACCATATTGGACCGGCCGATGAGGCACTCGATACCCTTGTACTCGCTCGAGTATATTGCCTAGTAACGCCTAAGAGACGAGACTATAGGGCATATTCTAAGAGTTGAGAAATAAATCACGGAGTCAATTAAACTTATTGTTATATTTATATTCTCCCTTCTCCACTTACACACATATATCTATCATCTATACGTTGACCATCATGAGATTGTCTCATCGACGACATCATCGCTTGGTTGCTCCTCTGGAGCAGCTCTAGGCTAGTAGATAGCTAGGACGAGGGGCTAGTGCTGTGTCCTCCCTCTCCCATCGTAGAAGCAACGCCGTGGGAAGACGAACTAACCAGTCTACATATCGAGTACCTACAGACCGCTCGGCCAGTCCCTTCTCACAGGACGGCAAAGCAGTCTACATGCCGGCCTTCCTGTAGAGCGCTCACCTCTCCACACGTAACGCCGACCATGGGGCCAACCTCCGGAGGACGACGAGCGCCGCCTACGCTCTAGCCTCTCTATGGGTCTTCTTGCACCGCCATTCATCGGTTAACATCACCCTGGGAAACGAGCCGGGCTAACGGCATTCACCGCCATACCAAGAGCGCCGCCAACCCTCTTGCCTCTCTGCGGGCCTTCTGTCACCGCCATACCAAGAGCGCCGACAACGCTCTAGCCTCTCTGCGGGACTTCTGGCACCACCATTTATCGGTAAGTGGCGGACAAACTAACCCCGCTCTTAGTTTCGTCGAGCGCTTGCTATTCTTTTGCCCGTCAGGGGATAACCAATATGAACCAGGAATTACCGAACGGACTCTTCATCTACCTCGATGACATCCTCCTTTTCGCTGAGGATCTAAGGAAGCACTCCAGCCACCCACATAGTCAAAGGCGCTCACCTTCCTAACTCCCACCACCAGGCACACATCATGTTGTGGAGAGTGGGAGCAATTGACACTTGATCAAGAGCACTTAATGTTAAAAACCGCTAACCTTATCACACCTATTATTGTAGAAAACTTTAAGAAATGTTCTATTAAATAATAAATTCAAATTTGTTACATATACATAAAGTATGAGAGAAATATGCGATACAATCATAAAGAAAATGAGAAAAAAATCACAGAAATACAAAAATATTCCCGCTGGAAAAAAAGTATTATATAAGAATACGACCTACTTTCATAGAATAATTTTCCGCTTGTTGCCTCTGTTGATAATTTAAACTTCCCGCCTCTTGATTATGGTGCTTGAATCATAATTAATTCTATGCATGCGCGAATACCAACTTTTTCTACTTAACTGCGTGGCCTCTACAAATACACGTTTGTGTTTCTCACTACAATCCACCAGGTGCCTAGATGTCCACTAAGAGGTACCCAAATACACATGTCTAGGTACCCGCAATCAGATACCAGCGGCAAGATACCCAGGTACCGGCGACCAGATACTTAGATACCAGCGGCAATATTCCCAGCTACCTGTGACTAACTACCCGGATCCAGAAATTCGCGCCCGATTGAGAGCACTGCAATTCAAAGATCGAATGCGTGCAAAATTTTCGCTCTAGTGTGTACTTTATTAGGTCAGTAATACGAGAAATTTATTGAAGCCACGATTGCTCAGAATGGGAGTCAGCCTTCTACACAGAAGATCCGGGTTCGAATCCTAGTTAAAGTACTGTGCTTCTGATGGTTCGGATTCCATTTAAAACTGTAGGGTCATTTGTGATGTATCTTAAAAATAGGGGGGGCGGGGGGGGGGTATAGATGCATCATAGCTATAGGGAAAGTAATATTTCCATCTACGCAGCTTTGAATATAATTTTAAGATATATTTCTGTTAAATTGTAAATAAGGGATTAAAACTTTTCAATTATTTTTTCATTGTTTTTCTTACTTCTAAAGAAACCTATAATTTTAGATCAATAACTGCGCCCTTGTCAGTCGGTAAAGTTGACTTATTCGCTCTAAGTGTAAACAAAAGTTAGATTTTCTTTTATTATAAATTTAATTAAAATAAATAGATTCATTACAAGCTGATATACTATACATATATATTTGTCAGTGGGAATAAATGTGTTCTACTTCAAAGAAATAAATGGCTTAAAGCATTAATATTTTATTTCATACATTACTAATCAGAAAGAAACTTCAATAGTATAACAGTGCGTTTAATGTGTACTCTCAATTATAAAATGATGTATTTGAGTTAAATATGGAAAAATCTATAACATGTTCAGATATACGATACAACTATGTAAATTTTACACTCAATTACAGATTAGGTTATATACTCTCTAAATGTAGAGTGACGAGGGTTCCACTCCAAACGAGTGAATTTTCACTCTATAAGAGTGAATTTGTTCAGTCCTGTCTAATAAGTGAATTTTACCAATCTAAATTAGAGAGTGACTAAGGATTTACTCTAACTTTCACACTAGGTTGGAGTGAAATTTATATTATAAAACCTATAAATTAATCAAAGTTTCGAATTACGACTTTTTACTTTTAAAACATTATCTGCACCAGGAATACTCAATTGAATTTTCAAAAAATTTCATTATAATTGTACAGAATAATGGGTTAAAAAATATACAACTATATGATTAATTAATTAATCTAGAGGTTATAGGTAGCTTTTATTTAAAATCTCTTAAAAATTTAACCAGATATAGTTTTTACAAATTCAAATGGAATATTAAACCACTTAAAAAAATAGAATTTATTACCGACGGAATCTGTATTACCGACTTTTTTATTTTAAATAGTTATTCGAGATTTTACAAATTTTGTAAATAAAAATGACTAATATGCCCTGCAAATTTGTATATTGTATTAACAATGTTTCGTTTTGGCAGTTTCAAAAAATTCCGGTATTATTTTTAACCGGAAAACAGTTTTAAATATGGCATTGCTTACCCATATTCTCTCAACATTTTTTGACCCATTTTTTAATTAAGTTAATGATACCTCTTGAAAAATCAACTGAACATTTCTGGTAAAGGCATATAATGTCGTACTTTATAAATATTTATTTTTAACAAAAAAAGTATAAATTATAATCCGGTATGGTAGGAATCGGTCAGTATTTTACATCCGCTTAAATTGCAAAAGATTTATTGATTTTAAAAAATTTAGTATTTATGACATCTTAAACTTTTCTTAAAAATGCATAAATTGTGGAAATGTATTAAAAAAAATATTAGACTTTTCGGCCAAATATTCAAGTTACCATAATAATACTAAATTTCATATAAAATATAATTTTTGTATCATTTTATTAAAAATAACTATTTATTAGCTCGTAGTTATTACGTCTTAAACTGATTTTAGTATTAAGTAAAAGTTTATCTACGAATTCGCATACTTAGAAGAAATCAGTGCACACGAAGTCAAACGCAACGGTGGTCCAGCGCTTGAGTGGCAGCCTCTGAACTTAATGAATCCGGGTTCAAATCAAACCAAAAATTTTTAAAAGATTTTTAAATTTAATTCTCAATTGCATCCTTCCCAGTAAACTGTATCATTTATTAAAACATTTCTAAAATGTAAAACAACGAAGTGAGTAATTATTATAAGTGAATAATTATTTTTCCTTTACCCGTATTCGTTCACTCTATATATATATTCTCTCTAAATTCTTTGGAGTGGATTTTCACTTTTTTGAAGTGAATTCTTACTTCAAGCGATCATGAAAACACAGTCACTTATTTTGGAGTGAATCTTCACTTTTAGAAAAGAGTGAATTATTAAAAGAGTGAATGACCGATTCCTACCATACCGGATTATAATTTATACTTTTTTTCTTTAAAATAAATATTTATAAAGTACGACATTATATGCCTTTACCAGAAATGTTCAGTTGATTTTTCAAGAGGTATCATTAACTTATATATATATATATATATATATATATATATATATATATATATATATATATATATATTTTTTTTTTTTTTTTTTTTTCTCTAAATTCTTTGGAGTGGATTTTCACTTTTTTGGAGTGAATTCTTTCTCCAAGCGATCATGAAAACACAGTCACTTATTTTGGAGTGAATCTTCATATATATATATCAGTGCACTCAAGTGTCAAATTTCAGATTTTAGTTATAGAGCTATAAGGTTTGGATACTACACATTCAATACCGAACAAACTGGAAATATTTATATTGCTTGCTAAATTGATTGTTTAGAAGTTTCAATAAGTGTTTCAAGTATAAAATAATATTTTTAGTAAAACAGACAATTCACAACTATTGTCGCGGAGCATGAGAAACTGTAGTCTGCTGTGGCGGCATCGGTCTAGTGCCGAGCGTATCTGCATCCAGATCCAGAGGCTCACGGTTCGAGCCCGAGTCTCGCCACTTTTTTCATAAGTAACACTATTATTACAATAAATAACACAATCTGGTATACTATAGCCATTGTAATATGGAAGTTGGATTTTATTGGAAGTCTACTTTTCAATTCAAACGAACAGCCCGTCGAAGGCTTAAAAACCAACTTATTCTTGCTTTCCTATCCAAAAGAAACTTTCACAACAAATATTAAGACGCTAAGGTCTTTTAGTTTCTCAGCTGTGAGATTTGGGAACGAATAATTGTAAGCTAAAAGTAATTTCTATAGTTTTAAATGAGTACGCTTGATTATAAAATTATATTTTTGAGTAAAACAGACAATTAATAACAGTTATTACAATGATGGGTAACACATCCTGATGCACTATAGCTACTGTAATATATCACTGTAAGCCTCTACTCTCCAAATCAATCACTGTATATCTAGTCTCCCTGGTTACGATATGAATTCCAGCCTTACACTGACAATGTTACGTCTTTAATAACAGTTATTGAATTAAAAATTCAAACATATCTTACACTATGTAAATTTATATTTTATTGTTTTATATCCATATATAATTGTTACACATTTAATTTCATCAATCATGTAACTAACTTTCTAGATATTTTACGTAGTCACTATCTTCGTCGCTACAGTCATCATCATGAGTGTGGGTTACGTTTCGTGGAGTTTCTGGTCGCGCATGTGGAATTTGATCAATACCAGTTCCCGGAATCAAAGAGACCTGAAAAAAAAATTAAAAGATGTTGATAACTTTTTTCTTATTGTATTGTATGCATCATAATGTCAAATTACATAACTCTTTTTAAATTATCAAACGTTTTTAAAAAGTACTGCTTCAATCAAAGCTTGGCAATATGTTAATTTTTTAGGTTTGATTGTTCAAATTTACATTAAGCTGTAATAGTTATTATACACTAAAGTAAAGTTTGAGATCATTTTAAGCAGTCTGCATCTGACTGTAGGTACTATATGCTATTTTTCGAAAGGATTTGGTTGTTAAAATAATTTGTAGATATTTTGTGGCGATATCCAAAGATTTTGTGAGTAATTACAGGTCTATGTAGTAAACATGTCAGGACAGAGTTAAACACTAAGAATTTTTTTATAATCACATACAATATTTTTTTGAAGAGCAATTAGGTTGTTTCAGGGTTTCTAAAAATTTATAATTGAGTTAGAAAGTGGTTCATTATTGATAGTAAAGTATTTTTCAGAATTTTTCCAACTGGAATTTATTGAAATAAATCATTATTTTTATTTGCGATTTTCAATTGTGCGCGAATTTTTTCGAAACGATTCATTTAAGTCAGTAGATTTGTGACGTCACGATGTTATAATTTTGGAAATTTAGCACGGGAAAATGATTAAATATTTATATGTCTCACGGAAAATATTTTTGGTCAAAACAATGTAGCACATATTCTTTATAATTTTCTATCATGAATCCAATGCTGATATTAGATTTTGGACCCGATGTAATTTTAAAGCCCATTTAAGGCCCAACTTCATTTTTTCAAATGTGAACATTTCTTTTTTATTTCGTAGTTGAATCCCTTTTATCAAAATACATACAGATAGATATTTAGCTTATATAAATCCACTGACTGATTTCAGATAGACGAAAGCCCTATCATGATAGAGCTCAAACTAATAAGGTGGAATTTCAATGATCGATATAAATGATCATTAAACTAAGTTTGTATCCGTATGTATTTTGGGATGAGTAATTACAATATACAATAAAAAGGTATGTTCTCCTTTGAAAAAATGAAGTTGAACCTTAAAAGGGTCTAAAAGTCCATCGGCCCCAAAATCTAATATCACTATTGGATTCCTGGTCGAAAATTTTATAGGATATGTGACGCAATATTTTGTTTAGATTTATTTTCCATGCGCGATTTTAGTGTTTAATCATTTTCCTGTACTGAATATCCAAAATTATAACATCGGAACGTCACAAATTTACTGGACAATAGAAATAGTATCGCAAAAATTCGCGCAAAATTAAAAATTTCAAATATAAATAATGACTTTTTCAATCAATTCAATTTTTATAAAAATTGTCAATTTTTTCCAAAATTTTGCACGGTGAGCAGGAAGCAACGATAGGTTGCATGAAAATGTCGACAAAAAAGGAAAGCGGGGTTGTATTTGGTGATGATTATGATGAAAAATTCGTTGAATTTGAAATCCTAGCTGCTCCTATTTCAAAGATATTCACATTTTATATATTTCTGATAGCATCAGTTTTTGTGATATAGAAAAGGCGTGTTTTTTAATCGTTGGAACATATTTATGCAATATATATTTTATATTTTATATTTTATATATAAAACAAAATTGTTACATATATAAATATAGAAATCTGTAGACAAATAAATAAATATATATACCTGGGGCGGGAGGGGGGGCTTTGTCTGATGACTCGCTCGAAAGTAAATATTTTCTTACTTTACAATCCAGAGTGACTTTTTTTCTGTATTGCGTCGAATGATGAACATGAATACTCAATCGGACGCAGTAGTACGCATGACTACAGCTACGCGGCGTAGTCCCTGGTGCTAGCCTTTTTCCCACTATAAAAAAAATTACCATAGTGGATAAGTATACCGGCCCATGGATGCGCTCGTATTAATTTGCGATCAAGTTGTTTGTCACTCGATCGCACGTTTCTGGTTTCTCATCAACTGATGTTTGTTGAAAGAGCTTTTCAGCAGATTAATTTGTATTTTTTCGAAAGTTGCATCGAGTATTAATATAAGTATCATCGATAATTTCTGCATTTTTTTAAGTAAATAGTGCTTATTTTTATAGTGATCAAAGCAGTTGTCTATTGATAAATAATGTCCATTATTCATCCGAAAAATAAATGCGATCACGAAGAAAATCGGACAAAAGTATTAGCTCCATGCAGAAAGAAAATAATTTTTAACAATAAACCTTCCCAAAATTTTTTATTAACTAAAGAACATATAAAAGTGATAAAAAAGAATATTAATGATCAGTTTGATACTTCTAACAGAAAATTCCCGAAAAGTATATGTAGTACTTGTCGACTAACTATGAATGAATATAAAAAAGAGATTTTCAAAAGACCTTGTCCAACTATGCCCAATTACGAGGATCTTAATTTGGCAAAAGAAACAAGAACGAATTTGTAACTGTTACATTTGCCTAACAGCGCGACTTACTAGCCATTCAAAATCAAAGAAAGGTAAAGGTCACGTTCGTAAGTTTTCCATTAAAATAGATTTAAATGATGGCCTTGATGGTACTGTGCGTCAAAATGCTTCACTTTCTGAAAGTGAAACAAATGTAATTCAACTTAGAACTTCAATTGAAATTTGTAGCAGCTGTTTTCAGGTAATAGGCAAAGGCATTCCACACTCTTGCAGAGGTTCTTCTTCGGCTAGCGCACGTGGTAACGTACTTAATATAGTAAAACAGTTACCTGAGAAACAGCAGAACGAAATAGTAACTACTGTTTTGAAAAGATAAATTTTGAACAGTGACGAAGAAGCCAACAGTGACCTTCTTTTGAATACGTCGGGATCTAAGCTTCGCATAACTGTAAATAAAAAAAATGAGAAGCAATTAAGCTTTCCTGCTCAAAGTTTAGATAACTTCCAAGCTGCAACTGCATCGTCTTCAAATTATATGAAAAAATTAGTAAACTTTATTCGTAGTTCTGCTGGGAGAAATTCCGTTCCAACAAATTATAACCAACATATGTATGACAAATCTAAGATGATGAAAGACATTTATGAAGAAGGTCTCCACGAGTTCTAAACGGCCAAAGGAGAAATTAAAAAAAGACCAGTCGTGTATGCTAATGCTACAGAACATCTTGACTATATCTTTGATAAACGAAAAATTCAACATATAGAAAAAACAAAAATAAAATTAATGGCAGATGTAGGCCAAGGTTCCTTCAAAATTTCTCTTTCAATTTCAACCCAAGAAGATGAGTAAAAAAACAATGAATCAGATGAATGTAAAAGTAAAAGGTTTCATATTACTCCTCTATGAGACCTATAAAAATTTCAAAACCTTAGTTCAATTAACTAGACTGAATGATATACCTTTCAAATTCCTTTTAGACTTAAAACTGGTTCTACTTGCTAATGGACAGCAGTCAGCGTGAACTACTTACCCTTGCCCTTACTGTTTTGTGACAACAACTTAATTGCAAAGTTATGATAAAGTGATTGACAATGATGAAGAAAATCTTAATTTTAAGACATACAAATAGTTGAAAGAACATTATTTTCAATTTGCAAGTATCGGAAACGACAAAAAAAAAGCTAAAGAATATCATAGCATAGTGCATCATCCTCTTTTTATTGAAGAAGATAATGATGAAGATGATGACATATACGTACTTCAAAAGTGCATTCCACCTGAACTACATCTATTGCAGGGGTTTGTCAACCATCTCTTTTGAGATGGTATAGTTAAAATTGATAGTATTGGAAAGGAAAAAGCTTTGTTCTGGCCAAATAAATTAGGTATAAGTCATAAAAGCTATCAAGGAGATCTTTTTGAAGGCGATCATTGTCGAAAACTCCTTAAAGAAGCGGATAAATTACAGGATCCTGAAATTTATGAGCATGTAGGGCCGTTTCAATTGCAGCCTTATATTGTCGCATTTAAAGTGATGAACAAAATTGTCAACACTTGCTTTAATGCAAAAAAGCGGATCTTACTGATCTTGACAAAAATATAAGCGAACTCCGTGAAGCTTTAAAAAGTGCTAAGATTTCTCAAACACTCAAACTCCATATTATTCTAGAATATTTGAAACAAGCAATTATATTCTTGAATAACGATGGTTTAACATTATGGTCCGAACAGGCTGGGGAGTCGATTCATAAGGAGTTCAACAAATTCTGGGAAAGATTTAAAATAAACATGATTGAAGAACCAAATTATTTGACACGGTTAAAGAAAGCTGTAGTGACATTTTCATCACAGCATATTTGTAAACTTAGTATTTAATAAACTATAATGTAAAAAAATTGCAGAATTCAAAAGTTAAATATAATTGTAAAAAAATTTAAAAAAAATTAAAAACCCATAAACAAACAAAACAAAAAAATATAAAACAAAGTAAAAAAAATTTAAAATATAAAATCGAAAAAAAACACAAAAAACAAAAAAAAAAAACAAGGTGCAAAGTAAGTTGCCTCCACGTGGTGCACCTTGGAAACATTTAAACCCGGCTAAAAACTTACGTAAAATTATATGTTAATATACTACATACACATATATGCATATTTACATACGTAGATACATTTGGAGCTTAAACACTCATACATTTTTTAATATTGACACATAAATATGTTAGAATGAGAATATTTACGTTCGATCGAATCATTAGGCAAAGTCCCCCCCCCCCCCCCCCCGCTGCCCCTTATATGTATATATGTATATATTTATTTATTTACAAATTTCTTTATTTATATATGTATATATTTATGTATGAAATATAAAATATAAAATATCAAATATGTATTGCATAAATATGTTCCAACGATTAAAAAACACGCCTTTTCTATATCACAAAAACTGGTGCTATCAGAAATATATAAAATGTGAATATCTTTGAAATAGGAGCAGCTAGGATTTGAAATCCAACGAAGTTTTCATCTATAATCATCACCAAATACAACCCCGCTTTCCTTTTTTGTCGACATTTTCATGCAACCTATCGTTGCTTACTGCCCACCGTGTTTGAATTCTTTTCAAAACTTTAAATATTTTTCAAAATTTTTAATTTTTAATTTTACCCGCAGGGCAGTATTCGTAACTGCCGTGCCGGCGAGTGACTGCATCTGGCGGAGAAGCTGTGAGGGCTTCTTATCGCCCAGCTAGAGCTCTGAAAATAAACGATGAAGCTGCTGATCGGACGAGTCCGTCAAGCGTGACGTGAGCGCCTGTCTGAGATGCTCGTATCGGCCGGTTTCCGGTGGGCTGAGCAGGATGTCGGACACCTCTTGGTGGACGTTGTGTGGGAGGCGTGTGACGACCAGGTTGTACTTTGATCGGTCAGCGCGAATCTGGTTGATGTCGAACGCAGACTCCACCTGGAGGAACCAGAACCGCGGGTCGTACTTCCAGAACATGGGCAGTTTGCACTGGGTTGCTGCCTCGATGGTAGGTGCAGAAGACCGTGTAGTGGTGTCGTCGGTGTTGCCGGTCCCCGGGCGGAAATCGCCTTCGATGCGACCAGAACCACGTGGGTCGCGCGAAAAGCCGGCAAAGTCGGCAAGATGGCGACGCCGGCGTCCTCTTTGTTGCCGACAACGAACAAAGAGGGCTCGATTCTCGGAAAAACGAGGAATCGCGACGCCCGGGCAAGAAACATTGCTCGGGGCAAGAAAATTCGCTCTAACGTGCGTGCGAGGCGAATAAAATGTCACCGCGCCTGTTGCGAGGCGATTTACGCGAAAGAAGACGCGGGAGAGTTTTCTGTATGCGAGAGAAAAAGAAAAAATCTAAGACGAGAGCGATGCGAGAGTTAACCTTGTAGGATCACGTCGGAGTTACCATTTTGGAAATCGTTCCCAGGGAAGGTGAGAGAAAAGACGATGAGTGTGAAGTAGACTATGCTTTATTGAAGTCACTCTATATACAAAGACCGACTCGAGCGTCGAGCGGCGCTTGGACGATGCGTGCGTAGGGCACGAGATCCAAGCTCGTTCTGACTCGTTCCTCGCCACCTAGAGGTGGGGGAGAAGCAACCCCAAGATGGCCGCCTCTGCCGAGCTAGTACAGCTCCCGGGGATAGAGGCGCTGCTTGCGGCGATGAAGCGGGGGCGCCACAGAAGTACTATAAGCAGTACGAGTTGAAGCTGAGAGACGTCGAACGGCGTCTTTTCACATGTGAACAGCTGCTTCAATGGCAGAAAAGGAAAGGTTTCTTGCATCGTATCCTGACGGTCGATGAAAAATGGATACACTACGATAACCCTAAGCGGAGAAAATCGTGGGGTAAATCCGGCCATGTATCAATATCGTCGGCAAAGACAAATATCCGTTGTTTCAAGCTTCTGTTCTGCATTTGGTGGGATCAGCTAGGTGTAGTTTATTATGAGCTGCTCAACCCGGATGAAACTATCACAGGATATCGCTATCGACTACAATTGATGCGTTTGAGCCAAACATTGAAGAAAAAATGACCGTTATAAGCGGAAAGATACGATAAAGTGATTTTGCAGCATGACAACGCTCGACCGCATGTTGCAAAACTGGTGAAATCCTACTTAGGAATTCTTAAATGGGAAGTCCTACCCACTTGCCGTATTCACCAGACATTGTCTCTTCTGATTATCACTTTCATTCTTATGAAGATGCTAAAAAATGGGTCGACTCTTGGATAGCCTCAAAAGAGTGTCGTTTTACCGACGTGGAATTCAAATGTTGCCAGAACGATGGGAAACAATAGTGGCTAGCGATGGACTATACTTTGAATGACGTGTTTTTTACTATTTTTTTTAAATAAAGCATTAATTTTCATGAAGAAACAGCGAGAACTTATTTAACATCCCAATAAAATTTCCACATTATTTTCAGAGATTTTCAGCAGCGGGAGGGAATGACCATTTTCTCCCGCTCTAGCAAAGACGCTCGGAATATCTAGTTTTCCATTTTTTTGCCAGCATGGAAAAGGGTCTCTTTCATGCACATGTTGAGAAAAATACTTTACTATCCATTGTGAACCATTTTCTAACTTATTAATGTATTTTGCGAATTTTTTCACGTCGCGCCGTATTTTTCGTTATGCATGTAAAATTTACACAGTAACGTCGAAATCGAGGGTGATAATTATTTGTTATTGTATAAAGAACAGTGGACGACGGCGTTTTTGTTTATGAATAGTTTCAAAAGTTTTTTAATATGAATTATTACTATAATTGACCAATAAATAACGGTAAAACTGACGGTCATCTTACCGTTCTGTAGCCTCATCGACGGCTTTACCTCGCATCGTATTTTCGTTATTCGTCGAGATTTCAGAAAAAATGGTACATCTAACGAACATTAATTCGTTTCGCGTGCTTTAAGAGCGGACCAATACGAATAATTACATTTGTGTTTCAGCCAATGAGCGCCAACAAAATTCAAAAAACCAGAAACGAATGATGTGCGTTGTGTACATAGCGACCTTAGGGGGTTATACCTAGTAATTTGATAAAAAAATCAATTTTTTATTATTTCATTTTCTCAATCGGAGCATTATTTGGAAAGTTATACGTGATTTATGTATCTAATTTCCAGTGAACACCCTCGTGCACTGCTCGCATTAGCGAGTTTTGAGTATGTATGGGCGAACTTGCATATGTGCGTGCTAGTAAGCGAAGCACTTCTTTGTTAAAATTTGTTATTAGTAATTTAGAGAAATCGAGCTGGAGCTTGAAAAGATAGTAATTTATAAGAAAATAAATACAAGAAACAAATAAAATGTATACTATTATGCGACACCGCTGATTTAAAAAAATGTACAACACTCGTTCTGCTATCAAGGTCTGAAGAGAATGGCAATAAAAAGCCGTTGAAACGTCAACAACAAATAAAAATGTTGTTTTCTTCTTTATAAATACACCAAGAATTGATTTAGCCAAAATCGATACAAGCTTTTATTCTTAATTCTCCGATTAAGGAGGTTCATCTTGATAAGGAATTAATGAATAGATTTTAATGAAATGTGGTATACTGATATATATAGTTCCCAAAATGATTCAGTTAAATTTTCGGAAACTAGGGATACCTAAGAAGCGAGATATTAATATTTTTATTTTGAGACATTTAGCTTGGAGTCTTATCAGAAATCGAACTTTTATCGTTTTCATTTGCATATTTTTAAAGAACTAGAAGAAGAGTTTTTCTTGAAAATTTTTATGTTATAAGAAAAATATTTGACGAACATTTATTCAGCTCAAAAATATACATTGAATACTAGTGAATGTAAAAATAAATTAATTGAAAACAAAAAAGGTACATTTAACTTCAAAGGCAGAGTCAAATCAGTGTTTATATTAATTTTTTTATTCATAATAAGATGGATTTAATTACTTGAATTGTATGTATAATCGTAATTTTTTATAAATGTATTTATATACGAGGGTAGTTCAATAAGTCTTTAGAATAAAGTATAAAAACAATTTTTTTTGGGTAAATTTTTTTTTATTTTTCAACATAATCTCCTTGGATCTCTATACACTTGGTCAATCGCTTTTTAAGTTTTTTTAATCCTTCAGAAAAGTGCGTTTTCGGAAGTTCCTCAAAATAAGCACTTACAGAGGCAATGACGTCTTCGTTGTCCGTAAATCTCTGTCCACCGAGCCATTTTTTCAAGTTTGGAAATAAGAAAAAGTCACTGGGGGCTAAATCTGGTGAATACGGTGGGTGTTCGACCAATTCGAATTTTAGTTCTTCAATTTTAGCCATTGAAACGAAGCATGTGTGAACTCGGGCGTTGTCGTGATGAAAGAGAATTTTTTTCTCGCCAAATGTGGTCGTTTTTTTTTAATTTCTTCTTTCAGCTGCTCTAATAATAATGCATAATACTCACCAGTAATTGTTTTACCCTTTTCCAAATAGTCAATAAGTATAATTCCACGTGCATCCCAAAAAACTGTAGCCATAACCTTACCAGCTGACTTTACGGTCTTTGCCTTCTTTGGAGCTGGTTCGCCTGTGGAAATCCACTGTTTGGATTGTTCCTTTGTCTCAGGAGTGTAGTGGTGTATCCATGTTTCATCCACAGTCACAAATCGACGAAAAAATTCCTCAGGATTCCGACTTATGCGCGCCAAAAGAACCTCAGAGGCGACCACTCTATTGCGTTTATTCTCAGCTGAGAGCAAACGCGGCACCCATCTTGCCGATAGCTTTTTCATGCCTAATTTTTCATGTAGAATTGAAACAACTGCACCTATAGATATCCTTGTGGCCTCAGCTAACTCACGCACTTTGAATCTTCTATCCTTCAACACCATATCGTGGATTTTATTGATGATTTCGGGAGTAGTTGCTTCTACGGGCCTTCCTGAACGTGGTTCGTCACTTATTGATGTACGACCACGCTTAAATTCATTTACCCAGTTATAAACCGTTGCTAAGGCAGGGGCAGATGTGCCATGAACTGAGTCCAATTCATTTTTTATCTCATATGGAGTTAAACCCTTTAAATGAAAATGTTTAATTACCGCTCTGAACTCGTTTTTTTCCATTTTTCTTAACAAGCAATTTTTTTTTTCAATTGGTTATAAAAACACGTAAACTCAGAAGATGTGGACTGTGACTGCACCATATATCTAGTCGGGATTGGTGCTGACTGAAAACAGATGATTTGGAGCGATTCGCGCGCCATCTGTTGGTCATTCTAAAGACTTTCTTCCTCGATAATATCTTCAATATAACCAACAATTATGCTAAAAATAGATTGTACAAATTTACATAATTTTATATATATTCAAGTATTTTTATCAATAAACATATAACATCGTGTATACATTTACGCAGATTTATCATCTATTTTAATTTGAGATAATCTGTACTTGAAAAATGTACATTTTTTTTCTTCATTATTACTTGAATTTTCAACACTGGATTTTCATTTTTACATGAGACAAATTAAATACTTATGTAATCGGAAGATTAGAAAAAACCTGAGACTACTGTATTAAGTTTATATGTAAAATTATGATGAAAGGTGGGATTTAAGGCCTAGGTGGCTCTAAGGCCGGTTTTTGACCCAAATTATATTTGGGCCAAAAGTTCGAAAAAATTTCCTACAGTGTCTACCAAAAATAAAAAGTCAATTCCACCCTAAACGGACCACCCCCAGCCCCCCTATTCACCCCCACCACCCCTTCAAATAATGAAAACTTCACCGCTTGTATACAGCGTTTTTGGAAAGAATCGACACTGTCAAACTTGTAGTTGTATAATAAAGTACACTATGACTTCTCTATGAACCTTTGCTCTCATTCACCATTTTTAGCCGTTTTACACCCCCCCCCCCCTTAAGGAGGGTGGAGGGGATGGTTTTATTAATTATTTATGTGCATGGCGTCGTCGAATAGCACCACATGGGAGCACAAACATGGCGACGTTAAAAAAAAGAAAAAAAATGTGCATGGTATGTAAATACAAAATATGTAACCTTTATCACCAGACTTGACTAGGGTATCCATAGGTTTTTGGGGTCGCTGAATCCGAATCCGAGGTCCGTTGACCTCCATCACATCAGGTTCAAGGTCATTTGAAGTTCAAACTGTAAGATGTCGATGAAAAATTCAGGAAAATACATCCATAGGTTTTTGGGGTCGCTGAATCCGAATCCGAGGTCCGTTGACCTCCATCACATCAGGTTCAAGGTCATTTGAAGTTCAAACTGTAAAAAAGCCGATGAAAAATCCAGCAAAATACATCCATAGGTTTTTGGGGTCGCTGAATCCGAATCCGAGGTCCGTTGACTTCTATCACATCAGAGTCAAGGTCATTTGAAGGTCAAATCGTAAAAAAGCCGATAAAAAATCCTGAAAAATACATATATAAGTTTTTGGAAAGGGTGATGGGGGTGAATAGGGGAGGAGGTGGTCCGTTTAGGATGGAATTGACTTCTTATTTTTAGTAGACACTAGAAATTGTTTTCGAATTTTTTATCTCAAATCTAATTTGGGTCAAAAACCGGCCTAGAGACCCCCCACCTTTGTATTGCATATTGTAATTATTTTTTGAACTGAAAGAAATAAAACTCTTATTTATCTATCCATCTATTGCTAAATATAATTAAAATTTTTCTAATCAATTATATGTAAATACATAGATTTATTTATAAGAAAAAATGTTATATAATTTGGATGAGTTTTTAAATGACGTTTTAAAATATCAGATCTAGGGTATGACGTTCCACAAATATGACATATTTGATTTTTCTCTTCGGGTATTCTTAAATGTCACACTAAATTATTTATTCTTTTGTACGATTTATTACACTCTTTACATTTATAAAATTTAATAATTTTATGATCTGTTTCTCTCATGTGTCTAAAAAGATGTTTTTTATTTTTTATTAATAATCCACCATGTTTACAACTTAAAAATCTATTGATATGTGTATTAAAAATAATTCATTATTCACATAAGTTAATCGACAATGGGGGAATACAACAGGTACACTTGGTTCATTTTCTTTTTTATTCATATTTTAAAACTGGATTCCAAAAGAAGTTAAGTATTTATTATCTGAGAAGATCACAAAGAATTTTATTTGTGTTAATGTGTATATTTAATTAAGCTTTAATTTTAAGAAGACATTTATTTTTATCGGAAATATCTAAATCAAAAATATCTAATAAAAATTTTAAATTTGTATAACCTATACTAAATAGATTTAGTTTAATATTAATTTTTCAAAGTATATTTTCGAACCAATAATTATTTATAAGTAAAAATTCTGAACAGATATTTATATAAAATACTACAAATTATTCAAAATGTAGAATTTTCCAAAACTTTAAAAAAATAGTAAGTATTAAAATAAAATTGTCAAAATATGAAATACAAATTTATATAGCAAAATAATAAAACATATATAGAATTTACTGGTACACAATGATGTTATGCATACAAATCGGAGCAACTATATAAATTGAATTACAAAAGGTAATATTAGTGTTCATTTTTTTCGATATAACATATGTTAAAATAATTTTAAAAATGCTTTATTATTATAAGAATGTAGATATATTTTTAAACAAACATATAATTCTTAAACATAAAATAATATAAGAAAGAAAATAATTTTAGAATTTACACTACTGATATTCCTTAAACAATATAACGTAATACCTTAAACAATATTACCAATGTTATTAATTTATTTTAATCACATATCTAGTTTGTTCTATGTTCCAGTCTTTTATATTGAATACGCTCTAGTTGGAGCTCCTGCACCTAGTATATGTGGCAGAAGTGCTTGTACTGACTGCTCCAACAAAGTTCGAAATGTACGTCTTAAACTTACAACTTTCGTCATAATATAACACTTTAAGCAATTGTACTTCACACAATTATGCTGTTTAGGTATTCATACTTCCAAACCTAGTCAGAAGTTGTTAAAACATCAAAGTTATACTTACAACTGTTACGTCGTGCGTAAGCAATAAATGGCGCGAAGTTAATATGAAATTAAATCGCGTTCGTCTCTAGTTTTGGTCAATACTGGCGTCATTTACCTGAGAGTCGAGGCATTAGTAAAAGCAGAATAGCGAAAATGACATTTAATATGATAGTGGTAAAAATAGGAAGTGCGAGTTTACGACAGGATTGGAGAGGCTAATGAGGTATTTAGGGACTTACGTTGTGTGTGTGTGTGTAGGCCTTGGTTCCTTACAGACGGCTCGGCTCGGCTGCGCTGCGCTGCGGTCGATCTCGTGCTCGAGGTGGTGGCGGGAGATATGAATAGGAGCGCTGGACAGTGAATAAATAAGCGCGAGCAAATAAGGTTAAGAGCAGGTTTATTGTATAAGAAGTACAAAATTAAGTATAAAGGCGTGTCCCTTTTACAAGTGAAAAGTCAAATAACAAACTGGTGCGTACGTGCTTTCGGCTCAAAGTTCGAATGCTGAAGCCAAAAGTGTGAGGGCAAATGGCCAGGAGCCAGGGGGCTATGCCTTTTATAACCTCGCGGGGGTCGATTGTTTAGCCTAAACTAGGAATTAATTATGCTTACTCGAGGAGGGGGCGACAAAGGTATAGAGTTGCGGAAGTGAATTCGGAAAATATTGGGGTGGGTGAGTGTTTCATCGTGGAGTATAAGGTGTATAAGGTAGGATACTCGTTATATAGCGTAGGTCGATAAGTGGGATTCAGTATGGTAAGATACATATAGCTTGACGACGAGAAGGTGTATGCTATGCGATGATCTAAACGTAACAGGCCCGCCTCTGCAGACATACGTTTTTCTTAACTCGAGCTGTCCGGTCGGTGATTGGTCAGTGCGTGCCGGCTGTTGAGATACCTTTTAGCCTGCTTGTGTCTTTGCGTTGCGAATATCTGCTGCAAACCCAGCTATCTTGATGCAATTTTTGTCTCGTTACGGTATATATAATAACATTTGATCGACTATATCATAAAATTGCTACATATGTATATAGATATAGCGTTCTATTTCTTTTTTTTTTGCCTTTACAATTGGATGTTCGCAGCTACGAAGATTTTTCATACATTTTCTTATGAAAGTCAGTAACATGCAGACTGGTAGTATGTAGTGGATATGTAGTTAGTGTTCGTCTGGAAGGAATTTTTATTTCAAGGAAAAGATTCGAAGTTGTTCGAAGGATATGTTGGATTATAGGATAAGCATGCGGTTATTAGATTTATGATAATAATCATTACAATTTTTCTTTGAGTAGACCCAGTTTGCTACGTAACATTATGCTTAATTTAAATATAGATACATTAAGAAACCATTTGTACTAAGGGAGTGATTACTCAAAGTTCACGTTTGCGTTTAATATGACTCCTTTAGTACATTACACATTGATTGATTATAATTCATTAAAATTTTTCTAATCGAAGTACATAAAGTTTTTGTATTAGATTTTGTGAATATCGTTGCCTTCTTGTTGCGTTGTTCTCTTGATATTCGCCTCGTCTGTTCTTGATAGGAAGTTTTTAGAAGTCGGCCTTGCGTCTCTGCGGCACCTGCTCTTCTTACTTCGAAATTGGGACTTTTGATGTTCGTTGTTTACTTTTGTATTTCGAGTTAGTGAAGTCCGTCTGGTGTACCCCTTAAAGATCGGCTCGATAGATAGCCTCTGTGAATGGTGCTTGTAGTTGGAGTGAATCTTCTTCCTCAGTCGCTCTCATGTGGCATCTCGGTATAATACCTCTGTTGTGATGCTGTACCTCGCATTATATCTAGTTCTACAATGATTCTCTTTCGAATGACACCATCCCTTACATGGGATTTGCGTTCCTATAAATTAATAAAATACGAAAAAGTAGCCTTGTTTACATACTTATCTCTTAATTTTGTTAATCTTTATATGTATAGTGTAAGTTGTTTAAATTGTTCACATGTATATGTCATATATTTCATTTAATTTACTTGTTCGTATTTTTACAAGGTTGTTTAAAGTTTGGTATGATTAATAAGGGAATATCACTCGGTTTACCTAATAGCTAAATTAACGAAGATTTATTTCTATATAATTAATTACATGATTTCAATTTGAATAATCAATGAAGTTGTTAAAAAATTAACAAGACCGATATTGATGGAAGACCTTATTACAACTTCATTCGTACATTACATATTTTATTATACGTTCGATATGTTATAATAGTTTGTCAAAGTTCCTTGAGATACAAAATTTATAACAAAGATTATTATAACTTATTTAATATTTAACAATATATTATAGTTATTTTTTGCTTCTGTTGAGCCGGTGAGTTGTCGTAAAATGGACCCTTTTGCATGTGTGTGGAAATGGTCAAAATTGGCATTACTCGATGTGATAACAAAAATACTTAAAAATTTTTAACTTCTAAAATTTACGTTTAGTACAAAAATGCTTTCATTGCACCGATTACATTTATACTACTAGTCTATTTCTTGATTTATAGCTATAATACTACTATAATATACTATGATATAATAGAATGCTATAAGTACTGATAATATTATAAAGATTTGTTCGTACCTTACATACAAATTTTTTGCAAATATAAATCGATATGCTAATATCTTTAATCCGCAGTATTTCTTTTAATCGTTTGTATGGTAGTAGTGATTGTCAATCACAATAATCGATTACGTTTACTTATACTATATTTGCATTTGTTTTGGTTTTCAATTACTGACTAGATATTTTGCATTGCAAAATGTTAGTGGTATTTTAATGCAACTGACACTTTCGCCTGTTATACTACGTTATATTGACTGATATATATCTGCCAAACTGACTCGTTTCTTATGTTGCTATGAGACGGTTATTTTAAACATTATAATATAAAACATATGAATTTATTTTTTTCTTTTCTTAAAAATTGGTCATATCATTAACAAAATGACCGAAGCAATAAACACGTTATAAAAGATGTTGATCTGAAGTTATAAAGTCAAATTAACATTTACAATTAATGAAATTTCTATTTATTTCGACATACGCAAAAATAAATTGATTTTGATGATCATATAGTATTATTTAATAACCTGATGTTACTGCACCGCGTGTTGGATAGGAGTCAGGAAGAACTTTAGACAGAAACAACGGTTAACTTGTATAAAATAAACGTGGCTTTATTAAAGCAGAGGTACACTCTGGGAAGCAGTATCTGTACAGCGTGAGCGTCGGACGAAGTCTGAGAGAGCGAGCATGTTCCCTCGCACACGCGAGCATGCGAGCAGAGCGCTAGCGTTACACCAGTCGTAAGGGGAGAGACGGGGTACATTGACGAACAGCGCCAAGGGCTAGCGCATGTCACCATAATTCTAACACTCCCTCCCGATAGTCCTTGGACCAGTAATTCATCTTATACTTCTGAAACATACAGGATAAATATATTAATGATTGAGCAATAACTTACTCAGTTTATTGTGACTTTAAGGGGGCAAAGGCTTTGTAAAAATATCCACTCTTTGCTCCTTTGAAGGTGTCCAGTTTATTTCTACTAATTTTCTTTCTACACATTGCTTTACGTAGTCCTCATGGACTTCTGTCATATGTCGTAACTTATTACTTCCCTCTGCCAAATCTGGTCGTGTGCCGTTGACTAAATACATAAGTGATCCTACAATTTCTCTGTACTTGCGTTTTTTTACCATCTGGTCGTTTTGCTTCTCGTTTTCACGCATTTTCCTTTCTCTATTTAATACTTGGTTTGTTACCATTGGGGTACTTTGTCCTTCAGCTTGTATATAACCAAATTTCTGTTGCAATTTCAGTATGAATTTGCACTGATCCAATGTCGTAACTTTGTTCTTCTTGTCTCTATTTATCGTCAGTCCCAAAAACTCTTTTGGTTCACCTAACAGTTTCATGTCGAACTTCTTGCTGAGTTGTGCTTGTATGGACTCCATTCTTTTCTCGTCGTTACCCACTAATAATATGTCATCTACGTAGAGTAACATGATAATAAGTACTTGAACTTCTATCAGTATAGACAGACATGGATCTCTGTTGCTAGTAGCAAAGCCGAGTTCCTTGACATGTTCTGAAGAATGATTATTCCAATTTTTGGGGCTTGTTTTCAGTCCATACAGTGACTTTTTGAGCTTCCAAACTTTCTGTTTCTTTTGGCAGTTTGGTACACTGTAGCCATCAGGTATTTCCATAAATATTACCCTTTTAATCGGGCTGTGCAGGAAAACTGCTTTGACGTCCAATTGCCACATTGTTAATCCAAGTTTGTTTGCCACAGAAATGACTGCTCTGACCAGCGACAGACGTGACACCGGTGCATATGTTTCACACAGGTCATATAAATTCGTGTCCTTGAAACCTCTGATAACAATTCTGGCTTTATGACTTACTTCTCCATTTATGCTTACTTTTTGTTTGAATACCCATCTTGAATCAAGGATGTTCGTCTTTTCTTCTGGTCTGTTTACTATTTAGAACACTTGATTCATCTCAAGTGCTTGTATTTCTTGGTTCACTGCTTCTGTCCAGCTATTTGCATCAGTCTTTCCCATCGCTTCTCTATAAGACTTGGAGTCATTGTTGATTTCAGCAATCAAGGCGTATGTTTCTTCTGTGTTTAGACCTTCTGAAGAGTTGCCATTTTGCTCCTTCTGTGTTTGCTTCTTAGATGGTCTTCCTCTTTTACGCTTCACTGGTTTCTCTTCTAAATTATCTAAGTCGGTTTGTTCTGAAGGAAACTTCAACAGCCATGTTTCTTTACACAGATTTTTATTGGTTAGAGTCCAGTTTCTTACATCATCTGCCTTGTATACGTCTCCGAAGACTTGTTGTTCTATGAACTTAACATTTCTATTTTCATATACTTTTCCGTCTTCTGGACAGAGTAATAAATAGCCTGTATCAGTGTATCCAACCAGAGTTGTCTTGATTGACAGCTGACCAAATTTTGTGTCTGGTTTATCCTGAATTTTAGCAAATGCTTTGCATCTAAAACCTCTTAAGTGATTTATCCTCACTCTCGCCTCAGGATTCAATGTCAGAAGTGGGGAATTATATTCCAACGACTTATGTGGTGTAATATTATAAATATACACAGCTTCTTTCAATGCCAAGTTCCAGGCATTTGCTGGTAGTCGTGAATCAAACATGAGTGCTCGCACTATTTTCTGTATTGTTTGATTGTATCTTTCTGCCAAACCGTTCAGTTGAGGAGTGTATGGACACACTGTTCTTAATTCTGCTCCGTATTATCACTCGTGAATTCAGTTCCTTGATCACAGTCCAAGTAGCAGAACTTGTGATCTTAACCACAAGTGTTTCTATATTTCTTTACAAAATCATCAATGCATTCTGAAGCATCTGATTTTTTTTCAACTGGGTATGCCATGGCAAACCGTGAATAATTATCTATCACTGCTGGATGTGAATCTGCATTTTTTCGGATGTGTTACAGGTGTTATCGGACCCATCGTGTCTGCACTTACCCTTTGTAAAGGTCTCGTTGCTTTATCCCTATCATTATCAAATTTTAGTTCGTTTATTTTAGCTATCTTACAAATCTCGCAATTTATCAAAAAATTACCGTGATCTGAACTTTTGAAATTTAGAATATATGGATAAATATTAATTAATCGTTTTAATTTAGCGTGAGACGTGTGCCCTAACCTCATATGCCATAGGTTCATTGTATATTTAACATTCTCTAAATTATCCGAGTTATCCGAGTTATTTTGGTCTGCAAATCTAACTTTCTTAACCAGTTTATCCAAGGTTTCATTTACTATCATAAATGCCTCCCTTTTTGCTTCTTCTAAGTTATTTTTAGTAGTTCTTAATTCCACTATCCAGAATGGATCTTTAAAATATCCTTCTATTACAACTTTATTCGTGACTTTATCAAATACATTTACTATCTTGTCATCCAGGTAAACTCCTGAACCTTGATCTGTAAATTTCTTTAATGATAGTAAGTTCCTACTCAGATCTTTCGCGTAAATTATTCGTTCGAGTTCAATTATTTCACCGTTACTTAATTCAACTTTGACTTTACCTTGAGCGTGTGATTCTAACCGTGCCTTTTTATCTTTGTTTGCGCATCCTATAAAACCTTTTATTTTATTATCTAATCTTCTAAAAATAATACGTGAGTTTGTCAAATGTTCTGTGGCACCCGAGTACAAAATGAAGTTTTCAAAATCGTAATTACACATTTTATCATCATTTCTTTCAATCAAATTAACCGCATTATTACAATGAATTCGATTATTCATACCTTCCATCTTCTAGGGTGTTGTCAATCTGGATCGACGTGGAGCCGGACTCCTCGAACGCGATCTCTCGCGCTTCGGCGAGCGTGACTCAGTCTTCCTACTTTTCCTCCTGGATGAGTCTCCACGTCCACTTTCGTGGCGCCGCTTTCCCGCCAGACTGCCCTGTCGCTTGTTGGGCTCCTTGCAGTCTGCAGCAATGTGCCCAAACTCATTGCAGTTCAAGCATTTAAATTTTTTATGTTTGCAGTCTGCTCTCAGATGGTCGGTGCTACCACATCTCTCACATCGTTTGTGCTCGGGGCTCTTGTCCTCCGAACTTGGCCGTCGCTCTTGCGAGTAATCACGGAACCTCTTCGGCTCGCTGAATATCACCGCAGTCTCTTTAGGGTTCGTCCTACTCGCATCAATCTGAAAAATAATCCTCATTATTAAATCTTGCAGTAGGACTCCAGCGTGGTCTAGGCTTGAGCGCGGAAGAGGCTTAAGCAGCTGGCAGCTGCTTGTCTTGGTCCATTGACTCGATGTCCTCTGAGTTGTCGACCAACTCCTCCCTTCGACCAGTGGACTTCTCAAAAGAGAATGGCACTTCTAGCCTACCATTTTCAATTACATGAGGATCTCGTTTCACTCGTGGATGTTCCTCCCAATCTCCAGCAGCAGTTGGTCGGTCAGATGGCTCAAGAAGAGTGTTTCTGATCGCTTCAGTCAGCGCCTCCATATCTCTATACACAGAGCCGCTCAGAGCGGAAATTGCGTTGGTACTCTTTACCGTGCAGCTGATCAGTGTCTCGACGCTATTCTTTAATGTGTTCATTAAATTTGACTGTGTAGCCGAATTTTCATGAACTCTTGCAGTGGGCGTGTTCAACTGCGCTTGAACGTCAGCGTTGGTGGCACCTAACGCGCTCATATCTCCACTGTGGATTGTAGGCCCCCTCAACACTGCCACCTTCGTGTGTGAGTTGGCCAGAGCCTGTAGTAGGCGCCCTGCCTCCTCCATTTTCAGCAGATTCTTATCTGAAATATAAACATGGACGTTAGTCTGTTGTGTTCAGGGTAAACCAGTGCTACCGAAAACTAAGACTTTGTGCACAAGTCCCGTGTCAGTAACTGGGTAGTACGCGATCTTACAAAAAGCTCAGCCTACCATCCTAGTCTCTTTCAGTCGAATATGTGATGACGCTATCTTGCTTACAGAGACCCACAGGGCTAGGCGTTAGGCTAGCAAGCTTGTGTGGCCCGGTTTTTTCTTTCTTTAATAATGCATTATTTTAGAAATGCCGTGGTGCATGACCATGCAACGTGTACGTGGTAAACCCCACAAGCTTGCACAGACTTTACTTTACTTGACTTAAATCGTTATTAATTGAATCAATTAATTTTATATATTCATATTCATATAAATATATACATATATATATATATATATATATATATATATATATATATATATATATATATATATATATATATATATATATATATATATATGACAAAATCCTATGTTACAATATATATATATATATATATATATATATATATACATATATATATATATATATATATATACATATATATATATATATATATATATATATATATATATATATATATATATATATATATGGGACGTTTCACGTCAACCGGATCATCAGTGCACCCAAAATTTGGGTTAACCTATCAAAACGTTTGAGGTCTCTAAATGTTCGTCTGGTCAAGAGCTTTCAAAAAAATGCTGGCGTTTTTTAAAATCCAATATGGCGCATCAAATATGGCGCCTGAAAGCCACATTTTCATAGCACATTTAACAAAAACAATAGTAAAAATGTTCTAATTTATAAAATATACCTCCCGAAAACATGTAAAACGTATGCTCGGACTTATAATTGAAAATGCTTATAGAATTCCGAATTTTCAAATTGTGGATCCAAAATGGCGGACAATATACCACCACCAAACCATTTTACCGCAAAAAATGATTTCAGATTAGTTGAAAGTATCAACATAGGGGTTTTCGGAGATACTGAATCTTATTTTAACATTAGAATTCCGAAATTTAAAATGGCGGATCCAAAATGGCGGACATTATACCACCACCAAACCTATTTTACCGCAACAAATAATTTTGGATCAGTTGAGAGTATCGATATTGGGGTTTCTGAGGTAAATGGTACTAAGTGTATCATCGGAATCAGTATTTGTGCTCAGAAATCTTATATTTGTCCGGTCTATTAGATTCAGAATCATATGTCTGCGGTTTTTGTCCGTACATTTTTCTATTGTTCCGTGTATATATGCCTGCGTGGATGAAAGAAAAAATAGAATTTAGCCAATTGAATCAATATTTCATGACATTTTGAGCAGTATTAATTATTCTGGCTCCTCGTTCGTGGTGCTTTTACTGGCGATAAATGGCTTTCGACGATATCATAAATTACTTTGTTTCTAGGTTCATTGGCATTTGAGTAATGCATGACTTTCAATGTTTCATTATTTTCTGGGATAAATCCATGCGCCGTCTGTATATTTGTGACAGGCGGACAGCTTTTGAATCTCTTTGTTAGGAATTTATGAGTTTGTTCGTGATCTTTTTTGGTGTACAAGAAAAATTTTATATTAAATGATCAAAGACACAACATTTTGGTCTTAGCTCCGCAAACTTGGTTAGCCCGATCGGATTTTCAGGAAACTGATCTATAAATTGACTATGAATGTTCTTAATATCACTAAGTAATAATCTTTTCTCCACTTTTCTTTTTTTACCATCTACATAAATACTGACGGTATCTTTTTTATTTGGCATAATTCTGCTATTAAGATCATCTTCGTAAAAATCTTTAACTTTCTGAGTAGTTTCAGTAGGTAAAGTTTTTCCACTTCGTTCAACAGGAGCAGACAAAACTCCATCTAATTCTCTTAACTTTTTGGCTTTACGAGCCATTCTGTAGGACACACCAAATTGGTCCATAATTTTACGTATAGCCCAGTGTTCGGGCAAAATAGTAAGAATACTCACACGTAATGGATCGTTCTCCCTTAGAGATTAAATTTGTTTTTGAGACCAGTTAAAATATCTGTAAGATCATCTTGCGTAAGTGCATCGGGGTTTGAAACAGAAGGTGAGTCAATATCTGATTCAAAATCAGCACTAATACTGACATTTGGTGACGACAAATCATGTAGTTCGTCAAAAGATTTTCTACATGAATCACAAATCATTGAAAAGTTCGGATAATCAGGATAGACATCTCGAATTGCTTTGGAGATCTTCCTAAGAGATTTGCTGTGTCCTTTTGTAATATTAAATGGATTTACGCATCTATCGGCACGGTATATCTTCGCAGGGGAAGACATTGTTTTGGGATCTGAAAGTGCACAACCAAAACAAAAGAAATGTGGACTCTTGGCGAAAAAGTCGCTGATGAAGGAAGCCGCTGATTGACTTGCTCACCAACTATCCTAAAAAGGACTGTTGGAGAAAAAGTCGCCAATAAAGAAAGCCGCTGATAAACTCGCTCACCAACTATCATGAAAAGGACTGTTGGAGAAGAAGTCGCTGATGAAGAAAGCCGCTGAATGACTTGCTCACCAACTATCCCAAAAAGGACTGTTGCAGAAGAAGTCGCTGATGAAGAAAGCCGCTAATTGACTTGCTCACCAACTGTGTAAACGGGTATTAAGCCTACACATATCGCTTTCTTCTCGTTTACAGAGTTTTAAATTGCCTGTCTGAGGTTCAAAATATTGACAATGGGTTAGGTGAGAGGTAAGGTCCGCCACATTGTATCTGCTATTTTATATTTTAGATTCTCGATGTTAAAATAAGATCCAGAGTCTTTGAAAAACCTTATATCGCTACATTAAACTGATCTTGAATCATTTGTTGCGGTATAATTCGGTAAGAGGGGGCAATGTCAGCCATATTGGATCTGCTATTTAAAATTTTTAAATCTTGATGTCAAATTGAGATTCAGTGGTCCTAAAAACCCGTATATTGATACTTTAAACTGGTCTTAAATCATTTTTTGCAGTAAAATGGGTTTGGTGGTGGTATAATGTCCGCCATTTTGGATCCGCCATTTTGAATTTCGAAATTCTAATGTTAAAATAAGATTCAGTATCTCCGAAAACCCCTATGTTGATACTTTCAACTAATCTGGAATCATTTTTTGCGGTAAAATGGTTTGGTGGTGGTATATTGTCCGCCATTTTGGATCCACAATTTGAAAATTCGGAATTCTATAAGCATTCTCAATTATAAGTCCGAGCATACGTTTTACATGCTTTCGGGAGGTATATTTTATAAATTAGAACATTTTTACTATTGTTTTTGTTAAATGTGCTATGAAAATGTGGCTTTCAGGCGCCATTTTTGATGCGCCATATTGGATTTTAAAAACGCCAGCATTTTTTTGAAAGCTCTTGACCAGACGAACATTTAGAGACCTCAAACGTTTTGATAGGTTAACCCAAATTTTGGGTGCACTGATGATCCGGTTGACGTGAAACGTCCCATATATATATACACTCCCCTTACATCAATTCTCGGAACTAAAATCGCGTTCGCGCGCTTTCTTGTAAAGAAATACTTTTTTTTTATTTTTGAATTTTTCTTTTTATGCTTTCATGTACAAATCCAGAAATTCATTCGCGCACTTTCTGGTTATAAGCATACTTTTTCTTTTAAATCGAGTTCATGCAATTTTGATTCTTTTATCAATTTTACGTGTTTTTATTCCGGTTTAAACTTGAAATTTTCGGAATCGCGTGTAACATCAAACGACCGTATTTTCACTTTTATTCGCTTAATACAAAACGTACTTACATAACTTATCCTCCAGCTTTTGCCACTTATACACGGACGACGTCGTCAGATCTTTTTGAACGTCTTTCCGTGTATACATATCTACCGTGTGGGATATGCTGCACAATTGGAAGCTCCTCGTGGTTCATGTTAGCTTGATGCGTAGAGCACTTGTTGCACAAGCGTGAAGAAGCTATGGCGTACCAGCGTTTTTCTTTCCTCTCGGCCGAACACCTCACTTCTAAGAACTCGCAACCGCATCCAGCGTGAGCTCTCACCTTAACCTATCCTTCGCGCAGCGGAAGCGTGCTGGGCCCATAACCTATTATTTAATAACCTGATTTAACTGCACCGCGCGTTGGATAGGAGTTAGAAACAATTTTAGACAGAGACAACGGTTAACTTGTATAAAATAAACGTGGCTTTATTAAAGCAGAGGTACACTTTGGGAAACAGTATCTGTACAGCGTGAGCGTCGGACGACGTCGGCGCGAGCGTGTTCCCGCATACCCGCGAGCATGCGAGCAGAGCGCTAGCGTCGCACCAGTCGTAAGGGGAGAGACGGGGTACATTGACGAACAGCGCCAAGGGCTAGCGCATGTCACCATAATTCTAACATATAGCTATTTGTTATTTTTTTTAAATATGTATTAACAACACTACTTTTTTTGCTTAATTAAGTTATTTCGTTTTTTTCCCTTTTGTATTTTTATATGATCACGCCTAAGATCGTCTACTCAATAGAGTTAGGTCAGATTATATGTTCTTTATTTGTTTTCGAGATTCTTCTATCCATTTGTAAAATGCTGAATAAAATTTTCAGTCATTCTCTTTCGCTTTGATTTTGCGATGCTTTAATTATTAACAATTTCTTTATTTTTAAATTTTATGGTAAAAAGAACCTCGTATAATGCTATTACTGCTGGTCTAGTATCTGAAACAAATGTTTAAATATTATAATTAGTTAAATATATTTTTAGATCAACTGCTTGTTTCTAAAGATCATGTATAGATTTTAACTGAAATCAGTGAATTATATATTATTATTTGATCATATTATTTTGGTTGAATGTGCGAAAAGCGTAGGCGGTTCATATGCACTACCTTTCTTTTATTCTCTTTCAATTGTATTTTTACATTTTCATTTTCCCAAATATATAACACTGGATATTTGGAACCTACTTTGATTTCTGCGTGTTTAGCCTTTAAATCGTAATATCGCTTCGCTCTCTCCTTAGCTAAGGAGATTCTTACGGCAGCTATTTCATTTACGGCGCTCAGGCTTAAGACAAGATCTGGAATGTAGTCGGCGTACGCAGGTAAGAGGTCGTCGGCGACGCGAGGATCGCTTGACGGCAGTTCGCCCGGAATTATGGTTAAGCATTGCTAATTCAATACATGTATCCCATTCGGCTTATTTAGAAATAAACATCTTGAGAAATTCACTTAACGGTGCGTGCGCTTGCTTGAGAGAGCCGTTCGACTACGGGTGAAATGTGGTAGTTTTAATTTGCTTGATTTTGAATCTCTTGGCTACGCGCGTGATTAATTTCCTTAGAACACGTGTCCCTTGATCTGTTAATATAGATTGAGGAGCTCCGAAAATACAAACTAATCTTTTTATATATCCGTCAGCTACTGAGATCGCTGTCTGATCGGGAAGGGGAACCAAAATTATGAATTTTGAAAATTGATCTTGCATGCTAAATATGTATTCATTACCCATTTTAGTTTTACGCAATGGTCCGACTATATCAAGAGCTACTTTATCAAACGGTATTGCTGGATAATCAGTAATAATTCAATTTTGCTTGTTTTTGACTCGAACTAATTTTTTTAATTGACATTGCTTGCATTTTTTAATGAAGTTTTGTACTTCCTGCATAAAATTTTCCCAATTATATTTATGTCTAATTCTATTATAAGTTTTATTGACGCCTATGTGTCTACCAATTGTCGAATAATGCATTTCTTCGATAACTTTTGCACGTGCTGAAAAAGGAGGATGTTGTATATGACCAAGACATATAATGATTTTGATGTTGGTTGAATATAATTCATTTTTAATACTGTTTAATATTAAATTGAATTCAAAGTTTTCAATATTTTTACATTTTGCTACGCTAAATGTATTATTCTCTTTTTCAATTAAAATGACACTCAATTTATTAAGTAAAATTTGCAAAATATTCATGATATTTATTAAACTTTCGCGTTGCTCGCTTCCAAGTGGTATTACTACATGGAATCTAGTATTAACTTTAATTACTGTAGGTTGACCAACAGTTAAATTATCAAGACGTGGTAGTTTATTGATTTCATATAATTGTATTGCTCCTTCATCTAATATTTTTTGTTGTATTTGGCACAAAAAATTTTTTTTTGCTTCTTTTTTTTTGGATCGGGCTTCAAGATATGACTGCTTATAATGTGCCCTAGGTAATTAATTTCTTCCTTTAAAAATTCGCATTTATCAGGTTACAATCTCCGGCTAGCTTTTATTAATCTTTTTAACAGCTCAGCTATTATTTCCCAATGTTCTTCGATAGTTTCAGAAAAAACACAAATATCATGAAAAAATGCTACTACATCTTTCATACCTGCAATTAGACAGAGCGCGCCACACCGAGCACATGGGCCGGCGGGAGAATCGGCAGAATCGTTCCGGCTGCCGCGCGATATAGACGCTCCCGAAGAAGCGAGATATAAAGCGAAAGAGAGAAATAGAGAGAGAAAGAGAGACAGAGCGAGTGTGTGTGTACGCGAGGAGGAGAGGCCAGCTCCAGAGGACGAGCGCCACCGCCAACATAAGCGCCCATTCGAGAGACGCAGGCCGCTCGCATCCCTTCAGATTTGGCAAGCAGGCCGACTTCTCCGTCATCCGTCGGGCACCTCGAGCGTGATAGATATGTACGAGGGTAGTTCAATAAGTCTTTAGAATGACCAACAGATGGCGCGCGAATCGCTCCAAATCATCTGTTTTCAGTCAGCACCACTCCCGACTAGATATATGGTGCAGTCACAGTCCACATCTTCTGAGTTTACGTGTTTTTATAACCAATTGAAAAAAAAAATCGCTTGTTAAGAAAAATGGAAAAAACGAGTTCAGAGCGGTAATTAAACATTTTCATTTAAAGGGTTTAACTCCATATGAGATAAAAAATGAATTGGACTCAGTTCATGGCACATCTGCCCCTGCCTTAGCAACGGTTTATAACTGGGTAAATGAATTTAAGCGTGGTCGTACATCAATAAGTGACGAACCACGTTCAGGAAGGCCCGTAGAAGCAACTACTCCCGAAATCATCAATAAAATCCACGATATGGTGTTGAAGGATAGAAGATTAAAAGTGCGTGAGTTAGCTGAGGCCACAAGGATATCTATAGGTGCAGTTGTTTCAATTCTACATGAAAAATTAGGCATGAAAAAGCTATCGGCAAGATGGGTGCCGCGTTTGCTCTCAGCTGAGAATAAACGCAATAGAGTGGTCGCCTCTGAGGCTCTTTTGGCGCGCATAAGTCGGAATGCTGAGGAATTTTTTCGTCGATTTGTGACTGTGGATGAAACATGGATACACCACTACACTCCTGAGACAAAGGAACAATCCAAACAGTGGATTTCCACAGGCGAACCAGCTCCAAAGAAGGCAAAGACCGTAAAGTCAGCTGGTAAGGTTATGGCTACAGTTTTTTGGGATGCACGTGGAATTATACTTATTGACTACTTGGAAAAGGGTAAAACAATTACTGGTGAGTATTATGCATCATTATTAGAGCAGCTGAAAGAAGAAATTAAAAAAAAACGACCACATTTGGCGAGAAAAAAAATTCTCTTTCATCACGACAACGCCCGAGTTCACACATGCTTCGTTTCAATGGCTAAAATTGAAGAACTAAAATTCGAATTGGTCGAACACCCACCGTATTCACCAGATTTAGCCCCCAGTGACTTTTTCTTATTTCCAAACTTGAAAAAATGGCTCGGTGGACAGAGATTTACGGATAACGAAGACGTCATTGCCTCTGTAAGTGCTTATTTTGAGGAACTTCCGAAAACGCACTTTTCTGAAGGATTAAAAAAACTTAAAAAGCGATTGACCTCGTAGATAGATATAGATAGATATACTTTTTATTTTGATATTATCACAATATGGTACAGAAATTATGTACATAATGTTTCATATTAAGATTAAATTAACGTATTTGTCACAGTATAAGATTTTTTTTAGTCACATAATCATGTTATCACATTTCGTCACATTTCGAGTAGGTACAGTTAGTTCTTAAAATTAGCATACGCACGATTTACAGTAAATATCTATCACGTCAATTTTAAAATATTCACACACACTACAGTTACATTCATGCATCCAATCACGCCTATAAATACATTCCTACTGTTTGCTAAAATAACATTCTTAGTGTAAAACCTGATCAAATAAACAAATAAATAAATAGATAAATAAACAAACAAACAAACAAACAAACAAACAAACAAACAAAAACAAACAAACAAACAAACAAACAAACAAACAAACAAACAAACAAACAAACAAACAAACAAACAAACAAACAAACAAACAAACAAACAAACAAACAAACAAACAAACAAACAAACAAACAGTAGGTAGGTAGGTAGGTAGGTAGGTAGGTACGTGTCCCCCGCTTATACGGAATATATCATAAAATACACGTTTGTTCTGTCAATAATTGAGCTTCTTCCTTTCTTTGATTCCCATTTGCTGCCTATTGCGCGATCCCCGTCCTTATCCCCCGGTTTCGCGGGAAACGACCCGGGGACCAGGCTAGCTGGCTGCATGTTGCCGTTGCGCAAGGAGTATACACGGCTGAAGCAAGATATTCGCAAGTAGCAGGTAAGCTAGTGGTCAAGCAGTGCGCCAAGTATATGCGCGCTGCCTATATTGTTACCATAAGTATTAACAGTCGGTCTATTAGAAAATCCTCCTGTAATATGGCACCCATGAGCGTGTAGGGTTTGATAGGGACAGCGAGCAGCATAAGGGAAAAATAAATTCTCCCCTCTCGTAAGTTTTATTGCCGTCGAAAATAAAATCACGGGATAAAAGCACTCGTAGCCGAGCTCAATATTCAGCGCGAATATTTAGAGCTGTTAACAGCATAAGGAGTTCGCGCGCGGTGCTGTAAACAAGGTAATGTGACCCTGGTTTGCAGTAAGCTGAGTATAGCAATACACAGCAGAGCGAACAGCTAGCCACTCAGCACGCGCAGAATAACCAAGAGTGAATATAAACGGCGTGCAACGAGTGAATCGAAGACGCAAAGAAAGCTGAGGAAAAGCCCAGAAAATTAGGCAAGCGCTTCGATTCACATGGGAGATAAACTTCGCGCGCAGTTGCCCGTGCCAAGCGGCAATGTATATAGATATACTACCAAGTACAACACAAGCACAGACAGCTCGGCGACTATACGTGTGTGCACAGAGCCCTGCTTGAGGCAGCAAAGAAATGCAGGAAAACAGCGCGCACTACAGCCGTGTCAGTGTACACACATATCGTGATACGATATATAGCCTGATTTCCGTGCGCGCAGTAACCACATAGGTAGAAAAGAAGTTACAAGCACAGCTGCGCGCAGATAAAGTACGCGCACTGAAACTGTACTAGTGTGTATGAGTGACTGCACGTACGCCTCTTTTAGGTTTCTTTTTTTTATGTATGCATTTCAGCGTGTGAGTGCATAAGCGGAGTGAAGCACAAACTGTGCACGAGTGTATGTGAAGCACAAACAGTGCAGTGTGTATTTGCAGGTTGAAAAACATAAAACCAAAAAAATTTTCAGTGAAAAATCTTGGAAAAACTCCAGAAATTTTCGGCAAAGTTTATTTTAGAAAAATTTTTAAATTCTAAAATTTCCTTTTTGTTTATTTTCGAGTTTAAGGATTTTTTTTGATTTTAGAAAAATGTTTGAAAATTTTTTTTTGGAATTGTGCGAGGTTTAAAATTTTTTTTTGTAATTTTAAGCACATTTTGGATGGGACTTTTCGTGAAAATTTTTTTTTGTTCCCAAACCAAAATTTAAATGTGGTAAAAATTTTGCGGAAAATTTTTGGATAATTTATTTTTTTAACTTTACAGGGATTATTTTTGAGTCCGTTGAAAAATTTTCTTTTTTGGAAAAAAATTTTTATAAATTTTGGGTTGGGTTTATTTTTACATTTTCTTGTTCTCCCCTTGCGAGAATCAGACAAATTGTCCTAAAAAAAGTTTTTTAGCCTGCAACAAACCTTTTAATTAAAAGCAAAAGTTACGCGCAGAAGAGAAAACCGTTTGCTAGCGTGAAAGATATATTTATCGTGCTTGTAAAAAGACATGTACCTGGATGTAATTAAAGTCACACGGCAGCCATAGTATCATATTGGAATTTACATTGAAATCCCAAAAACACACTACGATATTCTCATTATTTTTTTAGTGTGTGTGTATCAAAAATTTAGAAAAGCGCGCACGTACAGTCGAAACAAAAATGTCACACCAAACCATAGAGGCTTTGGAAAACTGGGGCTTCTCACTCGAGGCACAGGAGCTCAATGAGACCCTGCACGATTTACAACTAAAGCGCGGGGGTTCACGGTTGCAGCAAGCCGCTCGACTACAGAAATGGCTTCTGGGTGAATATTCGGAAGATGACTTCCAAGAAAGCCTAGAACCATAAACTGCCTTCGAATCGTGCGCACAGTTACGCAACGAATACATCAACAGAGTGCGCAATGAGAGAACTGGATCTACGATCCTTGACGATAATATTGACCCAGGTAGTCAGCACCCAGTTGCAAGACTATTTGAGGACCAGATGAGTAAGAAACCGCACACTGGAAACCGCACATGACAACGCAGCAACAGAGCAGGCGGCAGCAACCTATCCAACAGCTCCGCAACTTGAACAAGCGGCGCAACAATAGCTGACTCAACAGCAAGCGCTAGAGCAGCAGCAGAAAGATGGCGAACTGCAGCAGCAGAAAGATGGCGAACTGCAGCAACAGAGAGCCGATCAGATCGAACAGAGGCTGCCGCCAATTCGACAAGAACTACTGCTACAGCAGAAAGATAACGAACTGCAGCAGCAACCAGGACGCAAGCTGTCAGCTGGCACCGACAAACGGAGCGGAAACCATGAGCGCGGCGAAACATAGGTACGCACCTAGCACACCAGCTGCTGCCTCACAGACGCCACAGCAAGGTGCATTCAGGGGAATTGCGCATGAGATGCTAACATCGCCGTCTGGAGTAACCTGCAGAGTACCGACCGACTTCATGATGCTAATCCATGAAATCAAGGAAAGTCAGGACAATACGGATAACCAAATCGCAGAACTAACACGGTTAATCGGCCGTTCGACAGGAGTGAGAGCTCCATCGTACGCAGTCGCATCTAGCACACGGCTCGATAATGCGCAGAACCGTATACCTGGCAATGTACACAGGCAGAGCAATCCAAGAGTGCAATTCCAAGATACTTTCACCATTGCGCAATCAGCTACGGGCTCCATCAGCACTTTGGCAGAACCATACGGTGCAGCGCTGGGTGCTACCGCTCGCGGACGCTTGAGGGGGAGGGGGGGGCAGCGAGACCCTTTAGGCCTCCCGAGCAACAACACATATATAGACTCGATCGGAAGCATCGGCGGAGCACCGGCAAGCAACCACGGACGCGACGTGGGCAATATTGTACGCAAGTGGAGCGTGCAATATAGCGGCGAGCGCACGCAAAGCATTGACAACTTTCTCACAAGAGTTGACGAATGCCGTGCGCTCGGAAAACTGTCAGATGCTGAACTACTCTCGGCTTTACCAGAGCTACTTAAAGGAGTAGCTGTGACATGGTATCGCAATAACAAGGATCAATGGATCACTTGGCAGCAGTTCTGTGAAGAATTGCGCTCCTGGTATGGCCAATAGAGAGGCCACCAGCAAGAACTAATTGCAGAAGCATACGTACGCTCACAAGGGGAGTTCGAGTCTGTTCGTGATTTTATCACGAAGCTCGTGGGCATCATGCGCAAGCAGGACCAACGCAAGATCCTACCAACGCTGAAAGCTGCAGTATGTCGAATGGACGTTAACTCCATTCAGGAGTTGCTGCTGTTGGCTACGGACGTCGAATCCGAGCTAAACTGGAGAAAGTCATGGAGACCACCTCCGTCCCTAGAAGCTACTCTACTGCCGGAGATGGCATACCAAGTGCCACAGACAGCACGGGGATCTCGGCTGCCAATATCGGCGGTGACACCTCGAGAAGATTCAGATAATCCGCTCGATATCGCCGCCATGGTAGAGCGTTTAGTAGAGCGGAAACTAATAGCCAGACTAGTGCAGAAACCGGCAGCGAGCACGGGAACCGCGACAACTACTACGGGGGCAGGGCCGCTAAAACCACGAAGGTTCGCAAAGAAGGTGGCTGAGAAAAACCCTCCGACTGAGCAAAAGCTCCTGATCCCGAGATGGGAGGTGAATTGATTCGTGTGTGGCGATCCGACACACCGGGCTTGGCAGTGTCAGAAACGAGCGGGAATGGACAAGAGGGACCAATAGCCGAGGTCACTGTCATCCCTAATACCAAGAAAAAGGCCTCTAACAACGCACCCGCAGGGAAAGATAACCCTACTGCGTCCCGCGAGATGACACAACCATGCGAGAAAACAAGTGTAAGAGACACTACCATGGGAACCTCGTGAAGAGTGGCGAAGCCACATGACGCAGAGCCAGCGAGATCACTACCCACGCCGATCTGCGTGGCGGGGTGCGGTATGAACGTTGAGAGCAGCTAAAGAGAAGCTGTCGACGCCGCGTCCCCAACGTCACGGACACTCCACAGTGAATGTGAAGCGGAAGAGAGCTCAGCTGCGGCACACTCAATGGTGTGCGGGCCCAGCTTAGAGAAGGCCGAGGCAGCTCACTTACGGCTAACAGAGCCGAGCCTGGCAACCATAAAAAGCGAAAGCATGCCACCAATACAGTCGGCAGTCGACGTACAGCCGGGAGAGTTAGCGGCAGATCCCAGCAGTGTAGTCATACGCCCCAGGAAGCTGGGCGACGACGCTGATACCCCAAACATCCACCCCAACGATGATGAACGCCGTTGGTGGGTGCAAGTGCATTTGGGAGAGTATACAGTGCGTGCCCTGTATGATTTGGGTGCGGCGCGCAAGGTAGTGGGTTCTATCGGCCTACAAATAGCTAACGCACTCGGGTTGGAAATAAAACCTGGCTACAGCCGGGACGCTCGAATGGTGGATGGGACGATAACCCCAATAGCCGGGTACGTCTATTTACCTTTTACGCTAAGGGGTGTGACAAAGGAAGTCCGGGTAGCTATTCTACCTAAATTGGATCATGACTGCTATGTGTTGTTCCGAGCGGTCCATGACCCCGAGGAAGACACACTATTCTTAAAGGATACGGAAACTTTAGTCCCACTGGAAGTAGCCCGGGTCGGCTCGAGCAGCGAGCTAGCGATCTCTGCTGTGGGACTCGCTCATGTAAGTGAGATGGAGCGAGCGCAAGTAAACGCGCTCGTAAGTAGAATCCTGCCGCAAGGGGGTGACGCAATAGGGCGCACCACCCGCATGGAACATATGATTCATGTGGGGAGCGCGCGCCCCATAAAATAATTTCGGGTGTCACAAAAAATCGAGGAAGAAATGCACAAGCAGGCACAAGAGATGCTCGACGCCGGGATTATAGAGCCCGCGCCCACGGGTGGTTAGTCCAGCCCAGTGGTAATGGTGCGTAAGCCAGGCGGTAAGTACTGGTTCTGCACGGATTATCGGAAAGTGAATGCGGTATCGGAACCAGACGCGTATCCGTTACCGAACATGGACGATATCCAACGCAAGTTTCAGAGGGTGCGTTATATAACGACTCTGGACCTGAGCAGCGCTTATCACCAGATACCACTGGCTAAAGCAGCAAGGCCGTAAACGGCTTTTACAGTACCTGGAAAAGGGCTATTCATGTGGAAGAGAATGACATATGGATTAGCCTACGCTGGGGCCACCTTTCAATCGATGATCGATGAAATCATCAGTGCCGACTTACAGCCGTACGCGTACTCATACCTAGATGACATAATCATCGTCACAGAGATGCTCAAGCAGCACCTAGAGGTCCTGATCGGGTTGGAGCGGCTCAAAGTAGCAGAGTTGATAATAAACCGAGACAAAGCGTGTTCTGTCGAGAGAAGAGCGCTACCTCGGAGTCCTGGTCAACCATGACGGATTCAAGCCTGATCCGGAAAAGATTGCTCCGATCATAACTTATCCTGCTCTCAAGAGCTTAGCGCAGCTGAGACGCTTCATGGGGATGGCTTCGTGGTATCGTAAGTTTTTAAATAACTTCGCCACGCTTGCCGAACCTCTCACCAGACTCACCAAAAACGACCAAAGGTTCAAATGGACCGAGGAGCAACAAGCGTCGTTCGAGCAGCGTGTCAACGGAGAGGAGCGCGTACTCGAATTCGCGAGTCGTATTATGATCTCCGCCGAACGTAATTACAGACCCACCGAGAGAGAGTGTCTCGCGGCGATTCGGAAGTGCAGGCCCTACGTAGAAGGTTATGACTTTCGGGTGGTGACAGATTGCCAGAGCCTGAGGTGGTTAAACAGTTTGCACAACCCCACGGGCAGTCTAGCGCGATGGGCGCTGTAGCTGCAAGGGCACCGATTTTCTATAGATTATAGAGCTGGAAAGCTAAATGACGTGCCCGATGCACTCTCCCGTATGTTCGAGGACGACGAACTACCCGTCGCAACCATCCCCTTGGTCAACATGGCCAACGACCGGTGGCATGCGGGGTGCATTGAGAAAGTGCTCAATGCTCCCAGCGATTACCCGCTGTACAAAGTCATAGGAGGGCAACTGTACGTTTATCGCCCGGATGGGTCGTTGCCCATGTCGTTGCAAGAGGACGACGCATGAAAGCTGGCCGTACCGGTAGAAGAACGAGCCAAGATTCTCGCGGAGTGTCATGGTGAGCCTACCTCTGGACACCTTGAGCGCGATAAAACTCTCGCGTGGGTAAGGGTCTGTTACTATTGGCCCAGGATGTACCTGGACGTCGAAAAGTACGTACGCAGGTGCCTGACGTGTCATCAGTCGCCCATGGCAAGTGGTGGCCGGTGACATAATGGGCCGCAAACCGAGGACGGCGCGCGGGTATGTATGAATACATACTCGTCTTTCAGGATTTGTTCACTCGCTGGATAGAAGTTATCCCCATCAGAAAGAACTCCACGAGAAAATATTTCTGCGATACGGCGCTCCAGAAGTGTTTCTTTCTGACAATGACACGGAGTTCAAGAACCGTACCATGGACGAGTTCCTGGAAAAATATAGTATACGGCATGAAACAACGCCGTCTTGCCACCCGCAGGCCAACCCGGTTGAGGGAGTCAACCGCCCAGTGAACATGATGATATCGTCATACAAAAAAAATAGAAGCCAAACTCGAGTCGTAAACCTTTCAATTAGTCGACGAGCTAGGCGGGATCGTAGATAAGATTCCCGCCCTCCAGCTGAAGAGAGGTTACTTGGGCGACCAAGGTCCCAAACTACCTGGCGAAGACGAAGAAGGTAGCATCGAGGTTACTCGACCACCGAGGGATGCGAGCGTAACCGCGGCGACGCGCAACCAGCCGACAGCGCAGCGAAGCTCCGCGCATGTGCAGAGTTCTGCGAGCTAGTCAGAGGACGGCATATATAATTCGAGCGACCGCGACCGCGTACCCGACCGATGATTCACCCGTCCCCACCTTACCGAGAAAACGAGGAAGACCTCAAAAAACCGCGAACGCAGCGCAAAGTTTGGATACGCAATCGGTTACTGGTGCGACACTCAAAATAGTCCAAAAGCCAGGGAGAGGGCGCCCGCGTAAGAACGTTTCTACGGGACCTCAGTGACCATGATGGGACCATCAGCCAATCCAGACCAGCTTACCGCCATTATGAGCCAGTTCGTGCGCCTAGTCACATCACTAGGCGCACCGGCGGACAAGGAGAGGCCGCCGTCCGAGGCCCACATCGTCGAGCTCAGCTCCGACGACGATTGGTCGTCGCTCGGAGCAATCTTCGACGAAGAAGGGGAGGCAGGAGTGGAAAGCCATCCTGCGCCGACCACGGCTATCACCACCGGAGGAGGCACCTGCTGCGACGACCGAAGAGCCCAAGCCAGGGCGCTGAGATCACCACCGCAATGCACGACAAAAGAGGGGCAGCCCAAAGTGCTCGACAAGACGAGGTGCAGTCCCCAAGTCCAAATCTAAAGCAACAATCAGGGACAGAGTTCTGGGCCGAGCTCTCACTTCAATCTGCCCGAAAGGAGGCAGGAGCAGTCGCCCAATACCACCAGGGGCAAGAGCGGTTAGGGCCCAGGTTTGTGCAGGAGGCGAAACACTGGCGCCAGCGCGTCCTCGACCGGGAGGAGGAACTCGAGGCCCTGCGTCAGTTGCGTGAAGAACGCCTAGATCGCTGCCAAAGAGAAGTACAGGAGCGCGAAGAGGCGTATCGGCAATGCGCTGCTCAAGAGCAGTTCCGCACTGCCCAAGCGAAACTCAGACAAGCTCGACAAGAGACCGAGTGCCGCGAGGGGCAACAGCGCACCACCCGGAGGGACTGCGCAGTATGCCAATATCCCGAGGTCACGCGCTCCGATAGATGCCCGAACGTGCGGGACCACGACGGCAAGAGCCGAAGCTGGGGGGCAACGCCCTACGAATCGTAACTGGCGCTTGGCACCTTAAAACCGAGCGCCCTATGTGCTACGGAGCATCAGATTTTGTATTTTTTATGTAAGGAAATAGGGACAGACCACGATAAATAAACATGGTCGAAGAGTTCCCATACTTCACTGTGTCCAAGTTATTTTTTTGGAAACCCCGTCCCCATAACCCTCGACACGAATAACAGCGCGTCGGTAGGTCAGAGTCGAAATCGGGCCGATACTTCGAATCTGAGGGGGGGGGGGTTGTAATGAATGCACCTTACGTGCAGTCGGCCTATTAGTAAATCCTCCTGTTATACCGGAAGCGAAAATCGAATACCGAAAAAAATTTTGCGCTCCCTAATTTGTCTAAAATATCAGTTATATTGATTAAAGGGTGATTATAATCAGATATGATTCCGTTAAGCTTTCTAAAATCTACCACCATTCTATAACGTTTGTTGCCCTTTGAATTAGGCTTTTTATCGACGTAAAATACCGATGCTGAGTAAGCGCTAATCGAGGGCTCGATTATATCATTGTCTAGCAATTCTTGTACTTTCCTATTGAGTTCCTCATTTAGTACAGGAGGGTGACGAAATTGTTTAATACAAATGGGTACATTACTAGTGAGGGGGATTTCGTACTCGAGCACAGTTGTTGCCGGTAACTTATCTCCCGTTAGATAAAATATATCCGCATATTGGTCTATAAGCCGCTCTACCGAAACTCTCTGTTCGCCGGTCAGATCGTCGAGGCGCAAGAGCGCTTTCACATTGTGTGCTCTGCTGTCGTTACCGTTCGCATTCTTATCAGAAATGGTGATTATCTTTCTATTTTTAATTTGATTTGCATTTTTTATGATTTTCTTTCCTTTTATGTGACTTTTAGCTGCGTTAATTGTATTGCTTAAAAGGAGAAATGAGTAATCGCAGCTGTTATTTTTAGACTTTGCGTGTACTGTGTACTTAACTAGTTTTTTCGGCTACATAATTAATTTGTGGATTTCATTAACTTTCTCATATTTTAGTATTATTAGTATATGCTTACAAATGATTTGAATATTTTCAAATTGTTCAGGTAACAATTTATTTATTTGTTGACTTTCTTTAATAAATTTCAATAACTAATTCAATTTTTCTAAAATTTTATTTTCAAGTTCACTCTGATCGCAATTTTTAATTTCATCATATGCAAATTTACTTCCTTCCAAAAATACGTTGTCATTAATTACTGAATTCGATTTTTTAGTTGCTTCTAACAGCGATTTTGTATGAGCTTTATGAAGCGATTTTTCATTGGCTTCTAACAGCGTTTTCTAAAACAAAAGCCTATGTGACGTCCAACAGACTACAATAAGACTAAAGCTACAAGCTTTTAAACACGCCTTTTATTTTGGCCTATGCTTTCGCACAATAGCTAGGGTCTCTTAAGTATTTCGTATGTAATTAACTTCTCTTGTCTCGTACCCTTACTAATATTGATATTATAAAGCATTTCATATGTTGCTAAATATATGGAGATTCTTGACCTTACTTCAATTCTTAGGAATGACTTCTCTTTTAGGAAATCGATTGATATCACTGGAATTTTATTAGTTTACTACCTTGAGATACGCAAAGTAAGATAACCGCGAGGTTCAAAAGTAGTTTTATTTAGTAGTATTTACTGTACGTGATTAAATATTAATCTCGAAGCGTATATCTATAAACATTACTTTAGTATGCTGTACGCTTTTATATAATGATGGCGAGGTGCATTACTAAGCATGTTGATCTCTAATTCTGAGGTACCTAAGCTAAAATATCCCGCGAGGTGCAGAATAAGTTTTATTAGTGGGATATACTGTACGCCATTAAATATTAATCTCTAGGCGTATATCAATAAACATTACTTTAGTATGCTTTACGCTTGCATATAATGATGGCGAGGTGCATTCCTAAGCATGTTATTCTATAATTTTGAGGTACGTAAGCTAAAATAGCCCGCCAGGTTCAGAATATATACAAATCGGCGAGTTGCGTATCTTTCATTAAAAAAAGTTAAGATTGTAGGGTATTTTTAGATTTAAACTTAGTATTTCTATGTAAAAAAAAAGGTTATAAGGTTATTTAGGTTTTGTGTCTGTGTAGAAAAGTTAGAAGAATAAGAAATATTGCTTATATGATTGATGGTAGGCCTTTCAGTTTAACAGATTCATATTGTATTTAACTTAGAACTCGGGTATTAGTATCAAAGAATTTAGAGCTTACAGGGTATTTTGATTTGAGCTGAAAATGCTTCTGTATGAATAATATATAATAGGGTATTTATATCAAAGTTGTCTATACAAGGCTTGAAAAGGTTATGGAGTACTTAAAGTTAACCTTTATCTGTCTGTGAATAAATAATTCGAGGTTATAGCGTATTTTACTTAAGGCCTTGTCTCCATTGAAGAATTTAGCTAATGGTTTAAGAGGTTTTAGGTTATACCCAGTTGAAAAGAATCACGTGGTAAAATCATATTGCGTACTATGTAGTAAAACCACGTGGTAAATCGCGTGCATTCTCTGCCCACCACATTGTTCAGCTGTAGTTACCACGTAAGTTTTTGATAAAGAAAAAGTAAACAAATACATTAAATAGCACTATTTATTTTTTTGTGACCATTAATGAAAGTACTATGCTGATATAACACCGAAAGTAGGTCATATGGCTACGTTTATTCTATTATTTTATTTTTAAAAATTTAAATAATTTATTTTGGTCTCATTATCCGCATAGCACTTACCATGCGGTTCTATTATATGGTAGCCATGACTAAACCAAATGGTTGATAGAGAAACTACGTAATAAACAACATAATAAACTGCATAGTTTTACCTCGTAGTTCTTTTCTACAGGTTGAAAATCATTAAAAATGTATTCTTACAGATCACTGATATCATAAAGAAAAATATATCAGCATTTTTAAAAAAATTCCTAACTTTCCTAAATATTCTGAATTTCCTAGGTTCTAGAAAGTCAATTTACATTTACAATATAGTTATTCATAAAACTACAGATACTAAGGTTTATCAACGTCAAAGGTGTATCGTTCCCATAGCTTGGCCCGCCCATGTATAAATAAATTAAGGATATAAGTTATTGACATTTAAGCTTTTATTTTTTCTGTAACTTTGGAGGTTATGGGGTAATTAACTTTAAGCTTGACCTGTCTACATAAAAAAATTTCAGGTTTATTCTAATTCGTTTAAACTTTGCTTCTCTATGTATGAAGATTTTAGAAGTTAGAAATACTTGGACATAAAGTTTGCTTATTGTATATAAATTTTCATGTGAATCTATCGATCTCTGCGAGTCAAGTGTACTAGTGTGGATTATATCGCAGCACTTAAGACTCAGCGTAAAGGTAAGCTGTATATTATGCCAGCAGTCTGAATCTTTTTACCGGTCTGGTAAAGTGTCTACGAGTCGCTTTCAAAACCCACAGGAAATGAGAGAAAAAAAAAAGTTTAATTTAAAATTTTAAATGTTACGAAATACAAAAGGCATACTGAAGGTGTGTGTTTGCCCCCGAGCTACCCGTTGGGCTCATCAGTAAGATGACGGGCAGCTCTATCTTAGACACACTATTTGTATATAGATAATATAAAGGTATAGAGTTTGGAGTTTCTAAGATATTTAGCGTTCAGATTGCTGTCTGTCAAAAAAACTAATTGATGATATAGTGCACATTAATGTTAGCTTTTTCAGTCTCCTGGTGTATAATAGTTTCGAGTTACCAGGTTATTTGGCATTCATTTATGACTGTATGTGTAACCAATATTACAAATCGAAACCTGTGGGTTATTTAGCTACAACCCAAGATAGCCAGATTACTTTGATTTAAGATTTGCCTATCTGCATGAATAATTTAAAATTGTATGGCCTTGAGCAAAAGCTTCTTTGTTTTTGTATAAAAGAGGGTTGAGGTTATTGAGTATTTTCTTTTAAACCTGATATGTTTATCTATAAGGTTCCTGAGGTTACAGATTACTCTCTATTCAAGTTTGGCCTCCCCATTGTATGAGTAATTGCACAGGATATGAGGTAATTAAATCTAAGCTTTTTCTTTCAGTATAAAAGATTTCGAAGATTATATTGCGTTTAGCTTCAGCTTAGCTCGTGGTCTAGAATTGTTAAGAGGTTATGGGATATAAAGACTTAAGCTCGGCTAATTTGTGTAAATAATTTCGTTAAAAATAAGGTACTTAGCTTCTATGATTAGAGATTATGAATCACATGAAATAACAAAAACGATATCTGAACAATGTTGACTAAAGCTCTTATGAATGTTTGAATAATGCTATGCCTGCCAGTGTAAAAAATTGTTAGGTTATCGAGTATTCAGACTACGCTTGGACTGTTTGTGTAAAATAATTTAAATAAGGAATTTAGTACGCTTGGATTGTTTGTGTAAAATAGTTTGCAGGTTATAAAATACTTTGATTTCAGATTTTCCTGTGCATGTAAAAGTCTGCCCATCTGAGATTTCACTTAATATCACCAAAAACAGGCTCCTAAGCATTTTGAGGTTAGAATATCTTAATATTCAGACTTGCTTCAGCAATTCTACTACCAGATTTGGATTTAGCGTGAAATATTATGTAAGAATGCAATGCCAGACTTAAGCAACTTGTTAGACTCCCTATTTCGTAATCCTATAGATCGTAGAGTGCACGTTATGGTCCTCATTAAACTATTATCATAATAATAATCGCAAATAGAAATCATTGTTATTTATAGTCATGGATCAGAAGATATCATTTTATGTTCGAACATGAGATTTTAAAAATTATTATTTAACTTGAAATGGTAAGCTAATAGGTTAATAGTTTTAGGTTATGGTCATAAAAACTTTTAATGATACAGATCGCTGTTTTAGTCACATTTATCTTAAAAACTCATAGTGAATTACAAATTATCGTAATAACCTATCATTGCGGAGAAGTATCCAACTTGGGGTAGTTATGTTAGAGCTCACAGGTCTAGGGCGACATATTATATGTATACCAACTCTAAAGTCAACATTTTTACCTACAAAAATCAATTTCCGAGAATTTAGATACGGTTTTTTGCAAAATTTAGAACAAAAGTTATGTTTTTTGTAGAATTTGGAGGTTATAAAAGTAGATTTAAAAATTTTCTCTATTTTTCCATTAAACTACATCTACTTAGCTGTAAGTACAACAAAAATCATCCAAATTGGTGGTTCCTGTGTGGAGTTGTTTTCTTTTGGCACAAAAAATCTTGTTTTAGCCTACTGTGCACCGCCGCAGCCGTCGCGTTGGTCGTTGGGTGATTCGTTTGATTGGTATCTTTTTTTACATTTCTTTTTATAAAATTAAGAAACCAGAGACTTTCTTATTCAGTATTCGCCATGGGTACACGTTAGAAATATCCATTCACCTGCATCGTGTCAGGTCCCACGATGTATGGAAAAACTGTCTTCGTGAAACGTTTTCTCGCCAAGCTGCCTCAGATATGTAATGCGCAATTCGATCACATTCTCTTTTACTATGCAAAATGACAGGACGCGTACCAAAACAAACTTAAAGTACCCGGTGATCGCGGCATAGAATTTCGAGTGGGTTTACCACAACAGAACGATTATTCACAAGATAACGATAAGAGAAAATTACTAATTTCGATAATCTCACGCCCGAATCCTCGAATAATACAGTACTTAATTTATTCACAAAATGCTGTCATCAAAAAAATATAAGTGTGATTTTTATCATGCAAAACATTTGTCATACATTTTTCACAAATTATATCGCGCTCTTTACAAATCCACGAGAGTGCGCTCAAATACAATATCTCGCGCGTCAAGTCTATCCCGAAGATCCGAAATTTTTACAAGAAGCGTACATTGATGCCTGTAGTCGACCGCATAGCTACTTCCTTTTTATTTAAAGCAGGACACTTGGGATGAATTTCGTTTTCGCTCGTGCATATTTGCCGACGACAAAGCGCAATACTCATATGTGCCTAAGTCTCGCTAAACAGTATAGATAAAAGCATAAAAAAATTCTGCGAAAATTAGTTAAGAAAACGAAAAGCAGCGAGGATTCAGCGTGGAAAAGCAGAAAATGTACAATCATTCAGAGCGGTGGTTCTTTTGACCTCTCTTACTGGAGCCACTCGTAAGTACTGTTTTTCCAGAATGTTTAACAAGTCTTAATCGGATTATAGATTATTATAGTTCCCGAATCGACGCTCGAGCGGATACAGAGTTTCGCGCAGCCTGCAGCACAAGAACCAGCCTCTATCGTCGGATAATTCTTCCAACAACGAAAATACCGTACAGACATTCGGTGATAATTTATCGCGACTAGATTCGGAGATGCACATGGTACTCAATTCGAAAAAGTTTACCAATGAACGTGAAAAGTGCGAGCATTATTTACAAGTTTTACGACGCTATTTATTCTTTAAAGATAGTGAACGAGGCGAGAACAGAGAAACTGATCGCAGCGTCGACGAGGTCGAGGCTACAGACGTCGCTCTCGGAAGAGGACATACTTGAGAGCGTACTGAAGGTATACGTTAAAAAAGCCCATTTGCTGCTCAAGCACTGGCGTACGACCAGGCCCGGCCGTCTTAAATGGGATACAGGCAGTGTCATTCTCGATGGTAAGGTAATTCCTCAGTCAAACATCGATGATCTATTGAACGATGTTTTCAAACAAGGAAAACGGCAAGACAAGAGCGACTACGACCATCCCATCGGAAGATTTCAATTTGCAAACTTTATTGGTAGCAGTGACACTCCTAGTAGGCTGATTGGAAACACAGACGTCTTAAAAATTGCCAAGAGATTGGTGTCGCCCTTAAATATGGCAAAATGAAGGATTACGGAATCAGTATTTACACCACCTCAAAAGAGAAGCGCAGTAAAAAAAAGGTGGCTCAAACTACTAGCTTAATATGTCTAAATAGGAAAATCAATATTACGACGTTGCACATGAGGCTGGTTACGCGGGTGTTCTAAATTGAATACGTATCAACGTACGTGGGGAATCGGTCGTTGCCCAATAAGAAAGCGAAAGAGCGTACCTACGAGTGGACGAGCAATCAAGATTCTTACACACTTGATAGGCCTATACGTCAAAAATTTCCGAGACTGCCCTACAATATGTCTAACGTGGACGACGTTTGGGAGGCTGATTTGTGCCAGCTGACGTCACTCAAAAACGATAACGATGGTGTTTGCTACCTGCTGGTTGTCGTTGACGTGCTCAGCAAGTTTGCGATTTTAGAGCCGCTACGCGATAAAACTGCTCAAGGTGTGGCTACGACATTCGAAAAGATTCTCAAAAGAGCCAATAAGCGTGTATCCGTCTGTTTGCAAAAAGACAAGGGAAAAGAATTTGTGGGAGGTGCCCTACAGAGAGTTCTTAAGAAACACGACATTTTGTTTCGAGCCGCTCGAAATCCTGACATCAAAGCAGTCGTGGTCGAACAGCTCAATCGTACAATAAAGGAGTACATGTGGCGATATTTTACGCACCGCAACACTCATTGATTCATCGATGTGGTACAAAAAAATGTTTACCCGTACAATAACACCCTGCACAGCTCTATAAATATGAAACTTGCGGATGGAAACCAGTAAACGCTGCTAAAGCTCGGACGCATCTACAGAGGCGCACTCTTTCGAGAGACAAGAAACAAACATAATCGAAACACGCTAAATACAAGGTCGGCGACAGTGTGCGCATTAGTCGGTCTAAAGACACCTTTGCAAAAGGATTCGAAAAAAATTTTAGGGAAGAGATTTTTAAAGTGAAACGCGTTTCTCAAAGGCAAAACATTTACACGTACGCACTGCAAGATCTCGATGATGAAACTATCGACAGATTTTTTTATAGCGAAGAGCTTGTCCGCGTGGGATCCGTGCGCCTGCTAGCAGATCAGCACTTCAAAATCGAGTGCATCATCAAAACAAAAGGTCGCGGGTCTAAAAAACAATTGTTCGTAAAGTGAACCAGCTATCCCAACAAGTTTAACTCTTGGATAAGCGCATCCCACGTTCAAGCGGCGTAAAACATGGATAACGTGGAGTCTTTTTATTTGGTACTCCCAAGTAGTAGTAGTGTTATCTACTATCTCTATAACGCGACTACATGCTTTACCACGCAGACGTGCTGCGAAAGAAGACTAACGGGTGATTGGTACGAGGGGCTAGCTGAGATTCACGTACCGTGTATCGTTATGCATGTTCAAGAATCCGAAGCTTCTTACACGTTTAAATTAGGCAGCGAGACACACAAAGTTTTCGAAAGCGATGAATTATACAATTTCCCGCACGGTATATACGAGAGTGTCGACCAGCTTACGGCGGAGATAAATAAAGTGCGCGATGCACGTGAACATCAAATACCCACGCCCACAGAGTTTCAGAAAGGCTACTATACTACACCTTGAAACGAACTTGTGCATACAAAGAGCCGCATTACACGAAATTTACATTACATTTACATTTACATTACAGAGATAGACAGGAACTTTTGTCACATCAAACTCAGGCATAAATATTAACATGGGTAACAGACCAGCTTATCTAGCAGGGGTTGTCCCAGGTCTACTGTACGGTTACACCGATATATGCGCCCCCTACACGGTCGGTGATATACAAGCAGCTGTTTTGCGCAAAGTAGCTTTCGAAAGTTCAAAGTATAAATTTGGCACCAAGATGGTAAAACAGTTTGCTCCGATACACTATATACCTTTGCTGCATAATTCTTTTCAAAATATCATTATCGATATAAGAGACCAGCTTGATCATAAAATTCCATTTGAGTACGAAACACTGACGGTTACGCTTCATTTTAAGCGTAGCCAATAAACCATGCAACAATGAGTCATTACGTTAATTATTACAATGCGTAACTAGGTGGCGGCAGTGGTGTCAAAACCGTATTTGTAGGATCAGCGTACCAGCGTGGCGCGGGTATTGGCAGTTACTTACGATCGATTTTTCGACTGGTTTTAACGTGTTGGACGACGTCACGAATAACGGCTTTAATTTCAAAGAATACTTTGACACGCGATTCAGAGTCTAGCAAGGATATGAAGAAAAAAGCATTAAATAGAATATCCAAAATGATGAAAGGAAGTAAATATAAGACGCGTACGTCCAAGCGTAAACGACAGTCGAGAATTAATCGCGTAAATGTACGCAACGTGCTCCGCAAGAAGCAAGCTGTCGGAAAAGAACGCAGTAGTAAGAAAAAACCGTCCAGGCGCCGGAGGACCAGAAAATCTGTCAGAAGTGTCATAGACATTTTCGGACCAAAATAGGTCTGAAAAATGGCATTTCTACACGCGTGCAGTGGATAGGGCATGAAGAGCGATATGTATCTCTTCACTCTACCACTTACACAGACATCTATCGAAAGCAGCTATTTTCTTCACTATAAACCTGTATCGTCTCTCAGCGATGAAAGTGGTTCACCTTTGGAATTTTTGGTTCCGAGATCAACGGGACATTACATAAATCTCGCGCACACCATGCTACATTTGACCGTGCTTATTTTACCATCGTAAGCGAAGATTGAAAATGCAAAGGTTGTACCTTTCAAAAATTTTTTACATTCTTTATTCGATCAGATTGACATATTTTTCAATCAAAAATTAGTTTCTCCGCCAAACAACGGCTATCCTTATAGAGCCTATATACAAACACTGTTAAATTACGTTGCTCCGGCAATACATTCGCATGTGACTTCTGGATTGTGGTAATCCGATTCACCAGGATGTACGGGCGCGTCACCGGCCCTATCCCGCACCGCTGCCGGCGCCAACGTTGGTGCACTCAATCGACATCATTACTATCAATCGAAACTTTTACTCAACGGCGTTGAAATGAGAGTGAGGCTGATGCGCAGCAAAGATGCATTTTGTCGCATGGATTTCTTCTACGGTAGAAAATTTTCCGTCCGCATGAAGGAAGCGACACTTATCGTTCGACGCTCCAAAATAAGTCCCGACGCTCTTCTAGCGCTTGCCAATGCTCTGGCAGAAACCACGGCCAAGTATCCAATTACCAGAGTCGAGGTAAAGTCGTTTACCATGCACAGAGGTGTTCTCGGAGATACACTCGACAACGTCGTCCTCGGTTTAATACCCAAGAGGATAATCTTAGGTTTTGTACAAAATCGTGCCATTAATGGCAACCAACGGATGAATCCCTTCAATTTTTTAACATTTTTCGATAAATTTGTTCTCGTTATACGTGGATGGTGTACAAATACTTAGCAAACCCTTGCAGCCACGCTTTACAGGAACCAACAAACTGTACATTGAATCTTTTCATACACTTCTTCCGTTACAGGCATACCTGATTTATCGGCCCACTTTTTATCTCACTGGAGCTTCGTGCGGTCGGGTACAGTGCGCATCGAAGTATGATTCGAACAAGCTCTTACGGAGACGGTCAATTGAATCGTTCACGCTGAATTTGACAACGTTTTAGAAATCAATTCAAACAGACGTTATTACGGATTTCAACGCTTGAGGCGCTAGTGAAAGGGGGCGTGAACTTCAGTAAAGAGGGAATAGAAGATTATAAACCGTAAAATGAACCCTGCGCAAACTAGTCGACTTAGTACCCTCGTATTACCACTATCCAGTACGTGTAAAATAAAAGTTTTCTTGTAAGCATGTGTGCATTTTTCACGGATGCCAGGGTAATGAGTATAAAAAGGGGTATTACGCTCTAAAAAGGTCACATCTGTTACGAGAGTGGTTTTATTCACTACTACCCAAGGAAAAGCATCAAAATTTAAGATCTCTGGGGCAGAATCTCCTGTCGCGTAAGATTTGGCTATAACTTTGAGAGGCAAGACGAGATAGACGACGCCAGCTCGGAATACGAGAGTACGGACGAAGAAAAGTCAACATGAATACAAGGGAGATAATGAGAGCCCTCGAGGGTCTGAAATCGAGGACAATCGGTGTATACGCGGCTGAGCGAATTCCACGCAACATGATGGCACCAGCAGCCATAGTCTGCAATACCGACGATCATACGGAGCCTGCAACTCATTGGGTAGCTATCTATAGCGACAAAAATAGAATCGGCACATACTTTGACAGTTATGGGGTTCCACCAGTTTCAAAACACCATTTAGAACGTCTTCGTAAAAACTGTAAAAGCTTTCGATGGAATTCTAAAACACTTCAGAGCGTTTATTCAATATGCTGTGGCCAATATACCATAATGTTTCTGCATCACATATGTCGTGGTGTGAAGCTCGACAAATATTGTTGTTTCTTCTCACAAGAGAAAAAAAAATGGCCATAAAGTTTCATAAAAACATTTGTAATAAGATTAAGTATAAAAAATGTAAAAGAGACCTTACGTTCGCGAACTAGTGCTCTTTAGGTTCAGGCCTCTGTAGTCAATCTTGTACCTCTAGGTTAAGATGCACTTAATACAGTAAATATATGTTTGTCTTTTGTATTTGTAACTGGTGTATTAATGAATAATTATACATTCGTTCTACATATCCTGTTTCCACTCGATTCATTATTTTTTCAATTAATTTTTCTTACATTAATGTACGTCAAATACTATGCTCTTTCTTCTTCTTTGGAAGTCAGTTAACGGTTTTATTATAAATTTGTATAGCCTACTGGTCGTTTCAAATGAGTAGCACCGGGCTTCGTTTATCATATGCCTCCCACTCTTATGATTCACGTTGGAGAGGGTGGGGAGGAAACCGCTATAGCCTGTCATGTGGCGACGATCGCGTTTGCTGTCCAGTCATAGTACGCAGGGCAAAGCGACCACATCGTTTCTCGTGGCTGTACTTTACAAGCAGTTTTGTCCGCGTGTACGATTGTGCTCGAGTGGTGAAAATTCTCAGTTTGTTTTTTAAAGAAATAACTATGTGTACTTGCCAAGTGCGCGAAATATGGGAAGTGATGAGCGAATTTTCGAATCTTTTGCTGTCAACGACGGACGCACTCAATAAATCTAACACGAAGCGACTCTGCGTAGGATTAGAGCACAGCACTGGCTACTACCATCACGTTATCAAGCTAATCAACAGCAGTGCTTTATACAAACATGTTACGCTTGATGAAACTAGTTAGAATATATTGATAGACCAATTTAACACGATAACCGCTTATTTCGGCAACTCTTATTGTTTCTACCACGAATTTGGACGCCCTACTAAAATTTTCTTGACGAATCACAACCTAACATTCACACCTCCATACGGGACTAGATCCATCATGATCGACGAGAAACCACAACCCAGCGATGCCACGAGCCTTCAGAAGAAAATCAAACCAATGAGCAACCACTCTGCAAAAAATGAAAAAATTTCAACAATCCTCCAGGTATCGTTATGCAGCAATCAACGTTCGAAGGGTTCCGCGCATAACGCGCACTCTTCGATCTTCTGCCTAACATATTAAATGAGCGCGTAGGTAAGGTCAATCGCACTGTTGACAGTTGTCGTATGTGCTTGAATACTTGAAAGACAAACTCGAAAAAGAAACAAAAGAAAATGTAAATAATATTTTTAATGATCCTAAATCATTCAAGCAATACTATTCAATACATAACGCCAACATACAAGGTTGGCTTGAAAGATTATATAACGACTGTATAAAAACATATTAATAATAAACGATAATGATAAGTTATATACTTTTTTCATAATTTATTCGCATCCACTCCCTATAAATGTAACTGTAATTCGATGTCTGTGATTATTCGTATTCCAGACAAAACACAAGAAAGTCATGGGGATGTGCGCTGGTAAACTCGCTTCTGCTCGCTCTGCTGACAGCCATGTAAAAAAAGATAGCTACAAGGAATGTTTGAAAGAAAAGGCAAAATAATTGAGCGGTTTCAAAGGTCCAATCACAATGACGATGTACGAGAGAAAGTTATCTTTGATAATAATAATTATTTATCCTACAATCCTAGAGTACCGTAAAAATTAATTGAAAAAATTTTAATGTTAAATATATAATACGAGTATACCACTTTTTCACTTCATTCAACTACGTAAACCCGGACAAGATGGGTCAAGAACAAAGCAGCAGCAGCCAAAGGGAGAATTCTTCTCTTGTTCAGGGTAAAACTAAAATAGAAGGTGATAAGAAGGCAGCGGACACTTCACAGTGGAAAAAATACACAGAGAATTATTCTAGCAATACCAATTCCTTGCCCGAAAAAACGGCTACAAAAGATTATCATTTAATCATAAACGGCCCTTCTCAGGGCCACAATACCATCTTATACGTAGAACACACTCATTTTTCATATATAACTTTTCTTTATTAATTAACTAATTTATTAAATAATTAACAATTCATCAATAAATATAATTCATTACCTGTCGCTCTTAAAACCTTTCTCTTATTATCGATTGTCCTATATAACACATTCACCATAACAGGTGCTACCCACATGCACATAAAAATCAATATCACCGACTCACCCTAGTGCTCAGCTGCGTCCTTGACACGTGCATCCCCCAATATAGGTCAAGGAGGGGAGGGGGAAATCAATATTGCGGCGTCTCTCCCGGGTGGCCTTTGTACTACTCTTGTTGCCGTAATTCCAGAAAAAAATTTGGTTTTGTTGTCTATCTCGCAGAGAATTACTCATATATATACATATATATGTACACAAATGTATTTGTATAATATGAAATGAACACGCATAGTTACTTTTAACAGTCTTTTCAATAATTTTATCAATAATAACAATATTTTCGAGAACAGTAATATAGAGAAGTTGCTCGTTTATTACAATATTTTAATTAAATATCCTTATTTTGATCAGTCAACTATGAATGTTCGCATTTAATATGTAGAGGTCCCTGACATAATAGTGTGAAATCAAAATCTTTATTTATACTGTTTTATTATTTGATATACATATTATTGACTGCCTTTTGTTCCAGGATTTATATTGAGTTTATTTGGGGCCGATTGTGAGTATCTGTTTCAAATCCTTTTTAAAAATGAGAAAGAAAAAGCATAAGGTAATTATCTAAAACATAACCTTACTCTTGGCTTCTGTGCAAATCTATGTGATTGTGACTTTTACTTAAGCGGTTCCTGGGTCACTTTTTGTATAAATAAACGTACATGCGCACTAGATATAACCTCACTATAGGGGCATATTCTACAGGTACAAAGCTACGTTTAGAGTCCTTGCTGACCTATGTGGGTTGCATTTTGGGTTTGAAATTCCTGACATCCCGACTATTGTTGCTAGCGATAAAAGTTCAGTACAGTAACGTTGGATTTGGCCCATGTGTGTGTTTGGCATTCTTAAGTCCATTTGTTTATTCTAATTTTTCTTATAAATCTTTAAAAAACCTGTCCTAGGATATTGAATTCAATCTCAGGCCTAAAATTGAGCAATTTATTCAATGTCCAAATAGAATATTATATTCCCAAGCTAAGCCTTACTACCCTCGTATGGAGTTGTTATGGAATTACTCCTATACTAACCTTGAAAATACTTCCATTTTTATTCGGATTATTATCATTGTCATCTACGTTATGGCCCTGATCAACATCACTCTTATTTTGTAATTGGCTACCATTATTGCCTTTTATTTTAAACATTCTAGAGCGACTAATTGTCGGAGTTTCCATTACAAATCTCTGTTCATGCGCAACAGTACTTTCATGCGGCATCTGTAGAAAGTGAAATAAATATTTAAAATTATTAAAATAAGAATATGAACTTCAAACTTCAGATTATTAATTTAAGTATTGTATAACGTTAAATACGAAATACTTTACACAAATTCCAAACAATATTTAAAAAATCATATTAATACTTACTAACATTGCTGGTGCCCTGAACATATAAGAAAACGGATAGTACATCAAGTTTAAAAATGTTGCTGCATATAAATCGGCATATCTTACTACTTGGCTACTAAAAAATGTTTGTCTGCTACCACTGCGAAATAACGATCCCATCATTCCATATGCTAAATCCATTCTGTGCGTAACATCTCTTATGGATGCTCGAAGTTTTGAAATATCAGGCTTTTCTTTTGTACTGCTATCTAAATTTCTAAAATAAAAAAAAAACAATATAATTATTTGTAGATTTAAATTAGCATTGTAATTGTAATGAGTATTGAAAGATATGACAATTTTTAAAATGTTATAATGGGTTTCTTCCAAATGGAGCCTTCTTAAATGTTACGAAATAACTCTTTTCGTCGTGTACGAGTTTAAATACGCACGGGAATAAGCAGTAAACACGTACGCGTATGTAACCTCGCTTCGCAGGCTGTAGCCTACAGTAAGTGCGTGCGGAGAAGTAAAGAGAGAGATAGATAGCTATATTTTTTATTCGTCACAATAACAAAAATTTACAGCTGTATGTACATTAGATAACAAGAGATATGGATTATGCGCACGCGCGCCCAGATAGACTAGCTTTGCAGTGCCGAGCGGTGGGGAGATAGATATATATATATATATATATATATATATATATATATATATATATATATACTCTTTATTTGATATAGTATGAAAATTATAGCACTCTATGTACATATTTACATTTTCAACATTAACAAATTCTTCAGTCGTGAAACAGTGCATTAAGTAGTTTTAATTAAATTTTAATTGTTATCACTGTTCGTCAAATTGCATAAAAGTCTATGTATATCACATATCAACAAATATCATCAAGGATTACTTGTCATACAATTAAAATTTAGCATACACATTCATGTATCGCTCAACCAGTATATCCATCGTGTCAAAATAATATAAAATCATCCATGCATACATCAGACATATACAAATAACCATCCATGCTTATAAATACACTCATACTCGTGCAAACTAAAACTAAATTAACAATAAATGAATAATAAATTAGGACAATATAACAATTTAGGACAATAATAATGATGTACATTGTAATACGCAAACATTTAGATACTATAGTTATTGGTCACCGCTTTGTTGTCTGAAATATTTGTTTAATGCTGTTTTTAATTTACATAATGACAGCAGATATCTTACACTGCAGGGGAGAGAGTTCCAGAAGCTCGAACCTTGGGCTTGAAATAAATAAAGGCTCGTGTAAGTGCGCGATCCTGGAATCGAGAACTCTTTCAAACCATTGCTACTGGAAGTCTTGGCTTTGTTTTTACAAAAGAGAAACACAAGATACGGAGGTTGTTCCATATTGATTGATTTATACATTAACAACCTCACAAAGTACGCTCTTCTTTCCTTTATGTTAAACCAGCCAAGGTTCTTTCTGTAAGGAATGATGTGCTCGTCCCTCCTGACACCACATATGTATCTCACACTTAAATTTTGATATCAATATAAAGGACGGAAAAGTAATCTAAATGAGTGTCAGCAAAGGGCATAAATACAGTATCCGGAATCTCAATGACAGGCAAGCCAAGCAAGGCAAGCAAGCTCTTGAATGTTATGTTTCAGACAGTTATGTAGTAGAGCCAAAGATGAATAAAGAAATAACTTTCAGCTCTGTTTTACACACTAAAAATTTTCTACAGGATATTATTTATCCAATAAAGTGCTTATTTTCAAAAAAATACATATCTGATTTACCTTAAGGATGATATTCGCATGACTTATTGTCCAATTATGAACCTTAAAGGAACTGAAATATTTTGCGAATTAAATTTTATTAAATATTAAAGTAATTAATATAATGCGGTGATATACTTTCATAAAGGTTAAATGAAGTAAATATGACATACCAATAAAATTTAGTTAGTTCTTTTGGCTAATTGTAATTCCATAAATCATAACATGTTATTAATTCATAAATGACATTCGAATGATTTTTGTGATTTCGATGATTCTCTAGACTTATAATATATATAATTATTATGTACAATAAAATATGACTACTGCATTTATTTAAAATAGTAACTTTAATGTTTAATTTGCTAAATACATGCAAACATCGCCGAGAAAACTTAAATATTTTGCAAATTTATCTTTAGAATTATTTTTACAAATAAATGTAGTAATCATATCATTTATTTTATTATATATAACCTTTGTAAATAAATCTAGAGAATCAACAAAATCACAAAAAAAAATGTATGTTATTTATTAACAAATAACATGTTATAAATTATGGAGTTATAATTAGACAAAATAACTAACTAAATTTTATTATATTGTCATATTTACTTTACTTAATCTGTATGGAAGTAAATCATTGCATTATATTAATTACTTTAATGTTTGATAAAATTTAAGAGAATGACGGAGTCTCGGACCTTCTCTACGCATAACCTCACTTTCGTAATTCAAAGTTTTCTCAAAAACTAAAAAGTGTTATGTGCTCTTTTAGCACTCAAAATGTTCCTTGTTCTTAGACGAATTGGGGACAACTCTTACTTTTTAATTGAATAAATTATTATTTAAATAAATAGCGAAAAACTGAATTAGATAAGGACAGAGAATCCGACGTCCTCTTCATTTGCAAAATATTTCAGTTTTCCCGTCGAAAGTTCATAGTCAGATACTTTGGCATACAAATATCGCCCTTAAGGTATATCAGAGACGTATTCTTTTGGACATGAGCACTTTATTTATCCATACAACTTCGATTAATTTTTCTCCTGTTTCACTGATAGTACTAAAGGTCCATGAATCCAAAATATGCTATCTTCAGTACAGAGATGTAGTAAGAGCAACAACATTTTTTGAATTTCTTTATGAATCTTTCCAACCATCTAAAGACAACATGGCATCCTTTTGAGTCACTTTCATAATGGTTCTCTGACACTTCTCGTACACATCATCCAGAATAGTCGTAGATAATGTTTTGCGAATTGGAAGCTTATAAGAAGGGTATAATTTAGGAACAAACTGCTTTAAATGATCGGATTCTACCGTAAGAAAAGGAATGTTACAACGTAAAAAGAAATTGCCAAAAACTGATTGAATTCATCACTGTATTTATTTGAGTTTAAAAGTTGTATTTATTAATAGTTAGTTGAACATTAAGTATATATTTATTTCTTACATTTTACTATTAAGGTGATCCTATAGTACATTTTGACAAATTTTCTAATTACATGATCAAATTTTTTTAAATTGGTAGTTATATTTGTTACCTAAAAAGAAATGTTTCTTGTAAATTTTCATAAATTTTTAGACAGTTCACCCATAATTATGCAAGAAAACCTAGCAATTTTCAATGAAAATTGATGTTTTTTCAAAACTGTCCTTGCGCATAGGAATGCAATTATAGCATTTGAAAAAAATTCTGTAATATCTAACGCCTCTACCACACATAACTGTGAATTCCAAATATTTAAAATCACAATTATAAAGAAAAATAAAATTATATTGAATTTCATTGTGAAAATAACCTAAAAAAAGAACATTTTTAACTCTATTCATGGGTAACACTTTCTTAATAAATTTTTTTTAAAAAATCGGAGTTCATCGAAGATTTAGACTTGCTGAACATTGTAAAACCGTAAATGGAAAAAAAAAGCACTTTCGGAAATAACGATATAATTTTCTGATGATTTTAAAACAATTTAATTATCGCAGAATATCGATTACATTTTTTTAAATTAATTTCTATGTTTTCTGAAGTTTGTTTGCATAGTATAGAGTAGATTTGGACACGGGTTTAGATTCGGTTAGTGTAGGGACAGGCTGGAAGAAAAATACGTATAAATAACTATTAAGATCATTAAAATTATTTTTATGGCCAATGTTGCCAAGACAAAATCATTTTCTTTTCTAAAAGTGTACAAAGTATTAGAAAGTGAAATAAAAACAATCTAGTTTTTCGTCAAATTTTACTATAGGGCCACCTTAAAGGGGATCCCTACCATTTTTGACCGAAAAATCTATGTTCTTCTATTTCGTTTATCGATTCTTCAAACCTTTCTTAACACAGAAGTGCATCGTATTATTGATTTTCATCAAATTTTCAGATTGAAAATGACATTCTAAAGTACTATTATTCATTCAGCTAAAAGTGCTTTTTTAAAAACAATAACAGCTTTTTCTGCAACTACACTGTTTTTTTATTTAAATAAAATGATCTCATTTTTAATTATGGTTACTTTTATTCAATTTTGATGTTAATTTCAAATATTTTAAAAATTGTATAAGAAGTAAGTAGGAATTTTCCTAGATTATATAAAAAATTCTGTATTTACCAGAAACGTTAGCAACTTACCTCATGTTGACTAAAAAAATCACGAACTTTTCGTTGTATCCCTCTATCTCTTTATAAATGGATGACTATGACATCACGTAGAAATGCGCACGCATCCCTTGAGACGTGTGCGCATCGTCTGAGTTGCGCGCGCATTGTCTGAGTTGCGGGTATGACTAGGTTTAGGGGCATCCGCTAGCAGCGAGTAGTGATGATACTGCACGATTACTCGAGTTATTATTGTACAAACAAAACTCAACTTCGTGACATTTTTTTTAAGAAGCAGTAAATCTAATGAATTTAATATTTACAAGAATATAGTTATATATGAAACTAATATTCAGTAAAAGTTTATTGAATTTTAGCATACAATTTTCGAGTTATAGAACTATACAAAATATCTTAATCACACAGTATAACAAATGAAAAATAAAAGACATCAAATAGTTACCGGTGTTGAAATAAAAAATATTAGGACTTTATCTATCTATCCCTCCATAAAAGAATGATTTTAGCAACACGCAGAAACGTGCGCGTATCCCTTGAGACAATCCAATCCATTTTTCAAAAAATATTAATTTTCTTTTCAAATCGATTGGATGAACATGTCAAAAGGAGTCGAATAACCGTCGAAATAAATTTTTCATTCATTATGTCACCTACCATCGTGTGAAGAACAAAGTTTCTTTAATAAATATAGTACTGAAAGTAGTGATTTGTTGTAACGCGTAAGTTCAAGATTTTGAGGTTTTACAACGGTGAAATTTGATAGCTTTTAAACATAAAAAGTTTTCTGAACTCACGAAAAACAAATTTTTTTAGTTTAACCCAGGTCTACCTCCTTAATGAATCCGTGAGTTGGTGCATGAGTGTGAGAATCAGTAGGTAATTAAGAAATTGGATGAATGTGTAAGTGTGTTAGTGCGTGAGTGAGATAATGAGTGGGTAAATGTGCAAATGAGTGCAAGAGTGATTGACGGAGTGAGTGATCGAGTATGTGTGTTATCGAGGGTGTGAGTTATTGCATGAGTATGTGAGTAAATAGGCAAGTGGATCAATATTTGAGTAATGAATCAATGCGTGAGTGAGCAATTTCATAAGCGAATGAATGAAAGAATAAGAAATTAGGTAAGTCAATACGTAGGCGAATGAACGAGTAAGAGATTAGTGAATGCACGAGTGAGTGGATGAGTGAGTAAGTGAGATATCGAGTGAGTTAATGCGAATAAGTGAATGCGTAAAAGTATGAATGAGTGCGCAAAAGTATGAATGAGTGCATGAAAGTATGAATGAGTGCGTAAAAGTACGAATGAGTGCGTAAAAGTATGAATGAGTACATGAGCGAGTGGATATGTGAGTGAGTAAGTGAGTGCGCGATTTTATGAGTAAGTGAGTCAATGTATAGGTAAGTAGCGAGTGAGAGATTGAGCGAATAAATGCATCAATAATTGTGTGAGTGAAGGAGTCAGTGCGTGAGTTAGTGTTTGCTTGAGTTAGCGAGGTCATAAGTGAGTCCAAGAAATAGTTAGTGAGCGTATCAGGCCATGAGTTACTCAACAAAACGTGTGCGATTGCGAGAGTACATGAGTCAGGGAGTGAGAGTATAGTAATGGACAGAATGAGATAGATAGATAGATAGATATACTTTTTATTCGTCAGAAGACAAAATCTTCAGAGAGAGAGAGAGAGAGAGAGAAAGAGAGAGAGAGAGAAAGAGAGAGAGAGAGAGAGAGAAAGAGAGAGAGAGAGACAGAGAGAGAGAAAGAGAGAGAGAGAAAGAGAGAGAGAGAGAGAGAAAGAGAGGGAGAGAGAGACAGAGAGAGAGAAAGAGAGAGAGAGACAGAGAGAGAGAGAAAGAGAGGGAGAGAGACAGAGAGAGAGAAAGAGAGAGAGAGAGACAGAGAGAGAGAAAGAGAGAGAGTTAGAATAAGAAAATTATAGTGAGTAAAAGATAGACAGAAAGAGAGAATGAGAACATGAAAAGGAAACAAATTGATTATTTTGTTCTTATATATACATACACCGACCATGCTACCAAGCACTCCCTTTATCCGTGCACTCCATTATCCGCGTACTCCACCATCCTCATCATCTACTACCCACGAGCCTTTTTCTTAAAGAACAATGTGCTATCTGAAATGAAGAATTTCAGAAAAAAAATACGTAATTGAGTAATCATGCTTTGAAATTGCAAATAATGGGACTTCTGATTTAAACTGTTTGTAACTTTCGTAGATTTGGGGTATGCTATATGTATTAATGATATTATATACTGGCAGTACCAATATGATACACTTCATTTACAATTATGTTTCTAAGTAGATAAACAGATTATACATTAACTTATCAAAACTACTTTAGATAAGAAATCACGTGAGAAAATGTGTCAAATTTGCAGGCGATATTTCACCTCATTTAACAGTTGAAGGCACCTAAATTTATGCTATACGATCCGTTAATTTAAGCATATGGTTTAATACTTTAGTTAAAACTATAAATCATCAGTAACAACCAACTCTATTATACGATAAATAATGCATATAAGGTAGATATATCAAAAACTGGCCACTTACAAGGAAACCCCCACAACCCGACCTCACTGATTTTGATAATTTTTGGATATGTTGTAGTATATGACAAAATAAGGCAAACGAGTTTTTTTTATGTGACAACATCCACTTTTAAGGGGTGAAAACCACCCCTAAAGTTTACCCTCAAAAATCATTTTTTTCTTACATCTCGACATCTAATGGACGTTTTTAAATGAAACAAATTGGAAAATATTTCTCATAAGAAGACCGAGATATTAGGTGTACTTATGACCCAAAGGATTGCAACCCTTATTTCATATTTAAAAAAACTACGTTTCTTATCAATAAATGCATCAATAATTGTGTGAGTTGTGTTTTATTTTGAAAATCAGGGTATGAACTCAAAAAAATTAAAAAATGCATTTTTGTTAACTATATCGAATATTTACGTTGACGTGTTTCGGGATTTTTCAAATAACCACCCTTAAGTACCGTTAAGAATCCCTTAAAGCAATGGGCCACATGTAAATAGTGAAACATATATTTTTCCCCACACCTGCACCGAAAGTACCACTTTTCCTCCCGGGCGCCTGGAGAGAAATGTGTATTTTCAGTGCTGGTGTGAGGAAAAATAGTATACGCACCATGGGAGGTAAAATGGCGACCCCATAGCACGTGTTTGTCACCCTCGCCTTTGGCTAGGGTGGCATTTTACACGTGCTATGGATTCGCCAATTCTTTACCTCCCTAGATGCGTAATATACTATTTTTCTCAAGGAATATTCCACGTGTAAACAGAAGGGGATTTATAACAAATGCAAACATATTATCTGCAATAGTAGTATTGAAGGGGTGAGAAAAAGTCACCCCTAGAAATGCATTATCCAATCTATCTCGAGTTCCAATTAATATTTTTCAATGAAATAAAATGGAAAATATTTCTTATAAGGAACCTCAGATATTAGATGTACTTATGAGCCAAGGTATTGCAACTCTTATTTTATATTTAAGAAAAACTACATTTCTTATCAATATTTTTATTATGAAAATCAGGGTATGAACTCAAGAAAATTAAGAAAAGCATTTTCGTTAACTATATCGTATATTTAAGTTGACGTATTTTAGGATTTTTCAAACAACTACCCTCAAGTACCGTTAACTACCCTTTAAGGAGGCATCGGCGTTTTTCAAAAAAATCACAAAGGCTCTGAAACTTGGAGATTATCTGAATAAAGTATGCTAGATTCATTTCGAAAAAATAAATACCAGGGTTAACGATGTTATTTTCGAGAAAATCGCTGCCGAAAAAATCGAATTTTAACACGTAGTCTTATGGGACTCCTCATGAAAATCGATTAATACTCCGGAATAAAATCACGAGTCCCCATAAATCAAACATGTACTAATACTTTAGATTCCGAGGAATCTATTAGCTTTATAAAAAATAGGGCTGACGACTTCAATTAAGAGAAAATTGCGAGAAAAGTACGAAATACGAAAATCCTTTTTCACAGCTACTGCTAATGCGCATGCGCCATAAGTTTGGCAACAGCGCATCGATGAGATGGCGTACAATTCAAACGAGCTGAAAGGGAAGTATATGATAAATCCCAATGGATAAATAAAAAGCGTTTTAAATGTTCTTTTCATGTAAAACAAAACTCATAAGACGTAAAAAGACATTGAAATTAAAATATTCCTTATGAATAAAAAAAGATCAATCTCAACCCAGAATTGATTCTGGAAGAAATTTCTATTTTTCGTATTAAAAAATAATGTAGGTATAGAAAAATAATAAAACGATAATACTGAGCATTTTAATAAATATTTATTAACATTATGGTAACATTCATTATTCTATGAAATCACAGTTATTCATTTTTTCTTTCATTCAACTGATCAAAAATACTTTTAATAATTTTTTTATTCGTTGTAACGCGCGGTTTATTATTTACATTTTCTCCCAAAAGGATGGTCAATGCATCCAAGCCTCCTGTTTCAAAAGCCTGTTGAAGTATCGTCTTATTGATACCGGCCTTTGAAATTTTTCCTTTCATAGCTTTCGAAATTTGTAAATCTAATAAAGATTTATTATTTTCTTTGGTTTTTTGTAACCTAGCTTTAGAATTCAACATGAATTCAATACTTGTAGTACTTTGTACTATAACAGTCTTATCATCGTTACATATCTTGTTCAATAATTTTTGTAAAACTAATACGTCGTTTAATGCATTATGAGCATCCATTATATCAGTCTTATCTAAATAGTCATTTGCCAAATTAGTTTGCTTAAAGGATATCTTGTGTTTTTTTCGGTCAGTTAATAGAGATTTAAATAAATGTAAAGAATCACATACACCTTTGACAAATAACATTAATTCCTTCATAAGACTTAGTGATTTAGCTAAATCGAGTATTCTAGGTATATCAAATGTATTGCCATTGTGAGCTATCAGTATGCACGGTTTCTTTTGAAGTTTCAAGAAATATAAAAAGCTCAGAATGGCTTCTCTAGGTGAAAACGTTATCACAGCTGTTCCATTGACATACATTTGGTCGTTTCGAATTTCGATCCCAGTTACTTCAGACGCTTTTTCATTCATTGGTTTTTTTGGCATTATGTAAATATTGAAAGAACTATCTCCACAGGCGGCCGCAATCTATGTAAATAATAATAGCAATATTAAAAGTTTGTGTAAAAAAACCCATCATGATTGATTATAAAAAAAGTTACCTGAACTATTTCATCTGTTTTCGCTAGTCCCGTTGTTTCCATGTCAAATATAACGATTTCCGAGTCTTTGATGTCAAAATGATCTTAAAAGAAAATAATTTTTGTTATGATACAATTTAAAAGCAAATAAATAAAAAATAAAAACTGTCTGATTATAACCAATGAGGAGAGTTTCGTCGATAAAATCTGAAGTATTCAAATACCCACAGCCAGACTGATACGAAAGTCCTTCGCGATTCTCTGTTACACAGTTTCTCGACGATCTTTCTTTTTTCAAAATACGGCGCCGTTTTTTACTAGGAATGGTTTGCTTTTTTTTCTATTTCATGCAAGCGACAATCTTGTTTTCTTTTACGAAAAGTTGTAGTAAAACTTCCAGGAGATAAATTCAGTTCTTTATTCAATTGAACAATGAAAGTATGTCCAAGATTTTTTTGGCACACGGCAATAGCTACTCGAAGGCAATGTGACTCTGAGCGACCATAAAATACTGATTTTGGATGCTTTGATATTACTGTATTATTGAATGACTCATTCGCTTGACTAGATGCACAATGTGATATCTGTGGTGCGCTTTTTATAAATGGCTGTATTATTTTTTCTAATCGTTCTCGTAAACTTAGATCTGTCAAACACTTTTCATCCTTAAAATATTTATATTTATGTGTACCATCATCTTCTAGTGTACAGCATAAACCACAATTTTGATGCTCTCCAAATGTATGAGGTATAATATTTTCTAGTGCGACTTTTACTTTCAATTCATCTCCTTTATTTTTCTTCACTGATATAGTGAAAACTTTGGAAAAATAATCTCTCAGAGTAGCATTTAGTTTCATATCATATAACTTCGAATTAAACGTTTTTGAAACGTGATTAAAATCTGACCATTTTATTATCGTATAAGGTGATAATCGTCTCAAAGCTGCGATGGAAGATGAGTCGTCGTCGCCTATCAATGTTTTAACTCTACATTCTGCCCTGACTAGATCATCGTTTTTCAAAACTAGCTCCACAGCCATATCGGCCTCCATAGATTTCGAAGAACCACTATGGTTTTTTCTACAATCATGATTTTTGTTTTTATTCATTTTACATTGCTTACAATAGATATTGCGACAAGCATACCCAATGACTTTTTTATTAAAATAGCCTATTAAAGAAGCATGACCTACATAATAAATAAATGTTATGAAAAATCTATCAAATCATTTTCAATTCATTAAAAAAAAATGATATTGCAGTGTACCACTATAACTGTTATTTTGACGAGACCTCTTTATCCATGCAGCATCAAAAGATCCTGTTAGCTCAGTTACATTGTTGTTTGTATCTTCAATCGTAGAATCTTTGCTATATTAAAAATAAATTATAAAGGATAATGTTAGATAATAAGACGTCATCATGGCGTCGGGAGGAGGTGGACTACCTCCCGAACCTCCTGATATAAACTCAGAACCAACATATACATGCCATCCAAAAAATAAAGTTACAACAGTGATTTGTGTAGTGTGTGATAATATTTATCATAAAAGTGACTTTGACAAATATAAAGACAAAATATACGTAGGGAAAGCACTTGTGGTTTGTCCTGCACACGTGGAGCTTGTTCTAACCTTAAAAGAGAATAAAATAAAATTAGATGAAAATGCTAGAATTTTAATTGCTCAGATAAAAAGTGCTAAAGAAGAGAAAATAAAGCACAAAATCTTAAATGAATTGAATGTTATATCTGAAAATACACAAAAATCTGGAACGAATGAAAAACTAGATGCCACGTTACTGTCAGAAAATTCTGAACTAGAAAATCTTAATATCGAAAATCAATTACTTAAACAATTAAATAGTGAATTAATGGACAAGAATACTCTGTTAAAAAGATTATTGAAAAAAGAGAAGAATGAAGATGAATTTGAAAAAGTGCAAATAAACCAAAAAACATATGCTGAGGTATTAATTAATAAATCAGTAAATAAAAAGAAAAGAGTTCCAGCAATAATTGTAGAAAATAAAAAAAAAGACAAAAATCCTAAAGATTTTTCAAAAAAAGTGTGCAATTATTTAATAGATGATAAAAATATTCAAACTAAATATGTGAAATCAATTAATGATAATGAATTATTGATTAAAAGCTTGGACGAAAGAAGTGCTAAAACTACTTTTGATGTTTTAACAAAAAAGTTATCTAATAATTATAATGTTGTGTATGAAAAAATAGAATCGCCAAAGATGAAAATAGTTGGAGTGGATCCCACACAAATGAACCAAGATGAACTCGAAAATGATATAAATCGAAGAAATTTTAGTGAATATCAAGACAAATGTAAGATATTACACATAAATGAAATTACGACTACCAACAAGTTAAGCCTAATAATAGAAGTACCAAGAGATTTATACAAACGTATAAGAGACAACCAAAATAAAATTTTTATTGGTTATCAAAGTTGCAGAGTCTGGGATTTAATAAATATCAAGCCCTGCAATAAGTGTGGAAGATTTGGGCATAATCCTCGTAACTGTGAAAATGAGCTTTGTTGCATAAATTGTGCTGGAACACACATATCTTCACAATGTGATAACCTGTCCAATAAAGTATGTATCAATTGTTTTTATAGCAATACTAAATATAAAACAAATTTAGAGGTTAACCATGTAGTTAATGATACGGAAAAATGTATAATATTTAAGAAAAAACTTAATAGATACATAAGTATGACAGATTATCCTATGAATCCTACTATACCAAGATACATGGGTAATGTAGAAAATTACAAAAAAAACACTACGACAATGAACTCAACTAAACCAAGAATGAAGAGTGCAATACTCAGCAAAAATGCAACGCTTAGCAAGAATGCACCACTCAGCACTAGTATACTATCATTAACAAGCCCAAGCACAAGCAGAAATAAAAGTAAATAATGGAGCAACATCTAAATCTCATAGAAGAATTCCAAAAAGAAGTAATTCAAGAGGAAATATCATATCTTGATCTAAAAACTCTTAATAAAAATTTGAATATAAAAGACAGCCTTATACTGTATGTTAATATTAGAAGTCTAAATGCTAACTATACAAAATTAGAAATTTTTATTAAGAGCTTGAGGATCAAACCTTATATAATTGTATGCTCAGAAACATGGTGCTTACATAACTGTCAATATTTTGCTATACAAGGTTATAATTTATATTATAATAATAGCAAAATAAATCAAAATGATGGAGTAGTTGTATATATAAAAGATTGCGTAACAGAAATAACCGAAACAATTGAAATTGGTAAATTGAAAATATTAAATACAAGAATAACACTAAATAGAGGTATTTCTCTTGAAATATCAACATTATATAGATGTCATAATCTATCATGTACTGAACTCATTTCCAACTTAAAATCATATATGAACGGCAAAAAAAATATAAAAAATCATTTAATTATTGGTGATTTTAACATTGACATTATGAAAGAAGATCATAACAGTCAGGAACTTTTAAATAATATGCTTGAAAAAGGTTTTTACCCTGGGTTTATATATACAACTAGACCAAATGATAATAGTGGAGAAGGCACATGCATTGATAACATATATATAAAAACCAAATCTCTAGACACCAAATCCTTCAAACTTTTAATACCATTTACTGATCATTATCCATTATTTATAAAAATAAACAATTCACAAACATTAAATAAAGAAGATATTTGCTATAAGTATGATTACATTAAACTACGCAGAGTAGCTGCTATGAAAAATTGGAATATAATTGAATCAATGCATGATCCTGAAGAAGCTACAACAACTTTAATAACTGAAATACAAGACTGTTTAGAAAAATCTAAATATGTGTTAAAAAATGGAAAAAATAATAAGAATAAACCAAGAAAGGATTGGATTACTAAAGCTATTATGATCTCATGTGAAAGAAAAGGACAATTATATGTCAAAATGCGTAATGAACCTAATAACGAAAGAATAAAATTAGAATATAGGAATTACACAAAGAGTCTTGATAAAATTATTAAAGAAGCTAAAACTAAGCATGAAAGAAATTTAATAATAAAAAGTAGCAATAATTCCAAACAACTATGGAAACATATAAAAAGTAAACTGGGTACTAAATCGCAAAATAATAATACAATTAATAAAATAATAATGAATAACGATGAAATAATAGATGACCCTACAAAAATTGCCAATCAAATGAACTCATATTTTTGCAAAATAGGAATGAATTTAAGTAATAAAATTAATATTCCGCAGGGTAAGATATTAAAACTACCACCCATGAATTGCAACTCTATTTTTATAAAACCAACTAATAATTTTGAAATTTTACAAATAATTGAAAATATGAAAATAAAAAATGGCGGTGTTGATAAAATCCCAACAAAAGCTTTGAAAATACTATCAAATCTAATCGTAAATGCATTAACTCATATATTTAATATATGTCTAGAAAAATCAATATGGCCTGAATCATTGAAAACAGCTGAGGTAGTACCTATCTTTAAAGCTGGAAACAAAATGGAAATATCAAATTATAGGCCCATATCCTTAATCTCAAATATAGCAAAAGTTCTAGAAAAAATTGTTTTTGTAAGATTACAAGAATTTTTTGATAAATTTAAACTATTAACTCACAATCAATATGGATTTGTAAAAAATAAAGGTACTAAAGATGCTCTTAGTTATATAACGAAAGAAATATATAGCAATTTAGACAAAAGCAAACCAATAGCAATCACATTCCTAGACTTAGCTAAGGCGTTTGATACTGTAAACCATTCTATCTTATTAGATAAATTATATAATTATGGTATAAGAGGTAAAGCACATAAACTAATAATGAATTATCTAAGCAATAGGAGACAAAAAGTTAGAATTGGAATAACAGAAAGTCAATATGAAACAATAGACACAGGTGTTCCCCAGGGTACTATACTAGGACCACTTCTATTCATAATTTACGTTAATGATTTATTAATAAATAGAACTGACAGCACTATCTCATATGCTGATGATACAGCAATTATAGCATCTGATGATACCTGGGAAAAAGTTGAAAATAAAATGAATAAGTACTTGGATGATATAGCTAATTGGTTAGCTCTGAACAAACTATCTTTAAATATAAATAAAACAACCTACATAACATTTGGCAATTACTGTGATAGTGTTCCTAAAGATATGAACATAAAAATACAGGGTACTAAAATTTGTAGGGTAGAATATTGTAAATATCTAGGTATTGTATTTGATTACAATCTAAAATGGGACAGACATATTGAATATATAATAAAGAAAACAAAATATATATTATTTATACTTTACAAAATGTCAAAATACATGCAATCTGATACACTTAAGATAATATACTATGCATTTTTTCATAGTATAATTACTTATGGAAATATAGCTTGGGGTGGTGCATACAGAAACAATCTGGAGTTACTTCAAAAGACTCAGAATAGAATCCTAAAAATTGTTAATAAAAATAGTTTCAATCAGGACAACCCATTAAATTTAAAACAAATTTTTGCTTATGAATGTGTATCGTATCATTATAATGAACTCAAGAATTTATACTTAACGTCTAAAAGCAAAACCAGAAATAAACTTATTATACCACCAAAATGTTCAAAAGCTGTAAGTGATAAGAGTAATCACATTAGAGCAATACAAGTTTATAACTGCTTACCAACAATTAATATAAATCTTAAAATACTAGACATATCAAAGATTTATAATAAGAAAAAATTAAAAAAATGGATAAGTACGAATATATTATAAACATCAACAAGTCACTGTTACTTTATCCAAGACAAATATGTACTTGGACACTTAGGTTTTAAGTTAGTTTTTAGTTTTACTTAGATTGTAAGTTAATTATTAAGTTATTATACACACCGGACCTATGTACAGGTAGCTCTGACTACCTCTATAGGATGTGGGTTACTCCAGATATAATTAATATATCTGGAGATTAACTACAACATGTATTACGATGTATTACTCTGGTTAAATAAATAAATAAATAAATAAATAAATGTTTAACGAATCAGGATGGATTGAAGAATGTTTTATAAAAATAACATATTTTTACATGAAATTTATTATATTGTCATAATGTAAATAAAAAAATATAGTTGTATATAAAATCAATAACATGATTACATACTGAATACGTTCTTGTAAACTAAGTAATCAAGTTTTTCCTTAAAATTAATTAATCGTATTGTTGTAACCTATTTAGTTATTAAAATTAAAAATTACAATAATGTGCTTAAAATTAATCATATTATTGTAAAATATTTGTAAATATGAATTTGTATAGTACAATTATTTAAGATAAATTACGTTTGTATATAAAAATTGATCACGTGTATACATTCTAATGCACTTTGTATAATTACATAGCTCAATAAATGTGGCTATCCAAGAGAACTTACTTCTCCTTTTGATGTGCGAGAGTTGACGATTTTTCCTCTTCTAAGGCTGCCAGACAAGACTTCTTCGCTAAAGACTCAATTTTTTTGCCTATATATCTTTCATGTCTCTTCAAAGTTTTGTCATCGAATGTATGGATATTTAAAGCTGATAAGTAGGTATTTACTTTAGTTTCGCCAATACCTGCATCAAGCATACCTGTCAATATTAAAATTATTTTTTAATTTTTATTTAACTTTTAATTTCACAGTATCTACCTACCAATAGCTGATTTGAGATTAATATCGTACAAGTAATTATTTGATTTCTTCCCAGTTTCTACAGCTACAATGATACCACAAAAGTGACATTTTATAAGCCATTTGCACACTATTCCTTTGATTTTCTCATGCTGTAAGTAACGGAGAGACAATGGTTTCTCACACGCACGACACCACATATTCTCTGCCAAAGTGTCTTTTTCAATGATTGTACGCCCTTGTAATAAACATTTTGATTCTTCGTCGTCAACATTTTCAGATACCTGTAAATAAAATAAATCTATTATTTAGTATAAGTCTTACAATAACTATTTTTTACTATAAGTTTTATTTGAAATCAAAAGAGAAAAAGATTTCATAGTAATTGGTCATAGAAGAAAAACAGAAGTCTCATTTTCTAAATATTATTGATACAATATGTATAATATTTCTTTTTATCTATGCTAGAGTGAATTAATATTTAATCTCCAATATTTACAAACTGCAAACTAACCTCAATCTCTGTACATCTGCACCTACCTTGTTTTCCATCTGTAGTTGTCAACAGTCTCGCTATTTTGTCTTTCTCCTTTATCCTAATAAATTTGCCTTTCTGCTTTCCCACACAACCACGAATATTATAAGGCATTTTCTAACAGTCGCCGGTACAAAAACAACACGCCGGATTGAGGATGAAGTAGAGCACATGACTCATATCGGTATGTAAAGGTGAAGTCGGCGCAGTACTTCTACCGAATGTGCGGCGTTGCCAGTTTTACAACGATAGGAACGTCACATTCACATCAGGCGCCCCGGTAAAACTAATAAAATTCAAAATAATATAATCAAAAAATAAGCAGCAACGAGCATTCATGCGATACGTGCCCCCACGGTACCCCTCACTTGATACGGCACCAAACGCCGAAGCCTCCTTAAAGCGATGGGCCACATGTAATAAGTAATACATATCTTTTTTTCTTAAAAAGTATTCTACCTGTAATGAGAATATGATTTATAACAAATGCAAATATATTACAATATTTTCCGCAATAGTAGTATTAAAGGGGTGAGAAAAAGTCACCCCCAGAAATGGTTTATCCAATTAAACAATAGAAAATATTTATCATAAAAACAATAGCAAAATTACGTTGAAAAATACGTTAATTATTTACTTCATTGTATTCAAAACTTATTCTACGTATGCAATGAAGTGTTTATCCTGTACCTTTATTTGTATATTTCAGTTAAGGCGCGGGGGCTGAAAAAGTTTGGGACCGAAATTGTCAAGGACTGCAATGTGTATTTAGTATAGGAGCTTTCCACTTCCGACATACCCCCACGTATAAGAGCAGTGCAGTTCCTACGCAATTTCAGTCCCCGAGTTCTCAGACCCCGCGCGACTCGACTGTATTGATATTCTTATTAAAATTGATTTTCGTTTTTGAATTAGCAAATATTTACTATCTCTGCATGGGAATACATTTCAAAATTGTATGTAAATGTTGATACAAATAAAAATAGTACAGATTTAAATGTAATAAAATATTACATTGGCAAAAAATAACTGGAGTTCCATACAAAAAATTCCTTAAATAATTCAGTAAGAATCAAGACTTATTATTTTTTCTTGATAAGATTTTTACGCCTGGTACACTTAAAAAAGTGTAAAATTGCTTAAGTTACAAATAAAGGAAGATTTCCGTTGACAGATCAGCCCCGAGCAACTGTAGTCTAACAACTATAGCAAATTTATAAATAAGTCTGAAAAAAATTTTTTAGTTTAAATTATAAAGTTTATATCTACGTTAAACAGGATTTAGATTTTGGAAAATTATTAGAATAGGCAATCGCAAAACATATCGATGAATTAGCCCCGGTCTGCCCTATGTACGAGGTCTGTCCCAAAAGTATCCGACCTACCTCGATTTCTCGGCGCTTGATTTATTCTTCGTCATCTGGGGGGTGGCATCCTTCAACGTAGTCCCCATTTGATTGAACAAGACGCTCATATCGATGTTTCCACTTATTAAAGCACTCTTGAAAGTCAGACTTCGGAATCGCCTTTAGTGCATTCGTCGAATTAGTTTCAAGAGTCTATTTATTGTCGAATCGATGTCCTTTAAGCGGCATTTTCAATCGAGGAAACAGCCAAAAGTCGCAGGGAGCTATATCAGGACTGTATGGAGGCTGGCGGAGCCGCGCAACACTGTGTTTCAATAAATACTGTTGCACAAGGTTTGATGCGTGTGCTGGAGCATTGTCGTGATGAAGAAGCCAGTCACCGGTTTCCCAAAGTTGCAGTCGTTTTCTCCTGATTGCATTACGTAATCTTTTCAAAACTTCAACGCAGTATTCTTTATTGATTGTCTGGCCTGTAGGGGCATATTCGTGGTGCACAACGCCCTCATAATCGAAAAAAACAATCAATATTGACTTGATGTTGTTTCGACTTTGACGGCAGATGTGACTATTTTATTTGTGTTTTGCCCATACACTCACCTTTAAAGGCCTTTTGCAACATTTCAATAGTTTCCGCACAAATTTTACCGAGATTAAAGCAAAATTTTATGCAAATTCGCTGTTCGGTTCGTTTTGCCATTTTTAGCAATAAGCAAATTGCGACGTACGCAATAAAGTCGTTGTAAACAAATACACGCTGCGCGGGAACTAAGGCGTTTCATCGGTATCTCAGGCTACTGACGAGAAGGTTAGGAGTTGCTGGTGACGTTCGTACCCTCCAGAGGTCGCCTGAGTCTCTCCGCGCGAAGATATGAACGTAGGTCGGATACTTTTGGGACAGACCTCGTATGTGTACGCATGTATGGATAAAAATTTGTGTTCACTACAACATTTTAAGGGATACTACGCGCTCATTTTTGCAGACATATTACATATGTTTGAACTTATAACTGATTACATTTTGAAGCTGAATGGATAATACTAGACTAACTGTTTAATAAAAATAATAATTTAGTAAAATTTATAAAAATTGAAACAACTTTTGTTGTCATTTTATACGTTAAACTTGTCAATAATATGTGTCAACAATAACTATTAAGTGATTTTTGCAAAAAAATGTTCTTTATTTTTGCATATGTTATCGTCATTTTATACGTTGAATTTGCCAAAAATATATACATTTTCATAAAGTAGGCGTAATTTTCTTTTGATTGATATATCTAACAATAACTTTAGAATTACTCTCGTGAAATAATAACATAATCTTTGCTTCAAGTTTTTTAATACTTTAAATATGTAAAAAATATGTACATTTCTTTAAATATCTAACAATTAGTTTAAAGCTATTTTAGTGGAAGTAGGTATCACGACTTTGAATTTTAAATACACATTTTTCAAAAAAATTTTAATCTGGGTACTGCAAATATATAGAATATATTGTACAATTTGAAAGTATACATAATTTCTTTTAAATAGATATATTTGTTTATTATTTCGAATTAAAAATAAAGATACTTAATGTAGATAACCTATAATTATGTGCTCAAGACATGGCTTATATAACAAACTTCTTTAAGAGAAAAAAAAATTTCCTTCAATTTTAATTAAATAATAAATTCTTATACCATACATTAAGCACATCGACGTGTTCCCAACGTTGAGAACTATCAGGCCGAGCGTGAATACCATCTCCATGATGGCGTTTACTCTGCTGTCCGGCTCTGGAATGCCCCACTCAAATGCTCGCGTACTGAAGTCGCCGGCGACCACGATTTCGCCTTGCATCTCGCGAATCGCGTCTTCCAGCTCGTCCATGCTCCGCCTGAAGTCATCGATGGGAACGTTTGGGGTATAATAGCAGCTCACGTAAGTTACGTATCTGCTTCTCACCCAAAAAAAACTTTTCCCGGCTCCGTGTTCGTCCACTCTGATCGTCTGTGGATTCACGAAGATTGCCGCTGTGCCAAGTGTATCTGGGTACCAGGTGGGCTTGTCCCAGTTGCAGTACTGCTCGCTGATTAGTAGCGCATCAGCCTTCTTCTCACATGTATAATGAGTCAGAAGGCTGTTGGCTAATTCGGCTCTGTGGAGGTTCGTTTGAAGGACCGTTATCCGGTCCACCATTAACGCTTGGCTTTGGTCTTATTAAACGTTTTCCTTAATGATAATAATAATAATGATGATGATGATGATGATGATGATGATGCCTTGCAATTACAACTTTGTTTCCAATTAGAATTCTATAACCTATATTTTCATAGCCAACTAATATACCTATATTAGACTTTCTATACCATTTATTTTTTCTTATCACTTCTGGAATTCTCACAAACACTTTGCTACCATACAATTTTAAATTATTTATATTTTTTTTTTTTTCACATCATTATTTCATACGGAGTCTTTTTCTCAATTGTGTTAGCTAAGATTCTATTTTTAAGATAAATAGCCGTTTTAATTACTTTAGGCCAAAAGTTTATACTTCATTTAGCATCGGATAACAGACAACTAGCTGTATCCATTACAGATCGATTATACCGTTCGGCAGTTCCATTTAATTCATGGACATACGGTGGGCACGGTTGAATGTAAATTCCCTTTTGTTTAGCAAACTCATAAACTTCTTTGCATACCATTTCTCTCGCATTATCACAACGTAATTCTTTTAGTTTCTTACTAGTTAAATTTTCAATTAAATTAACATATTCTACAAAACAGTCATAAAATTCACTCTTAGCTTTAACCGTATAAACTTTAGCTATTTTACTAAAATCATCAATAAACGTTATGAAATATCTTTCACCCCTATATCCTGTGGGGTGCGTCCCATTTGTATCTACATGAATAATTTCTAAAAGTTCTTTAGCCCTTCGTCTGTTATTATCAAAGCTTATATTATGCATTTTATTTTGCACGCAAGTGCCGCATTTTAAATATTCATTTTCTGGTTTATCTGGCATACCTTGAACTAGTTGGTCTTTACATAATATATTCAGATAATTGAAATTAACATGTCCTAATAATTTATGAATCTTTCCTTTTGTGTCATATTGCAAGTAACATTTTCTGTTACGTATGTATTTTTAAATTCAATACAGCTATATATGTCATTATTATATATGTTTTTACCTTATACGCTATTTATATATGTCATTTACCTTATACACTATCGCTACTAGTTCATTAGTATATTTATTGTAAATATTTGAAGTATTTCCTTCTGAAATAATTTTGTTTTCGACCGTGACTTTGCCGTAGCTAATTAAATTTTTATCCATATTTTTTACGTAGAATACATTTTTTATTGTTCCTGTTTTTGTTCATTATATACCGTAAAATTAAGTCTAACTTTTCCTACTTTAGTAGCTTGTAACATTCTACCGTCGCCTACTTTTACGTTAACAGGAGTTTTTAAATTTAAAGAATCAATATAAAAGTTTTCATTATTCGTGATGTGATCCGAGTATCCGCTATCAAAAATCCATTCTATTTCATTTACGCAATTATTTACCTCACATTCGTAGTTACTTAACCTATCGCCTAATTCGGTACAAAATGTGCTGCTATCCTCATGATTGTTGCTGCTGTCTTCACGATTGTTGCTACTACCCCGTAGTACGCTCCGTCACTCTGATTATCACGATGTTGTTGTTGTTGATGCCAGCCGCCGCGTCCCCGCTGATATGAGCCTCCTCGCTGAGTTGAGCCTCGACCCCTACTCCAGTTTTCTCAGCTGTTCTGTCCTTGTTGTGTATATGATTGGCTTCGCGCGCTTCCTCGCGCTTGCTGTGTTCCTCGGTCTCTACAGTAGTTATTATTCCCATTCCATGATGCTCCGTGACTCGTTGTATTTGAACAAGTATACCACAAGTATATCCACCGCATGTATAACATGTTACATCTTTTTTTTTCTCACACTTAAATGCATTTGAGTATCCTTGTCTATTTTTGCTCTTATTTTCTTCTTTTTCTTTTATCTCGTACATTTTAATTTTATTTTTGACAAAATCAAAAGTTTGGTCCTCCTCTTTTAACACATCAATCAGGTCACCTATGTAGCTTAATGTACTTGGTAGCGTTCTTAGTAAATAATTCATTTTTTCCTTTTCCGTAACTTGTGTACCAGCATTTTTCAACTCTATTATCAATCTTTCAAAGTCACCAAAATATTCACTTGACTCTGTATATTCATTTAATTTAATTTTTTCCAGTTTGTTTCTAATGCAAATTTGTAAAGCTGTGGATTCTCTTAAATACATTGCATCTAGTTTCTTTATAATTTTATATGAATTTTCTTCTTCGTTAATCAATTCCATTTGTCTATTTCACAGTGCACTCTAGATATAATTCATGGATTTTAAATCTTTATCATTAGAATCCGCTACTGCATCCGTTGCACTTTTTTCTCTCTGTGGCACTTCCTCACATTTCTTTAGTTTGAGAAAAATCAATACGCATTTTTTACACATGCTATAGTCGTGTTCATCAAAAATTGGTATACAAATCTTAACTTCGTCGGCCATTTCACTTTCTTCGTTCTCACTTTTAACTTGTAAATTTTCAGTTTTTATATATATCGAATTTTTCAAAATTAATACTCTTTTTGTAATTTAAAATAATAATTTTCTAAATCTGTTTTGTTCCCTTATTTCATTCGCTTTTTCTTCACTTGACATTTACTTTCTTTCTTTTAACTTCACCTTTTATATTTCAAACACGTCTCCTCTTAACCTCACTGTTATCTCAGAATTTTCTTTATTTCAATTTTGATCACTTTATATTATCTCATAATCAACAAACAATTTCTTATATTTATTTATTTCTTTATACTTTATTTATTTCATAATATAAAGTGATACATAAAAATAAATATATAAATTAAATAAATATATAAATAATAAAGTGGCACATAAAAAAATACGTGTGCCTTATTTTGACATGTACTACTCACCACTCGTGGGAACATAAATGAATTATGGCACCATCAAACCTTCCCATCATTCAGATTAACTTACACCACAGTAAAGACGCCTCAGCTATAATGCTTAGGAGTATGACTGAAGTGCACACAGGCATCGCGCTTATCCAAAAACCTTGGCTTGTGAACGGTGCTATTAAAGGGTTAGGGAACTTTGTTTGTTGCAGGTATCCAGAGTCGAAGAGGCCCAGGACCTGCATACTGGTCAAAGGAACCAACGTGATACCACTACTCGACCTCAGCACAGGGGATCTGACGGTGATTTCTACTACGTTAGAGGGAGTAGGCAGGATAATACTCGCATCAGCCTACTTCCCGTATGATAACAATGACAACCCACCCAGGGAAGTCTGCAGATTAGTGGATTTCTGCACAGAACAGGACATTCCACTGATTTTAGGGTGCGATGCTAACTCTCATCATACGATATGGGGGAGCACGGACATTAATGCGAGGGGAACCACACTTCTGAATTACTTGGTTGGCACAAACCTAGACATTCTGAACGTCGGTAACACTCCTACTTTTCGCAATGCAAACAGAGACGAGGTGATTGATATAACCCTCTGCTCAAACAACATCACGCACTTGGTTAGAAACTGGAGAGTCAGGGACGAGCCATCGTTATCTGACCACCTTCAGATAACCTATGAAGTGGGTAAGCCAGGGCGAGAGCAACCTAGATGGTTTCGCGACCCTAGGCTCACGCTCTGGAATGATTACAATATTGAATTGGAGGCCATTTTAAAGAAAGTACCAGTCGACATAAGGAACAGGGAAACTCTAGAAGAGGCAGCTCGAATCTTCACAAACGGTATCACTTTGGTCTTCCAGAGGAACTGCGACCTCAAAAGGACCAAAAACATAGGTGAAGTTACCTGGTGGAGTAAAAAACTGGAAGCACTCAAGGAGAAAACGAAAAGACTCTTTAAGGCGGCCAGGAAAACACACAGCATTACGCTGTGGAATACTTATAAAACGGTAAGGGATGAATACAAATCCGCGGTAAGGGAGGCACACAAAAGAAGCTGGGCCACCTTCTGCGAGAACATCAATGGAGGCAAAGAGGCGGCAAGACTGGACAGGATTCTATCCAAGAATCCGGAAGCCATTCTGGGAACGCTGAAACTCCCTAACGGCAGACATGCCTCAACTGATGAGGAGACTCTCTCCCTCCTGATCCAGGCGCACTTCCCGGGATTCAGTAGAATCAAGGATGACGTAGTAAACTCTGACTCCGCGGAGTTCGGGGTTGGCTGCAGGAAGTCATTCACCGATTTAGGTGAACGACGCCGGCTGGCCAATAAAATCGTCACGCCGATCAGGGTCAGGTGGGCAGTAGGGTCTTTTAGTCCTTATAAGTCACCGGGACCCGATGGTATATATCCGGCCCTGCTACAAAGAGCGGAGAACGTTATCATCGGCCCACTGACACGATTAATACGGGCGAGCATTACACTTGGGTTTGTCCCGACCAAGTGGCGGGGCACAAGAGTGATGTTCATACCGAAACCGGGTAAATGCGGATACACCTCCCCAAAAGACTTCCGCCCTATCAGCCTTACTTCATTCATACTCAAGACTGTATAAAGGCTGATAGATAGATACATACGGGACACTGTCCTGGAAAAAGAACAGCTCCATAAGGACCAACACGCTTACAGGGCTGGGAGGTCAACAGAGACAGCACTTTTTAGCGCGATCTCGTTGATCAAAACACAGGTGGAAGCCAAAGGATATGCCATTAGTGCTCTGATTGACATAGAAGAGGCCTTCAACCACACATCAAGGGAGATAATCAGAAAAGCCTTGAACAGGCACAAGGTTCCCCCTTGCTTAATCGACTGGATCGATCACATGCTGAGTAGTAGACTTCTCGAAACCACCAAGGGCGATACAACACTACAAGGAAGGGTGGGGAAGGGGTACCCACAAGAAGGCGTCCTATCTCCCCTTATCTGGTCTTTGGTGGTAAACGAGTTGTTGAAACAGCTCAGCGATATGGGGTGCAAAGTAATCGGCTACGCTGATGACATCAAAGTTATCATCCGTGGACCATTCCTGGACCCCCTTATGGGCATTAGGCATAAAGCTTTAAAGCTTGTAGACGCCTGGTGCTCACATACGGGACTATCCGTCAATCCAGCAAAGACGGAAGTAGTAGTCTTCAACAGGAGATACAAGTGGAATAGACAATGCAATCTTGTACTGAGTGGACAGAAACTGACACTAAAGAACAAGGTAAAATACCTAGGTGTAATTCTGGATAGTAAACTATCATGGAAAGAGCACCTACAGTATGCTACCGGAAAACTCACAGCATGCCTGTGGCAACTGAGAAGGGCCGTAGGAAGAAACTGGGGTTTGAGACCGGAAACAATGAAATGGATGTATGAGGCGGTCCTTAAGCCAAGACTTACCTATGCGGTCATAGTCTGGTGGAACAGAACTGCTCTATCAACAGCAAACATCATACTAGAGAGAATAAGAAGCTTGATTCTCAGGGCCATCTCCGGAGCGACTAGGACAACTCCTACTGCAGCTCTGGGGGTAATCCTGAATATTGAGCCTTTCAGACTGACCTTGGAGGCAGAGGCTGCAAAGGCCCTGCACAGAGTCAGAAGAGTACTCGGAGAAGAGAGTATTGGGAAATCCATAAGATATCCCAAGGGACTGGATGGAAGGGACGTCTTGAGGATGACCCTGGACACCACGAACACGCGCTTCCTCTTCGATAAGAAGTACAGAATCAGTCTATCATCCAAAAAAGACTGGGTGACAGGTAAAAGTAGCCTACCAAGCGGGAGAAATCTATACTACACAGACGGATCCAAGAGTATGGCAGGTACTGGAGCGGGCATATACTGTAGGCGGAACGGTAAGGGCACTATCGTACCCCTTGGCCAGTACGCCACTGTCTTCCAAGCCGAGTTGGTAGCTATAACACGCTGTGCTGGGATGGCTGCAGAAGCCGTCTCAGAGGGACGGGTGTATATCTGCTCGGACAGCAAGAGCGCCCTACAGGCACTCAACAGTTATACAACTAAATCCAGATTAGTGTGGGAATGCTATGAAGCCCTCAATGATCTGGCAGGAACCTCAAAGGTCACGCTATTATGGATCCCAGGGCACAGCGGTATCAAGGGAAACATGATAGCAGATGACCTTGCTAAAACCGGAGCTAAAGAAAGCTTCATCGGCCCAGAACCAGCTATAGGCATCAGCAGCAGCCTAGTAAAAGACACAATTACTGGGTGGGTAACTGCGGAGCATCAGCAGGTATGGGATAAAGAGGAACGTTGCAGGCAAACTAAGGCATTCACGCTCCCACAACAGCAAAAGACTGGACAAGAGTCATTCTTGGTCTCAGAAAAAGCAAAGCCAGGATCATCGTGGAAATACTCACAGGCCACGGTAATCTGAGGTTGCACAGGCACAGGATGGACTTGGAAAACAGCCCTGAATGTCGATACTGCTGCCTGGAGGAAGAGTCATCAGAACACCTCCTGTGCAGTTGCCCAGCGCTGTCTGAAAGTCGGCGCCGATTTCTGGGAGCCTACTTTCTGAAAGCCGAGGAGATAAGGGCCAGTGCTGCCCCCGGAATCTTTTCTTTCTGGGAGGCGGTAACATCAAGGCGGTAACTGGCATGACAAGTAGGGACGCCAAGGGAAACCATGCGTCTGGGGCTCCTACTGAGCACAAACTCAGATTATATAATAATAACCCTTGTCTATTTTTGCTCTTATTTTCTTCTTTATCTTTTATCTCGTACATTTTAATTTTATTTTTGACAAAATCAACAGTTTGGACCTCCTCTTTTAACACATCAATCAGCTCACCTATGTAGCTTAATGTACTTGGTAGCGTTCTTAGTAAATAATTCATTTTTTCCTTTTCCGTAACTTGTGCACTAGCATTTTTCAACTCTATTATCAATCTTTCAAAGTCACTAAAAAATTCACTTGACTCTGTATATTCATTTAATTTAATTTTTTCCAGTTTGTTTTTAATGCAAATTTGTAAAGCTGTAGATTCTCTTAAATACATTGCATCTAGTTTCTTTATAATTTTATATGAATTTTCTTCTTCGTTAATCAATTCCATTTGTCTATTTCACAGTGCACTATAGATATAATTCATGGATTTTAAATCTTTATCATTCCAATCCGCTACTGCATCCGTTGCACTTTTTTCTCTCTGTGGCACTTCCTCACATTTCTTTAGTTTGAGAAAAATCAATACTCATTTTTTACACATGCTATAGTCATGTCCATCAAAAATTGGTATACAAATCTTAACTTCGTCGGCCATTTCACTTTCTTCGTTCTCACTTTTAACTTGTAAATTTTCAGTTTTTATACATATCGAATTTTTCAAAATTAATACTCTTTTTGTAATTTAAAAAAATAATTTTGTAAATCTGTTTTGTTCCCTTATTTCATTCGCTTTTTCTTCACTTGACATTTACTTTCTTTCTTTTAACTTCACCTTTTATATTTCAAACACGTCTCCTCTTAACCTCACTGTTATCTCAGAATTTTCTTTATTTCAAATTTGATCACTTTATATTATTTCATAATATAAAGTGATACATAAAAATAAATATATAAATTAAATAAATATATAAATAATAAAGTGGCACATAAAAAAATACGTATGCCTTATTTTGACATGTACTACAACATATCCGAAAATTATCAAAATCGGTGAGATCGGGTTGGGGGGGGGGGGGGGGGGCGTTTCCTCGTTAGTAACACGAGGACAGTTTATTTAACATATGATGCATTAAAATCAAATTTAGACCTAAAAACCTTTTGCTTATTGAAAGATATTACTAGTATTATATATTATTATTATTATATCTGAGTTAAAAGTGGAAAAACAATATTTCTTACGACATTAAGTAAATTATAAATAAACACGTTAGGGTTCGATGCACCAGTACATGGCCACCCAAAATTGACCTGCCCCAGTGTCGAACTCTTGATGGCCTAGTAACTGGCCATGACTTTTATAAGGTTATAAAGAAATCTCAATTTGGTAAAATCATCTTACAAAGGAAAGGTATTAACGTTACTATAATTGCGATACCAAACGAAATATTTGGGAACATTTAAAATAAAAATTTTCGTAAAGTAGTTATTTAACGCTCCGGAGGATAAAAAATGAAGACTATTTGTTTGTAATTGTAAGATAAATTATTTATTTTTCTTAATTATTATTAAATAAATAATTCATTATATAAATTGTTGAACAGTTTTAGAATCTTAAGAGGTAACACCACTCCAGGATTTTTAAAAAAATCGATTTTTTGTTCGGCTTAAACAATACTTTATGGTCATAAAAATAATATACAATTGGTCCTATAGTGTAAAATAATTTTTAAAAGGTTCAAATATCAGGGGGTGCTAATACTGAAATTAGCTTGTATCGGTGTGTATATGTGTTAGTTAGTACAGCTGCAAAGCGACGCCGTGCACACGCTTCGATTTGTATTTCTGCTGATTTTTCGTTTTTATATATTTATATATTACAAATTTCGTTGATTTTAAGTGAACAGTGTGAAAATTATAAACAATATGAGTAGTGAAAGACCAGTGTATGATGGCAAGAAATCGACGAAGGGGAAAAAGAGCAATTTGAAGAGACCGAAAATTTTAAAGCAGCGGCCAAGTAACCGTTATGAAATGGAGAATCCAAGCGTCGAGGCGGTTGGCATATCGGCTCGAAAATTATCTATCATGGATCCTGATGACTTTGAAGTAGTTGAAGGCTTTGCTTATTGAATTCTGAATTTTTTAACCGTATTTACCGCTATATTGCAAGCTGTTGTGTGCAAAAAGTGCAAGTCAGATGAGACATTCACCGAGTGTGGAAAGCGTGGCTTGGGTTTCAAAATTGTTATTGCATGCCAAAACTGCGACAACATTTCTATCCCTTCTTCACCATTCATTGAAAATGCATACGACATTAATCGTAGAATGATCCTTGCTATGTGACTACTGGGCTAGGATTGAATGCAATAATAAAATTTTGCGCGTTCATGAAGCTCCCGCGGTTAATTTTTGCATAATTTTACGATAAAGTTGTGCAGAAGATTGCTGTCGACGCAAAGCAGGTTTGTGAGCAGAGTATGAAAAATGCAGCTAAGGAAGAGAAGAAAAAAAGTGATGAAAAAGGAAACGCAAGTGGTATTACTGTATCTGTCGATGGTTCGTGGCGCAAACGCGGCTTCACGTCCCTTTTCGGATTTGTATCACTTATTGGATGGTGTACTGGCAAAATAGTCGACATTTTAGTAAAATCTAAATATCGTAAGGCATACGAATTTTGAGAAAAGAAAAGTGACACGGATGAGTACACGGAATGGCTCAAAACCTATGAAAACGAATGCCAATCGAACCATGACGGCTCGGCGGGAAAAATTGAAGTGGATGCCGTTATTGAGATGTTCCAGCGCTCAGAATCTTTGTCAGTAACGAAGAAAGAGTGCATCGACCACGTGCAGAAACGGATGGGTACTCGCCTTCGAAATTTAAAAAAGAAAACTAAAGGTCTCGGAGGAACGGGCAAGCTCACTGGTAAATTAGTCGACGAATTGTCAATTTATTATGGTCTAGCAATACGTAGAAATTATGATTCTATAAAGAATATGCGCAATGAAATCTACGCAACGCTAGACCATAAATTATCGACGAACGACAAATCGAAGCACGAGAGATGCCCGCGCGGCAAAGATTCATGGTGCTCGTAGCAGAGGGCCCAGGCCACTAGAGATTTGAATTATAAACAAGCCAAGCATTATAAAAGCAATTTGAATTATAAAAGCCAGCAGTGTTGCAAGAGGTATTTGAAGCAATTTCTCCTATTTATGCTGAATTAAGCAGCGACGATCTGCTGACTCGTTGCCTCGGCGGATATACGCAAAACAGCAACGAGAGTTTCAACTCAATCGTGTGGTGTATGGCTCCGAAATCAGTCTCCAGTGGCAAGCACGTTCTTGACACTGCAGTATATATTGCCGCAAGCATTTACAACGATGGCCTGTCAAGCATCATGAAGCTTATGCAGAAATTAGGCCTTAAAATAGGACCAAATTGTTTAAATTTCTGCATTGAAACTGATTAGCGGCGGATCAAGTTTTCCGAGCGGTCGCTCACAGATGCAGCCAAGAAGGCCCGATTAGATTCAAAATCGATGAGAAAGGAAGAGGAGGAGGAAAATATTAATTTGGATGGCCAAATGTATAGTGCAGGCATCGCAGATTACAGGTAAACAAAAAATATCGATGATTTAAGTGCATGTAAAACTTTAAACGCGTTTTTCACGAAACCGGTTTTTTCAAACTGGGAGAACAGATTACTCGTAAACTATTACATGGATAGGATTGAAATTTGTACTGCAGCTTCACAAATAGATTCTCTAAAGAAGTGCGTAGCCGTTTTTCATTCACCAACATGGTGGATCGCGCGGTGATCCACTAAATTGAGGTTAAGTTCACAAGCAAGTTCCATAATAAAATCCGTGCCCTGAGAAGTCGACAACGTGTTCGCATTCAGATCGCCCATTACGATTCTGTACTCATAGCCTACTGAGTGTTTCCTTCAGTTATCAATTAAGTTAGAGTTATCAGTGATGGAAATACCTGATGTTCGGTAAATCACGGCTACGACGATCGGAGGCATGATGTCCTGTTGCACCCTACACATTACATACTCCATGATACCTAGTTTTCCTCCAGTCTGCATCGTTGACGAACACAGTTATGTCGCTTTATAATTATTGTGGATATATAAAGCCACATCTTCTTCTTGCTTGTTCGTATCTTGCTTGACAACCGAATACTCTTTAATCTGAGTGAACACGTTGTCGACCTTCTGCCCGAAACGTGACTCAGCCTCACCGAAAAGGTGATAGAAAGTACGAGCGGTCGAAAGGAATTGATGGAACATCCCTAAATGTTTGTAGAGCGAGGTTGCATTCATGATGCCGGCCCTCAGTCCCTAGTTTTCCTCACATTCCCCCGGCCTAGTCAATCATGATTTTTGGTGTTCGGAGTCGGAGCTATATTGCCTGCCAATGATTTTGCACCGACATTCGTAACACTATCTGCTTATGTTACATTAGCATTCCCATCATTGTTGTATGATGCTCATAGAGCATGCAAGTCTTCAGCTGAGGTGAATTCGTGTTCTCACCGTCACGCCAGGGAGGGAGGGAGGGAGGGAGGGAGAGAGAGAGAGAGAGAGAGAGAGAGAGATCCACTGCCTGATGCAATCAAGAAAAAGTTCACTTGCGTGAATCTACGTAATAAAAACAACGAATATTTCAGATGGGCTTTGCTGTATCCTCTTCATCCTCCGAACCACAATCCTGATCGTGTCAGTGCGTATAGATGATTCAAAGATGAATTCAACTTCGAGGAAATCGATCTCTCAGAGACTCTGACGCAGATAAGTAGAGTCGATAGGCAGAACGATGTTTCCATCAATGTTTACATTTTAAATAAGCATGGTGATAATTTTAAAGTAGCACCATGTAACTTAACGTCTTTGAAGCAAGAAAAGCATGGAAACTTGCTTCTTGTACAAGATTATTACTTAGACGAGGATAATGAGAGTCAGAAAGCCGACGATGACGACGCGCAAATCCCAGTTTCACTACGTGAGAATAAAAAACTTATCGAGATTAGTAAGAAGTCAAATGAAGAGTAAAAATAAGTGTTAAATTTACGATAGATGTCAACTTCGAGGAAATCGATCTCTCAGAGACTCTGACGCAGATAAGTAGAGTCGATAGGCAGAACGATGTTTCCATCAATGTTTACATTTTAAATAAGCATGGTGATAATTTTAAAGTAGCACCATGTAACTTAACGTCTTTGAAGCAAGAAAAGCATGGAAACTTGCTTCTTGTACAAGATTATTACTTAGACGAGGATAATGAGAGTCAGAAAGCCGACGATGACGACGCGCAAATCCCAGTTTCACTACGTGAGAATAAAAAACTTATCGAGATTAGTAAGAAGTCAAATGAAGAGTAAAAATAAGTGTTAAATTTACGATAGATGTCTACATTTTCTCAAATTAGAGGATAAACTTAAATAATATGAGCTTGTTTATGCTCAACTCAATTAGTGTAAAATCCAGTTGCCTGCAAAAGAAAATAGCAATCTTAAGTTTAATCGCAAACAAAAGGTGCTGTGTATAGTTCATACGGATTTTGAATGCCGTCTAAAGCCTGTAGAAGGTGAAGTTAAAGCTCTTTAGTAGCACGAGGCCTACAATACAGGATTCTTTATCAATTGCAGCTTTGACGACTCTCGTTCGTATCTACAAAAGCTACAGACAAGAATAGGAAAAAAATGGTAGTGTAAAGATAAAGACTCTGGCTGAGTGGTTTGTTCAAAATCTTGAAGCTTTTGCCAAGGAACTAATGACGACATAATGATGGAATTCATTGGACTGCACAGCAATGTACATATTGACGCTGTACATGTACACAGCGTTATCATCCAGAACGAAAATCCGATCAAGAAGGCAAAAGGAGTAAGGGAAACGTGGTAAAGAATAGCATTACATTCGACGATTATCGAGAATGTTTGTTTAACCAGGCGACAATAAAGCGCCAGTAAAACAAATTTCGTTCTAGAAAATACTTCGTCAGGATAGAGAGGGAATGGAAAGTGGCTCTTAGCCCTCACGAAGATAAGTGCTATCTGTTACTGTACATCATTGATATGCTTCCGTGGAGACAGTACAGCATATTGGATGACGATAAGCAGCTTATGGAGAAGCACATACAAGTGATCAAGTCCGAAGAGGGGGAACAGACAATCACAGAAGTGATCGATGAAAAGAGAGTCTGCGCACCGAAGTGGGGAGCGTTCTACATAAGGAGTTCGATTTGAGAACAGGGTATATTCATCAGCTCGACGAGCAAGAGAAGAGGGAGCCTGCTAACAAGAAACCGAAATTCTAAGACTTAGTCGCTGCAATCTAGTCATCGATTTAAGTATAATGTTTATTGATTTGTAACAATTCGAACATAATAACGTTTTATTTCTCAGTTTCAATAAGAACTTTGAAATGCTTAATAGTATAGTGAAGAATACGTTCCTACCAAAGAAGAGATTGTCTGACTTGGTGAAGGTAAAAAATACACGGTGACTGCGCTATATAGCATGTGTGCACCAGGTTTTAATTAAAAGCTGTCACCATAATAGATGAAGAATTCCAAGTATTCCTGCCTATTAGAATTTTCAGAGCTATGAAGAAGAATTATAATTTGTTCAAAGAAATGTCTGACAAGGTAAATATATATGCTTCATCCTTATTGTATCATGGTAATAGTAATATTGAATGTGGTTGCTATTAAATAAATGTAAATGTGTAAATTAAAAGAAAAATAAAACAGAAGAAGGTTCATGGCGAAGAATACGATTCACTGGTACGTTTTGTGCTTTGAATTCGTTCATTGTACAAGGTGCACATGTGACGATTTGAATGGTTAATTCCTCACAGGTAGAGTAAGAGCCCTCGCCACTTTCTCTCTTTATTATTTAAAATACTTGATTTATTTATCCAACTATTGTGTGAACTGTGAAAACCCAACCATTTAACATATATAGTGATTTCCACGTTTCTTAATGATTTTCTCTACGATATATAGATAGGGAAATTTGATCTTTAAGGGTTCTTGCTCGTGGAAATAATCACCGACAGGTTGATCTCGGTAGTCCTTCAAATGGTAACTTATTGGATTAGTTGCAGATATTCTACGTATCGTGAATATCTGAGTCGACCAGTTCGGTGTATAACCTTTGTCAAAAATATGTTTCACCTTGCTTACACGTATCGTACAATTGATTTAAAATTTTCGTTTCTTTACAGGTAGTTTGTCAAGAGAATCGTTTCAGAACTTGAGTTTTCAGAAGTAAGATCTGTTGACTTCATACCAATCATACGATGTTTTCTCAAGTAAAACAAGTAAATTAGGAGCCACTTGTAATTTTCTTGAAGACTAAATTGAATCTACATCTTGCTCTTGAGCGTGCGATTGAACCGCCCGCATATAGATGCTTTGAGATTGCTATACGTCAGGTACAGATTAATTTTGTAACTCTTCATGATTTCTTAGAAATTCTTATTATAGAACTGACTGTCTCTGTCGATATGCAGATTCCTAGGCTCTCGACCTCGACGAAGAACATACTTCATGGCTGCCGTTAAGACTGCACCAATTTTTTTCTCCACTGGCACAGCCCACGCATACTTCGAGAATACGTCTGTGATAGTAAGCATGTATCCGGAACTTTTGTTCTCTCGAGCATCAGGCTACATCTCGACGAGAACAGCTTACCTCGTTTCATCCATGTCGCGCAATTCACACTTTCGACGCTAATAGTTACAGCTAGTAAGTTTGTGGATCTCCTCCACTACTACTCTCTTGTATAGCATCTCTAGATGTTAACTAGTTAGCTTCCACTGAGTAAACGTTTTCTGAAAATCGATGGACCGCATCTTTTACAGTGCGAATTTCAGTACCGTAACTTCTGAATTTGATTTCATTCAAATTTTTTAGGTCCCTTCTTAATAAAGAAATCAGATCATTTATTTTTTAAATTTTATTTTTAATAATACGATGCAGGATATCTGAATTGACAGCGTCAGTTAATAAGTTAGGCGCTGCCAAATTGCATATTCCCTTTTGCTACACATCTTATAAACCGTAATCGGTGAATTCTGAATCCAAACTCAGGAGGGCCGCGACTACCTTCCGCCCTACCTAGCTTACGTTCGAATACGTCGACGCTCATATTGAGACTGAGTACATTTCACTCTTGCATCTATATATATATATATATATATAGCTCGCCTCATGTCGTTCTTAATGATTGAATGAATCTAGTTGATGTGGCTCGGATTTCGAACTGATTGTTCAGGTATGAGCAATCGAAGACGATCGACTAGATCATTCCGATCGCCCCAGTACACATAGTCCATCATGAAATCTCTTCTAGCGATCTTGTATGGAGATAAGATTCTTGCACAAATGCTTGAACGGTATATAAGCTCAAATCACAGCCAGTCACATCATTGAAACTGGAACCGTCATGGAAAACACACTAATGTTGAGTTGGTTCGGTACATCATTAGTTTCTAAAACGTATTACTTTTCTCCAATAGAGCTTCAATCAAATAAGAACTACGTTCTTCGTTTACTAGAGCATCTCACCTTCAATTCCATACCTATCATCGACATAGATAACAACAAGATGTACGTTGGCAGAGAAGAACTTTTCTTACCGACAGGTAGCTACGAAATCAAAGACATAGAGAACTATGTTCGAGAAATACTGGAAATTTCAAATGAGAGCGGTTTTCATGGCTCACGGTCTTCTTCATATAGTCGATGACACGGAACCTTCTCATGGCATCGTCGATGGATCCTGAACAGCTTGACTGCGTGTTGGTTTGTACAACATCGAAAACTATGTGGAATAGACTTTTGAAAACTCACGAGCAGAAAACGCAAATGCACAAACTTCTGCTGAGTCAGCGTTTTCACGAGTACGGAATGAACTCTTCTGACTCGGTTGTACAACATGTAGCCAACGTTCAGAATCGTGTACGTCAACTCCTGGACGTCGGAGAGAATATCCCAGACATCGTGGTCATCGCAAAATTCTCGCCCTTCTGCCGCTGAAATATCGGAATCTACGTACTGCTTGGAGCAGTGTAGAACCGACAAGACAAACAATATAGATCAACAAACATAGATCATCTGCAAGAACGCTAAATTGAGGTGGAATCATATTTAAACGCTGAATATGAAGAGACATCCGCTTTGGCTGCTGTGTCGAGAAAGACACAGAATGGTGACACTGACTCAAAGAAAAATAAAGGCGACAAAGCACGTCGAGCGAAGAAGGACGTCCAGTGTTATGTTTGCCAAGCAAAAGGATATTACGCCCGTGAATACCCTCAATGAAAAGATAAACAAAGCTCTAGTCAAGAGTCATGTGCGGCGAAGGATTACGCGCTTATAGTATCCAGCAGCAGTTCAAATTCAAGAGATGAGCAGAGTGCGAATTTATCATGGGAGCCATCTGCTGAGGAAACTCGGAAGCTACTGAGTATCGGAAACGAAGATGCTTGGATTACCAACAGTGGGGCTTCAGCTCATAATACCTACAGAAGAGAGTGGTTCTTTGATTACCGTCCGAGGAGGGACGGCAGCACCATTGTCTTAGATAACAACCGTGGGTGCGTAATTGTCGGCGAGGATACGATCACGATCAGAAAGCTCATAGAGGGACGCTGGATCGGTATCCAGCGTCGTTTATTGAAAACGTGCTCCACGTACCGGAGTTGAAGAAGAACTTGCTGTCAGTGGGTGTCTGTACATCACGAGGACTAGAACTACGTTTCAAGGAAGAATATGTAGGATTGATGCAAGAAGATATTCTTGTTGCAATTGGAGGTAAGCAACTCAATAAGATTTATCGCATGTTCATCACTGTGATCACTCGGGGTCAAGACGAAGTAAATGTGCCAACTGCGAATTTAAAACAGTGGCATGAACGCTTAGGACACATAATAGTAATAATAAGTATCAAAAATACGAGGTGTCCAGGTACAAGGGACTGAAGAGTTTTTCTGCGAGAGCTGTCAGCTAGGGAAAGCACACAGGCTTCCTTTTGAAAAGACAGTTGAGAGACACACAGTTCCAGGGGAGTTTATACACAGTGATGTATGTGGACCTATGTTTGTGGAATCACTAAAAGGATTACGCTTTTTCGTTACCTACAAGAATGATGCAACTGGGTACCGTCAAGAATATTTCAGAAAGCATAAGGCCGAGGTGCTGGATCATTTTATTGAATTCGAAAATAGAATCAGGAACAGATTTGGAAGGTCAGTGAGTGAGTCAGTGTTCTACGCTGTGACACCGGTAGGGAATACGTAAATGCCAGATTCGACGAATACGTGTCAACTGATGGCATAACCCACGAATGTACTGCATCCTACACACTGGATCAAAATGGGAAGGCCGAGCGGAATAATAGGACCATTGTAGAGAATGCTCGGACTATGCTCCTGGTCAAAAATCTACCTGGTTTCTTCTGGGCGGAAGCAGTTAAAACTTCTGTGTACCTATTAAACAGGGTGTCTGCTTCGCCTAATGACAGTATGAAAACACCATATGAAGCTTGGACAACGAAGCAACCTGACCTGGGATATGTGAGGGTGTTTGGGTCTGATGCACTCATTCATATACCCAAGCAGTTAACAAGACAATTTGATGCGAGATAAAAAAAGCTGTTCTTGTTGGTTACGAGGAGGATTCAACCAACTACAGACTTTACTGTCCTTCCACGAGAACTATCAGTGTCTTCAGAAATGTGACTTTCAAGGAAAGCACCCAAGAGTCATTCTCGATAGTCCAAAAGTCTGAGAAAATCGACCTTATTTTTCCTGCCAGCATCAACGGTGAGAAAGAGGTTCAAGAAGAGGCTGAGATTTTGGAACCAGCACAAAATGATAAGGTTTTTGAGCAATAAGAAGCACAGGTAGAAAACCCACAAACTGTAACTCCTCCTGCTGCTCCACCCAGACTTCTACGTAACAGATCCACCTTGAGAAGGCCCATAAGGTACGGTGTTTGTATAGCTACTCATCAGGTACCTGTTAAATACCAGGAAGCAACGAGTGGTCTAGACGCTGACAGTGTGCGGAAGTCCATAAACAAGAAACTGCAAGTGCACCAACGAAATGAGACATGGACGATTATCAAAAGAAGCTCTGGGACAAGGACAATTGAATCAAAGTAGTCTTCAAAGATACTCAAGAACCAGACGACCAAACTCCGAAGTTAGAGGGAGAGGATTACAAGGAGATATTACCCAAGACGATATGGAGATAGTGACCTTCGACATCCGTGCAGCTTTTCTGTACGGTCAGATAGAAGAAACTATCTACATGGAAGTGCCTGAAGGTGCGTGTGTCAATGCAAGTGAGTGTTAGAAAGAGTGTGCTGTATGTCTGTTGCGTAAGTCTCTCTACGGTCTTAAACAATCGCCGCGATGCTGGAATCTTGATTTTAAGAAGTTCCTGAAGATGTTTAACTTTGTAGAGAGTAATGCTGATAAGTGTATCTTCATAGGTGGGTTTAAAGGTTATAAAGTGCTACTGGCATTATTTGTTGATGATGGTTCGTTAGCGTGCAAATCAAAACAAGTAATTCAGATAATCTTGTCAATATTGTGGGATAATTTTGAAATAACTATAGGCGATGCAAGTTATTTTGTCGGGTTACAGATAGAACGTAATACAGATAGTAAAAGTATGTTCATTAGTCAGAGTGCATATATTAATCAAGATTTGTTATGACTGCTGCAAAGTCTATAACTTCTCAACGTAATTCTGCATGTTATTACAGTAAAAAATGGACTTAATACACAATAAAACTAGGCTAAGGAGCTTTAATCTAAGCTTTGTTGCATATAAAAATATTAATCCGGATATAAAAGTTATTAACATTTAAACATAGTGACTAAAGAGGTGTGCAAAATCACCGAATTTATAACAATTAAGGAGGGTCTTTCGCTAGATATAGGGCATAAAACAAAAAACAGTATGAGAAGTAGATAGGCTATAGGCACTGGCTCACACGGGTTTTGGACCACTCCCTCCCCTCTCAAAGTGATCCAGAATCTGTAGAGTGTATAAGCCCTACTCAGTATTGCCCCTTCTCCAATTTTTTCAGAATTTGTATTGTATGTTTTAAGCCCCTCCACTGGCTTGCCCCTTCCCCAAGTGATCCAGAACCTGTAGTGTGTTTAAGTCTATCTATATCTCCCCTTCCCTTCGCATTCATTAAAAAATCTGGAGTGGGTTTGCCCCTTCTCCTGCATTACCCCTTCTTTCAGTGATCCAGTAACCGTTTGTGTTTTATCCCTACTCAAGGTTGTTTTTGATTTGAGAAAAGAAGGAAAGGAATGCCCCCTCTCTTATTTTTGAAAAGAAATGAAATGCATGATGGAATAAAGTATACGAATGCTGCCTACTATCTTTTATCTTTTAAAGGATGGCGACTCTTAGATAAATTCGTAGTCACTGTCATGGTAAAAGGAAGATCGGGATGTGGTCTATACGAACTGATAAGTCGAATGAGCGCAAGAAATGCGTTCGTTTCATAGAGTCGCGGGCACTTTTTACTTTGAAGGGAAAATCGGCCGGCTGCATTCATATAAGGAAACTACATTTCCAGCAGTAAATGCTTTCTAGCTGTCTGGGTGCGTCATAGTCATTATCAGGGGAGGGGAGGTAAATCATAACGTAGGCGCGGACAAAAAAATGTACAAAAAGTGTCCAGGTCTTTTTTTACGAGCGAGTGAAATGTCTCAAACTGTGTTAACAGATAATAATATTTTTTTAATCAAGGTCAAGAAAGAGAAGAAGAAAGTATGTATAATACACACTAACGAGAGAAAAAAAATGCAATCGTACCATCCACTACTATTAACTTCATATTTTTAAATGAATCGTGAACAAAAATTATAAGTGTCGGAATACAACTTTAGCATAATGAATAACCACAGCTATTTATCTTGCTACCATCCAATTTTCAATAATATTGGCAGTATCGACGCAGTTACTTAGATTAAAATTCAATACAATCTCAATGAAATAAGGGATTTTTTTTGCTTCTGAATGCTGGAGTCAAAATACTGCTTCACGTCTTTCAATGGACGATTTGGAAATCGTTTTTACTAAAACATATGACGCTAAATCGATTATTTTTAATAAGAAATCACAATATTCCGAAGATAACCAAACAAAATACAAGACATTTCATCAAGCGACTATTGTGTTACAAAAATCGTTTTTCGGAGGATAAAGAAATGCTATCCTACAGTGGGATCGCGATATATTACCGCTCACTGGGGCTGTAGAAGCGGAATTTTTTCCATAAATGTAATATATCCCGATCTCCCTCCATGCGGTAGCTCCACACCGAAGCTCTGCGTTCTACTGTTTCGCGCCGATACAGATACCGCCCACCACCGCGGCGCACCGACGCTACGTGCCGTGGTGGAACAGCTAGTGTGTGTGTGCGTGAAAGTATGTTTGGAGGGGAAGCGCTCTGAGCGGAAATACATCGCGGTGTATTATATCGCGATCACACTGCATATATAGAAGAGCACTATCGCCGATTTCAACTGTTGCTAAATGATATTATAAAATTTATATTTTTGTGAACATTTAAAAGAAGTTATGAACGATATTGATATAACCTCTTAACATGGCTATGACTTTGTAAAAGTGTTTTTTATTACAAAATAATGATTTCAAAACTAATGTAAAATGTAAATGTACTGATTCGGAATCGGGTGATTTTATAAAACGTTACTCTAAAATTGTATACTTAGAATACACATCACTTCAACTCGATTATCTTATTCAGAAAATGCGCAAATCTTAAAAACTTTATTTATATATGAATGCGTAATATTCGTGTGAAATTATAATTTTTGTATTTTTAATATATTAATAAAGTATTACTATACACGGCGGTCCTCGATCAACTTTAATTAAAAAAAATGACGATCTCGGATATTATACGTTGACCATTTACTAACAATTTAAGCCGAAAATGAAAATATTTCGTAGAGCCTCTTGGGAGAAAAGTCCATTTTTTTCCTCATTTTCAGGCTTTTATTTTCTTAGCGCTTATATAAAGACTTTGGATTATTATAATTATAGTTTTGGACATATAGAAACGTTACCACAGTTGAAAAAAGGAAACAAATATGTGTATGTAGCATATAAAGTCAGAATGACCTTAACGCACTTAACAGTAAATACTATAGAGATAACCTGAAAATTACATCGTCTGACTCAAAGGTGAAAATATCCCTCTTTCGAAATAAACATAACATTGGGTATATTTTTGTTTCAAGAAAACTTGCCAGTCGTCTAGATACAGTTAAACAGGAAAGGTGAATATCGTAAGTTACCATGCCAAGAAATCCGAGTAACCATCATGCACAAATGCATGAACAAAATCGTCTCGTGATTTGTTTATTATGCTGTGCAAAAAGTAAGACTATGATAAAGATATATCCAGCTTTAAAAATTAAATTAAAAGGTTTGTTTGAAGACTATGATTCTGATAATCAATGTCTTCCGCTTATCGTCTGTGTTTCATGCAAACTAGATGTATACCGCGGTAAAGTGAAAAAACAGACACACTTTTCTCAATTAAGTTTCAAGAGAAATACACGATCAAACGCAGATGATAAGTGACAGTGTCACTTATGCGAACTTGCAAGATCACCAGGATACAAGAACTTTGTGAAGGAATCTAAAGTGGATTTAATAAAAAAAGTGTTTCCACGAGTAACTCAAAATCAACTCAAGATTCATGCAGCACCCTAAATACAGTTTCCGAGACACGTTGTTCGGCGTGTTTTTCTTTGTTTTGGTAAAGAAAAAAGTCAAATGTGCACTCAGTTTAGTCGTATAGACAATTTACATGTATGTAACGAAAAATCTTGTCGACCAAAAGAAAAGGAACAGCTAGTATCATTGCTGCTTAAAAGTGTAATCGATGAAAAACAGAAACTAAATACAAGCGATACTTCAGTGTCATTATCGCAGTCATCTGTAAAACTGCTTAGAGTAACCATCAATAACAATGCTGCGAAAAGATTAACAGAACCATTGTTTAGTGCTGATGACTTTCGTAAAATTCAAAACAGTTTTAACTTAAGTTATAAAACAACTTGTGGAATCGTCGCAGCTATTCGAGTGGCTTCTTGTAATTTAAAATAATTGAACCCAATTTGAAGAAAAAATTATATTTTAATAATCATACTATAGATGAATATTTTGAAGTTAAAAATTTAATTTTGTGAATGTTAAAGCTAATATCACATCGGATGCAGCCGAAACCGTTGTTTATTGCCCTAATCTCAATAATTTTATTGAACATGTAAAGGAAAAAGACAACTATCTGAAATGCATCTTAAGTTTGGAAAAGATGTAGGAGGAGGTTTTTTGAAAGTTTGCCTCTCTGTACAATCGATGGAAGATGAATTGGCGAATAGTAATGAAATAATACAAGCGACACGTTAAGAAAATATAAGGATGGAGTTGCTGCGAAAAAATTTAAGACCTCCGGCGTAAAACAGCTATTTATTTTGACAGGAAATTGATCGTAGGAAAATTAAAAATGTATTTTAACTGTGGTCTGAATTAAAAATTAATAATTTTCAAGGGACTATTGCAACAAATCTCAAGCTGGCCAATATTATTGTAGGAATCATGTCACATGCTAGTTTTTATCCGTGTACTTGGTATTTCGCAGATAAGAATCATCTAGATGAACGTCGATGTTACAGGACCATTGCTAATACACTTAATAATTACATGGCTTGGCAAAAATCGGGAACTAAAAACTATAAAAAGTACATTTATCCACCGTTGATTACTACCAGTAAACATAGATTACACATATTATTTACACATATATTACGCGAATGCGAAGAGATAGCTTTAAATTGGGCAGAGAAATACAATGTTCAACGGGAAATAACACATGGAAGTCCAGCTTTCAAAGGGAATTCATGTAAAAAACTATTAGATAAAGTGGACATATTGCGTTCGTGACAATGACGTCTTCGTTGTCCGTAAATCTCTGTCCACCGAGCCATTTTTTCAAGTTTGGAAATAAGAAAAAGTCACTGGGGGCTAAATCTGGTGAATACGGTGGGTGTTCGACCAATTCGAATTTTAGTTCTTCAATTTTAGCCATTAAAACAAAGCATGTGTGAACTCGGGCGTTGTCGTGATGAAAGAGAATTTTTTTCTCGCCAAATGTGGTCGTTTTTTTTTAATTTCTTCTTTCAGCTGCTCTAATAATGATGCATAATACTCACCAGTAATTGTTTTACCCTTTTCCAAGTAGTCAATAAGTATAATTCCACGTGCATCCAAAAAACTGTAGCCATAACCTTACCAGCTGACTTTACGGTCTTTGCCTTCTTTGGAGCTGGTTCGCCTGTGGAAATCCACTGTTTGGATTGTTCCTTTGTCTCAGGAGTGTAGTGGTGTATCCATGTTTCATCCACAGTCACAAATCGACGAAAAAATTCCTCAGCATTCCGACTTATGCGCGCCAAAAGAGCCTCAGAGCCGACCACTCTATTGCGTTTATTCTCAGCTGAGAGCAAACGCGGCACCCATCTTGCCGATAGCTTTTTCATGCCTAATTTTTCATGTAGAATTGAAACAACTGCACCTATAGATATCCTTGTGGCCTCAGCTAACTCACGCACTTTTAATCTTCTATCCTTCAACACCATATCGTGGATTTTATTGATGATTTCGGGAGTAGTTGCTTCTACGGGCCTTCCTGAACGTGGTTCGTCACTTATTGATGTACGACCACGCTTAAATTCATTTACCCAGTTATAAACCGTTGCTAAGGCAGGGGCAGATGTGCCATGAACTGAGTCCAATTCATTTTTTATCTCATATGGAGTTAAACCCTTTAAATGAAAATGTTTAATTACCGCTCTGAACTCGTTTTTTTCCATTTTTCTTATCAAGCAATTTTTTTTTTCAATTGGTTATAAAAACACGTAAACTCAGAAGATGTGGACTGTGACTGCACCATATATCTAGTCGGGAGTGGTGCTGACTGAAAACAGATGATTTGGAGCGATTCGCGCGCCATCTGCTGGTCATTCTAAAGACTTATTGAACTACCCTCGTATTTTATACTTTTTTTCATACTCTTTTATACTTTCTCATACTTTTTTTTCATACTTTTTCATACTTTTTTTCATACTTTTTCATATTTGACTGTATTCAAATTTCTTAAATTATTCTTTCTCTATTTCAGATCCATTTTGAAATGTGTTTTAAAAATTCAGCTATAGTTGCATATTTTCCACCGCATTTTTTCTCCAAGAATTAATAATGAAAGTTCTTGAAAATGAAATTGAAGATTCATAGTATGAATACGGACGGGCTAGAATAGCATTTTTTCAAAATATTTATTTATTGCAGAGAAAAAATTATAAAAGTGAAGATGGAAAGATAGGAATAATCTCTTCATTTTCACTTTCTTAGAAGTATTTTACCTTACAATATCTGATATATTATATATAAATCATGAAATATCGACAGCTTTGTATTTTCTTATAAAATATTTTACTTTTTTATCAGGGTGGAACTTCTTTTAAGTTTGATACATGCGCTTAAAACAGATGATAATAATTTAACACAAAGATTTATTTTTTCACTATTTATTTTTTTAGATTAAAACTTATACATAATAATAATAATAATACATAAATAAATTTATTAACATTATACGATTGCTTTCTTATTTACCTCTAACCTGTAATTCTCACATTTCAATAAATCAAAGAATCTCATTTTTATCTATCCAACTGTTATGCTCGCTACTAATCCCTAACCATTTAACATATACGCGTTTACCACTTTTCCTCAAAACTTTTTCTACTAGATACATTTGGGGATACATAGATTTATGAATTTCCGTTTCATAAAAACCGCCAGAGAGTGGTTTTTCATAATAATCTTTGACGTGGTAAGTTACTGGATTAGTTTTTACGACTCGCCTTATGGTGAATATTTCAGTAGACCAGTTTGGTGTATAACCTTTTTCAAAAACTTGTTTTATCTTACTTATTCGCACTTTATCACCTACTTTCAATTTCGGCTTTTTCACTGGTAACGTTTCATTTGGAAAACGTCTCTCTCATTTGTCGCCGATGTTTTTTTGAATTGTAAGCTTTCACAAACTCAGGCAAGATATCCCACCATTTATAACTCCCTTATTTGCTGAACTATAACCACATTGTATTTTTTAATGTTCTATTAAAACGCTCACATATGCTTGCATGAAAATTACTATGTGAAGAATATGTTTCAGTTTCTGAAAGTTTGAATTGTAAAATTCTTCTCTTTGGTCAGTTTGTAGATTTGTCAGTATGCGTTCTTGTTTCAGTATGGACTGCATAGCTAGAGTAACATCATTACAACTCTTTGACTTGATTGGGTTGGCCCATGCATACTTTGAAAATGTATCTATGACAGTAAGTAAGTAGCGAAAACCTTTGTTTTTGTTGGCGCATGAAATCATTTCTACAAGATCAGCTTGCCAAGTCTCATCTATTCCACGTATATCATATTATCTTCGCTTGTAGATGCGGCGTGGTGGTTTGTGCAACTCTTCAGCTATTTTTCGTTGCTCCATTTTTCGATAATATGTTTAAGGTTTAAGAAAAATTCGTGATTATGAAACTTTTATTGAGTCAGAATTTTTTGCAAAGCATTCTTTCAATTTTTACTCAAGATTATCTAATCGAATTTTAAGGTGGGAAAGAACATTATTGATTTTATTAAATTCAGTGTTTATGGGATTCTCTAAGTCAACTTTCATTACAGCTATATGTTAGTTAGATTTCTAACTTCTTTACTTATAGTTTTCAGAAGCACTTCCAAGGTGACTGCATCAATAGACTAACTTGGATAAGCAAGGTTACATAACCTTTTACTTTGTAAATCAAAGTTACCACCTAATGTAACATTATAACCAATGACTGGTGGACCGCGACTTACTTCTTGCGTGCCCTCAAGTTTTCTTTCGAACACGTTGAGACTCATGATGCTACTGATCTTATAAGAAAAGATGCATTTCAATATATATGTCCTGCTTCACGTAGTTTCTCAATGATCGATTGTATTTCATTGTCGTGATTGTTATTTCCAGCAGATCGTTCCGCAACTAATAATCGCAGTCGCTCGATAAGCTGGTTTGAATCATCCCAGTAGATTAGATCTATAGAAGAATTTTTCTTTGCTATTTTGTATTTATGTATGAGGCCTCTTCCACAGGTGGATTTATTTTTACGATCGCTGCGGAACATGGGTCCTATGATATTCATATATTTTCTACTCTTCGAAGTGCGTATACTGTCATCTTTGCTGTATCTTTTCCGATGAGCATTTGATGCTTCAAGGATGCTGCGATAATTTTTTCGATCTGTGGAACTTATAAGATTATCATCTGGTTGTTTCTTGAAGGGTAATTCCATTAGACCCCCACTTTTAGGATAACTTGCATCTTTCAATTTTACCATTTTATCATCAAATTGAATTTTTGAATCGCCAATCATATACACTCCATTGACGCTCCGCACTCCGTATATGTTGTCGATTTTGCTGCGGCTTTCATTTAATAATGATAAAAAGTCAGTTTCTTCATGCGTAGATCTGAATGTTGAATTGACTATTGTGTCATATGCCGAAGAAAAATCATCATCATCGTCATCTTCATTTGTAGATATCGACTGATTTAGATTGTTTCTTATACGACTTGATTGATCAAATCTCAATCGTTTTCTTGATTTATTAGATTTTTTTTCGGTTTTTGAGTCAACAAGTTTCTCGAGAGGTAAAATGACTGGTTTCAATGTATCACCAATAACTTTATCAAAATCATCTCTCTCCTGTTTCAATAAAGAGCATTTTTGTTTAATAGCCTCACGTGCTCGCACGAGCTCGCTGAGAATATTTTTTTCTTCATTCATCGCTCTATCTTTGTCAATAACAACGAATCCGTACTTATCATTCTTCCAGCATGCAGAACAAAGATTTCGAAATTCATTGAAAGTTAAATCAGTATTTACATGATCATCATAGATATGTTTAAGATTAACATCTTCTTGACGATAAATTACTAACATATTAATATTGTCCCTGATGAGATGTTTCGGTGTATGAGCACACAACTGAGATAGATAGAAGCTGTCTACACTTTTATGTCTTCGCATGTAATTCTCCATGTCGCTTCTTTCTCTTCTCTTTTCCAAAATCGAAGTTCGCGATGGGGAGTTTAACTTTCTGCTCAGTAAAATCCACGTTCACGAGAAGAAGTCGAGATTGACATTGAGCTCTAGAAATATAAACGCTTGTTTTATATTTTGATTATCAGTTGTAAATCAGCACTGGAAGAGGAATGATCGTACACAAATCTCAGAAAAAGGCAAAAGGTTATGGATTGATTGATAAAGTGATCAATAACTTGTCGATTGAAATGCATCTTCCTGGATATCAATACTGTGGTCCCGGCACTAAACTGAAGAAACGAATAAAAAGAGGTAATCCTGGAATTAATCCGCTTGATCAGGCATGCAAAGAACATGACATAGCGTGACTGATCGTAAAGCTGCTGACATGAAGCTTGTGGATAAAGCATGGCAGCGTGTTAAAGCCAAGGGTACCAGTCTTGGTGAAAAACCATATGCTTAAGCTGTTACAAATGCTATGAAATTAAAAGGAATAACTGGAATGGGTCTAAAATTTAGTAAGTTAGTGACGGGTGCTAAAAAATCAATGTCACCAAGTAAATGTTCCGGCAAGGTAATTCACTCCGACTTGAAAGGTGCACGTCAAGCTGTCGAAAACGTTGGCGGTAAGAGGAAAGTCATCATTCCACGTGTTCTTCCTATTCCATCAAAAATTGGTGGAGTTCTTCCTTTTCTCATCCCACTATTCGCAGGATTAAGTGCAACCGGTGCTCTGTCAGGAGGAGCTGCTGGAATAGCTAAAGCAGTAAATGATGCTAAAGCTGCGCAGAAAAATCATGAAGAAAGTAAGAGACATAATAAGGCTATGGAAACTATTTCTTTAGGCAAAGGTCTCCATCTTAAACCATATAAAACTGGAATAGGATTATTTATGAAACTTCATGTTGGTCATGGTCAAGTTACTAAAAAAAAAATTTCGATTTAATTTTGCCTAATCGTCTACTGACTGAATATGATCTTATAAAATATGCTCATATGTTGCAAATCCCACATTTCCGTGGTGTTTTTATGAGAAATACTCTGCCTTCCGATGGTCCATAGAGTAATGAATCTGCTATTGTTAACTTGGATGATTTTCAAAATAGAGGCACTGAATGGGTGTGTTATCGAAAACGTGGTTCCGAAGTAATTTATTTTTACAGTTTTGGCGATCTTAAACCTCCCATTGATCTCATGTTATATTTTAACGTGAAAGAAGTAAAATACAACTATGAGAGATATCAGAATTTTGACTCATTCATTTGTGGCCGTCTTTGCCTTCAATTCTTAACCGAAAGGCTATAAAAGAGGAGATTGTAGATGTAAGGGATCATTCTCTTTCAAACAGTCATGGAAGATAGTTTCACTTTGAGTCTTTCAGGAAAATCTTCTGTTTTAGAAGCGCAATATTTTTCTTCAATTGAATTACCTCATCATAAGAATTTGGTTTAGGGTTTAGTTGAACTTTTAACATTCAACTCGATTCCCAATGTTGACCATTCTAATATCAAACTTCATCTGAACGGAGATATCATCACTATTCCTACTGGCAGTTACGAGATTGATGCTATTAATCAATTTTTACAAGAAACTTTGAAATCAAAAAGAATTGACTTTTCCTTGATAGCTAACAACAATACTCTCAGAAGTGAAATTGATTGCAGTCATCCATTATATCTCACACCTCACGATTCAATGGACCGTCTCCTTGGCTTCACTCCTCGTATTTTCAAAGAAAAAACTCATTACAGTTCTGATTTACCCGAAATAGTATTGAGAATCAACGCACTCAGAGTAGAGTGCAATATTACTGCAGGTGCTTACATTAACAACAAAAAAGTTCACACAATCCATGAGTTCTTCCCCAGAGTTCCTCCAGGATATAAAATCTTAGGAGTTCCGTCTCATGTCATATATCTACCACTCAGTGTCAAGTGCATAGATCATCTTCAAATTTGGTGAATTTCCGATGAGGGGAAATTACTATTAGACTTCACATCAAATCGGTATAATGAGCATCGTTTTCTGTCCTAGTGCATAATTCTCTGCTGCTTCCAGAAAAATGGACGAAATCGTAAGCATTCAATCAGGTGTCGTATTCGATGAGTCTATTGTCCATTATGAGGTACACGCACATCAGCCATATTCAACAATAACCTTTGATAATAGTTATGAAATTCGTATTTTTATTCAACATCAAAATTTATGTCTCCTACCATCACGTAGTTCTATACATGTATGCGGAAAATTACAAAAAACAGATGGAACAGCACTAGAGAAAACTAAATTCGTTAACAATGGTATTTGCCATCTGTTTGACGAAATTCGTTACGAAATTAATGCTGTGGAGACAGATAAAAGTAAAAATGTTAGTATGAGCAGTCTCATGAAAGGTTGGACTTCATTCAATCCGAATCAGACTCTCATGTTAGAAAATGCAGGCTGGCTTGGCGTTAATGAAGTAACCAAAACTTTAGTAGATGATAACGGTAACTTTGACGTTTCCATCCCTCTGAGTATGATCTTGGGCTTTGCGGAACACTATAAAAAATTGTAGTTAATATGAAGCATGAACTCATTATCACAAGATCCAGAAACGATTTGAATGCAATAATCCAGGAAGGTACTATAGCAAATAATATAACTACTTATGAAGAGTATCGAGTAAAAATATCGAAGATAGAGTGGTTAATGACATATGTCATTGCATCTGATAAACAAAAAACCCAGCTGTTGAATTTCATTGGCAAAGATAATCCAATCTCTATGTGTTATCGTTCATGGGAGTTATTTAAATATCCTCTCCTTCCGAGCACGAATAAACATGTCTGGACTGTGAAACCTTCTAATCAATTGGAGAAACCTCGTTTTGTGATTATTGGACTTCAAACGAAGAAAAAAGCAATGAGAAATGCAAATGCCAATCGATTTGATCATTGTAAGATTAGTAATGTGAGACTTTTCTTGAATTCTCAATATTATCCATACAACAATTTGAACCTCAACATATCTCAGAATCCTGTCGATGTACGTCTAGAATTTGAAGCTAAAAAGACTTTCCCGCTAATACTTCAGCTTATTGCATGATCTTACACGATCGCTTCGTTCAGTACAATCCCATCAGTGGGGATGTCAAGAAACTCGCCTGAAAGATATTATTCTTCACTAAGAAATTATTCCATCAATTCTGCAACTATTTGTGAAGAAAAAAAAATTAAAAAAAAAGTAAAAGTAGAAAACGCTATAGGCATACTAGATCACGTAAGAGAGGGGCGGGGGGGGGGGGGGATTCTCCCACCTCTCTTCATTTCGGATTCTAGATCACGCTTGGGTGATCCAGAACCCGTACAGATTCTGGATCACTTTGAGAGGGGTGGGAGTGATCCAAAACCCGTGTGAGCCAGTATGCCTATAGTCTATCTACTATGAGAGTTTATAAAGTTCCTATGATTAAACTAATGATATGTACTTAATATTAGTACTTGGGGCCTGCGGCGGCTCAGTCGGTAGAGTGTCGGATTCCCACGCCGGTGACCCGGGTTCGAATCCTAGTCTCTGCCGATTGATACAAGCACCACTCTAAAAATTACATGTGCTTTGTTTACAAACACACCGCAGACCCCCGTCGTCAATTAGCACCACATGGGAGCATAAACATGGCGACGTTAAAAAAAAAAAAAAAAAATATTAGTACAAAACTACATGAAAAAAAATTGTTCTAAAAAGTCTTGACGTCACAAGTGTAACTATTGTTAATTTTGAAAAATATTTAGTTAGACCCCAATTTCTTTTTTATTTCTTAACTAATTTTAATGATTCGGGGCTTATTTTTTTCTTAAACATTTGTCTAGAAAGTTAACGAAAGAAAATTTAAAAATAATATATCTGTAATAAAAGAAAGCTAATTATTTAAGTAAATGCGTAAAATTGTATAAACAATTGGCTTTCTCTAATCACAGATATAGTATTTTAAAATTTTCTTTCGTTAACCTTGTAGAGAAATGTTTAAGGAAAAAATAAGCTCTAAAATATTAAAATTGGTTAAGAAATAAAAAAAAATTTGGGGTTTAATTAAATTTTTTTTACATTCATAATATTTACACTTGTGATGTCGCGATTTTATAGAAGAATTCTTTTCATGTAGTTTTGTACTATTATTATGTACATATAATTGGTACAAGCTTACAAGCACTTGACAATAAATGGAAATATTTAAAAATTATCATTCCTCTTTCAAAAACTGAATTCTTTGAGGGGATAAAGCTTTTGCTAGAATCAACTTACCTGCAGTTCAATAACAAGTTTTATAAACAAATACTTGGTACTCGCATGGGCTTTTGCACGAGTCCTTGGTTTGCAGATATTACATTAGAAGCGTTAGAAACAAATAGTCTAAATAAACTTAAGAGTAGTATTTTATTGTATAAAAGATATGTTGACCACTGCTTTATTATTAACGTAACGAATGACACAAATGTCATTTTGAATACTTTCAATAGTTTTAATGAACAAGTTCAATTTACACTAGAAAATGAAAATGACAATAAAATTAGTTTTTTAGATATTGAAATTATTAGATTAGACAACAGAAAAGCAATTACTAATTGGTATAGAAAGTCCACAGCTTCAGGTCGGTATATAAACTTTTGTTCTCACCACCCCCTTTCTCAATAAGTTGCGATAATTTATAACTTGGTTGACAAGTGTCTCAAGTTGTCAGACCCCAGTTTCCATAAAGATAACCTAAAAATTGCAGAATCATATCTTTTAGATAATAATTTCCCTCTTCGGTTTATTAATAAATACGTCAAAAAACGATTGCACCACATTAGCAACACTAGTAATGACAACTCTAATCTCAATAATGCCAACAAACGACTATTAATGAGAAAACCAAAAATGGTCCTCCCGTTCGTAAAAAATATCACTTTTAAAATTAATAAAAAACTTAGGAAGTTTAATGTTATTCCAATTAATAGAACAATTCACAAATTTAACCATATGATTAGACTAGGAAAAGATAGACTCGATACTCTTGATAACCCTAATGTGATTTACAAAATTGATTGCAAACAGTGCCCGGCGACGTACATCGGTATGACCAAACGACGCCTGGAAAAACGTAAAAAAGAACACGAGAAGGATGTGGAGGCTAATAAGCCCTCGTCGGCACTAGCAAAACACGCTAATGAAAAGAAACATGTAATTAATTTTAGTAAAATTACGATTATACATCGAGAAAAAAAATGGAGCAAACGTGCATTCTCTGAAATGTTAAATGTATATTATCACAGTAACATATTAAATAAAATAGAAGACACTAATTTTTTAAAAAATGTCTATAAAACTTCCCTCAATCTAATTAAAAAACCGTTTGAATAATACTCCTGTTTGCTTTTGGATTTTTGTTATTTTATATTTATGCTATTTTACAATTTTATATATTTTTTTTTTTCTAATTAATTTTTATACAACTTTTCTTGTTTGTTTATATTTATTCATTTTCTTTTTTACAATTGTTCACATTAGATATTTGCACACTTACACATTCCTTTTGCACGTCTCCTCCGAGTTTCATATAATAATTTTAGTTGAGTCCTCAACTTCTAGTTCCGGACAGTATACTAGTGAGGAGGTATGTTATACTTCTTCGTGTGTTACAAATGGATTTGCCGTGTCTCTCGCGAGAGTCTCCGAGCTAGCAGAGTGAGATCCGGAGCGCAGAAGTGCATGGAGGTGTGTGCTGCGCTAGTTGGGTGACGGACCTTTGGGGTTTCCCCGTTCGCCTTCCTTCTCTGATTCGCGCTGCCACCTCCTTGTGTGTTATGTTGCTCTGTGGTCTGCGTGCGTTCGCTCTGCGAGCTGGGAGCCACACACTTCTCTCCAAAGTATAAATTTGGAGACTGCGAGGGACTCGGTGAATCTTATTTTGCACTTAGTTGTCTTTGAATTCGCGACCATGTAACAGCTTGTGTTTCGCCTAGCCGGTACGTACTACCGGCCTTCAGGGTCAATTCCATTATTCGAATGTTCTATTTGTTTCCAGTAAGTTTTTTGTGTTTTTTAAACGTTGGTGTTACAATTTCTGCACGTCGAGTAAAAAAAATTTTTATTGATATTTAAAATTAATGTTCTTGATCAAAAAATTTGTTTTTTTAGAGGTGCCATTACAGCATACAATTATGCTGGCTCCGCAGGTCACGACGCGGTCCATGTTTTTTATCATTTAAGTTTATGGTAATTGTTTATTTATTATTTTTGTTATTTCGTATGTTTTGTATTTTGTTTTGACAGTGTGAGGCATAGTGTTGTAATTGTACCGTTTTAATAGTTTTAATAATTTTTTATTTATATGTTTTGTGTAGCCTTGATGAGGGGAGTAATGTGAAAAAACTCCCGAAACGTCGCATACTTTCTATGAAATTAATAAACGATTGTTCTGCGTGATCAATAGAGTCACATAATATATTTACATATAATTGGTTATATTATAAGGCATTTATAAACTCTCATACGATATTTTGTTTTATGGTCTATATCATGCGTTTCCAGTCATCATATTCGATTGTTACTAACTTTAACTCGGATTGATATTTTTATATGCAACAAAGCTGAAATTAAAGCTCTTTTCACCTAATTTTATTATGTTTTAAGGACATTTTTTATTTTATTACTTCCTTTTACTAAAATTATGCGATTTGGAATACAATGACCTAGATCTCAAAATAAAAGGCACATTGGAAAAAGTTACGGCTGCTAGGCTTGATTTTTAGGTATAAAAGAACACCTAAAGTTGATGAATTAAAGCGGTATTTGAAATAGTTTTTACTTTAATACTTTACTAAATCGTATTGATTTTATTTGAAACTGGGGTGGTCTTGTAGGTAGGAAACGTACTGTGTATGTAATGATAGCACTGAGAGCTATAAGTTTTGTAACGTTGAGTTTTACTGGAGGCATTCACTCGCGACGTTAACGTAAATTTAATGAACAATTCGAATTGAATTATAGTTAAGTAAATCACAAATGGTTGTACACCATCATAAGTAAAATAGCATGTCACAAAATAATAGTACTTAATATGCACAGATGTAAAAATATTACAATTTTTAGAACTTACTTATACATCTCACCAAACATAACATCTAAAGTTTCAAGTTCAGCAAATAACTGACATTTATCTGTCCAAACATGTAGTTCTTGAACCAATTCTGGGACAATTAAAAATGTTCTCCATCCGCGAATTTTTTTACTTTTAAGAATATCTCCAAATATATGGTCACCAATATATAAGACATCTTTACCTTTAGCACCGATCATTTCCGTAAAAACATCGCAAGAACCACCAGAATATACTTCATCTGTAAAAGTAAAAATTTTTAGTGTTTTGTATTAACAAGATGAATTTTTTTATAAAAAATTAAGTTAGAATGTAATATAATAAAATATAAATTGTTATTTCTAAATTGTATAAGTTCACGTAAAATTCAACAGTGTGAACAGATGGATGAGTGTGGGCAGATGGGCTATTGGTTAAATAAATAGGTAAGTAGGTGCATGCGTGAGTGCATGGCTGGAGGGATATATGTGTAAATATTTTCATGTATATTCGGTTATTGGCTGGGCTGGTCGATATACGGGTGGATAGATGGGTATGTGTAGGCGCGTGGGCGAATTTGTAGGTATGTAGATGCATGGTAAGTAAGCATGGATAGATGTTACGGCTGAGGTTTAAATCCTTGCGGCCGAGGTTTAAATCCTTGCAAATAGCGGCTGTTGGAGCGCGCCACGGATCACTCGTCCAACGCGTGTCCGGCCATAACATCTTTGCGGGAGGCCTAATATTAAATTGTTAAAAGTTTAATTTACGACGAGCAATAAATCCTATTATTATTATTGTTACTGAAAATAGTGTACTTTAACATTCACTCGCCTTGTTCACACCAAACTACTTACGTGCGCAATGTACCCGTGGTAAATTGGTGTCTCACTACACCCCCGCTCAACGTTAACATTGCGCTTGATATAAAGTAAAATCCAGCCAGTTAGCGTGCGTCCAATAGGTATGAGGATAGGTGCGAATGAATGCGTGGGTGAAGGAGTGGAATATATACGTAGATTAATGAATGCGTAGATAGAGGGGGGGTAGACGTGTATACATAGATTGATGTATGACTGGATGGAAGTGTGTGGGTGAAGGAGTTATTGCGTGAGTGGATGAATGGGTCCAAGTATATAAGCGGATGAATGTATGCGTGGGTGGAGGGGTGGAAGTATATAGGTGGATGGATGTATGCGGAGGTAGATTAATGAGTGTGTAGGTGGAAAGATGGATTTTTTTAAATAGGCTCGAATTGAAAAGCGATGGCACGCAATTTGCGAAAAGCGATAGAATATACATACGCTTACGGGGCGACTACACGGGGCGAAAACTCGTCGAGAAGCGAAGCTCGACGAAGTATTGAGCGACGCAAAATTCAGGGACAGAATGCAGACCGAAATATGAGAAAGGTAGCAATATTTGGCAAGCTACCGAACAGAAACGGGGTTACCGAGCGACTTCGCTCCAGCGGCATTCAGTCCAACTCAGATGAGTTCAACAAATATGTCCTTAACCGAATGCTAAAGAAATGGACTCGGGAACATGAATGAAGTACACCATAATGCGGGAGCCGGAGCGGAGGCGGCAGTAACGGTGGTTACAACAACACCGATTCACACGCCACTGGTTGACGTAACCACACCACCAACGTATGATCCGCCTATACAAACGCTCATCCCAACACCAATGTTGACCACCACCAATGCCACTATCATTCTGGGGAATCCAGCCAATTAATACTACAGTACCACCGAGTACGCTGGCAGTAACGAGTACTAAGACAACAACGACAACTGCTACAGCAACTGGCTTAGGAGCATCGGGTAAATTAAGTAACCCGACTACAGTATTTTCGACGGGTACAAGACAATCTGTGAATCTGATTGCAAATCAAATATGGTAATGATGACGTTATCGAATGGCACGTCATACCCCGTCCCAAGAGCCGTAACACTCGAAATGGTAAGCACACAGGCATTGGTACAAGAATACAGTACTCAAGTAAAAGAACTGTGAGAGAATTTTGCTGAATTAGCTACGAGTACAAGGCTGGCCTTTGAGACAATGACAAACGGCGAATCAGCGAATACGCATCAGGGGCTAGGAGCAAAGCCCAAAAGCAACAGAGGTGTTGCCTTTTAAGACACACTCGACCTACATTATGAGGACGATTACCAGCTAAATTACGATACAAGGGCACAAGAGGAATAAGCTGCTAGAGTGGGTGGTTCGCAACTTAACGCAAACACCCCAAGTTTTACCCCACTTCTTCAACAGGCGAGAGAGAGAGAAACAGCGATAGCCCGCCAGCACCATCCGACACACTCAATCCGGCCAGAGTCTAGGGGAGGGGAGTGGCTCAGTATTCTGAAACAACGCGACAATCGCATAATAGTACATTTGCTAGTCATCGTATTAACGATATGGGAAAACGGTTCGATCTTGGAACATCAAGTTTTCCGGGGAAAAAGACGGTCGCAGTATTGAAGAATTTTTGCTACGCGTCAATGAGTGCCGCACACTGGCTCGCATAGAGGACGAGGACCTCTTGAATCCCAAGACGGAGTTGCTAAAGGGAGCAACACTCCAATGGTGTCGTCAATCAAGGAAGAATTGGCACACATGGCCAGACTTTTGCGAAGCAGCACGACGCTGTTACGGTGTGGATAGCCGTTATCAACAGCGGTTGGTGATAGAAGCGACGGCACGCACCCAAGGATTTACAGAACCAGTCACGGACTACATATTTTCTCTGCTCTTGTACATTGACAAATTCGAAGTACCTTGGAGCGAGGAATGAAAACTGCAACTTATATATCAAAATATGTCGTCAGAGATACTTCAGCTCCCGTTAGCGAAACCACGATTGTCGCGAGGGTATTAGGGACCGCGAGAAGATCGTGCGAGATTGAGGAGCAACGGAACGGGGAGACCTCTGCGCATCGTCGCCGTCTAGCCCCAGGCCATTGCCGAGTCCGACGACAAGCATCTAGGCGACGTCGCCAAGAAGCGCTATCGCCAGGAATCGTTGCAGTGCGAGCGGGCCGCAACCACGCCGAGGAAATATACGCTGGCAATTTCATGGATGCCACACGGAATTTGACGGACGCCACATGGAATCTCACGGAAGCTTCACGGACTCTTACAGAAGCTACACGGAATCTCGCAGACGTCTCACCAAATTTTACGGAAGCTTCACGGACCTTACGGAAACCATGCGGAATCTCACAGAAAATACACGGAATGCGGTGGTATAGTATTGCGCCCTCGGAGACATTACTAGAGGGTAAATGGTTCAGACCGCGTAGCCGAGAACTCAAGGCAGTAACAGCGTTATGAGGCGAGAGAGTGATCTCTTCGAAAGGAGGGACATGATCTGCGACTATTCTGATGAACTATGGTGTAACTCTGGTAAGGTATAGTAAATGCGGAGCGAGATAGGAATCGATCTATTACCAGTATAAGCTCTTGTCGGAGGGCGAGGAATACTGGGAAAGTACAAAATTCTCGAACCGAGACTAACCTGGGGTCGGTTAAGCACGTGAGTATGGATTCGTAAAAATTAGTACCACGAGACCGACTGTAACCAAGGGTAAACGCGCGCCCCCGGCGGCATGGGTTTGGATTCATGGAGGCAGTGATTAACACCCACATCGTGGGTAGGGGCGACGAGATAGCTGGACGAAGGCTTAAAACCCCTGAGATCCTGGACACACTCGTCTCAACCCCGATGGGTAAGCTGCATTCTCAGCTTGCGTACTGAGAGTGCTGAGCCAGTAGAGTGATTAGATTAACTCGACACCCACCATGTAGCCATGCGGAAAGCCTCGGCGAATACCATGGCATCGGGAGACAGGGAGTGTGAGAAAACTTCTTCGTCACGTTGATCGAGCGTATCTCGATCTGTTGCTCCCGGGCGGTTACTTTCTGGTCTGGAGTAGGGCCGAGAATAGGTCATTTAAAGAGTTCGTGTGCATGTTTGAAGTTGCGGTTGTTAAAGAAGTTGGTAGTGAATGCCGATCAGATGGTGAGAGCTGTGGTGGTGGTGAGATCCGTGCAAATAGACCTTACGGAAGTTTCATGGACGCTTACGAAAGGCACACAGAAACATGCGGTAGCTTTACGGAATCTCACGGACGCCACACGGAATTTCACGGAAGACACATGGAATTTCACGGACGCCACAAGGAATCTTACGGATAGAGTTTTACGGAAGAATTATCTCACGGAAAATAACGGAAAAGTTATTTTTCATATACTTTAATAGGTTTTACATGGACGTTACACGAGACCTCTGCGTATAGACAGTTCCGAAAAAGTAACTGTTTTGAACGCCTAGATTTGTATGCTTTTATTAACCACCGTCTTCAATGATTAATAGTTTTGTAAGACATTAATATGTTTATATAAAATAAAGCTTAAATTTAAGCCTATTCACTTTTTTATATTATTTTTTGGGTAGCTTTTCTAACATAAAAATCTGCGGAGATATATTCAAAAGTAGAGGTATCACCGAGGGACTATTCGCTCTCAGAAATGAGTAGGATATCAATGAAAAATGTGCAAAAAATCGTAGGGAATCACGGGAAATCACAGTAAGTAATTTCCTTGATTTCTGATGTTTCTGGGTTCGAGCACAGGCACAGTGTGCTCGAACCCCCATAGGATTTCTGTCTGATTGAAACAGACCCTCACACCTATATTTTAAGCCCAGAGTAATTTACGCGTAGCGAGAAAGAACAGTCTGCCGCGTGGCCGAGTTTAAAAAACCCACGCGGTAGAGAAGCAGGATGTGCAACCGGAAAGCGCGAGATCAGGTGCGCGTTCGTGAACGGGAGAATATTCTCGCGTGCGAGAGAGAGATAGAGAGAGAGATAGAGAGAGATAGAGAGAGAGAGAGAGAGATAGAGAGAGAGAGAAAGAGAGAGAGAGAAAGAGAGAGAGGGAGATAGCGCACAGTCAACATGCGGTGGCCTGTCGAAGTGATAGCATGCACGCGCTCGCGTTAAGCAAGTAAACACACGATTCCGTATGCTGTGCTTGGAAAAACACAGTATTCACGTAAATGTGTATTACTTGCGCTCTGTTCTCTCACCGATGAGATCAAGCAGTCGCGAATTTTCAAGTTGTTCTCTCGCCGGCGAGATCGTCCATTCGGAGCTTTTCGATTTGCTCTCTCGCAGGCGCGATCTAGTATTCGCGGCTTTTTTATTTGCTCTCTCTCTCTGAGTGTCAGTGCTTTTCTCTTCCGACAACGAAAGAGAAAAATCTTGTCCTCATTTTGCTTTCAAGTACGGGAGAATAATCGTGCGTTCTCGAAAGGAAAAAGTTCTTGTGTGCGTGTGTGCATATGTTGTCGTTGGTGTTTTTCTCGAGGAAGTCAGGTGCTTCCAAGTCCTTTTGCTCAGGTAAGGTTCACCACTCGGGCTTGCCGATCAGCTACACAATGATTTGCTTAACAAGTAAAACTTAAAAGTAAAGCAAAGGGACTTGCAAGACAAATTTACTCTAAAATTCACAAAACAAATAAATTTTTGTTTTAAAACTTTATAATATCATTTATTTTAAACTTGAAAGCAAATAATTGTAAGTATAATAAACTATTAATTTCTTATAAATTAAAATTACCATAACAGAATAAAAATTTTCGAAACAATAATTTGACTTTAAGTTTAAAATAAATGATTTAATATACAAATAGATCAAAATTTTTTTTGTTGATCATAGAAATATTTTTTAGTAACAATTAAGTTGCAAGTTTCTTCTCTTTCCTTATAAGTTATTACTTGATTATAGAAAATATATGAATGCTTAAACGAGTATCTTATTTTATATTGCACGAACTAAGATTTACCAAACCTTTGCGAGCCTATAATAATTTAATCGTCAAATTCGGAAAAAGGCTCTTCGCCAAGGTTCGATAAATCTTAATTCATGCAATATAAAAAAAATTACTCGTCAAATCATTTTGACGATAAGCTTTATGCATTTCTTCAATAAGCAGAGGTTGTGATCTGTAGAATCTTTGCGAGCCCGATATCGATGCTTTCTTTAAAGGGCATTTGCGAACCTTCTACAGATCTCGACCTTTGCTTATATAAGGGATACTCAATCAGCTAATCGTCATTCGTCTCCGATTGATAGTGATGAGCAGATCAAGATAATCCATAGAGTGAACGAGTTATAGCAGCGAGCTGTCAATCTAAGGGCCGAAGTGGAAAGCGAGGAGATATTACGATTTATCGATGACATCGACAAGCAGTTGAAGATGCTGGATGGTGTAGAAGAAGCAGATATATCTTTGATGGAGACAACACCTTTTCGCCGAATGATTTTTTTGACGAAAGCTTTTCATCGATTCTTATATCTTGCGATGTCGATTATAATATCGATGTAAAATTTGTGTGTTTTTTTTTAATCGACTAGGAAAATTGAGCTGTTGCTCGCGCGTACAGGTTATTTTTTGTGGCATTCTCTTTTTTTGTATACTTTTTATCATTTTTTCTTTTTTTTGTCGTATTATATATTATATACGTACATCGTATTTATTAACGTTGATATTGTATCTATATACAAGTATACTATTTTTAAAATTGCGTATATGAGCAATACGAATGTTTCTTAGCTCCATCTCCAGTTCAAATATCCATTGAATAAAACCGCAGTTATTAGGTTTCTAATTTGGCTACGAGAAAACAATACCCAAAGAGGGATATCACGTATCAAGTACGTATTTTTGCCCCTAGGAAACGTAAAATCCTCATAATAAAAGAGTATTTTTTATTTCTTGCACTTTAGTCTTACATTATCTCTCACTAGATGCTTTCGAACTTAAGCGTATGATGACATAGATAAAAACAATGCACATTTTTGTGTCTGCTCAAGCAGAAGAAAGCTTTGACATTGTTCTGCTTCTCAAAGGCTACGTCGTCAAATATCATGATTGAGTTGGGAAGAGTAATATTGTCTAGAGATATTATTAAGTCATGTTCACTAAAGAGAAACTATCGTACTCCATTTAGTAGTTCTAAGAGCTTGTTCAGAAATTTATACTTTGGCTGGTCGAGTGACTTAGAATAGACGTACACGTTCTCGAATATAAGACCATTTGGATGGGTATTGCGAGTCAACAGACTGTTTGTCTTTCCGAAATTCGACGGACCGAAGAATACAGCACGTATACTATCAGATAGTAGGTCTTCATGTTCTCTCTTCTCTTGTTCAACAATACCGTAGAAATTCGCTACAGGAAGCTTAACGTTCTGAGCTTTAAAATCCATGTATGCAGTACGATGTATCAGTCACAACTATATGTCACAACTATATCAGTCACATTTATATGTACGAAACCTCATATAAATAGAGTAGCTGATATACCTTAGCATCAGTTTTCATTCAAACTTCGAAGAGTAATGATTGTACAATGACAACGCCGACCTAGTCGTGATTTGATTAACAAATTTATCAACCAGCTTCCAGTGGAACTACATCTAAACAAAATCGTTTTCTTTTCAGCTTAAAAAATACTTTAGGGTCATAAAAACAATATCCAATTGGTCCTATGGTAAAAAAAAATTGTATCAGCTTCAATTTTCAATTTTGCCGCCGCGCTTCGGAGTGTGCGTTTAGAGCATATGCGGTACCGGTCCAACTTTTTGCGTTTACCTGTTGAAATATTCAATACCTGCCTTACTTATAAGGTCATTAGGTTACTTTCGTGGTCACTAGGGTGCGCTGATACTATAATATACATATACATATATTGTATGGACACTATAATATACGTAACGCCGAGTCAGACGCTCCGATTTGTTTTTGCCGTTGACCTTTTCATTTTTCATATAAATAATCATCAAAATAAAGTGTTTTATAGTGAATTATCAATAATAAACGCACACTAAGCAAAGTGAGTGATAAGAAACCTCAATACAGTGGAAAGAAGTCCGGACGGAGGGGTACCTCCAATGCTAAAAAACGGAGCATTTCAACAGCGCTCCGACGTTGAATCATCCAAGTTTAGAAAATGCTGGAACGTCAGCAAAAAAGTTGTTGCCTATTGATCCTGATGAATTCGAAGTCGACGCAGAATTTAGTTATAGAATTTTGAATTTTGTAGCAGTATTTACCGCGTTGTTGCAAATGGTAGTGTGTAAAAAATACAACTCGGACGTTACGTTTACAGAATCAGGAATGAGAGGCTTGGGATTCAAAGTAGTGGTTTCATGTAAAAGTTGTGAAAGTGTTCATATTCCTAGCTCTTCTTTTATTGAATAAAGGTATGATAATAATCGCAAAAAAAGTATGAAGACGGCAGCTCAAGAAGTAAAAGTAATAAGTAAAAAAGAAGGACAGAAAAACGGTATAACAGTGTCTGGTGAAGGTTCTTGGCTCAAACGAGGTTTTTCATTGCTCTTTAATTTTTTTCACTGATCGGATGGTTTACTTGAAAGGTGATCCATGTTTTGGTCAAGTCTAAATACTGCAAAGCTTGTGAATTCTGAAAGAAGAAAACTGACACAGAAGAATATAAAGAATGGGCTGAATGTCATGAAAGTGAATGTCAAGCTAATCACGAGGGCTCAGCGGGGAAGATGGAAGTGGATGTAGTCATCAAAATGTTTCAACGATCAGAATCTTTATACGGTATGGTATTTCCAAACTATGTTGGTGATGGAGATTAAAAGACCTTTTAAAGGTCTCACCGATGCAAAGCCCTACGAGAACGTCACGATAAAGAAAAAGGAGTGCATCGATCATGTCCAAAAACGAATGGGTTCATGGCAAAAGTCGAAAGCTACTGAAGATTTATCAAACTATACGCACAAAGCACCGCTATCTCAAGATGTTTATGAAGCGATTTCTCCTGTTTATGAAGAGTTGAGCAGTGACGATCTTCTTACATATTACCTTGGTGGATTCACTCAAAATGCGAATGAAAGCTTTAACGCAACCGTGTAGTCTATAACAACTTAATTCTTCCTCCAGTGGCAAACGTGTACTTGATACAGCACTATACATTGCTGTAGGTATCTACAATGCTGGTCTGTCAAGTATCATGCGTTTGATGCAAAATTTGGGGATGAAAATACGGCCGAACTGCTACAACTTCTGCGTGGAAGCTGATGAGCGGCGCATCAAATTTTCCGAGCGATCGCTCACCGATGCTGCAAAAAAGGTTCGGTTGGACTTCAAATCAGTCAGGAAGGAAAAAGAAGAAGAGAATATTAATTTAGATGGCCAAATGTACGGTGCAGGCATCGTAGATTAAATGTAAAACGAACTTTTTCAACAGTTAAGTACTTGTAAAACTTTAAACGCGTTTTTCTCAAAACTATTTTTTTCAAACTGGGCGAAAACGCTGCTCGAAAACCGCTCAAAGGATCGCTTTCAAATTTTTACTGTAGTTTCATAATCGCATTATCTAAAGAAGTACACAGCCGTTTTTTGATTAAACTAAATATTTTATTTTAAATAAACAATTTACTGCGAATTTTTACGTCAAAAAAATAAAATTTTTTTAGAACTTATGCCATTTTTTAAAAATTGATTTAAATTAACCCTATGTACTTCTATAGCCAATAACATATACTTTAAGAAAAAATGTATTCTTTTGTCCTAGCTCTCATACTTTCAGAGTCACTATTTCGCCTGTGGAGGTATAAAAAAGACGTTTTTGGAAAATGGCTTTGACGCCGCCATTTTGTTTTGAAAATTCAATAAAAAAAATTTTTTATACTTCAATATGTGTTTAATTAAACCCTGAAAAAAACCCGATCCCTTTACCCATTTCCTAAAAAAAATAATGAAAATTAGGCCGTTTTTCGTGACTGTAGAATGGTGTTACCCCTTAAAGAAGAGATTAGCACCAGGTGATCCCGGAATTAATCCTCTCGAAGTAGCCCGCAAAGAGCTCGACATAGATTATTCGAAAAATCGAACTCATAAATGAAGCAGACAGAGTGTTAGCTTACAAGGCCTGGCAAAGAGTTACATCTACAGACGCAGGAATCGGTGAGAAGGTAGCTGCATATACCATAACTAACGCCATGTAACTGAACACTAAGTTTGGCGCGGATTTACGAAAAAAGAAGAAGAAGCCTTCTATCACACTTAGCAAGATAGTAAAGGCTGCTTCCAAATCAATTGTTCCAAGTAAGTCTGCATTCAAAATTATTTGTTCTGCTCTCAATAGCGCTCGCAGCGCGGTAAAAAAGTCTGGTGGTAAGAGAAATGTAAAAATTTCACGAATTTTATCTGTTCCATGGAGAGTAGGAGAATTCTTGTCATTCCTCGAACCTATATTTGTTGATTTAAGTGCAACTGGTGTATTAGCAGGTGGCGCCGCCGGAACAGCAAAAGATGTGAACAATATCAAGGCAGCAAAGCAACGATTGGAGGAAAGTCAATGACAGAACAAGAAAATAGAGGCTATCGCTCTCAGTAAAGGTAAAGGTTTGTATCTTAAACCACATAAAACTGGTCTAAGTATTCATCTCAAACCTTATGTTGGAAAAGGTTTAAAAAAAAATAAGTTCCAAAAAGTGAGATTCAATACTTCCGAGAAGTGCATATGTGAAATGCATTACCAGGCAATGAGCCTCACTATCGCGAATATGCTATTATTAATTTGGATGATCAGAATGGACCTGGATCGCACTGGATTGCCTATCGCAAATGAGGAAATGACGTAGTCTATTTCAACAGCTTCGGCGATCTTCAACCACCTGCAGAGTTAATGATGTATCTCGAAGTTGGTAAATCAAGTACTATCACGAGAGGTATCGAGACTTTGATACATTCAACTGTGTTTATCTTTGCCTACAGTTCTTGTGAAGATGATTGAAAGATATATAAGAACAAATCACAGCATGTAGCGTCATTGAGAGTCGAACAACTAAATTTTATTATTATTAATATATAAATGAACTTTATCATTTCTCTTGATTTTTAATACTTTAAAAATATAAATGCAACAAACTTTATACTCTCTAGAATTTAAGATTTTAAAGAAATGAAACTTTATAACTGAACTTTTAAAGAAACTGATTTTTAAAGAAACAGGAATGTAATCGGGTGAATAAAAATACATGGTAAGTATATTTTTTTTCCCATATATTAGAACATATCTGATTGTTTAATACATCAAGAATATTATTCATATGTAAAGATAGAAGCTGATAAAAGACATATATAACATCATTTTTACAAAGAGGATTTTGTTTATTCAATTCCTTAAAATGTGTTTGTATACTAGTAGTTATAACATTATCGTCGACTAAATTTACAACATCCTTAACTATACTCGCTGTATAAATTTATGCTTGCGCTTCATTCATCAAACTACGTTTATTTACAATAAATTTAAGAATCTCATCCGCAACACAACTATATATATATTCATCAAGACAGTCAAAAGTAACTTTTTTCATGATAATACTATGACGAAACCGCTTACACAGAATAGGTGCTCCAGATCTCCGATCTTCTTCCATTGCAATAGCCTGATGACTGCGAGTAAATTTTAGTATCCAACCATTACCATAAACTTTTTGATCCATTAATTCGTCAGCAACTCCATTAAAGTATTTGGAGATTTCGCCAATAGTGGTTTTACATTCCTGCCAATCACGGTGTGAGAACGTAGTACCGTCAAAGTCACCTGACAACAGACGTGCCGTTGGTTGGTAGCAGATATCTTTGTATGCACCATATTCTAAACCAACGATAATCTTCTTTGTATATGACTTGTTTAGACCATATAACGTGCTAAATATTTGATGTAGACGAGGATTGGTTCGTGGTTGATCCGCCATGTTTTTGTATCTTTTTGTCGGTTAAGATAGACTGATGTAAAAGGGGCTCGAGTTTTCTCCTAATATACTCGTCAAACAATGTGTGGAAGTGGAAAGTGTAGACATTATAAAAAGATATCATATAACAGAGACTACTGACATTTCAAGAATGCTGCTTTAGACAGAATATCGTGTTACAACAAAGCAGATTATAGTTTTGTAAACATCTTTGAATGCATCCCCCGTTTCTAATGAAATTTCGATCAGCATTTTCATTCCGAGAAAAGTAAATAATATTGTATCAGCTAGAGAGTATCAAGTTACAACAACGACATTTTAGTGCTACAGTTTTTTAAACGTCTGACAATACAGCCACCGTTTCCAATGAAATTTCTGTCAGCATTTTTATATCTTACAAAGTTTCTGGTTATTTTATCATTTTTCTCCAGGTCAGCAGAAAACGTATGCCGAAACTTCTTGAAACCTAAACCAGAGCTCATGTAATACTCGTACAAGAACATTAAAAAAATTGCTCACGTACGCCGGACCATTCACTCTGTAGTTGAGTTGCATTCCAAGGAAATTGTTTACAATTTTATCTTTAGCGATTTATATGATCCGGTATAAACGGTGGTAATCCAAAACTATCAAAATACAAAGCATGCCAAGATTTATTAACGTATATAGCGATCAAGTGCACACCAGGTCTGTCGTGACTGTCAGTGTTTATTACAAACGCTGTCGGTTTCATCCACCGCTGAGGTGTTCGATCTGCTGGGAACACACCTACAGTATGCGATCGGATTTCCTAAAGGCTCTTCAAGATTTGTAGACTGCCCATTACAAAATTCACTCAACTGTTTACAATTTTCAGAATTTCGCGTACATAACCAAGATTTTAAACGATACACGTTACTTAATGCGCAACGATATTTTGGTAAAAAGGTTCTACAGCGTGATGAACGCAGTAAGCATCGGCCGATAAATTATTCAAACTTGGGAAATCTAAATCATACTCCAAATTAATAACTTCCCGAGTTATAATTTTATGCAATAGTAATCACTTATCATTTCCCCATACCTATATTTTTCGTACATTTTTGGTAATATCTCGCAGAGTCTTATAAAGCACTTTCAAAGACACTTCATCTTCAAAATAGTCAAAACCATGATGATTTTGAGTAATCCAATTATTTTGCCTTCGAATATTTTCACTTAAATTGTGTATAGGCGTTGTTGGTGCCACTAACCAATGACCACTAAAATCACCGTTTAAAGCAATTACTGCAACTTCCTTCGGTACAGTAGTATATTTAATACCTTTAAAGCACTGAATATCTATGACCAAATCCATCGTCTTTTATAGCTCGTGACAGTGATCGAGATTGGTGTTCTTATATATGCACACTAGTGACATCTGTATGTCACAACTACATCCGTTAAAGTCCACGATAGCTAGACGCGACGCATCTATTTCCAAAATGATGCAATTTTTTTGTGTCAGTCAAAGGATTATCGAATCTCACGTCTATTCTAACACTACCGTATTTAATCAAGTTCCAGTGAGTACAATCGTTAGTCGATAAGTCGGGTGTTAAATCAAAAGCAAATAGACAATAACCGTCATAATACGCTTCACGCGTGATTTGATTACCCTTGTTAAGAAAGTGTATACCTGTACCCGAAAATAAGGTGAGATAAGCATCATCGTACAACTTATTTATTGAATTAAAATGAGGTTGTAAGCGTTTCTAAGGTATTTGTGCATCATCAACGTATAAACATAGAAAAATTGATATTAAAATGTTCAAAGTTAAAAGCATTAAGTTCTCGATCGTCATAATAAGCTTTATTATTAACAAAACCAATTATAATTCTTTTTTATATTTGACCTAATATAACGTTAAAGAGAGAGAGAGAGTGAGACAGAGAGAGGGAAAGAAAGAGAGAGAGAGAGAAAGAGAGAGAGAGAGAGAGAGAGAGACAGAGAGAGAGAGAATAGAAAGAGAGCATCGGTCGCGCGACATTTACTGGCGCGTGTTGAGAGAAATCTCCGCGTATACGGCCGAGGCAGACGCGATCAGTGGTATCAGAGGCGCGCATACGTACCTAGTGTTAGTAGACGTGAATATGATTAATTTCAATTAACAATTAACGCCACGCAAGCGGGTGTATCGGACATTCACGAGAAAGAGCTAGAAAAATCGTCGCGTGCGCGACATTATACATAGGTAGGTTCGCAACGTGTAACACGGGAGTATCGAAAGCTCGAGAAGGGAGTTAGGGGAGTCGTCGCATGCGCGCGATTATACGTAGGTAGATTAGCAAATGTATATTACAAGCGTAATAATATATATATATATATATATATATATATATATATATATAGTTATATCGAGCTCTAAATATATTTACAACTAAAGTAAAGGTATGAGTGTATGGGTGCTATTTATTTAATAATAATAGGTTATGATGACGGTCAATTAAAAATTATTAGTTGAGTTTGATGAGCTGTCAGTAAGGTTATGTTGAATTAATATTGAGAATAAAAATAAATAATCAATTTTAATTATAACAAATAAATATGTGTTGTATATTTATTCAATTGCCTATATATACTAATTATTAAATTGAGGTTAGGGTTGTTGTTATACTATAAGAAATATAAATCTAGTTATATACGTTCATCTTTCCGTATAAACGTTATTCGACGGAATCCCCTTTTGAGATAATATTTATTTAGGTAAAGAGATCATTAATTAAAATTATTGTTTGTGTATGTGGGCACTGGAAAGGTAGATTATTAATTATCTACTTAAAAACATCGTCACAGCTTCCTGGATATTTAAGATAAAAGACCCCGTAGGATTCATCAAGGTAAAATTATTGCGAGATTTCACCAAGCGTAGTCTTACCTCAACAACATTTATAAACAACTTTTCTTCGTTAAAAACACTTCCATGTATGTAACCTTTTAAGTCAATAACTCTCCCCGCTGATAACAATTTTCGTCGGTGTACAAGTTAGCAACTACCACATCATTCATTTTTCCGGGAGAATGTTCAAACCACAAGTGAGAGTTTTTGGTAGCAAGTCCATAGTTAAACAGCGTTCGAATATAAGCTCTATAGGTATACGCATTGGTTGGAGGTGACATAGGTTTTTGTTTGAAGAAAATATCCACTTGATTAAACAATAAATGCATTAAGTTGTTAACGTGGCCAACTTTGTTTATTGGAGGAGTTAGATCCACAGGTAAATCAGCTATCGATATATCACAGGCTAGACGGACACGTAGACTAAGCATCGCGTGAGTAAGATAAAGATATTCTTCGCTATTACCAGATATACAAAATTCTATTGGTGAGTCGTTTGCTAACGATGATATTGGTTTGTAATTTAACAAGTGAGAGCCTTTGATCGTTATCTGCGTCGGAGGAATTTCAAACAAGAGTAGCTCCGATTTTATAGGACACCACACGAATGGGTGTGTAAGAAGTTTTTTTTAGTCCTCCTTTTTCTCGTTTGCCTCTTCTTAATTTTACCTTTTTTCACACCGGTTAACTTGATACCGTTCTCCTATTTTAATTACTCTTTTTCTTTTTCTGCCTTTGCGGAATGTGACAGGTCCACCGAGCAACTGCAACTGAAGAGGATCGGCGTGGTTGAGCATCTTATATCCTGACCCCTCCATCAGCTTATCTAGTTATTCCTCAGTCTTTCTCTTCAGAGTTTCGTCGGATTTTCTCATGCAATTGCATAATGACACTCTGATTGGTGTATTCCGTGTGGCGACGTCAGACATAATGTTTATTCCAGCATGCACAGCCTCCTTCCCAACCGCTCTGGCACCACGGCTAAAGAGTGGGAGAACCCGGCGAAATATACCAGCCAGGAATGAACCAATACCACCATAGCCTTTCTGGAAGGGGCAGCCAATGTAAAAGCGTCCAACCTCACCATTGTGAGAACCACCGCCAAAGATACCCGCATCACTACTAACTTGCATTTTGAAGTATTCTTCGTACCGATCCATTTTTTCCGTATAATACTAGCACTTTAGTCTATTCTTTTAAAATGAAGTGTCACCGTCAACGAACCGTAATCGAATGGTATTGGATGCCCACGTTGCTCCCTTATATCGATTTTGATGGTATGAAATGAACTGAATAGTAAAGGTAGGTACATGGAAAGGAGAAACTTTTGATTCTGATACCACCGTAAGTATAATCGTCTATATTTAACGATAATGCTCTCAATAATCGTGATTGAATGTCCCTCGTTACATAAGGTTTACAAATGGCACTGTAAATCATGAGCAGCGTTGGTAAGCCATTGGAAAGATGAGCTGGTCTATTGCCTTCTACAGGATCTTGATCTTTAATAAGAATGCGGTGCATATTTTCAAATCCCAAAATTTTTTGCAAATTCTTGAACAGATAATTCTCGCGACTAAATTCGGTACGAACCGTCTTTGCACAAGTTCTATTAACCGTCAGATATCCACCACACTCGACTCTTACTTCAAAATGATTCTTCGTACAGTTTAAATTATTTATTTCGTGTACTAGGCTCTGTACGTCTTTATAAATTCCTGGCCGAATCAGCAAAACAGTACTACTGAAATTTTCCACTCTCAATTTGTTTGACTCTAGAGATGTGTATGGTACACTATGTACGGTAACTTTTCTGTCTTCGTCTTTATCCGATGACACGTGTTGAAACGTCAGCGGTATATGAACCTCCGGAAGCGCGACTGGCCATGAACCTGGTAGCCGTATTTGTTGCGGTAACTACGTAATAAAGTGTGTTCTAGTGTTGTCGTTAAAATATTGCAGGCTATTGTTACTGGGTAAAATGATATAAAACTGGTCCTTCCTTTTTTAGAATGATTTAAAATCACTCGCTTTAACCCAAGAATTAAACGTATCATCGGGGTAACCTTTCCAGCTAACAAAATATTCCTTAGAGAACCTTTTCGCACTCTGCTCAGCTCTTCAACGTAAACAAATATATCATTGTCTTCATCTAGCAAGTCTTTCAAAAAGTATACAGGTGGTTGACGTGTCAAAGATATTCGAACAATTTTGAATATTTCCAATGTCCATCCGCTCTTGTAATGTTTGGCAAAAACGTTCTTTGCACGACTGACTCGAACCAAATCACCAACACTGTATTTAGGCGGTCTAAAAGCATGATTGCCATATCGACGCTCTAAATTTTTGCGAGTTTTGGCAACATTGTACAGAGTCATCGATGCTGGTGTCATTTTTATCGCTGAATGCTTACTGTTATTATATGATTCTACGATTTTCGGTATAACGTCAATGTAACGTCGCGTGTTTTTGTGAGTAAAATATCGCCATATTCTATTCTTCACAGTTCTTATAAATCTCTCAACGATGGCGGCCTTTGTATCAGGACTACATACAACTCTATTCGCGATCCCTAATTTGTTCAAAATTTCTTGCATTTCGCGACCGATAAACTTCTTTCCCTTGTCGGTTTGAAGACACACCGGTATCGACTGTTACTTCTAAGCAAGATACGTTTGAAAGCATCAGCGACGTTTCTCGAAGTTTTTGTCCTTCACTGCCTCCACAAAGCTGTACTTGCTTATAACGTGTATAATGGATAAAAGGTAGCTGTAGCGTTCGTTGTAAGATTATATCGACCTTACATCCATCAAATCAGCCCCACTCATCGTCAAAATTTCGAACATTGTAATTTCGTCTTCAGAATCGTCGTCTAGCAGGTCTTTGCAAGGTGTAAGCACCTTGACTCTAAAGCCATTCAATAACACTCTGGCATCCGTTTTTTTTTTCGCCTCGCTTAAAAAAGTTTATCAACAGCAGTATTTCGTACACTGGAGGCTGCGGTGGATTGTAGTAAAGATTTTCAAAAGTTTTATTTACTGTACATCTTCTTTATCCACTTCTTTTCCTTTGTATTTTTATTATACATCTTTGATTTCCTTTTTGTTTGCTTTGGATTTTTGTTTGTAGCTTTCTTGATGCGAGAAAAAAAATTTCAAAGGTTATTTTACTAACCATGCAACAAGCTGTCATTAAAGCTAACGTTCTTTTATAACCTTCGGTATCTTCCGCAAGCATACGAGAGAAAGCGTATTCTGCTAAAATTCGGTGGCTTGACAACGATTACCTTTTCTATCAGCATAAGCGAGATCATGTGGATAACATGCTTCATCCAAAGGATTAATCCCAACGTCCCCGCGCTCGATACGCTCCGCTAATTTAGTACCTGGTCCACAAAATCTGTAACCAACTACATGCATTTCAAACTGTAGTAAATCAATCAAGGCGTCCAAAGCGCTGTTTCTCTCTCGTAAATTATCTTCTTCTTATAAACTCACTTTTTCTTGGCGTTTTTCTTGAACTCCCCGCTCAATCGATGCCATGCTTGAACTTCTTTCCTAAATTCCGACATTTTCTTCTTCTCTACGTCGCGTGTCTTTTTTTTCTTCAATCTCTTTCTTTTTATTGGTAAAGAGCTAGCTCCTTTACCGGAGACGTCACTGTTGCTATTGCTGGGACAGAAGAGGCTTTATCATTTACACCACTACCACCGCCTCTACCAGTGAGATCGTTAACAGAATCGCGAACGTGGCGCAAGAGCATAAGTAATGCCCTCTGCCGACGATCCACTTGGCGACGATTGAAAAATGTTTCGCCAAACTCTTTTGTTACCGATAATCTCTCGGGGAATGAATGCTTCTCGGAGTATAACAGCAAACTGAAGATTCCCCGGTGATGGGGGTACTCATCTCTTCCTCATGGCGTCGTTTAATAGGTTTAACATGTTGCTCCCACGTATTCGTACGCCACCTGTCGTTACAGATCCGTTATCACCCCAAACATTGTTGCCACTGGCCCGCAATCGACGCAGAAGTTGTCCTGCCTGTACTTTTGAAGAACACTCTGTAGGATATCACCATCAATCCGGTCTTCTAACTCAACGGAGCGGCAGCATTATCATCATTGAGCATTTTTATCTTTTCCTAACCATCAGCACCCTTAAAGTAGAGATAACATTGCCAGACTTGGCGATACTGCAACCATTTTTTACGTTCATCCTTACACCTCGACGAGTTTAATATTTCATTCATTTCTGCGTCGAGTCTGTTCATAACTGTACCTGGAGTTTCCACCGACTTTAACGAACCATTTGCGAGTGTACTCTGCAGATGTTCCACGTTTTCCTGTGGTAGGAGAACCATTTTTCTTGCATGCTCCGTTTTTTTTTAATATTATTTTCTAATGAGAGTAGCCAAAACGGTTCATAGGAGTGGTGCTAGAGCAGGTAAGAACCCTCCTCGTTGAACGATAAGTTTTTTCTTTCTGGTCAAGCATAGAGTAGATGCAGACAATTTTCACATAGTTGTTGCGTGCTTACGTACACACTCGCAAATATATCGAACCAATTTTGTATCCGCTCTTTGCAAAAGAGCCTTCCGCTATTTCTCGTTCAGATAATATAGAGCTCGTAGAATGGTGGTCTCTTTGAGTCCAAAAGGATGTCGTGTCCTTGAAGGCATCAGAAAGACCTGACTGGTACCTGATTCAAAGTATCGCTACCATGTATAACTCGTCGTCAGGAAAGATAAAAGTGCGAAAACGACAATTATCGAGTATATCTTGCTTCAAATCCAGTTAGAGATAACCATAAGGTTTTGCGGTGGCATCCCAGTAAGATTCTTGCAAAAATTGTGGATCTTCTGGGCACACTTGACGAGGGAGATGTCGTATCTGAGACCTATCGCGTAAATTTCTAAACACAACTATGTATTACACTTACGTCATTATAACAATATACAAAGTAAATTTTACTATAAATAACTTTTTAAAATGGGTATGTAATTTAACGGTATAAACTAAACTATTAAAATTGGACTTTTTAAAAGAAGTTTAATTATTACGTTAATACAATGAATAATTACATTTCAAAATTCACCCACTGTAAGTTTTTATAAATTAAAAATTAGATAAAATAGTTATGAATTAGTTATTAGAAATTTTAGGTTGATTAAATATAAAAACTTTTACTATAGCTTCTTTAAACTGTTATTTATCTGACATAATTGTAACTAATTTTCGGTATTATTGTACAGAATTTTGGAAGGATTAATCGATAACGCAAATTCAAAAATGCGACATACTCTGTTGTAACAGTTTACGATTCAATTAACATCTAAATCCGCCATTTTATCTTTTTATTTTTTTCACTGCATATACGAAATGTATGCATTACCATAACTTATTAACATTAACTTATTCTTTTTCCAATTATCCATGAAACTTTTGAGAAACTAATTTTTAATTGGATTTACTAATTTGGATACTAATACTATCACAATAATTTTAGAAATGATAAACAAATGGAACATATAAAAACTTAAATGTTTTAAAACATTGGACAGAAAATCTGAGTTAGAACATTCACATTTTAAAAAGCATATTACAGATTCATGAGTATTAAGTATTTAGTCTAAAACTTCAGAAACTATATGTAAATTGTACGTGTAAAAGATCAATCAACCTTATGATAGTTTTTTAACACTCGACAGATTCAGCTTCCATTTGAACCTGTGTACTTAATTTACTCATAACAATGAATAACTTTTATGATTGATTTTGTATCTCGTACCTAAAAAGAAACCTCCATTCGAAACCTACAGGAGCCACCGGTAGCCTAACTTACGTGGGTATGCTTAACTTATTCTTTTTCACAAATAATCTATAAAACTTTTGAGAAACTAATTTTTTAAAATAAATTTACTAATTTAGATACTAATACTAACACAGTAATATTAGAAATGATACACAAATGTGACATATTAAAACTTGAATGTTTTAAAGTATTCTACAGAATACCTAAGTTGGAAACATTCATGTTTTAACAATGCATGTTATAGCTTGACGAGTGTTAAATATTTTGTCTAAAACTTCATAAACTATGTATAAATAGTGTACGTAAAAGTCTGAACCACCTATAATAGCTTATAAACCCTTAACAGATTCAGCTTCCATTTGAACATATGTATTTGATTTGATCATACGAATAAATAACTTTTATTATTTATTTTGTATATTGTGAAGGTGACTCGGTTGAGTGTTGAGAAGCTATCATAAGGTTTTCTGTTTTATTACGTACACTGTTTACATATAGTTTATGAAGTTTGAGACATAATATTTAATAGTTTTAAAGTTATATTATTAATTTTTAAAACATGAATGCTTCAAATTTAGTATTGTATATATAATACTTAAAAACGTTTAAGATTTTAAACGATCTACTTGTGTATCATTTCTAAAATCACTGTGATAGTCTTTGGATCTAAATTAGGAAACTCAATTGACAAAATCAGTTTCTCAATAGTTTCGTGCATTATTGTAAAAAAAATTAGTTAAGGATACACACAAAATTAAAGCTACCGTTGGCCCAAATTTACTAATAAAAGTTATCCATTCACATGAATAAATTAAATATAAGTGTAGCAAGTTAAATGGGCAAAATCTGGTTCTCAAAAGTACGTAAATTGATGTAAAAAAATAATTTTTATAACTTAACTATAATGAAATTTGATATTTAATAAAAACTAATAGTGACAATTGCTTCTACCGGAATAATTACTAAAGAAACAACCATTACTTTTATCAATTTATCTACTAATTTATTGCAAAAATCTTACAAGCAATTTAGTAAAAAAGTTAACAAATTATAAAAATTATTAATAGTAAAAATAAAAAAAAATCACAGATAATATACTTAATATATTATCATCTACTTTTCAGATTTGGAGTAAATATGTCTCTGGAAAGTTGCTGTCCTAATCAAAAACAGCAACTTTCAAGTGAGATATTTTCTAAAAATTAAAACGTAAATGAAAAAAGTGGTTCCCCGTATTTGCAGATAGCACGAGGATTTATAACATCACCTTAAATAATAACATAAGCCAATACAAGCCAGTTATAAATTACTTATGTGGGGTATATACACACACAAATATATAGACACACTCGTACTCTCCCACTTCGACTTACTAGGCTTCGTCAGAGGAGCGTACACCTTCAAGCGTGTTCAGTTACGCCTCGGGTGCGCTCCGAAATGTACCGACTAGTGATCCGTACGAATAAATAATTGTTTGTTATTAACTCTCTATACAATATTATTTCCGAACCCGAGTTCTTTGTAGTTACTGATATAACAAATTGGCGACGAGGCCGGTGAAAAGTGAGACGAGTGGTGTTTCCATTACATGTCCGACAAAATCGACAAAAAAACATACATTATTTAAAGTTTTTCTCAACTTTGTTTTTATTGAATCAAATTTTGCATGTGTTGCTGTAAATTTAAATATCTTTTCAATTTCTTGTTTATGCTCCAATATGTTAATAATATTTGTAGAGCTATCGTTTAGAAATTTCTGCACAGCACAAATTCTATCTAACATCGTTCCCTCCTCCATCTCGTCCTCGTCGTTGAATTTTTGGGTGTGTGAAAGATGGACGCTTGGGCTGCTAAGCATATTCTGATCAGGATTGGTGATAATAGGGTTGATTCCCGTCTTTGTTCCCTTATGAAAAAAACCTGCAGGAAATCGTGGAGTAATTCCTGCAGGTAATTCTACAGGAAACTCTGCACGAGACATGCAGGATTCCAGACAGGATTTCCTTCATTGTTTTCGTACTGTTTTCCTGCATGAATCCCTGCAGGAAAACAGTACGAAAACCATCCAGAGAATCCTGCAGGGAATCCTCCAGGTCTCCTGTAGAATTTCCTGCAGAATTACTATAAAATAAGTATATCGCATACTTCTTTGCGATATACTTATTTTCCTTATAGAATTAAAGTAAATAAAAACAGGACAGAGAACAAATTTTATTTACAAAAAAGTCAAAATAGAATCTTGAAAAAAATAATTAAGGCAAAAAAATTAATGTTGCATTTCTTAAGCTCCCATTTACATTGCTATTCCGATAAAACCCTTATGAAAAAAACCTGCAGGAAATCCTGAAGGAATGACCCGTCTTCGTTTATTGGAAAATCATCATTAACTAAATGAAATTGTACTATAAAATATGGTAAATAAAGCATTATTTTTTCTATTGTGTAAATTACTTCCTTTGTTATTCCTTTCAATATTAAAATTTCATTAGTATGGATAAAGCTTTTATTTTGACAATTTTTTGCTTTCAATATTGAGTCCCGCACCCGAATCTAGAATTAAATTAATATTCTTGCAGGTTAAAGGGTTATTCAGTGTGACAATGGGCGAGATACCGTTCGTATTTAAATGTACCTCCCTTGTTGAGTATTTTGCGGCTTGAAAGTTGCTGACGGACGCGGATTGTACTGGGTCTTATGTCTCGCGTCCTGCTGCTGGAGACCCTACGCGTGTCCCTGCTGCATCTCATTATAAATTATATATTTCCTTTTTCTACACTCTTCTATTGAATGACCCTTATTTTTACAATATCTACAGATTATTGGTTCAATGTTAGTATTTGCAAAGTAGCCTTTTGTCTCTGGAGATATATGGCGCTCGCTGGTGCCACTGCGTCGGCCGTGCGTTACGACCCTCTGGGCTTGGTCCCGCCAAGTGTCCTCATGTCAGCCGACGGTAGCGCACGCGGCTTCTCGTCCCGTCGCTTGCTAAATATGCCAACACTTGAGTGCCGTATGTCCCCTTCTATTGCATATTTGACAAATCTCTACCTGATTACTATGAATAAATTTTACGCTTGCTACCTCCTCATCTTTCTGCTTGCTATCTGCAATTATTTTCATAGTACTCGACACTTCTTCCTGTTCATAGCACGCGAAGTCTCTCTTTAACTCGATTGCCGCTGACGTCATGGCCTCTAAATTGTGAACCACTCCCATTCGCGATTTGATAACACATCGTAGTACCCTTAAAAAGAACTTTACTAACTCCTGCTCTACACTAAAATGAAATTCTGCTGTAATTCGCTTCTCCCATTTCGCGGCTGTTATTATTACTTGTTCGACCGCGCGTACTCTATTTGATAACTGGTTCACGCTTCCGCTTCATTCTTGCTTTAAATTAGCTTGTTCCCCGTGTAATTGATGATACGTTTTCGCGGATCCGAATATGACACCTAAAAATTGCCCGATCTCATCGATTCAATTGAAAGCCATTTTTGACGTTGCTTTATGAGTTTATCCGTATAGTCTCATTTTTATTAGTTTCGCGAGGTCCGTTTCAGCCGCCAACGGCTAGATATTTCCCGCTACTCTACACCCTTATAAAAATGCAGTTAAAGAAATATTCGATCCGGTATATTTCGGTATGAACTGTAACAAGTCTTTGATTTATAAAGGCCTAATCTGCCCGAGTGTCGAGTTAGTAACTGTAAAATTTGGCGTTAACGTTCCGTAATGTTATCTGTCCCTACGGTTATTCTCTTTATGTGTAGCTATGGTATTTTGCGACGTGCTATTGTCAAAACTGTATATTACCGGTGTATATAATTGCGGTTTAATGTGATTTTCTTCGGAGTTAGTCGCGTTTTCATTCGAGTTTTTTGCGACTACCGCGTCTTTGCCATTCCCTGACATAGAATGTTATCCTCCGTAATATTATCCTTAAATGTTAAATTCGGAATCTTGTCCTCCGTGGTTGTAAAACGACTGTTCTGGATTCCCTTTACGACTAAACGCGGGTCTATTTATTGCTGTATTAAATCCCACAAAATATTAACAAAAACCGACTTGTTACAAAAATCTTCTATCTCGTTTTTGCCCATATAATCCCTTAATAATTCCGTTGCTACCTGTATATTCCATATGTCATCTTTGTGAGGTCTACTGGCCCTTTTGCATGTATTCTGAAAAAGTATTGTAATAATTCCTGCAGTGAACGACTCGGTGTTTCTTTAAAAGGTACTTGGTCAATTTCTAATGCCCGTTTTATTCAAATTCCTGCTACGTCATCGTTTTTTACGTGAGTCATATACATTCTATCCTTTACTATACATCTTTGATTGCTCTAATCCTTTTTATGAGGTACCCCCAAGTCTGTTACGTCCCGGTATTCATACATAGCTAATGATTATTATTAAAGAGCCTTATTCAGATACTTGACGGCCAGGGCCACTCTACCTAGGACGGGCGGCAAGTAACCACACAGAGTGACCCGTTCTCTGCTCGTCCTCTCGTTAAAAAAATCTTGACGAGAAAGTATTTTTAGTTGATATTAATTTATTTATTAGAACTAGAAGTTACAAGTACATGTTCCAATTGAAAATATTTTAAGTTGGCGATACAAATTATTCTAAGTCGGAATTACAAATTATGCTAAGTCAAAAATATAAAAGTCATTTAAGGTCTTGGTATACTCATGAGCGCAGCGCGACGAAACGCGGACGCTCATGTAAAAAGTTTGAACGCCGTATAATCGCACTTTATGCGTCCGATCTTTTGACATTGGCGTATACTTTGAATTGCGCTGCGCTATCGAGTATACCACGACCTTTAGTCGTTGAACAGAGATACGTTCTCTGGAAAGTCTCGATTAGAAAGAGCTCCTGCGCTTGGATGCTGGTCAGCTTAAATAACCTGGGTGCTGGGCTTGGTGACGAAAGTAGGAAGTTTCTGGAAGGTTCTTAAGGTGTTGGGATGAAAGTTGGGAAGAAATTAAGGCGTTGCTTTTCATGTATGTTCGGAAGGGAATAACTATTGTCGCGCGTGTTTACGGCGATCGCGTTTTTACCTAGGATCTTAGGTAAACGTAGCGAAAGAGCATGGTGGGATGTATCTTCGGTGGATGTAGCGGAAAAGTATGGTGAGGAGGGTGTGTATGTGGGTTTTTTTCCGGTAGAGCAGAAGTCGGTCCGTCGTTATTGTTCTTAATTGCGGGGTGGGACCGGTCAACGATACTCCGTTGTTTAAGCTACCGCTCCATGGGGATGCGTGGCGGTTGGCCGTTAGTACGTATCATGTGTTGACGCTGGCGTTAGCAGGGCTTCTGGTAACTTGGTTGGTGACCTGGTTGGTAGATTGGAAGTCCGGGTCGTTGGTGTGGTATCGTTCGTCAACTAGGTAGTGCACGTGGTTAGCAGCAGATGATATCTGCAGCTGCAGATAGCAGAATGCAACACTGTCGAAGGCTTAGGAACGAACTTTTTCTTGCTTTTCTAAGATAAACGAAACTTTCACATCAAATTTGAAAGTTCTACCTCTTTTAGTTTCTGAGTCGTGAGAGTTGGGTATGCAGAGGCCTATACCCTGCATTTGGATAAAATACATTGCACGTTAAACATGTTTTCTAGAGTTTTAAATGAGTAAGCTCAAATATAATATATCTTATTTGAGTAAAATAGACATTCCATAATAACTATTACAATGCATAACACTTCCTGATATACTATAGCTATAGTAATATGCCATTATAAGCATCTACACTCCAAATTAAAGAAAGAGCCTGACGAACGCTTATAAACCAACTTTTTCTTGCTTTACTAAACATAATAAATTTTCACAAAAAATGTTAGCTCTCTAGCTCTTTTAGTTTCTGAGCTGTAAAATTTGGGTATGAATCTGTAGCATATAGGTGTGAATCTGGGAACAACTTATATTTCAGGTCAAAAGTTATTTCTACACTTTTACTTCAGCATTCTCAACTAAAAAATTATATATTTAAGTAAATTATATTATTATATTGTCCATATTTCTTTTTAATTACAAAAAAGTAATTGAAATATTTCAATTATTAATAATAAAACATAACCCTATATATACCGCAAGTAAACATGAGAAAGTATTGTAATACATTTGTGTATTGTATTACTTGCGGTATATATAGAATTATATTACTTGCGGTATATATAGGGTTATGTTTTATTATTAATAATTGAAATATTTTAATTACTTTTTTGTAATTAAAAAGAAATGCGGACAATATAATAATATAATTTACTTAAATATATCATTTTTCAGTTGAGAATGAATATGTATAACGTATACATATGAAATGCAAGTAGTTATGATAGCGCTATAGCGACGACAAACATCGTCATAGCGCTATGATAGGTCTGCGGACGAGACGGTGACGTCACGCTACCACGTGTGCGGAGTTAACGAGCTTCTCCGAAGTGCAGCCAGTCACACATAGGAGAAGGTGAGTCAGACAGTACGAATCATCGCTTTCCACACCTCTCTCTCTCTCTCTCTCTCTCTCTCTCTCTCTCTCTCTCTCTCTCTCTCTCTCTCTCTCTGTCTCACTTTCTCTCTCTCTCTCTGTCTCACTTTCTCTCTCTCTCTCTCTCTCTCTCTCTCTCTGTCTCTCATTTTCTCTATCTCTCTCTCTCTCTCTCTCTCTCTCGCTCTCTCTCCGGTGAGTACCTAGACGCTACACGTGCTTCCACAACGCCGCACAATAAACCTTTCGCTAAAAAAATTTTGTACTCCTCCAAGAGTAAGACTTTTTTTAGGCGGTTCGAGATCTCGCTGGCTCTTGCGCACTACGAGTTTTACGGTACGGCTAGTTTTATTGGGCCAGGGATTCCGAGACTTGCCTGACAAGGAAATTTTGAGGTTATCTGGCGTCTGGCGTCCTTCTCCGTGGCCTGGCGGCGTCTTTCAAGCGGTCCGTCTTTCTTACCGTCACGCAGGTCTTGATTCTACATTGGAAACAGACGTGGATTGCGGTAACAGTTAGTACGCACGCTCACTACCTGGTGTATTCGGGCAGCCGCCAGCCTTACTGCGTCATCCAGACGTATCAGTGACGTCAACTGTCTTCACACGCAACAGAGAGTGTCGTCTCGTTTTGGTGTGATGTGCTGCTCATTACGATGCGCATCTGTATTGTTAGGCGCATTCAACAGCAATAAATTTGTATTGTGACTATTATTTCATTCTTGGGTCTAGTCGAGCACTTTCCTTAAGCATCGACCAGTTTAGCGTAGGTAATTCGGCGTGAAAACTCTTAATTTCAAAAGTGGATATACGGAGTATATATTTCTATTGCTTCTGCGAGCTGTGTACAGTGTTATAAAGTGAAAATAGTTCTAGTGCTCATATTTGTAATTTTTATCAATAATTTTTTCTCATTGCCTGACTATTTTCATTTCTTACCACTACGTACACATGTATATGGGCGTAAAGGATCTCTGTGTTACCGATTCCTGACCATTTTCATTCTCTATCACTAACTTTTATAAAAGTGCTTGCAGAGTAACCTCAACGCGCTCTTTTTAACAGCGTTGAACTAGTTGAACTAGTTTAATTCATTTATTTTATTTTAAGGTCTTGTTTTAAGTTTATCTTTCGTTTACGTACTAGGATAGACTTTGCGAGATTCTCGTCGCAATAAGCATGTTGTGATGAGTAAGCGTCAATACGCACATTGTAACAACGCGATCGTACGCAATACTGAGCCGTCAGTGCAGTGCATAGACTGTTTTCGTGTATACCACGTAAAGTGTGTTGATCCGTCTCTGTATGCAAGCCCTACAGCACTTCGCTGTTGCGTCGCTAACAAACCGCAAACTAAAACACCAGCCTCGGTATTACGAACAGGGCACAGGCAAAGCGTTCTGCTACCTCTCTACCAGAGGTATCTCTCACGCCAGCATCAAAGCAACATCGCGTCGTACCTCTACTGGCCCCAGCTGTGCTTCGCGTAAATTCGCCGCGGCCCGAGTGCCATACAGAAAACGTCACCACCGACATGGGCGACGCAGCGCCGGCATGGTTTACCGCTTTTTTAACAAGCAGAGAAACTACAGAAATCCTCAAAAATTTAACAACACGTTTAACGTCCGTAGAGGATAGATTAATCACAGTTGAAACCGAGCATAGAGCCGATATTAATGCAATGCGCAGTGAGATCGTGGCAGTAAGCCAGAAATTTATCGTAACGGACACATGCGAAGTTATCATCTCGGGAGTTCCAGCGACAATTGATACAGGAAATGGGCCCGCGGCTGATCGTGTATTTAGCGCCATAGGTTTACCCGGCCTACTAAACCATGTCATTGAATTTAGAGACTGGCCATTTAGGGAAGTAGCGCAGTACGGTGCGGCGCAAGCGACCTTGCAAATTAATGCAGTCTCAAACGAACCAGCGAATGTAGAAGCAAATGCTGCGATCGCGATGGAAACTACATCTAATGAGGAAACACGCGCTTTCGTAACTCAATTCACGACTTGGGTTATACGAAACACGATGATTTCAAAATCGTACCTGTTAAAGGACCTCAATTCACAAACTATTTTCGAAGCGGGCGGCGAAAGCAAAATTTTTATAAGACCGCTTTGGCAAAAGGCAGTGTACTCATTATTGCGTAAAGCCCGCCTAGCACATAAACTGCTAAACTACGCTCGTCCGGTAGTCAGAAATATGGTAGTGTGCATGAGGGAGACCGTCGACTCTCCCCTCATCCCTATACACTCTTTAGATGATTTGTCTGCCCTTACGGCGCGCCCTAAACAATGATAGTCGGTAGCATTTAAGTATGTAGATACGTTAGTCCTAGGTCATATAAATGCAAATAGGCTCAATTCTCGCACGCTCTTCGCTCTAATTGAAGATAAATGTGCAGAAAATTATTTCGATGTTCTTGCTATTACAGAAACGTTTCTGTCCGAGAATAAGCCAGATGAACACTTAGCACTTAAGGGTTACAATCTACATAGAGTAGACAGAGAGGATAAAGAAGGTGGTGGAATCGCACTATATGTACGCGATCATTTCATTGTAAAAATTCTGGCGCAGTCTAAGCCAGCTTACAACAACACGCCAGAATTCCTTATAGTCGAGTTAATAAATTCTTCAATAAAATTACTTTTTGCAGTAGTTTATCGCCGACCTTCCGCAGCCTACCCCGACCATTTCTTCAACTGTCTCTCTGCCTATTTACCCCATTACACCAATGCAGTAGTAACCGGCGACTTTAATATTAACATGTGTCTAAGAAATGCTGCATCTAATCACCTGACTGAGCAAGTTGAATCACACTCACTCTACCTAGTACCTTCTGAGCCAACCCATCACTTGCTGTGGAGGGAGCCTCCGTCACATACGTGGCTTGATATTTTCATCGTAAAACAATTAAACTCAGTTTTAAACTTCAAGAAGACCGACGCTCCCTTCATTGCAGGACACGACCTTATCGAAATCACGCTTAAATGCAATAAAGTAGCTATTCAAAAGAAAACTATTAAAACACGTAATTTAAAAAAAGCGAATTTATCTACATTAGTCAAGTCTATTCATGAGAGTCTTGCAAGTGTCCACCTGCCGCCTCCCTTTGCCAATAATTCTTTTCTAGCAACCACGCCATCAACAGGCCTCGTACTTGGGCCTAGCCTTGATTTCAGCCTATGACACGGCCGTTCTTCTAAGGGTAATTACATTATCCTCGAAGAGAAAACCGTGGGTTTTTCCTGCAATTCGGACACTAATGAAACAGCGCGACCGGGCTTATCGCCAGTACCACCTTTCAGGTCAAACCGTCGATCACGACTCCTTTACATTGCTTCGTTCTCAGGTATGCAATACCTTAGATACAGCGAAAAATCGCTTTTTCGAGGAAAAACTCGACAATCGATCTTGACACTATCCCAAAGATCGTCATTGATGGCATTTTCCTACCATACGTAAACGAAGCCCGTAACTTGGGAGTATGGATCACCCCCACCCTCGACTGGCAACTTCATGCCAAGCATGTAGCACGCAAAGCATATGTGACACTTTATCTTCTAAAATTTTATAGGCATGCACTCTCTAAACAGCTAAAAAGATTTTGGAAGAATCTCTTATCTTTGCGCCGTTTGATTACGCATGTGTTGTATATAACGACTTAGACGCTACGCGAGTCTTGAAGCTCCAACGAGCTCAAAACGTTTGTATTCGGTTCGTCTTTGGCAATATTCTACCTCGTGCGCACGTGACTCCGTATAGATTTGAATTCGGCTGACTCTCGGCAGTAGACGGGAATACTTCTTAGGTTCACTAGCTTATGCAATATTAGCCTATGTAAATCCGGACTATCTTGCAAACCCTTTTACTCGACTAAACGTCGATCTAGTTCTGCGCCGTTCTGAGCGAAATCCACCAAGCGTGCTTGTCTATACCGCGCCGTGCACGGAAGCCTGGAAGCAATCCTTTCGCATTCAAGCCTCAATGATGCTAAATTCCTTAAGCGTCATTGAGTTTTCCGTAAAGGCCATCAAAACATTTAAAGCATCTCTGTTTAATGAACTCTTCAAACGAGACCAATCGGATTGGGCAACTCGTATAAGGTATGAAGGCCTACAGCTCTAACTCAGCTTTAACGGAGCATTAACCTAGTCATTAAGTGAAACTTGTAAAAAAGCGAATGTAATCATAAAGCGTAACTCACTTGTCATTCGCACGTCAATCAACAAAAGAATCGTTTTGTAAATTCCACAAATTGTTCTTGTAAACTCAATACTTCACCTGTTCACTAGTAAATAATTACTTTTGTATAATAGAATAATCTATTTGTATCTCTAAAACGCCAGACGGGGTACCACCCCAAGGCGCGATAAAGTTTATATCAATATCAATATCAATATCAATCTCTCTCTCTCTCTCTCTCACTCTATCTCTCTCTCTCTCTCTCTCTATTCAACAGCCGCTAATCACGATATATATGTTGATAAATCAGCTTTTAATTTTCCTCATCTTTAAGGTATCTCTAATCTTTATCGAATAATTAATAACATGAAAAAAATATATTTAACTTACGCGTTCGTTGAATTTCTTGCTACTATGGAATATTTAGTGTTTGCGCACATTTTTCGCTGATGCTTAGATATTTACTGTATTTTCACGGTTTTTCACCATTTTTCACTCTTTTTTTACAGTTTTTGACTGTTTTTTCACTGTTTTTAAAATGTTTTTTCACTTTCAATCCATCACATCCTCGTCTAATGATGAATATGCAGAATCAATATCTGTTTTTTGAATCAATAAACCTAAGCCCATTTCAAAATGGAAGATGTCGTCATCATGTTCATACCATTTTTCTTATTCGTACGCGTCATACGTATTCTCCATAATTAACAAAGTGTAACAAACTTCTATGAAAAAAGGTACAAGCACTTCATTGTTTGTGCACAGAGTACGCACATCCAGGAATTACACTTATAACAATACTGCCATTTACTTATCTGATTATTACAGTATCCACAATAATCACCACGCGCGACTTCTCTTCTTACTCTAGGTATTAAGGGGACAGGTCTGGGTTAAAAAGTAAAAAAAATAATTTTTTATTGCATATTGTGATAGCAAATTTCCTGTGTAATAAGATTCTGCAATCCATTCTACGATATTAAGTGTTGTTACACAATTATAGCTAAAATCTCAAAGTAGCTTATTTTTAATTTAGTGAATTTTATGTAAAAAAAGCTATTTAAATAAGTTTTAATAATTAAAAATTCAAAGAATCTATATATATATGTATAGATAGATAGATAGATAGATAGATATACGATTTATTTGTCAATTTTGGCAAAAATACATTCCATAAAAATTGTTATTTTGTCATTACATTAAGTCTTTGATCACTATCACAGTTCGTCAGTGTATAAATATAAAAATTGTTGCACAAATTTGTCATTATCTAATATCACAGTTTGTTTATATCACAGTTCCATAACAATTTCTGAAGTCTACTCATTCTTGCATACACGTACATCCATCACGTCACAATTTAAAAACAATTACAATTCAGCCAATACATACACTCATCACACACGCAGATATATTTACTCTTTATTAAAATGTACTCTTTATATTTTGTACATTACAACATTTTTCACGACTAAGAATACAGAACACGGGAGAACGGATAAATTAAAATAAAAAAATAAAAAGATACAATTAATAAATAAATAAATAATTAAGTAAATAAATAAATAAATAAATAAATAAATAAATAAATAAATAAATAAATAAATAAATAAATAAATAAATAAATAAATAAATAAATAAATAAATAAATAAATAAATAAATAAATAAATAAATAAATAAATAAATAAATAAATAAATAAATAAATAAATAAATAAATAAATAAATAAATAAATAAATAAATAAATAAATAAATAAATAAATAAATAAATAAATAAATAAATAAATAAATAAATAAATAAATAAATAAATAAATAAATAAATAAATAAATAAATAAATAAATAAATAAATAAATAAATAAATAAATAAATAAATAAATAAATAAATAAATAAATAAATAAATAAATAAATAAATAAATAAATAAATAAATAAATAAATAAATAAATAAATAAATAAATAAATAAATAAATAAATAAATAAATAAATAAATAAATAAATAAATAAATAAATAAATAAATAAATAAATAAATAAATAAATAAATAAATAAATAAATAAATAAATAAATAAATAAATAAATAAATAAATAAATAAATAAATAAATAAATAAATAAATAAATAAATAAATAAATAAATAAATAAATAAATAAATAAATAAATAAATAAATAAATAAATAAATAAATAAATAAATAAATAAATAAATAAATAAATAAATAAATAAATAAATAAATAAATAAATAAATAAATAAATAAATAAATAAATAAATAAATAAATAAATAAATAAATAAATAAATAAATAAATAAATAAATAAATAAATAAATAAATAAATAAATAAATAAATAAATAAATAAATAAATAAATAAATAAATAAATAAATAAATAAATAAATAAATAAATAAATAAATAAATAAATAAATAAATAAATAAATAAATAAATAAATAAATAAATAAATAAATAAATAAATAAATAAATAAATAAATAAATAAATAAATAAATAAATAAATAAATAAATAAATAAATAAATAAATAAATAAATAAATAAATAAATAAATAAATAAATAAATAAATAAATAAATAAATAAATAAATAAATAAATAAATAAATAAATAAATAAATAAATAAATAAATAAATAAATAAATAAATAAATAAATAAATAAATAAATAAATAAATAAATAAATAAATAAATAAATAAATAAATAAATAAATAAATAAATAAATAAATAAATAAATAAATAAATAAATAAATAAATAAATAAATAAATAAATAAATAAATAAATAAATAAATAAATAAATAAATAAATAAATAAATAAATAAATAAATAAATAAATAAATAAATAAATAAATAAATAAATAAATAAATAAATAAATAAATAAATAAATAAATAAATAAATAAATAAATAAATAAATAAATAAATAAATAAATAAATAAATAAATAAATAAATAAATAAATAAATAAATAAATAAATAAATAAATAAATAAATAAATAAATAAATAAATAAATAAATAAATAAATAAATAAATAAATAAATAAATAAATAAATAAATAAATAAATAAATAAATAAATAAATAAATAAATAAATAAATAAATAAATAAATAAATAAATAAATAAATAAATAAATAAATAAATAAATAAATAAATAAATAAATAAATAAATAAATAAATAAATAAATAAATAAATAAATAAATAAATAAATAAATAAATAAATAAATAAATAAATAAATAAATAAATAAATAAATAAATAAATAAATAAATAAATAAATAAATAAATAAATAAATAAATAAATAAATAAATAAATAAATAAATAAATAAATAAATAAATAAATAAATAAATAAATAAATAAATAAATAAATAAATAAATACATAAATAAATAATTAAATAAATAAATAAACAAATAAATAAGTCAATAAATAAATAAATAACTACCCATGTATGTGAATTCTCCGTCATCATGAAAAAATGTCAACTTACTCACCGTGCAGTTGTCTGAGGTGCCTGCCTAACGCCGTTTTAAATTTACATAAGGACGGCAGATACCTCACACTGCAGGGGAGGGTGTTCCAGAATCGCGAACCTTGGGCTCTAAACGAATAGAGACCCTTATCAGTCCGCGATCCCGGAACCGAGAGCTCTTTCACACCGCTCCTACGGGAAGTCCTAGCTGTGTTTTTACCAAAGAGAGCCGCAAGGTACGGAGGTTGTCCCATATTTATTGCCCTATACAATAATAACCCCGCAAAGTACGCTCTTCTTTCCTTTACTGTAAGCCAGCCAAGATATTTCCTGTGAGGAGTGATGTGCTCATCCCTTCTAACACCACATATGTATCTCACACATGAATTTTGAAGTCGTTGCAACTTCGTCTCGAGCTCATCAGACACATCAAGGTGAACCACGGAACAATAATCTAAATGTGGCACTACCAGCGCGCATGCAAGCTGCTTTCTCAACGCCTGAGTTGTGCATGAACTAAAAAATCGTAGGCTGCAGTTTCCACGTGAGTTTAGAGTCCATGACAACACCAAGGTTTGTGACCGAGTCAGAGAAAAGCACATGTACACCTTCCTGAAACTCAATGCCGGGCAAACCAAGATCCTGCAACCGATTGATGTTGTGCTCGGAGCCGAAAATGATCGCTTTTGTTTTGCCGACATTGAGTCGCAGTCCGGATGCTTCGGCCCACTCCGACACTACCCGCGCAACAGCCGACATGCATCTGATACCCACATAAAGATCTCGCCATGTCACTTGAGTGTAAGTTTGCAAGTCGTCCGCGTATAGCAAGTGTTTAACATCACCACCAGTCAGTACGTCTTGTAAGTCATTGATATAAAGACTGAATAGCAAGGGCCCCAGGACTGAACCCTGTGGCACATCTAGATTGGTGGTTAGCCAATCAGATTCCCCGTTGTTGTCAGTTATGACTTTTTGCCTGCGACCAAAAATGTATGATTTGATCCACAGAAGAACACTCCTGGAAAAACCCATGCGTATCAGCTTACGAAGTAATTTAGATGGTGATATAGTGTCAAACGCCTTACTAAAGTCGAACAGTAGCAGTATAGTCATTAGTTTCTTATTGTCGTTTATCCCAGTTCGTATGTCCTCGGTTAGTTTTAGTAGAGCTGTCTGGGTGCTGTGATGCTGTCTGAAACCGGTTTGCAGAGGATCCAAGATATTTTTGGATCTTAAGAAATCGGTAATCTGGTTGTGTACTATCTTCTCCAGCACCTTGGAGAGAAAGCTCAATAGTGCTATTGGGCGAAAATCTGATAAAATAGATGGCACCAAGTGAGCCCCCCTCCAAGCCCCTGGGAAGACACCACCAGACAAAGAGGAGTTGAAGACCCTCGCTATATGATGACTTATATACGGGAGAGCCTTAGCTACATACTTTATATTATACCGTCCTCACCCCTAGCCTTCGACGAGAAATGAGCAACAGCCAGGACTACGTCCGTCACTGTAACGTCTTTGAAAACAAAGCCGTCGTCACTGGCCGAGTCCAAGATGCTACCCAAATCAACGTCACCTTCACTCTGGGAGACCGATACCCCCGCAAAGTGCGAGTTCAGCTCACCCGGCGAGAATCCATGCAACCCAACCCCCCTCCCCGTGCCCTTGGCAGGAGCCCCAAGCCCTTTAGTTCTTTCCAAATATCCTTCTTATTTTCTAGGGCTTCAAAAATCTTATTCTGCATGTAAGTCTCCCGCGCGATTTTCATGCGTTGTTCTGCTTCGACCTAGAGAGACCGGTACTCCTGCCAAAGATTACCGTTTTTTGTGCGCTGTAGTCGTCTGCGTACGGCGTCACGTTTTTTTATTATGTGAGCCAGATATATATGTGACGTCCCACGTGAACCGGACCACCGCCCTGCCCAAAATTCCTTTCGACCTAAAAATTTTCAAAAATACGGAAAATTGAGCATTTTTTATGTACTTCCGATTAGCGCGTGGCTATTTTTAAAATTTCGTTTTCAGACGGAGCTGCACGTTCCCTAACCTTCAAAAATACTACTTTACGCAATAATCAAGCTGTTAGAAATCACAGGAGTTCCGAAAAATTCCAAGCAACGATTATTTTTATGTATTTTGAGCTGCTGAATACGAATCCGACCCTCCTTTTTATCGATACCTCAAGCGTTCGTCCCTAACCTCAAAATACGCCCCAAAATTGGTGTTTCACGCAGTTGAGAGGTAGGTCCTGCGATCTACGTGAGGAAAATTATTGACAGAGCGTATTTTTATGTATCTTCAGCTGCTGAACACGATTCCGACCCTCTTTTTTACCGATACCTTAAGCGTCTATCCCTAACCTAAAAAAACACCCCAAAATTGCTGTTTTACGCGGTAGAAAACGTAAGTCTATTGAGGAACATTATCGATGGAGACTATTTTTATGAATTTTGAGTCGTTGAATATTAACACGAAGCTAAATTTTATTTGTTTACTTCTACTCAAGTATATTCAATTAAAATAACTGCTTACTGATATATAGTTATTATGCAACTTTTTTTATTGATTCCTATGAACGCTCTCTGTCTTTTACAGGGTTGAGACTGTCTTTATTACAAAGCCCGCATTACTTTCTTTTTTTTTTATTTTGTAATTTCTAATTATTTTAAAGTATTTAATTTTTTAATTATTGTCATTTTTTGTATATTTGTATTATTTTGTTTAACAGTTTTAAAATTCAATTATTAATATTGTATTATTGATAATGGATTTGTTGCATTAGAGTATCTAAACATAGTCATTTTTTTTGTCGGAAGAAACTAAAAATTCCTTCTGAAAATTTTTTGTAACTGATGGTGCAGTTGAGAATCTTTTCTTTAATGATCTTGATGTTTTTTCATAATCTTTTTGGGAATAGTGAAAGAATGTTATTGTTTGGAACTTCTGTCTCGCCCAGTCATAAAGTTGTTTTGAATTTAAAATCGCATCCGTAGCTTTGGCCTGCAAGCTGGTACGAGTAGCTTCTCTTTTTAACACGGCCCCTACTCCGTCACATGAACCCTTTCCATGAGCAGTAGCATGGAAATGCCACTCTGCCGTTATTTGAAAATCTAACTCACGATTTACCAAGTTTATCATTTGATATCTGTTTTTATAGTGCTGCTTTGCACCATCTGTGACGTATATAATCTTATTCATTTTCGGTCTTTTCTTTATTTCAGGAATAATTTTTCCTTGTAAAACATAAACTGCGGACGTATCATGAGTAGTACATTCAGAAAGTGCTATAAAACTACAATGCCTTATTTCATTATCTTCTCTGTAATATAATACTGCAACATGTATTATACACTGAGCAATGTGAAAATCGAATTATTGAGCAGCATTCTGAACTTCGTAAGCAAAATTTTCAGAATAATCCATTTCCAGTAGCCCTTCGTTCTCCTGTAAATTATTTTTCAGATCCTTTATATGTTTTGATTTTTTTTGCGATAAAATGATGTGGTATAAGTTTTTTTAAACTTAAAGACAATTCGGAAATAAAATCATCCACCGAAATACATTCTTCTTTTAAATTACATTTATCTGTAGACTGCCAGACACTGAAATTTAATTCTTCAATCTTATTTTCGTATAGTACAGAAGATACATTTTCTTCAAATCTTAAATAATTACCACATTTTCGACAACTTCCTAAAAAACAGGCAGGTTTCTTCTTCTTCCTTCGTGAGAACCATCAAATTGGATGCTTCAAGCATGGCCTTGAAGTTTTGGACACATACACATACGCTATGCGTACCTCTTTCACCGGCCAAAACACACCATTTTGGACGTAGCTCTGCAAATTTGCTAAAGCCAATAGGAAATTTTTGGCATTCTTCTTTAAAATTTAGATATAATATTTTGATATCACATAGTAGCAATCTTTTCGGAAAATACGAAATTTCACCATTTTCGTTAATTTTAACTACATCTTTTTTATTCGGCATAACTCGACTATTAATATAACATTCATAAAATTCTTTTACCTTTTTAATTGTACTTTCAGGTAACTTTTCCATTTTTTCGGATCAGGGATCGCTAAGATACCAAACTCATTTTTCAAATACATCGCCTTTTTTGCCATTCTCATAGAGACATTAAACTCTGATTGAATATCGCGTAAAGTCCAGCATTCAGGCGCGGTTGTCAAAATAGAAACTATCAATGGGTCATTTGGAGGTAGAGAAGATAATTTACTTTTCAATCCATCCAGCATTTGTTCTAGTTCAGCTACTCTCGATAGACGGACTCTTTTATTTTGTGGTCTTTCAGTTTCTTCCTGACTCGGCTTATTTAGAGAGTTATTAGATAAATTAAAATTTACAGAAGACTTTCTACAAGAAGAAAAAATCATAGTTCTTTGAGGTTGTTTTTGTAGAATAGAATGCTAGGAGCAGTGGGTGAAACAAATGAAGACAAAATACTCACAGTTTTAACAATAACTAATTTGTGGCACTTTATATAATTAGTAAAGTGCCCCACGTCGTGAGGTGGTGTACAGTGTCGGCGATCCGCAGAGAGACTGCCGGAGCAGCGCGAGTATAAAACGACGCGACGCTGCCGATAATGTAGTTATGACTAGCGTAGTATTTCAAAGTAGCATACCAATCAAATAAGCATCTATTACTTGTGATGCGTAATATTTCCGCCTACCTCATTTAACATAAACGAACCCATTTTGGCTAACAATGCCTGGAAAGTAAATAATTCCATTTCAAAAGAATTAATATAAATAAAAAAATGAAAAAACAAAATTGCAAAGTAACTTGAAGTTAAATTGATTTTGAACTAATATAAGCAAAAGACTCGAATTTTAATTTCTCAAAAAAAAATCTTCATAAATCTTCAGTGATGTTCTTCACAGTTGATCGGACTCCAGAAGTTGAACGAGATTGACAATCGGTCTTCTAAGCGTAGTAGTTGCGGTTCTCACCGAGACCACCCGAACGAGGCCATCTTTTAATGGAAAAACCTCCGTGATGTGGGCCAACGGCCAGTGGGTCGGTGATGTGATTTCACTCCTTATGAGTACGAGGTCGCCCAGGTCGAATGGTGCCAGTTGACCTTTCCATTTGGAACGGCGTTGAAGATGTTGTACGTAGTGATGTGACCAAAGATTCCAGATTCTTTGTACCATTTGCATGATTTGCCTCCAGCGCTGCATAGGGGGAATGTTCTGTTCCACAATTCGAGGTTCTGTGAATAAAAATTCTGTTAAGCTAGTTTCTCCTATAACTCGTTTGACATGATACTTCACTGACTTGACAACGGCTACCCATATGCCGCCAAAATGCGGTGCCGCCGGTGGATTAAATTGCCAAGTAGTACCTATTTTCTCTAAAGCATGAGAGACAAACCGACTGAATTCTGAACCCTTTTTATACAATTCTCTCAACTCAGCCTCAGCTCCGGTGAAATTTGTACCTTGATCGCTAAGTAATTGGAGACAAGCACCTCTACGAGAGATAAACCGAGTAAATGCAGACTGGAATGCCTTTGTATCATAACCTATAATGACTTCCAGATGAACTGCTTTTGTGGCTAAGCAAATGAAAACTACAAAATAACCTTTATAAGCCTTACAACCACGATGTCGAGAAGTTTTCAGCCAGTATGGCCCAGCATAATCGACGCCTGAATTTAGAAAAGGTCTAGAAGGTTCAACTCTTTCGCGTGGCAAATCCCCCATCTTTTGATATGTCTTTGAAGCCTGGTACCTTCTATAAGATAAACAGTTCCTAATAAAAGCTTTGACATCCAATTTACCCTCTAGAATCCAAAATAACCTACGTGAGCAAGCTAAAGTTAACTGCGACCCTCCATGTAAGGTAAGATAATGATAATATTTGATCAAAAGCAACGTCCACTCGGCATCTCGAGGAATAATCAGAGGATGTTTTTCATCTTCACTCAAAACTGCATGCTTAAGGCGACCGCCCACCCTAATCAAACTATGCACTAGAATAGGGTTCAGACTTTTCAATGGATGAGAATTGGCAAGTTCTTTCCCTTCAGAAAGTAATTTTATCTCAGCTTCATAATAAGATCTCTGCGTGAGATCAGTCCAAATTACCTTTACTTGTCGAATTTCTTGACCATGATTAGAATCCTCTGAATCTACAGGAAATTGCAACATAACCTTCGAAAATCTAGCTTTAAATGAAATTTTCTCAATAATTCGACGAATAAATCGCATAATAAACATCATAATCTGAATAAGTTTTGAGAGTGAAGAATGATCCTTAATTAAACTCCAAATTTCCTGAACATCCTTTTCCCCTTTAGCAACTGTTAAAACTTCAGAAATTTTAGTTTTCGATGCGTCGAGTATAGACCTGTCTGAACTAACCTTTTCATCATCTAAATCATGACTAGCCTTCCAAGGGGTAGAATTATTGCGTAACCTAGCAGGTCCCTGCCTCCAAAGATCAAAGTTTACTAAATCAGCGGCTGACATACCTCGTGAGCCTACATCAGAGGGATTATCGGCCGAATTAATATGATGCCAATATGCCTCTGGTAAAATGCGTTGAAAACCGTTCTCATCTTTGTAGTGCTGCTACTCTCCTTAATTAACCCGTGGCGAGGAAGAAAAAAACAATGATCAAATTCCAACTCATCTGCAGCTACACGCCTCATATGACCTAGTGATCAATAATCCTGCATATAATTTACATACGCCTGCGTCAAGTCTGAATTGCGAATGAACCTACGCTCCATATTATACTGCATCTTGACGGCTGTGGAATAAGAATCGCCTAACTTAGCTAAATATGAAAAATTAAATTTACACGGCAACCTTACCACATATCTTCCATCTGCAGACCGACTTACAGTGTCCTTGAATAACTGCTCGCACTGCTGTTCGTCTTCAGTCCAAACCTTGTCTCGTTTTGGTATTTCTTCAATCTCCTAAAATTTTCTGAGCAGATTGTTAATTTTACAGTCAGCTGATTGTAGATTGATTGATAGGTGTGGCCTCCTTTCTCGCGATTGATCGGACGTAGTTGGCCCTGATACTATCCATCCTAATAGTGTTCTGGTTAGAATCGGCGCGTTGTTGATGCAAATCTTTCTTAGTCCTTCCTCGACGATGTGAGCGTGAATTTTTGCTCCGAACAGCACGTCAATTGCTCCAAGTGATTCGTACTTTAGATCAGCCAATGTAAGATCTTTCAGGTGCTCCCAATTTGTAGATTGTCCTAAAAATGGTTCATATGATGTAATTTTCGGTATAACATACGCAATCACATTGCATTCGAAAGTAGACATAAAATGTGGTTTTATCGTAAATACCACACGACTTTTACACACTGTTCTCTTACTTCATCCTACCCCTGAAATAGAAACTCGAACAGAGGTCCTATTCAGTTTGACACTTTGACATAGCCTTTCAGTAATAAAAGACGACTGAGCTCCCTGGTCAATAAGAGCCCGGGATAACCTCTCTCTTCCATCGAGAGTTTGTACTCTTAACGATGCTGTAGCTGGTTTGTAGAACCGTTTCTTCTTCGTCCTCTACCAAAATCTCTGCCGAAGTCCCAGAATAGTTTAAAAGCAACACCGACGTTTCTCGAAGTTTTGTCCTTAACTGGTTCCATATAATTGTACTTGCTTACCACGTCTATAACAGCTAAAAGGTAGCTGTAGCCCTCATTGTAAGTTTTTATAGACCTCACATCCATCAAATCAGCTTCCCATACATCGTCAATATTTCGCACATTGTAACTTCGTCTTGGGAATCGAGGTCTAACAGGTCTGTGCAAGTTGTAGGCGTCTTAACTCTCGAGTCATTCGATAATACTTTGTCTATTATTTTTTTACGCGTAGCATGAAAAAGTGTATCAACACCAGCATATGCCGGAGGTTGTGGAGGATTGTAGTAAAGGTTCTCAAAAGTTTTATTCATTGTCCGCATTTTTATTTACCTTTTTACCTTGATTTTTTTATCACTCGACTTTGATTTCCTTCTTGCTTGTATTAGTTTTCTCTTTCTGCACCTCTTGAAGCAAGAAAAACAATTTCAAAAGTTATTTTACTAACCATACAATAATCTGTCATTAAAGCCAACGTCCTTACGACAGCTTCCGTATCCTCAACAAGCATACAAGAGTAAGCGTAATCTGCTAACACTCGATCGGCTTGACGACGATCCCTTTTTGTTAGCATAAGCGATATCGTGCTGACAACAGGCTTCATCCAAAGGATTAATTCCAACTTCACCGTGCTCGATGCGCTCAGCTAATTTAAAACCGGGTCCACAGAATCTGTAACTAGGCACATGCAGCTCAAACGGTAGTAAATCAATCATGGCGTTCAAAGCGCAATTTTTATTTCACTGAAATTTTCATCTCCTTGCAAACTCACTTTTTCTTTCTCTTGAACCCCCCGCTCAATCGACGCCATGCTTGAATTTCTGTTCTGAATGCCGAAACTTTCTTCTTCTTCTTGTGCTCTGCGTCCGACGCCTTTTTTTGCTATAACCTGTTTCTTGTGACTGGTAAAGAGCAAGCTCCTTCACCTGGGACGTCCCTGTTGGTATTGCTGTTGCGGGCATATGAGTACAATACAATTCGTATCTTTAAGCTCAAATTAGGTATCCAATCCGTTTAAATCCATATCATAAAGCTAAAATTTGGCATATAATCCATTTTAATCCATATCATTAGGCTAAAATTTGGAATGTAATCCGTTTCAATATATATACACTAAGTAACAGAAGAGATATTGATACAATCATCAGTTACAAAAATAACGAAAATTTTTATCACAAGAGAGCATCAGATTATGATGAAACGTCCTTATCAGACATGGATAATGAAAAAAAAGGTATGAACATTCTATTAAAATATTACTACTTTAATTCACATAAACAACGCATAGTTAGGTATTTTAAAATATTCCTTGATAAGAAAGTTTTGCTAGTCAAAGCATTTAAGGATGTACGAGGAGCATGGTCTGATAAAAAATAATATTTGGGTAAATACGGAGCTGATTAATGTCTAATCTTTAATATAATCATGCTATATTGTACTTCCGGTGGTACTGCAAACATATTTATATAAAATACATAATTTTTTTACTTATTATTAACAAAAAAAAACTATTTTTGTAAAAAAAGAGAAAATTTTTTACTACATGAAGAACGGTTTTTTCGCTCACTAAAAATATCAAATAATTTAGAAAGATTATTGTAAAGACATAGTAGTATCCAAAGACCGACAGTAGAAACCCTGGACCACGATTGTAGGACAACAGCCACAGAACTGAAAGAGATGATTAAAAAAGAAACTGAATGTGCGACTTACCAAAAAGTTACCGTTTTTGAGTCGAACGATCAAGGAAAGAGAACTTGGCTTTGGCACAAGTAGACCAAGACGTGGACATTGTCCTATTAAAGAAGGCAAGATAAGAGTCGAATCGATTTTATTTGGTTTATATGAATATATGAATTTTCTATTAACTACCATATCTTATCGAAAAAATACTTTTAATGTTTCAAATTGTTACAGCGACTTTGGATACAAATTCTTTACATTGTAAAAAATTGTCAAGTTTCTATCATGACTTTTTTTTGTTGTGCGCATAAAAATTTTTTTTTTCCTTTATACTACTATGTCTTTACAATAATCTTTCTAAATTATTTGATATTTTTAGTGAGCGAAAAAACCGTTCTTCATGTAGTAAAAAATTTTCTCTTTTTTTACAAAAATAGTTTTTTTTTGTTAATAATAAGTAAAAAAATTATGTATTTTATATAAATATGTTTGCAGTACCACCGGAAGTACAATATAGCATGATTATATTAAAGATTAGACATTAATCAGCTCCGTATTTACCCAAATATTATTTTTTATCAGACCATGCTCCTCGTACATCCTTAAATGCTTTGAATAGCAAAACTTTCTTATTAAGGAATATTTTAAAATACCTAACTATGCGTTGTTTATGTGAATTAAAGTAATAATATTTTAATAGAATGTTCATACCTTTTTTTTCATTATCCATGTCTGATAAAGACGTTTCATCATAATCTGATGCTCTCTTGTGATAAAAATTTTCGTTATTTTTGTAACTGATGATTGTATCAATATCTCTTCTGTTACTTAGTGTATATATATTGAAACGGATTACATTCCAAATTTTAGCCTAATGATATGGATTAAAATGGATTATATGCCAAATTTTAGCTTTATGATATGGATTTAAACGGATTGGATACCTAATTTGAGCTTAAATATACGAATTGTATTGGACTACATACCAAATTTTACCTTAATGTTATGTATATTAAATTTGTATTAAATGTGTATGTATATTAAATTGTACGTAGTGCGGAGCTGAGCGGGGTCTGCGGCCGGCCGTTTGGCCACTTATCGAACATCGCGATAAGGATTTTCGCTGCAGAATTCGCTGGCTACATAGACTATACTAGTGAATAGTGATTCGAGTTGCGTGATTTAGAACAGTGACCAAAGAGCCGGACAACTAATCAAAATAAATCAAATCAAGAATTTGTATTTGCATCATATGAGGTTAAGTACGTGATATTAAAAATATTCAAATATATAAGAAGCCGCTACTAATAACTGAAGAGATTTATTGCCCAATCATTTATTATATTTACATTGATCAAAGTTATTTTACGAATAATAGACAATGTCATATACTATGGTGTTAAGCTAGATTAAAATGGTGCATTGTTGACTCAAAAACTTAATCATTTCTATACTAACTTATTTCTGATAAACCTACATAATTTCAATGGATATTTCGAAAGTGTTCAAAAGTTATAGTTATCACAAAATGTGATCATATAAGATACATATTCGAAAATTTAAAATCGCATTTCTTTCACAAAAATAACTCTGTAACAAGAACAACTTTACAGTAACTGTACACCAATCGACAGGATGTTATGTGAGCTTTACAGGTATATGAATATTTTTGACATATCGAACGTATAAAATGACAAAAATAGTTTTTTACAATTTTTACAAATTTAAAAAATTAGAGATCGCAATTCTTTAACAAAAACGAAATTTTGAGTTATTGTCTCTGATAGAACGAAAATTACGTCTAATTTTTCAAATTTATGCATGCAAAATTTGTTAAAATAAGTTGTAAGTTTCATTGGACAATATCAACAAAACTACTTTTAAATTCTTGCCAATCACTGATTGAGAACGCTATTCCGTCAAAGTCAAAAGACAACAGGCGTATAGTTAGTCGGTAATATTCGTTCGTGTAACTATCTATTCTAAGCCAACGATAATCTTCTTGGCGAAGGACTTATTTAGTACATTCCGAGAAGACTGAGGAATGTTGCATCAGACAACGTGTCGAGATAAAGCAACAATATTTTTTGGTGAGGGTGTCATGTTTCACAAAGGTAGTAAAAAATTTATCGAGAAACTTCTTGAAACTTGATACGACCGAAAGAATGTTGCAGCAGACAAATAATATCATGTTACAGTAATGACATATTAGAGCTGCAGTTTTGTAAATATCTGACAATACAGCCCCCTCTGGCAATAAAATTTCTATCAGTATTTTTTTTTATATTTTACAAAGCGGCTATACTATCATTTTTCTTCGTTTCGGTAGAAAAATTATTTAGAAATTTATGGAAACCCAAACCCGCGCTCATGTAATACAAGAACAAGATACAAATTTTCACATACATCGGATGAGTCACTCTGTAATGGCGTTACATTCCAACAAAATTGTTTACAAGAACCCTTCAAATTAGGGGTTGAAAGAGGGTGGAGAGCGAAAATTATTATTTCCCTCTTCAGCTTATCCAAAGTATTTTCTTTTTCAATTAAACATGGTAAGTACGGCTGGAAGTATCCACAAACAAATTTTGAGCCCCTTGCCAAGCACAGAATCCACACAAACTGTATATATTGTATATAAAACCTATAAAGTATATAAATATATATATATATATATATATATATATATATATATATATATATATATAAAACAAAATATATATAAAATCTATAGGTAACAAATGAAGTTACAAATATTTTTCACTATCCAACCCCTTTCAACCCCTAATTAAAAGCGTTATGTGCATGGAAAGGGGTTCAACATTTTCTGGTGGATACTTATAGACGCATTTAACATTTTTGTTTGAAAAAGAAAATACTTTGGATATTCTGAGGAGGAGAATAATAATTTATCGCTCTCCACCCCCTTTTAACCCCTAATTACAAGTGTTCTGTGCATGGAAAGGGGCTCGAAATTTGTTGGTGGATACTTCTAGCCGTACTTACCATGTTTGATTGAAAAAGAGAATACTTTGGATATGCTGAAGAGGGAAATAATAATTTATCGTTCTCCACCCTCTTTCAACCCCGAATTTAAAGGGTTATGTGCGTGGAAAGGGGTTGGAAAATTTTTGGTTAATACTTCTAGACGTATTTGACCTGTTTTTTTAAAAAAGAAAATACTTTGAATATGCTGAAGAGGAAAATAATAATTTTTCGCTCCCCTAATTTAAAGGGTTTTGTGCATGGAAAGGGGTTCAAAATTTTTTGGTGGATACTTTTAGACGTACTCAACATGTCTGTTTAAAAAAAAATAGTTTGGATATGCTGAAGAGGGGAATAATAATTTTTCGCTCTCCACCCCCTTTCAATCCCTAATTGAAAGGGTTCTGTACATCAAAATGGGCTAGAAATTTGTTGGTGGATACTTCTAGCCGTACTTACCATGTTTGATTGAAAAAGAAAATACTTTGGATATGCTGAAGAGGGAAATAATAATTTATCGCTCTCTACCCCCTTTCAACCCGGAATTTAAAGGGTTATGTGCATGGAAAGGGGTTGGAAAATTTTCGGTTAATACTTCTAGACGTATTTGACCTGTTTTTTAAAAAAGAAAATACTTCGAATATGCTGAAGAGGGAAATAATAATTTTTCGCTCCCCTAATTTAAATGGTTTTGTGCATGGAACGGTGTTCAAAATTTTTTGGTGGATAGTTTTAGACGTACTCAACATGTCTGTTTAAAAAAAATAGTTTGAATATGTTGAAGAGGGGAATAATAATTTTTCACTCTCCATCCGCTTTTAATCCCTAATTGAAAGGGTTCTGTGCATGAAAATGGGCTCGAAATTTTCGGTTGGATATTTATAGACAAAGTTGATATATGACTGTGATAAAAATGATATTTTTGAGATATCGGAGTAAGTAGAAATTGTGCTTTGCTACGAAATCGTGAGATATACGATTATATAGGGTTGTTTCACCAATATAATAATTTTTTTGTGTTTTGGGGAAATTCGGATTCGGATTCCTGTGGTCCAAACCTTTCGAAACCCATTTTTTTTAAGGTACATTTAATAGTAAAGCAACATTTTGATTACTTTTTTGGTCATCCGTCCCACTGTGCTCCACCCTTCTCAGTCATGTGTATCATACGTATCGTTGGATCAATACCGCGTCACGTCTTATCCTAGGTGCGGGGAGGCTACCCGGAGATCCGGTTGGCGGACCGAACCTCTGGGTAGCCTCATTGCCGTGCGTATTTGCCTTTGAGGTCACCTAACCTCTCTTGTCCCCGTTGCTGGTGCTGGGTTTCGGTGAGCCTCTAGCGTAGAGGCTCTTCCACTTTTCTTTATCGGACTTGTGTGTTGGTTGCCCCAAGGTCGTTTTCCTGTTCCCCTGTGAGTTACCGTTGTGTGCCTTGCGTGACCGTGAATTGCTTTGGTATGGGTTTATGTTCATTTTTATCGCATCTTACGTGTCATTACTCCGCTCGGATAGGAGTAAGGTCATGCTGTATAAGATCATTATTCCCTTCTTTACGGCTCCGGCTGAGCTCTTAGCTTGGTTGGTGACGTAGTCGCCCATTACCTTGAGCATTATTTTTATAGTCTCCAGGCCAGCTCCCATTTCACGTGAGGTGTTGTCTTGGAATTCGTCAGCCATTTTTTCTCATCTTTCTTCCGTTCTCTCGTATACGTTGGGTGTTGTTCAGCGACTGGTGTGGCTTGTTGTTGTGTACTCGGTTACTATTTAGTCACCTTCTGATTTCCAGACGAACTGGCAATTCGTCCGGCTACAAGCCCCACCGGGTGGACCACTGTGCTTCCTCCTGCTAGGAAGACTATGCCTCGGCCACGCGTCAATCCAGGTAACTATCGAGGAACCGACTCTGGAGAGATATTAGTTTTTTAGCATACGTAATATTATAATTAATATAAATTAAGGGGATGTCGTAGACATTGTTAACAATTAAACGTTTATATGTATAACTTTTCATCAATGTTGATGACTTTCAAATAATCAATCAACACAGCTTTGCATCGACCAGCCAAGATCCATTATTGATATAAATAATAAAATAGTTATATTTATATATATGAAAGTATATATATGCATATTACGTACTATTATTATAAATTAAATTAGAAAATATTATCGGTCGTTATTTGCAAGTGAACCACAGTATTATTGAACTAAATATTTCATAATGGTACAAGAATGAATAAATAAGAGTTGACATAGCATGTACAAAATGATAATTATTATAAACTATAAATTATTTCAGTATATAGGTGAAAAAATCGATGTAATGATCCAAATTTTGTATTTTTTAGCAAAATATTCGCTAAAAAATACAAAATTGGCTCATTACATCGATTTTTTCCCATCAAATACAAGTAAGTCCACAATTATGGAATACACATATAGTATTATTCTAAATATCTAATAAATAGCTTCGACAAATGCTACAATTAGTTTTTATTTTGAAAAGCTAGTTAGCTAGTATATATACGCTAGGTTACATACATATAAATGATAAAAATAATTTTTTTGCATGATAAATTATTCATTTACAAGGTATTTTCTTACTTAAGAAAAGTTTGTCATATCCAAGCATATGTCACGTAATATACGTTACGTATTATTCGCCATTTTTATGCGCGCAAATATTCAAATAGAATCATAATAATTTAAATACAAAATACACGCAAATATACAAAAAAGGGACCGGAAGAGGAGACGGACTCAACAGGATTGAAACGAATTTGTAGACAAAGAGTAAAGTCAGTCAGAGTCTAGACGTGCTAAAGGGCACATGAGCTTTCTCTCAATATTCATTTTATATAATCTTCTCGTTATTTCTCGTTTCAAACACTTTAATGCGGCCGTAGCCGGTCTTAAACCCGGATTAGATGCAGAGATAAAGTGTCGTTCTTAATAAAAACATCCTTATTTCAATCCGCGTTTATTATATTTTATTTTATTTATTTATTTCTAGCTTATTTAAATATACCGATCTCGGATCTCGCACTACCTAACCTAATCTCAGCCTGGATCATCACAGTGGTGTACAACTGTGTGATATTTTTCAACTCACAATTAAATAGCACAAAAAATTAATATTTAAAAATTTAAAGTTAATCTAAAAGTACAAACAAATACTTTCCGACCATGAAGTTATAACACATTTGTATTGTAAAACTGAAGTTATTGCATGACAGTTGGTTTTTAACGCGACACTTCTCTCAGATGGATTTTGCATCAAGTCTTCAAGATTGCAACGCAAAATTTTCAAAACTGTAAGTCTATAGCCTTTAAAGAGTAATCAAGTGATAAACCGCGAATTGCATACAAATCGACAAAATTTATAAAGAATCGTAGTTAAATTAGAGTAGAGAGAAGCGGCTAATGTAGCGTGTCGGGTTAGTTGGCGCATCCGTGTTTAAATATTTACCTACAAATTGAATGTATCAAACTGATTTTAATTAATTCTATATATATTATACACAATGCATGCTATTTTTAAATATTACTATGGTTTTTAGATTTTAATACGTATATATACTTTAAATATTATACCTAATTAGTGAACAGTGCAAATTTCTTCTATATTCAATTAATTCTCAATTTTAGATTTAATAAATTCATATAAAAGTTTTGTATAATAAAGTAGACATGCTTAACTAACATTTAGTAGTATAGCTAACATAAAATAGTGTCTTACACATTAATGTTTAACGTTACGAGCATGAGAAATATTAATTTAAGAAATATTTCAATTTATTTTACGTTTTGTCTAACTAATCGGAAGTGATCCACCTTGTACGATTACCGTTGAAAAAACGATTTTTTTTAATTCGATACAAAAGTACGAGGTTTATGTTTTTCTGTCAGTTAAAACTATTAAAATTTAAACGGTAAAAAAAGAAAAATGATAATATTTTTTTATTTATAGCAAATTTTTCTTAAATGATCGGCATGACCCCGTTCTAGACTATATTTTTACATTTCATTCTAGCAATTATTTAGTAGATATTAGTCAATAAAGCTAAAATGCACCTACGATTGACAACAATTTAAAAATTATTTAATTAGTTAGAATTTATAACATAAGAATATAGTTCTATCGTCAAGCTAGATATACTTTGTTTTGCCGACATATCAAGCGAGAAATATGTTAAAGAATAAATGTAGCTATCCACGATTATATATTTTCTTAATAGGCAGTTAAAAGTATTTATTTAAAAAGGTGGCTCATACAGTTTTTTTTTAAATTTATCGATAGTGATGTAAAATCCATACTCACAGTAACAAAATAACGTCAATATAATCACATTTAAATGACGTTTTTTATATCTCATTTTAATGAATAGTTCAGTATAAACATATTTATTCCACCACCAAGCAAGTAAGAATTTTATATGCTTATAATGTTATTATACAAATTAAATTTAAAGTATGCTTTTCAAAAGTAATGCTTTTCATCCTTAAACCTATAGTTCTAATGAGATCTAAGTGGCTATTAAGGGGGTAGAATACCTATAGGACTTTTTTGAAGATTATCATCTGTAAAAATAATAGGAAAATAATTAGAATATCAGTATGAATGGATTCTTAAAGTTGAATAAATTTCTTACAAAAATCATCCCTGGTGAGACCAACTCTCCCCTTACAGGGGGAGATATGCGTCTATGAACATCTTTTACTTGCACGTAACGTACAGACTCAAGCGGTGAATGGATTATGGCCATACTGGTCTTAAATTATTCCTCTTGTATGTCGTTTTGGACTGAAGATAGTTAGAGAAATTAATTTTAATTTATTTAAATTTTTTGAAGACCTGAAAGCCAAAATAATTATCATTATTATTAAAATTGTCATTTTCCACACTTAGACTAGAATACTCACATGATAATCAATTCTTCCAAATTTCGAAACAGCTTCAGTCCAAAATAGTATTCAAAAGGAACATTTTAAGATCTGGATCATCAAAATCCATGCACCGGTTCAGTCTGCAAGTTACGCACAAGCACTGAAAACATAGTTATCAGAAAATTGCATTTACAGTACCCTTCACTAATGTTACAATTTCTTCAAATATTACATCTTAGTCGACATTATAACATTCTGATCCACTTGAGCAGACGTTCTCAAATATAAAACATGATTTCAGCATCTCAATGATCCTGTGCGTGCTGATTGTAACCAGAAAGAAATTAATGCTACCTCAGTATCAAATAGAAAAATCATACGCTTAGAAGTAAAAGTAGTTTATATACCAGCAATAGATTTGAATATCTTGCTAGATGTCACCCCTTTCACTCAAACTTATTTTCTCCTCATGAGTAGTTGACTGAGATCTTTCTTCTTTCTTGGATCGGTATGCTGATGTACTGAAAAAAATATCACAAAGTAATACATTCAAAAATTACGTTAGCTGCTGATAAAATAAGATGACTTATCTTTTTGAATAAATGTAGTACAGTAATCCAATTTTATTATTTTTTATGATTTTAAAAACACTTGTACTTTTTGATAGCATTGAAAGTAAATACTCACAATAATATATGATTAGGTTGCGCCTTTTCAACGCCTTTTTTCGTGATAATTCGCAAAGTATAAATGATTTAAGTAATAACAATATTCATCATTAGTTGGACATGTGTAATTCCACCATAAAATAATTAAATGAAAAAATTGCAAAATCTAAACTTACAAGAGGAGAGAAACAGAAATGTCAAACGTGTATGACACATCTATCGTGTGCGTAAGTTGAATTTGAACAAAATCTTCAACGAGGAGGTAGTTTACAATCTGAGCAAATAGAAGCTAGATATGAGTGGCGGGATGTGCAGTCAGCTTTCCAAAATAGAATCAGGACTGGTATAGTTGTAAATATAAAACATGTGGATATTCCGACTTTCTTGAAAGATGCATAAAAGCTCTTCAAGGATAAAGCACAGGCATGCTTAGAAGAATACAATGCTGTAAAAGTAAATTCAGATTTCATCTCGAAATGTTCTATGTTAAAGAATGGAGAGGAAACGACAGATATTAAATATTTCACCAGTAAAAGTACCACGCTATTCATGTCAACAGATCTAGAAGAATGGTTTAAAATGAATATTAAAGAGCCCATTCTTATACAACTAGAAGAATTTCAGGAAAAAGATTCTGGCTGGACTCTCAAGAGTATTATAAGTTTGTGTATAAATATGAAAAAATATTCTCCAATCAAGGGCAGTTCTTACATTCGTCTCCCGAAGTTTATAAAAAATAAAAAAGCATGTGTTCATGTTCGTAACAATGACAATCAGTTTTTCAAGTATGCTATTCTTTCAGAATTATATCCTAGTGAAACTAATTTCAATAGAGTAAATCAATATCATTTACATGAGAATAAGCTGAGCTTTGGTGATATAGAATTTCCTGTAAAACTTAAAGATGTTCCGAAATTCGAAAAACTAAATAATATTTCGGTAAATGTATACATGCTTAGAAAGTATGGTCCAAAGTTTGAAGTATCGCCTTGTCACATTTCCTCAGAAATGAAGAAAATACATGAAAATCAAAAGAAGAAAAAAATGAAAATCAAAAGAAGAAAAACCATGTAAATCTACTCATTATTCAAGATTTTTACATAGATGAGCATCAAAAAAATAAGCAGCGTGAAGAAAATAATCGTGATGATGACGGGATCTTACCTAAATACCACTACGTTTGGATCAAAAACATGTCCCGACTTCTGTGCTCTCAACTGTCTAAAACCAATATAAAATCATACAACTGTGAAAGGTGTTTACAAATTTATTATACTGAAAAAAGGTTGGAAATTCATGAAAATGATTGGGAAAATATGAATGATTGTCGAATCAATCTTCCCGACTCTAAAAATAAGATTCTCAAATTCGAAGATTACGAAAAGAGTGAGAAAGTTCCTTTTGTTATTTATGCTGATTTTGAATGTTTTTTGAAGCCTACTGAGAATGAGAATGCTTTTCAGCTTCATGAATCGTACAGCATATAAAATATATATATATATATATATATATATATATATATATATATATATATATATATATATATATATATAATGGTACTATATAAAAGGCAGCTTTGATGGCAGATTATCTGGATATAAATCGTATAGACAAATAAACGGAGATGAAGGGACACCTGCAGAATGGTTTGTTCGGGAATTGAAATCAATTGGTGAGAAGAATGATAAACTTTACAAGAAACCGAAACTAATGAAACTTACAGATCTAGAAGAATTATCGTTCCGGTGGTCAACCATTTGCCATATATGACGAAAGCCAATCAATCGCGATGAACTTGCAGTGCGAGACCATTGTCATCTCACAGGACAGTAAGTTATTAGATTAGTAGTTATATATTTGAATAAAGAAAATAAATTTAGTGAGTCTAAAAATAATTTTTTTCTCTTCAGTTTCAGAGGAGCAGCTCATAATTCATGTAATTTGAATTATAAGTATTCAAAATTCATTCCCGTTATTTTTCATAACCTCAATTATGACACATTTTATTTTGAAAGAGATCGATACTTCTACATTGATGAAAGGACGAATCACTGTGATACCTCATAATAAGGAGAAATATATTTCTGTCACAAAATACATGGATGATTGTGACATCAGTTTTAGATTCATAGATTCTTGGCGTTTTCTACCATCATCATTGGAGAAGCTTGCAACATATCTAGAAAACGTGCCGATAGCAGTGAAGGAATTTCGAGCAGATGGATTCACAGTCGAAAAGATAGATCTTCTCAGACGAGAAGGGATATTTTCATATGATTATGTAGATGGATTAGATAAGTTATTGTTTACAAAACTACCAGAAAAGAATGTGTTTACAATAAACTAAATGATTCCCATATTGCTGAAGAAGAGTACAAACATGCTGCTCGATTATGGGATAAGTTCAATATAAAAACTTTAGGACAGTATTCAGATCTATACTTGAAAACTGATGTTCTACTATTGGCAGACGACTTCGAAAGTTTTCGAGAAACATCTCTTAAAGCATACGATTTATGTCCTGTTCACTTTTTCATAACCCCAGGGCTGACATTTTAAGCAGCTCTTAAAATGACAAAGGTAGAATTAGAGCTTCTTACACATATTGACATGCTAATGTTTATTGAAGCGGGCATTCGTAGAGGAATAAGTCAGTGTTATAATCGGTATTCCAATCGAACAATCTATACCTAGGTCCTTCATACGATGAGAAACAGAAAACGAAGACACTCTTATATTTTATATTAATAATCTTTATGGATGGGCAATGGTACAGCATTTACCGATTTGAAATTTTGAATTGATTGAATATGACAAGAATCCAAGCTTCTTTAATACACCGACAGATTCAGATATAGGTTACATCGCTGAAGTAGACTTGGAGTATCCTGAGGAAATACATGATGAACATCGAGATTTTCCTTTTTGCGCAGAGCATCGTGCACCACCTGGCTCAAAGCAGAAGAAACTTCTCACTTATACCTGACGATAAGAAAAGGTAAGTGATTCACTATCGAACACTTAAACAGGCATTGGATAATGGACTCTGTTTGAAAAAGGTTCATAGAATTCTGAGTTTCGAGTAGAAGGCCTGGCTTAAACCTTATGTCGAATTAAATACTGAGAAGAGAAAGCAAGCGAAGACTGAGTTTGAAAAACTCTTCTATAAATTATTAATTAACTCTGTCTATGCAAAGTGTATCAAGAGAGAGGAGTCTCGTCTTGATGTACGATTAGTAAATAAGTTCACGGGTAGATATAGGGCAGAAGCACGCATAACTCAATCAAATTTTGATAGCTGTGCAATCTTTGATGAAAATTTAGTTGCTATTCAGCTGAAGCGAACAAGTATCACAATCAAGAAACCGATATACGATGGTCCTAGTATCATTGATTTGTCCAAGACATTAGTTTATGATTTTCATTACTCGTACATGAAACAGTGAGTAGGAGAAAAATGTAAACTTCTTTATACAGATAATGATAGTTTGATATATGAAGTTGAGGACATTGATATGTATAAAATAATGAAAGAAGACATTCACAGGATTGATACTTCTGATTATGATAAAAATAATCAGTTTAACATTCCACGTGTCAATAAAAAAGTTCCAGGATTAATCAAATGCTGTGGCAAGATCATTATGGAATTTATAGGTTTACGAAGCAAAATGTACAGTATTTTATTTGATGCAGGAGAGACAGTGAAAAAAGCCAAAGGTATAAAATCCTGCGTTGTGAAGAAAACAATAACTTTCGATGATTATAGAAGATATCTTCAGGATCTTATTATTGTGAAACGTGATCAATGCAATATTCGTTCAAAATTGCACATAGTACATACTGAAAGACAGAATAAAATTGCTCTTAGTCCTCACGATAATAAGAGATTCTTATTGCCTCAGAGTAGAGATACTTTACCTTGGGGTCATTACCGAATCATGGATGAGCAGATCGTGCAAGCTGCACTTCCAATAGAGGAGGATGTTGAAAAACAAAAAATAGTGCTAGGGATGGAAGTGGATAGGGGTTATGAAATATCCAATGAAAGTGGGGCAACGCAACTAGGGATGGATGTTGCAGAAGATGAAACAGACGGGGAAATACGAGATGGGGGTGAAGCAGCCAATGAAAATGGTGTAAGGCGAGAGGGGATGACACTTTATGATAATGTAGGTGAATAAATCAGAATTGAATATGATGTGTTAGAGGAGTTTATGCATGACTGGGATCCATCAATGGAGGGGATACACTCTGAGGGAGGAGAGAGAAGGGATATATTACAGGAGCCAATGGAAGGGGCAGAAATTGTGGTGGGAAATGGGCTATATCAACAGACAGACCACGACGAGGAGCACATTCGAGCAATTGAAGAGTTAGAGAATTATCATTCTTGCGGGAAGAAACCAAGACTCAACTAAATTTCTAAGTAAGTTTACAGTTAATTCTCACCAATTTTTGTTTTCTCTAACAAATCATTTCTCTATTAGAAGTTCTTATTTTTTACTTTTTCCAGAACGGGTCTATCTACACTTAATAAGATTGCTGAACGCGACTTCTTGCCGAGGAATAAAGTAACAGACTTGGAAAAAGATCATCAGTACATGGTGTCAGCACTTGAGGAGGTGAAGACGAGATTCGGTACGAAGGTCGTAGCCGAACTCGACGAAAGATTTCAAATCTTGTTACCAGAGAAGATTTCATCAGCCATCCTAAGAGATCCAGAGTTTTTTACAGACTCTCCAATACTGCAAATAAAATGAATTTATTTGTGACATATCAGGGTGGATCTTCCTTTAAGTTTCAATGAAATACGCAGCTTGATTTGATTATAATACTTATTTTATTCAGATTAAAACTTGTACATAGTAATACATAAATAAATACAGTAACATAATATGATTGCTTTCTTATTTACTAATACCTACATTATTGCGTTTACATTAATATTTTTGGTTAAATCTTGGTTAAATCAAATAATTTTTTTTTATCTATCCAACTATTATGCTCATTACTAAAGCCTAACCATTTAATATATGCACGGTTTCCCCTTTACTTTTTCTACTAGATAAATTTCTGGATACATAGTTTCCTGAATTTCCGTTTCATAAAAGCCGCCAGAGATGGGTTTATCATAATAATCTTTGACATGATAAGTTACCGGATTGGTTTTTACAACTCGTGATATTGTGAAAATTTCAGTAGACCAGTTTGACGCATAACCATTTTCATAAACATGTTTAATCTTACTTATCCGCACTTTGTCTCCTACTTTAAATTTCGGTTTTTTCACAGTTAATTTTTCATTTGGAAAATGCTTCTTGACCTCTCTTTCATTTGCCCACGTAACATTTTTAGGTTCAATTCCTATTGTCGAATGTTTTTTCGAATTGTAAGCTTTCACCAACTCAGGCAGGATATCCCACCATTTATAGCTCCCTTGTTTGCTGAACTCAAACCACATTGCATTTTTTAATGTTCTATTAAAACGCTTACATATGCTTGCATGAAGATTACTATGTGAAGAGTATAGGTTTATCGTGTACATGTTCATGAGTTTCAGAAAGTTTGAATTGTAAAATTCTTTTCCTTGGTCAGTTTGTAGATTTGTCCGCATGCGTTCTTGTTTCAGTATTGACTCCATAGCTAGAGTTACATAATTACCACTCTTTGACTTGATTGGGATGGCCCATGCATACTTTGAAAATGTATCTATGACAGTAAGTAGCGAAAACCTTTGTTTTCGTTGGCGTATGGAATCATTTCTACCAGATCAGCTTGCCAAGCCTCATCTATTCCACGTATATCATATTTTTTTCGCTTGTAGATGCGGCGTGCTGGTTTGTGCAACTCTTCAGCTATCTTTTGTCGTTCCATTTTTCGATAATATGTTTATAATAAGGTTTAAGAAAAATTCGTGATTATGAAACTTTATTGAGTGAGAATTTTTTCAAAGCATTCTTTCAAATTTGACTCAAGATAATCTAATCGAATTTTTAGATGGGAAAGAACATTATTGATTTTATTAAATTCAGTGTTTATGGGATTCTCTAAGTCAACTTTCATTACAGCTATATGTTAGTTAGATTTCTAACTTCTTTACTTATAGTTTTCAGAAGCACTTCCAAGGTGACTGCATCATTAGGCTGACTTGGATAAGCAAGATTACATAACCTTTTATTTTGTAAATCAAAATTACCATTTAATGTAAGATTATTAGCAATGTCTGGTGGACGGCGACTGACTGCTTGCGTGCCCTCAAGTTTTCTTCCGAACACGTCGAGACTCATGATGCTACTGATCTTATAAGAAAAGCTGCATTTCAATATATATGTCCTGCTTCTCGTAGTTCCTCAATGATCGATTGTATTTTATTGTCGTGATTGTTATTTCCAGCAGATCGTTCCGCAACTAATAATCGCAGTCGCTCGATAAGCTCGTTTGGATCAACCCAGTAAATTAGATCTATAGAAGAATTTTTCTTTGCTATTTTATATTTAGGTATGAGGCCTCTTCCAGTGGTGAATTTAATTTTACGATCGCTGCGGAACGTGGGTCCTATGATATTCATATATTTTCTACTCTTTGAAGTGCGTATACTCTCATCTTAGCTGTATCTTTTCCGATGAGCATTTGATGCTTCCAGGATGCTGCGATAATTTTTTCGATCTGTTGAACTTATAAGATTATCATCTGGTTGTTTCTTGAAGAGTTCCATTAGACCCCCACTTTTAGGATAACTTGCATCTTTCAATTTTACCATTTTATCATCAAATTGAAATTCTGAATTGCCAATCATATACACTCCATTGGCGTTCCGCACTCCGTATATGTTGTCGATTTTGATGCGGCTTTCATTTAGCAATGATAAAAAGTCAGTTTCTTCATGCGTAGATCTGAATGTTGAATTGACTATTGTGTCATACGTCGAAGGAAAATCATCATCATCGTCATCTTCATTTGTAGATATCGACTGATTTAGATCGTTTCCAATACGATTTGATTAATCAAATCTCAATCGTTTTCTTGATTTATTAGATTTTTTGATGCTCCCAGAGTCCAAAATGTCATTAGAAGGTTGCTTAAAGCTTTCGGTTTTTGAGTCAACAAGTTTCTCGACAGGTAAAATGACTGGTTTCAATGTATCACCAATGAGAATGAACATAATTGTAAGAAAGAGTGAGAATATACGTAAAGTAAATTTTGTATAAATACCTATCATATCAATTGTTACCCATGATACACATGAAGAATTATACATTTTTGAAAGTGACTATTTATTAAAAGGCTTGTCAAATGAATTTGAGTTCTGATGATTTATGAAATAATCCTTTGACTAATTATCCTATAGACAATTAATACTCTATTGGATCTGAGAAGCATGGCTGTCTGCAGACTCCCCATCAGCTACAGACTCAAAAAACAATAATATTTTATAAACTCCAAATTCCATTTCTCAAAATTACTAACTCTGCATGAATATGTAAATTAAAGCCATATGAGATATATGTGAATAAAGTGATAGAAAGTACTCAAGATGCATGCTTATTGACAAAGAAGTTTATAAATGGCAATAAAGTGTTTCACAGGTTGCAACGGTCAGAGGGATTTGAGTACGCTAAGCGCAGATAAAGATGTGGTAAATAAGAATCTCAAAATTCGCAGTCGCAACGGTCGAAGAGGTTTGAGTACCCTGAGATTTCAAGTGCACAGGTGCGACAGTGGCAAAAGAATCTCAAAATCCGCAGTCTTAACGGTCGAAGGGGTTTGAGTACCCTGAAATGTCAAGTGCGCAAGTGCGAGAGTGATTAGTGAGAAATCAAGGAGTCCCAGAGCCATAGGTGATTAAGAGCGAGACGTGTCAAAAAGAAATATCGAACGCAGTGATACTGAAAGGTTAGCTACCCAAAATTGTCAAAATAAATTTCAAATGCAGTAACAATGAAAGCTTTGCGAGCCAAGGTATCAAAAGAAAATCTCGATCACAGTGACACCTATTGACAGCTCTGAGTACGGAAAAGGAATAAACTTAAGCATTTTGAGAAAAAATGATATTACAGCAATGTATGAAGTAAATTTGTATTTATTATGGGACATGTAGTGATATCTTAAGAAAAATGAACATTTTATTCGCTTTATTTCGGCATATGGTATCATTTAGGCAATAACTCCTAAACAATAATTTTTTTTGATTAAGTAAAGTTTAAATGAGATGTCTAAAAATCTTTATTAATTTGTATGAGAAAACTTTATTAAAGTATTTGCTTTGAAAACAAATAATTAATTTCGGAAGTATAAAACACTCTTGATAAACACCCAATACAACTTCTTTTGATTTCATTTAATACATTTCTTTTATAAGTAACAATTAATTGGGCACTCATTAAATTGAATAGATGCTTATAAAAAGCAATGTTTTGAAATTTACAGCATATTATCAAATTATATATATTAGATAAAAATACAGCACGGACTGTGTCGGCATGGGCGATGTCTACGATTCTACGTCAATGTCAATAAAATGAAGGTTATTATTTTTCGCTCAGTTTATAATATTAACTTATTAAGAGAATTGAATCTGCCAGGCAATGAGATGGAGAATGGCGTATTCCTGTCCTTCGTTGACTCAGTGACGAACCTCGGTGTTGTAATGGATTCAAACTTGGCATGGAAACAGTACCTAGATTACGTCACGAAGCGCATTAATCGCGCTCTTTATGGGTTAAAATTATTTAGATCCTACACCACCGAGGCTCTGTGTAAGTATCTCGAAAGTGCATTGATTGTCCTTACCTCGACTACTACGTAGTTGTAGTCTATCTTGATGTGTGCCAGGAACTGCAGACTAAACTCTAACGACTGAAGAATTCGTGTGTGAGATATATCTGGGGCGTCAGGAGGGATGGATACATCACCCCTTACAGATTGGAACTGGACTGGTTAAATATTGAACGAAGGCGAGCATATTTTGCCGCGCTCTTGATGTACAAAATTATAAGAATAGGTCAACCTCCCTATCTCAGTGAACTTTTTAAAAAGAACCAGGCCAGAACCTCCAGCAGAGAGCCCTCGGTTCGCGCCCTTGTAACTCCATTCCACGCAGTATCAAGTACCTGCCATAACTCTGCTAGTTTAAGACAGCGATGCGCAGGTACTTGCATGTACATAATAATAATTGAACATTACATATTCTGTAAAACTAGTGTCCTTTGTTTTGCAAGTATTTATTTATTTATTAACTTCTCTATGCATCTTAATTTGTGTAAATAACGCGACCTCATCCTTTTTTTCGTTTTTAAACCCACGTAATATCTGGCATCCCTTGTGTATTTCGCGTGTGTGGCATACGAGTGTACTTTGAACTGTGACTTTGAAAATTAGGGAAAATTTTTAAACAAGAGCTACGTGGTGAGCAAGACTGACATACAATTGAGAGAGCAAAAACTCAGCCGCCGAGCAAATTTTCGAGCAGCCCTTTCGTCTGAACCGCAAAGACAAGAAGAACAAGAGGCATTTTTCACCCAGTCGAGCTGACAGAAAGGACGTACAGAGGCCCTTCCATTCTTTGAAATATTTTACAGGAAGGAAGTTAAAATATTTTACAGGAAGGACATAAAAATATTTGATTGGAAGGACGTACAGAGTCTTTCATGCTTTGGAAGACGAAAAGAAGAATGTTCGCGTTTGTTTTGATCTACATCGTCGGATTTTTGTATCTGTAAGTACTTTTAATAGAGTTTGTCCTCCGTTGGGTATTTCGCTCCCGGAAACTTACATACACGTGATATCGCCGATGTAACGAGAACGCTTATCGTGACTTTTAACTATTTATGCATTAATTAATAATTTGTTAACCGGGAAAATCGTGAATTTTAATTATTAATTACATTAATTAATAATTTGTCAACCAAAAAATTAATTAAGGGAAAATGTTATTGGAAGACTTGTTCAACTCTGAGCGTCAATCCCACGCGATTGTTCCGAGTTTGTACGGCGACACGGACCTGCTAAAGGTTACAGACCCTTTTTGGCAGAGAATCTTTACAAACGCAACCCTAGAAAATCGTGCGGAACTCGCGAAGAGGCTCCGGTCGCATCGGCATACTGCAACGGCAGATATGCAAGCGTAGGATATACGGGAGGTAGAAGTGGTGGTCAGCGGTCCTAATTCACATGTGTTAGATACCGCCAACAATTTTAACAAGTTACCCAGTGATTTTCTCTCAATCCCGTTCAATAAGCGAGCAACGCGATTGACAATTTTACCACGGACGGTGCGGACATTTCGGCGCCATTGGCTACTCTAACCTCCTCAAAGTCGACACAAGTGGAATCGAGACCCTTTCTTGACTTCTTAGATACCGACAGGCTATTTAAGTTTAATCAAGCACTGGGACAAGAGCGCGATACTATCTGTACAATTTTAGATTCGGAACCGACACGACTTACAAATACGCCCATGGCCACACAAACACCTGTCTTTACACTACAAAGAACACTTGATAAATTTATGAGAACGCCATACACGTCCACCTCCCATGAAACCCGACCCAGCACACCACACATAAGATGGGACGACAAAATCACACACCAAACATACATACCTCAATGTTTTCCCACAGCAAATGCATTCCAAAATTTTTCAGAGCCATTCGCACCAGTCTTAATTCCAGATTTGAATGTTTTAGATAATAACGGGTCGAATGCACGCGGATACAGCCTCACGTTTTCATAAGTGCTAAATTTAATTCCGCAATTTGACGGAAATCCAAACAAATTAAATCTATTATGTATTGCAGTGCGACAGGTTAAAGAAATGTTTGACCCGTACCAGAAAAAACTTATTTAGCTATTAGTCGTAAGTAAGATGTCGGGAAGGGTAGCTGACGGTTAAGCAGCAAGGGTAATGAGTTACGGTTCGGTAGAAAAATTTCTCGCGAATTTCATCTTGCAGTATAGCAATTTGGGTTTGGCTGACGATATATTAATGCAAACGAAGGTTATGAATCACCGGCCGGGCGAGAGAGGGCAATTATAGGTTGTAGGCTCAACAACTCCTAAATCAGCTGCTTACGATATTTGACTCGGCCCCAGATTAGGTGATAGCGATATGGTCGAACTCGGACGCTCTGCAATATTTTATGTTTAGCTTGACATACCCGCTGGATCACCAGAAGTGAGCACCCTCACAACCTGAAAGAAAGTTGTCTCCGATAGCTTCCCCATTGATACGGAAGGCCTGATCGGATAGGACAATATAGAAAAATATGGTGGGCACATTGACGCCGCCCGTAAAAGTTTAATATTGAATATGTTTATGATTCCCTTCGCGCAAGAAGAGTGCTTCGAAATTTCGGCTAAATCACGTTGCATAATTCATGCTAAAGTTACAACCGCAGATATAAAAGTTGGCTGGGTCCCACTGCAAAATTTTACAAAATATATTATTTGGGAAATTAGTTGCTGAAAATCACGACAGGTGCGTGTACGCTGAGTGTATTAATTTTGGCGAGCAGGCGATCAAGTTACCGGTTCCGTAATTAGAGTTAATCGAGTGCGAAATCAGAAATGCTAAAGGCATATTTCTCGTCTGTGAAGACGACGAGGAAGAATTGAAAGAGCACGTGAACATAATGCATGTAACAGGAAAATATATACATAATGAACCCATGTATGTCGCACAGAATGAAAAACTACTCGAGGAAAACCCAGATTTAAGTGATGAAAGGGTCAATAAAATTATGAGTATGATAGATACCAAAGGCTGCAACGGTGAGGAACTACAGCATATTAGGGAAATAGTTACCGAATTTTCAGGCGTTTTTGGGCTTGACGGAGAGTCAATGCCGGCAACGACTTTGCTCTCACACAAAATCAAGCTGACGACTGATAAGCGCCTGCGTACGAAGCGTTTCAAGTATCCGCCGGCTCTCAAAGATGTCGACTCTACTCAAACGAAATAAAAATAGAAAAATTCGTAAAGCAGGGTATTATTAGACTATCAAAATCACCCTATTGCAGTAATCTTTCGATCATCCCAAAAAAACGGATGCTGACGGTAGTAAGAGATAGCAATTGGTTACTGATTTCACAACCTTAACTGAAATCACGGTTGGCAGCTACTGTGCACTTCCATTCACGATTGATATAATCGAGCAGCTGGCGCTTGCCAATATCATTACGGTAATTGATTTAAAACCGAGTTTCCATTAAATATTCATACACCCTAACTCAGCGCGTTTTACCGCATTTTCATCTCCGGCAGGGAAAAGCTGAGTCCAGCATTGGGGGTTTTCTCACATGAGTATGGGCTCGTTCGCACAGTGTATGTCGATGGTCATGGCTTCTCTGCAGGGCGAAGAAGTCGCCATATACTTAGACTATTTTATGATTTTTTTTAAAAGTCTTGAAGAGTATAGTTTATATAATGAATCTGAATCACATACCTTCAACTATATAACCTATGATAAGCAGCTGCTCGCAGTCGTATTTGAAAAAGAACAGTTCAGATACTATCTACAGGGTAGAAAGTTCACGGTAGTAACGGACCCTATTGCCTAGAAACATTTCCACACATCCAAAAAACCAGACTTCAGATTTAACAGGTTGAAGACAGCACTGCGTGGCCATGAATTTGACGTAGTTTAAAGAAATATTACTAAAAATGTTAACGCCGATACGCTCTTAAACAATCTAGTCATGCCAGAGAGCGAAGAAAACTCAGAACGTCCCAGAGCAGTACTTTATGAATTTGCAATCACGCGGGATCAAGACGATAGCGACGCTGAGCTGGATCAACCTCCGGCTAGAGTATTCGTAGCCAAAGCAATAAGAAAAAGGAGCATCAAACCAGATAAAAAAATCAAATTGTCTATGACAGATTCATGAAATTCTGAAACCATATAAGCGTATGAGAAAAGATGCGAATCTCCTATCTATTCTAAAGGCGAGTTTTTAGCGCAATAAACAGACGAATCCTTCTTATGCCAGGTAAAACAGGATATTTATGAAGGTGACACACGAGTGAGCATATGCTACTTTACGCAGCAGCTGGGTGATGAGAGCATATATTTTCTGGATTACGAGGATACCACGTATCTCGTTTGCATATTAACAAATATGCAATTAAATTAATCAGTAATGGAAAGTTTCAGTTGAATGTTGAGGAAAAATCTCGCATCCAACTGATTTTTCAAGACTCAATCGAAGCAGAAAAAATGCAAATAGACGAAAACCCCTGAGCAAGGCTCGATAATATTTAGGAAAAAGAGCGACAAAAAAAGAGAGCGATTGATTGTAATCTCTGACTCCAAAGAATTCTTTGGAGACGAAATTATGGATGACCCTTGGTTATCTAATAAAGAGAAAATAAAACTAAAAGTTAAAAAGAAATCTAATCGTCATCAACCATACAAGCTCGACTCTGCCGCCGATCTCGACAACCCTATCGTCAGCAAGGCAAAAAGAGAGGAAAAATTGGCTCATTTATGACTAGAGAAAGGGCTGAAAAAGGACGTAAAAATAACTAGTACGCCAGCTGCAGCCTTGGCTAACTTTGTCAATGAACAGGATAATAATGAAAAACCAATAAACCATTACACTTTAAATAGACCGCACCCGGAACTTGAATACACATTAGAGGACGAGATAATGCAAAACCAAGGTCTTGCTACACTGGAAGCTGTCACTGCACAGCCCAGTATAAAGCAGAAGATGCAAGCAGTCGAGGCTCCGCCACCCGCACACACGGCAGCGAGCATAGTGATACATGAGCTGACTGACGGTGCGTAGCCAGAGCAGCATTCGCAGGCAGTCGAGGCTCCAACGCCGGCCTACCGGACAGCAAGCATAACGACACCCGAGCCGGCAGATAACATGTCTCCACGTTCGGAGGCGCAGCAGTACTGCACTGAGCAGCAATCTCCACCGAACTCGGTACTGCCAGACTTAGCAGCCAAGCTACGCACACGATTAATTGTAGATATTGTCGAGCGCGAGGTATTAGACAGAAACGCAATGCAGATTAATTTATTGGGAGCGGAAGTCGAACCAGGCACTGCTCCAGACTTTAATCGCATGGTGCGCAAGGACTTTGGCAGAAGCAAACCCGAGACACCGCATGGTCAGCAAACCATGCCTGTGCGGGACGCAGAGAAAGTCGCGGTCGAGCATGAAATGTCGACAGTCAGTGGCTTTCTAAAAGAATGGAAGAAGCCACTGAATATCTCCATGATCGATCTGACGAAGCATGTCTCTTACATCGATATCCCACTGATAGATTTAGCAAGGAGTAATGAGAAAGTTGAACTACCCATGCTCGATTTAAGGGGTTACATGGGTTTTGCAATTTTAAAAAATCGATTTTTTTATTGTCTTATTCGAAAGTATAGTAAATTAAGAATATCCCGGTGAATTAAGAATATTGTGCGGTGAAAATATCTAAATTTTATTTGCGAAATGGAGCCTCACAAAGTTACAAGAGATGAACGAATCTCCAAAAATACCAGGAAGGATAGACCTAGAAAGAGGAAACAAAGTTTCAATCCAAAAACGGCAGAAATAGACGACGAATCTTTCTCCAGTACGTCGGCGAAAAAACTCAGACATAAAGATTTGGAATGTGTGCCAGAAGACTCCACTTTGCAGTTTGGAATCTTGGATTTTTACTTAGTTTTTTCTACTCTTGCTAGTTTAGTCAAGTGCTCGAATATTATAAATGACAATGGTGTGGAAAAAGTGTGTGACAGTAAAGTACAGTTTCAACAGTGTGCAAAGGAAGGACTTGGTTTTAAAATTAGAGTGGAGTGTGAAAGATGTGATCCTCGATATATTTTATCTTGTCGCAAGATTGGAAAATTATATGAAGTGAACCGTAGATTTATTTTTGTGATGCGGTTATTAGGCTTGGGTCTAGCAGGATGTAGGAAATTCTGTGGCTTGATGGATATAAGTAGTACTTTTTTAAACCAGTCTACGTACGACTTTTACATAAAAAAAATACACGAATGCGTGACGACTGCTGCCGAAACACTCTTCTCTTTAGCTGCATAAGAAAACAGAAATTTGACGTGTGAAGAAAAATATATTGATGATACGTCGGAAGTCACTGTATCAGGCGATGGTACTTGGAAAAAATGTGGATTTTCATCGTTATATGGCGTAGCTACATTGATAGGATATTATTCTAGAAAAGTTTTAGACGTAATAGCAAAAAGCTCGTATTGTAAATTATGTGAAACTTGGAAGAAAAAACTAGATACGGCAGAGTTTGAAGAATGGTATACAGAACATTTAGAGAAGAACGAATGCAGTGCTAATCACCAAGGACCAGCTGGAAATATGGAAGTTGGATCAATCGTGGCAATGCTTCAACGTTCGGTACAAAAACATGGCCTGAAATATATAAATTATATCGGTGACGGAGACTCTAAAACATATTCCGGAGTTATTAGTTCTAAACCCTACGGCAAAGATTGTCAAATAAATAAAAAAGAATGCGTTGGACACGTTCAAAAAAGGAGGGGCTCTCGTTTACGCGATTTGGTAAAAAAAACTGTTGAAGATAAGCAAATCAAAGGAAAAACAATCAAAAAGAAAACTCTCTCTGGCAAAGGCAAGCTTACAGGCTAACTTATTGATAAATTAACAGTTTATTACGGACTGGCCATTCGAAGAAACTGCGATTTAGTGCAAAAAATGAAGGATGCTATATGGGCAACTTATAATCACTATAGCTCAACGGATGAAAAACCTCAGCACGAAAAATGCCCGAGCGGCGCTGACTCGTGGTGCGCTTGGCAGCGTGCTTCAGCTGAAAATGATTTTGAGTCATACGAACATGATTTTACTGCTTTGCCGAGTGATGTTCAATCAGCTATCAAACCAATTTATGAAGAACTCAGCAAGGATGCACTTTTGGATCGGTGTGTTGGTGGATTCACGCAGAACAACAACGAGAGCCTGAACCAGCTTATATGGAAAATCACGCCAAAAATACTTCCTGCTGGCTCAAAAGTTGTTGAAATTGCTGCCTCAGTTGCTGCCTGTACTTTCAATGAAGGAAACCCAGCTTTCTTGTACTTTTTGCACAGCATGGATGTGAAACTTGGACGAACTATTCATGAATATGTTAGGAAAGAGGATGAGCAGCGCGTACTCCTAGCCAACAAGAGAGCTGAGTCTGTGACTCGAGAGGCCAAAATTCGTCTCAGAGAAGAGCAAAAAGATGCCCTGGACATTGCAGCTGCAGCAGGATCTTTGCTTTATGGGGCTGGAATCGACGTCTCTATGTAAGTTGAAAAAAAAAAATTTTTTCCGTGTTTTATTTGTACTTGAAACTTTAAACGCGTTTTTCACAAAACTACTTTTTCAAAGTCCGTGGACACGGTTTCTCGAAAACTACTGTACCGATCGTTCTGAAATTTTACACACTTCTTTAAAATTACATTGACTAGTGATTGAACGAAGTATTTTCGTTTCTTTCAATCACAATTTATTTTACAACCTATTTTGTGCTCAAAATTTTACCGAAAATCGAACTTTTTGCAAAAATCTCTCCCAAAAATTCAAAATTTAATTTTTTTCTTATCCCTTCGTTCAATCATGAGCTATTACCATGTATTAACTGAAAAATATATTTTTTTTTATTTCAGATGAAACCGACATGAGTTATCATGTCTACCGCAACGACACTTTTTTTGGGGGCTTCGGAAAATGCGCTGTCTACAGCTCAATTTTCAATTTTTTTCATCAAAATTTTTAAAAATGTTGAAGATATATATTTTTATGTAGTAAAAAGTTGAATAAAAAAAGTTTTTTATTGTACCTAAAGAAAATTCGTGAAAATTTGCTTTTTTTCGCCTCTGAAACCCATGTAACCCCTTAACAGAGGCAGGTAGCCAGGATAATTATCAGTTTCCCGATATCGGCCCCTACGATCAAGGAATGTCCGACCATTTCGAATATGTACCTCGCAATGTTGACTGTATTGAGGCGAAAACTGAGGATTTGATATTCTTCGTATTGTCCGATACAGGGGACCTGTTTTAGTTTACGAAGCAAGAGAGTGGTACGCAAACCCGCACGCGGTATTGGTGTACGACAGGGATCTTCCTACTTTTCTCGTTTATTAAATTACTGAAGCTAAAAATGACAGCTATAGGACTGCGCAAGTGACTACTTCAGCCCCCAGCTTTTCCGACATGCGGAGACACAAAAGCAGCTAGAGAAATTCAATCTTCAAGGACAAAATATGGAAATGTAAATTGCGCATACATTTTTGTGCAAGAATTTCAACAAAAAATATGTATCCATCACCATTTGGAACAGGAGGAGTGGATTTCTGCCACATAATTGTAAATACGACAGAAAACTATGTTCACCTACATATAATTGGTCGGCATTACACACCTTATATGTGGGGTGAGACAATTTTCGAGAAAATTAATACCCAAAGTTTTGACCAGGGAAAAGACAACAACGCGAGTAGCGAGGAACACGATAGAACTAAGAAACCATACAAAAATTCAAGCTTACTATTAAGTAATAATAAAAACGAAGAGTCGCCGATGGAAAAAGAGTCGGGTGACAGTTCGCTGCCGCGCGACAAAGTTAACGAATGCTGGCAGTTGGAAAAGAGCAAAAGCAGCTCACCTCCCTCTGATATCAGCATGCGCTGCTCAGAGGTAGTGCAAATTGAGGTGGTGAGCGTTCGAGGCAGGCAGATAAAAGATCTGAAAAGTGCCTTTTCAGGCACGCCAGGCCCCCGCGGGGAAAGCCGCCTTGGGCTTTCCCCGATGGACCAGCTTCGCCGTCATTGACTCGAATTAAATCGATCAATGAACACCCATTTCACTATAAGGAAAATATCGTATGCTTATTAATAGCAAACGGTTTCCTCAATACTAAAATCTTGGAAGCATTGACCGAGCGGCGGTATATCAGAGCGTCTGATATCATGAAATCAAAACATAAGATTAGTGATATTTATGCCACGAAAGGCGAAGATATTAATATAATTAGCCTCTTCATAAAGAATCACTTAGATTAATAGCCATTAAAATCGGCCTTTGGAGTAATAAGAGACTTAGCCATTCTCACTTTATCAGAATGGACAACTTTTATCACCCATATGATCACCCATACTGGCAGTATTATATTTAAATAATCTACCGATTCCCCCAGTGGAAGATCGGTATAAACTGCTCAAGGAATATCACGAGCTAGCCATGGGGGCGCACAGAGGAATAAACAAGACGTATAGTAAAATTATATCAGACTATCACTGTCGCAATATGCGTCCTGATGTGCGTCAATTTGTTTTGGGCTGTATTGCATACCAGACAAACAAGTTGGTACACAAAAAGACACGACTACCTCTTGTCATCACGGACACGCTCTCCAGGCCCTTTCAAAAACTTAGTATGGACATTTATGGCCCACTCAAGAACTCACCTGATGGCTATAAGTATGTGCTCACTAAAGCAATTACTTGGCTCAAGAAACTCATTTCAAATGTTACTTAGTTTGCATAATATTAGAAAAATCAATAGTTAAGAAAATTACTTAATGTTAAATTAAATTGGCAGAACACTAACGATTTTGCCCCATAATTGACTCAAAACGTTATGGTTAGAATTATTGTTATTCATAATCAAATATCAAAATCAATTGAGTTTAAAAAAAAACGAAAAAGCAATCAATTGGGAAAGAAAAAATAATAAACTTATTTCGAAGCATTAAATCTCTTTAAACATTGTCAAATAGTACATTCTGGTCTCTTAATATCCACTAATCTTAACTAATTCCCCTCTATTTTTGAATATTGATCGGTTCCTATTACGCATGGAATAAGGCGACTTTACAATTTTTCACTTTTCCATCATGAATTGATTCAGTACTCGGTTGAAACGATTTTAAGATTGTTTACATAATGCGAACTCGAAGTTCATAAACAAATAAGCAGGCAGCATAGGATTTTTCCCGTCCGAAATCATACATGTTACACTCACACAACAACCTCTTGGCTAGACGTTAAATCTGATAAGCAAAACAGTCTAGCTCAGTACGATAAGGTGTCGCCGAGCGTCCGGTGTCTCGGTGAGAGACAAGGTAGTTGCGTGTGGCAGTATCGGCCGTGGCGAATACATAAGCGATGACGTGATGCACACGTGTATCAGCTCGAATAGCGTTATTGCGTTCTCACATTAAACGTCGCGTTAGGTCTGATTCATACTAGCGTAAAGGCTATATTAAGTTTAAAAGATTATTTTGTACATTAGGGCAATTTTGAAATGAGGTCAACTTGAAACAATTTATAAACTAAAGTATGATTATTGATCGGCATTTATGTTACAGGTTATCGAGGCAAGGCCGAGCAGAGCAGGCATCGTTTATTGAAAAATTAGCCGACAATCCGGGTTTAATTTGCGAAAAAATATCCCGCTGGCTACATCCAGTACAGACAGGAAAATAATATAAAATGTAGATTTAGCACCGTATTTTCTAACTAGCGAAAATTTAACTAAAGTATGGAAGGACGTATCCGACCAATGCGTCAGTATATTGAAAGGGTGCCTGCATAATGAAGCTCTAGATAACGCGTTCGACCAGATACAGTATGCGCTGAAGCAAATGGAAAGAATTGTAGGTCTAATTTACGAGCAAAGGACAAGGTGAAACGCGGGCGCGCAAGTCGATACTTCCGGTCATAGGCAGTATAAGCCGGTTTCTTTTCGGCACACTCGACGAAGGGGCTGAGATTGAAGTAAAAAATTTGATAAATAGCGTGTCAAACGACACCCTGCAAGTAGCTAAATAATTAGCTAATTTAACAGAACTAACGAAAACACAATTCGATATTACCGATGGTAAAATATCAAATTTAGAAACTCTTATGAAGAATATTTCAGAGTCACAAGACTATAATAGGCAGACAATCATGTTAAGTTCAGTTGTTGAACTGCTGAACGAACGCATCCTACACCACAAACTAGAGACGGAAATAGTCACCGATGCAATCTTGTTCGCTTCACAAAGCATCATACATACGCGCTTTATGCCTCCTAATTTAATAAAATATTCGGTTATGCTTGTATTCAAATATATTAAATTATGCAACAATAATAATTAATCAAGATGTAACAAGAAAATAAAATGCTATAGCTTGAGATTTTAGATATGATGCTTGTTTCCTCCCGGAGGTAGTTTTACAATAGTTTCCTATTAAGGTAAATTTTTATCCTCTCTAACTTATCGACCAAAAAATGATAAAATATTGGCTATGATGTGATAAGAAAATAAAATGCTATAGCTTTAGATTTTAGATATGATGTTTGTTTCCTCCCGGAGGAAGTTTTACAATAGTTTCCTATTAAGGTAAATTTTTATCCTTCTAACTTATCGACCAAAAAATGATAAAATATTGGCTATAATTAAAAGAATAAACAGAATTACGAAAAACAAAGAGGTCATTGCCATTCCTTTTGTAAAGTTGTCTACAACTGTACCAAGTTTCAACTAAAAATTTTGCGGCATACATCAATAGCATTGGAACGAGATTTTGGGATAAAACAAAGATTTACGAAAGGTGATCCAAAATTTCGTTCAAATACCATTTATATATTCAATGATATTATTACTTGGAACTTATCAGAGTGGTAGAATACTACAAAAGGAAGGACAATAATGTCTTGATTCTTAATAATTCAATTTATTTATTAATTGTAATTAATTATTCATACCTCGGTCAAAGATTTGAGATTAGGAATTTTGGCTAGAAATTTGAATGTTTTGACATCCTCTTAAAACGTATTGAAAAAACATGTTATAGAAATTAAGCGCATTGAAGGAAAGGCGTATAACTGATTTTTCTTTATTTCTAGATAAACGTGGACTAATCAGTATTTCATTTAGAAAATCAATATAAGCACTCAAAGCTTAAGGAGATGTGAAAGTGAACTAATAAGCCCCACCTTTCCGGCATCACATTTATATTTTCTTTCTCTGCAATAAATAAATATTTCTAGAAAATGCCATACTATCTCCTCCATGTTCTTACCAGGAACCTTGTGTTAAATTTTCAAAAACTTTCATTTTTAACTCCCGGAGAAAAATGCATTTGAAAATTTAACTATAGTTGAATACAGGAAAATAAGATCGCTATACTTTGGAAAATATTCCGCAAAAACATTAATGTTGTAATATTATTGCTGTAAATTACAACGATAGATAAAACATTCCTGGATTGTACCAGTCAATCAAATTTTTTTCTTTTTACGAACTAAATTACTACGTAATTGTATCATATCTAGTATTGAAAGAAACAAGCAATAGTATTTAGATTATTAATTAATTATTTAAATTGACATTAATAATGATATTAATTATTTTGAAAATAATTAATTTATTTTGAACAAACAAATTCTTTTATTTATATTTTTTTTTCTGAATCTTATCGAACAGTAAAATATAAAAACATAAAAATGATAATCACAAATTTCTGTATTTTTCAATAATTAAACGTTCGTACGTCGTACGAGAACCTAGTATCCAAAATGAGTATTTGGTCCAAAAGTAGCTTAGGTATCCTGCCGAAGGACGTATTTTCGTTTGTATCATTAATGACTACGACCGAAATAACCAGAGCGCTAGTTCATCTCGAATTACAAACGGCAGGTACGGCGCACGACCGAGCGTGCAGAGTATATTGCTGCCTCGCCGGCAATTACACAGCGGCAGATTTCTTATACAATTCGCACATTAACGACCAATGGGGCATGATTCGACATAGGGCCGCGCTTTGAACATACTTTTTAGAATCGTTTACGCCTAGATTTTTAAACATCATGATGCTCGGTGGAAATACACCCAAACGGCGCACAAGAGGATATAGCAAAAGCTTCAGACCAGTCGAACGGCGATGGCTCGGACGGCAAAAGGCGAAACATGACTTTTACGCCATGCCGTAGTTGCCTAATAGACTTTACAGTGCTTATAAGGCCAAGAATTCGGCAGCTGCCGGCTTATATCTTCGAAGCAGGTGGCGCAGAAGCACGACCAAGCGTGCCGACCTCGCCGTGCACCCACATGCGCACGACAGAGACGACCAGAAAAACAAGCTCGATTACAATCACGCACACGCGACACAGTACACAAGCATACGCGCACGCGCCTACTGTAGTAATCGACAAACTTGTTGCAACACTGATCCACAGTACCCCGTAAGGTGGCAGAATTTTACGAACAGACCGTTCTAGAAAAGGAAAAATACATGCGTATATTCGGAGAGGCATACGAAACGGCCACGTCATTACTGGGCGAGCCGGAGAAGTGCAACACTCAGCACTAGCCTTCAGCACACGCATAGCTAGCAATCAGCACCGTGTGATCAACGCAGATACTGCAGGTAAACAAAGATAAAAACCTTGCGTGAATTTTATTCGACATTCACGACGAGGTACTTTCAAAATTACCTCAGCGTTAGTTGATGTCCTTCGCAGATACGCTGGAACGTACAAAAACGAGCAATGAAATACGGCTCGTGCGTACAGAGCGATCACTCGGAGAAAATCCTACACGAGCACAACGAGTGTTTGTCGATTCGCACGAGAAGACATCACTAGTATTCGATAGCCATCCGTACTTAGAGACATTGCGTACGAGCTTACACGAGAAATTGTGCCAATGAAAATGTTCGTCTCATTCACTTCAAAACAAAGTGAGAGCACAAAATAAAAGATCTGTGCGAACTAACTACGACCAACTTATCGGAGATGGAGACGGCTGAGGAAGGGGAGATCCGCCGGTATCAAATACGGCCAACCCCCTTCCAAATTACGACTTACCGAGCGCATACTTTCCTCGGTCGACAGTGGAGAATTCAGTCGAACAAAACTAACCGAGGGATATCGGCGACACCGTACGAAAGTGGCGCTCAAAATTCTCAAGTGCTAAAGGCGAAAGCATCGAGGAGTTCCTCACGCGCATCACGAAGTGCCGTCAACTCGCACACCTTATTGACGCAGATGTGCCGAACTCTCTGTCAGAGTTGCTTACGGGCGTGGCTATAAAATCGGCTCGCCTCAACAGAGACTAGTACTGCTGCTACAGCGAGTACCCACAACAACAAGCAATACTGTTGTCGGAGGCCATAAGGCGCGTACAGTGGTCGCAAGAGCAGGTACGAGATTACATCGTCTACTTGATGACAATCTGAAACAAGCTATCCAAGCATATGAAACTCGACGCGCAATTCGACCTGATGTACGAGAACGTAGCCGAGCAACTCAAGGGAGTTTTCGGTTGGCATAATGTCCGGCACGTTGACAAACTTCTCCGACTAGCAATCGAGGCAGAGTACAGCATCAGTCCGAAGGGGCCGAGAAAGCAGCCGTTGCCAGTTGACCAGTCCTTGGTGCCCACGGGCAGTAAAGATAAAGCGCTGCCGAGTGTTGCTGGTGTTCAGGACAGAAATACGGCTGATCTCGCCGCAGCAGTAGAAAAGCGGTTGAGAAACGTATGAAAGGGCTCTCGCCCTCCAAGAACGCAGGAAAGCCGAACTCTCGAAATAATAATAGACCCAGATCAACAAAAACTTGGGAGAGATCGCCCAGCCTGAAGCTGGACAACAACAATTTACGGCAAAACAATACAAGCGAGCCAAGAAGCAGCCAGCCGGCCGAGAAACCAGCGGAGCCAAGCAGCAAGCCAAGCTCTCCGAACACGAGCCAGAGAAGGTCAAAGAAATATTGCTTTGACTGTAAGCTGGACGGCTACATACGGTTCACCTATCCACAATGCGCGGGAAAAAGAAAACGGAGCGAGCAGTAGAGGCCCCTATCAGCTTCGTAGATCCGCCCAGGGCCTCGGAACATCTGCAGAAGACCGAATGCAGCCAAGGCACCACTTCTGCTGAGACGAAGCAAGCGTGCTTAGCGGAGAGCGACGTCGATCTCGACGGAGACTGCCGCTGGTCGCTGCAGGTTAGAATCGGCGGGTTCGGAATTCGAGCACTGTACGATCCAGGATTAACATGCACGTTTATTGGAACCGTTGGTCTACAAATTACAAGCGCGTTTGGAATCCCAATTACATCTGTTGGTATGAAAAGCGCGCGTGTAGCCAACGGTAGCCCACCGCCCATCACTGATAAAATCGCGGTGCCTTTCGAGATAGCGGGAATAAGAAAATATCTTACAGTCCTGATTATGCCAGAGCTGAATGGCGACTGTTACTTCGGTCCGGATATCGTACGTGTATTCGACGTACGGCTAAACCCACGCGAAGACACACTGACTGTCGCAGACTCGGACGAGGTAGTAAAAATCGGGGCAATCACGACCCCTATGCCGGACGGCGCTGCCCTCACATCGATCGTCTTGGCTGATATCGATATTGGCGAGCGGAAAATGCTCGAAGAATTACTCGATAGAGTAATACCAGATAACAAAGAGCCGCTTGGCTTCACGAATGTGGTAGAGTATGATCTCCGCGTCGACACCTGTCGGCTGATCAAACAAAAGTACTATTCAGTTTCCAAATGGATAGAAGAGGAGATGCACGCTCAAGTGAGCAATATGCTCGAAGACGGGATAATCGAGCGCTTGAACAGCGGCTGGTCAAGCCCGGTCGTTATGACTAAGAAGGCGAACGGTACTTGCCACTTTTGCGTTGATTACCGTAAGGTAAATGCTGCGTCAAGTACGCGCGCTTATCCCCTTCCATTTATTGATACGATCTTGAGTAAACTCCAACGTGCGAGATACATCTCTACGATGGATCTCAGTAGCGTATATCACCAGATCAAAGTCAAAAAGGAGTTCCGGGCCTGGGATTATTCCACGGGAAACGTCTTCCGTACGATTTATCAGGGTGGTATTCGTGGTACTGTAAATTACTCGTGAGTTCCTTTCAATCAGCTAATGAAGGAAGGGAGAAAATACGTATGGAGCAAAGAGCAGCAAAGCTCGTTTGAGAAGATATTTTACATAGACCGTGCTTCGATCAATACTGCACACAAACCGACGACTCAAATACAGGGCTCGGGACCGTGCTTATGCAGTTGATCGAGGGAGCAAATTTCGTCCGTACATGGAGGGTACTACTTTAAAGTTGTGACTGATCATAGCAGCTTACACTGGCTGTGCAATTTCTGCAACCCCACGGGACGCCTTGCTAGATGAGCTTTGGAGATTCAAGGGTACGATTATTCCGTTGAACCCCGCAGCGGCAAACTAAATGACGTATCTGTCGCGCTTTCGCGTATGCACGAAGACGAGAGCGAAGATCTAGCCTACATTCAGCTAGACGAGCCACGAGTAATGATTGGTACACTCAAAAGAGAAATCAAGTAAGAGAGAAGCCCCACGATTTTCGATCGTGGAAACTAGTAGGCGGCTTTATTCTTCTTCGTTTTATTCTTATCGGCCAGACGACTCCCTCGATGATATTTTTTAAGACAAGGATGCGTGGAAGTTATTACTTCCGCGGGAGCAAAGGCAGCAGGCACTTTACAAATGTCATGACGAACCAACGGCGGGTCATTTCAGCCGCCATAAAACGTACCAGCGTCTAAACCTCATGTACTACTGGCCGACAATGCATAAATATGCAGGAAAATAAGTGCGACACTGCACGATCTGCCAACAGTGCTAAACACTGCAGTTCCAACCCGCCGGCATCATGGGTATTAGTCGCTATTCATGTCCGTGGGAGGCCGTAGCCGGCGACGTAATGGGCCAAGAATCAAAAACCCCACGTGGACACGAGTCTCTGCTCATCTTCCAATGCATGTTCACTCGCTGAGTGCATTCGTATCAGAAAAGCAAATGCAGTAACTATCATAAAGCAGTTGAACGAGCGAGCGTTTTTAAGGTTCAGTACTGCCAAGGTTTTTCTATCAGACAACAGGACCGAGTTTAAAAACCGCACAATGGAAAAATTGTTGAATGACAGAAACGTACACCATACGACACTGCTACCCTACCATCCACAGCCAAATACGGTCGAATGCATTAGACGGACGATAAAAACCATGATCACTCAATTTATCAAGGAGAAAACACGGTGGAGGCCGTATCCGCTGTCAACAGCGATAAAGAGAAGGAGAGGTAGGCCGCCGAAAAACATCGCCAGAAGCTCAAAATAGCGCCCGATTGACAGGCCCTGGAAGCAGAGCGTCGACGAGCAGTTCGAGAGGTCCAGGACTGAAAAGAGCGGGAGGCGACCAAACGCGTGGCTGCGGTGGACCAGAGAAAAATCGAGGAGCGGGCACGCGAATTGACACGGCTAACAGTGGAAGCAGCGAGGACCGAGAGGGAGCTCCGTCGAGCATACGAGGGGGCTAGAAAAGCCCGGCTTGATGCTGAGTTTACAGAGCGGAAATTAAAGAAACGTCAGGCTAAAGCAGCAGGAAGACTGCTTAAACTTTGACGTCCATGTAACAGACCTCAACTACAGCCGCAGGAGGTAGACCACTTCGAAGCACCTCCTAGCTGAGCAACTTTACCCTTCATTGTTATCACCTTCAAATCCACTCATTAGGCACGACCGCTCCAAGGGAGGGGCCTTATATTTTCGTCGTCACAAAAAGTGTAATATCTTTAAAACTAACAAATTATTATATATAAACATGTTTTATGGATGTATGATGTATAGTGACACATCGGTGTCCTTAATCGGACCCACGACTATTAGTAGAATAGAATAGAGTATGGATGTATGCATGTATGTAATCAAGTTTATGCAATAGCTCAGCGAAGCTGCCCTGAAACCTGTGGAAATTTATAGAGGTTACTTGACACACTATAAGAATCTGACGGATCTATTTTCAACCATATCCGATTAGCATACTTCCATATAGGAGAACTTTTAAAGACATTGCGAAATCGAATTTTAGCTGTATCTTGAAAAAATTTCATATTTATATTAAATTTTTACGGCGAAGTTGTAGATCTCAAAAAATACAACTCTTTTGTATTCAACATTTTTTACGTAATCGTCATTTAAATAAAGTTCGTCAAAATAACAAAAAATAAAGCGCAAAAATGCATAATAAACGATTTTTAGACCACAACTGAATTCTAATAGAAAAATTTGGCGTTAAAAAATGTTTAAAATTTGTTTGTTGCCTTCTTTAATCATACCAAAATGAATTAATGAAGTTTTAATGTTTTTGGACAAAGTGAAAAGATGATTAGTTACATGTGTGGCGGACCAACTTAAACTTTACATTGTAAAAACATTTTTCACTCGCTTCTTTAGATCTAAAGCAGTGAGACAGGATAAAAACAAGACAACAGAATTGACATTCTTGCGAATTAATCTCTCATTGTTCCAAGTTATTGATAATTTTTTGCCTTTTTATATATCACGATTTAAGACTGCCCTGTATTATTTAACTACATAAATTAATATTTCCTTTTCCTTTTTAATATAATGTGAAACCAACGGGGAGCAATAAAAATCAAAGGCGTGCGCAAGCATTGTCGGCTTTTTGCATGCCTTGCATCGCATGCCATCGAAGGCGCAGAGGCATTTCAGAGCAAGCTTGTTTTTTATATTATTTTTCATTTAGTTTACTGGCACCTAATTTACGCGCAGGAAAATTTTTTTTTTGCACTCCTGTACAAAAATCTGTACTGATCGATCAGGTCACTGGTCGGCCACCAAATCAAAAGAAAGTAGGAGGTTTATTAATAAATATTTTCAACTATGTTTTTGATACATTGATCTATTTTTTTTTATACATAAATACCCTAGAAAAACCTTGTTTTTTACATTATATTAATTTCACGTAATAATGTCATACTTCATATGATTGACTCATTTTTTATTATTACTATGATTATGCAATTAACTATTGAAACTTTGATCAATAGCTATTTGCTTACATAATCTTGTTTTTTGGCTCATAACTTGCCCGTATTGCCGGAGATTATGCAGAGCTGGACCGCCTGGTCGGCCACCCAGCGTCTGGGGGAGGGGCGTTGTGACGGTTCTATTATTCGTGCAATTATTATTGCACTCCCTTCCAAAACGTCACAACGCCTCTCCGGGTGCAAGCCATGTATTTCATATATTATGTATTATAATATCATGTACTATAGCAAGCATTCGGAGGAGAGAGAGCAGCCAACGCGAAGAGCAGGACCTTGCGCTTGGTAAGAGAGAGAGAGAGAGAGAGGCGGCCGTAACCTTCGGCCGAGTAAGCGACACATTGGCCTAGGTCAAAGCCAGCCCTCGAGCCGAGAGTACGTCCCACGCGAGGGACACCTCTTTGTACGCGACAGCCGACACGGGAGCAGGTTGCAGCTTCGGCCGAAAGATACAGCGGAGGGTCCACTATAAGCGAGGGACTGCGAGACCAGTCCGGAATAACACCCTTCTTGTAAGTTCAGATCTCCGACTCTCTCTTCAACGCGATACACGCGAGCCAACCCCCTGCTACCTTGCTCTCTAACGGTTTTCATTCCACAACACCGCGGGTTAATTTCACGTAATAATGTCATACTTCATATGATTGACTCATTTTTTATTATTACTATGATTATGCAATTAACTATTGGAACTTTGATCAATAGCTATTTGCTTACATAATCTTGTTTTTTGGCTCATAACTTGCCCGTATTGCCGAAGATTATGCAGAGCTGGACCGCCTGGTCGGCCACCCAGCGTCTGGGGAAGGGCGTTGTGACGGTTCTATTATTCGTGCAATTATTATTGCACTCCCTTCCAAAACGTCACAACGCCTCTCCGGGTGCAAGCCATGTATTTCATATATTATGTATTATAATATCATGTACTATAGCAAGCATTCGGAGGAGAGAGAGCAGCCAACGCGAAGAGCAGGACCTTGCGCTTGGTAAGAGAGAGAGAGAGAGAGAGAGAGAGAGAGAGAGAGAGAGAGAGAGAGAGAGAGAGAGAGAGAGAGAGAGAGAGAGAGAGAGAGAGGCGGCCGTAACCTTCGGCCGAGTAAGCGACACATTGGCCTAGGTCAAAGCCAGCCCTCGAGCCGAGAGTACGTCCCACGCGAGGGACACCTCTTTGTACGCGACAGCCGACACGGGAGCAGGTTGCAGCTTCGGCCGAAAGATACAGCGGAGGGTCCACTATAAGCGAGGGACTGCGAGACCAGTCCGGAATAACACCCTTCTTGTAAGTTCAGATCTCCGACTCTCTCTTCAACGCGATACACGCGAGCCAACCCCCTGCTACCTTGCTCTCTAACGGTTTTCATTCCACAACACCGCGGGTTAATTTCACGTAATAATGTCATACTTCATATGATTGACTCATTTTTTATTATTACTATGATTATGCAATTAACTATTGGAACTTTGATCAATAGCTATTTGCTTACATAATCTTGTTTTTTGGCTCATAACTTGCCCGTATTGCCGAAGATTATGCAGAGCTGGACCGCCTGGTCGGCCACCCAGCGTCTGGGGAAGGGCGTTGTGACGGTTCTATTATTCGTGCAATTATTATTGCACTCCCTTCCAAAACGTCACAACGCCTCTCCGGGTGCAAGCCATGTATTTCATATATTATGTATTATAATATCATGTACTATAGCAAGCATTCGGAGGAGAGAGAGCAGCCAACGCGAAGAGCAGGACCTTGCGCTTGGTAAGAGAGAGAGAGAGAGAGAGAGAGAGAGAGAGAGAGAGAGAGAGAGAGAGAGAGAGAGAGAGAGAGAGAGAGAGAGAGAGAGAGAGAGAGGCGGCCGTAACCTTCGGCCGAGTAAGCGACACATTGGCCTAGGTCAAAGCCAGCCCTCGAGCCGAGAGTACGTCCCACGCGAGGGACACCTCTTTGTACGCGACAGCCGACACGGGAGCAGGTTGCAGCTTCGGCCGAAAGATACAGCGGAGGGTCCACTATAAGCGAGGGACTGCGAGACCAGTCCGGAATAACACCCTTCTTGTAAGTTCAGATCTCCGACTCTCTCTTCAACGCGATACACGCGAGCCAACCCCCTGCTACCTTGCTCTCTAACGGTTTTCATTCCACAACACCGCGGGTTAATTTCACGTAATAATGTCATACTTCATATGATTGACTCATTTTTTATTATTACTATGATTATGCAATTAACTATTGGAACTTTGATCAATAGCTATTTGCTTACATAATCTTGTTTTTTGGCTCATAACTTGCCCGTATTGCCGAAGATTATGCAGAGCTGGACCGCCTGGTCGGCCACCCAGCGTCTGGGGAAGGGCGTTGTGACGGTTCTATTATTCGTGCAATTATTATTGCACTCCCTTCCAAAACGTCACAACGCCTCTCCGGGTGCAAGCCATGTATTTCATATATTATGTATTATAATATCATGTACTATAGCAAGCATTCGGAGGAGAGAGAGCAGCCAACGCGAAGAGCAGGACCTTGCGCTTGGTAAGAGAGAGAGAGAGAGAGAGAGAGAGAGAGAGAGAGAGAGAGAGAGAGAGAGAGAGAGAGAGAGAGAGAGAGAGAGAGAGAGAGAGAGAGAGAGAGAGGCGGCCGTAACCTTCGGCCGAGTAAGCGACACATTGGCCTAGGTCAAAGCCAGCCCTCGAGCCGAGAGTACGTCCCACGCGAGGGACACCTCTTTGTACGCGACAGCCGACACGGGAGCAGGTTGCAGCTTCGGCCGAAAGATACAGCGGAGGGTCCACTATAAGCGAGGGACTGCGAGACCAGTCCGGAATAACACCCTTCTTGTAAGTTCAGATCTCCGACTCTCTCTTCAACGCGATACACGCGAGCCAACCCCCTGCTACCTTGCTCTCTAACGGTTTTCATTCCACAACACCGCGGGTGTTGTGTAACTGTAATTGTGCCAAACTCAATAAACCCCGTTCTTGCTTCGACTGAAACTGTTGGATATTATTCTTGAACCTCTCCTCTCCTTTGCACTGCCGCCACCTACACAGGTGCGTATACTGCGCGCATTACAAGTTGCCAACCGGGCCTCAACCAAAGTTAAAGCGCAACTTTCAGTCGCGTATACTGATCGAAAACGCAAACGGACTTAGTGTCTAGTGCCTACAGTCACTCCTAGATGTGCAGCGTGGAGCTGCGCCCAGCTTGTAGAGTCGCCGACCCGTATAATCACCAATCCATAGCAGCGGGCTATTTTTAAAAATTATACTCTCAGTAAAACGTTATCAAATGTAATATATATTAATATATTCGTTATAGAAAAGTAAAATTAATATATATTCGCAATTAGTCTAATTTAACTATATCTGGCACTTTCTATTTGTTCAGTAGTAACTTTTAAAAAATATGACACAAAAAATATACTAATTTTTTGAATATCCCTTAAACTGTATCCGAATAAAATCATTTCAATTAAGAAATTATTATTAAATGTTATAATTTATTTTGTTTTTTTTTTATTTATATTATTAAATATTGCTTAAATATTTATGGTATATTTCCAGTCGTGTTTCTTCTATCATTTCCTCAAATATTCTGGTAATATTTCAGAAATATTTCTGAGACAGCTACATACATTTTTGAACCATTACATTAAAATATTGCTGAAATATTTCTGTAATATTTCCAAACATATTCTGTGACCTTTTTCGAATTTGTTAAACATATTCTTGTCATGTTTTAAAATTATTACAAACAATATTTTTACGAAAGTATTTAAAAATATTTCCTGCAATATTTCGTGATAGATTACGGAAAGATTTCTTTAAGTTTTTGAGAAAGATTATACAATAAGTGTCTACGAATATCTCTTCATATATAGTTGTAAGAATTCCTCAATATTGCAATGAAATATTTCGTATCAATAATTTGAAATAATATAATTAATATTCCGGAAATATTTACGAAAGATTTAATTTGAAATCTTTCTTAGTCTCCCGACAATCTTCCAGCATACTTTCTAAATAAGTTTATTAAAAGTTTCTGTAAAAGCTCGAAATATAGTTGCTGGCTTTCTGCAATGTAAATCGAAATATTTTTGAAAGTTTTGAAAAATTTTATAATCTTTCTGAACATGATCGAGATTCATTCTCGAAACATTTCAAAAACATTTCATGGAACGCTTTATGAAATGCTTGTATAACACTTGACGTAACGTTTTCAAAAATGTTATATAAAAGTTTTGAAAATATTTTTATAACTTCTACAAAAAAAAGGATTTGCACAAAAATAACCCGCATAAAACGTTTCTGAGACATTTTTGTAGCTTTTTCTGAAACGATTATTGTTATAAATTTATAAACATTTCATGAAACATTTCTGCAAGGTTTAGTAAATATTTCATAATATTATTTCAGAAAAGCGTTTGCAAACTTCTTATAATGTTTACACAAACTTACAGTAAGCTTTCTTTGAAAAATTTCCTGAAACATTTCACTAAAATATTGTGTACTGTGTCAGATATTGCAGATAAGTTGATACATTGCAGCTAAATTTCTGTGATATTCCAGTATGATTTTCAAGATTTCAGTATTGCAGTAATCGTTTTATAATATTACATTATGATATACAGTAGTCTCGCATTAATTGCCTGCGCTCGGGGTCTGGGGTGGTGCTATTCCGAAAAATCGGACATTAGCGACAGCCAGACGCGTGCGCTTTTTCCCCTCCATTCGCCTGTTTCAAAGTCGTACGACACTAGTAGTGATTTGCGGCGGGCAGAAAGGTGAGGATAGTCGCGTCTGTGGGTGCATTTGTGTATCAGGGAGCGTGACTAACAGGTGATTAACCAGTAGGCAAATACCGCGAGACTACTGTATCACATTGTATTATTGCAGTGATATTCATTGTAACACCACATTTTGTGTGTGTTACACAATGTGAACGATATCACATTACTTACCCATCTCACTCACTATACACGTACACACACACATACACTATTCCACTGGACGACACAGAGCAAGCGAGCTTTCATGCCCTGAAGTTGCTGAAGAAGACGCGCAGCTGCCACCCCATTAAGCCTCGCATAGGTGGAAGCTGGCTGATCTCGGCTGGGGTGCGTTGAGCATGCCCTGGCGTCTCCTCTCCTTACTTCTGTCCCCTCGAAACAACCTAAGGAAACACCCAAGAGATTAGAAACTGGGAAGATAAGTAAAATAGTATTGGAATGATACCCACCTGATTTTATGCCTTGAAAGGCATGGATAGATCCACCTTGGGCGGAGCGGCTGCTTCTCTAGACGTGAAGGAAGCCTGCAGCATACACCCTAGAAAATATAAACAAGAGTTAGTCTACAGCAGACATGCACATCAAATTGGAACTCGCTTACCTGGTCTGGAGGGTTTGCAGAGGAATAGTGGTCCCGCAGATACAGGAATGTAGCTAAACTCGTGGCCCGCTCCCCCATAACAGCAGCAGCAACAGCCTCCGAAGCACTCGCCAGACACCTAGAAATAACACAGCATTAGTAAAGGGAGATTACAGTCATAAACCAAACACTAATCTCACTTGATAATAAAGACAGTGGATGAATGCAGTGGCAAGCTGTATATAAACATAACCTCTTCGAGGTTAATCGTGCCCACTGCTCCTGCTGCAAGTACGCCGTCCGGGACCCTGCAACTCTCGCCATCGTGCCCCTTAGTCGGCACCATTGCCCAGATATCTCTCCTGCTGCATCCCTCGTCGCACTTCCTCGTCCACGCCACTCGCCCTTCCTCGTCCTCTCCAACACCGTCCACAGGCCGTCGGCCGCATGCCACATAGCGTGACGTCACCGCGAGCAGACACTTCCCTTTCCTCCTTCGCACTTCTCTTTCTCCCTCGCCAAAGCATGCACTGCACCCCCAGACGGGCTCTTCCCACACTACCGAAACTTGAGCGCCGCGGTGACGAAAGGACGACGAGTGCACTTTGTACTGAGCTACGCACACCGACGCTTCGTTTCGATAATAGCTCCGTGCGAATACCAAAAAAGAACCGCTCGTGGATATAATTTAGATTTATGTAAATCATTTATTGTGTGTGCCGACCAACCTGTGTTATCGAAGGAGGCCACGCCAGATTCTCATTAAAGAGTAAGTTGCACAGAATACTATTGTGCTTACAAGGGAGAGATACTTGCCCTCCACCTCCGATTTTTATGAAACTTGGCAGAGGGGTAGAGTTTTGAAAAATATTTGACACGTATTTTTTTTTATCTGCGGGAATTCATATTTAGGGAGTGAAAACCACCCTTAAAGTTCACACCCTAAACCCGTTTGTATTGAATGTCTCAAGGTTGAATCAACATTTTTTACGAAATCCAACGCCTACTTATTTCTTCTAAAAAGGCAAGTATTTGGGTAAAGTTTAGGAGCCCGAACGCTCATGAGTAAGCATGTTTAGGAGAGAAAACCACCCTTAACCCTTACTTGCCACACTTTAGCAGAATCACTTACTTGCCACACAGGGGTGTTCAGCACCCCAGCGACAAAAATCGTTATAAAAGATCAACTATTAAATATTTTTACTTTAAAATTTGTTTGTAACATATTAAAAGCTTACTTTATAAGATTATATAGTTAATTTTTTAAAAATTAAATTTAAGTACACTAAAAAAATTGTCAAAGTTAAAAAAACTGAAAAAATGATCATTTTTACAAAAAAAAATCATAATTTTTTTATTTTCTAATATTAACACCTAAAAATTCAGGTAATTCTTCTACTAATATATCTTTATGAAAAAAAAAAAAATACTATTATATTGTCTGCTGAAAAAAGTATATTTATTCTGAGGAATGAAGGAAGGAATTTTAGGAAAAAATAAAGTTAGCATTTTGGTAAATTTATGCTGTTTAATTAATTATAAAAAAAAATATTTATGAATTTTTTCATTGAAAATAATAAAAACTATAATAAAAATAAAAAAGGAATTGAAAATACATTTTATACATCAGCTCCAACACAATCAGTGCACATTATAACGCTGTGTTTTTGGCAAACGGGCGGTAGCAAGCTGCACAACCTGATTTTGTCTTTCGATCTTCTTTTCTTGTACATATTACGCATCGCTTTTGATAATCGAATTCAATTCGTTCGATTACTTCAAACTGGACATCTTTTTTGAGGATCCCAGCGATACCAATTCTCAACTCCTTGCGCATGTTAACAACTGCGTATCGATCCTCTAAAGACGGCTTGACAAGATACATGTATAGCCTGTCCAAACATTCAATAGCTGTTGCTTTAAAGCGGATGTTAACAACAATATTCTTGCACACGAAAAGAACTCTTGCATTGACGGCAGCCTGGTCCAGAATCCCGTAGAACGATCGTACCGGCCATCTGTTTGTTCTCCCACTGACGGTGTATGAATGACACAGCTTATCATAGTTATCCGTCCCTCCTTTCGTAGCGTTGTAATGTCGTACAATAACTGGCTTTCCGTCAATAATTTCTTCGGTATGAAGAAACGATGAAACAACTAATACAATTTTCTTCGTTTTCTTCTTTTTCGGAGCATACGAAAGGAGGGTCAATTCATTCGTATGGCAAAACTTTGATGCTGGACGATCTTTTGGAGCTACTTTAAAATCAGCTGGAATCTCTCTCTTATTTTTTCTAAGAGTTCCTGTTATTTTAATGTTGTATGGGTCTTTGAGCATACGTGTGAGCAGAGGTATTGACGTGTACCAATTGTCACAAGTTACCGATCTATTAGTGTCATAAATTGGCTCCGTAACAAGACGAAAATAGTATTCCGGAACCGATTCCTCCTGCCGTACTATAGCCGTGTTTTTTCCCAAATATGGAATAGCATAAATCTAAAAAAACAACAAATAAATTGAATAAATATAATAATATCTTTTACAAAAAAGCATTGTATAACTTATAAGAATTAATACATACCATATATGAAGTTTCCGCATCATTCAGACTAATAATCTCTAAGCCATATTTATCCGGTTTATCCTTCATATAAACACGGAATTTGCAACGTCCTCGGAAACTCAGTAGCTGCTCATCGACTGTGCATTGACTACTGGGATTGTAGTTATTTTTACAGTTATCTATAAAAATATCCCATAGTTGACGAATTGGTGCAAAACGGTCGTTTTCATCCCTGCTACTTTTATCATCAAAACGCAGACGACTTGACAAAAATCCGAATCGCGGCCTTGAAAACAAACATCTGTGGAAGGTTACACCGTTTACCTTATCCCACAGACGATTGTCATTCACATCTGCTGATTTCCATAAACCTGCATAGTACAGTAGCCCTATGTATGCTCTTATTTCTGTCACATCGGTAAAATGATGATAGGACTCTGCTCGATCTTCTGCAACGAGTTGTGCGAATGTTTCTTCAATTTTTAAATTGGTGCAGGTAACAATAAGTTCAATCATCTTCTGGTTAACCAAACAGCTCCAAAAGTCTTCGAAAGTGTTCGCGTTTAGAGCGTCACCTTTTGGGCCAGGTACTTGTGGTGCAGGCAATTGACGATCTAAATAATGAATACATTACGCAAATTAAAAATTATTTAAAAACAAGACGGAAAAAAGTAAGAGACATATGTCGTAGATAGAAATGTTTGTACAAAGAGAATAATATATGATGCAGGTTTGTTCTGAAATGGAAAATTTTTGAGTTTCGTACAAATAAAAATAGAGAGAAGTAGTAAGAGAGAAAGAGAGATAGACGCAGGTGTAAGCGTATACTTCGATATGGAAAATTTTGAGTTTTATGCAAAAACAAAGAGTGAGAAAGAAAAAGAGTGAGTCATACGATGCAGGTAGAAGCGTCGGTTTTGAAACGGACATTTCCTAAGCTAGATGTAATGTCGGTTTGTTTTGAAGCATGCAATTTTTGAGTAAGCAGATGCAAAATATCGAGTTTGAGATAGTTTTTACTTTTTATCATTTAAATTTTACTAAAAGTTTCGAAAGTTATAAAATTTGAATGAAGTAAAAAGAAAAGTTACAAAAAATATGAATTTTTACGCACCTGATTGTCGAGAAGGACCTTTTGTACTCCAAACAAAACCATTTTTGCCTCGCAGTTTGGTAGATGGACGTCCTCGAGCTCGATACTGTAGAAGCCGTTGATCTAGGCTGGCGTCTTCCATATTCACATCTTCGTCATTGGATGATGAGCTAGAGGAACTTTCGTCATCCTCCCGTTCATTTTCACTTCGAAGTTCCTCGTCGCTTTGCACTTCGAGTTCATTCTCATCGAGTAACTCGTGCAGGATGCGTCTAGGCCGCAAATTATATGCCATCTAATTTTTGAAAAAAAAAAAAAAAAAACTAAGTATTTTTATAACTTATTGCAACATTATTTCTTATAAGATAAATAAAAATTGAAAATTTAATTTTTACCTTATTTTTGCGAAGGCTTTGAATATTACTCGGTGACAGCAAACTAATTTGTATTATAGCGCAATAGCTAACGTATTTAAAACACTCTGTTCGATACAAGTGGTATTTACAGACTGACGCGGTCGGTCGAGCGGTCATAGCTCTGCAGCCACGCGCAGGTAGATGAAAACCCCAGGTATGTTTTGAATAGTACTTTGCACTATACATATATTTACGGGTAGTATAGCTTAAAGGGCGTCTACTTAAATCCTAGCTTTTTCATATCCATGAAAAAAAAGAAAGAGATAGAAGATTAGTAAATCCAGAATTATTTCACTCCAGTTGAAAATTTTATTGTTAAACTATTGTTATTTAAACATTGTACAATATGTAAAAAAAAATTAAACATAGTATAATAACGCATATTTACTCTATTTTTCACTTTAAAATCATAAGAAATCAAAAAAAAAATCACTCAAAAAAATCAATTTCAAACATACTTGCCACACTGCGGGTGTCGGCCACCCCAGGCATTTTTGAGCGGCTGCTATTAATATGCTAACTAACTTATTGTGATGCTATACGTCTTAAACTTTAGAGTAGGCAATTTACTAAAAGGATGTATTAATATAAATAAGCTTTTCTTATGTCTAAACACGTAAATTTTAGGATAAACGCGAGTGGCCTATGCCTGCTTTTTTCTTATAAAAAAATGAGTATTCAAGCAGAAATTAGTGATCAAAATATGTTCAGGGGGTGAGAACCACCCTTAACACCCCCAAAAACCAATTTTTTTAATATTTCGAGATTGGATCGGAATTTCTTGATAAAATCAACGCCTGTTTATTTCTTATAAAATAGTAAGTATTCAGGCATAGTTTAGGGACCCAAATATATCAAAGGGGTGAGAACCACCCTTAATACTCACCCCCAAAAACCAATTTTTTTAATATTTCGAGATTGGATCGGAATTTCTTGATAAAATCAACGCCTGTTTATTTCTTATAAAATAGTAAGTATTCAGGAATAGTTTATGGACCCAAATATGTCCAGGGGGTGAGAACCACCCTTAAATATATTGTTTTTAAATATATTCGCTAATGTAAAAATCAGTTATTTTCCTATTAAAAAATTAGAATATATTTTAGAACATAATTATTACATGTTCAATGATATCGCACCACAAAAAATTGTTTGTGCTTAATGATATCATTGTAGATAATGATAAACTAAAAAAATATTGATAAGGTAATACGAAATATTTATGAAGTATACAAGATATATTTTTGTTCGAGTTTAATCTGTTTTTGGTGATTCTGTATATTGGTCTGAACGAAACGTGGAAATAAATAAATTAATTCTTAAAAAATATTAAATAACAAGTTTAATTTTAAAAAATACAGTGAAAATAGGAGCATTGTTAAGAAGTGAGTAAAATAATAATTTTAATAATATAAAATATATTGATAAAAATATGATGTCTTTAATTGACGTAAAATATTATTTATATTAATTAATTTTGTTATTAAGTTAAAGAATTCTTTAATTATTCTTTCTTTTAGTATAAAAAAATTATTTGACCTTTCAAATCCATACATTGTACATACATAAGTTTATCACATATCTATTTAATAATAATCATTTGATTTTACTAACAGTTCATTTTCATTAATGAATAAATACTAACAACTATATTAGTTGTTAACAATGCTTTATTTTTAATTTGTATATAATTATATATAATTATATAAACTTATATTCATATTTTATATTATATAATTTAATTTTATATTATATATTATATAACTTATATTTTATATGATTATATAAAATTATATAATTTATATTATTATATAAACTTCTTTCTCCTACTGAAAATCCTGAAGATTGTATAAATCCTGACTATCCTATGTAAAACCCTTCGTAAATCTATGAAAATTTTCTCAATCCTATTGCGAATCTTGTTTTTTATCCTGTGTAATACTAAAAAAAATCCTTTAATTTTTTGCTCAGGAATTCAATCCTTAAAAGAGTGAGCGGCCGGTTTCATTTTTTTTTATTGATTTAATAATTACACAGGACCACAAATCTAAAAAAAAATTTACTTAAACACTGTAAGCTGTACTCTATGTATTTTTGACCGCTAAATCCAAATCCGTTGAGTATATAGCGCCCCAGCACGTCAAAACTTTCCGTAAATCGTGAAAAACTGTGAAAAATCGATTTTCCTACATAAATAGAACATTTCTTGCATTTAAAAAATACTAGAAGTATTCTATAACATTAAACTCCAACCCATAAGTAGGCTAACCCACCAAGCTCCTAATCACGTGATACCTTACTCAATTAACCCTTAAAAACCACCCCTACCAAACCCCAAGCAGGTTAACCCACCTAACACTGGAAACAGCGATGGTGGTCGTTCCTTTTCTTTAAAAAAATCAAATTCTAAACCACAAGAAGGGTAGCCTGGCTAGCCTGTAACCTATCTGGCCCCTAATCACCTAATATCTTACTCAAGTAACCCTTAAAAACCACCCCTATCAAACCCCAAGTAGACTAACCCACCTAACCCTGGGAATAGCGCGTTTAGTCGTTACTTCTTCTCATAGAAATTCAATTCCAAACCAAAAGTTGGCTAACCCAGCTAGTCCCTAACGTACATATCCCCTAATCACCTGATACCCAACTCAAATATCCCTTAAAAACTACCCCTACCAAACCCCAAGCAGGCTAACCCACCTAACCCTACAAAATCGAGTTTGGTCGTTTCTTTTCTTTAAAAAAATCAAATTCTAAACCACAAGAAGGATAAACCAGCTAGCCTCTAACCTATCTAGCCCCTAATCACCTAATACCTTACTAAAGTAACCTTTAAAAAACCACTCCTACCAAACCCCAAGCAGGCTATCCCACCTAACTCTGGGAACAGCGAGTTTAGTCGTTACTTCTTCTCATAGAAATTCAATTCCAAACCAAAAGTTGGCTAACCCAGGTAGTCCCTAACGTACATAGCCCCTAATCACCTGATACCCAACTCAAATAACCGTTAAAAACTACCCCTACCAAACCCCAAGAAGGCTAACCCACCTAACCCTACAAAATCGAGTTTGGTCGTTTCTTTTCTTAAAAAAAATCAAATTCTAAACCACAAGAAGGATAAACCAGCTAGCCTCTAACCTATCTAGCCCCTAATCACCTAATACCTTACTAAAGTAACCTTTAAAAAACCACTCCTACCAAACCCCAAGCAGGCTATCCCACCTAACTCTGGGAACAGCGAGTTTAGTCGTTACTTCTTCTCATAAAAATTCAATTATAAACGAAAAGTTAGCTAACCCAGCTAATCCCTAACCTACATAGCCCCTAATCATCTGATATTTAACTCAATTATAGTTGCTAGCTGGGTCATCCTTCTTGTGGTTTAGAATTTGATTTTTTTAAAGAAAAGAAACGACGAAACTCGCTGTTTCCAGGGTTATGTGGGTTAGCCTGCTTGGGGTTTTGTCGGGGTGGTTTTTAAAGGTTACTTAGCAAGGTATTAGGTGATTAGGGGCTAGATAGGTTAGAGGCTAGCTGGGCTATGTTTCTTGTGGTTTAGAATATGATTTTAAAAAAAAAAAGGAACGTACAAACTTGCTGCTCTCAGGGTTAGGTGAGTTAGCGTGCTTGGGGTTTAATAGGGGTGATTTTTAAGGGTTAATTGAGTTGAGTATCAGGTGATTAGGGGCTATGTAGGTGAAGGACTAGCTGGGTTAGCCATCTTTGGTTAGGAATTGAATTTTTTAAAGAAAAGAAACGACCAAACTATCTTTTCCCAGGGTTAGGTGGGTAAGCTTGCTTGGGGTTTGGTAGAGGTGGTTTTTAAGGGTTAATTGAGTTGGGTATCAGGTGATTAGGGGCTATGTACGTTAGGAACTAGCTGGGTTAGCCAACTTTTGGTTTGGAATTGAATTTTTATGAGAAGAAGTGACGACTGAACTTGCTATTCCCAGGGTTAGGTGGGTTAGCCTGCTTGGGGTTTGATAGGGGTGGTTTTTAAGGGTTACTTGAGTAAGGTATTAGGTGATTAGGGGCTAGATAGGTTAGAGGCTAGTCGGGCTACCCTTCTTGTGGTTTAGAATTTAATTTTTTTAAAGAAAAGAAACGACCATCATCGCTGTTTCCAGTGTTAGGTGGGTTAACCTGCTTGGGGTTTGGTAGAGGTGGATTTTAAGGGTTAATTGAGTAAGGTATCAGGTGATTAGGAGCTTGGTGGGTTAGCGTACTTATGGTTTGGAGTTTAATGTTTTAGAATACTTCTAGTATTTTTTAAATGCAAGAAATGTTCTACATTGTTAAAAATGAACTAAAAATTCAGTGACATTTTCTGAAAATTCAGTGCAGCCGTACTGAATTTTCAGAGACTTGTACTGAATTTCACAAATTCAGAGACAGTGAACTGAATTTTCAGGAACAAGTAATTTATACTTATGTAAAAGTACTTAATAGTGGTTTAAACTAGTTTATAAAAACTTTTGATTAGAGTATAATTGATAAAATCTAAGTTTATAGTAGAAATATAATTATAGATGCACACGATCGTGTCTATTAAAACTTTCAATCGAATGGATTCAGTACGGCGAATCTGAAAATTCAGAGACGTTGCACTGAAAATTCAGTACAGATTTGAAAAAAAAACTTCAGTGCCATAAACTGAATTTTCAGATTCAGCGTTTTAACAGTGTATTTATGTAGGAAAATAGATTTTTCACAGTTTTTCACGATTTACGGAAAATTCTGACGTGCTGGGGCGCTATATACTCAACGGATTTAGATTTAGCGTCCAAAAATACATAGAGTACAGCTTACAGTGTTTAAGTAAATTTTTTTTTTATATTTGTGGTCCTGTGTTAGCTATGCATGCGTGTGTACGTGTATCCTTATCTGTCACATAATATTGTTAATTATAATATTTTTGTTTCAGAGAAATATAATCCTTTCTTCAAAAAGGAAGATAAAATTATTAAATTTATGCAATAATAAATACTAGAAAGTTATTTCAAATAAAATATCAATTGCAAAATAAATAATCTTCGTCTGTTGAAATTTAATTAAAATGGGTATCAATCCAGTGGTTATATTAGCATTACTATCTGTAACGTTCAATCCTCGCAACGATAAAGTTAAAGAATCAGAGGCTAAGACAGAGGGATTAGCGTTATATAGGGTTTTAGAAAATATAATACAGGATAGTGTCAATTATAACGTGCATACAGAAGAAGAATATACTTTACGCTTTGAAGAAGACTATAGTGATACACTTCCACAAGATGTTGATGAAACAGACGAATTATATAATGATTATGCAGAAGTTCCAACTTGTTTACGGAATGAAGAAGGCGTAAATTTTGAATACAAAAAACAAGCAGTGGACTATTGGCAAAGTGGAAAAAGAAAGCCATTACTATCCTTGACAAATGTACAGTCGAAGTATAGAAAAGTTACGTCCGAACGTCAATTGCGAGAGTGGAGATTGCAAGTTGAAGCAGGAGGAGATAGAAAAACTAAACGATATGCAATAACAACTTATATACTTGAAAAAGTTAAAGAAGCCATTGAAGGAAAGATGGTTTTGCATGATATTGATATAAAAAGATGAGCTCTTGTAAAGAAATCAGAAGTCAAAATTCCATGGTTTAAAGCTTCACATAGATGGATACAACTATTAAAAAAAAACATCATATTGTGTCACGTAAAATAACAAAATTTGTTACTACTTCATCTATAGAGAAGGTAAAAGATCAAGAACAAAACAAAGAAAATTTTGTTAACGAAGTTAAAAATCTTATAAGAGTTCATGGTGCTCAAAACGTTTATAATTCCGACCAGAGTGGGTTTAATTTAGAAATACATAGTGGTCGCACGCTTTGTTATAAAGGGGTGAAGAAAGTTGAAAACATCGTTCAGTCGGTACATTCAACAACACGTAGTTATACCATACAGCCAACTATATCAGCAGAGGGAAAGCTCATGTGCCCTTTATACATAGTTTTGAAAGAGAGTAAAGGAGAATTTGGACCTAGAGTAGTACAAACTTTATTTAGACCACGAAATATATACATAGAAGCATCTGCCTCTGGAAAATTATCCAAGGAACTACTTCAAAATTGGATTGAAAATGTATTTTTAGTTCACAGTAATAATGCACCCATATTGCTATTAGATTCATGGAGCGGACAATGTGAAAAAACTGTTAACGAAGCTATACCAAATGACAAAAGTGTCGTATTGAAAACAATACCAGAAGGCACAACTGGTCAGATACAGCCTCTTGATGTATATGGATTTAGATTATGGAAGAACTTTATAAGAAAATTATCTGACATAACACTTCTTATGGATTACGATGTCAACTTACAGGAAAGAAATAATATAATCAAGATTCAATCGTTAACACATAACCAATTTTCTTCACCAAGATTCCAAAATGTTTTTAAATACGCATGGTACAAAAGTGGGTACCTAACCGAAAAACCTGCAAGATTTGAAACTCCAGTAGATTTCAGTTTCCATTTTAAAGAGGAACCAATTTGCAGTGTATGTGGAGAGATTGCAATCGTGCGGTGTGGATGGTGTAAAAAGCTGTTATGCTTTCAACATTTTTTCGTAGATTACCATTATTGTGAGACATATATTAAATAAAATTTGCAAAAAAAAACTTTTAAAATACTAATATTAATTTTGATAAAGATATCAATCGCTATTAAATATACTGCAATTAGAAAACTTTCTTATTCACTTCACTTATAATATGACTATAGATTCAAATAAGCAATTCAACATTATATTTTAGAAAGAATGTTGTATTAAATTTTTTTAAATTACTGTTTTTTATTAATCTCTAAACAGGTGAACAATAATTTGTTATGATGTATATAATATGCCAATTATCCAATAAATTTGGCCGATAAAAATATTTTTACGTCAAAAATAAAAGTTAAAAAATTAAGTTCTGCAACCCCTTACCTCCAGAATTAAAAATGTGCCCAAATACTCATCTTTTCATAAGAAATAAACAGGCATTGATTTTTTTTAAAAACTCCGACCCAATTTCGTGATACTAAAAAACTTCGTTTTTAGGGGTGAACTTTAAGAGTTCTGATTCTCACCGTCTCTATATAAGTGGATCCCTAAATTCTTCTTGTAAACTCATTTATCTTGATTTTATCAAGAAATTCCAATCCAATCTCGAAATATTAAAAAAATTGGTTTTTGGGGGTGAGTATTAAGGGTGGTTCTAACCCCTTTGATGTATTTTGGTCCCTAAACTATGCCTGAATACTTACTATTTTATAAGAAATAAACAGGCGTTGATTTTATCAAGAAATTTCGATCCAAACTCGAAATATTAAAAAAATTGGTTTTTGGGAGTGTTAAGGGTGGTTCTCACCCCCTGAACATATTTGGATCACTAATTTCTGCTTGAATACTCATTTTTTATAAGAAAAAAACAGGCATAGATTTTATCCTAAAGAATCCGATCAAATCTCGAGATATTAAAAAAAATCTGTTTCGGGGGTGAGTTTTAAGGGTGGTTTTCTCCCCTAGACATGCTTACTCATGAGCGTTCGGGCTCCTAAACTTTACCCAAATACTTGCCTTTTTAGAAGAAATAAGTAGGCGTTGGATTTCGTAAAAAATGTTGATTCAACCTTGAGACATTCAATAAAAACGGGTTTAGGGGTGAACTTTAAGGGTGGTTTTCACCCCCTAAATATGAATTCCCGCAGATAAAAAAAATACGTGTCAAATATTTTTCAATACTCTACCCCTCTGCCAAGTTTTATAAAAATCGGAGGTGGAGAGCAAGTATCTCTCCCTTGTTAGTGCGGAAACATAGTTATGTATATATATATTTGGATAATAATTTTGTAAAGCTTGCGCCGTGTGCGTGTCGAGCGTCGCGTCGCCGCCTTTTCCACGTGTATTTCGTCACCGGAAATCATCTGAATTCGCGTCCCTGAGAAGTAGCTTCTTCCCATCCCGAAAATTTACCGTTTTCCACCGTACCGCGTGCTCACCGTAGTTAATTTATTGTATAAGTAGATTTATTATATCGATAGGATAATTGTAAAATCGTGCTGCGAATTCGCGCAGCTGGCACTCAACTTTTGTACGTAAAATTGAATAAACCACAAGTGTTCATAGTATTATCCTAAATTCCCGTGTACAATTTCTGTCAAGCCTCGAATAAAACATAATGTTAAAGCCTGCATGTGCGGCGCTATAATCTTCGTTAAATAAGCCGAAATTATTGTCATATCATGTAACACTGCGCGATGATAAATTACAACTCAAGATTGCTGCAATAGATAAGTCTATTATCACAATATAATATTCTTATGTAACAGCTCACATTGCAATATTACATCAATATTATTATAAGTTTACAGGATGACATTTCTTGATGCATGATATATTAATATTGCCAAAATATTTCTAGAATATTTCACTGTGAAAATTCACATTGAAATATACCCGAAATATTCTGTAATATATGCGAAATATTCTGTAATACTATTATGTGACGTATTTCTTTAAGATATTACAGTTATATTCCTGCAAGATTACAGGAGGACATTCCTGGATGGATTTCAAACTAATACTGTCGAAATATTTGTACTGTATCATATGGCAGTATATCCATTATCATTTATTTAATGATAACATTGAAATTTTATCGTACTATTTTGCCAGAAATATTGACTATAACAGTCTAAAAATGAGCTACTTACTGCAAGTATAAATAATTTTGAATTTGGACCCAAACCATTTCTGTTACCTGCTAAAGGAAATCCACTTACTGCAAACATATTACAGAAATCGTTTATGTCCTCTTCAAAATTGTTTGAAACAGAATATTCTTGCGGCGAGTAACTGATTTTTAAAGTGAACTGTAAACATGTTTTAATAATGTGGTTAGTCAAGGTTTACGTAAAAACAAATCGAGGGAAACCGGTTTTTGTCATTTTACGTTATTTGAAAGTCAATTTTATCAAGATTGCCACTAGATGGCACTTCGGCGTTTTCTCGTAAGTGCTAAGATTCATCTTCAGTTACTATATAAGGACGGTTCAAACATTACAATACTGTGTGTCATCTCGAAGTAGCATCGTATGAGCGATTAGTGACAGGCGTTTATTACATATACATTACTAATACTAATAATGTTACTACACAGTGGTCTTGGATGAACTTCAACCCAAAAGTGTCGGTCCGTCTAGGATCTTCACGTATATTATTTCTATGAACTCTTACGAGTATTTTGCGACCAAAATGAAAATCATCGCGTGGAGGAATCCAGAATAAACTCGATTTTTCAATATCTTTCAGAGGTTATCAGCGATATTCTTGTTAATGAATCTTTAAACTACGAATTTTTCAGCTGAAGTTCTACTTTTTAATAATAAAAACTATTCTGAATATTTTTTGTATCTTGTATATTGATATAATTCATACAAGTTTATTCATGAATATAAGAAAATCGTTTCCAACAGTTTTTTCTCTTTATTTTCCAGTCAGAATTTACACTAAGTAGAATATTCACATTTTTATTTTTATCTTTTTTAATTTTGAAGATATATATATATATATAGTAAATTTAATTGAATATCTATAAATAATCGAAAAAAAAGCTTAAATATTCTCATAACGCATATTCTAACGATTATTATGTTAGATCGGGTGCTTTTTGTATTTCATTCGAAATTCATATTTATTATTTCTGTAATGTTGCCATAGATACTGTAAATAAATAATAGTGTTACTATAAATTAAGTTCAAATGTTGATTATAAAAATCACGAAAGCAAAATCTCACGAAGAAAATCGTCGACAAATTTGTTTATTCTATTTCGGGAAAACGCAAGAAATGCGTCTTGTTCAAGGGGCCTTGAAGGCAAAGGTAGAAAAATATGTTGTATGCTCATCTTGCTCAAGAGATCTATCTTATATTAAAGACAACCCACAACAACCCACACATACTTCCCAATTTTTCTGATCTTGATCCTGCGAGAAAAGTTACTAGATCATGTACTGAATATATGTGCTCTTGTCATATTTGTCAATTAGCTAGAAAACCAAAAACTCGCAATTTTGCAATGGGAGACTTATTGCCGGAGCGACGAAGTATACTCAAAGATATATCTAATATAAATATATTAGGTATGTATGTAAATATGTATATTGATTTGAATAACTTTATAACTGAAAATCTCAATGTTTCAATCAAATTTCAGTCACAGTTTTATTTCATTTTCGTTTTGATACGCTGTATAAATTTAACTTTGACAAACAGTTTAGTTTATGCACTTTATTGAGTATCTGACAATTTCATTATTAAGTTCTACAAATCTTATTTTTAGATAAAACAAAGCCGTCTAATACTGAAAACTGATGTAGCTATTTCTTTTCACTTATTGCAAGAGGATTATCTCATAAATGTAACATGAGTTCGCGGTTGAAAAATTTAACTGAGAGCATTGTGCAGTCAGGCTCAAAGGTTACCGAGCAAGTAGTTTCATCTGTATTGCAAAAGAAAATAATCAATGTACAAGAAAGTGAAGAGATAGAAGGCGAGTCTAATGTTATATCACTCACTGAAGCTACCGGAGGTAATCCTCTTCGAGTTTCTGTTGGTAAAAACATAAATATTAGCCCGGTAAAGAAGCAGCTTTTTTCCGTGGACGATTTCTTAAAATTACTACAAAGTTTTCATTTGAGCCAGAATGTGATGTATGGAATTGCTACGTCTTTGCGTGTAGCTTCAAATAATTCTAAAGTTGTAGAATCTAATTTGGAAAAAAAACTCAACTACAAACTGCACTGTGTAGATGTCTTTTTTGGAGTATAAGATTTCGACTTCATTAATATCAAAGCGAACAAGTTTTCTGCAGCAAATGAAACAGTTGCTTATTGCTCGAACCTTGAGGGTCTAATAGAATATATGAAAAAAAATCGAAAATTGATACATCTTCACTTCAAATTTGGAATTGATGAAAGAGGGAGATTTTTAAAAGTTTGTCTGTCAATGCAATCCACCAAAGAATCCCAGGAATCATTTCATCGGCGACAAAAGTGTAAAGATGGGATATCAGCTAAAAAATTCAAGGATTCGGGAGTTAATGAATTATTTATTATAGCCTTAGCACACAATTCTCAAGAAAATTATAAAAATTTGTTGCAATTATGGACAGCACTTAATATTAATAATTTTAAAGGAACAATTGCTGTTAACTTAAAACTAGCTATTATTCTCGTAGACATTGAAATATGTCAACGTTTTAAAGAAATTTAGAGCTGCTGTGCAAGCCTGTTTTGGTAAAGATCTCGACCCTTCTTTTGAAAATATGATTGAATATTTAAAAAATAGTTACTTGGAGCTTGGTATACCTATAACTCCAAGAATTCATGCTATTTACCATCACGTACCAGAATTTTGCGAAGACATGAACACTGGACTTGGATTCTTTAGCGAACAAGGATGGAATTGGTACGCTGCCATTTTAAAAATGTTTAGAAAAAATATGAAATATCAAGTAAGCATCCCGAATACGAAGAAGTCTCTGTGAATACAATGGCCTCCATGCATTTTAAATAAAAAAATTATTCTTCTCCATATATTTATTTTTTAAATGTAAAGTAAATAAATAAAAGGCATAACAGAAGAATTCTAGTTGGATTCAAAAATTTTTCACGCAGTTATATGAATGATATCAATATCAGAGGTACGAAACTATATAGAATTGTTTTTACTACTAAAAAGTAGAACTTCAGCTGAAGTACTAATAGTTTAAAGATTTATTAACAAGAATACCGTGGATAACCTCTGAAAGATATTGAAAAATCGAGTTTATTCTGGATTCCTCCACGTTATGATTTTCATTTTGGTCACAAAATACCCATAAGAGTTCATAGAAATAATATATGCAAAGATCCGAGACGGGCTGATACTTTTGGGTTCAAGTTCATCCAAGACCACTGAAATAAATAAAAGGTAATTATATATACTTTCGATAAATTAATAATAACTAAATTACTGAAATATTACGTAGTATTTCCATTATTATTGTGAAATGCTGATATTCCTGCAATATCACTGCAATATTTCCCGTTCTCACCGCAACAACTAAAACCCCATAATAATATTGTTGTGATGTTACTGAAATGTTGCCCGATTATCACCAAAATATTGTACTGATATTCGCCATAATATTCCTGTGATAAAAACGACAGGGACATTAAATGTTGCTAAAGTATCACTGCAATATTACTGATGTTAATCACAGAAATATTTAATATTGCGTGTAGTACTCATGTGATATTGCTGCAATATTGAGTGCTATGTGGGTTAATATCAATTTTTTAAAAATAGAATAAAAATTAATATAATATAATTTACTTTCACTTCTGTAATTCGGTTAAATTATAATAAAAAATTGTCATATTCTTCATTAAAAAGAAAAAAGAAAAAGGAAAATATTTTTAAAATCGGATATAAAGAGATGAGGGGAAAATTACGTGATATGCCAGGAGACTTATAACATATATCACATTATGTCACGTACACAATATTACCATGTCAAATTTTAAGAACTTGAGTTTTTAATTAATTTTACAACTTGTCAGTAATTTTTAAAAACTTAATAAAGTATCGAGTGATATGCCACGTGAAATTTTTAAAAATGGCTACAAGTTCTAAAGATTAGATATTTTGTGCCATAAAGTCACGTGATATATGTAATAATATCACTAAGTTTCTTTTATTCAGAAACTTTCTGAATATACCGGTTGGTAATAGATTTAGATGGATAACAAATGATTGAACAGATTTACTGAAATCAAAATTGGAACGGATTAGATTGCTTGTAATGGATTCAAATGTTTTAAAAAATCTTGAAGTGCCCCAGACTGAATCGGATTCATCCGAAAATTGTGAAGCGCAATGGACTGAAACGGACCTTCGGCCGCATGTGACTTCCCTGCTCCGGAGCTTCAGAGCCAGCGCTTCGCTCGCTCTTAAGCTCCTCCGCGCCTTGCATCGCTTCGCAATGCAAGGCATGCAAAGTGCGAAGCGTTTTGCATTAGAGGCACGACCGTACTCAGCTGGCGCTTCGCGCTCGCCTTGCTCACGCTGCGCGTTTGCTTGATTGTATAATATAGGAAAAAAATACATTTTTCAATGTCAAAAATCGTTTTTGGACTATTAACTTGATTTAAAAGCATTTTTGCGTCTTGGTGTCAAGAAAAAAAGTTGTATTTTTCAAAGATCTACAACTTTTCCATTTAACTTTTTCATGTAAAATGCATAGCTGTAAAGTTATATGGTAAAAAGCTGTTTTTTCAATGTTAAAATTCGTTTCTGACCTGTTAACTCAAGTTAAAAGTATTTTCATAAATATATGTCAATGGGAAAAAGTTGTATTTTTCGATGATCTACAACTTTTCTATTTACCTTTTTTTCGTAGAATGCTTAGTTTTCAAGTTATAGCCCAAAAACCGCTTTTAGCGATTTTTTATAGTCGCCGCATTCAGCGTATATTTGCAGGATCAATCTCAAAATAGAACCATCAAGTTTTTATACTTAGGAGAGTTCCCAAAAAAAATTTGAGCCTGTTCGCTAAGATTTCGCGGAGATAATCGTGTAACATGAATTTAAAAAAAACACGTAAAACGCGTAAAAATAAACAAAAAGTGCTCGCAATTTAAAAACTACGTACAGGATCGGGATAAAAAAATAGAATTTCATATTGTGCTGAAGGAGATCTCTCCTAAAATTTCATCCCGATTGGTAAAAAATTGCGTGAGATATCCTATCGCACACATTTTTTGATAACGAAAATATAAGGCACTTCCGTGTCGCGGTCGTGCCTAAAAACCGGATTGAAACGGATTGGTTAATTTTCTTTAATTCCTATCCGTTTACTTCCAAAATTTTAAAAAGGAATTACTGTAAGAAGAATGTTTTTCCTTTGAAGTGCATTATTAAACATTAATAAGGAATCGGAGCAATTTTTTATGTATTGGAACGTTTTTTCAGACAATTTCTTAAATAGTTACGCATTAAAAAAATCGATGTAACATCTATGTAAACTTCACCCACATCATTATATATACAATATATGTAAGGTGCAAGTGCTTAAAAGCCATCCACTCTAGTACGTATTAGTCTGTACTAAATCTCTAAAATTACGTGGTTTTTATTTAGTTTGGCAGAGACTGGTACACTGATTTATTTACATTGGGTTCTGAGAACAAAAAGGTAGGAGGTTCGATTTAATTTTGAGTACCGGAACTTACTTCCTGAAGCATAATAAAAATTGTTTTATATAGCGGGTGGACTCGCTACAATCCATAAAAATAATTATTAGCTGATATACAGTAATTGTCAATATGGTTACCTGTGTGTAGGGGTCCTTTGTGAGTTCCCAGTTTTAAAGCTCCCGTTTTTGTATTTACTTGTCGTAAAATAGTTCCTTCACCAAAGAAGAGTGGCTTATTAGCATCTACAACAATAGTGTCAAAATAACTTTTCCAATTTCTGTGAGTTTCATCAAACTAAAAGGACATTTTGAAGATTAGATAACATTTCATAAGAAATGAATGATTTACAAGTAATCAAGAATATTGAAGAATGTGGTAAATTTGTTTTGTATATTCAATTCTGTCTTATAAATTACCAGTTTTATTACCGATTTATGATAAGCAAAATAATAAATAATATTAAAATAATAGTTTGAAAGCGTGTGATTACTTTGCATCGAGTATTACTATTTATTTTAGAGCGAACATTCTGACTTCCTGACTTCATAAATTACTAAATAAGTATTTGAAACTTTACGATAAACTAATATTTCATAATTTTTAATTTACGTCATCAATTACATAATTTTTGTTTGACTGAGTTATAATTGATCTATTTACGAGGGACTAATATTTGTAGTATTAAATATGCCTATGTCTATTTGTTCGTGAATTATTGTTTATTAATAACAATATTTGTATTTACGTCATTTTATTGAATATTCAGAAAAGTATGTACATTATTAAAAACTAATAAGTTGTAGAAACAAAATATAAATAGGTTAAATTTGCATTAAAAATTTGAAATTTCTTAAGGTGGTCCTCCGAAGCTTTATAAAAAATCTGTCCATTTCGTCCAATAACATTTAAGCTCTGGTAACTTGTTTTGTTATAATTAAAGCAGGACAACAAGAATTTGAGCATTTTTCATTAAGATTTGTTTACAAGTTAATGGAGAAAAGGCATATATTTGTGTTAGAAATAAAGGTTTTTAAGAAGAACCCTGGAGAAAACCTGTTTGATTAAATCTTATTACAAAAATTCAACAATATTCTTTGATTTAAAACGAACAAAAATCATTATTAAAAAGCTGCATGTATGTACGTATGTACGTAAGTACGTATGTACGTATGTATGTATGTATATATGTATGTATTTATGTATGTATGTATGTATGTATGTATATGTATGTATGTATGTATGTATGTATGAATGTATCTATGCATATATGTATGTATAAATATGTATCCTATGGGATTTTTGAACTGTACTCTGCTGAAAATCATTACGTGCTAAAACACGTACAGACCAAAAAAGCATGTGTCAAATCATGTAGTGTAGTACATATGAGAGCACGGGCCAAATCATGTGCAGAAGCGTGTAAAAAAGCACGTGACGAAATGAACCAATTTAATGATGTGTTTCGCACGTGCTTCAGCATGTGCTCCAGCATATCTTTCAGAACGAGAGAATATAAATATAAAATGTAAAAAAAAGTTGCCCTGACCGGGGCTCGAACTGACGATCTTACACTTAGTAGGCACTTATCTTGGCTAACCAGACTCTTGGATTATGTTAATATATAAACAATATATAAGCCGTGATAGAAACAATATAATGTTATTATATGATATATGATATATGCTATATATATGGTAGCCGCAGATCCATGTTTGTATGTTTTTACATATGCAATTATCAAAATTTATATATTCTCGTATGTTGACGATATGATTATAGTAGGAAATAATATTGCTAAAATAGAGAAAAATTAAAATGGCTTTGAAAACCCGATTTAAGATGAAAGAATAAGGTGACGTGGGTTTATTTTTAGGAATAAAAATAACTAGAAGCGAGGAAGGAATGTTTTTAAGTCAAAGTTCTTATTTAAAAAGATTCCTGGAAAGATTTAATATAACAGATTGTACAGCGGTAAGCACGCCTATGAAAGCGAATCATGTGGAAATTGCCGAAGATTTACCTTTAGAAAAAAGATACCTTATAGAGAATTAATCGGATGTTTACTTTATGTAACGCAAACAACTAGACCAGATATGAGTTATGCCGTTAATTATTTTAGTCATTTTCAGTAGACCCAATATAATCACATTGAAAAGGGTTAAAAAGGGTGTTGCGTTACATAAAGGGAACTACATATTTCGGTTTGTTTCGTTCTATGTCAGAAGGTAATAAAAAACGTGTCCTGTCTGAATATGCTGATGCAGATTGGGCAAATAGTACAGATCGAAAATCTAATTTTTTTATTTCTTCGGTAAAATTCTTTCTCTTGGTACGTAGAATATATATGAAACATTATCAGATTTTTTAAAACCGTTAGGTTCAAAGTTCATCAAGGCTAAATATGAGCATGTAGTCAGTTTTTACATATTTTACCAAATTTCAACCTCCATTTATTCAACAAAAATCTGTTAAAAAAATGCAACATAGTAATTTTTAACAAATTTTCTGACGTTTTATCAGGATCATTTATTTTCATTCTTTCTTCATCACTTGGAATAGTTTTCTCGGGAGATACATTAACTTCTTGTGGTTGATGTACTTCTTGAACCTTTGTCTCAGCTTGTTTATGAAATAGCTCCACTTCTTCCAGAACTTCACTTGTTTGCTCATTCTCTACTGGTAGATACACAAGCTCTGGCCGATGATGCCCCTTTGTCTTCTCGAAAAAGACCACATCTCGACTGCTCATAACTTTTTGGGTTTGGTCCCATAACTTGTAGCCCTTCTGACTCGTACAGTATTCCAGCAGGGTATACTGTTTGTTTTTAAGGTCTGTTTGGCCTCTCAGATGGTCAGGAACGCAGGTGAGAACTTTATAACCAAAAACGCTTAGGTTGGATAGATCAGGTTTACGTCCTGTTCACATTTCTTCCGGAGTCTTGCCCTGTCGACACCTCTTCGGGGATCTGTTCGATAAGTAGGCAGCAGTAGCTATTACTTCAGCCCAGAATTTCTACTCCAATTGCGAATCAGCTATCATGCATCTGGCCTTCTACAAAAGAATCCTGTTAACGCGTTCAACACGATCATTCCGTTGAGGGTTATAAGCTATTGACATCTGATGCTGAATTCATGGCCATTGTCGCTTCTTAAAGTCTTCATTCTAACATTTCCTTGGTGTTTAGCAAACTTGATAAAATGGGAAAACATCTTGGGAACTTAATCATCTAAAAATGTTACAAAATACTTAGCATTTCCTATAGATGCTTCATTTACTTGACATACATCTGTATGCACAAGTTCCAATTTATGCTTCGCTCTTTTAACATTTGTTGAAAATGGTTTCTTAACTAGCTTACAGTACACACAGCTTTCACATGGAGATAATTTGCTGCCGCTGCGGAAGTTGCTACCATGGTAGCCTGATCTCGTTGTTGCCTGAAATAATCCGGATTCAAGTTCAAATTAGTATTTAACATTAAACATCAAAGTTAGCGTCATGGCAGTTATTTTTAGTTTCTTTGCTTTAAAGCTTTTGAATTTGAATAAATGTAGCTAATCCAACAATTGTTCTCAATTGAAGACAAAATTCGTTATATGTTATAACGAAATAAATTCTTCCTAATACAATGCTTTCTTTTCTCAATATTAATATTATTAAATATCTTATTATTATTAACCCTATGTATTATATACTCCGGGTTTATTCAAATATATACGTTAGCTCCGGATTCTATTGCCGCAGTGAATCAGCCAATCAGGGCTCAGGCATTATGCCACGCGACTAGGAGAGCGTCGCTTTTGCTCCGTTTTGTCTCGCGTTTCGGCAGTCGCTCCGCGGATCGCTATCAAGCCACACGCTACTACCCCCACCTCGCGTTGGTTATTAAAGAGCAATAAATTTCAACTATTGCCTAATTGAACCTTGTTGTGTGAGTTTTTACTTAATTAAACCCCAACCCGTAACATTGGTCCTTCGAGCCAGCAAGGAGCTGGTAATTATTATCATTTTCGTGTGTAAAAGCACCACGCGGGACGCGTGCACATCGCGAGCGCCGGCAGCCATTTTGAACGCGGCAACAGGCATTACACCGTAAAGTCGTAAGGCGACTTTTCGGTCGTCTCATCAATATTTTGTTGTTTTCTCTCTTCGAGTGCCGCGTAAGTGGGGAAGAAAAAGGAGAAGTGACCAGCACGGGAGCATCTCCAGTTAAACCCTGCAGCAATCACTAAAATTGCACTGCAGTGTGGGCTAGACCGTCAACAACCATTTCGAGAGGAAGAAAACGGTATGGTAATCTACCTCGGGGCATCAGCGATCCACCGCTCAGAAGACGCCACATCCACATTCCCGATTCCTGTACAAGGTAAGGCTCGGGCACACATTGCGCGCGGTGTCGCCATACAGCCATGCCACAGGAGAGGCAGGGAACGTAGGAGCAGGTATAGCTCATCGTGCGTTGGTGCGGCTCGAGCGGCGCGTTCAGCCGATAGACGCGACGAGCGAGTTGATGCACACCGACGCGCCAGTTCAGCAGCTAGGCGCCAGGGGGAGCTGTGAGCAGCTTCCATAGCGTGCGAGCGGCGAAGTTTCGTCGAGGCGGAACGGCAAAAACCGAGAGCTTCCTGCAACGCAGTTCATCGCAGCTGTCGTGGTAACCACGGAGAAAAGGCCGCGATCGGGGTGCAGGGAGGCCGCGGGCTCACAGTGGCCAGCTACTAGAGGCCGCAATCGGAATTCAAGAAGGCCCGCTGTCTTGCAGCGGCCAAAAAGACGAGGCCGCATTCAAGGTGCATGGCTTCGACCATAGCGGCGAGGCAACCTAACCTCAACTCAACCAGGAAGAGCATAGGAGCCACAGGTGTTCTTACTGGCACTCAGATTGGCAAGCACCAACAACAATGATTCAACGGATATCAGGTGAAGTCGTTCTTATCCTATGCTATAGCTCCTGCTTGCTTTAAAGAAACTAGATTTCCCATGCGGCTTCGTAGATCTAGTTAAAATGCTTCAAGACTGCTCTGTCGTCTTTTAATACTTGCATATTCAATAAGCTACAGCTTTGAATATTTTTTTGGCGTTATTTCAATACTTGAAACAATAAGCTGGAATAGTCTAAGGCTCTTATCTTGTCTTTGTTGTTTACATATTCAATAAGCTACAGCTTTGAATATTTTTTTGGCGTTGTTTCAATACTTGAAAAAAGTAAGCTGGAATAGTCTAAGGCTCTTATCTTGCCTTTGTTGTTTACATATTCAATAAGCTACTGCTTTGAATATTGTTTGACGTGTTTCAATACTTAAAACACTGAACTGAAATAGTTTAAGGCTCTTTTCTCGCCTTTTGTTGTTAAAATATTTAAAAAGCTACTGCTTTGAATATTTTTTGGCGTTGTTTCAATGCTTGAAACAATAAATTGAAATAGTGTGAGGCTCTTATCTTGCCTTTTGTTGTTTACATATTCAATAAGCTACAGTTTTGAATATTTTTTGGCGTTGTTTCAATACTTGAAACAATAAATGAAAACAGTTCAATGCTCTTCTCTCGCCTTTTGTTTTAGTTAAAATATTCAAAAAGCTACTGCTTTGAATATTGTATGACGTGTTTCAATATTTGAACACTGAATTGAAATAGTTTAAGGCTCTTCTCTCGCCTTTTGTTGCTCAAATATTCAAAAAGCTAATGTTTTGATTATTTTATGGCGTATTTCAATACTTGAAACGCCAACTTGAAATAGCGTCAGGCTATTTTTTCGCATTTTAGTGGTTAGTCTCTAGCCTTCTGAAGCTTCAACATATGGGTTGTAATTTCTCCAGTATTCTGTAAATTCAGCAACACTGAAAGCCAAATTTAGCGCCTTTATAGCTTACTTATAGTCGCTTTATCCAAAACTTCTGAAACTTTTTGTAGAGTAGAGGTTTTTTTTGTTTATAAATATGGTGGATTGCTTTGCTTGGTGACTGGGTTGCATAATAAATAACATAACAATTAATACTGCATTTTATCATCACAGCTACACCAAACAGCATAACGCGTCTACGGTCAAGGAAGCTGCTGCACCAGGCTGAGCCCTGTTTCATCGACTGACAGCCGTCACGTCTCAATATCCTCGCTCACAGCCTATATATTACAGTCCAGGTGCAAACAAAACGAGCCTTCTTGGATATCAGGCTGATACCAAGGCAGGTACTGTATACACGTCAGTACAGAGCTATCAGGGAGTTGGAAAAGTTGGAATCGTGCTCACGATATTGATTCTCTTCAGTCCAAGACGCCGTCGAGTAGTAATGTAGAATTAGAGATATCCTCTGTACAAACAGTGACGTCAGTCAGAAAAACGGATGAATTATGGCCATTGATTAATGAATACTCTTCCTTAAGTAAGTTAATTAGAATCACGGTATACGTTTTGCGGTTCATACGTAACGCTTTGCATAAAACTTCATTAGTTATAAGGATAGCCCCCATCTTAAAGGACTTTCCAATAGGTTATACGGTTGCTATCCGAGCAGAGGAGGTAAAGCAGGCTAAGCTCATGTGGGCCCGACTCACTCAACTTCAACATTGGCAAACGGAAATAGACGATCTTCAGAAAAACCAAGAATTAGCTAAATTCCATACTTTGAAAAGTTTGAACCCTATGTTGATAGATGGGTTGATCAGGGTGGACGGTCGATTGAAAAATTCCATGCTCAGCATAGATGAGAAGTTTCCAATCATAATACCCTCGGATAGTCACCTGGCGCAGCTAATCGTTGTTTATTATCATCATTTGACGTTCCATGGTGGTATTCAGCTCACTTTGGCCTGTATTCGCAGAATATTCTGGATCGTTAAAGGAAAGCTCAATTTAAGAGCTTTTGTCCAAAAATGCGTCACTTGCAGACGGTTTAATGCTTTACAATCTCAGCAGAAAATGGGTGATTTACCCGCCGATCGCGTGCAGGCTGTGCGCCCGTTCTCTAGGTCAGGAGTAGACTATGCTGGCCCTTACTTACTGCGTACATTACGGCACAGGGGTCACAAGTCCTACAAAGGTTACTTCGTAGTCTTCGTCTGTCTTTGCACCAAAGCTGTGCACCTGGAGGCTGTATCCAGCTACGATACCGAATCATTTATAGCGGCGTTTAAGCGATTCGTCTCGCGTCGCGGTCCATTCTCATCATTGTTGAGCGATCAGGGCACGAACTTCGTAGGGGCCGACGCTGAATTACGCAGGATGTATACCCTCGGGTCTGAATTCGTAAATGTTGTAAGTCCAGCACTGTAGGACTGCGGCACGGTTTGGAGTTTTAACCCGCCCGGCGCGCCAGATTTCGGCGGTATACGGGAAGCGGCGGTCAAATCGACAAAACACCACCTGAAAAGTGTCATTGTAGATACGATCCTCACGTTTGAGGAATTCGCCACCCTGCTTTGTCAGGTGGAAGCCTGTCTCCACTCGCGGCCTCTCATGCCGCTTACTGAAGATGCAGCGGATTTGTTTGTATTAACTCCTGCGCATTTCCTTGTTGGGAAAGCGTCCTTTTTGGTTTCAGAGCCTAGGATCACCGAGGAAAAGCTGACTCCTATGCAGCGGTGGCGGCGCATGACTCAGCTGAATCAGCGCTTTTGGGACCATTGGTCAAGTGACTATTTGCACCAACTGCAACGTCGCACCAAATGGAAGGATCACCAACCCTCCTACTAAGTCGGCGACATCGTGCTGATAAGGCATGAGACAACTGCTCCCACCAGGAGGCCGCTAGCCAGAGTAACACAGACCCATCCAGGCAAGGACGGCTGCGTACGCGTGGTCTCGCTACGCACCGCGACCACCACGCTTCGTCAGCCAATCACCAAGCTAGTCAAGCTGCTAGAGGTCGATGCAGCCCAGGAGGGTGGTAACCATGAAGATTGAAAATAGAAGATCGAAGAAATATTAATTTAATTCGAGTCAGTAGGTGGCATTCTTAATGCTGTATTTTTCCTATTTATTTTTTTTTATTCCTTTTTTAACTTCTAAAGAAATAAAAACCGAATTTAATGAATTGTTACGCGTTTGACGCATTAAACCTAAGTAAAATTCTAAGTAGAAGTTGTGCTTTTGATAGATTAATTAAGATGTTAAACATTGTTAAATGAAACTGCATAATTTAACGTACAATTGTCAAAATATTTTTATATCGTTTTATATGAAAACGTGGTGGGCGGAATGTTATTAACCCTATGTATTGTATACTCCGGGTTTATTCAAATATATACGTTAGCTCCGAATTCTATTGCCACCGTCAATCAGCCAATCAGGGCTCAGGCATTATGTCACGCGACTAGGAGAGCGTCGCTATTGCTCCGTTTTGTCTCGCATCTCGGCAGTCGCTCCGCGGATGGCTATCAAGCCACACGCTACTACCCCCACCTCGCGTTGGTTATTAAAGAGCAATAAATTTCAACTATTGCCTAATTCAACCTTGTTGTGTGAGTTTTTACTTAATTAAACCCCAACCCGCAACACTTATAGTATTGAAACATTTTGCTCTTGCATTTTGAAGTTTCTAAAGATTTCAAAGATACGATTTTTGAAATCTTTATTATGTTGGAATTCAAATTATGTTACATAAGCAATAATTATACATACTTTACGCATTTCAAATTTCAAAATATACGTACCTAATTTATTTTAATTTAAATTTAGACTAAATTTACTTTCTAGTATTCTACAGAATGTTTTATAAAGAATAAATTAGATAATAATTAAAAGAATTTTTTATATATAAAAGACCCATTTTATAAAAGAAAATAATACAAGTAATTTTTAAAACTAATTTATTCTTTTGAATTCAGAAATACATTTGTGAAGTCATTTTTTGTATTGCAAACTGGTAGCACTTTTCTTGAATGCAACGTAGATAGAGTGAGTCCATTTATATTTTCTTCTCCGCAAACTTTTAGAGATGCTTCTGTCACAACTTTTACCATTCTTTCAACGGCTTGAGTGTGGTTAGGAAGTCTTGAGAAGTCAAACTTGCATGAATTATTTAATTTATTGAGATCGTTTGATGAAATGTTTGATAGTGCTGGTGGAGGAGTAATAATTTTCTGTTTCAGTCTATCATATAGACATAATTAAAAGCATTAAATTGTATAAAAGGTGTGCGAAAAAGGCTTACATTACTATCTGTCTGTCTCTTTCTAGCATCAAGAATTATCTCTACTGATCTCGCTCGAACTTCGAATTTATCATCAGATATCATACTAAGAAGTATATTTGTCGGATGAGTGAAATAAGCATTTCGCTCAATTACTGGATCAATTATTTTTAGGTATTTTTGTGGTAAATATCTTGTATTTTGTATAAAATCGTAAAAAAATTTTACTCCATCTTTGATAGACGATTGAGTTTTAACCTGAAGCCAAAATGGTATGTAAACTTTCATTGCACAGGTAACTATGTCAATTAATTTAGAAGTTGGTGACTCAGTTGCCATGTATAGTCTTAGGACTCGATTTGCAGTAGTTAACCACTAAGATCAATCGAGTAGCTCAGGATTTCGATTAGCAAGATCCTGTGAACAGATTCCTAACTTTATAGTGCGGAAGCAAAGATAGAGATACTATTGGTCTTTAGTTAATATGAGACTATAGGAAGGTTTTCACATTCTTTTAGTTGCTTACCTATTAGACCAGTATACATTTGTGAACCTGTCGCACGACCATCGATTGTTTAAAAAAAATGTCTAAATGGTAATTTGTTAAAATGAAGTAAACATATAACCACTGCAATGGCCGGTTCAGCTTTTATTCTAAACAACGTATCGCACCACCGTTGACACCAGTGTCCATCGCACCGAACAACAGTAAACTCAGTAAGTACACTAGGTGAATGTTTCAACAAATAATTATATAAAGTATTGCAGATAGCAATAGCGTTTCCAGAAGAGAGAGTGATATGCCCAAGAAAGAGAGAATCAGGTTCCAGTACTAATGAGTGATCTTCCGTCGCAATTTTTCGATAAAATTTATTATTTCTTTCTTCTTGACAAATCGTTTTATCACGTCGACTATCGAAGTAAACACCTTTAACGGAGATTCCCGCTCCCACTTCATGCTGTGTTAAAACTGTTTTCTGAACTCTTTTTGTTTCTCTGATTATCTTAGACTGGTCAATTGCTTGTGATATATCATCTTCTTTAACGATTTCGTAATCCGTAAGTACTGGTGTAGCTATCGCTGCTATTACTGTTGTTGGAACATGATATCTTTGGGTTGTTAATGTAGTGTTTGTAAGATTCGTTCGATTTTGAGTTATTCGAGGTCGTTTTATACATGACGATGTTTACGTACTAACACTGTTGGATAAATCATCATATTTATCTACAGCATCACGTTTTTGAATAACCGTAGCGAGCGAATAAAGCAAATTTTTGGTTGCATCTTGGACCCACGGGCATTGCACGTGTAACTCGGAAGTTACATCCGCGCACTAGCATTGGCACTAGCATTGGACGAGTATATCGAAAATTTGCTAGCATCCGAGGGGCCATTCGTGGACGTGCGCAAAAATTCCAGATACATGCAGAGATTCGCCATACCAGTGGGTCCAAGTAGACGCGAGAGTTTTCTCTCACGTGCATGAACATTTATGTCTGTTCAAAACTTTCTTAAAATCACCCAATAGTTGCTCGCGATCCAAGCGCTACCAAGGACACGAGAAATTAACGTAAGTTTGCTTGCCTCCTCGTGTTGCACGCGCAGTGCCCGAACGTAGCCAAGGCAGACTGTTATACCGACATGTATCATGAACGCCTTCGCGCAACTCTTGCGCGTAGGCCTCTAGCCCGAGGGTGATCTCGGGCTGCGTCGGATCCCCTTGGGTGCTCATGTTTCGCTCGGGTATGAGGGGAACGCTAGCGGTCCTCTATGGTACGAAGGCAACGCTAGCAGTCCGCTCGGGTACGAGGGAACCCTAGCGCTCGGCTAGTCCGCGCGGAGAACTCCCTGCATACTAGTATACCCTAGGGGAACTCGAGCGATCTGCTAGGGCGCTTGTATGCCAAGTTTCAAGTCCTAACAATCCAGCAGTTTTGAAATATTAAATTATTTCCAAATTTTTTAGTTCAAAAATGAAATATTTAAAAACTGGTCAATAGTCTAGACTTGAAAATCGGTATTCATGCCCCCAGAGTATATTATTATCATATCTGTATAGTATCTTGACTTTTCTTAAGCACAAGGTATACGAGTATACCTACACCTTCTGCTTGTTGAAAAGCCATCAAACTACACAGGTTTGATACGATACACTGTGAGGGATTGTATGCCAAGTTTCAAGTCTAAACAATCCACCAGTTTTTAAATATTTAATTTTTGAACTAAAAAATTTGGAAATAATTTAATATTTCTAAAATGGTGGATTGTTCAGACTTAAAACTCGGCGTACAAGCCCTCCTAGTGTATTGTATCAAACCTGTGTAGTTTGATGGCTTTTCAGCGGGCAGAATGTGTACGTTGCTGAAAAAGTACAATTTTGACGACAGTGCTTCAGAGCTAAGTATACCTTGTGTTTAAGAAAGGTCAAGATACTATACCAGTTTTATTTGCATTAGGATTGAAAGGCTGAGTTCTATTCAAATCCATTTTTGTTCCAATATTTCGATGCCTGAATTCTAGTTTTAAAGGTTTTGTGAAGTAAGTAAACCCAGTAAATTAATTTAATGTCTATTAGTATACCATTATATCCAGATGTTATAAGTAAATGTATGTACGTATTTAAACTTAGAGGATAAAATGTACAGTTACCTTTCATAGTATATGGCTGCACATACAAATGTATTATTATATATACATTACAGTCATGACTTGATAACCCACGCAATACTGTAAGTTAAATGCAGTTATATTTAACATGAACAAAAAGTCAAATGATTAAAATATAAAAAATCTAGAAAGCATATACGTTTATCGTATTATGCATGAATCTTGAGATTATTTTACAAATTAAGAGGATAACTTGGGTTTTTTGTTTTATATATCTAGCATTTAAAAATCAATAATTTAAAAAAATTGTAAAAACCTGTTTATTTTGTATTCGACTGATATCTTACTCTGTTACACCATCCAAGCCATAAAGAATTTTTAAAGCTACTAAAACATAAGCCATGGTTATGCCTTTATAATTAGGAATTTATAAAAACTTTAATTCTACGTGTCCTAATGCATAGGTATTACTATGCTACATAAATTAGTTACCACTATAAAAAGCGAATAAATCCACAAGTATCAGGAACATCGTCTCTATGTAAAATACTTTTGAGCCTTCGGAAATACTGAAAATAATTTTTAATATTAATAACAAAGCAACTGCTCAATATTTTTGACAATCAATAAATCTAAGGTAATCTGCATTTTTCAAATGTATACATTTCTTGACAATAACAAAAAGTCAATCACATTAAATATATTTCTCTCATAAAAAAATGAAGATTACCTTATATATAAATAAGCAGTTAAAAGATAACTTATTTGATAAACAGCAGCAGATTTTCCTTTAGTGAAGTCCAGTGCCCAGTGAATATTTATTTACTTTGAATTTTGATCAACATAATCTTATTTCATTCTGGAAAAAATGGCAATCGGCCGGCGAGTAAGGAAAATTTCAAAAGAAATTTGGAACGAACCCATGGCCAACCTCGGGGCATGAGCAATCCTTGCACGCACAAGCAATTTCCGTGCGTTCTAGTGGATCGCTCGAGTTCCTCTAGGGTATACTACTATACTGGCGTTCCCCGCGCGGACTAGCGGACCGCTAGCGTTCCCTGGTATCCAAGCGGACCGCAAATGTTGCCATCGTACACGAGCGAAACACGAGCACCCAAGGGGACCCGAGGTAGCCCGAGATCACCCTCGGGCTAGAGGCCTACGCGAAAGAGTTGCGCGAAGGCGGTCATGATACATGTCGGTATAACAGTCTCCCTTGGTTACGTTCGGGCACTGCGCGTGCAACACGAGGAGACAAGCAAACTCACGTTAATTTCTCGTGTCCTCGGCAGCACTTGGATCGCGAGCAACTATTGGCCTTGACAGAGGCGAGTTCACCTGTGTTCAAGGATAAGCAGTGAAGCACGGGTGATTTTAAAAAAGTTTTGAACAGACTTAACTGTTGACGCGCGTGAGAGAAAACACTCACATCTACTTCAACGCACTGGTATCGTGTTTCGCTGCGTGAATGTGGAATTTTTGCGCGCGTCCACGAATGGCCCCTCGGATGCAAGCAAATTTTTAATATACTCGTCCAATGCTAGTGCGCGGATGTAACTTCCGAGTTACACTTGCGATACCCGCGGGTCCGAGATGCAATCAAAAATTTGTCTCGTTCGCTCGCTACTGTGAATGCACTGTATAATTTTCATCAAATAAGGTCGTCTTAATAAAAGCTCGGGGTCTGCGTCTTTCTTTCACTTCTTTGGTAGGAGCATTTTGATTAATTGTTAGATGACTAATACACATGAGTTTTGCACTTCTTTGCTCGTTTAAAAAAAGCTGTATTTCTGCAGGTACTTTCATATTTGAAGGACACAAACACTTCATTTTTATGATATGTTATTAACATTTGTAATATATATTGGTAAGAGACTCTTTGAATTGATAGTCGATAGGCTATAGGCATACTGGCTCATGCGGGTTCTGTATCACCCCTTCCCTCTCAAAGAGATCCAGAACCTGTTCGGATTCTAAATCACCCAGAATGATCCAGAATCCGAAATGGAGAGAGTGACAGAGCTTCCCTTTCTCTCACGTGAACCAAAATGCCTATAGCGTTTTCTACTTTTTTTTTTTTTTTTTTCTTTGCAATCGTTTACAGAGGCGATAGAATAATTTTATGAGTTTGACGGTGTGAAGTACGCAGGTAGTCTTGTAGATGGGATTATGGTTTGTACATACTGTAACGCACTTGACTATATAGGTTTTTGACGGATAGCCGTATTGCTGAATGTTATGTTATGGCGAGGCCAGATTTCGGCGAAACATTCACGGTCCAGAGTGATGCAAGCGGAGTGGCTATTGGGGCGGTTTTGACACAGGAAGGGGATGATAGAGATCACCCCATCGTATATGTGAGTAGAGTACTCACGGCGGTTGAGCGAAACTATACCACGTCAGAGAGAAAATGCTTGGCGTTATTATGGGCCATTAAAAAGTTGCGACCATACCTAGAAGAGTACGAATTCAAGGCCATCATCGACCACGGTGCCCACCAATGACTTCGTAATCTAAAGGACCCTACTGGACGACTAGCCCGTTGGGCAGTTGAAATGCATCAGTGAGACTTCGAAGAAATAGCTGAATTTGAAGAGATACAGGACGAGCGATACTTAACCAGGATGGCAGACATACAAAGACACCCACATCGATTCCCAGACTGGCGAATCGAAGATGGCATGTTGTACAAATATCGTAGCGACCCCCTATTAGACCCACTGACATCTCGAGAAGAAGGATGGAGACTTGTTGTACCAGTGGAGTATCGCAAGAGAGTGACCGAGAGTCACTCCATTACCTCCGCAGGACAGCTGGAATTTGAGAAGACATATGACCGAATGGTCCGCGAGTACTGCTGGCAAGGCATGTACTATGTTGTGCGCCATTTTGTACAGTCTTGTCTTGAATGCCAGAAACACAAAGTCTCCCAAACGGGATCCATAGGGCTATTAGGGAAGAGAATTGTAGAGCGACCATGGGCCGTAGTGGCAGGAGATCTCATGGAATTTCCACCAAGTAAAAGTCAATTCAAATACTTGGTGGTATTCCAGGATCTCTTTACGTGGTGGATCAAGCTGAATCCGCTGAGAAAGGCTGATGGTAAGTCTTTAGCTCGCGCCCTAGAGGAGCTTATCTTGTTTCGGTGAGAAACGCCAAACTACGTGGTCACAGATCATGGGAAAGAATTCATTAATAAGCACTTGACCGACACGCTGAAGGAGTATGGAGTAACCCACGTGATCACGCCACCGCACCATCCTCAGACCAATCCAGTGGAGAGGAGCAACCGAACCTTAAAGACCATGATAGCGACCTTCGTGAAGTAAGACCACCGGAATTGGGACGCCCATCTTCATGAGTTCAGGCATGCAGTCAACACTGCGATGCAAGCGACCACCAAGGTATCACCAGCCTTCTTGAATTATGGCCGAAACCCAAGGCCGGTGAATAGCTTACGAAGAGAAGTAGAGCCAAAGCGACCAATTGTCAGTAGGACCCGGAAGAGTGGATAGTTCGTGTAAGAAGACTGGATGCCTTACGTGACTTCGTGAGCAATTAGGCATATAAACTCTGCAAAGAAGAGACAAGCCAAATACTAAAATCGAGGCAGAAAGGATGCGCAATTGTAGGGGATTTAGTAATGAGGGTGACCCATCACTTGTCAAATAAAGACAAGCGTTTCTCAGCTAAGTTAGCTGATTGGTTTGATGGCCCATTTGCCATCAAAGGAGTCAAGTCTCCATTTGTATACGTGTTAGAGATGGGAGAGGATAGGAGAATACCCGAGGTGCACATGGCGGAATTAATTAAATATATTCCCCCAAGGGAGAAAGCCCCGAATTAGCGACCCTCTCCTTACTAGCGACCTTGAAGTTGTTTATGTTTTTTGTTTTTATTTTATGTTCCTAGAGTAGAGAGAAAAAAATGTTCAGAGCTACAGGAGTTCGCTGTGGCCAAGCGAGCCGTGGGGACCACCATCCTTACCCAGCCATCGTAAGCCTGGCTATCTGCCGTCTACCCAGCGACGAAAGGACACAGCAGGTGGGAGTCATGCCCCCCCCCCCCCCCCCCCCTCTCGTAGCCTCCCGTCTACTCCCGTAGATGACTCCATGGCGGGCTACGATTGGGAGACCGCAGTGCAGCAAGAATGGGAACATCAGGAGAGCAACCGGGCTTTCAATGAGGTTGGCGATCCAAGCCCGCCCCCAACCTATCCTTCCGCGGAACAGCCCATAGCCCCCGCGGTGGTCGGAACTGGAGTCGACGCTCCGTTGGGACACGACCCAACCTGGCAACCAGAAGAGGCATGACCAGGAAGTCAGAGAGGGGATGGCGGCCCGCGGCCTCGTCAATAACCCGGAGCCACAGGACGCAAACGATGTAGCGACCACGAATAGCGACCCCGCAGACGAAGAGAGAGCCATCCGGGAGAGAATGCGGAAACGGCTACTCCAGACAACCCAGCAGCAGGTAGTCGCAGTACCCCCTTCTCCACCTGTGGGGAGTTTAAGAGCTCGCCTGCTGGCTCCTCGGGCTACGGGAGCTATATCTCGCCGACTCGCACAAGAAGTAGGCCAGCCAGAGAGGCGGGGTCAAGAGGAGGCCCCTCATGACCCACCACATGGCCAACGTGAGGTTCCGGAGGGTCAGGAATCGGTTGACCCGTGTCCCGAACCCGACATACCTATGATCCACCCGATTCCTCCAGTAATCCCTCTGGAGACAAGTCAGTCAGTGGTCCCTCTGGCATAGGACATTGACGAGCGACGGGTCATGAGCGGTGAGGTGGAAGGATTGAGGGAGGTTCCATACCCTCTCCCTATTTCAGCTCGCAGACATCGTTACAATGCTCAGGGCCAGCTTCAATTGGACGACTATGAGTCGCTGATAGCGGAGAACCCTTCGATGCCGCACTCATCGACGACGGCCAACCCGGAGCAGATTCGGCGTGGTTCAGGGAAACCGACACCAGCACCACGTTGCATCGTACCGACGCCACCACCAGGGTCGTCTCAGAGACATTCGTAGCACGCCAATCCCTCACCACCAGACCCATCGAGCGACATATCCAGGATTTCTGCCCCTGAAGAGGACATCTTGGAAAGAATCCAACGACTGGCAGAGAGCCTCGCGGACTTGCCTCCTCACGACCGGGCCGCTCTACTATTCGCCACGTTGGAGGCACATCGCCTCGAGAGAGGCCATCGAGGTGACCAGTAGAGGAAGAATCACGGATCATTCTAGCGACCACGACGAATAGCGACCCCATCTGAGACGCGAGGCATCGGCGACCATGGGCACGACATGCGACCCCTAATTAGCGACCGAAATGTGGAATGAAGAAGGCATACCCATATCTAGTAAGTTCTGAAAATTATTGTTATTTATTTGTTGTTTTTTTTTGTACGAGGATCCCATAATTCCCTTTAGCGTAGCGCGATCTATGAACGCCGTTGCTCTGTGGTCGGATTGGCAGTAGTAAAGTTGAGGTACTAATCTTTTGTTTGTTTTCAGCCTGGATAGTTATAGTTATAGTTATTTATTTTTGTGATAGCTCTGGTGCCGAGGGTTGTTCACGAACCGCGTTGATGGGATACAATGGCCCAACTAGAGTCTCGTTGATTGAAATTGGAATAAACAGTCCGCTCCTGGCGGTGTGTCCCGGTAAGGGGGGGAGACTTTGTGACGCGTATTTCGCGTCAAAATGTTATTTAAACTCAGGGCAGTCAATCACGACCAAATCGCCCCGTTACCAGAGCTGAGCATTAAAATATTATTTTAATATTGTTTGTCGGAGGGAATGAGGAGAAGGAGACTCGCGACCGAGAAAAATTACGGACCGTCACACACACACACACATCCACACCGACAGCAACAGCTGATCGCGCAGCAGACGCAATTGCTTGAGGCAAGCACTCAGAAGGAGTCCCACACATACACACACGGCACACAGTGTCACATTTTGGTTTTTTCTTGTTTTAAAATCAAATAACTTTTGATCTAATCGATGAATCGTCGTGATTTTTTTTAAATTGAAGCTCAGGTAATCAGGATCCTTGGAAAAATATTTAATAAGGCCTTTTGATGATATATAAATCAGGAAAAATTGGCGAAGTTGATAACTTTTGCAAATATCTAACAAGATTTACTTCATCTTAATGAAATTTGTATTTTTATAATTTGTAAACCTAATATTCGATGTAATAGGTCATACTTGACTTTCTTCAGCGTATAAACGTTTCCTGGAACTTTTTCTTTTCAATGAATGAGCAGAACTGTATAAAAATGCCAAAATTCTAGTTTATTTCAATTTCTGAGGATCTACTTTCATTCTGAATACCTATTAAATTAATTATGAATAAAATATTTGTAATTAACAAATATATATATACTATTGAATCCATAAACTCCTATACACTGTAAATTCATAACCTTAACTTCGACAAACTATAATCCCGTGAACCTTTAAATCCATTAATGCTTAAACTTATCAATTTCTATACCCATAAACTTAGGAGTTTATGTATTAGGATACCTTGATTCTATAAACTCTTGAATCCATACCCTGAACCTCCCAAACCCTTAATCCTGTAATACAGTAAACTTGTAAACTTTTTATTCTATAAACTCTTGAACCCATAATCCTCTAAACTCTTAAACTCGCAAACCCTAAATCCCGTAATACAATAAACTCTTGAACCTATAATCCACTTAACCCTGAACCTCGCAAACCCTTAATCCCTTCATACAGTAAACTCGTATTATAAATTCTTAAATTCGTTGGCCTTCAAACTCGTAGACCTATTCATCATTAAATTTCCAAACCCATATACCCCTATTCCCTTTAACATATAAACACCTGAACCCATAACCTTAACCTCGCAAAACTATAGTCTGATAACCTCTGTAACCCATAGAAATTTAAAATTATGAACTCCTATACCTATAATCCCCTAATACCTTAATCCCGTTAACCCTTGAATCCATAATTTCCTATATTAATATCCTATATAATATCCGATGTATTAGGTCATACTAGAGTTGATTCATTCAGTGTATAAAATTTTTTCCAATAAATGAGCAGAAATGTATAAAAACGATAGAGTTCGAGTTTTTTCATCTGCTCAGTATTTGATGTAACTCTGAATACCTGTAAAACTCGATTATTTTCATCATCTCGATTATTCTTATTTTATTTTCGAATCGCTAATTATGAGGCTGCACTCTACTTTTAACCCTTAAAAAATTGATATTACCAAAGGATAAACGCGTAAAGTTTAGAAATGAAGTACTAATACTCTAATTTTAGGTTTTCAAGATTATGTATATTAATTGTATACATACACGCGTGCATACACACAACCCACACAGCATGAAATTTTTCGGAATATTGGCACAAAAGATTTGAAATCTTGCAGGAATCTTCCAATTAAATATTCCTGGAAGAAGTATACGTCCCCGAATTTCTTCCATTGAAATATTTCTGAAATCTTTCATGAAATATTTCTTTGAAATATTTTTGGAATATTTTCGAATGATTTCTTGACCCCTAGTATACTGAGATATTTTGCGAATTAATTCTAAAATATTCCACCAGTCTTCCAAAAAATATTTCTTTTTAATGTTTCTCAAGTATTTGTTAATTATTTCTGTGTTAAATATTTACTGAAAATTTTTAATAAAATAATTCTGAAATATTCCAAAAATATTTCATAAAATAATTCTTTGGAATATTCGGAAAACATTTCAGAATTATTTTAATGTTTGATATTCACTGAAAATTTCTGGTGAAATATTTCAGAAATCTTTCATGAAATACTTTTTTGGAATATTTCTGAATTATTTTAATTATTATTAGGAAATTGTTGCGATATAATTCAGTAATATATATTGAAAATTGATTAATCGGCCAATGGGAGAAACCAATTATTGTCAAAATGAATAGATATCTCCGACACAAGTAAATAACATTTATTTTCAGTGATTGTGAAATATTCACATTTAAGTAAGACCTTGTATCAGATCTGGTGTAAGATCTTAAGTAAATCATTAACAAATTTTTTTAATTCACAACGGCACGATCTTGCATAAGATCTTACATAGGATCCTACACAAGACTTTACATAAGATCTTACGCAAGAACTTATACACGACCTTATACAAGATCTTGCGTTCATAGACATACGGATTTTTTGTTGATAATTTACTCAAGAACTAACACCAGTTCTCACACAAGATCTTGCATAAAATTTCACAAACGATTTTACATAAAATCTAGTACAAGATCTTGTTTTTATTACCATATGAATTAATTTATAATAATTTACTCAAGGTTTTATACCAGAACTTATACAAAATCTTGCGTAAGATCTTGAGTTGCTTATCACAAAAAAAATTTATATGGCAAAGAAAAAGAGTTCATTTGAAAGGTATATAGATGATCTTGTGTAAGATTTTATGTAAGGTCTTGTGTAAAGTCTTGTATAAGGTGTTGTGTAAGATCTTATATGAGATTGTGATTGCATATACCAAAAATATTTTTTGGTAATGGTTTATTTAAGATCTTACACTGAATGTGATACAAGATCTTAAGTAAGGTCTTACATAAGATTTTGCATAAAATCTTAGATAAGATCTTACGTAAGATCTGAAATAAAATCTTAAAACACATAATTATTTTTTTATTGTAGTCAATATCTTATGTAAAATCTTATGTAAAATCTTATGTAAGATATTACGTAAGATCTTGAGAAAAATTTTCAATAAAGCAAAGATTGAAAAAATGATTTTTATTTTATACAATTAGAAATTTGCATTCTATAAAATTAAGATAGATAAAGAAAGAATTTAAATGTTGCCCTATTACTTTTTAGGCAAAACGTTGAACACGAAGAAAATATTAGTACTCAAGATACCATTGATAGTGAAGATCTTCTTGAAGATTCTTGTGAAGAATCTTGAATGTATACATATAGTTAAATTAAAATTTGATTACTTTGTTATTCGACGTTATTAAAAAAAAAATTGTTAAGGCCTTGTGTAAAAAACATTTAGCAAATGTAAAATAGAGTCTATAATTATTATAAAATAGAATAATTATTGATAAGTATGTTTGAATGCAAGGGTGAGTGAAAGTCGATTGGTCGATTGGGATCAGGTACTTATAGGTTAAAGGGGATAGAGGTTGATGAATTTAAAAATTTAATGATGAAAAGGTCTACGCGTTTACTGTATTTACGGGATTAAGGGTTTGCGAAGTTCAGGGTATGGAGGATTATGGATACAAGAGTTTATAGAATCAAGGTTTTAGGAGTTTATGGGTATAGAAATTGATAAGTTTAAGCATTTGTAGATTTAAAGGATCACGGGATTAAAGTTTGTCAAGGTTAAGGTTATGAATTTACAGTGTATAGGAGTTTATGGATCAATAGTATATATATAATTGTTAATTAATAATATTTTATTCATAATTAGTTTAATAGGTATTCAGAATGAAAGTAGATCCTCAGAAATTGAAATAAACTAGAATTTTGGCATTTTTATACAGTTCTGCTCATTCATTGAAAAGAAAAAGTTCCAGGAAACGTTTATAAGCTGAAGCAAGTCAAGTATGACCTATTACATCGGATATTAGGTTTACAAATTATAAAAATACAAATTTCATTAAGATGAAGTAAATCTTGTTAGATATTCGCAAAAGTTATCAACTTCGCCAATTTTTCCTGATTTATATATCATCAAAAGGCCTTATTAAATATTTTTCCAAGATTCCTGATTACCTGAGCTTCAATTTAAAAAAAAATCACGACGATTCATCGATTAGATCAAAAGTTATTTGATTTTAAAACAAGAAAAACCAAAATGTGACACTGTGCGGCATGTACACCATCGCACGCTGTACACACAACTCTTTCTCCCGCTTGCTCTTTCTCTCTCGCCTCTCGAGGGTGATGAGCCGCTGCACGCGCGCGCACACACACACACGCGCGCGACCCGTCCTCTCTCCCGATCCACGCAGACGCGGAAAGAGAGAGGATTCACAACAGCAGCGGCAGCTTCCGCAAGGAACACCATCCCGGCTTTAGTCACGAGAGAGAGAGAGAGAGAGAAAGAGAGAGCGAGAGAGAGAGAGAGAGAGAGAAAGAGAGAGAGAGAGAGCGAGAGAGAGAGAGAGAAAGAGAGAGCGAGAGAGAGAGAGACAGATGCGGCTGTCGACGGCTCATGGGAGAGCTAACAGCCGCCGCGCCGCGAGCCGCCTGAAGCTGCCGGTGCACCATAGCGTAGGCCGACACGCGCATGCTGCCACTACAAACTGTTATGATCCCGTAGCGACAAAACTGAAAGCGCCCGCTATAGTATACACGCACGGTTGCCACGCGTGTATGATTAGCAATTCATATTGCCCGCGTTTCGGTCCTTACCTCGCGTGCAGGTCGACAATCGCAGAGCGACCCAATCAACGTTAGCGACTCAAATTGCTGCGGATCTAGCCTTGATTTTCGAATTTAAGGAAAATCAAGTTCTATCAAAAACAAGATACGGGCGGAAGCAACAAGTATGCGTGGGCTGAAGATAAGCAGAGGAAAATTCGAATTTGGGAAAGATTTACGGCCTCAACGATATTGGCCATTGACTGCCCGCCCGTCGCAGCATCAAGACGAAGTATAGTGACATTAAGTTGAGAGTAATAGAACCGTTAGAATTATTAGAGTTGTTAGTTTGTTGAGTTATTATTAGTTTGGATCGGAGTGTAGCAGTTAGGGAAAGACGTATTAAAGTTAAAAAAATCGACTGGACTTCTTGAGCTACGCGGGAGATTCGCTATACGGTAGCGACCACGAGGCATCGACATCGAGATTTTCCTGTGAAACGAGGACATTTGGACGACGGTGAGTTGGACTGTTAATTGTCGAACGTCCATTGGCAGTCGTCAGAGTCGGTAAGATAATTAGACATATATATATATATATATATATATATATATATATATATATATATATATATATATATATATATATATATATATATATATATATATATATAATTTATTAGCGCGAATTGTTCGGAGAGGTTTTTCATAAATGCATGTGACACCAATCATTAAAAGCAGTGCGTGGCAGGGAAAATTCTAATACAATAGTAAAAGGAATAACTGAGTGATAAAGTGTGAATGACGCGAAACTGGTTATAGAAAGGGGTTACATGAGATTAGGGAATAGCTCGGGAAAACGTGGTGATTCGGTCGTTGCGATCGACGCGTGCGAGGACTATTGTAGCGACCGGAAATTTGTAAGCGACACATTGTACATTAGCGACCTTTGGTTAATACAGAAATTAAATAAAGTCTAGGTACTTCATTTATTAAATTAGTGTCATTATTTAGTAGAATTAATTATCCTGATTTTGCTTCACGGAACTTTCTCTGGGATAAGGCTCGTGCAAGGCTAGCCGCGCTTCACCTGGCGCCCATTATTAGTAAATTCGGTAAAGTGCAGAGCAACATTTATAAGAGACAGGCGTAACGAAATCCTATGTTATAAAGTATAATCAACTAGTCAGATAATTAATGAACTATTTGAAAAGTGCCTTAATTTCTGAACCATGTGGCCCGAGCACATGCATGCACTAAGATGCTGTTGACCGACGAAAAAGCTGCATAATACTGTAACGTGTTCCGCGGTATCGTGTAATCGTACGAGTTGTATTGACTATTAAAAAAGTACCTTAATTGGTCTACACGCGGCCGCGCAAGATTCACAGAATCTGTCTATTATTATACAAGTGCTGTCATCCAACAGAAAACTAATATAATATTACGTATGTGACAATGCAATGCTGATTTTCGATGCTATATGGTAGATATAACAAATTTGCAAGTAAGCTAAGATATATAAAATCTAAACCATGCACCGTGAGCAGTTTTTAAAAATATGGTATAGCGCTTTCCTATTATGTACAAGTAAGTACTTTTGAACACATTAATGTTCGACAAAATTCTGGCAGGTGTGTAGCAGACGAAAAGTACGCTCACTTGTGACTACGTACTATGTATATGCACCTAGTCTAATCTGTATTTATACTATACTGTTACGACCCTTTTACGTAATCTGACCTAAGTACAGTATATATATAATAAATGTTCCCAGCCGTATAATTCGGAAAATAAACACACACAATTTGGTTGCAAGCAAAATAACGTAAGAATTTCAGCGCAAAATTCCTAGTCAAGCTATTCTGAAAATTGCACGCTCACAGATACACAATAGCACAGCACAAGCGATTTGCAGGCTCCAGTTTGATACCAGTCAGTTAAGCAGCTGACGAATCACGATGTCGCAGCGCTGTGCCAGCTTCCAGTGAGGAGTACGGCTGTTCTTGTAGCTTGGCTCGCGTCTCTGTGACGGTCGACGAGACGGTCAGCTCAAGTCACCCTATTAGGCAATGAAGATGACCGCTAACAGCTAGATAACCTCAAATTCCGGGTAATCCACAAATTTGTGAATCCTTAGCTCGGAAAAAACAGACGTTCAGTTATATTTATGCAGCGTGGAAGGCAGAGAATTCCTCAGTTTGTCTGAAAAGCTTCCACTCATGGTGGAGTGCGAAATCCGTTAGTTATCGTGAAATTAGGAGCACCTCAAAAGCACGTGTGCGTAGTACTTTCGAGGGAGAGAGAGAGGGAGAGAGAGAGAGAGAGAGAGAGAGAGAGAGAGAGAATGGGAAGGGAAGAGTAGCTGCGGTGGCAAGCGAGGAGTGTAACGAAGCGGCGATAGGAGCGATAGCGCTTGAGTGTGTTGAAAGGTGTGTGTACGTAAGTGTGTTTGAGTATGTAATTACAGTGTGCGAGGGGCGTGAAGAGAGGATGTGTCCCACTCTGGACCTCGGTTTCGACGCTGCACCTTAACCGAGGTATTGTAACACAGAAAATTGGAGCGGATAAATTTGATATTATTTAAGTTTTGTAAAAAATGGGAGTAAAATAACACTTATATTTTCAAAGTAATGTAAAATAACAAAAAAAAAATAATTTTGTTTATACACAAATGAAAACATTTAGTTTATATATTAGTAAAAATAAATGTACTTAAGTTTCGTACGACGCATTTTGAGGATAAATCTTTCAACTTTATCATTTGCGAAAAAATCCCATACCTAGTATACCAGACCTATTTATTATAATTATTACATATTATAATGTCACTTTAAAATAATTCTATTTATTTATTCATGGTTAATATTCGTTTGCTTTACAAAAGATTAATGTTAAAGTAAATTTCATTTTTAATACCATAACTATCATATTGAGTTTTTTCGCTTATGTTATTTGTTTTCCAATTATAATTATTCTTTTTTACATAAAATTAGACTTTTCATTTAATTGTTCTTATTTTTAATTTGAACGAGCTTTTTCCAGGAATGGAGAAAAAGTATGTAAAGTAAGCATCGATTTTAAGGCGATCCTGCCAGGATACCGGGTTTTGAAAAGGGATTTCTCGTAAATGATAAGTAAACTCGCAAAGTCAGTCTTTATTCTTTGGTAAAATTAGATTTGTAATTTATTTACGCAGTCTAATTTATGAGACATGCAGTTTAACGCAGTATCTGAATAAAAATTTGGTTTCGTGTTGACGTGCAATTTATCCTCATAATTATAACACAAGAATAGACTTGTAATTTTTTTAGTCTAAAAAATAAATTAAATTTTCTATTGAATATAAATTATTCAGTTCTGATAAAAAACATGCGTAAATACGTAAAACATAACACCGTACAAATTCCGCAATTTAATACCGCAGAATGGATCGCCGTGATCGTGAAAAAACACTGCCACATCGTGATTAACGAAGAAATTCGGCTAAACAAGATTTCTAATGCGATAGAAACTTTGTTTTTCAGGTCAACTTCTCAAGATTAAAGAATAAACGATTTAGAATTTCAAGTTGCTATGTTGAACAACAAATGTAACGACCTAACTAGCAAGAATTTGACGCTGAAAAGCGAAGACAAAGAACTCGAAGATTACGCGGTAGAGAACCTTGACATTACTGAGAACAACTTGTCACATTTTAAAGAAAACTCTGAATTATATTTGAACTTTATTAATAAACTAAACGATAATAATGATCATTATGATAAAGTTTTCCTAATGATTGCTGGTGATTTAAAGTTGATTGAACAAAAAACGAATTTATAAATAATTCAACATATAATTGATTAAACATTTGTACAAGCTGCAATCATTAGGGAATCCCTGTAAAAAATTAGTATTTTCGGTTAATGTCAGGGTTATCTCCAATAATCAGGAAAATGTCTATGCGTACACGTAGGAATGTATATATTTGCCTGAACTGTGATTCCACAGTTTTGGAAGAGCAATTACAATTACATTACATAAAACATTAAATAAAGTTTTATTAAGCAAAGATGAGAATCAATCAATAACAAATGATTCTTCGCAACACCAAATGGGCACAAGAAGTGCATGATTCAATTCAGTACTGACTTTAAAAATCCCATGATTATGAAGTACGTATCGCGGCACTCAAATAGAAAATAAATGAATTTGACGGTCGAATCAAATTTCATAAATTTTGAAAACTTTCCATTCTAAATGAGAATTACGTCAGTGTAAAACAAAAACTAAACGATATAGAGTCTGCGCGGGCTCAAAAAATGGGGGACGAGTGAAAGCCTTAGAAGAAAAAATTTTAGAAATTCTGGACGAAAAAATCGCCGCGGTTTCTCCAGCTGTTCAAATTTTGATTGATGCTGAGGACGCGAATGAGATTAAACAAAATTACGGTAATTTAATATCATAATTAGAAACATGTGCTAAGAATCAAATCGATCTAAAAAACTAAAAAAATTGTGTTATGAGTAGTTTAATAAAATGATGACAGTGAATAAAAATTTATTAAAAAGCTTGGATATAGTTTATTTATAAATCAAAAGTCTTCTAGAAGCAGACATTTCAAATGCCAGAGATGCTCTTTTGCTGAGTGACGGTGAAGTTGAATAGAATCGAAACACGTATTTAGAAAAATTTGCAGAATATAATAATAAAATAAATCGTATACGATCGTCGGCGAGCGAGCATTCGCTAATTCCAGGTGTGGGAGAAATTTCGTTCAATACAGCGGGAGTAAATGGTCCTAAGCAGACACCGCCAACGTTCAAGACCGAATCATAAGAAAAGCCCACGAGATATTTAAAACATATAAACCTTCTTCTTGGTATAATAATTCATCTTCGAAACTGAATCGATTAGATTATGCGACACATATTTGGGGCTTTGCGTAGGAGCTAGAAGATAATTATACAGAACAAAAACTCGTGCGCAAAATCGCAAATCGTTTCAATTGGGATATTCGCTATGCGATGCAATCCCAGAGTATAACAACCCGAAAGTAAACTCTTTGAACTCTGTCATTTAAAGATGATGACCAAGAACAAAAAAACAAACACAATCGACTCAGGGACAAAGGTTTGGCGCGAATGCGGATAATTTCTTGGGTAACGCGCGTAATTACGAAAATACGCATAGACATCAGTATAAGCCGTTTAATTAACAAGCAATTTATCAAAAATCGTCGGCGAATAACATGCAAAATTTCAACGCGATTCAAGCTGAAGCAAAAACGCTGACACCTGATTTGGCACTCTGCTTTTTCAAAGACATAATTTTAATTTTTCTTTTTTAATATTTCAGAAACGGTTCTGCATTAATTTGTTTCATATAAAGGTACGTTGTAAAGAGAATTTCCAACCATTTTTTGACATATTCATTGAACAAAAATTAAAAACTTGATTTATAAAATGGTTTTTAAAATACAAAATAATTGATAAATTATAAAAAATATATGTACCATTTTGGAAGGTAAGATGGGCCATTTTGGTTGTGCCGTTCAGATCGAACCAATAAATTTTTTTCTAATAATTTCATGAATGAAGTTACAGAAATATTATTCTCCCGTTTTAAGTTTCCTCCACTAAATGTAAATCAACTTTATTTTAATTTTTCTTTCGTTCGAAATTATTGATGTTAAAGTGTTTATAAAGGTTATGTGTTGCCGAGATAACAGATATGTAGTAATTTTCATCAATAATATTAAACATTATATTTGACTTTTTCTATTATGAATATTTTTTATACTTGACAATGTTTTTATGAAGTGTATCTATATACTTTATAAATTATCACTGTAACTATGAAAATATAAGAAATATTTTAAGATGTCGTTGTTCAATAAAATTCATTCTTTTAAAAATTTTCTTTTCTTAAGAAGCACTAAATTTTGCGACTTGAAAATTGGCAGAATTATAGTTCTATGTAAAATTAATATTCTGATACACATCCATACAGCAGACATTTGTTTAAAGTAGCTTATTCGAACTCCCCAAGCATTTAGTATGTTTTTACGTTAAAAATAACTTTTTTTATCAAAACTAATAGCTTTGAAAACTAGTAGATTTGCTTTTGATATAAGGAATAGTAATAGCATATTAGATGAGAAATCGAATTGCGATAGAGATGATTCGAAATTATTGGCTAAATTTCTTGTAGACTCGGGAGCAACCGAACACTTGATTAATTCAAAATTGATTTTTCGGAATTTTGACAAAGATAAGCTTCAAACTATTAGACGCACAAACAAAGATACAAAAGCAGATTTGATAACAGAAGGATCGGGGAAGTGAAAGGTTTAACGAATAATAATGAAAGTTTGATTCTAGATAATGTTATTTATGGATATAATAGAAAACCCCATAAAATAAATAGTTTACGGAGATAAGTATAGAAAAGATAGCATACAGAACTGGGAGAATATTTTTGATGAGACGGACCAAAATGTTTCAGTGTTAAATTTTGGAAAAGAGACTGAGGAAAATCTAGAAAAGACATTAGAAACGGTTGGAGTGAGTAAGAAGAAGAGAGGCCGTCCTAGAAAAATAGAAAAGATGACTTTGGATACAAAGAATTTAGAAAAAGTTAAAAATAACACAAGTGGATTAATAGATGATTCTAGTTTCACAGATTTGCATGTTTCAGATAAAAGTTTAGAACAGGTTAATCGGAGTGGGATAGATATAGATCGGGATAATGCAGCACAAAAAGAAGTCTGTCATGCGCTGATAGCAAAAATTAATTCAGACCCAGCTTCCTATAAGGAAGCTGTATTATCCCATGACAGAGAAAAATGACAAATTGCGGTTAGAGATGAGTTAAATGCAATGCATAAAAATAATGATTGGAAAATTGTTGATAGACCAGAAGTTAAAAATAATGAGAGAAGACCAAACATAATAGATTCGAGATGGGTGTTAAAGAAAAAAATAAAGGAGTATGGAAAAGTTAAATATAAAGCTAGACTAGTTGTAAGAGGATGTAAGGATAAAAATGATTATGATTTGTTAGAAACCTATGCTCCGGTCTCACGTTTGACTTTGGTGAGAGCAGTGTTAGCTATAGCTAATAAACTAAATCTTGAGATGAGACAATTGGATGTTAAAACCGCCTTTTTGAATGGGGCTATAGTTGAAGAGATATATTTGGAGATACCAGAGGGTACAGAATATAATGAAAATTTTAGAAAAGAAAAAATTGTATACTAGAAAAGGCACTATACGGTCTGAAAATAAGCCCAAAGAGATGGTATGAGAAATTTGCAGAAGTAGCTGAGAAAATTGGTTTGAAGGCAAGTGATATGGAACCATGCCTAATGCAGATTGCAAAGGATCACTCACTACATCAGGCTATGTAATTAAATTATTTGGTGATTCAATAGGTTGGAGGACTCACAAACAGACTTATGTAACACTATCCGCCTGTCAGGCTGAGTACGTTTCGATAAGTGAAGCTTATCAGGAATTAGTCTCAATAAATAATTCTTCGGGAATAGTTTTGAATAGAACATTTGCACCAATGAAATTGAGGTGTGATAATAGATCAGCTGAGACTAATGCGAAAACGAATGGGGGAAACAAATTGAGACACATGACTGATGCTAAGGAACATTATGTAAAAGAGTGCGTAAAAGGAAAACTAACTGAGATAAATTGGGCTCCATCAAAAGAGCAGATTGCAGACATATTCACTAAATGTCTTCCACATATACAGCATTGCAAATCAAGTTCTCCAATCAAGTTGGTGCGTCGCAGAAGCATCTGTTAAATATTTAATACTCCAATAGATGTACTGTTTTTTAACCCAAATTTTTGTTATTGACGAGGGTCTTTGTGAATCTTTGTACTCGTGTAAGTGCTTCTTGTGTTTAAAGGATTTGAAAGTAATATAATATACTCATGTTCTATCCAGGTATAAAATCAACGCTGGCTCAGAAGGGTCATTTTAATGAAATTACAAAACTATAATTAATCAAATGTTTGCAAGCTCAGGTTTATAATTACATTAAAAAGACTCTTTTCACCCAGCGTTAACTTGATATCTGAATAAAACATGAGAATACTATAAGGTTCTTTCGAAGGAATTTAATTTAAATTTATTTTAAATGAATTTTCATAATCAAATAGGGCTATGTAATGTTTTAGGTAAAATTGCAAAAGATTACTTCAAGTATTTTAAAAGAAAATGGAGTCAATCTAACTTTCAAATTACCCATACACAAATATTTATTTATTTGAAAGTAACACATAATATACTCATGTTTTATCCAGATCTAAAGTCAAGGCTGACCCAGAAGGGTCATTTTAATGAAATTATAAAACTATAATTAATCAAATGTTTGCAAGCTCATGTTTATAATTACATTAAAAAGACTCTTTTCACCCAGCGTTAACTTGATATCTGAATAAAATATGAGAATACTATAAGGTTCTTTCGAAGGAATTTAATTTAAATTTATTTTAAATGAATTTTCATAATCAAATAGGGCTATGTAATGTTTTAGGTAAAATTGCAAAAGATTACTTCAAGTAGTTTAAAAGAAAATGGAGTCAATCAAACTTTCAAGTTACCCATACACAAACATTTATTTATTTGAAAGTAACACATAACTTTCTAAAAAGTAAAATCTTGGCAAGTATAAGTTTCGTTATTACCCACAATATAAATTAAAAGAAATACGATACAATTAAAATAGTAAACATAAACTAATATTCTATTTTTAAAATATTTCTATTTTTTCGAGAATAGTAAGAATAAATGTCCGTCTCTGGAAAAGTTGTGAAATCTATAAAAAATACCTTTCTAAAAAGTAAAATCTTGGCAAGTATAAGTTTCATTATTACCCACAATATAAATTAAAAGAAATATATTATTACCAAAATAAGACGTTCAATTATGAATTTTATTCATAAACTCAAATTAAAATAGTAAAATTAAACTAATATTATATTTAAAAAATAATATAGTTCAAAATATTTCCATTTTTTAATAATTCTTATAATCTCAAATGTACGCTAAAGAAATTAATAAATTCGATTAATAAATTGGCAAGTATTATATTTTTATTTGTAAATCAATGTAATTTTTCTATGAATTAGTATGTAGTAAAAAATATGAAGTACGTACTTTATCCCCGCCGACCCGGGAATAAAGCGCTACATTAAATCCCTACCCCCACTCTAGTCCCCGCCGCTACGCGCATGTGCCCTCGCCTTCGGCTCGGGCACAAACAGCGCGTGGCGCGGCGTAGACTAGACTGAGGTTAGGGAGTTAATATGTAGCACTATTTTCCCTTTTGGGCGGTGAACGAGTACAAACTTTCTGGTAGATATGTTAAAAAATTGTATATTGCACGCGTGAATAAAGTGAGCCAGCGATTGCCAGCGTGTATGACGCCCTCGCTCCGCTCGGGCGTCGAACCGCACGCAGTCATTTACTGGCTCACTTTATTCCCTAGGTGCATAATATACTATTCACTTTCTGAAAGAAAAACTACAACTCGAAAGTAGATCCAAAGATTCCTTTTAATTGACGATTGCTTCATCGATAGAATGACCACCTGATATTACATCATCAACATAGATTTCATTCTCTGCGACTTTTGCGCTAAGTGGATGAGTAATGTTCCTATCAAGAGCTAGTTGTTTGATGGAGTGACAAGCCAAGAAAGAGGACGGAGTTATTCCATAAGTGACTGTGGTCAGATGAAAGGTTTTAACGAGTTTTTCGGGGCTAGAACGCCAGAGAATTGACTGAAAATGCTTGTCTTTGTAAACTAGTACCTGCCAGTACATTTTTTCTATGTTTGCAGCAAATATGAATTCATATCGACGCCATTTGCATATCAGATCAAAGAGATTTGGGACTAGATTAGGTCCTGCGTGCAGCAGTTTGTTGAGCGAAGAACCTAAATTGGTTCTGATAGATTCATTGAAAACAGTGCAGAGTTTAGTCGTTGTGCTTGACTCCTTCCAAACGCTATGATGAGGAAGAAAAAAACATTCACTGACCTCTTTTCGATTAAATTCAGTGGATGAAGCAGCGATCATATGCCCGCGATGTTCATACTCGAACATGAATTTCTCGTAAGCATCTTTGAATTTTAAGTCTTTTTGAAACTTTGCCCACATTCGCTTTAACATCTAAAGCGAAGGTGCGAATGAATCACCTAGATTTTCGTTTTGGCGATTCGCAAGATTTTTAAACGGCAAACGAACTACGAAACGACCTAATGAGTCTCTATTGTGCGTGTTTTTGAAATGATCTTCACATGCTTGCTCATCTGCAGTGTACACGTTCTGCTTTGGGATTTCCTCCTGCTTCCAAAACTTCTGCAGAATCTCATCTAACTGAGGCACTTCTGAGCAATGAAATGACGAGAGTGTAGTGGAAAGTGAACAACTATCTGGTGGTAAATCACGTGATATTACCCAGCCTAATAATGGCAAAGTAGCAATAGGCTCATTCTCCATTACCCTTGATGACCTGGCCTTCTACGATACGAGAGTGGATAGAGGTTCCTAGCAAGACTTCTATATGAGAATTTCCCTTAAATTGAGGATCTGCTAAATCTAAACCTTGTATGTGTTTGTGTATTCGAGTGATTCTGAGTTCAAGGTGGGCTATAGTACACCTTTGGTAGAACTAGTGCTTCTAATTCACATGAGAATGTCAATTGGAATCTTGGACGAACTGTGAAACGAGCTGTAGCTTTGGATATAGCTATTGTTTCTTCCCCTACTCCTCTCACAGCGATATGAATTTTGCTCTTCTTTGATCTTAATCGTTGACAGAGAGATAGCGAGATTAAAGATGGTTGAGAGCATTGATCTACTATAGAGAATGTTGATTGTTTTAGAGCATTAGACTCATTTTGAGTTTTAAATGGCTCTAAAGACCTATTCGAAGAAAATGACAATTTTTCAGGATTATGAACGACAACTTGTGCTCAAGAATCAGATCCATTGTCCAATAAGCTATGATGTTTACCTTTAAAATAAAAACATCGTCCATTTGAACTACAATCCTTATAGAAATGTTTACCTAAGCAATTATAGCAGAGATTTTTTGAGGAAATTATGTCCATGTGCTCAGGCAATGACTTTGATTTGAACGAATCACAAGTTGAAATATAATGCGATTGATTACAATGAGAGTACTTATGACTCGATTTTTTAGTTGACTTTTTTTATGAAGTCGAGTCTTGAAGAGAATGAACTGAGGATGACGAAAGAGTTATCATTACGTGATTTAGATTGAGTTGACTGCTTCTGCTTATTGATATTAGGCAGAATTGATTTACAACCTCCTTTTATCGATTCTAAAGTAATAATTTGAAATTCAAGAAACTCTTTCAACTGATCTGATGTGGGAGGGGTTTTGGAATTACCCATGTGTTTCTCCTAATCACGACGAGTGTTAGTGTCGAGTTTACTAACTGTTATATGCATCACGAGATCTCCCCATTCATCTACCATTCTATTATCAATTTTAGAGAATCAAGTGGACTAAAGGTTTCTTTCATCAAACGTTTGAGTTCTGAACATAACTCATATTTCATGAAATTTATGGTCAGAAATTCTGAGAGGTGCTGGTTAACTAACCTACTATGATTCTCATAATAATCGACTAGTTTTCCCCAAGCATTCTGATAATTAGCATCAGTAATGGTGATATTCTGATTGAAATTAAGCAGCAGTAAGTTAAAGTTGAGGCGATGCAGGAGTTGCATTTTTTGCTTGTTTTGTTTTTTCCTCTTTGTCCCGTAAGTCAAGAAAATCAGTATAATCACCCTTTCTTTAAATTTTGGTATGCAAGCAATGAATTAATTCTAATTAGAATTAATTGAGAGAAACCTTTAAATAATTCAATGAAATTTGAATTATTTGTCAACCTAAGTTTACAAATAATTCAAGAAACTATTGCGATTGAATGCAATTAAAGATAACTATGATAATTGATTCATTTGATAGAATAAGATTATGAATGATGATGTCATTCAAATAATCAAAAGATAATCAATTTTGAGAATCCGATGAGAATTGATTCGTATGTGATGAGGTTATGAATGTAGATATCATTCGAATAACCATACGAAGATTCAATTCTAGAGAGAACTATGAAATTGATTAGCATAAACAATTAATTTCATCCAGATGTGATTCAAATAATTGATGCGAATGATTCATTTGAGAGATATTTGTCAAGTTAATTCGCATTATAAAAGATTATTAATCTAGAAGTGATTCAAATAATCAAATGTAAATTAATAACTTGAGTGAAAATATAGAGTTAATTTGCATTGTCAATAGATTAATAATCTAGAAATAATTCAAATAATCAAATGCGAATGAGTAACTTTGGTGAAAACTAAAAGTTAATTCGCATTACGAAAATATTATGAATCTTGATATGATTCAATAATGAAATGCGAATGAATAACTTTGATGAAAACTAAAAGTTAATTCGTATTACGAAAAGATTATGAATCTAGAAATGATTTAATAATCAACTGCGAATGAATAACTTGTTTAGCGTTAGAAAGTTAGGTTATGAATATATGTCATTCAATTAACCGGATGCGATAGGAATATAATTCAAGAATAATCATTGAGATTACGAACTGAATGTAAGTCGAACAGCCAACATGAGTATAATTGCAACTATTGAAATTTATACTATAAGTTACGCAATATAAACTATGAACTTAATTTACGATTCCATGAATCGAGAGAGAAGAAATGATGAAATAAGAGCTAGTTGAAGCAACCGACTAAAGCTAATGTCAGGTTTTCATTCTGAGCAAGCTGACAGCTATGAGTGAGTTGTCAGCTCTACGAGTGCCTCTAGTAGCCTTGAGAAGCAATCCCTGAAATTATAATTTCCTTAGAGATAACACTGCGATGAAGTAAACCACTGATATTTTATTTGTGTTCTAAATCTTAAAAACATATAGGCATTTATGCGAGTTTACATTTAGGTTGCAAGAATTGAGTTTGCTATGAAAGCAGAGGCATGAAGCTTTAAATAAAGGTACGAGATTGATACTAATCCTGATTTATATATCGTACAGCATGAACAGCTGTTATTTATTCACTTTACTAAAAAATATTATGATTGCACGACTAGAAATTTCTTAATTTCTTTTAGCTCGACTGAATTGAATTAAATAGAATGATTCAATAATAATATTTAATTATTTAAAAGTGAAAAACTCAGAAGTCCAGAGCGGCTCGCATAAAGTACCGATGGCAACTGAGTCACCAGATGATTGAAGCAAAGCAAGGTATCGATGGCAGCAACAGTGTCCAGTAGACCAGAGCGGCTCGCATCCAAAATCAATGGTGACTGGATCACTGTAGCAGCTGCGTCGACGGCAGCAATAGCGACGAGAAATGTCAGCTGGGCGCGCTGTAGCGATGCTCCGTGCGGCTTGTAGTCGAGCAGCAGCCGAAACATCAGCAGCAGTAGCAGAATGTGTAGCGAACTTGCGGCGCTGTGTTGTCGGTAAGGCAGAGCTCTCCCTAGCTCTGTCTCCCTCGCTCATGCCAGTGCTGCGGGGACATCGTTGTCGGGGCTGGCATCGACTCGCGCTTCAGCGATGTTTCAACGTTGCAGCTTCGATGAATGAGCGTAAACGACGGCGGCATCGGCTGCTTGTGCAGCAGCGATGTCAATGCTGGCGGCGGCAGCACATTCCGCGCACCGCTGATGTGATGATGGCGAAGTGGCAGAGCTCGATCGCTCTGTCTCTCTCGCTCCTCCGAGAAACTGCTGTACGTCGCCGTCGGGATTCACCTGATCCAGGGCGACTGATGTTGACAGCAGCAGCTGCTTGAGCAACTTGGACATATGAGGTGGCGGTTGCGTGTGATCACGCACCGCTGTAGAGACGCTGAGTGAGCGTGAGCGATGGCGGCATCGGCTGTTTGCGCAGCAACGATGGCAACGCTGGCGGTGACCGCCCGTACCGTGTGCCGTTGTACAGTCGCCGATGACGGGGCAGCGCTTGCTCGCTCTGTCTTACCCTCACATGCAGGTGATTTCCTCGTGGCCGGTCTCGTGCGCAGCTAGAAGTGGCTGACAATGATGGCTCCTATGCTCCTTCCGTGCAGCTGCTCGATGTTTTCGGCAAGATGGCGAAACGGCGTCCTTCTCGATAGCTCTCTCCATGAGCTTTTTGGGGCGATGTAGCCAAGGGGGGGGGGGCAGCGTACTCTCGAGTCGGCCCAGGCTTCTTGGACGTCGAATGATTCAATTAAATTTAAATTATTTGTTAACCTAAGTTTGCAAATAATTCAAGAAACTATTGAGGCGATGTCGTTTATCCCACTGCTTCCGAAGCGTCTTGTAGGACGCTGAGAATGGCCTTGGCAAGACTGCCTAGGTGTTGAGATTGAGATCACGTGTGATGCTTGATGTAGAGACAAAAGATCTGCATTCTTTGCCTCTCGCTCTCTCCTTCTTGCACTATGATTTTCGCGATTCACGCGGATTGAAAGTTGTCGTCGCGTAGTCTTGATTGACTCGATGCGTGCGTTCAAAATGGCGGCGCGTCACGACTAAGAGAGGTTTTCTGTGACTCACCGTTTTTTTGTCCAGACGGCTGCGAAGGATCAAATGTTGAAGGATTAGGTTTTTGAAATGAACAAGACGAGAATTAGTGTGTAAAGAAAGAGAGATATATTCTTGATTAATTGAGATGTGATGTGCGCGCGCAGGCACTGTAGAGGGCAAGTGCCGGACGGTCATGGCCGGATCCTCTCTCTTCTCATTGGCGCAGAGCCGCTGCTTGGCTAGCGTCTGAATCTTGCGAAGTAGCGTGATCGCTGTGACGTATACGAACCAAGGCCGTATGTAGGCTCAATTTCGTACACATATACATATATAACATTTTTTTATCTCAATCTTCGAGAGAATTACCCATATATATATTTTTTCTTATTTCTACGGTAAAAATGATCCTCTTGGTATGTAGAATGTATGTAAATGTTTTCAGATTTTTTGAAACCCTTAGGTTTGAAGTTGACCAAAGCTAAATATGATGTAGTCATTTTTTACTTTTTTTAACAAGTTTTAACCTCCATTTATTCAAGAAAATTAAATCTCTTTAAGTTTAAGTAAATTGTAATAAAGGATTTATTAGCAAATTTTCTGAATTATTCATAAAAAATGGTTCCAAAACCTTTTAATGCCCCTTTCAATTAATTAAACTCATTTTTAATGTAAAGTTTAATGTATCTACATAGGATTGTGTTAAGTTTGATTCAATTCTAGGGAGGACTTGGCTATATAGAGCGGGGTAAGATTAGCCCGCTCTATTAAGCGTTGCCGCTAGAAAGAGAATGCTCGCTCTGCGGCCGCACGGCTGCTTATATACCCGAGCTTGTGCTCTCACTTGCGTGTTATATGGCTCGACGCCACCTGTGGGTCGAGTTTGTAACTCTTTGCATAATTCTTATGGTAACATGTGTGCCGATATGTCGGTACACGCGTTCCACTCCTACCTCTTATCATTATATGATATGCCGTCTCATTGCCCCCCAATAAAATTTTATAAGGCCACAGGCCTGTTATCAAATTTTATTCCCCCAATAAAAGGAGAAGCAGTGGTAAGAGTGGAATGCGTGGTACAATTATAAAACTGAATAATATTTTATTTATATAACAAACTAAAAATTAATATATAAGATTAAACTTAAAATACTTTATTTTTTCTTAAAACTATATACTAACTTACTTTACTAAAAAAAACTAAATTTAAAATACTTTATTTTACAAACTTACAAAACTATGGCAACATAAAAAACTCTTTTCTATGAAATTATAAAATAAAAAACACTTTTTTTTTAAAAATAAAAAACAAAAAACGGCAATGAGAAAAAGAAAAAAGAAGAAAAAAGAACTATTTTTTGCGCTTATGGCGCCGCCGCGAACTCTTCAAAATTGTCCAGGTGCCAGTGGAGAGGATCGCTTAGCCTGTGCATCTCCTCGAAGTCTCGTCGAGGTCATCCTCGATGTGGATGCACGGCGGCGATCCCGGAGCCGATGTCGTTGGCTGTGACGGCGGTGATAGTGATAGCGGAATGTCCGCCACGACCACTGGCCCTGGAGCTGGTGTTATCGTTGTTGGCGTTGGCGGTGGCGTCAGCGGCTTTAGAAGTTCTGCCAGGTCCTTTTGTGTGAGCGGACTGTTATTTGTGAACCGTGGGACGGTACGCAGCCGCGCAGCGTCCCTTTCCGCCTACTCCCTCCGCACCTTTCTGCTGGCTCAAGCCTCGCCAAGGCTTACTGGCTCGTATTCGGCCAGCTCCTCCGATATTGGTGGTGGTGGTGATGGAGGTAGTGGGAGGTGTGGTGGCGACGGCGTTGGTGGTGGAATGGCCCGTCGCTTGGGCGGAGGTTCCTGGGTGAAGGTATAGGGGAGCGGTCTCTTGGGGGTCACCTTCCCTATGCCTTGGCTCGAGGTCTGGGTGCCTCCCTCCTTGCGTCCCAGGAGCTTTTTCGTCTGCGTATTTTTTCCTGGCGCGTACGCCTTGCTCCCGAGATGCCAACGAGCTGCTACCCCTGTTTTAAGCCGCTGGCAGATGACTTGGTGTGTCACCGTCTTATTGGAACAATTTCTTCCTTCAGTTTTCTGTTCGCGAACGCGAGAGAGAGAGAGAGAGTAATAAATATTAGATTTTTGTGCTTACCAGCACTCAGCCTTTTCGTTACGCTTTTCATCACATTGTATTCTTAATAAAATCGTAATTAATTTTGATGCTATTTTAAGAACTGCATCTGTAGCATTGATTCGATATTTGTAGCGATTTGATGATCTCTTCTTTGGTATCAGACAAATGGAATAATCATTCGTAGGATGATGTGCCTGATCAGGAACTCGTGTGCCAGCAATCAGAATTTGTGCCATATCTATTCTGCAAAAAGTTAAAAGTTCAGATATATACTCATATATCAGGTGTTTCCGTTGGTTGTATACTTTTTGAAAAAAGTTTGATTAACTGAAGCTTTTAAGTTATTGAGTAGCATAAATAGTAAAATATATTACTCTATAACTTAAAAACTTCAGTATATCAAACTTTTTGCAAATAGTATATAACTGAGAGAAATCAGCAGTTACACAAATACTAATAATCCCAAAAAGTAAAAACCTTATTTAATTCTATAAGAATTCATTTTTAATACTTTTTTACTAAAAGTATTCTAAAAGAGTTCTTAAAGTGCCGAATGTACGCTCTGGTATGAAGCTTAAATAATTCATAAATAATTATTTTGTTGAAAGTGTAATTTGGTAATGGATATGCAGTTCAAAATATTGGTTTCCGTAGATTTATAAATTAATTTAAAACATATTTTGTTTTTTTGTATATATAAATTGATATAATTAAGCACAAAAAAAATTAAAATAAATGTCGACAGTTGGGCTTGAACTCATGACCTTCAGTTCAACAGCCCTGTAATATAAACACTTTGCTATTTCATCAGTTAGAGTTCCTGAGTAGAAATGAATTCAGGCATGTAATGGAGCGCGTGTCAGGCCTTGATAAAGCCTTATCAGGGTCTTACTCGTGCCCCATTACATACCGGATTCATTTCTACTCGGGTTGTATAGTAAGATGTAACAAATAATGTGAATATACAGTAATTTATGAATTTGTGATAAATCATATCATAAAGTATACCAATATTGTTGGATACATCTTCTTGATTATAATTTAAAGAAGTGTGTCACATTATGTCTCAGTTGTAATAATTAAAGATTATTTAAAGAGTATTTAAATTATTCTTTATATTTTTGAAAGGATACTTTATGCATACTTTTTGATTATTTATGTTATACTTTTTAATACTTTTGTATTTTCGGCCGTGGTCACTGTTAACATTGATTAGTTTACAAAGAATACGTTCATAATACTTTTTGAATACTACAAATATTAATTAATTGCGGACATTCATTGATTCTTAAATAATTCTTTTTTCGAAAAGTGTGCTTATTGGGATTGTATGACGAAGCGGGAACAGCTTTTATTTTTACCTTTCATTAATTACTTTTTTACAAATAATAAATAATACGCGCGAGGCATAGTAGAAATCTATTGTCGGTATCCTGCGTCTACTTAAGGCGGTTCGAAAGTCATTTAAAATTTTAAGTTTGCTCTACAATATATCAGACAAAGAAATTATATAATTTTGTTGTAATAAATAATAAAAACAAAATTATGATAAACCACGACATAATTCCCCTTCGTTATGTAATTATCAATCATTTTATAAAGTTTGAAGTTTACTTGTAAATATATCGCCTAATTGCATTTAAATAATATCTAAAAATCATATTATTCAAATGCCATTCTGTGAGAAATTGAAATAAAAACTTTAATTTTTTTAAATTGATAGATAACTACATAACAAAGGATAACTAAATTGTAGTTTATCATAATTGTTTTATTATTATTCTTTATAAGCAAATAAGTGATTTCTTTATCTGATTGTACTTGTTTCTTCACTATCTGTGCAGTTGAAAAAATTATTTCATATTGTCTTTATAACTTTTATTTACATTATTTCATATTGTCTTTATAACTTTTATTTACATTATTTCATATTGTCTTTATAACTTTTATTTACATTAAACAATAAAAATGAAAACTCTCAAAGTTAAAAATTAGCTTAATTATAAAAAAATATTATTTGAGTTGTAAAATAATTAAAAAAATATCTGTAAAAGTATAAGTATAATATTTTCAATGCTCGGCAGAAAGATAAATAAAATTTTTCTAGTAGAATAGATTTCTGATTTTTGCTGGGAAATGTAGGTTATAATATTGCTTAGAATATTTATGGCAGTCAAAAAGTTTTGTCAATTTATTCATGAGTATCTAAAATTTAAAAATTTAATCTTTTACATTATTACGTATTATGAATTGGTTAATAATTAAAATCATAATAATTCTATTGTAAAACGTAATAATAGGCTTAAAATACATTCACGTATAATTAATTTTGATTTAATAGTAAAATAAGAAACAATATACATGCGAAAGCATATACATACAATATTTTGAATGCTTGGAAGGTTGTTATAACGTATACGCAGTTATACAATATATGCAGATGCCTATTCACGTACAAAGTTACAACTACTATTATATTGGCTTTGTATTATGGTCTTGAAGAACATTTTATAAAAATCAAAGCAACTCTGATAGTGTTTACATTACGCTGGGTGCCTTTTAGTTTCATGCATAGTCGAGGTAGTCTGTTTCAAAGAATCACTCACGATTTAGTTCTATACGAAGAAACATATATTTTTACATCTCGTTCCTTATGTATTACTTTCATTATTAATCAATCTTACATTGTTTTAAGTTGTTAAATTTACAGGTAATAACTCATTTATAATAAACTTAATATAATTTTAATTTATTTTATTTAATTTATTTAACAAACACTCATGCTTATAATAAATTTATTTAAATATTAAAAAAATTATTCCATTATTTTTATTGAAGTATATTTATATAAATTTATGTTGAATAAGATGTATTAAATCTTATATTTAATTAAAAAGTTGCAATTTAAGGGTTGGATGCAATAAGGACCTTAGTGCTCCAAAATGGCTTGAAGCCTTTTGCACGCTGGAAATGTTGGGACACAGCTTGAATTTAGATTTTGACGATTTATTCTTGTAGAAATTATATAGCGCATTTTTTCCTTGAATTGTATTGTATAGTATAAATAAACATAAATTTAATAATAACTAATCTATATGTTTTTATTATATGTAAGCATTTGAAAGATCTATATATTTAAAAATATGTAATACATTAAATTTTGTATTCTTATTGAAAATTTTATAGAAATATTTTCGCTTTTCTGCTCAGCATTAAAATTATTGCAATTATGCTTTAACAAACACTTTTATTGTTATATTAAAATATTCATTATATGTACACTTGACGTGGAAAACATTTGATTCTAACGATTTGAATTTTTTTGAAATACTGCAATTTCATTTGATCGAATGCATGTTTTAGCTAACCGCATTGGAGGATTACAAAAAAAAATCAATTTGTTCGAATCAGATGCTTTCCTCGTTAAGTGTACTTATCTTAAAATCTAATCTTAAAATGAGAAAGAATAAGAGTTTAATCACCTGGATCAGTATAAAAAAAAACATGGATATAGAATCTTTTTAATACAAAAGTGCTTGTATAACTCCCAGAACAGGCATCGATCATTTTTGGATCTAAAAAATGCGTTTAACTTTTGAAGTCTTAAAATGAGGCCTCTATGGGTTTGAAAAAAATATACTGAATATTATAATTATTTTTAATTTTTGCAGGCATATAACCGATTATTAATACATTTTTCGATTTAAACTACTTCAACAATTATTTTATCTTTATATTATAAAATGTTGACTGAATTAGAAAAACTTATTGTTACTGGTAAAAATAACTACTTATGTGATAAAAGTATGTTACTAGACACACATATATTTAAATTCAATCAAATACTTAAAAGTCAAACATCATTTTCGATACAAATCATTACTATATATTCAAAAACCAAATAATATACAACCAGTTCCGATTGATTCAGAGTATATTCAGATTCTTTCTTCGGGTTATAACAAACATGGACATTTTAAGTGTATTCGATACTCTAATCGTGTTATTCATGTTTTTGATAGTTTGAATAACAAATTCTTAACAAATGATTTTAAAATTTATATTAATAGACTTCCTTGATATTTCCTTATCAAGATATTAAAATTAGTTTTGAGGCGGTACAATATCAAGAAAATGCTTATGATTGTGGAGTTTTTTCTATTGCATGCAATCATTCAACTACTACTTCAATCATTTTTAATCTTTGTCCACGTGCTTTACGCTTTGACGTTAATAAAATGAGAGAACACTTATTAAAAATGTATAATACAAATTCTTTACAAATGTTTCCTTTATTTACAAATCATAATAAAAGTGTTGATTTTGTTTTAAATACTATTCCATTAATTCGTAGAGTTAAGCACGCTAAACTCTTTAATGTATCGAATTTAAATTTTAATGATATTGATTTAATGATAAAACTTCGATTAAAAAAAGGATAAAAATTTCTTTGGATCAAAATAAAAGTAATAAATGTGATTTTATAGCAAATACTGATATTAATGAAATTTTAATAGAAGAGATTAATGTCGGTAATTTAAATTTACAATGTGAATTTTGTCAAGCGAAACATTTTAGTTTTGAACTTCCTAGGGATAAAAAATTTTCAAACTGTTGTCATAAAGGTAAAGTACGAGTATCTTTACCAAAAGATCCTGATTATCCATAAGAGATAAAAAAATTTATTTATAACAAATCAACAATTTAGAAAATGCATTAGATTATATAATAATTCTATTGCATTTGCTAGTTTTCTGTTATGGTCTGTAAGGGCATACTTTCTACAGTATTTTTACTATATAAAGTTCTGAAAAATAATTTCAATCATAATATATTATGTCTAGGTGTTTTATTTATGTAAAAAATAAATTACGAGGAATTAAAAAAGGAAACATATTAAATTAAAGAAAATGAATAAAATATCATTAGTTGTTGTGAAGAAATTGTTTGTATGTATTTAATATGCCCGAGTGCAGATTTTGATAAAAAAATTCCAAAAATTACGTGAGTTGACCTTTGCACCTCCACGTTTTCGCACACCCACGTACACAAAAAATAATAAAAAAAGGGTCGCGGATTCGTCATCAACGTACTCAAATGTGTCCGAGTGCCGAATTTCATAAAAAAATATCTGAAAATTACGCGATTCCACTTTCGCGCCTCCACTCTTTCGTACACCCACGCGCACAAAAAAAAAAAAAAATAATCTATGTATTCGTCTTCCGTGACGTCAAATATCTCCGAGCATCGCTTATGAATACAAAATTCTGAAAATTACGAGATTTGACCTTCGCACCTCCACTCTTTCGTACACCCACGCGCACAAACAAAAACAAAAAATAATCTACGGATTCGTCTTCAGAGACGTCAAATGTCTCCGAGCATCACTTATGAATAAAAAATTATGAAAATGATGAGATTTGACCTTAGCACTTCCACGTTTTCATACACCCACGCGCACAAAAAAAATAAAAAAAGATCCGCGGATTCGTCATCAGCGAAGTGAAATGTGTCCGAGTACCGATTATGAATAAAAAAATTCTGAAAATTACGAGATTTGACTTTTGCGCCTCCACCCTTTCATACACCCACGCGCATAAAAAATAATAAAAAATAATCTACGGATTCATCATCAGTGACGTAAAATGTCTCCGAGTACCGATTATGAATACAAAATTCTGAAAATTACGAGATTTGACTTTTGCGCCTCCACCCTTTCATACACCCACACGTAAAAAAAACCAATGAAAATTAAAAAAAATGTTTTATTTACCCCTTCACATAATTATTAACAATAATTATGAACAAATGTAGTTAACTGTAGGGAGAAGATATTAACTATCAACGGTGACTGAAGAAAAAAAGTCTTAATGATGCTCGTTAATATAATAGAGTTCGTATAAATCTATAGAGAGCATTTCTCCTGGCCTTTGAACTAAGATCGGTTGTGCCATTTCTCTATATTTTTTAGTTAGATATTTTGTTCTTTGACATGAGTCACAAGATACTAGTGTTTGTGCGATCTTTTTTCTTAAGACAGGAGCGAAAAAATACTCTGACAACATTTTGTTTATTTTTCTACTACCTATGTGTCCATAACTATTATGGATTTCACGGATGAAATCCCGCAACATATTATTTGGTACATATATCTTAAGTTTAGTTTTCTTTATTTTACATAATATTTTATAGCTAATTTTATATCTCGCTCGCGTTTTTACATCGTTTATTTCTAAATTATACAATATTTTTCGTGTTATCGGGTCTTGCCGTTGAAATTTTTCTAAGTCTTTACACATTATCTTTAATTCTTTACTCGGTTCTTGTTTCGCAAGTGCGGAGATTATTATTTCTGTTTTGTTTTCGCGTTTAATATATTCTCCGTCGTCGATTCTACTTAGATAATCCGCGACTGCGTTTAGCTTCCCCGGTATGTGCATGGGATTTATATTATAGTCCTGGATCGAGAGGTTCCATCTTTGGAGTCTCTGATTGTTGAATTTACAAGCTTTTAGAAACGTTAGAGCCTCATGATCCGTACGGACTATAATTTCTACTGCCCCCCTTAGGAAGGTGTCTAGTTTGTTGAGCGACTATACAAGGGCTAGCATTTCTTTTTCAGTTGTGAAATATGAGCATTCGCTTCCCTTTAATGTTCTACTCACAAAGCAGACTACCTCTTTTTCCTCGTCATCGTTTAATTGAGATAACGCGGCTGCACAGGCAAAGTCTGATGCATCCGTCGTTAGAATGTACGGTTTCTTTGGGTTTGCATATTTTAAGAACACGTGTTCATCAAAAAGCGTTTTTATTTCTTCAAACGCCCTCTGATGATCATTAGTCCAATGGAATTTTACGACTTTTTTCAATAAATTTAACAAAAGTTTTAGATACTCTGCATAATGTTTTGTAAATTTCGAATAAAAATTAATAAACCTAATAAAACTCTGCAATTCGCGTAAATTTCGTGGTTTTTTTTTAAATTTTGTATCGTTTTTATTTTATTTGGATCAGGTCGTACCCCTTTCGCGGATATATAGTGCCCTAAAAACTCTATTTCCTCGCAGAAGAATTTAGATTTCTTGAAATTTAAGGTTATGTTTAATAAGCCTATCATAGAGTTTTTCAAGGTGTTCTAAATGCTCCTCGTAGGTTTTCGACCTGATCATCATATCGTCTACGAACAGAACTAAAAAATTATCAAAGTCGTATGTGGCTTCTGCTAGACCCCGGATTAGCGCAGATCCGCTTGTTTTAACCCCGAATATCACGACGTTGAATTCGTACACATGATTATCTACTTTAAACGCGGTATATTTTCTAGAATTTTCTTCGAGTTTAATTTGCCAGTAACTAATCGTAAAATCTGTAACGCTTGTTATCGGTTTATCCGTACATTGTTCAAGTACCTCTTCGATACCGGGAGGTCCTTCATAATTATTTTGCAAAACATATATATATATATATATATATATATATAAAATTTCATGATATTTTGGGGGTTGGCGAGTGGAGCGAGCAGGGGGGTACCCCCCTAGTATATATATATTTATGTATACTAGGGGGGTACCCCCCTGCTCGGTCCGCTCGCCAACCCCCAAAACATCATGAAATTTTTTGTTTTTATGAAGGTTTTCTATTTTTCCACACTACCCGGGAGGTAAATAGATTGGCGCGTTTTTTTGTTTTGTTAATTAAGCTTTTTTATACATTTAAATTTATGTTTTATTTAATTCATTTATAAATAAATATGTGTAACTCATACTTACATTTATTTATATTTAGTTTTAAGTATTGTATTTTTTAACATATATATTTATTTTAATTTTGTTTTTTATTTGAATGTAATATTGTAAAGCTCTTTTTAATTCGTATGTAATAATCTATATATGTAAATTTAATATTAATGAATATAATTAAAAAAATAAATTCTTTTGAATGTAATAAGAATTTACATTACTTTAATTTTTGTTTTAAATTAACAATATATCTTGTTATATTATATTATGAAAAACTTAAAAATTTCACTCATATAAATCTAAATTAATTTGCATGTATTTTATTTATGTGTTATACTTTTTACATATTTTTTAGATTTGGTGAGGGCATGAGGAGGGCTGTGAGGAGGGTTATGAGGAGAATACAAAGAGGAGGGGCGAGGAGTGGCGAGGAGGGCAAAAAATAAGATCAAAATAACGTATTTTTTGAAACGATATTACCTTGTTTTGAGGAGGAGAATGAGGAGGGCAAAATGAGGGGCGTGGAGGGGCGAGGAGAGGCGAGAAGGGCGAAAATCTTATAAGATTTACAAAAAACTATATAATATAGGAAGATATATATATATATATATATATATATATATATATATATATATATATATATATATATTACAAATATTTATTTTTCTTTTCGGTTTGTTCTAGATTTTGCAGAGAATAATAAAAAATTGCGGACGTCGTTATGAAATCAAGTTACTGCAAACGGTGTGAGAAAAAAAAGGAACAGAGCACACGGTTGAATATGAAGCGTGATATGAGGAGCATAAATAATCTGTAGTGCTAATCACACAGGTAGTACTGGAAAAATGGAGGTCGACGGTATATGTGGAATATTTTGGCAATCTCTCGAAAAATTTGCTGTGCGTTATGGTTTTTGCATCGGCGACGACGATTCTAAAACGTTTGAAATTTTGCTTAATACAGCACCGTACGGTGCAGATTTTATTGTCAAAAAGTTATACTGCGTCTTACACGTTGCGAAAAGAATTTTTAAGCGTGCTAATGACACTAAGAAAATTCTGACACAGGCAAGAAAAGCTGTAAAACTCAAGTATTAACGATAAAATTAATGAAAGACGTATCAAAAAACTATGGTTTAGCAATTCAAAGACACCAAAATTGTGTGGAAGATATGCACAAGGAGATTTTGGCAGGATACTAACACAAAATTTCAACTGATAGCAATCCACAGCATTCGTACTGTTCCGACTCCTGCAGTAAATATAAGAAATCTGTGACAGATAAGACAGATGAAACTTTCAAACAACCTCCTGCTCTCGCTAGATATTCAAGAAATTTTGAAACCGATCTACGAAGATTTGACAAAGCAAGAATTACTTGAACGATGCCTCGGTGGAAACACGCAGAACAACAATGAAAGTTTTAATAACTGTGTGTGGTCAATGGCACCTAAACACATCTTCAATGGAAAAAAAATAGTTGAGATTGCTTGTCAAATAGCTGCTTGTATTTCCAACGAAGGTTTCCAACCAGTTTTGAAGATGTTGGACGTAATGGGCGTCAAAATCGGCACGACCGCCGCGCAGTTCGTCGCTGAACGTGACAGAGAGCGTATACGCATAGCGAACCGCCGCAGCTCCGATGCCTCAAAAGAAGCCAGAACAAAACGCAGAAACGTTATTCTGGACGTTACGAACATTATGAAGAAACAGAAAGCATACTGTATGATGCAGAAATCGCTAATTAAGCACAGGTAAGATTTTTTTGTGATTTTTTCGTTAAAAGAAACTTTAAACGCGTTTTTCTCGAATCAACGTTTTTCGACGCCTTGTTGATAAAATCTCCGAAACTACTAAACCGATCCTTATGAAATTTTAACCACATATTCTTTGCGACTACAGCTATAGCACAAATAAATGATTTTTAAAAATTTTGATTTTAATTATTTCTTTTTGCCAAAAACGGTGAAAAAAAACACGTTTCTGTTTTTTTTTTTTTTTTTTAAAAATGTCCGCCATTTTGATATTTCTGTATATATAAAAAAATCGTATGATATGCGCTATAGCCATTAACATACTGAATCTAAAACCATTTGATTTTTTTGTTTCAGATGATCCATCTCCGAGGTTTCAACAGCGCAGACCTACCATTTTTTTAGGACTTTCTTTTTACTACCATTTTCGTGTAATAAAAAGTGACTAAACTGAATAGAAATTTTTTTTATGTATTTCGTGAGTGTATTTATTAAATGAAACAACTTTTATCCACAATATAAACTTAACAAAGAAATTCCGGAAAATAGCCTATCTTTTGAGCGTCTAAATTGGGTAGACCCCTGAATATAATATTGAAGATTTCGTAGGCTTTTGCACCGATTTTGGTATCAAAAATCCCGCATGATAAAGCTAGATGAAAAAAATCAAGTGCATGTATTAAATTATGTGTAATAGATTATATAAAGTATTAGCGGGGCAATACAAATTAAAAATTGCCATAATTTAGAGTTTTTTGAATCTACGCTGTGAATAGATTACTTAAGTCAAAGCTACGAGTACTGTCGAAAAATGTCAAAATAAGGATATATAGGACTATAATAATGCCGATAATCTTGTACGGGTGCGAAACCTGGGCGCTCACTAAAGCGGAAGAAAATCGTTTTACGGTATTTGAAAATAAGCTTCTGCGGAAAATATACGGGCCAAAGAAAGATGAGGGAACTGGAGAGTGGAGGAAACTGCACAATGACGAGCTACATAATTTGTACGCGTCACCAAATATTAACAGAATAATAAAATCACGGAGTCTAATATGGGCAGGGCACGTGGCAAGAATGGGCGATGATCGTACAGCAGCGCGCATAATGAAAGGAAAACCGAAAGCAACGCGATATCTAGGTAGACCTAGACGCTTATGGGAGGATAACGTAAAAACAGATGTAACTGAATTGTGCGGGAGGGCGCGAAATGGATGGGGTTGGCACAAAATAGGGAAACGTGGAAGGCTTGCGTAGATGAGGCGATGAACTTTTGAGTTCAAAACGCCACTTAAAAAAAAATGTTTTTTGGCACCATCTCAGATTTGAAGACCCATTGAATAAAAGTAGGGGTACTGTGCTTCATTTTTAGGTTCTAAAAGTTGATCCCCAAAGTTTCCGCCGAAATCCAAGACACGGACTCCATGGTCTCCCCTTATAAGTGCCAATGAATTGGTAGTGATTTTTCTATATATAGTACTCGATTTGCTCTTCAAAATGCGACATCGAACGTGTCAATTCGTTAAAATATACTGCCATGAAGATTCTTCGAAAATAGCAGAGTTTTTAGTGAAAAATGAGCAAACTGCAATCTTATTTAGGAGGAAAATGTTTTATTGGCTTGTCTAATGCGGTGAAGTTGTTAATAAACTTATAATAATCGTAAAAAGGGAAGCTGGATAAATTAACATAGAATTATTTTTAGTTCATCTAATGTAATAAAAGTGCTTAAAATCAAATCTTAAAACCTGTTTGCGATGATAGAGACCTCTTAATGTTAACTTCAGGCAACCGGCGGACAAAATATCTAATTTTTAAGCCAATTACAATATTTTGAAAGGGTTACGAGAAGAAAATTTAAGATTCGGGAAATTTTGGACCACCATACTCTTTCTTATAATCTATGTGAGCTTTCGACTTTAATATTTTTAGCCCCTTCAAAAAATAAGAAAATTTCCGAAGACTCGTTTTTATTATATGAGTTATTCCATCGCAACTCAATACATGTGGGTACGGTCGTGTCAAGGATATTGGCGTAAACATTTTTTTAGATTTTTTACGTCAATTTAAATATCCACTTAAATCGATATTTAAATAAGATACTTTACCAAGTTTCAACCATTATAAATTTTCTTTTGTTGTCACAAGAGCAGTTTTTTATTTATTTATTTTTCTTTCTATTTACTTATTTCTGACTCAATTTACCAGAAAGAGTATTTTAATTTAAAAAGATGTACGTTTAGTACGATTAAAGAATTTTTTTATGAGCTATCTTTTCTTAAATCTAAATTCTTTCAAGAGCCTAATATACCCATTCAAATTACCTATTTTAAATTCTGATTTGATAGCTTTATTGTTTTATGACTTGATTTTATCAGAAAATTACGATATACACCAAATACAAATTCTATCAGTACCAATCATTTAAAATCAAACTCCAAAGATAAAAGTAACCGTAAAGAAAATCTAAAAATCTTGACCTTTTTCCACAATATAATACATGCCCCGGGGTTCAACATATTTTCTTGTTGAGTATAATTTGGATGTTACATAAAAATAAAAAATTGATTTTTCACATGAAATAAGTAGAATAGCAAAAAATAATTAGGTCGAATTTTAACGACCTAATTATTTTTATATACATATATATATATATATATATATATATATATATATATATATACGTGACGTCACGATGTTGTTATACTTTCATGAAGTCACGTAGCATTAGAGTATATATATCTATATCTATATATATATATACTCTAATGCTACGTGACTTCATGAAAGTATAACAACATCGTGACGTCACGCAAATTTCAAATGACTGTAATTACTTCAATTTTTGTTAAATTGCAAAAATAAAAAAACACGACCTAATTATTTCCGCATATAATATTTCAACATGGAATAAAAAAAATATACAACAATCGAATTACAAGTGGAAAGTGTACACTTTGCAAAATTACAATTTTACTTAATTACAAGGTTATTTTTATTTTTATAGTTTTGATTTGAAACTATTGGTACTGATAGAATATATATTCCTTGTGCATAGTAATTTTCTGATATATTAAGTTATACATACAAACGTAAAATTAAAAAAAAATATTTATATTTTCTCCTTCTATACGTACAGTTAGGACTGCAAGATGTACACTTGGCAAAAATACAATTTCATTCATTAAATAGCTTAATTTTCAATAATAATCGACTTATTCCCATATAAATTAATGCCAAATGTTTTCTTTGCTCTGGTTTGATTTTAGTCCATGAGGACGGCATCACCAGTTATATTTAAATCTCAATACGTAAAATAATAATACATAAAGGCTGCTAAAGCGTTGATAAGTAATATTGAGAAAAATAGCACTTTATTAATTACGAATTAGAGAACCCCAGATCATTTCCGTAAAAGGATCATAATAAAATACTGTAATACTAACAAAATTAAAAAACTTTGACTATCATTATACATAACTTACAAGGGGGGACCACGGATTTTGATTAAACTTTAGGGATCATTTTCTGATACTTAAAAGTGAAACCGAATACTCGTGATTTTATCCAACGGGCCTTTGAACGGTAGATACGGCGTATTTCATTCACGCTATCAAAATCAGAAAAAATGAAATTTGATAATAAATAATTATGTTTTTGAACGGATTGATAATAATTTGTCAAAACTGATTTTTCGCACTTTCCGGACATTAGAAAAGAGAAATAGAATAGGCTCTTAAGGGAAGAAGATACAGCAAATACTAAAATCCTTTAATTTAAGAAGAAAAATATTTTTTCTACAAAACATGTTATAATATAGAAAAAGATGACATTTTAGACTGGTTTTGTTCAACTTCACCACCCTTTGAAATAGCCATTTTAAAAAAACCTGTAAAAACAGACATACGAGGGTAGTTCAATAAGTCTTTAGAATAAAGTATAAAAACAATTTTTTTTGGGTAAATTCTTTTTTATTTTTCAACATAATCTCCTTGGAGCTCTATACACTTGGTCAATCGCTTTTTATGTTTTTTTAATCCTTCAGAAAAGTGCGTTTTCGGAAGTTCCTGAAAATAAGCACTTACAGAGGCAATGACGTCTTCGTTGTCCGTAAATCTCTGTCCACCGAGCCATTTTTTCAAGTTTGGACATAAGAAAAAGTCACTGGGGGCTAAATCTGGTGAATACGGTGGGTGTTCGACCAATTTGAATTTTAGTTCTTCAATTTTAGCCATTGAAACGAAGCATGTGTGAACTCGGACGTTGTCGTGATGAAAGAGAATTTTTTTTCTCGCCAAATGTGGTCGTTTCTTTTTAATTTCTTCTTTCAGCTGCTCTAATAATGATGCATAATACTCACCAGTAATTGTTTTACCCTTTTCCAAGTAGTCAATAAGTATAATTCCACGTGCATCCCAAAAAACTGTAGCCATAACCTTACCAGCTGACTTTACGGTCTTTGCCTTCTTTGGAGCTGGTTCGCCTGTGGAAATCCACTGTTTGGATTGTTCCTTTGTCTCAGGAGTGTAGTGGTGTATCCATGTTTCATCCACAGTCACAAATCGACGAAAAAATTCCTCAGGATTCCGACTTATGCGCGCCAAAAGAGCCTCAGAGGCGACCACTCTATTACGTTTATTCTCAGCTGAGAGCAAACGCGGCACCCATCTTGCCGATAGCTTTTTCATGCCTAATTTTTCATGTAGAATTGAAACAACTGCACCTATAGATATCCTTGTGGCCTCAACTAACTCACGCACTTTTGATCTTCTATCCTTCAACACCATATCGTGGATTTTATTGATGATTTCGGGAGTAGTTGCTTCTACGGGCCTTCCTGAACGTGGTTCGTCACTTATTGATGTACGACCACGCTTAAATTCATTTACCCAGTTATAAACCGTTGCTAAGGCAGGGGCAGATGTGCCATGAACTGAATCCAATTCATTTTTTATCTCATATGGAGTTAAACCCTTTAAATGAAAATGTTTAATTACCGCTCTGAACTCGTTTTTTTTCCATTTTTCTTAACAATCAATTTTTTTTTTCAATTGATTATAAAAACACGTAAACTCAGAAGATGTGGACTGTGACTGCACCATATATCTAGTCGGGAGTGGTGCTGACTGAAAACAGATGATTTGGAGCGATTCGCGCGCCATCTGTTGGTCATTCTAAAGACTTATTGAACTACCCTCGTATGTTTGATTATCACTGTGCGCAAGGGGTTACGATGGATTGGTATACATTTTTTTATGAACATTTCATGCTAACATTAAGACATTTAAAGAGCAATATTTTCAAATAATATTTTTGAACTATTCCGAGGTTATATTCTATCTGAACAATTTATTGTTTGTGATATGAGTAGTATTTTAATATTAACTTATATTCTTAAAAATTATATTTTAGGTAATAATAAAAAAAACTTTCTTTAAATTAGTTCAAAATATGTTAAAAAGAAAGTACAAAAATTTTCAGCGTGATTCACGAAGAACTGTTGCGCAGGCTTACAAAGTAAGTTATGAAAATTAAGTTTTGAGAAAAATGAGATTAAACATAAATATCAATAAAAATAGCATGATCAACCATTTATCTACAGCTTCAAATAAATCGAAAATAAATTAGTTATCGCGTAAAACATTTTATTTTCGAAAGAAAAAGGTTTCAATAAGTGTCTTACATTTTTTTACAAAAAACCGGAGCTTCTTCCCTTAAGGTGGGTCTACACTGATTTCTGAACAAAAAATCGAAAAAGATTTATGACCTTTTTTGAAGCCCTTCATTTGTAAGAACATTTTGGGACCTGATAGAATAAAAAAATTTCATAATCAATAAAGTTATAACCATTCAAAGAAAATAATTAACATTGCTTCTTATGTAGAACTGAATATTTAAATGCGTTTTTCTCGAAGCTTATTTTTCAAACTTCAAAAAGTTGCTCGCGCATTTAGAGTCGATGAATGTAACTCGCAGTAAATATTTTTATAAGGACTATTTAAAGAAGTGTTATTAGGTTGATATTGTCAAACTTAAATACACAAGGTACTTTTTGAATTAACCTTTATTTTTACTGCATAAAAGTGCATTTTGTTCAATGAATTGGGATTAAGAAAGTGAAAATTGCTCAAAATTTATGTATATTCCTCTTCTTTGGTTACTATAACATATTAAAATTTTGAAATCAAATTCTGGATGTTTAACCATTTTGAAATAATCAGTGCATACTCACTTTAATAGATTAAGATTTAGCAAAAAATTGAACATAAGAAAAAACATTGAGTTTTGAAAAACGCATAGGTGTTGGTTAGAACCCGGGTTACCAACGCGGGTGTTCATTACTCTACCGCCTGTGCCAGCGCAGGTCTTCCATTAGAAATTTAATAAATATGTGGAAATGTACGGCTTTATCCGAATATTTCACTTTTATATCTTATTCATTAATATTTTTTGTTACTTAAATAAATGCATTGTTTTATGAATAACCGCAAGTACTGAACAAGAAACGCATTACTCTTCGTTAAAATTTAGACATGGTCTAACCTGTCTTGGGCAATATCAATAATGCCTGGCAAATATTAATATGCCTGGAATTACCAGTATAGAAAAGAAATAAATTATTTACCTTTGCACCATGTGGAAAATCAAAAAGATACGTCATAATCTTGTCAGTAAACACATAGTCACTATTTGTCAATAAAAATACTTTTGCTCCACTTTCTCTTATTCTAGTTAAAAACATTGGAAGTCTTTCATCTCTTTTGATATATTGGTTTAAATTTGCTATCGTTTTAATTTTTAAATCACCGTGCATGTGAATCCAATCTACAGCATTTCTTACGTCTTGGAATATGCTCTTGAAACTCATAGTTAATTCACCTTCTTTTACGCCACTTTTTTCACGAGTATATTGACGTGAATTGGTAAAAAAATCTATTAAACATGCTAGTAGATACGTTTCAGGTAAATTAAATAAAGTATTGAGAACGTAAACTCTAGATTCATCTAACTGCAAAAACTTATTTGGATATAATTCGTACACTTGAGAACTGAAATATTTAAACATATTTAATTCTTATTTCATTGATTTAAAATTTTTGATATTTGATACAAACGAGAAGTATATAAACAAAACAGGACAATTATATTTAATTTTCAACTTGATTGTATATTTTTGGTATTATAATGTACGGTCTTTCTTACCCATTCCTTGACCCCTTCAGGATGAGCCTTCTTCCCGACATGAAATAGTATATTGTGTACCTATCGCAAAAAGTAGGCTTTTTTCGCCCGCGTATGAGTTTTGCAGTACGTGTCAAAGACGAGTGTGTACCGCTAACTACAGACCAGTACTACAAACTCACGAAGGCTAAATCGTCCTCTCGCCCATGGTGCACACCAGATTGCTCCTGGAGGAAGCTTTGTAATAGTAAAAAAACAGTTTTCTTATAAACATGTTACAAACATGTTTTGGGTATTTGGAACTTCTATTGTTTTAAAAAATATTCGCATGGACGTGTGCGTGTATGTGTATATGTGTATGTGTGAGTGTGTGTGTGTGTGTGTGTGTGTGTGCGTGTGAGTCTGTGTGTGTGTGTGTGTGTGTGAGAGTGTGTGTGTGTGTGTGTCTCCATATCTCGAGTAATTCACGATAAAAGTTAAGGTTTTACAGTTCACTTTTTTTTATTTTTCTTAAAGAAAAGCGGCTCAAAAATAATTTTGTTTGTTTTTCGATGCTTTTTTGTTTTTTAGCGGCCTTTCGATATATGAGATCCAGTTTTTCGAGACTTCTAATACCTTAGAAATAATATCATCGATTCAGTGATAATGCATTTAAAAGAGTATACCCACCTTTTCCGATCAGAAATTTGTGATAAGTTAATTCTTTTCTTTTGTTATATACGAAAACGTCATTTTCTTAAATGGTTATATCTCGGAAATGTATCATGGAAATTTATTGAAAAAATTTCTGGGTATTAGTAACATCGAGAGCACCATTCAGTGCAATTTTTTATATGTAGGATAACTTGAGTAAAACGGCATTATTCCTTTAGAAAATTTACAGAACGATAGCTTTTAACTATCTCTCGGCTGAGTTCTTTGTCCAGATTATGAGGACTTTTAATTTTCAAGATATTTGAGGTTATGCTTTTTTTGCAAATTTTGTTAAATTGCTTATATCTGGAGAACGGCGCGGTCATTTTTTGTCAGCCGTGGATTTTCTTTTTCGTTTCTTAGTGAAAATTCGGAATTAAAAAGAAAATGTTATGATTCATCGACCTGTTTTTGTTTACAGCGATTTCTATGTTTTGCGATATTCTGAAATCGATTAGGTAAATTATTTTAGTATGTTATAAATAAATTGATCGCTTCAGTATAAATGAATTTGAAAGATCATGACATTACATATCTTCTTCGACACAAAATTTTTTATAAGCTATTTCCCTTCTTTTGTTATACACGAAAACATCGTTTATTGTTTAAACGATATGTCAGAAACATATGATGGAAAATCTTTAAAATAAATTTAGCTAATAAGGTAGCTTTCCACTATCTCTTGGTTTAACTCTATGCCCAGACTATGAGGTCATTTATCATTCAAGATATTGGAAGTTATCATTTATTTTAATTTTGTTTGCTTATATCTCGAGAATGCCGCGGCCATTTTTCGTTAAACATATGATTTGTTTTTTGTTTTTTGATGGACATACGAAATTAGAAAAAAATAAAGATTATTCGATTCATCTTTGATTTATAACTATTTTTCTATTTTACGATATTTTTAAATCTATAATGCAATTTATGATGATAAGCTTTTTCTTTATAACACACGTTGATCATGATGTCCCGGTCCCCCTAAACATGTGGTATCATCCGGTTGGTGCACCATGTTTCGGAAAGCCTAAACATTGTTGGATCTATTTTACATAAATCAGGCCATCATAGTGTTTAAGCCCCGCATCTCACCCTCGCAAAAAACGACAACACTTTAGTCCGCTCTATAGGTATAATTAAAACGCGAAATTCAGACATGCAGTGTTGCATAAAATATGCTGTCCACCACGGGCGAGTGAACCTTTTTGACTTCGGGGGTTTGCATTACTCGTCTCGGGCTCGCGATACGCACTCGCCATCGGATCGTGTTCGCTTGCCTACGACTCGTACTGCAAAGTCCACACTCGGTCAGAAAAGACTCACTTTTCGGCCTTGATACACAATATACTATTTTATTCTACCTGCACCGAAAGTACGCTATTCCGAGAATGTAAAGTGGGCGGAAAGTGGCACTTTTCCGTCCTAGGTTACTTTCCGCAAAGTGGTTATTTTCGGCATGCTTTATATGCACGACTATCAAACTTTCAATGCAGATTTAGGACAAAAAATATGGTGTGCACCACGGGCGAAATATGATCAACGTCCGCGCTGGTCACAGGCCTTGCCTCGGAACCCTCAACATCTCGACCGTTCGGATTGCTACGGCTCCATCCAGAACATGCACTCGCAGTAATCGCTTACTTTTTGCACTTGATCCACAATATACTATTTTAATATAATAATTCTTAACGTTATCTTAAATAAAGATTTTCGTTGAATATATTTTTTTCATTTCTTAAATTTGTTTTTGATTTTTTAGTTTTTAATATTTTTAAAACAAATCAGTAATAACAAAAAGTACTAAAATCTTATGGTACAATAATAGACCACCCGTCCTTTACAAGTTAAATCAATAATTGTTGTTTCAACTTCGTGTCCAAAATAAAAAATAAAAATATCCCGATTTGTTTCAATACTACTAATTCAATTATTATATTATGATTGTACTTACTGTTTGAGAAATTCAAATCCATGTACGCAAATCAATATATTACCGTATGCATCTACTTTTAGTAAATTTCCATACAGTGTATCGAACCATAATCCTCTTACTGGAAAACTAGGGTCGTATTCAAAGGCATTGATTTCTTTTGGATATCCCAGTGAAACTAATCGATCTTTCAATAAGTTAAAGCCAAGTTGTTCATATTCTGGAGATTTATATTCAGCTAGTGTATAGTCCATATCAAAACCATAAAATTTGATATTTTCAAGGTGCAAACTTCGATTCACAAATATTCTGCAATAATATAAGTAATGTATTGTTAAAGTTATACAACTATGATATATCAATCAATAAAAGTATGCGAGCACTAAAAAAACTCTGATTGGATCGGAACAAGTTAAATTTTTTATCTGATTCAAGTAGTGTAGGTGAATTTTTACAATGTGCATAAGTGATCAGGTTACCCGAATGTATCGAATTATCCGTATTTGCTTTGCCTTCCGGATTTATTGCGTTTTTTCCCATATATAAGGAGACATTTAATGAATTTTTTTAAACTACTTTTTTTAGAGAAATATAAATGCAATTGTTTAAAAGTGTAGACAGAGGTTATTTATGATATTTCAAAGGTTATCAGAGAGTTTTTTTAAATCATAAGCTACTGTTTATGGGAAATATAACTAGTTAAAATTTCGACAAATCTCATTCATATTTGCCAAAGAAATATGGTTAGAAAATTTCTCAACATATTCCGATAAAATACATCTTTTTACCAGCCTCTGAATATGTATTATAAAGTAGTCCAATGATGTAACTAGATAAGTTTATGTGTAATTTGATAACCTGGTTAAGTTCGACTGTTTCATGAAATTCAATTTGTGTAGGAAACCCAAAAAATACAAGTTATTTGTTGCTTATGGTACGAGCATGTCCCTATTTAGGGCACCTAATAAACTGGTCATTTGTACTTATAAAGTACGTATATTTATGTGGTTTTCGGGGTCATTGATTCCAAATCTGGCATAAGATATTGAAGACTGTATTTAAATTAATTACTGCTACATTTCATATTTAATGAAGTGACTTCATCGTATACAAGAACGAATATTAATGTAAATAATTAATAATTATTAATGTAAATAATTAATAATTATTAATCTAAATAATTAATAATTATTAATGTAAATAATTAATAATTATTAATGTAAATAATTAATAATTATTAATGTAAATAATTAATAATTATTAATGTAAATAATTAATAATTATTAATGTTAATAATTGAATAATTAGTATTAATGTTCATAATTTAATAATTATTATTAATGTTCATAATTTCCATCCGTGGTTGCCTGGATTGACGTGTGGCCGAGGTATAGACTTCCAGGCATGAGGAAGCGCAGCGGTCTTCCCGGTAGAGCTTGTAGCTGAATGACTTGCCAGTTCACCTGAAAGTCAGCAGGTGACTAAATGGAAACCGAAAACACTTTACACACATTTACTCTTACAATCATTACCCTACACTTACCACACGCACTACGCTCAATAAAATACTCAAACATCTCCTCTCGGGCGGTACGCTAGTCGTGAGGCAGATGCACAGAAAACCGCTCGACCTGATTGTTCTCGCACTGGGACACGCTGGAAGTGCCCGGAACCCTGTCGGTTATTCCCATCGGCATATGCGAAGGGAAGATGTGAGTCTAGCTCTGCCGAGGCGGTTAATTCTGGCGCGGGATCAGAAGCCGGCCGCTTCGGACCCTGATCAGCAAGTGCGTATTGGGTAGGGCGATTGGAACTCCTGTTGCTCTGGGCGAGACCTGGTCCGTCCGTGTTCTCCGGGACCGGAAAAATGAAGGCTGGGCCTCAGGGATCTGGGATAGAATTTGAGCTAATTCGGCCCGCCCCTCTACGCACGATGCGTCGATTAACAATCAAAAAAGAAAATGTCTCTACAAAACCAAGTGATGAGCCAGAAGGCAGAACAACCACAAACTTGTCCAAAAATGATGGTCGTGGAGTAGCTTGCTTCAAAATCGTTACCAGGCGGCAAACAACAGCTCAGCTGCCCGGAGGTAAGTAGTATTGAGGAGTTCATAAAGGTTATAGATGAAATCCTCAAAAATATGGGAAAAGAGTTGGAGAAGCAGCCCGGAGTAAATAACACTATCAAGCACTCCATACTCTATGTCGTAGAACTTTTCGACTCTTGGAAGGACCGTCTGCTTCCCAACATCGAAGAGTACAGCCCAACAGACACTCTAGGATCCACAGGTACTTCAAGCCAGCGGCCTCAAAATACGAGAGGGCGACCGTGAGACGTGGACTCCGATAGTGCCGAATTTTGGCCCTGATTTTTGGAACATCCTGTACGATGCCTTGTTACGACCCGGGCTACCGGAAGGGGTGTACATGATAGTCTACGCTGATGATGTCGCTTTAGTTATCATCGCGCGGGGCTTTGAAAAAGCCTTTGATGCGGGAATACGGTCTCGACTTAGTAGACGCTAATACAGAGATCGTGCCCTTCACCGGCAAACGGATTGAGACCATCTTCCCCATGTATTTGGGAGATGCGGAGGTTTCGACAAGGAGGGATGCTATGTGTCTGGAATTCAAACTAGATATTAAGCTTACTTTCTTACGTCATCTAGCGTATGCAGTGGATAAAGCGGCCAAAAAGACGGCACGGTTGTGCCGTCTCATGGCGAACACGAGTGGACCGGAGGTGAGCAAGCGTCGACTCCTCATGTCAGTGATTACATTCATCTTATTGTACGGTTCTGAAGTATGGGCCGATGCATTGGGGAAGGACTCATACCAGATTCGACTCGCGTCTGTTCAGCATGGAGGAGCTCTCAGAGTCACCAGCGCCTATCGCACGGTCTCGGGACCCGCAGGATTCGTTATTGCGCAAGCGAAGCTACGAACGGAAGAAAACAGGAGAGGACAAAATATCAGTCCATAGAGAGGAACGGGAACGCACCATGGATACGTGACAACGATCCTGGTCAACCACAACCAAGGATAAATGGACAGCAAGGGTGATAGACCAGCTGGCCCCGTGGATTAACAGAGTCCATGGGGATGTAAATTACTACCTAACCCAATTCCTGAGTGACCATGGGTACTTTTGTACATATCTCAATCGTATGGGGAAGGCTCAGAGCCCGAGTTGCATCTTCTGTTCCACTAATTGCGACGATGCGTTTCACACATTTTTCGTCTGCGAAAAGTGGAACGAAGAAAGAACCTTTGTAATACAATTATCTATCGCTGTACCAATTTTCAAATGAAAACTTCAAATCATGCATTGCAAATATTATTCAATTGCAGTTTTAAAAATTTTAAAGTTTTCGTTCGAAACTTTGTAGAGTGATGGATAATTGTATTACGAAGGGCAATGACCTCTTCGTTTTGGATAATTAAGTATTATTTAATACCAAAATCGACTTTAACACCCTCTTATCGATGATTTTTTCTGTGCATCATCTACGAGCATATAATAAACGTATATAACAAATACTAAATAAACTCTTAAGGAAAGAAGATACAGGTTTTTGGACAAAACACGGATTTGTTATAGTTTTATACTAATTTTTAACCTTTATTCCTACAAATCAAAGAGGAAGCTTTGTGATAGTAAAAAAAAGTTTTGCTAAAAACATGTTAGGAACATGTTTTGAGACTTAAGAAATCAAAATACACTATTTTTAGAAAATGTATGGATGCGTGTGTGTGTGTGTGTGTGTGTGTGTGTATATGTGTGTGTGTGTCTGCGTGTATGTGTGTATGTGTGCGTGCGCGTGTGTGTTTATGGACGTCATCATAGCTAAAACCGACGCTCAACCCGTGTAAAAGTGTATCTATATATACGAGGGTAGTTCAATAAGTCTTTAGAATGACCAACAGATGGCGCGCGAATCTATCCAAATCATCTGTTTTCAGTCAGCACCACTCCCGACTAGATATATGGCGCAGTCACAGTCCACATCTTCTGAGTTTACGTGTTTTTATAACCAATTGAAAAAAAAAATTGCTTGTTAAGAAAAATGGAAAAAAAACGAGTTCAGAGCGGTAATTAAACATTTTCATTTAAAGGGTTTAACTCCATATGAGATAAAAAATGAATTGGACTCAGTTCATGGCACATCTGCCTGCGGCGGCTCAGTCGGTAGAGTGTCGGATTCCCACGCCGGTGACCCGGGTTCGAATCCTAGTCTCTGCCGATTGATACAAGCACCTCTGTAAAAATTACATGTGCTTTGTTTACAAACACACCGCAGACCCCCGTCGTCGATTAGCACCACATGGAAGCACAAACATGGCGACGTTAAATAATAATAAAAAAAAAAAAAAAAAAAAAGTGCGTGAGTTAGCTGAGGCTACAAGGATATCTATAGGTGCAGTTGTTTCAATTCTACATGAAAAATTAGGCATGAAAAAGCTATCGGCAAGATGGGTGCCGCGTTTGCTCTCAGCTGAGAATAAACGCAATAGAGTGGTCGCCTCTGAGGCTCTTTTGGCGCGCATAAGTCGGAATCCTGAGGAATTTTTTCGTCGATTTGTGACTGTGGATGAAACATGGATACACCACTACACTCCTGAGACGAAGGAACAATCCAAACAGTGGATTTCCACAGGCGAACCAGCTCCAAAGAAGGCAAAGACCGTAAAGTCAGCTGGTAAGGTTATGGCTACAGTTTTTTGGGATGCACGTGGAATTATACTTATTGACTACTTGGAAAAGGGTAAAACAATTACTGGTGAGTATTATGCATCATTATTAGAGCAGCTGAAAGAAGAAATTAAAAAAAACGATCACATTTGGCGAGAAAAAAAATTCTCTTTCATCACGACAACGCCCGAGTTCACACATGCTTCGTTTCAATGGCTAAAATTGAAGAACTAAAATTCGAATTGGTCGAACACCCACTGTATTCGCCAGATTTAGCCCCCAGTGACTTTTTCTTATTTCCAAACTTGAAAAAATGGCTCGGTGGACAGAGATTTACGGACAACGAAGACGTCATTGCCTCAGTAAGTGCTTATTTTGAGGAACTTCCGAAAACGCATTTTTCTGAAGGATTAAAAAAACTTAAAAAGCGATTGACCAAGTGTATAGAGCTCCAAGGAGATTATGTTGAAAAATAAAAAAAAAATTACCCAAAAAAAATTGTTTTTATACTTTATTCTAAAGACTTATTGAACTACCCTCGTACCATAAATGTGTAGTACCGGGCGCCGTTTTTAGCTATACGGATGGACGTGTATCAGCATTACTCTGCATATATACGGTAAAACATAACGTTTTTATAGCGGTTTTTAGATTTTTGGGTATATTTTTTCGGGTTTTCTAATACATTAGAAATAATATCATCGAACCAGTGAAAATGTATTTGAAAAAGTATAAAATTACCTAACTTTTCCAACCTGAAAGTATGTTTTAAAAATTCAAAATGTTTTTAATTCAAATGATTAGGAATATGGAGGTAAATATATAGTACAATTTTTGAGTCTTTACCTTATTGTTTTGTCGAGAAAAAATTAATTTTTTAGAAAATCGATTTTCTCTCTCCGACAATAACTCAAGTAATTTGGCAGCATTTTATCTGAAACTTTGCAAAAAGGTAGACTTTTACTTTCTCATGACCTGTATGATTTTTCAGATTATGAGATTTTTTATTTTCTGAGATATTGAGGTTATGTGATTTTTAATTTTTTTTATAGGTTTAAATCTTGAGATCGGCGCGGTCATTTCTAACTAAACAGGGCTCATTTTTTTCATTTTTAAATGAAGATTGAAAATTTAAAACGGTTATATTTCGGAAAGGTATAGCAATTTAAAATTAATTTATAAGATCAAATAATTTCATATTGGGAAAATTAATCTAGTTTGAGGAAGCGAAATGCCAAATGAATTGGCAGCCGTTTTTAATAATGAAAGAGGATTCAGAAGAAAAATTGACTTGTTTAAACTGTTTTTCTTTATTAAATATTGTTTTTATCTAAAACTTAATGTATTTTAACATTTGTGTGAGAAAGAAAGTTAAATAAGTATACTCTAAGCAAGGATAAACGTCAGTTAAAGTCAAAACGCTATATCTGTAGTGGTAAAAATTATTTAATTATTTCTACTATTTTACTTTAAAGTCATTTTTCTCAAGTCTTTATTTTCATAACTTCTAGCTGCGTTTTGCGCACCAGATTTTTTTCTTATGTTTTAAATGCATTATAATCTACTTTTTAAATACATTTTTTATAAGTCTGTGTTGAAACCTATTGAAAAAAGTTTAAATACAAATTTTGACTCGGCAATATTAAGACCAGATTACACCAATAAAACGTGTTTTTTTAAATAAATTTTATTTATAGTAAAAAAAATATTTCAGAATCAAACTTTTTACAGCTGAAAGTACATATAGTTTAATATACATATATTAAACTATTTGAATTTCTTTTTTAAATGGCGGCTTTGAAAATGGCTGCTCAAACTCATCCAATTTGTTGGCAGGTGTCATCATTTCTTGGAAACGAATCATCTGAAAGTAAAAAATAAAACGGTTTCATATTCTGTATCGAATTGGCTAATGAAATGATGACACCCGCCAACAAATTGGACGAGTTTGAGCAGCCATTTTCAGAGATGCCATTTAAAAAAAAAATTCAAATAGTTTAATATATGTACTTTCAGCTGTAAAAAGTTTGATTCTGAAATATTTTTTTTACTATAAATAAAATTTATTTAAAAAAACATGTTTTATTGGTGTAAGCTGGCCTTAAATACGTGCTATGGGGTCGCCATTTTACCTCTAATGGTGCGTATAGTATTTATCTCAATGTCAGGCCGATAATACCACATTCCCATTTTGAACGCCGGGAAAGAATGTGATACTTTCGGCCCGTCGGTGAGATAAATACATGATTTTTGTGGAAACAAAAATTAAAAGCTTAGATTTTGCTTTAGATTTTTTTAAGAAGCTACAAAAGATAATATTGCTAAGTTTTATTTAAAAGAATACATAAATTTAAGATGATCAAAACCTGCTGCACAAAACGATAATTAAAGTAATGTCTTTTTTTGAAGGTTTTCTGGCAGCACTGATATTTTAAGGTCGGATTATAGCGGGATTCTAACTTGTGCAAATATGTTCTTTTAACGTATTATTGTGTACAGAAAAAAAGAAAATGTATATCTGTTGATGCGGAACCGTTTTTATTTTCATTTGTAGCTACTTCAATTAATTAGTAAAAATTTCATTTTTAACTTTTTAACTATTACAGTTACTCCTAAATCCTCGAATTTCGTAACAAAACATTAATTGTTTAACCAGTTATTAACTGTATTATTATTTAAAAGGATAACATCTCGAGCAACTGTATTTTACTCGGCAGGTTACGACGATGATACCTGGCTTTCATACGTTTCATTAGTATGAGACCTGTATCATACATCATACAGTAAGAAAGCTCCAAACCGTGTATCAAATCCAACCCTGATTAACTGATTAGTTAGAGAAAATCAGTTTTAAAACACACATAACGTATTTTTTAACTTGAAAAACTTTAAAATATTAGCAAAAAGTAAGCAAGTGAAATTTGACAATTTTCTTGAAAATACCCATATACAATACGCACCCCCAGAATAAAATGATGACAACTCCAAATTGTACGTTTTTGTAAAATCAAGCAAGTAGTTCTAGTTTTTAAAGGAATAAAGTCGGTTTCTTTGAATTTTATTATTGAATTATAGCTTCTCAATCTTTTTTTTACCAATTTTGCTAGCATATCAAGGATCTTTAATTTCCTATGAGCGTGCCTTAATTTAACAAATATTGAAATTTGCACAAGCGAAAAAACCGTCATTTAGAATTAATTTTTGTTTGAAAAATCATATAAAATTTTTAAAAAAGTAACCAGTAAAAATGCCTTGAAACGGCAAGATTAAGTTGAAGCCGCAAAAACAATAAAAAAAAAGTAAATTAATCAGAAACTATATGAATATGTTTTATTGGAATAATAAATTGCTAAAATATTTTCTGTATTTCTTTGACAAAATGTTTAAGACAAATTATGTTTTTTAAAGCACAACTGATGCAAATAAGTTTAAGAACATGGTTTGTTACATTAAAATTGCTATTTTTCATTACTTACAATTACAATGAACTATTGTTAATAGTATCGATTCTTTCAATGAAAATAATGTTTATACAATAAATCTCAATCTAAAGTATTTATATGCTCGTCTACACATTAAGAAACCTCTTATTACTTTTCTTTATCCACTTTTTATGATATATGTAATTCCCCTGGTATCGAAAAATTTTGTAACGCCAATAATTATGGAAAGTTAGTCGATTATGTACGACCTCTCTACATACACGTTCTACATACTATATATAACATATATATGTAAAAATATTTTATTTTTATTGTTTTGTGTAAAGAAACTTGAAATTGACGTGTTAGATGAGAAATACCCATATGATCTACTTATGGACACTAGGGTGGTTCAAAATTCCCAAAAGGTTTTTAATATCAAACGTAAGGCTCTTAAAATTTGGTATTAGTCTAAAAAATAATTTTCCTGCAAGCTGGGTGTTTAAACTTTACATTTAAAGGTGGCTGCCTCGAATGTAAGGTTTTTTAAAGAGCACTTATGCAATTTTTCAGTAAAATCGCAAATTAAATAACTAAAACTTAATTATTCATGCTAAAAAAAGTTTTGCAATTGATTATACTATTAGAATTGAAAATCAGTTGCGTCCTAACCTGCAAAAAATTATTCTGAATCTTTGTTCCAAATAGTCTCAGTAAAAAAAAATGGCACATCATATGATATAAATCGGTCTCGATTGAACCGCCGAGCAGGTAACACGTGTTTCGCTCGCGTGTGCTACTGTGTGTTTACACAAGCCGGGATTTGTTATTGATCGTGCCGAATTTCAGTGCATAGTGCAGTGTAGTGAAACCTAACATCTTTGAGGGAGTGCTGATCCATTTTTCCCTAACTGCATCTAAGCTCTCAGCCACCATGAGCGTCCCTGACAACAGGTACGCTCATTCCTCACAAAGTTTCACCCACACAATGAATTCAAATACTGCAAACTTGTCAAAGGTCTCCTACTCTCAAGCAGCGCAGCATATTCAATTTCCTAAGAAGGATCAAGCAATTATCACGGATGCGATTGACGGCTTACAAATTAAAGATTATGTTATCGCCATAGGAAAAAAGATCGGACCAAGAGACATACGCTTCGCTTCCAGAATATCTCAAGGTAGAGTCTGTTTATATCTAAGCACGCAAAAGCTTGCCGATATTGGTTCACATACACTCTCACTTAGACCTTTGATATCTAAAGCTAAATGGATTATTATCTCCAATATTTGTCCCATTATACCGCACTCTTCCATCGAATAGAAACTTTTGAAATTTAACATTCAGCCTGTATCGCAAATTACTTTTATTTGTGCTGGAATAAACGATCCTGAATACTCTCACATTATGAGTTTTCGTTGACTAATGTTTATTAACCTCGAGGACTTAATATAAGAAATACTACAAATCTCTCACGGAGACACAGTATACTGGATTTACTTTTCTAGTGAAAAACCCACGTTTTTCCTCTGTAAAGAAGAAGGACATCTCGCCAAATATTGCCAGTCCAAAAACCTAGAATTTATCTTTCAAATTGACGCGACTTCCAATTTCCCTGACCTTTAACATGATAAACCGTCCCTCCACTCAGCAGAATCATCATCCGACGTGTCCTTTAGCGAAGTTTCAATAAATGACCTTCCTAAAGTTACTACGGCACTGTCATCTACGGTAAAGAATCACGCCATGCCTCCTCCCAGCACAAAAGACAATAGAATTCCTCTCACTGACACCAAATGTCCGCTCAGTTCCTCTTCTGGAAGTTACGAAAGTAATCCTAATCACATTTCCAAGATTCTGCCTGCTGACGACTTATTTCTGAGTAAATAAAAAATTACCAACCAGAAAAAAAACAATGTACTCTCACCGAGGTAGACTATCAACTTAAATCTGCCAAAGAATATATTATCGATAACTCAGCATCCTATCCGATCCACTATGATAAACTCTCTCTCTTCCTACAAGAATGTTATGGTAACACTGACATTCCAGGATTGGTTAGAAAATTTACTATCAACAATCAATCCTTAATCCAAATACTCAAGGACACTCACAGTCAATCAACTGATCGAACGCTAAAAGCTCACCTTACAAGAATCTGCAAAAGATTAGAATGACCCGAAGATAAACTCTCCAGCTCCACGGACGAACAAGACTTATAAACACTTCTCATCTCAAAATGGCTTTCGATAAAACTACCACACTCTTCAGTTCCAATCTCAGGATCATCTTCTGGAATGCTAGGAGAATTCTGCAACGAAAAGAAGAACTTCATATTATTCTTCAAGATGTCGACATTTTTATCTGCGTTGAAAGTTGGCTCAATCAGAAAACATACAATTTTCGCTATCCAGGTTTTGTTACTTTTAGAAAAGACAGAACTTGATCGAACGGAGGTGGGATTCTCTTATTAATACGCAATAAAATCGCATACAAAGAAATAGTTAATATCAATTCTCCAGATGAATCAATAGAAAGTTGTGGTTTGCATATCACTAACATGAATCCCGCCTTCAATATCTTCGTTTGCTATAGAGCACTCGGCATCACGTTAGATTTAACCCAATAGAACGTAATTTTTTCCAACATAGATTGCAGACAGGACAACATCTTCTTAGGCGATTTTAATTCCCATCATGTAATCTGGAATTGCGACAAAACAGACCTCAACGGTAAAAATCTTTTACAATGCGTACAAAATTTTAACCTACATATTTATAATACTGTCTCCTACACACACATTGATTCCATGTCAATATCAAATATCGATCTTGTTCTGTCAAGCAAAAACTTAGTCGAAAGAATAGAAACACAAACCCACTGTGACACATATGGCTCCGATCACTATCCCTTATATTTATCTGTAAATACTCAGAAATCATATTATTTTCAAAAATCTCTCAAAATCCGATCTACATGTACTAATTGGGAAAAAATTAACTCGGAACTTGATCAAGCCTTCTCACAGTTTTTAACCCTTTGTGGCCCATATTTTTCTTAAAAAAATAGCTTTTTTCATTACTTGTTTATTTATAACTATTTAACAATAAATAAAATATTAATTTTTGTTAATTAGTATTATAGAGAAACCTCTTAGCTAATAGAAGAATGTAAAATCATTTATATACACCTATAAATAAAACTTTTATACATAAAAATCTTAGACGAAAGAGGTGGCTATTATAATAGCCATTAAGCCACAAAGGGTTTTAACAGCTGAATTTGACTTGCTGTATCCCATTGAAAAATATGATTTCTTTATAAAAACTATTTCCGTTTCTGTCAAATCCAACACACCAATTAAAAAACAAGTAGGTAAACATTCTCACAGAAATCCAGTTCCCTGGTGGGATTCCGAATGTAAAAAAATTCGAAAACTTCGTAATGACTATTTTAAAAAATGGGAAAAATTCAAGGACCCGAATGATTTTATCGAACTTAAAAGACTCAGAGCTCTCGCCCGTAAAACCTTTAAAACGAAAAACTAGAAAACTTCAAGGAGTTTGCACAGAGTCTTGACAGTCACTTTGACATTAAGTATATATGGAACACCTCTAAGATTCTTAAAAATAAATGGATAAAGGTCACTCAATCGCATTTATCTGAAAACCTACAAATAGATAACAAAATTAAGACTATAAATAAAATGTGTCCTCCTTGGGTACCATGTAATCCGAATTATATCCCCTTATGCAATAAAAATGAATTCTTGGACTCCGAACTCACTTTTGCTGAACTAAATTTAGCCCTAGATTCACACAAGCTTAGTTCCTCACCTGGCATCCACGGGATTGACTACTACATAATTAAGAATTTATCTATTAAACTACAACTTATACTTCTCGACATTTATAACGAAATGTTTAGAACAAGTGAATTCCCCGATGCCTGGAAAAACTCCTTCGTACACCTAATATGTAAACCCAATGGCATCAATTTTAGACCAAACTCCCTTAAGTCTATGCAAACTCTTCAAAACTATGATAAAAAATAAATTACAATGCTGGATAGAAAAACAAAATATTTTGCCTAACTCTCAGAGTGGTTTTCGAAAGGTCAATCGTGCTCTGATAATTTACTTAACTTAACTTCGAATGTACAACAAGCTTTTAAACAAAAGAAAGAATTATACACAGTTTTTCTCGATGTAAGCAGTGCGTTCAATAATGTCAATAGCGACCTTTTAATTGAGAAGGTGGCTAAAATTTGCTGTCCCTACAAGCTTGTAAAATTCATTAAATTTCTTACCTATAAAAGACATATTCACAGTAACATACTCGAAAATAAAATGTACACCTACAAAGGGGTGCCTCAAGGCGGTGTGCTTAACCCCTTACTCAACACTATTTATGTCTCAAATAAAATTCCGAAAACTGTCTGTTTTACAATTCGCGGACGATATAGCGCTCTGCTGCAAAAATAAAAACTCCCTTGTTAAACCTATCAACACTATTAATGACAATTTATCTAGTTTAATCCTCGATCTTACCCCTCATAAAACCATATTTATTAACTTCAACAGAAATGACATCCTCTCACATCAAACTGTTCTCAAAATTAACGACAATTGCACAATACCTTCGAGCGAGTCCGCGCGTTTTCTTGGCGTAATTTTTTACTACAGACTAAATTTTACTCAGCAAATTAACAACTTACACAACAGATGTCATAGAGCATTAAATATTATAAAATATCTTCAGGGCACCTGGTGGGGTGCTCACCCGAATGTGCTAACGATCTTTAGTATGTACACTGCGATGCGAAGTCTGAGCAGCTCCTTGCGTGTGTAGCGTAATGCGAAGTCTCGATTCTCAGTGTATACTTTGTAACGGTCATAGCGTCATGCGAAATCTTGCCTCGTAGTATAGTATATATCGTGTAACGATTATCGTAAGTATTTATTTAAAAAATAAGTGACAGTGATAGTGAAAATAATATAATGGAAGAGAAAACGGAACCTCCTTCAAAAAAGGAGAAATTTCAAGAGGAAATAAATAAGGGTCCAAGAGAAATGCCTCCGTTAATATTCTATAACGTGCAGGCTACGCAATCAACTTCTACAAGCCAAAGGTTAGTTAATTATTATTATTCATATGTTTATTTCTTTTAAAATATCCGCGCGTAGAGCGTGAGAGAGAGAGAGAGAGAGAAAGAAAGAGAGAGAGAGAGAGAGAGAGAGAGAGAGAGAGATAGAAAGAGAGAGAGAGAGAGAGCGTGTGCGCAAATACGTTCTCTATTTGAATACTCAGAGCATCGAAAAAAAACGGTGTATACAGACGAGTACTTAATCTCCTATATTATTTTATATACTTATTCTCTCTTTCTCTACACAAAAAATTAAAGATATCATCTCATTTTTACACCGTAGTTTACTTCCGTACAGTATCAGTGGTTCAAGAATTTTAAACGAAAATTTAGATGAATTACCCATGATTTTAGTTGGAGACTTTAATGTAAATTTCGCAAAAGATGAGTCAGGACCATTGATTACGTTTCTTCAACAAGTTTATTTTATTTACCATCGGCCTATTGTAACTTTGATACCATCAGAAACATCATCAAGTGTTAATATTACAGAAATAACTAATCAAACTGAATTGTAATGTTAATGTTAATGTTTGGATTATAATGATTTTTTTTATGTATATTTTTTAATGAAAATAATATTATCTTTATCACATAAATCGGAAAGAATTTTTGTATTCCCTTCCATTGCATCCTTTTCTTACAATTAAATAATTAATTCTTTCCCAATAACATCAAACTTCTATGTTTCACATCTGCCAGGCGTCCCGTGACGGCTCACTTTTTTTTTGCTGATTAAGACGCAACTGATTTTTAATTCTAATAGTATAATCCATAGCCAAACCCGTTTCTAGCATGAACTGCAAAAGTGCTCTTTAAAAAATTTTAATTTGAGGCAACCACCTTTAAATGTTAAATTTAATCATCCAGCTTGCAGGAAAATTATTTTTTAGACAAATACCAAATTTTAAGAGGCTTACTTTTAATATTAACAACCTTTTGGGAATTTGGACCACCCTAGTGTCCATAAATAGATCATATGGGTATTTCTCATCTAACACGTCAATTTCAAGTTTCTTTACACAAAACAATAAAAATAAAAATCTTTACATATATATGTTATATATAGTATGCAGAACGTATATTTAGAGTGGTCGTACATAATCGATTAATTTTCCATAATTATTGGCGTTACAAAATTTTTCGATACCAGAGGAATTACATATATCATAAAAAGTGGATAAAGAAAAGTAATAAGAGGTTTCTTAATGTGTAGACGAGCAAATAAATACTTTAGATTGAGATTTATTGTATAAACATTATTTTCATTGAAAGAATCGATACTATTAACAATACTTCATTGTAATTGTAAGTAATGAAAAATAGCAATTTTAATGTAACAAACCATGTTCTTAAACTTATTTGCATCAGTTGTGCTTTAAAAAACATAATTTGTCTTAAACATTTTGTCAAAGAAATACAGAAAATATTTTAGCAATTTATTATTCCAATAAAACGTATTCATATAGTTTCTGATTAATTTACTTTTTTTTTATTGTTTTTGCGGCTTCAACTTAATCTTGCCGTTTCAAGGCATTTTTACTGGTTACTTTTTTAAAAATTTTATATGATTTTTCAAACAAAAATTAATTCTAAATGACGGTTTTTTCGCTTGTGCAAATTTCAATATTTGTTAAATTAAGGCACGCTCATAGGAAATTAAAGATCCTTGATATGCTAGCAAAATTTGTAAAAAAAAGATTGCGAAGCTATAATTCAATAATAAAATTCACAGAAACCTACTTTATTTCTTTAAAAACTAGAACTACTTGCTTGATTTTACAAAAACGTACAATTTGGAGTTGTCATCATTTTATTCTGGGGGTGCGTATTGTATATGGGTATTTTCAAGAAAATTGTCAAATTTCACTTGCTTACTTTTTGCTAATATTTTAAAGTTTTTCAAGTTAAAAAATACGTTATGTGTGTTTTAAAACTGATTTTCTCTATTTAATCAGTTAATCAGGGTTGGATTTGATACACGGTTTGGAGATTTTTTACTGTATGATGTATGATACAGGTCTCATACTAATGAAACGTATGAAAGCCAGGTGTTATCGTCGTAACCTGCCGAGTAAAATACAGTTGTTCGAGTTGTTATCCTTTTAAATAATAATACAGTTAATAACTGGTTAAACAATTAATGTTTTGTTACGAAATTCGAGGATTGAGGAGTAACTGTAATAGTTAAAAAGTTAAAAATTAAATTTTTACTAATTAATTGAAGTAGCTACAAATGAAAATAAAATCGGTTCCGCATTAACAGATATACATTTTCTTTTTTTCTGTACATAATAATACGTTAAAAGAACATATTTGCACAAATTAGAATCCCGCTATAAGCCGACCTTAAAATATCAGTGCTGCCAGAAAACCTTCAAAAAAAGACATTACTTTGATTATCGTTTTGTGCAGCAGATTTTGATCATCTTAAATTTATGTATTTTTTTAAATAAAACTTAGCAATATTATCTTTTGTAGCTTCTTAAAAAATCTAAAGCAAAATCTAAGCTTTTAATTTTTGTTTCCACAAAAATCATGTATTTATCTCACCGACGGGACAAAGTACCACATTCCTTCCCGGCGTTCAAAATGGGAATGTGGTATTATCGGCCTGACATTGAGAAAAATACTATACGCACCATTGTAGGTAAAATGGAGACTTGCAAATTTTTTACCTGCCTAAGTGCGCTATATACTATTATTATTAATATTGTCGAGCCAAAATTTATATTTACACTTTTATCAATAGGTTTCAACACAGACTTATAAAATATGTATTTAAAAAGTAAATTATCATTTATTTAAAACATAAGAAAAAAATCTGGAGCGCAAAACGCAACTAGAAGTTATGAAAATAAAGATTTGAGAAAAATAACTTTAAAGTAAAATAGTAGAAATAATTAAATAAAAGTTAATCGGTATTTATTTATAATTCCTTTATTGTTTTATGGGATACATTTTTTTGTTTACTACTGTTATAGCGTTTTGACTTTAACTGACGTTTATCCTTGCTTAGAGCATACTTATTTAACTTTATTTGTCACACAAATTTTAAAATACATTGAATTTTAGATAAAAACAAAATATTTATAAAATTAAAACCACTACCTTTTTAGCTGATTTTTTTCAAACATTTTCCGTCATATGCTTTCGAGATATAACCGTTTAAACAATACATGACGTTTTCGTGTATAACAAAATATAAGAATGACCTTAGCCCAACTTTCAGGTTGGAAAAGTTGGGTGATTTTATAGTATTTTAAATGCATTTTCGCTGGATTGGTGATTTTATTGCTAATGTATTAGAAAACCCGAAAAACTAAAACCCAAAAAACTAAAAACCGCTATAAAAACAAAAAACATCGAAAATTATAAAAAAAATATTATGACGCCTTCTTTTAAGAAAAACAACAAAAAATGAGCTCTAAAGCGTTAAGATTCGCCGTATATATGCAGAGTAATGCTGATACACGTCCATACACATACACGCATATATATACACACACACATCCATACATTTTCTAAAAATAGTGTATTTTGATTTCTTAAGTCTCAAAACATGTTTCTAACTTGTTTTTAACAGAACTTTTTTTTACTATTACAAAGCTTCCTCAAAACGGAAGCAAAAAAGGTTAAAAATTAGCAAAAAAATATAAAAAATCAATGTTTTGTCAAAATAGCTGTAGGGTTTAGCGAACACTTTAATGATTCTTTTGGATAATTTGACCATTATCTCTATTTTTAGCAAGAAATCCAGCTTTATTACGGTATTGAGACTATATCAGTTTATTTTGTACTAATATGAGCTAGGGTCATAATTTTTTTAGTGATAATCCATGTAGTCGAACCTATTATTATAGGTGCTAAATAGGCATTTTAATCTTATTTTAGCATAATTTGACTGTTATTTCTACTTTTAGCAAGAAACTCAGCTCGTTGGCCGTTCTGGGACTTGTAGAGGTACTTTTTTACTAATAAAAGGCATCTCCATGAATTTTTTGGTAGTCGACCGAGTCATCGAACTCTCTTTTTATCAAATTTGAGTTTTTTTTTCATATGCCGTTAGAAATATTTTTTTTTTAAATACAGAATATTTGCATAAAAAAGTACAGATTCAATTTTTGCGTAAAATGTACTCCTATTGAGCTAAAAATCATTGAAAACAGCTCTTAATTCAAAAAATGCATGGCTCTGCGTAAGCAGGCATTGATTGTCCCTTATCTCGACTACCGCTGAGTTGCTTACCTTGATGTGTCCCAGGAACTGCAAACTAAACTATAACAACTGCATAAATCGTGTGTGAGATATATTTACGGCGTCAGGGGCGATGAACACATCACCCCTTACAGATTGGAACTGGGCTGGTTAAATATTAAACAGAAACGAGCAAACTTTGCCGAGCTCTTAATGTACGAAATTATATGAATAGGTCAACATCCCTATCTCAGTGAACTTTTTGAGAAGAACCACGCCAGAACCTCCAGTAGAGGTGAAACCATTGAAAATATCTCAGTTCTCGCGTCGCGTACTGATGTTAGCTTATACTTCCTGAGAGTCCGCGGTTCGCGCCATTGGAACTCGATTCCCCACAGTATCTAGTATCTGTCATCACTCTGCAAATTTAAGACAGCGATACGCAGGTACTTGCGTACCCATAATAATATAACGTTACAAAGTCTTTAAAACTAGCGTACTTTGTTGTGCAGTTATTGCGTGACTGCATGAATGTATGTATGATTTTATTATAAACCTGATGAGCTACGTGTGATAGTTTATATAAATAACAATGTTATTATACGTCTTATTGTTTTATGATGTGTGTGTGTATTTATAAAATTGTATTTTACAATTGACGTGATAGATAAGTATTCTTCAAACATATTTTATTATAAAATCGACGATCAATATGAGATATTTTATATAATAATACTGACTGATGTATCAATAATGTAAAAATAAATTGTACATATGTATTCTCTTTTTTGTTTTAAAGCAAACATAAAATGTGATCTATCTATCTATCAGTCTTTTTACTACGTCAGCGTGTTTTTGTGTAAAAATTATCTACGATATTACTATCGTCTTCATTATTGACATTGTTAGTACTACGTACAAACTTAGTCCTATTAATATTATCACTAATGTTATTAGCGCCAATTGCTCGAATAAACTTATCTAAGTATTTAAGTGACACCAATATACCAGAATCATCAACATTGATGTTACCACTATTATCGCCCTGATGCTCAGCTCTTTCTACCATTTCTGATATTTTGATCAATAAGGTGGTAATTTGTTCTTTAAGAACTCTATTTTCTTGCAATAGTAGCGAACGGTCGTTGTACAGCGCTTCCACCGCAGAAGACTACCCAACAATTTTCTCTTCAAGTGACCAAACTTTAGCAATCAGTCCATCAATCAACCACTCTGTTGCTTCAACAGCAGTTGATACTTTACTAATAGCATCTAGTTTTCCCACAAAATGAGACCGAAGATTATGTACCGTTGCTGCAAGCACATCAAATCGAGTGCTACACTGTTCAAGCATTGATGAAGATAGTGTACAATAACAAATAGGTCTTAGGTTTACGAAAGAGTCATTCGCAATATGTTTCCGATCTCTGATGGTCTTAACGAATGAGACGGCTGGAGTTGATGAGGTAAATATTTTATCCGTTTGTACGTTATTGTCCTTATGGTAGTTCTCAGTATTGGTGACATCTAAAGTTGAGTTATTATAAATATCATCAGTCTTGTTTCTCTCTTTGCTATCACTGTTGCTCAGTCTAATAGATTTGGATTAGTGGAGAAACTAACAACTCACTCGGCAGGCTATGAGCATAGGATAGTAATGGGAGACTTGAATGCACACATGTTGTCATCGTCGCAAGATGCGAACTTTGTTAGAGAACTGGCTTGTGATGTTGAATTTGAAATTGGTAGATCACGGCGCGACTCATCACACATGGATTGTTGTAATACTGACTAACGATAACGATGTAGTGCTGAATGCGAACAACCTGATGGAGACCTTTCCGAATAAATATAACATTATCAATGTGGAGATTGAATTTGACTCCCAATCTCCAAAGCCTCCTGTTCTAAATAGTTTTATATATAGGGATTTTAAGTCTATTATACAGAAGGAGCATTTATCCCTCCTTACTTCCTGTGACTGGTTCTCTATCAGTTATGCAGAAAATGGCACTGATAGTATGCTACAACACGTTACCCAGAACATTATGAAAGTGATTGATACCATCGCGTTACTAAAGCAATTCAGACCTGAGAAGAAAGGTTTCCTTCCGTGGGTAGACGCCGAACTTAAACATACGAGGGTAGTTCAATAAGTCTTTAGAATGACCAACAGATGGCGCGCGAATCGCTCCAAATCATCTGTTTTCAGTCAGCACCACTCCCGACTAGATATATGGTGCAGTCACAGTCCACATCTTCTGAGTTTACGTGTTTTTATAACCAATTGAAAAAAAAAATTGCTTGTTAAGAAAAATGGAAAAAAACGAGTTCAGAGCGGTAATTAAACATTTTCATTTAAAGGGTTTAACTCCATATGAGATAAAAAATGAATTGGACTCAGTTCATGGCACATCTGCCCCTGCCTTAGCAACGGTTTATAACTGGGTAAATGAATTTAAGCGTGGTCGTACATCAATAAGTGACGAACCACGTTCAGGAAGGCCCGTAGAAGCAACTACTCCCGAAATCATCAATAAAATCCACGATATGGTGTTGAAGGATAGAAGATTAAAAGTGCGTGAGTTAGCTGAGGCCACAAGGATATCTATAGGTGCAGTTGTTTCAATTCTACATGAAAAATTAGGCATGAAAAAGCTATCGGCAAGATGGGTACCGCGTTTGCTCTCAGCTGAGAATAAACGCAATAGAGTGGTCGCCTCTGAGGCTCTTTTGGCGCGCATAAGTCGGAATCCTGTGGAATTTTTTCGTCGATTTGTGACTGTGGATGAAACATGGATACACCACTACACTCCTGAGACAAAGGAACAATCCATACAGTGGATTTCCACAGGCGAACCAGCTCCAAAGAAGGCAAAGACCGTAAAGTCAGCTGGTAAGGTTATGGCTACAGTTTTTTGGGATGCACGTGGAATTATACTTATTGACTACTTGGAAAAGGGTAAAACAATTACTGGTGAGTATTATGCATCATTATTAGAGCAGCTGATAGAAGAAATTAAAAAAAACGACCACATTTGGCGAGAAAAAAAATTCTCTTTCATCACGACAACGCCCGAGTTCACACATGCTTCGTTTCAATGGCTAAAATTGAAGAACTAAAATTCGAATTGGTCGAACACCCACCGTATTCACCAGATTTAGCCCCCAGTGACTTTTTCTTATTTCCAAACTTGAAAAAATGGCTCGGTGGACAGAGATTTACGGACAACGAAGACGTCATTGCCTCAGTAAGTGCTTATTTTGAGGAACTTCCGAAAACGCATTTTTCTGAAGGATTAAAAAAACTTAAAAAGCGATTGACCAAGTGTATAGAGCTCCAAGGAGATTATGTTGAAAAATAAAAAAAAAATTACCCAAAAAAAATTGTTTTTATACTTTATTCTAAAGACTTATTGAACTACCCTCGTATCTACAGCCAACGTGACGCTGTATGTCGGTGCTACAAACGTTCGAGGTGCAATGAGTTGCGGAATGAGTTTCAATCTCTTGTAGCTTAAGCAGAACATTGCACCTCAGTAGCGCGTGAGACCTTCATCTATAACAGAATCTTTTATGCCCTGGGTAACAATAAAAATGCCTGGAAAGAACTTAAGAGTCTTAGACTCATCCCAAAGGGTCGCTCAACACCTACTTTGCAAAAATATCCATTTCTAGAACTGAGCGAGAGGCAGACTTGGACGAAATTTTTTCGAAGGCTAGTAATCATGGCCACGCATTTCGCGAAGTCACTTTCTCAAACGTGGTCCTAGCCATCGATCGTTTTTTGACTCAAGCAAGGGGTGAAAATGGCATACTTCAACGCGTCATTGCAAAGTCTTTTCCATTTTTCCCTTGAGACTTCTACGAAAGCCGACCAGAATGAAGGTTTCTCTAAACTTAGTTATGTGGGTTAGATCGTACATTACAGGACCTAAGCAGAAAGTGGTTATTAAAACCAACGGATAATCGGATTATCTCAAGACCAACTTTGCCGTTCTACAGGATTCGGTTCTGGAGCCTCTGTATTAATGATCTCTGCGAGGTACTTTTTTGTTTAAAAGGGCCGAAGGACGTACTTGAAAATGATGTTATCTACTTGTTTTACGAGGACGATTTGCAGACCTACGCTCAAGTTGCAAGGGATAATTTTCATGAGAGTGTAGATCGCTTGTCAGCTATAGCGCGAGCAGTGTCCAACTGAGCGTCTGAAAACGCCCTGAGTCTCAATGTTGGCAAGACGAAAGCTATTTTTTTTATTTTGATCATAATGTTAATAGGTTATAGAGGGTGTCTGTGCCTAGCATTGAGGAACAGGATAACGTTTTCGTACCCTTTGCTGATACCGTAACTAACTTCGATGTTGTTATGAATTCTAATTTAACCTGGAAAACACAAGTCGATGCTATTAGACGAAATGCTATGTATATCTATTTTCCATACAGCTCGGTAAAATGATATCAAAATTCTACTTTAACTTTTTGTAGAAAATTTTGGAAAATTTTGAAAATTTTGGAATATAGCTATTTTGAAGATGAAATTGTAATTTAATTGTGTAAGTAAGTGGCGCACGACTGAGCAAAATGTGCAATTCCCCATTCGCACTATATGCTTAAAAAAGGACCTTAGATGCACTTGTCAAAAAAAGTACGGTGTGTAACAAAGGGGAGGATAATTTCTAGCTCGAGTGATGATTTTAGCACTCGTCTCCGTGTGCGTGTACCTCCAAAATTGCGAATTTAACCTCATTTATCAGTAGAATTAGCTCAAATAAAGGTTTTTTTTATGTTAGACATTTCTGTTATGCGGATATTGGCTTTCTGAACAGTGAATAATGTATTTCGTGATATTTAGTCGAGAACAAATAAAAATACGTCATATACAATGTCAAAAACGTGTTAAAACTGGTAAAATTAAGAAAAAAATCAGCTTTTGATTTGTTTAGGTTAGGACCACCACTTCGAAAAATCTTAAAGAATTTATGTTGATAGGTAATCAGTTTATTTACATTTTTTCAGTAAGTTAATCAGAATAAGCATTCTATAGCGATATTTAAACATTTAAAACTCAATTTTGAGGTTATGTTGGAATATATTATTTTTCGCAACACGTGCGTGGAAAAGACCATTTTCCCTGCTGGTAAAACGAATGAAAAACTGGGCATTCCGAGCGTCTTTGCCGGAGTGGGAGGGAATCACTATTTATATTCCCTCCCGCTCCTGAAACTCACTGAGAATAATGTCAAAATTTCATATTTTCCAAAATTTGAACTCAAAATTTTGAAACAAATTGAAAAATTTGTAAAATTTCAAGATTTTAGAACAAATTTAAAAGTTTGAAAAATATTAAAATTTTGAATAAATTCAAAATTTTAAAAAATGTATTTACTCGTATTTATTTTTAGTTTATAGGTCTGGTGGATCACTCGAAATGCCCATTTCCCCATTTCCTTTGTATGCATGAAAATGTCCTATTCACACACTTGTTAAAAGAAATACGGTGTGGAACACGGGTGGAACGGGCTTTTTCAAACTCGGATATTGATTGTAGCACTCGTTTATGTGTCGGACGCTTTCGGCGCCCTCGGCTTCTGCTCGTGCTCAATCATCATCCTCGCTTAGGAAAAGCCCATTTCCCCCCTAGTTGCACAATGTACTATTTTAGTAAAATGTTTTATGAATTCTATGTAAAAATATAAATTATCTATCTCAAGGTACATTTCAACATCTCTTAACGTTCCATAGAAATAAATAAAATATTATAAAACACATTTTATGTTTATGTCGCAAAGGATGGAGAATTACTGTACCCAATAAGTCCAAGATGCTTAAGGCATTTTTAACATTCAAAATAGGCTAGAACCTTTAATGTATTTAATTAAATAGACATGTTTCATATAAAAATAGTAGAAGAGTCCGAAACTTAAACCTATGATTAAAAACTATTTAGCGCATATTAACTTAAGTCCATGATTAAACATCTTTGCCTTGAAACGACTCAAGGCCATCTGAAAATGGTTTATGATGGTGTTACTGTTCGAAACAGGTTTCATGCGAGGAGGTAGTACAATTATTAAAAACACTTTAAGTTTAAATCAATTTATTAAATAATCAGAAACAAAGCATCAATCATGTGACGTTTATTAGACCTACGGAGAGTATTAGACTGAATTTCCAACTTTATAACCGAAGCAAAGCAATTATATTCGCGGACCGATGCTAATCGTGAAACGTCCAGCAATCGAATCATTTTACCGAGCCGTATGGAAAATAGATATACATAGTATTTCGTCTAATAGCATCGACTTGTGTTTTCCAGGTTAAATTAGAATTCATAACAACATCGAAGTTAGTTACGGTATCAGCAAGGGGTACGAAAACGTTATCCTGTTCCTCAATGCTAGGCACAGACACCCTCTATAACCTATTAACATTATGATCAAAATAAAAAAAATAGCTTTCGTCTAGCCAACATTGAGACTCAGGGCGTTTTCAGACGCTCAGTTGGACACTGCTCGCGCTATAGCTGACAAGCGATCTACACCCTCATGAAAATCATCCCTTACAACTTGAGCGTACGTCTGCAAATCGTCCGAATAAAGCAAGTAGATAACAAGATTCTCAAGTACGTCCTCCGGCCCTTTTAAACAAAAAAGAACCTCGCAAAGATCTTTAATATAGAGGCTTCAGAACCGAGCCCTGTGGAACGGCAAAGTTGGTCGTGAGCTAATCCGATTCTCCGATGGTTTTAATAACCACTTTCTGCTTACGTCCTGTAATGTACGATCTAACCCACATAACTAAGTATAGTGAAAACTTCATTCTGATCGGCTTACGTAGAAGCCTCGAGCGAAAAATGGAAGAGACTTTGCAATGGCGCTTTGGAGTATGCCATCTTCATCCTTCGCTATAGTCGCAAAATGATCGACGGCTAGGACCATGTCTGAAATAGTGACTTCGCGAAATGGGTAGCCATCATCACTAGCCTTCGAAAAAATATCGTTCAAGTCTGCCTATCGCTCAGTGCTAGAAATGGATACTTCTGCAAAGTAGGTGTTTAGCTCAGGAGAAGAAAAGCGGTGTAACTCCTCGCGACCCTCTGGGATGAGTCTAAGACTCTTAAGTTCTTTCCAGACATTTTTATTGCAACCCAGGGCATCAAAGATTCTGTTGTAGATAAAAAAAAGGACTCACGTGCTTCTGAGGTGCGATGTTCTGCTTCAGCTGCAAAAGATTAAAACTCATTCCATAACTCATTGTTCCTCGAACGTTTGTAGCACCGACATATAGCGTCACGTTGGCTGTAAATATGTTTAAGTTCGGCGTCTACCCATGGGAGGAAACCTTTCTTCTCAGGTCTGAATTGCTTTAGTAGCGTCATAGTATCAATCACTTTCATGATGTTCTGGGTAAGGTGTTCTAGCATACTATCAACGCTATTTTCTGCATAACTGATAGAGAACCAGTTGCAGGAAGTGAGGAGGGATTAAAGCTCTTTCTGTCTAATAGTCTTCAAATCCCTATATGTAAAACTATCTAAAACAGGAGGTTCTGGAGATTAAGAGTCAAATTCAATCTCCACATTGATAATGTTATGTTTACTGGGAAAGGTCGCCATCAAGTTGTTCGCATTCAGCACTACATCGTTATCGTCAGTCAGTATTACACCAATCTATGTGTGAGACTCTCTTACGTAATGAGTCGCACCGTGCTCTACCAATTTCAAATTCAACGCCACAAGCCAGTTCTCTAACAAAGTCCGCATCTTGAGACGATGACAACATGTTCGCGATCAGGTCTCCAATTACTATCCTATACTCATAGCTTGCCGAGTAAGTTGTTAGTTTCTCCACTAATACAAATCTATTAGACTCAACAACAGCGACATCAAAGAGGAAACAAGACTGATGCTATTTATAACAACTCAACTTTAAATGTCACCAATACTGAGAACTACCATAAAGACAATAACGTATGAACGGATAAAATATTTTCTGCATCAACTCCAGCCGTCTTATTTGTTAGGACCATCACAGATACGAAACATATTGCGAATGACTCTTCCACAGACCTAAGCCCTACTCGTTATTGTACACTACCTTCATCAATGCTTGAACAGTTTAGCACTCGATTTGATATGCTTACAGCTACGGTAAATGATCTTCGGTCTCATTTTGTGGGAAAACTTGATGCTATTAGTAAAGTATCAATTCCCGTTCCAGCAACAGAGGAGTTGATTGATGGACTGATTGCTAAAGTTTCGTTACTTGAAGAGAAAATTGTCGGGCAGTCTTCAATCAAATTATCAGAAAGGGTAGAGAGGGCTGAGCATCAGGGCGATGATAGTGGTCATAGTGGTGACACCAATGTTAAAGACGATAGTAATAACGTCGATAATTTTTGCACAAAACCACGCCGGCGTAGTAGAAAAGACTGATAGATACATAGATCACATTTTATTTTTATGTTAAAACAAAAAAGAGTATACATATGTACAATTCATTTTTACATTATTGATACATGTCAGTCAGTATTATTATATAAAATGTCACATATTAATCGTCAGTCTTATAATAACAAATTTTTGTACAATATTTATCTATCACGTCAATTGTAAAATATATCACACTTATTCGTTCATTCGCTCAATCACATGATCATTCAAGCTTATAAATACATACACACCGAAATACAGAGAAGTTAATAAATAAATAATTAACTGCACAACAAAGGACGCTAGTTTTACAGACTTTGTAACGTTATATTACTATGGGTACGCAAGTACCTGCATATCGCTGTCTTAAATTTGCAAAGTGATGACAGGTACTTGATACTGTGAGGAATGGAGTTCCAATTGCGTGAACCGCGGGCTCTCAGGGCGAATAAGCCAACATCAGTGCGCGACGCGGGAACTGAGATATCTTTAATTGTTTCACCTCTACTGGGGGTTCTGATGTGGTTCTTCTCAAAAAGTTCACTGAGATAGGGATGCTGACCTATTCATATAATTTCGTACATTAAGAGCTCGGCAAAGTTTGCTCGCTTCTGTTCAATTTTTAACTAGTCCAGTTCCAATTTGTAAACGGTGATATATTCATTCCTCCTGATATCGCAAATATATCTCACACACGAGTTCTGCAGTCGTTATAGTTTAGTTTGCAGTTCCTGGGAGACATCAAGGTAAACAACTCACCGGTAGTCGAGATAAGAGACAATCAATGCATTTGCGAGCTGCTTACGAAGAACCTCGATGGTGCCGGGTCTAAATTTTTTTAATCCATACACTGTCGGCCTGATTGACGCAGATATTGTTCTCCGATGAATGGTATGGGTAGTGGTGAGGCTTCAGTAGAAATTACTATCTCCAATATCTTTGATGGTTCAGTCGAACGGTGAAAGGACTTTGTCCATGCGATCCTTACCACAATTTTGCCATCCGTTGCGAGGGATGATGTCTTATCAACACGCCTGCTCCGATCGGAAAGACATTCTGCTGCTGGTTTATCGGTAAATGTCTCAGTGGGACATCATTTGCCATGGCTTGTCTACCTTTCTCGTCGTGAGTTAATCACCGAAATTATGCGGGCAAAGAGCAGATTTACTGCACTTAATACGCCAATCATTGATGTAACGTATCTGGATCAAGACGCGAGTAATATCCTGATACAAAGTAAAATATTAATTTATGAACCTCTTAGCAAACCATCTTTTTTACAATTCAAAAGTCTTAATAAACTAGCTCGTGGATTAGTAAGGGGCAGAGATGGCGTACAACTCATAAGTTTGTTTTAGCTACCCACCTATACACGATATCTGCGTCCTGCAAAAATGTAAATGGCGATTCTTTGGTAGTACTGGAAAGCATACGTGTCGAACGCCCCCCCCCCCCCCCCCAAGGGAGTACCTCCACCTGATATGTTAGCCAATCATGCTTAACTAGGCATGGGTACTATGAGAGAGACAGAAAGCGGGGGATTGAGATCGTGTTTCCTTATCGCGACTTCGCTGAATAACCATTTCGTGATATTCAGCCAGTTTATTTCAAATGCTCGTCCCCATTATCGTCTTTTTGGCGTGTCCGAGGCACGTGTTGAGTCTGAAGTGTTTAATAAGGCAGTTCATATTTGATGACTATTCTATTCTTTGGCAGGATAGAAATGCGGAACGGGGAGGTATTGCGTTGTACGACCATAATTCGTACAAGGCAACCTTGCTGTGTTTTTTCAAGACTAAAAGGATAAGGGCAAACCCGGCATACGTGAGTACTTGATGTGCAGAGTGCAACATTCACCGGTATTTGTTGCGGTAATTTATCGATCACCAAGTATCTCGTTTACTGAAAACTCAGATTTAATTAAATATCTTTCAAACTATTCTAATGGTGATGAACATAGATAGATAATGGGCAATCAGAATGCAAATATGTTGCATTATATGCAAAGAACTAGCTTGCGAACTTAACTTAAAATTAGTAGATCATGACGCTACTTAACATGTCGGTGAATCACATACATAGATAGAGGTAATCCTGACTGATGATGATGAAAATAGTGCTAAATGCTAACAATAGCATGGTAACCATCCCTAGTAAGCACAACATTATCGATGTCGAAATCGATTCTATGACGTCAGTAAAGTCTCCTGTGCTTAATAACTTTACTTACAGGGATTTTAAACCCATTCGGCCGAATGAGCTTCTAATACTTCTAGGCTCTTGTGACTGGCCACTGATTAACTGTCCAGAAAATGGTGTCGACGATCAGCTAGAACACCTTAATTTAAATATTATGAAGGTTGTTGACGAGATCGCAACATTAAAACAACTTAGGCCTAAGAATAAAGGACTGTATCCGTGTATTGATGCTGATCTTAGACATCTTCTCAATCACCGTTACGCTGTGCGTCGTCGATACGTGCGCTCCCGGGATGATACGTTATGGAATCAATTTCAGTCTGTCGCTAGTGAAGCAGAACAATGCGTAAAAGAAGCACGAGATACTTTTACCCATAATCAAACTTTCGATATCTCCGATAGTAAAAAAAAAGTATTTGGAAAGAGCTCCGTAGTCTGGAATTCCTGCCCAGGGCACACGATGACCTGCATGGATTTTCTACTCATGATCTAAACACCTACTTCCCCGGGGTATCCATCTCTAGCACTGGGCAAGAGGCAGACTTGGACGACATCTTGTCACAGGCTAGTGATGATGGCTTCACATTTCGTATCTGTCATACCAATCATACCCCAAAGCGTAATCGTGAAGTCTCTTACAGTTTCAGGCCCCCTTTTGGCAAGCGTTTTCGACATCTCCTTCTATAATGGAGTCTTTCCTGGTGCATGGAAGAGAGCTCAACTGGCTCCTCTAAAGAAAACAACGATTCCATCTGCCGTTTCAAACTTTCGTCCAATTTCTCTTTTGAACTTCCTTTCCAAAGTTTCGGAAATTATAGTTCATAAGATCTCAGAGTACATAACATCAAAGAAAATCCTAGATCCCCGACAAACTTTAGGAGGTGTTTTTTGTACCTAAACATGAACCCTAGCACCCGCATTTTTTTCCAATGGACCTTTTTTCTCGATATATGTCATTATATCCTAAATACATATAAATTTAATAAAAAAAAGCAGCACTTCTTCTCAACTCTGCATGTTTTTACAGTAAAGAATGACCCTCAAATGCAATAAAACTAGGCGAAAAAATCTATAATTTAAGCTTTATTGCATATAAAAATATTAATCCGAGTAAAAGTTATTAACAATCGAATATGATAACTGAAAATGCATGAATATTGGACGGAACTTAATGGTTATAAATTCGGTGATTTTTCTCACCTTTTTAGTTACCATTTTTAATTGTTAATAACTTTTATTCGGATTAATATTTTTATATGCAACAAAGTTTAGATTAAAGCTCTTTTCGCCTAGTTTTATTGTGTATTAGGGCAGTTTTTTACTCTAAAAACATACAGAGTTGAGAAGAAGACGTGCTTAGTCTTACTAAAATTATATGCATTTGAGGTATATGACTTATGTATCGAGCAAAAAACCCATTATAATTAATTACATGACATGTAAAAGTATTCAACGATATTGTAAACAAATGACAATGTCTACATCTTTCTGTCTGCATCTGTTCTTATACAAAAATTTTCATACTGTATTGACGGCGCATGAATTATCACCGAAGTCATAGCAACTTATTACGATGAAGTTAACAGTAATCGAATAAATTTAATTCAAGACAGTGAAACAAAACTGTAACTCGAATCCAATTAATTACAAAAATACTTACGTAAAACTAAGTTTCCCGCCCCCCCTTCCCATGAGAATATGGACGAAAATGTTAAACCCTCCTTCCCTCAAAATGTCTTCCGTAATTTATGGACGGCCCCTAGGGATAGTAGAAATTAATTTTTTTACTGCGTGTACATTGCTGTTGGTCCAAACTGTAGGGTCGTGCAGGGAGGCTTTAGGCAAAGATTCTGGCTTACTGTAACAGAAATCCTAAGGGGATTCGAGTAGACTGGGCTCCAAACCCCAGGGGAATTCGGACACAGTGTGCTCGAATCCCCGTAGCTTACCTTCTTTATGCGTACAAGTAAGTTAGAAGGGGTTAATTATGGCTTAAAAAATTAAATTCAAAAATATTTTTGCAAAAGTCATCATGAAATCTTACAGTACTTGATGAGATAAATATTTTGAATTCTGTCAGAATATGCTAGTATAAATAGTTCTAGACTTGTTGATGATTCCGCTAACTAAACGTGTTTGATTTCGCGGAAAGTTTTCGGCTAATTAAGTCGGCGGTATCGACAATAACTCTGCAACTATTTACACTATCATATTCTGCAGGTCTCAAAATGTTTAGCTCATCAAGTGCTAGACGATAACATGACGACATTTCAAAGAATATTTTTTAAATTAATTCTTTGACCCATAATTAACCCTTTTGAGCCTACTTTATACGAAAAATATGTTGATAATCTATCTAAATGACTTGTTAACTATGTAATCTTTCTAATTATTACTAAAACTAATTTATTACCACATGAGATTGTTTTTAATCCAATCTGTTTATGAATTAATATACCTATTTATGTATCTTACCATACTGAATCCTATTTATTGACCTACGCTATATAACGAGTATCCTACCTTAACTACCTCATACTTCACGATGACACACTCACCCATCCCAATATTTTCCTAATTCCCTTCCGCGACTTTATACCTTTGTCGCTCCCTCCTCGAGTACGCATAATTAATTCCTACTTTAGGCTAAGCATGCGACCCCCGCGAGGTTATAAGAGGGATAGCCCCCCATGGCTCCTGACTATTTGCCCTCACACTTTTACCTTCAGCATAGAGCCTTCTGCATTCGAACTTTGAGCCATAAGCACGTCCGAACCAGTTTGTTATTTGACTTCTGATTTGTAAAAGGAACACGCCCATATACTTAACTTTGTACTTCTTATACAATAAACTTGCTCTTAAACTTATTTGCTCGCGCTTATTTATTCACTGTACCTGCGCTCCTATTCATATCTCCGGCCACCATCTCGAGCACGAAACCGCCCGCAGAGCAGCGCAGCCCAGCCGTGCCGACTACAAGGAACCAAGGCCTACACATATACACACACACACACACACACACACACACACACACACACACACACACACACACACACACACACACACACACACACACACACAACGTAAGTCCCTAAATACCTCACCAGCCTCTCCAATACTGTCGTAAACTCGTACTTCCTATTTTTACCGCTATCATATTAAATGCCATTTTCGTTATCCTGCTTTTGCTAATGCCTCGACTCCCAGGTAAATTACACAAGTATTTACAATAACTAGAGGCGAACGCGATTTAATTTCATATTAACTTCGCGTCATTTATTGCATACGCGCGACGTAACAATTGGGGGTCCACTCTCCGGGATATTTTAATAGCAATTAGCGCGAATAGCATTTTTTTCCAAACTAAAAAATGGCCAACGTAGAGTCAGAAAAGAAATCTAAAAACGAAGATGCCACCGACATCATAAAAAACTATGTAGCGGCAACTGATCCAAATTTTGCAGCGAGCAATCACGAAACAAATTTAGGAGAATTATTAGCATTTTTACAACAACGATATCAAATCGGGAGAGAACAGATTCCGGAACGCGTAGATGACGTAAATAAAATTTGCGAATTTTTACAAGATAACATTGATATATCAAAACTGCACGACACATGTCAGGATGAATTAATGATAGACATACTTCTAGAGTTTATTCAGAACAATATTAATTGCAAATAAAGTATAGCAACTATTATAGATAGTAAGTCAATGAAGAAATTTGAGCGCGAAATACACACACTTTTAAACAAAAACGCCGAAATGATGGAAATAACTGCCTATCAATCTATTATTAACTCAACCAATACGACAAACCCACCCAAAACGGACCCTAAATTTCCACTACAAAATAATGACAACATTCAAAAAATTGACAGTACAAAAATCTCTCCACTTTTTGCTACTCTAAATATACATAGCACACCTTATCGTACAAACCTAGCAAATAATTGTCGTAAACAACCTCACAACACTTTACAATCTTTTCGAAACAACACTCTCACTCCGGTTCGCAATTTATCAATTAAAGATGCAGTCGAAAGGATTCCAAAATTTAACGGTTACAACATCCCACTTAGAATCTTTTTGGGCAGATGTACATAAGCGCGAAGCATGATACAGCCGTGTAATAAGCCCGATTTAGCGAGATTGATAAAAATGTGCTTGTCCGGGCAGGCATTAAAAAGCGCACAGAAAAGAATTTTTCTTAATATGGAGAAAATTATAATGTATTTTGATCAATCGAAGTAAACTTGCATATGATGAAATTAAAAATTGCGGTAAGAGTGAGCTTGAAAATGAAATTTTAGACAAATTGAATTATTTATTAAAAGTTATTAAAGAAAGTCAACAAATAAAGAAATTCTTATCTGAACAATTTGAGAATATTCAAATCATTTTTAAGCATATACTAGTAATACTAAATATGCTAAAATATGAGAATGTTAATGAAATTCATAAATTAATTATGCAGCTGAAAAAACTAGTTAAGTACATAGTACACGCAAAGTCTAAAAATAACAGCTGCGATTACTCATTTTTAATCCTTTTACTAAAGAAAAATCAACCATTTATCTGGAAAAAAAATTCTCAGGAATCTTTTGAAAATTTGAGAGATGAATTATGTGAGCCGCCAATCTAAATACATCCAAATTTTGATAAACAATGTACTGCGTCGACCGATGCTAGCGGATACGCGATTGGTGGAGTGATTCGCAACTAGAACACCCCATAGCTTTTGCACCACAAGGCATCACCACAGTTGAAGTAAATTATTGCACTTTTTCGAAAGAAGCTTTAGCTATAGTATTTTGTATAACTCAATTCAGACCATACTTATATGGCAGAAAATTCACAATTATTACAGACCATAGACCATTAGTTTGACTAAATTCGCACAAAGATCCAAGCTCTAGAATCACGAGATGGAGATTAAAATTAGCAAATTACAATTTTGAAATTACAGTCATAAATATTAATCATTAACGATACCACAATTAGCAATTTCTTAGCAAGTGAGCATGAGCTAGTTGACAACCAGAGTGAGCTAGACAGAGAGATGAATAATCAAGCATTAGAAAGGCAGGTAGAGCCCGCCGCCGCAACGCTACTCGGCATGATGACGCGCCTACGAGCAGGCAGACAGCCAAGCACCCGGTACGCGGCAGCCATCTAAGCCCTCGCGACTCGCACCAAGAAAACAGCCGGAAGTCGTGAAATGTTTGACGAAGAGAGGCTGGTGACGGCCACTACTACTACAGAGATAGTAGAAATGCCCTCACTCGCAGTCACGCCGCGCGGAAATTTTTAATGGGGGGCGAGGAAAGGCAGGAAATTCGCGCACGCAGTCCCGTCAATACAACAGCCGATAGCACTACGGAATTTGATATAGACCTTAATGTAACTATTCCTTTAAATGAAAATTCAAGCGAGTTTTATAACGGGGTTGTAGCCCGGAGCAAACCCGCGATATATTAATATTTAATCATTCGAGCATGAATACGTGTGGGGAAGGTAGGGTCAAGGATAACTCAAGAGATCTGTTAAAAATACCGTGTATATTCTAATATAGTAAGAAAAGGGGTACAAATGCGTACAGGCCGATGCCCGTGCGCTCTCGCAGGCTAGTCGCCGGTAGGGAAGAGCTCTCTCCAGCGAGCGCACGCGCCACTGAGCGAATTTCATAAAACATTTTATTTCTAAAGAAGCGGAATGGAATGAATGGGTTGAATTAGCCATGCTCAACCACAATTCCGGGCGAAATGAATCGACCATTTTCACACCTTACGAGCTAGTGTTTGGGTGTCTAGTACGACTACCGTCAAGCGATACTCCCGCCGCCGAGACCTCTTACCTTCGTACGCCGACTACATGCAAGATCTTATCTCACGCCTAAGCGTCTTAAGTGAAATAGCTGCCGAAAGAATCTCCATAGCTACGGAGAGCGAAGCGAAGCGAAGCGAAGCGAAGCGAAGCGAAGCGAAGCGAAGCGAAGCGAAATTAGGACTTAAAGGCGAATCAAGTAGAAATCGAAGTAGGTGATTATGTTTGGTTACAAAAAGATTGCAAGCCTCATAAATATGTTGGGGAAAATGAACATGTGAAAATACAATTGAAAGAGAATAAAACAAAGGTAGTGCATATGAACCTCCTACGGTTTCGCACATTCAACCAAAGTAATATGATCAAATAACAATATATAATTCACTGATTTCAGATAAAATCTACACGGGACCTTCAGAAACAAGCAGTTGATCACAAAATTTATTTAACTAATTACAATATGTAAATATTTGTTTCAGTTACTAGACCAGCAGTAATAGCAACATACGAGGTTCTTTTTACCATAAAATTTTAAAATAAAGGAAAATTGTTAATAATTAAAGCATCGCAATATCAAAGCGCAAGAGAATGACTGAAAATTTTATTCAGCTATTTTACAAATGGATAAAAGAATCTCGAAAACAAACAAAGAATATTTAATCTGACCTAACTCTATTCAGTAGATAATATTATGCGTGATCATATAAAAATACAAAAGGAGAAAATACAAACGAAATAACTTAGTTAAGCAAAACAGGTAGTGTTATAAATACATATTAAAAAAAAACAAATAGCTATATGATCATCAAAATCAATATATTTTTGCGTATGTAGAAATAAATAGAAAATTAATTAATTTGAAAATGTTAATTTCACTTTCAGATCAACATCTCTTATAACGTGTTTATGAATTAAGTCATTTTGTTAATGATATGACCAATTTTTAAGAAAATAAAAATATTTATTCATATATTATGTATTATAATGTTTAGAATAACCGTCTCATAGCAGCGTAACAAAAGAGTCAGTTTTGCTGATATATATCAGTCAATATAATGTAGTATAAAAGGCGAAAGTGTCAGTTGTATTAAAATACCAGTAGCATTTTGTACTGCAAAATATCTAATCCCACTACCATACAAATGATTAAAAGAAATACTGCGGATTAAATATATTAGCATATCGATTTATATTCGCAAAAATGTTGTATGTAAGGTACGAACAAAGCTATGGAATACTTACCGAACTTATAGCATTCTATTATATCATAGTATATTATAGTCGTATTACAGCTATCAATCAATAAATAGACTAGTACGATAAATGTAATCGGTGCAATGAGAGCATTTTTCGTACTGGTAATAAATGTAAATTTTAAACGTTGATGATTTTTAAGTAAATGTGTTAACACATCGAGTAATGTCAATTTTGACCATTTCCACACACACATGTAAAAGGGTCCATTTTACGACAACTCTCCGTCTTAACAGAAGCAAAAATAACTATAATATCTGGTTAAATATTAAATAAGTCATAATAATCTTTATTATAAAAGTTTGTATCTCAAGGAACTTTGACAAACTGTTATAGCAACTCGAATGTATAATAAAATATGTAATGTACGAATGAAATTGTAATAAAGTATTCCAGCAATATCGGTATTGTTAATTTTTTAACAACTTTATAGGTTATTCAAAAATACAAATTTGTATTAATATTTAAATAAGCGTGATGAAAGATAGTAGATAAATTGAAATCATGTAATTAATTATATAGAAACAAATCTTCGTTAATTTAGCCATAGGTAACCGAGTGATATTCCATTATTAATCGTACCAAACTATAAACAACCTTGTAAAAATAAGAACAAGTAAATTAAATGAAATATATGATATATACATGTGAACAATTTAAACAACCTACACTATACATATAAAGGTTAACAAAATTAAGTGATAAGTATGTAAACAAGGCTACTTTTTCGTATTTTATTCATTTAAAGGAACGCAAATCCCATGCAATGGATTGTGTCATTCAAAAGAGAATCATTGTAGAACTAGATATAATGCGAGGTAAAGCAATACAACAGAGGTACTACCAGATGCGACGTGAGAGCGACTATGGAAGAAGATTCACTCAAACTACAAGCACCGTTCACAGAGGCTATCTGTCGAAACTATCTTCAAGGGGTACATCAGGCGGACTCCACTAACTCAAAATACAAAAGTAAATCACGAACATAGAAAGAACCAATTCTGAAGAAAGAAGAGGAGGTGCCGCAGAGACGCAAGGCCGACTTCTAAAAACTTCCTATCAAGAACAGACGAGGCGAATATCAAGAGAGCAACGCAACTAGAAGACAACAAAATTCACAAAAACTAATACAAAAAACTTTATGTACTTCGATTAGAAAAGTTTTAATAAATTATAATCAATCAATATGTAATGTACTAAAGGAGCAAATCAAACGCAAACGTGAGCTTTGACTAATCACTCCCTTAGTACAAATGGTTTATTAATGTATCTATATTTAAATTAAGCATAATGTTACGTAGCAAACTGGATCTACTCAAAGAAAAATTGTAATGACTATTATCCTAAATTTAATAACCGCATGTTTAACCTATAATCCAACATATCTTTCAAACTACTCTTAATCTTTTCCTTGAAATAAAAATTCCTCCCAGAAGAACCCTAACTACATATCCACTACATACGACCAGTCTGCATGTTACTGGAGCTAATAAGACAATGCATGAAAAATCTTTGTAACTGCAAACATCCAATTGTAAAGGCAAAAAAGAAAGAGAATGCCATATCTATACACATATGTAGCCATTTTATGATATAATGCCAATCAAATGTTATATATATCGTAACGAGACAAAAATTGCATCAAGAAATCTGAGTTCGCACAAGATATTAGCAACGCAAAGACTTAAGCCAGCTAAAAAGGTATCTCAGCAGCCGGCACGCACTGACCAATCACCGGCAGAACAGCTCGAGTTAAGAAAAACCTCGAAATCTACACTCGCAGGAACGAGTAGCAGAGTAGTAGAAATATCTTGCATCAATTTGTTTGTAAGAGGAGCAGTTTTTATTGGCTTTGGAAGTTTTACAACAGTTTTTCGCTTAGTAGATGTAACAGTTGTTTTCGAGACACCTCCTTTCTTCGCAGCCGTTTTCTTCATAGCTGGCTTCTTTGCAGGAACTGCTTTTTTAATTCTTTCTTCCAAAGCTTTTTTTGTTTTTTTTTTTTTTTAAGTGAGTTGCTTTTTCGCTTCTCATACACGTTTGTACATAGGTTTTTTTACATGTAAAATGCATTCTTTTTTTTGGACTTGCAGATCATCGCTGTATGGCTGCTCATCGAGTAGTTTTTTGAATGTTTTCGTATCGCTATCGCCGATGTAATATTTATAGTACATTTTGAAAAACTCAAATGACCTCTGGAACATGTTTATTATACAATTCACTTTCATCATATCGGAACTGCCTTCATGGTTAGCGCTACATTCTTCGACATGAGTCTCATACCACACCTGATATTCAAATGTTTCTTCTTGTCCAGCCCATTTTTCACATCCTTTACATACACTTGATTTAACGATGAGATCAATTACTTTGCCACTAAATTTTCCAATCAAAGAAGCTACTCCGATGAGAGAAGAAACAAATCTTCGATTTATGTCATATGTGTTGCATATTGGTGGGCTACTTGAATAATAAGAATCATTTTCACACTCGCACTGTTTGGCTAATTTAAAACCTAAGGCTTTTTCTTCACGTTTTGAAAATTTCACATCTTTCTTACAGGTTTTGCAAATAGCATCTTGTTGCAACATTAAAAACATAGTGAAGTTTATGAAGCAGTGGCGTACACTTTGGTCAACATTCACTTGAAGATTGGAGTCCTTTTTAGCAGTTTTATTAGCTGAAGCACTTGTATGGCTCGTGTTTGCTTCAGCTGTATGCCGATTGCCATGAAATTTAACTTTTTTTGAGCGATCAGCTCTTTCATTGCCATATTTAGTACTTTTTCTATTCATGGCAAACGATTTTTAATGCACACTTTTACAAGAGAAAACACTATTTGCACTGTGCTTTAGGTTATGGCTACGACTACTACCACGTTCTGACTCTTACACTAAACTGCTCCAAAATTTAAACTAGACTGAACGAAAGAATAGGAGCGAAAGAAATGGACAAAAGAAACGGAGCGGCAGATGTACGTTATAAGGCAGGCGCTCGAAGTAACTGTTTAGTATTATACTATGTGTAGACGTACGACCATTTCAAACGAAATCTTATATAGCACTGATTTATAACTCAAACTAGAATGAGTGTACACTAGGCCTAGTATATATACCCAAGATTTTAAAAGGGACGAAGAAGCAGGTATACAGCGGCTGTGCGCTTTTACGCAAGCTCGAGTCTCTTTAATTGTTCTGCATTTTTCTACCTGTCCTAGACCTTTATATCCAAAATAATACATCTATATAATAGTTAATATAGTATTTCAAATGTATTATTCAAGATTTAAGCCTAAGAACCGAAGAAGCATGTATATAATGATTGCGCGCTTCAGGACCGAAAAACGCGAAAAATGTATGTTTAGCGCGCTCGATACCCTTGCACTGATTTGCATTTTTTGACCTGTTCTCGATTTTTCTGACCAAAATAATAGTTTCTGCAATATTTCTACATATATTTACTACAAGAATCTGCACTTTTTGGAAAATCGATTTTTTGAATAAAAGATCCCAGACTACCCCCTTAACAACTAAGTAGGTTAATTGTCCAAAATTGAACCCGTATCTGGACTATATATAATAGTACATGTCCTGAGTGACTGACTGACCGACTGACTTGTCAATGCCCAGCCAAAAGCTTTGAACCTAGAGATTTAGAATTTTTATGGTATATATACGAAAGTTCAGTCTTGATATGATACTTTATAAAAATCACGCGCAAAGCCGCGACGGATGATGTTAGTATTATAGTAAAGAAATAAATATATTATTTTATTATTATATATATAAACAAATTTAAAATAAATTTATTTTGTGCGTGTAAGGTACTACTAAGTTTTCACTGGTGTAGCAGTACATAATAAGTAGTTTTATATGTACGACTAGCATTCCCCATGGCGGCGTTGCCGGCGATTTTTACAAAGTATCATATCAAAATTGAACTGTCGTATACACACCATCGAAATTTGAAGTCATTAGGTGCAAGGCTTTTGGATGGGCGTTGATGAGTGAGTCAGTCAGGACATGTCTTTTATATGTAGAGAAGACTGGGATTGAATTTTGAACAATAAACCTAATGAGGTGTTAAGTAGAGAAAAATGTGAAATCACGTTTTAGAAGTAAGCATTAATATATAATTGATAACTATGTCGATATCTCATCGGGTCTTGAAGATTTTTAATGAATCCGTAAAATCCCATTTTACCATTTTTGACCAATTCAGGATTCGAAATTTAAGAAATTAACCTACTAAGTGGTTGATTAGGGAAAAACCCAGAAATTACTTTCTGGAAAATAGTTTTAAAAATCCATCTAAATGATAATAAAACCAATATCGTGTTTTATACCTTTTACCCCTTCTGTTACCAATTTTCAAAAACAATAAAAGAAATGCCATCTTCTTCTTCGGACATGGCTTTCCGCGTCAGTCGCATTCGATTTTTCACACTGCAAAATTCTCTAGCTCATATTAATACATTACATTCAAAACAAAAAATTTATATTAAATTGCAAATTTCGAGTTTCTTTGTGCACGTTACAATAGTAACGCGTAATAACGCAAAAAAATTAAAATTTTTGTTAGATTTACAAATTAAAAAAAAATTATGTTTAAAAATGTATAAAATTTGTTAAATTTAGGAATTTATCAAATTTGTTTAATTTATAAACTTATAAAATTTGTTAAACTTATAAATTTATAAAATTAAAAAAAGTGTTAGTGCTATAATGGTATACGATATTAGAGATTACTACAATATAGTGCGATTGTACTATCAATATGGAGAAAATTCCGCCGCTGCAGCTAGAGCGTACGAAGAAGAATATCCAATTGGAGATTATCCCGATCGGAATACTATTTTTATTATCACAAAATCAGTGTGAAGAATATTCTATTCATAAAAACATCGTACCGTTAGAGCAAGCCACTGACCTACTGTCGAGATTTATGACTCAGTCCAGCACACAGAGACAGAGATTATTTTTATTAAAGTTGACTATGAGATTAAATTTGACTATGCATAAAAGAAAGAAACCGTAGAAGAGGAAGAGAGACACTCTTATGCGTTTGTCCAAAAAGCAAGCCTCTCTCTTGCACTCATAGAATTTCATATCTTCTTACTGCCATGGCTGGAACTCCGCCTTCAAGAGCCAAACTTTTGATTTCTAGACATGCCATTGGTGCACCTTTAATGGTTAATTGTGACTTTATTATCAATTTGCGAACGTTTTGTCATTAAGATTTTCGATTCGTCTTTGTTCTATCTACATAGTATGTATCAAATGAGATAGGTCAGATACACCCTGTATATATATATATATATATATATATATATATATATATATATATATATATATATATATATATATATATATATATATATATATATATATATAAGCCTTCAAAATTATCATTGGATTAAAATTTCAAAAATGTTCACCTAGCATTTTCTGAAATAATATAAAAATAGATTTTGCGCATACCTGTTATGAATATACAGTGCGTCTCATAACTATAGAAACACCAAAAATTTTTACATTTAAATCTGTGTATTATACCTTTTCTTAAAAAACCTGTAACTTTCGAAACAAAAAACCAAGGATAATTTTAAAAATAGCAAATAAAAGGCAATTTTATTCTCTTTAAGACGTTACCAAAATATTGTGTCTACATTAACTTATGAAAAATTCACGGACGGTTTAAACAAAACTTGAATACTAGATAAAAAATTTACCTTGATTTAAATGGGTCTAAAAATTTAAAGTGTTTCTATAGTTATGAAACAACGATAACTTCTTTAATGTTGATGCGAAAGAAATATTCTAGTAATGTTTTAAAGAGAATATATTTTCCATTCATCGGCTTTTTGCAAAATTATCCTCGGATTTTTGCCTACAAAGTTACAGATTCTTTAAAAAAAGGTATAATATACAAATTTAAACGTGAAAATTTGTGGTGTTTCTATAGTTATGAGACGCACTGTAGTAATAAATATTAAAGGTTATCGACTATCTGAATAAGATACAGGCAAAAACGTAAGCAATGTCATGTCTTTTATAGCTCTATAACTGTCGGAACGTAAAACGGTTCTATATAAAGCTAGCTGTTGTAATAAAAAATTCTCTCAGAACTTCTGTTTTATTAAATGTTTCGATTTTAAACTTTCTTCGAACCTTCTTTAGATGCCATTGAATACTGCTATATACATTAATAATCAAATTTTTTAAATTTATAAGAGAGTTATATTATCGGAAAAAAATACAAATGTCGTGTAAAAAATACCAATATCGTGTTTTATACCTTTTACCCCTTCTGTTACCAATTTTCAAAAACAATAAAAGAAATGCCATCTTCTTCTTCGGACATGGCTTTCCGCGTCAGTCGCATTCGATTTTTCACACTGCAAAATTCTCTAGCTCATATTAATACATTACATTCAAAACAAAAAATTTATATTAAATTGCAAATTTCGAGTTTCTTTGTGCACGTTACAATAGTAACGCGTAATAACGCAAAAAAATTAAAATTTTTGTTAGATTTACAAATTAAAAAAAAATTATGTTTAAAAATGTATAAAATTTGTTAAATTTAGGAATTTATCAAATTTGTTTAATTTATAAACTTATAAAATTTGTTAAACTTATAAATTTATAAAATTAAAAAAAGTGTTAGTGCTATAATGGTATACGATATTAGAGATTACTACAATATAGTGCGATTGTACTATCAATATGGAGAAAATTCCGCCGCTGCAGCTAGAGCGTACGAAGAAGAATATCCAATTGGAGATTATCCCGATCGGAATACTATTTTTATTATCACAAAATCAGTGTGAAGAATATTCTATTCATAAAAACATCGTACCGTTAGAGCAAGCCACTGACCTACTGTCGAGATTTATGACTCAGTCCAGCACACAGAGACAGAGATTATTTTTATTAAAGTTGACTATGAGATTAAATTTGACTATGCATAAAAGAAAGAAACCGTAGAAGAGGAAGAGAGACACTCTTATGCGTTTGTCCAAAAAGCAAGCCTCTCTCTTGCACTCATAGAATTTCATATCTTCTTACTGCCATGGCTGGAACTCCGCCTTCAAGAGCCAAACTTTTGATTTCTAGACATGCCATTGGTGCACCTTTAATGGTTAATTGTGACTTTATTATCAATTTGCGAACGTTTTGTCATTAAGATTTTCGATTCGTCTTTGTTCTATCTACATAGTATGTATCAAATGAGATAGGTCAGATACACCCTGTATATATATATATATATATATATATATATATATATATATATATATATATATATATATATATATATATATATATATATATATATATATATATATATATATATATATATATATATATAAGCCTTCAAAATTATCATTGGATTAAAATTTCAAAAATGTTCACCTAGCATTTTCTGAAATAATATAAAAATAGATTTTGCGCATACCTGTTATGAATATACAGTGCGTCTCATAACTATAGAAACACCAAAAATTTTTACATTTAAATCTGTGTATTATACCTTTTCTTAAAAAACCTGTAACTTTCGAAACAAAAAACCAAGGATAATTTTAAAAATAGCAAATAAAAGGCAATTTTATTCTCTTTAAGACGTTACCAAAATATTGTGTCTACATTAACTTATGAAAAATTCACGGACGGTTTAAACAAAACTTGAATACTAGATAAAAAATTTACCTTGATTTAAATGGGTCTAAAAATTTAAAGTGTTTCTATAGTTATGAAACAACGATAACTTCTTTAATGTTGATGCGAAAGAAATATTCTAGTAATGTTTTAAAGAGAATATATTTTCCATTCATCGGCTTTTTGCAAAATTATCCTCGGATTTTTGCCTACAAAGTTACAGATTCTTTAAAAAAAGGTATAATATACAAATTTAAACGTGAAAATTTGTGGTGTTTCTATAGTTATGAGACGCACTGTAGTAATAAATATTAAAGGTTATCGACTATCTGAATAAGATACAGGCAAAAACGTAAGCAATGTCATGTCTTTTATAGCTCTATAACTGTCGGAACGTAAAACGGTTCTATATAAAGCTAGCTGTTGTAATAAAAAATTCTCTCAGAACTTCTGTTTTATTAAATGTTTCGATTTTAAACTTTCTTCGAACCTTCTTTAGATGCCATTGAATACTGCTATATACATTAATAATCAAATTTTTTAAATTTATAAGAGAGTTATATTATCGGAAAAAAATACAAATGTCGTGTAAAAATTTAGCACCCTAAATTGCGCTGCCACTACTAGGGGTCAAGCACGCGGGATTCCGGCTCTCTTGACTAGTTTGGCGTATTAAGAGGCTATTAGAGACTGCATACGACCCGTCAATCATATTAAATCCACGTGAAAATCCACTCAAATATTCCACCCAAATCCACGTGGAAATCCTACCACCTAGATTTCACTCGAATCCATAAGAAATCCACACAGCTAAATTCCACCATAATCTACGTGGAAAGCAATCCGAGAATTTCACCTAATTTCACATGAAAATCGATTCAAATATTCCACCGAAATTCACGTGAAAATACACTCAAGTTTCCACTTTAATCGACGTGGATTCCATCTAGAAATCCATATGGAATTCCACGTGGAAATTCCATGCGGATTTTCAGGTAGATTTTTTAATAGAGACCGTATTTTACAACAAGATAAAAATAATAAATTTAAAAATTACGAGTATTTAAAAAAAATTATGAACTTTTTCTTCTTAAAAAACATCTTTTTTGGCTAAAAGTTTCTTGACTGATAGGCAATTAGGGGTAATGCCGGGGTAATGCCGGTCACTGGCTAATTCCGGTCACTCTTATGTACAACAATCTAAAAATTTTTAGGTAATAATTTGAATAGTATATCAAACGCAATATAAAATGCAATTAATCTAGTGTTCAAACAACCTTGTATTCAGTATAATTCAGGAATTATACACAATTAAAGTTTAGGTCTACATTTCTTATAAGAAATCTGGTCTATAAAATAAGCTTTTATGCATTTTATTTTATGCAACTTTATTAATTTGAACAATCTAAGAATACGAAGTAGTGAAAAGAAAAGGGTATAAACCTATTGTTTTTTTTGTCGTTTTCATTTAAATTACTAAGCAGCATGGTAATACCGGTCACAATGTTATTTATATGACGATCCCGAAAGTGAGGCCAAAAAAACGTTCCGCTGCGCTCACAGGTAAGGCAACTTTGCTTAAGTGTTTTTGATTGAACAGTGGCTATGTGTTACATATTTCGCTATGTAAGTGCGAATAATAATACGACTGATCATATAAAGGTTCATATAATAGATTTAAGGAAATGTTTTACCTATAAAAGTAACTTTTTAATAGTGACCGGAATTGTACCAAGGCTGACCGGTATTACCCTTTGATGTGGAGTAAATCCAGTCAAAATGCTTCTTTTTATTTCGTCTTATAGCTGCGATATCTTACATTTTTATATTAAACCAATAAGAAATATTTAAAGTCAATGGTTTGAACTAACATAATAATTATTTAAAGTTAATAAAAAACAATTTGAAAGTAGAAATAACAAGCACTTTTGCTTAGGTGACCGGCAATACCCTGTTCTCCCCTACATCATCTAATTTTTTTACTAACGCATTTTTTCCGCGATGTGATCTTCAAATGCCCTTGAACCTGGAGTGATATAATCAAATTGACCCCGGATTCGGATTCAGTGACCTCAAAACCAGGGACGTACACTTTTTTCTCTTAATTACGCATTTTTTTCACGATTTGACCTTCAAATACCTTTGAAGCTGACGTGATACGGTTAAACCGATAACAGATTCAGATTCAGCGGAAAAAAATACATAGGAATACCATGGTTTTGTCGTTGGACATTCTATTTCATTTATGTTGGCCTGTGTAATTTTTATTGATTTTAGATTGTTTTTATTTTTTAGCGGTTATTCGATTTTTGGCTTTTAGATTTTCGTTTTTTTTTTGTACGTTAAAAATAATATCATCGATCCAGTGAAAATGTATTTGAAAGAACATAAAATTATCTATCTTTTGCCACCCGAAACTTCGGATAAGGTGTTCTCTTTCTTTTATTATACACGTTTCGTTCGAACTGTGATTTCTCTAAAATAAATGATGGAAAGTTTTTGAAAAAAATGAGGTAATTAGAACAATGGAGAAGATTATTTTGAAAAATTATTCAGATATTTTATTTTTCTATGATTGAGGAAAAAGTCATTTTGTAAAAATAATCGATTTTCTATGGCAAACGATAACTTGAGTAAAACGGCATTATTCTTTCTGAAAATTTCCTAAAACGTAGCTTTTTACTATCTCTCGGCTAAGTTCTTTGCTCAGATCATGACTTTTATTTTTCGAGATATTAGAGATTATATTTTTTTATCATAATTTTTACTCGGTAATTTTTTACCAATGAATGCTTATTTCTTTTTTCTTTCGATTAAGAATTTAAATCAAAAAGCATTTTTAAGATTCATCAAATCGTTTTTGTTCTATAACGTTTTATCAGTTTTTTGATATTTTCTTTTTCAAAAATTTTTTGATCAGAGATTTCTTGCAAATTATGCATTAGTGACCAAACGTAGCTAATTTTATACGTTTTCTTATGAAGATTTGATATCAAGAATTCTTTTTTTGGATTTATTGATTCGTTTTTGTTTTATAACTTATATTTTATATTCATTTTTTTTCTAAAAAATTTTTAATAGCATATTTCTTGAGTATTATGCTGTCATTTTTGGCCACTCTAAGATCATTGTTTATGTTTTTTGATGAAGATTTAAAATGAAGAAGAATTTTTAAAATTTATTCGAGTATTTATCGATATCTTTTTTTTATAATCTTTTTTTCATTTCGACAATATTCATTTTTTCAAAAAAATTTTAATTGTTCTTTTCTTGAGTATTATGCCGTAATTTTGCCATTTAAAGCTCTATTTTACTTTTTGATGATCATTTTAAATAAAAAAAATTTAAGATAGATCGTTTTTGTTTTATTCGGTTTTTGATGATATTTTTGTAATAAATGAATCCGTTGTTCATAAACTGGATTAAATTCCAAAAAGGATTTTTTTTAAGTAGAATACAATTATTATATTCATAAATAAAATTTAATCAACAATTATAGTGTTGCCAAATTTATTATTGTCAATTGGAAAAATAATGTAGTTTTATATACAAAACTTTTGAAGTTGCTTTTTAAATGCTATAATTATACATAGGATTATTTATAGTTTAAAAATTTTCTTGAGATTTTAAAATGAATATTGTCTAATAATACTTGTTTTTATCATAAAAATATGCTTTTACTCCAATAAGTTGTAAAAAAATTTGTTGTATGGAATAGTTTAAAAATAAAAGAAGACTGTAGAGCAGCTTCTATATCATCTGTGACCATGTTCGCATCATCACCGTGGCCACCATTCATGGTGGATGGGACTATGTAGTCCATAGCCTTGTTAACACAATCACACCATTTCTCTTTATTCATTGCAAGGTTCATCCAGTTTTCCTCATAGTATCCTATTTAAAATTAAAATAAGGTTGAATAAACTATTTTGAATAATTGACTCGAAGAATGACACTTAATGACCATTGGTAAGATTATCATTTATAAAAGATATTTTAAACAACAATACTATTTCATAATTTATGCTATAATTTGCATAAAAAACTATATATATATATATATATATATATATATATATATATATATATATATGTATATATATATATATATATATATATATATATATATATATATATATATATATATATATATATATATATATATATATATATATATATATATATATATATATATATATATATATATATATATATATATATATATATATATATATATATATATATATATATATATATATATATATATATATATATATATATATATATATATATATATATATATATATATATATATATATATATATATATATATATATATATATATATATATATATATATTAGACTGGCACTTATTTCACAAACTGATCGAATACCGGCTCCCGTCCCGGAAATCTATTGTTTATACCCAAAAACTATGAAAGCAGCAAAAAAACCGGTTTAGAAGGTGAAAAACACGCTTCAATCATCAAAAAACGCTTTTTTCGCATTTTTTTTTATATTTTTTATATTCCTACGTGCTGATATCTTTAAAAAAAATTTTTAGAAAGCTAAAATACTCTTAAATCATCATTGTGGGTGAAAACAATGTCTTCTGTACTGATTTTGGAGCGACAAAATTTTTTTACAACAACAATATAGCTTTTAAATTTTCCAAAAATTCATAAAAACGTACTTTTTTTGCGGATTCTTGGAGTTATCGATGGGTTATTGTTCTTTAAAGTTTAACTAACTAATACTGTGAAAAAGTAGAGTTTAAGATCTTTAATTTCATTTTTTACAAAAGTTCTTAGGTGCTTCCGTTACCGAGATATGGTCCTTTGAAGTTGGTAAGTAAATCGGAAAATGAAATCTGTGATCAAGGTACCCGGATTTTTACGGTTTTTTCTATTTTTAACTGCAGTTAAGGTTCCGTACACACTAAAGCTTCTTTCAAATGAATCAATTGATTGTCTTGGCATGAATATTAATGGTAATGTTTTGTACTTTTTCTTAATCTTTTGTTTGATTACTGCAAACTCGGTCTCGAAAAAATGTATTCATGCGCAAAACTAAATTTTAAAATACTATTATTCCATTTTTTTAAGCTTATTGCTTATTAATAAAGCAGAATGAGTACCCAGAATACTATTAGTTATCCTCAAATAAAACAATTAATATATTTACAAAAATACAATACATTTTATTACATACAAAATTACAATACATTTTATTACATACAAAATTACAATACATTTTATTACATACAAAATTACAAACAATATATATCTCAGTTCTCAATTTTTTTATTAATTTCTTTTTATCAGCACTTACTAGTAAATTTTTTCTGCTTTCATTAATAAACTGAAGTAAGTACTGTATCTGGTCTTCATCTTGAGATCGGGTATTTACATACTCTTCGATCAAATGAACTGCCCTTTCGGCACAATCATTTACTACAATAATTTAATTGTTCACGACAGTCTACGTATGAAGGATCATTCTTCTCCCATGAATTACAATCATGTTTCAAAAACTCATTGTTCAAATTGAACTTTGTAAAAAAATTTAAACTTAGGCTGTTAGTAAAATAATCAAGAGTTTTATCATGCATCAGTGCCCTGATGCCCTCATGAGAAGGATCATGTTTTTTATACTATCACCTTCATCATCTGATGAATCTATTTGCAGTGATTCTACTATTTTTTGTTTTACAGTGATTTCAACATCAGTGTCGAAAAGCGAAAGAACACTGAGTTCTGGCGATGAATACCACAAGTGATTACTGAATTTATGTAAAGTAGCATATGATACGTCTTTATCTATATCTTTAAAAACAATTAATGATTTTATTAACCTCAAATTACTGTTTGGAGCGGAAATGGCTTAAGGAGTAGTATACCATGAAGTCATATATCTAAAAATAATAAATTTACATATAGTAAATAATTTTTCTGCATCTACCATCTTTACCTTGATTTTCTGAATAAATACATTTTTATTGAATAGATAGCTTTAACAATCCAGCGGGAATGGTGAATCGGACTTGGCTTTTTAAATTGTATTCCTTCTCCAACACTTAAGAAAATTAAACAGAGCTCTAATAGTTCTTTATAATCACTTCTAGGCTGCTCTTCTTTTAAAAATCTTTTTATATACTGAACTACATAAGGAATTTCATTTTTCAAAGACGTCTCTAGTCCAGCTAATCCATTTCATAAGAGTTGAGATCAAAATGAGGCCATTCCTCTTGAAACCTCTTAAACATCGGTACATTCGGACCACTAGTACCAGGAAATTTCTTTTCAAATGCTGATCCTTTGTATCCTAAATTTGCATTAGTTGTATCACAGTACAGTGCGTTCGTTAAGTCTATTAAATGGATACTAAAATGGACTATCTGAAATAAGTTTGCCATCCCAGTGTACAATTAAATATGTTACGAGAGTATTTTGAATAAACTGCTTCAATTTCTTACATTGCATCTTTCTTATTTCAGCCCTTTGCTACATTGACGGATTTACGATTGAGGATTAAAGTGTTAATGTCAATATTCAATGCGTTGGAAAATAGACCGGTCAAAAAAACACAATCCCTGTCAGAAACTTTAGCTTTATCAAAAGCTACCACAACTTCTGGAGTCATGACATTTATGATTCGTCGTTCGTTTTTACTCTCATATATTCTTCCTGTGACAGTATAAATTCTGCTAGAACTTTGCGAGCTAAAAAGTGACTCTTCACTGTATGTTAGTTGCTTTGTTTCAGCTATTAGTTGGGCTGTTGATCCTGAAAATATACATAATTCAATTTATGAAAAGCACTTTTATATTCACATTAGCTTCCATTTAAATCATAGTAAAAAACGAGTAAAAACCCAAATCATAATTTACAGAAATCTAACCTTTACATATCAATGATTTTCACTAGAAATGTTCCTTGTGCATAGCATAGTTATAACATTTTTTCATTCTAGGTTTAAAATTTACAAATGATTAATTTTTTTTTGGAAACTAATCTTCAGCTCGTAAGTTTTATGTCTCTTAGGATCTTATGTGATTATTGTCAGAAAAAGTGAGAAGAGCGTAACGTGTCGACTTTGGTTGTTACGTGGACAGGTGGGCATATACACATACACATACATAGGGCAACATACTCTAATAACATAGCACGTTACAATAAATAAAAGTTAGTATTTACTAATATTTATAAAATCAAAAAGTTGTAGTAAAACTATTTTACTCACCTTTTTCTGATTTTTATTAAAAATTTTTGTTAAAAATTGATATAAACTTTTAATATTAATTATTATTATAACTTAAGTCAAATTTTTTTATTTTTTAAATATTAACATTTATTTCTATAGCTGAAACATAAATTTTAACACAGAATAAAAAGATGTCATAATTATGTTATGCGCATGTAATATTTTTGATGAAAATAGTTCATTTAATTTAAATATACTTCTGTGCAAAATTTCAAGACCTTATCTATTATAGAATAATTGACTTGAAAGATGATTTAAAATTTCATCTTAGCGTAACATAAGTTTGTAAACAAAATTGAAACTTATAGGGTTTGTTAGACTAAGAAAGTGTCTTGGCCAACTACAAGATTTATTTTATTGTATACTGACTATAAACAATTATGTTCTTTGGCCTAAAATATGAGACGTGTCTCAGGATTTCGTCCAATGGACCCTAAAATTCATCAAAAATACCACAAACCCTTATTTTTATTAATTGTTTAATTTTCCTCTTAATACAGCTGTACAACAATTTATTACGTCTAACCATATCTGTACTAATGAAATCAAGTATTTAAACTTTTGGTGCATTTGCTGTAAATTTGCTATTCCAGCCCTAATAATTATGGTATCAATTTTATGATTATTCTTAAGAATGACAAAAGTTGAATTTATTCGTTAAAAAAGGCATGTTATCTGATAAATTTATATTTTTTTAATTATACGTAAAAATGATTTGATTTTTTTTGTTACACTGAACAATATTTTACTCTATTTATATTTATTGTGGACATTAACAAAATACTATGTGGATAACCACACCAAAAGTAGGTTATTACATTATATTATCTGATGTTAAATATTAAAGTAATACTTTACTCCACCGCAAAACTCTGTATAATCGTATAACCTATTTGTTAACAATGTATAATATAGGTAATAAGATATTCTGACTATTGTTAGTTTTGCAGTGCAGTAAAATATTTCAAAATGGGTGTTAATAATTTTCATGTAGAAAATATGTGTGTAGAATTTTTTCCTGCAACTTATATTAGTGTAGAATTATTTTGTGTAGGGTGTAGGGTTATTTTTGTGTAGGGTTTGTACAGTGTTACCTATTTTTGGTGTTCATCTATTATCCGTATGTTACTTCCATTATTTATCGCAATAGATATAAATACCATTATTTAATTATAGAATTTATAACAATCAGGTTTAAATAACTAAAATTTGTTAAAAAGCATTTCGCTTCTCCATTCGTGTATTTACTACCAAGGAAATAATTGCACTTTTTTGCTCAGGCATTATCTTATCCGTAAAGCATCTTACTTGCTCGAACAACCAAAAAGTTCTTAACCTTAAATTCAAGATTATTATGATTGAACAGTGTACATACTTATTTATTTTCAAGAACGAGCCCTTTTTGTATTATGAACAACAATTATAACAAGAAAACTACATTTAAACTTTTCCAGATATTCTTTTGTGTTCAGGTTTATTATTTTGACAAACATTTATTTATAAAACCAATATTTTTCTTGTTGCTAAACTGTCTATAACTAAATAAAAGCCTCTAAAACTGTATGAAATTATACTAACGAGTTCGAAAGTACTACGTTACAAAAAATGTGTGAAAATATATATAAGTGTATCAAGATATATGAAAGTGTAATTAATTATATGGATACTTTTTCTTCTGTGACAAATTGAAAAATAATTTTATTACATACAAAAATTACAAAACAAAAATACGTATTTATTTTCAGCAGGGGGTCATAACAATGCAAAAAAGTATAAATTTCAAATCATAAAATTGATACCATACAGGGCTGAAATAGCAAATTTACAGTAAATGTAAGAAAAATTTAAATACTTGATTTGGTTAGACGGATATAGTTAGAGGTAATAAATTATTATGCAGCTATATAATGAGAAAAATTAAATAATTAATAAGAAATAAGGGTCTGTGGTGTTTTTGATGGGTTCTAGGGCCCATTGCACGAAATCCTGAGACACGTCTCATATTTTATGCCAAAGAACACTCTCCTAAAGTAGTAGCCAAATCCCTCACCTAGAGGTTACGTCCTCTCCTTGTGAGTTGAAATATATTTATATGTAAAGTTTGAAGTCATTATTTATTATAGAATAATAGATGTGACAGATAATTTAAAATTTCATCTTTGCGTAACATAAATTTTTTAAAGAAATTGATGCTCATAGAGTTTGTACAATTCCAACCAGCAATACAAAATAAATAGGTTATGTCGCTTATTTAAATTTTCTTACAACTACAATTCAATTTCGTTTTTAATCTAACTTTTATAATGTTTTCTAGGAAATCTGTAAAACTTACACATAGCAAGTTGTACACACTATTTTAAGCAGCAGTAAAGAAACAAAAAACGTCCCCCAGTGTTTATTTTACTAACCCGATAGGCAAAACTTCAATTGCTCTCTGTTTGTCTCTCCAACAGCCTGCACGGAGCGAATAATAACGTGCCATAACTTGGACAAAACTTTTCTTACTAAAATTTTAAATACTCTCTTTCGAGTTGTTCTGACACTTTTATATTCTTTAAATAATCCAAGTAGACTTAGAATTTTTTTTCCAATTCAAAGATTTTTTAAAAAACTCCAACCTTAATATCAATACAATAATAATTTAACGAATGAGTTTAAAAGTGTGCGTGATGAAAAAATGATTTCATTCTGCAAATTATGGTTTATGGACTCTCTACTAAAAAACTTTCTCAATAAGTATAATCTTTTACGTACTAATAGATAGATCCTTTGCAGATACTAATCAATACAAGTAACCAAAATAAATACAAATATTTTTAGATTTGCCTAAACTTAAATTAAAAAATAGTTTTTGGACACATTAGTCAAGATTTCGCATAAATGTAAAGAAAATACTTACTTGTCATTAAATTCGTCTCTGAGTCAATATTTTCATTGTTACTACAATGAGGACCATCGGATGACTGAGGTCGTAAAGTCACATTAGCAGATTCACTAATTGATCTTTTTTGGCTATACGTTTGACTCAATTCTATTTCTGACTAAGTTAGCTCTGGCGTTGGAGATTCTAAAATATCTGCATCTGTAATTAAATGTAATTATGAAAAAAAAAAACAAATGGAATAATAATTAAATTTTGGCAAATTATAAGTACATCATTTACCTGATATGTTTCCACTTTCTATCAAAGATATCCTACTTTGTATATATTCAACTGGTTTAGCGAGAAACTCTTTTTTCATTTTATCACTCAATGAGCTAAGTATCTTGGGAAATGTCAAATACATCAGACATTTCTTTTAAAAAATCATTGACTTTGTTACTCGGTTTGTTTTGAAATTTTTTACTTCTGCATAAAGATTGTACACTGTTTTTATATGTCGCTCGCGTGCCCTGTATACACTTAACTATGTGTATACCTAACATACACTTTCCGTAATTTTTCATGACAATGATCTAATTATTATAACTTTAATAACATCGACTACTTTGAATTTCTCATTTTGAGTTTTGTGCAGTAGTCTTTTAAGAACATCTAGATTAGATGGTAAATAATTCCCATCAAATTTTGATATTAAATTGTTCGTTATATCAGACAGTTCTAAATTCTGTTGATCAGAAGCTATTATCTATCTGAACATAAGAAACATAAAAAAGAATTTGCCTAATAAATACAGTAATTCGAAATCGGCTTAGAATAAAAATGTATGCTCGGTGACAGTGCGCTCGGTGTTGATGGTTCAAATGTTCAATCCGAAAAAAGTGCTATGAGCAACTGACTTTTTTTTCATCCTTAACGGTTATCAGCACCAGGTTATATACCAATAATAATGATTCATTCTTGACTAAGCAGCTGACTTCAGTATTTACATTTGAAGAGCAATTTCCTATTCCATCCGTTCTGCTTGTCTATCAGTAAGAGTCACTCACAGCCGTATATACGAGTAGAGGTCTGGAAACTCCCGAAATGGGGGCGCAGCACTCAATGCAATCATCTGTGTTTCCAAAATATGCCGTTACTCACATAGTACTGCAATGTATGCGTGCAAGACCTGAACTGAAGTTAAAAATAGAGAAAAACGTAAAAATCCGGTACCCTGTTCACAGATTTCATTTTCCGATTTTCTTACCAACGTCAAATGGCCATATCTCGGTAACGGAAGCCTCTAAAAACTTTTGTAAAATATGAAATTAAAGGTCTTAAACTCTACTTTTTCACAGCATTAGTTAGTTAAACTTTAAAGAACGATAACCCATCGATAATTCCAAAAATCCGCAAAAAATGTACGTTTTTGTGAATTTATATATATATTATCTTCCTATATTATATAATCATAAGCGTTATCAAGTCACTCTACCTACTCCATACCTCTCTATACCACCTCCCTGCACCACCCTCTACCACTCCACATCCCCTCCACATAATAACGTTAAATTGTTTCAAAAACTACCTTATTTTTTTTAATTTATTTGCCCTCCACCCTCTGCACATCCGTCCACGCCCCTCCACATCCCCTCCACTTCCCCCTCCACATCCCTTCCACATCCCCTCCACATACTAACGTTAAATTATTTAAAAAACTACGTTATTTTCTTACTTATTTGCCCCTCCACCTTCTCCAGTTCCTCCTCCCTCCACGACCCTCCAGATTCCATCCACATGCCCTTCACATGCATTTCACATCCCTTCACATTCCCATCAACACCTCTCAACGCCCCTCCATAGCCCCTTAATATCCCCTTCACGTCTCCTCCACATCCCCTCCACATAATAACGGTAAATTGTTTAAAAAATGATGTTATTTTTTATTTATTTGCCCCTACACCCCCTCCAGGCCTCTCCACATTCCCCTGTACGCTTCTCCACACCCCTCCATATTTTCTCCACATTTACTGCATTACTTCCAGATTGGCCTTTACATCCCCTCCTACACCCTCCACCCCCTCTACACCTCCTTCACACCCCATTCACCCCTCCACATCCCCTCTAAAAAATAATGATCTATCTTGAGTAAAAATTATAGAGTTCTGGTTCATGCACATTATAATTGTGCACAATTTAGCATTGGTCGAATATAGATATATTGATGAACGTTAAACTGTACAAATTAAATTTAATGCGCGATTCTTATATTAAATATTATATCAGACATTCAATTCTACAAGGTTATTTAAAGTTTAAAAGTTGAATACCCCCCCAGTATATATATATAACATTTTCAAATTCCGACACCAATATTGGTCCAAAATGGCAAAATTTGACGGATTCATTCATAATTTTCAAGGCCAGATGCGATACCGACTTAGATATCGTTATATATATATATATATATATATATATTGGTCCAAAATGGCAAAATTATATATATATATATATATATATATATATATATATATATATATATATATATATAATTTTGCCATTTTGGACCAATATTGGTGTCGGAATTTGAAAATGTTACCTTCTTAGCGATAGATTAGGGAAAAACCCAGAAATTACTTTCTATAAATTAGTATGAAACGACAATAGAGCCCATATCTCATCGAGCATTGTAGATTCTGAAAAATATTTCAATTCCGTAAAATCTGATAGTGCCATTTTTGACAATTTAGGATTCTAAATTTGAACAATTTATCCACTTAGCAGATGATAAGGAATAAAACCAGAAATAACTTTCTAGAAATTGCCATTGGCAAACTATTAAAACGATAAAAAAGCCGATATCTCATCTGGCTTTGGAGATTTGAAATGATTCAGTGAAAATACATTTTTCTTAACATGTGCAAGAAATAGCCCATTTCATGCGTATCAAGGGGCGCGATAGCGTCCGATGGCAAGTATAAAATGTTAACGGTAACAAGTACTATTTCTAACAATTTTCGAGCATTAACGTTAATGCTTATTGACTTATATATGTAATCTATTGGCATTCATTTAAAAGATATTTATTAAATCTTTCACATAAAAAAACTTTTGCTGAAAAAGATTCATCCTTTAACAAAATAAAGCAGATTGAAATTTAGCTCACTAAATTTCTTTTTCTTTAGCTACGTCACTTCCGTTCTCGCGGCCGAAATAGTCATATATAGTAGTTAGTTATTATATACATATATATATATATATATATATATATATATATATATATATATATATATATATATATATATATATATATATATAATAAGAAACTCAACTCAATACTACAACAGTGCACATGCGTCTGCGCACAACGCCGCGTCTCCTCCACTTTAGACTTCACCCGTTCTGCGTTCAGTTTTTCGTCTACAAATACACACACATACAGACCATATATATATATGTATATATATATATATATATATATATATATATATATATATATATATATATATATATATATATATAGTGCCTGCAGACAGTGCAGGGTCGGATACTTTTGGGACAGACCTCGTATTTTATTATTTTATTTTTAAACATTATTATTATTTATATTATTATCATATATTTATTATTCTGAAAAAAAAATTAAATTTTATGATTGAGATTATTTGATGGGTGTATCTGAAAGATTAAAACAATTAAAAAATATTGACGTAACTGGAAATCGAACCGAAGACCTCTGCGTGAAACTCCAATGTTCTAATCGCTCCGCAACGGAAGAATTTTAGAATCGATGGAAAAAGTCTGTACTACATTTATATGAAAATATTTTCGTTCTATTTATTTAAATTTCGTAAAAATAAACATCTATAACAATAGCTTAATAATATATTTTCTTAAAATGGATACATTTTAAATAATAGTATATTATGTTATAACAAGGGCAAAAAGTGGAATATTTTTCCCGTGGGTGAGTTTACTACCCGAGCGAGCGAAGCGAAGGGAAGAGAAGCGAGGGCAGTCTCACCTGAGGGAAAAATTTACGTTTTTCACAAGTTACATATAGTACTTCATGCCCATCTCAACTGTTGCCACTTTTGACATGGAAAATGTGCTATTTCTAGCGAGGGCAGGATGAGTCAGAGTCACTGATTTTTTTTAATAAGTGCATATATAGGCCCTTTTTTATGGGTACAAGGCGGATGGGAAGTAACGCATTTTTAGTCGTGCAATACTCACATACAATAGTACATTATTTAACAAGGGCAAAAAGTCGAATATTTTTCCCGCGGATTAGGTTAATGTCCGAGCGAGCGAAGCGAGACGAGGGCAGTATCACCCGGCGGAAAAATCAACTTTTTTTCTCGAGTTACATATAGTACTTTATGCCCATCTCAACTGTGGCCACTTTTTGACTTGGTAAGCGGGACTAATGGACTGTTAAAAGATAATATTGTTAAAAGACGATATTATTAAAAGACAATCGAAAATCAGGGTTATTGGTAGAACTTGGTAGAACTAAAGTAAACGAATTTGGACTAGTTCCTAGTGAAGTTATTTTTTACCCGCAAATGTGGGAAACTGAGGCCACTTTTTGACTTGAAAAGTTGGACTAATGGACTGTTAAAAGACAATATTGTTAAAAAAATCGAAAATCAGGGTTATTAGTAGAACTTGATGAAATAAAGGAATTTGGACTAGTTTCTAGTGAAGTCACTTTTTTCCCGCTAATCATTTTTGCGGGCAAAAAGTGTAATTTTGGTCTCCCTTTTCAGGGAAAAAGTGGCCATTTTCATTCAGATGGTCATAAAATATTTTTACTTTATGAGGATCTAGAAAATCGGGTGTCGGGAAAACCGGCTTCTATACCGTATTTCTCATTCTACATCTCCCGTATTCTAAAAAATATGTGAAATTTAAAGTAATGATTTAATTTGCACTAAAAAATGTTCAATACTACCTAAAAATCGAAAATAATTACAAATTTTGTTCCACGTTATATATCTTCCAGTAGTCTGTATATTAACTCTTTAAACCTCGATGGGAGATTTGTATATTGTTATTATAGTATTATATATTATAATATTATATTGGAGAGGGCCTGTACATTTTCTTTTTGTTATTCTTAAACTTTCATGTGATAAACATGAAATTCTTCAAAAAATTGCGTAATGGGGTCTAACCTATTTTTTACCGCAAAAAAATTGGTACAACTCAAAAATAATAAAAAATGATTTCAGAGATCTAAATTCTAATGCTCAATAATCATCCCTGAGTTTTTCAGACTTTTTTTATTATAAATCGTATTCTCTTATATGAAGTTATAACGAAGCATCAGTAAATTGTGATTCTATTGTCACGCACGTATTCCAGCGTCCGTGGTCGTGGACACAGGTGTCCTGTATCCACGAGATAGCGAGGCGTGAGAAACCCAAAACGCTGAGGCAGTACGCGCTTCGCACGGCGGCCTCGCCGCCCGCAGCAAGCGCGTCTTGCGTCAGTTCGGCTTGAGCAGGGCAATCGCGCGCACACCTTCTCTCTCTCACATCAGCCCAATAAAAGAACCATCAACTGAACTCTCTTTTTGCTCATTGTCTCCCCAGTACACCCCAACCACCAAAGAATCACGTGCCTTAAGTGGCACGTGCAAATAGCGTGAGTAGCACCCTTTCTCCTCTTTCCCCCACGTAACACTATGTGTCTCTATTCGTTGGTAATACTAAGTAGTGTATGAATTTTTCACAAAACTAATATTTATTACCCACTTCTTAATCATTTTTCTACTGTATGTATGGCCAATATTTTGCATTTGCAGTTTTTGGTTCTTTAAAAAAAATATAATTATAAAAATTTAAAACACGTATACTAAATATAAAAAGTCTTTTTAAATTTAAACAATTAATATTGCAATAACTTAAGACGATATGAAATAATCAAACCAGTCCTACCTTATCGACTCTAGAATATTGCTGCGATGTTACTGTAATATTATGGCTGACTGATTGACTCATCAATGTCGAGCAAAATCATTAAACCTACCGACTTCAAATTTGGATGGTATTTTGTTTTTATACTGTAGACAACGAATAAGAAGGGATTTTACGAAATTCAAACCCCAAGGAGATTAATTTTACAAATATTAATTTTTAGGGGGTATAAATTGTATTAGTATATTGTGCAACAAGGGGAAAAATGTGCTATTTCTAGCGAGGGCAGGATGAGTCAGAGTCACTGATTTTTTTTAATAAGTGCATATATAGGCCCTTTTTTATGGGTACAAGGCGGATGGGAAGTAACGCATTTTTAGTCGTGCAATACTCACATACAATAGTACATTATTTAACAAGGGCAAAAAGTCGAATATTTTTCCCGCGGATTAGGTTAATGTCCGAGCGAGCGAAGCGAGACGAGGGCAGTATCACCCGGCGGAAAAATCAACTTTTTTTCTCGAGTTACATATAGTACTTTATGCCCATCTCAACTGTGGCCACTTTTTGACTTGGTAAGCGGGACTAATGGACTGTTAAAAGATAATATTGTTAAAAGACGATATTATTAAAAGACAATCGAAAATCAGGGTTATTGGTAGAACTTGGTAGAACTAAAGTAAACGAATTTGGACTAGTTCCTAGTGAAGTTATTTTTTACCCGCAAATGTGGGAAACTGAGGCCACTTTTTGACTTGAAAAGCGGGACTAATGGACTGTTAAAAGACAATATTGATAAAAGACAATCGAGAATCAGGGTTATTGGTAGAACTTGATGAAATAAAGGAATTTGGACTAGTTTCTAGTGAAGTCACTTTTTTCTGTGCATCGGCGGGAAAAAGTAACTTTATTCCCACTAGTATTTTTGAGGGCAAAGAGTGTAATTTTGTTCTCGCTTTTCAGGGAAAAAAGTTGCCATTTTCGTTTAAATGGGCATAAAATACAATTAAAAATAGATATTAAATATAAATTTTGAAAATTTTGAAAAATTTAAATTATTTTGAAAATTTTGAAAAATTTAAATTATTTTGAAAATTTTGAAAAATTTGAAAATTTTGAAATTTATACAAAACATTGAAAATTTTGAAATTTATACAAAATATTGAAAAATTTGAAAATTTTGAAATTTATACAAAATATTGAAAATTTTTGGAAATATAAAATTTATGAAAATTTGGAAAGTACATAAATCTAAATATGTTTGAGTCTTTTTGAAAAGTTTTAAATATTTTGAGAATTTTGTATTGTTTTAAAAATTTTGAAATCTATTGAGAATTTTGAATTGTATTAATAATTTATCAAAATTTTTACAAGGTAGGAAATTAAGCTAGGTATACATAGGTTTGGCTACCACACTCGAAGTGAGCATTTTTCCCTATTCTTTATTCCAAAAAGTAAAATCTTGGCAAGTATAAGTTTTATTATTACTCGCAATATAAATTAATAGAAGTATGTTATTACCAAAATAAATTGATCAATTATGAATTTTATTCATAAACTCGAATTAAAATAGTAAAATTAAACTAATATTATATTTAAAAATAATATAGTTTAAAATATTTCCATTTTTTACTAATTCTTATAATCTCAAATGAACGCTAAAGAAATTAATGAAATCGATTAATATATTGGCGAATATTGTATTTTTATTTGTATATCAATTTCCTTCTTTTATTAATTAATATGAAGTATACAAACTATTTAAAAAATATTATAGTTTAAAATATTTAAATTTTTTACTAATTCAGATAATCTGAAATAAACGTTAAGAAATTAATTAAATCGATTAATAAATTGGCAAGTATTATATTTTTATTTGTAAATCAATGTCATTTTTTTATGAATTAGTATGAAGTATACAAATTAATAATACCTTTCAAATTTAATACTGTAAGACATTAAATTTGACGTAACTACATGTTGATAAGAAATAGGTCAAAAAGTCGAACCTCGAACACTGATCTATAATACTCTCGTTACATTACACTCGCGTTACATGTAATGCGCATATGGCAATTCATTTATATATATATATATATATATATATATATATATATATATATATATATATATATATATATATATATATATATATATATATATATATATATATATATATATATATATATATATAGTGTCTGCAGACAGTGCAGACGACAACCACAAAATCTAACCTATTATTAAAATAAAACGGGTTGTTTTTACGTAATTTGTTTTTATTACGTGATGAAATCTTTGTACGACGGTTTCGAAAAATTTACGTCCGAAAAAATGGCAAGACGGTCATCTGGAATAAAATTATTGCAATCCCAAGTGTAGTTGAAAAAAGCTGCTGTTTTACATGGTAAGAGAGATAAAGAAAAAGACTAACAATGAATTCTGTCGAAAGAGATGAAGAACGTACAACATTTAGAAGTACTGGACAAAGTGTTACCATCGCTCCATTGCCTTTCTGCAAGAGACTACACCAGAAGTTGTACCGAGACCACTTCCTTTACAGAATCTAAATCATCAAGGATATACAACCTCTTCTGTTGCAGCAAAAATCGTGGCAAAGTATGGATTTAAAGAGGGTCAGGAACTTGGAAAGAAAGAGCAGGGAATGTCTAGCATTGCAAGTAAAGGAGACTAGTAAAGGAAGAGGTAGAATAGTATAGTACACAAAAAGGAACAATTAAGGACGTCTTCTCTGCCTTTGAGTATGTTGTCCCCTTGAAACTCGCAAGGAATAAACAAGATGAAACGAGCATTACTGAAATCATGAAGTCATCAAGTAAACTTGTTTTGCAAAAAAATATGGTTGGAAATTCTTTGGTGCCACGCTTATAGTTAAAGTCATTGTTAAAATGCATATACAGCAATTAGCTGTGATAATTGCATTCAACGAAGAATTATTAGATAAAACAATAAAGCAATTAGTTTTTTCGTAGGTACATCGACAACGATTTCTTGGTTGTTCAATAAATTTGTTATACTTGTGGTGTGCTACTTCTTAGTAACAAGTATTTATGTGCTCATGCGTAATCATTATCGGGGATATAGAAAGTCATCTGCTGATTGACCATAAGCATACAGGGCATAAGCCACTATGCACTAGAAAAATACCACACAAGCATGGGGATGCAGTAATTAAATATCCGCTCTGATATTGTCATGATGTAAATGTAATACAAATCAAGTTCTCAAATCAAGTTGGTGAGTCGCAGAAGCATCTCTTAAATATTTAATACTCCAATAGATGTACTGTTTTTTAACCCAAATTTTTGTTATTGATGAGGGTCTTTGCGAATCTTTATAATAGTGTAAGTGCTTCTTGTGTTTAAAGGATTATTTGAAAGTAACACATAATATACTCATGTTCTATCCAGATATAAAGTCAACGCTGGCTCAGAAGGGTCATTTAAATGAAATTAGAAAACTATAATTAATCAAATGTTTGCAAGCTCAGGTTTATAATTACATTAAAAAGACTCTTTTCACCCAGCGTTGACTTGATATCTGAATAAAACATGAGAATATTATAAGGTTCTTTCCAAGGAATTTTTTTAAAATTTATTTTAAGTGAATTTTCATAATCAAGTAGTTTAAAAGAAAATGGAGTCAATGAAACTTTCAAGTTACCCATACACAAACATTTATTTACACAAATATTGCCTTCTATTCTGCAAACACCGTAAACTTCGAGACGACGGGTCCGTCAAGTATGTTCATAGTTATATGTCGAAATTAAAGAGACCGTCAATGCACTATATTTTATATTGAACTACAGTTGAACCTGGAACATTGCTTGAGTTTGGGAATTTAACCTCGAACAGTGCCCGAGTTACCTAAGGTTCGTAGCAATTAACGACGGCAGCAAGTCAGAGCCCTAGATAAGGTATAAACTGTTTGTCATTAATATTATATTGGCTTGATTTAAAAAGTATCAGTTAGCTTACCTATAATAGAAATGAATTGCCATATGCGCATTACATGTAACGCGAGTGTAATGTAGCGAGAGTATTATAGATCAGTGTTTCAGGTTCGACTTTTTGACCTATTTCTTATCAACATGTAGTTACGTCAAATTTAATGTCTTACAGTATTAAATTTGAAAGGTATTATTAATTTGTATACTTCATACTAATTCATAAAAAAATGACATTGATTTACAAATAAAAATATAATACTTGCCAATTTATTAATCGATTTAATTAATTTCTTAACGTTTATTTCAGATTATCTGAATTAGTAAAAAATTGAAATATTTTAAACTATAATATTTTTTAAATAGTTTGTATACTTCATATTAATTAATAAAAGAAGGAAATTGATATACAAATAAAAATACAATATTCGCCAATATATTAATCGATTTCATTAACTTCTTTAGCGTTCATTTGAGATTATAAGAATTAGTAAAAAATGGAAATATTTTAAACTATATTATTTTTTAAATATAATATTAGTTTAATTTTACTATTTTAATTCGAGTTTATGAATAAAATTCATAATTGATCAATTTATTTTGGTAATAACATACTTCTATTAATTTATATTGCGAGTAATAATAAAACTTATACTTGCCAAGATTTTACTTTTTGGAATAAAGAATACGGAAAAATGCTCACTTCGAGTGTGGTAGCCAAACCTATGTATACCTAGCTTAATTTCCTACCTTGTAAAAATTTTGATAAATTATTAATACAATTCAAAATTCTCAATAAATTTCAAAATTTTTAAAACAATACAAAATTCTCAAAAAATTTAAAACTTTTCAAAAAGACTCAAACATATTTAGATTTATGTACTTTCCAAATTTTCATAAATTTTATATTTCCAAAAATTTTCAATATTTTGTATAAATTTCAAAATTTTCAAATTTTTCAATATTTTGTATAAATTTCAAAATTTTCAATGTTTTGTATAAATTTCAAAATTTTCAAATTTTTCAAAATTTTCAAATTTTTCAAAATTTTCAAATTTTTCAAAATTTTCAAAATAATTTAAATTTTTCAAAATTTTCAAAATAATTTAAATTTTTCAAAATTTTCAAAATTTATATTTAATATCTATTTTTAATTGTATTTTATGCCCATTTAAACGAAAATGGCAACTTTTTTCCCTGAAAAGCGAGAACAAAATTACACTCTTTGCCCTCAAAAATACTAGTGGGAATGAAGTTACTTTTTCCCGCCGATGCACAGAAAAAAGTGACTTCACTAGAAACTAGTCCAAATTCCTTTATTTCATCAAGTTCTACCAATAACCCTGATTCTCGATTGTCTTTTATCAATATTGTCTTTTAACAGTCCATTAGTCCCGCTTTTCAAGTCAAAAAGTGGCCTCAGTTTCCCACATTTGCGGGTAAAAAATAACTTCACTAGGAACTAGTCCAAATTCGTTTACTTTAGTTCTACCAAGTTCTACCAATAACCCTGATTTTCGATTGTCTTTTAATAATATCGTCTTTTAACAATATTATCTTTTAACAGTCCATTAGTCCCGCTTACCAAGTCAAAAAGTGGCCACAGTTGAGATGGGCATAAAGTACTATATGTAACTCGAGAAAAAAAGTTGATTTTTCCGCCGGGTGATACTGCCCTCGTCTCGCTTCGCTCGCTCGGACATTAACCTAATCCGCGGGAAAAATATTCGACTTTTTGCCCTTGTTAAATAATGTACTATTGTATGTGAGTATTGCACGACTAAAAATGCGTTACTTCCCATCCGCCTTGTACCCATAAAAAAGGGCCTATATATGCACTTATTAAAAAAAATCAGTGACTCTGACTCATCCTGCCCTCGCTAGAAATAGCACATTTTTCCCCTTGTTGCACAATATACTAATACAATTTATACCCCCTAAAAATTAATATTTGTAAAATTAATCTCCTTGGGGTTTGAATTTCGTAAAATCCCTTCTTATTCGTTGTCTACAGTATAAAAACAAAATACCATCCAAATTTGAAGTCGGTAGGTTTAATGATTTTGCTCGACATTGATGAGTCAATCAGTCAGCCATAATATTACAGTAACATCGCAGCAATATTCTAGAGTCGATAAGGTAGGACTGGTTTGATTATTTCATATCGTCTTAAGTTATTGCAATATTAATTGTTTAAATTTAAAAAGACTTTTTATATTTAGTATACGTGTTTTAAATTTTTATAATTATATTTTTTTTAAAGAACCAAAAACTGCAAATGCAAAATATTGGCCATACATACAGTAGAAAAATGATTAAGAAGTGGGTAATAAATATTAGTTTTGTGAAAAATTCATACACTACTTAGTATTACCAACGAATAGAGACACATAGTGTTACGTGGGGGAAAGAGGAGAAAGGGTGCTACTCACGCTATTTGCACGTGCCACTTAAGGCACGTGATTCTTTGGTGGTTGGGGTGTACTGGGGAGACAATGAGCAAAAAGAGAGTTCAGTTGATGGTTCTTTTATTGGGCTGATGTGAGAGAGAGAAGGTGTGCGCGCGATTGCCCTGCTCAAGCCGAACTGACGCAAGACGCGCTTGCTGCGGGCGGCGAGGCCGCCGTGCGAAGCGCGTACTGCCTCAGCGTTTTGGGTTTCTCACGCCTCGCTATCTCGTGGATACAGGACACCTGTGTCCACGACCACGGACGCTGGAATACGTGCGTGACAATAGAATCACAATTTACTGATGCTTCGTTATAACTTCATATAAGAGAATACGATTTATAATAAAAAAAGTCTGAAAAACTCAGGGATGATTATTGAGCATTAGAATTTAGATCTCTGAAATCATTTTTTATTATTTTTGAGTTGTACCAATTTTTTTGCGGTAAAAAATAGGTTAGACCCCATTACGCAATTTTTTGAAGAATTTCATGTTTATCACATGAAAGTTTAAGAATAACAAAAAGAAAATGTACAGGCCCTCTCCAATATAATATTATAATATATAATACTATAATAACAATATACAAATCTCCCATCGAGGTTTAAAGAGTTAATATACAGACTACTGGAAGATATATAACGTGGAACAAAATTTGTAATTATTTTCGATTTTTAGGTAGTATTGAACATTTTTTAGTGCAAATTAAATCATTACTTTAAATTTCACATATTTTTTAGAATACGGGAGATGTAGAATGAGAAATACGGTATAGAAGCCGGTTTTCCCGACACCCGATTTTCTAGATCCTCATAAAGTAAAAATATTTTATGACCATCTGAATGAAAATGGCCACTTTTTCCCTGAAAAGGGAGACCAAAATTACACTTTTTGCCCGCAAAAATGATTAGCGGGAAAAAAGTGACTTCACTAGAAACTAGTCCAAATTCCTTTATTTCATCAAGTTCTACTAATAACCCTGATTTTCGATTTTTTTAACAATATTGTCTTTTAACAGTCCATTAGTCCAACTTTCCATGTCAAAAGTGGCAACAGTTGAGATGGGCATGAAGTACTATATGTAACTTGTGAAAAACGTAAATTTTTCCCTCAGGTGAGACTGCCCTCGCTTCTCTTCCCTTCGCTTCGCTCGCTCGGGTAGTAAACTCACCCACGGGAAAAATATTCGACTTTTTGCCCTTGTTACATAATGTACTATTATATAAAATGTATCCATTTTAAGAAAATATATTATTAAGCTATCGTTATAGATGTTTATTTTTACGAAATTTAAATAAATAGAACGAAAATATTTTCATATAAATGTAATACAGACTTTTTCCATTGATTCTAAAATTCTTCCGTTGCGGAGCGATTAGAACATTGGAGTTTCACGCAGAGGTCTTCGGTTCGATTTCCAGTCACGTCAATATTTTTTAATTGTTTTAATCTTTCAGATACACCCATCAAATAATCTCAATCATAAAATTTAATTTTTTTTCAGAATAATAAATATATGATAATAATATAAATAATAATAATGTTTAAAAATAAAATAATAAAATACGAGGTCTGTCCCAAAAGTATCCGACCTACGTTCATATCTTCGCGCGGAGAGACTCAGGCGACCTCTGGAGGGTACGAACGTCACCAGCAACTCCTAACCTTCTCGTCAGTAGCCTGAGATACCGATGAAACGCCTTAGTTCCCGCGCAGCGTATATTTGTTTACAACGACTTTTTTGCGTTTGTCGCAATTTGCTTATTGTTAAAAATGGCAGAACGAACCGAACAGCGAATTTGCATAAAATTTTGCTTTAATCTCGGTAAAAGTTGTGCGGAAACTATTGAAATGTTGCAAAAGGCCTTTAAAGATGAGTGCATGGGCAAAACACAAATAAAAGAGTGGTATAGGCGGTTCAAAAGTGGCCGCACATCTGTTGGCAGTGAATCTCGTTCTGGTCGACCTTCGACGGGAACATCGTCGGATAATGTCGAACGTGTGCGTGTCGCAGTTGAACAAGATCGTCGTTTGACTGTGAGAGAACTGGAAGATGAACTTGGAGTACCAAAAAGTACTGTTTGGCGAATTTTAACCGAGAATTTGAGAATGACTTGTGTGTATGCAAAATTCATCCCGAAACTGCTCTCAGACCAGCAAAAGAACCTTCGATTAGAAATCGCTCAGGACAATTTGGAAATGATTAATAGTGATGAAAACTTTCTTAAAAAGGTTATTACTGATGATGAGTCATGGGTTTATGGTTATGATCCTGAAACCAAACAACAATCTTCGCAGTGGAAGCTTCCATCTGAGCCTCGGCCGAAAAAAGCTCGTCAAAGTCGAAGCAACATCAAGTCAATGTTGAATGTTTTTTTCGATTATGAGGGCGTTGTGCACCACGAATATGCCCCTACAGGCCAGACAATCAATAAAGAGTACTACGTTGAAGTTTTGAAAAGATTACGTAATGCAATCAGGAGAAAACGACCGCAACTTTGGGAAACCGGTGACTGGCTTCTTCATCACGACAATGCTTCAGCGCACGCATCAAACCTTGTGCAGCAGTATTTATTGAAACACAGTGTTGCGCAGCTCCGCCAGCCTCCATACAGTCCTGATATAGCTCCCTGCGACTTCTGGCTATTTCCTCGATTGAAAATGCCGCTTAAAAGACATCGATTCGACAATAAACAGACTGTTGAAACTAATGCGACGAATGCACTAAAGGCGATTCCGAAGTCTGACTTTCAAGAGTGCTTTAATAAGTGGAAACATCGATATGAGCATCTTGTTCAATCAAATGGGGACTACTTTAAAGGATGCCACTCCCCGGATGACGAAGAATAAATCAAGCGCCGAGAAATCGAGGTAGGTCGGATACTTTTGGGACAGACCTCGTATTAGACATGGACCAGATAGATTTCGAGAACCTCAATAATATTAGTTGTTAGTAACATTTAAAAATATTGGACCAATATTTTTTTTTATGGTTATGGACCTGGACCACCTTAATTTTAGAACCATACAAATCATTATCATGAATGACAAAGCAGTGTGCATGAAACCCAAAAGTAATAACAGATAATATCAAAATAATATTGTATCCAAGAACCAAAACACGATACATGTAAGTAAGCTTTCATCTTAATCTCTCAAAACACTCGTAGTATCCTATCTGAGCAGTACAAAGATTTAATGACCTGGTTACGGTTCACAAAAGAAAAGAAGTGCAATTCATCCCAACCCAAAACCCTACCAAAGAGAACAACAACAAACAAAAAAATCACAATAAAGGTACACAGTATAAGATACTTACACCTGATAATGAAGAACAAGCAATAACAGCTCAATCTCATTAGCCGACACGCAAATAGAGGCTACAATTTCGGAGTTCGACGGTCCGAATCTTTCGACGGCATCTACAAAATGTCGACAGGACCATTCGGCGGTGAAAAACGAATTGACAAAACCAAAAACAGGAATTCGAATCATGTCAGTCCAAATCTTGCGGCGGCATCTACAAAATGTCGACCGGACCATTTGGTGATGAAAGGCGAACCCATGTTCAATAATTTTTTTTTTAAATTATAGTAGTTGTTCGACACCTCAAGAATTCTTGACCAAACATCTACCAAAAACCAACATACGCAAAAAGTTATTTTCTTTTCTGTGCCAAAGCCAAGTTAAATCAAATCAAACATATAATGACATAAAATTTTCTGACATAAACTTACGATACAATAAGAAAAACCCGGACCATGGACCCGCGCCCACTGGCAGGCATTGATATGTTACTCTAGAGCGATACGCGAAATTCATCGAGGACAACGAACATTTTTAAGTAGGGGGGATGTTAAGTGACGAAAATGGTGTGTTTAATGAATTAAACAATTCCTACACACACAATTTTCGGCACTTAATTTCAATGTATGAGTCGAGGTCACAATAATATCTTGTGTCACCCGACTCAGCATTTCAAGCTCTACCTGCCCTTAACGCGCGATCGGCACACGTGCGCTGCCCCGTAGATCTACTGCAGTTACTAAGCCATAAGAAACTGTAGGAGCGACATGAGCCAACAATCGTCGTGACGTCACGGAGGAGAAGAGAGGTCTTGAGCGTGGGTGGGCGCTGCAGCGTGGACGCTGCAGCTAAACCACGTTTTACAGTTAGTCGTGCTTTAGGCTAATTCAGAGTAGCTACACGCCTCACTCAACACAAGTGATCATTATAATAAAAAGCCACGTTATTTTCTCACGTCATTTTCTTTGTTTAATTTTTAAACCTTCAACATCTCCAGCGTCATCTAGGAAAAACAAAGGTAAGATTTTTGATTAAATTAAAAGAAGAAAATAACAATATTAAAACCAAAACAGAAAGGAAACTACAAAGGATTGAGAGGGTTGTTTGAGTCTCCATTTTTAAGGCGAGACTCGCAAGCCTGTATAGGGTGGTCGAATCAGATCTTGAACCCCTACCCCCCCCCCCCGGCATTTATAATAAAAAATCGATCCACTCCCTCTTCTCCGAATACAAGCACATGCCTTACACTCGCACCAGATTATTAATATTTAGAAGCAAAATATTGGTGGCCACCAATTCCACTGAACCATTCGCCATTGTGGCATTTGGACCGCTTCCAGTGCCAGCTCCCCCATTTTGAGTGTCAGGCATCTCTGCGAGATTACGATTGGTAATAAGTCCTTAGCACTATTTAGCTACACTGATATTCCTCGGCAATGGGGGCTGGATTAGATTATGATGATACTATTAGATGTCACTTGGATGAATATTGAAAATATGTACTTTTCCTTCGTTAATAAAAAAAGGAAAAGATAGTATTATTTTCGTTTTTCTAAAGGTCCAAATACTCGAAAAGTATTGGCTCGAGTTCCCGAATGAGCCCTTGAAGCCACTCTGAAACCTCTTCAAGATCAGTATCTTTTTCTTGTTGCGGGGTCTCGGTTTCCGTTCTCAAATTGACTTTATATAAATTGCTTATATCAGTCATGCATCAAATACCTTTTAAATAGGTCAAGTATGGGCTTCAAATAAAATAGTTAAATGTAAAACTACTGATTGGTAAAATTTAGAGATATTACGGATGATGACCACAAGTTCAAATCCTATTTTATTCTAGCTATAGGGTTTCTATAAGTGTTCAAGTCCTTGACGTGGTATTGTGCCTGTGCTCTGAGCACGAGTTAAAAATGGTTATCGTTGATGTTGGGTGTTCGAATCTTCCGTTCGAATCCTTGCGCTAACTTACTTGAATAATAATAATAAATTTTATTTGAACCAAAATTTGGATGTTAGAGATTAGTATGTTTATCAATTAATTATTGTAAATTTATTTTGTAAAAGAGCGAAATTGATTTGTATTAGAAATATTATGTGCCTAAAAAGAAAAGAACAAAAATTAAATTATATGGTAATTAAAATTTTAATTTCCCGCGTATTTATAGAAATGAAACTCAAAAATTATGAAATAAAATATAATTTTGTTTTACATAAGTTTACACAAAATGTGATTATTTTTGTCAAATTAATACTTAATCTTGTAAAAATTCAAATACATCTAAATGAAAGAATGATGTCAAATTTTAAATTAGCCGCGCGAGATATTAAACCAACATTATTATCAGCGTTGATGATTTCCTTATCAAAAACAAGTTAACAAACATTTAAATATTTGTTATAAAAATAAAAGAGTATTATTCAGGAAATTTCGCAAAAATAATTTTTAAAAAAAAATTTATTACAAATTTATAGCAAAAATTGTTTATTTAATAATTATTATTATTTTTATTATTAATGAGATTTTATTAATAAGTTAAATCAACCTAAACCTCGAAATGACTAAAAACCAGTTTGAAATGCGCGCGCCCTGAAAACGGCGCCCGCCCGACAATGGAGCCGCTGCTGTACTCTTTGCGCTGCGAGTCTAGCTATACTCCGCGCTAGAGTCAGTTCCGCCTAGTGCTGAGCGCGAGAAAGTCCCTAGGCCCTCGTCACTATAGCCATGTGCATCTGTAGCATGCAGTCTGCTGCAGCGGACTTCGAGCGTGGCGCTCGACTCGGGCGGTCGCGTTCGCGCGTGCGTCTGCCTGGCTGGGAATCCACCTACGGAGTCGCTAAGTTTATCATTTGTTAGCGGAACGTTTTATAGTAACGAACCTGCGAAAACATCAAAGCCTTAACTCAACCGATGTTTCCGGTTCGGGGGTAATCAGGGTGTTTCGAGGATTACACGTTCTATAGTCAGGATTCCGCAGCAGATGATCTCTAACGACATTCTCATATTTTTTACCTACTCTCATATTCATTTTCAAGAATATTTATACCAGCTTATAGTCAAACTAATTTCAAACTCTTCAGCGATAGTATGGCTCATTGATTTTTGTCATCATCAACTATACTTGTGGGAATTAAAGATATCAATAATAGGGCGGAGTTCACCCTCGAGAATTATTTTAATCCTGGAGGATTAACCCCGGGTCTTGCTTTTTTTTATCACTCCAAAGGACAGAAACAACATAAGGAAACAAAAAATTACAAGTGACTACACCAGAGGGCGTAAATTAAATTAAATACATAGCAAGAGTGATTCTAAAACGAGCATTATACTGGTTACATATAGGATGCTAATAAAGGATCTTCGGACCGAAGTTGGGTGTTAAAAAGGATCTGCGGACAGAAGTTGGATGCTGAAAAAAATCTTCGGACAGAAGACAGATTGTGCCTAGTGCAAGTAATGGTAATGGGTTTTGCTCCAGAGTATTGTTTTTGTTTATAAACATTTAAAAGTGGTTAAACGTGTTAAATGAATTATAAAAGAGCATTCTGTGAGTCTCCAGACGTCTTATTAGTTGAGTATTAACCGCGTATTTTTACCAGTTGATACAAGCACTACTTCTCATCAACAAGAACTTGTGCTTTGTGTAATATTGTTTTAATTTTCCAGCTTGTGCCAGTAAAAGAAGTTCGCACGAAGTATCTTAATTATTAGTGCCTCAGGCGTATTTCCTTCTAAATGCACAAATTGCTTGGAGCGGCTGAAGCTAAATTTTAATAAGGTAAAGTATTTAATTCTATTATATTTATACATTGTGTGAAATAAATAAACACAAATCTTAGTTCATGCCTAATATTCTTGTGCGTACTCTAAATTTATGTTTTCGTTTTGTGTTCTTAGATCACTACTTGAACTCGGCTTCACACCTGGCCTACACTTATCATGTGTAAACGCTGAACCCTCGCGCAAAGTGACTTGCTTTAACCACAACAGCGTCTACTACTGAAACACTGGGCTTCCTTAATTAACACAATGCCTCGTGCAAGTCATTGGTGGTTATTCGTGAGTGTAATTTGCATTTACGCAGTATGGTACACGCTGGTTATTTGAAGTGTAATTTTTATCTAAATAAAATATATTCTAAATAATATTAATGCTTTGTTTACAGGTCGCAGCTAAAGTGATGCTGTCGACACCTAAAATAGCCAGAGAAATTCACCCTTGTCAACGCTCCAACGACCTACTAGCCTGCTGTCAAACGCTGATGGTAATTTTTTTCACGCCAATTCTTTTTGGGAATAAGAAATGTGGTTTGTGAGTGTGACTAAAGTGTTTGTGGAAAATTGTGTGATTATTTTGTACCACTATAAGTGTCGTTAAGTGTAAGTGTATTGAAGTGATGCTGATAGTGATGTGTGTGTATGGTATTGATGTGTGTGTAGTTCTGCGAGTACCTGGACGTCCCCAAGGTTTGTATCGCCAGAAGTTTGTGCTTCTGTCGCTATACCTCAGCGTCGAGAACTCACCGCAGCGACCTGGCTGGCTGGACTACGGGGCATAATGTCACCAGAGCACAATATGCTTGTCTCTGGCAGTTTGTGAGGTTGCTCCTTATGTGGTGTAATAATTTAAATATGTGCGTAAAAGTGGACCCTATATATATTTACATATAATTTGAGTAATAATGTGTTTAAAAATTCGCAAAAATATATGATTAAATTGGTGTGTGCAACCTGGGTTTCACTTTGAGAAGTGTTTGTTTACGCGTGTTTTTGTGACAATATTTGCTTCGAAACGGAGTGCTAAGTTATGTTTCAAATTGACTGTCGGTATTAAAAAACATTTAAAACAAAGGTGACTTACAATTTATATTCAAAGTATTTAAATGATTAATTTTAAATAAAATAAAATGTGATAAGATACGATAAAGAATAAAATATGAAATGAACTTTGTCATCTAAAAGAAATATAATTAAAATGATCTATTTGTTTAGGGCTTGAGGAATGCAGCCTCGTCACCGCATTCCAGACCACGCTGGCCAATCGCACAACACCAGCACTGTGCCCTCGTCTCCGATTTTTTTTTAAGATGGACGAGAGGGGAATTTTCTTACGGTAATGAATATAGTTTATATTTATTAAAAGGTAAAGAATTCAAAGTTTTGTTCCAAGTTAATCTACCCGGCGCCTCCACCAGTTTTTGTTAAGAAACGTATTGTTTCTTAACGGAACAATTTTTTATTATTAATGCCGGGGGGGGGGTTCAAGATCTGACTCGACCACCCTATACAGGCTTTGGAGTCTCGCTTTAAAAATGGAGACTCAATCAACCCTCTGAATCCTTTGTAGTTTCCTTTCTGTTTTGGTTTTAATATTGTTATTTTCTTCTTTTAATTTAATCATAAATCTTACCTTTGTTTTTCCTAGATGACGCTGGAGATGTTGAAGGTTTAAGAATTAAACAAAGAAAATTATGTGAGAAAATAACGTGGCTTTTTATTATAATGATCACTTGTGTTGAGTGAGGCGTGTGGCTACTCTGAATTGGCCTAAAGTACGACTAACTGTAAAACGTGGTTTAGCTGCAGCGTCCACGCTGAAGCGCCCACCCACGCTCAAGACCTCTCCTGTCCTCCGTGACGTCACGACGATTGTTGTCTCATGTCGCTCCTAAAGAGTAGAGCTTGAAATGCTGAGTCGGGTGACACAAGATATTATTGTGACCTCTACTCTTACATTGAAATTAAGTGCCAAAAATTGTGTGTGTAAGAATTGTTTAATTAATTAAACACAACATTTTCGTCACTTAACAGCGCGCAATGTTCTACTTTTTTCAGAACAATTGCGGAGAATGAGCCCGAGCCGCTCTGCACCCGGTATTTTATGCGCCGTAGGCTGGCCACCCCTCTCTTGCTCCGCGCTGTATTTCGGCGCTGTTGGTCGCCGCACCACTCATGCGTGATAACGTACCGACACTCCATACGTTATCATACGCCGCTTGCTTACCAGCTTCGAGTACATGCCTTCTTAACTCGCACAAATATAATATACATACATGCACACACTTAAACATACTTACATACATACACTTACAACCACTGGTACAATACACATGCACACACACACGCGCACACCGCACCCTAGATTAAGACCTTAATTACTCAAAATTCTAGCCTTTTATAAATCCAGGAAAGTACACAACTTTTTTGTGAAATAGAGTTGTTATATATAAATTCTAGTATTGTATTATAGTTTCTTAATTTCTTTAATCAATTTACAGTACAGGAAGGACTTTCATTTTTGCACAAACTATTCTGTGTAAAATATAAAATAAAAAAATGGGAAAGTTCCATAGTATTAGCATACTGAAACACACACACACACACACACACACACACACACACACACACACACACACACACAAACATACTCACACATACACACACGCACACACATGCACACACACATACTCATGCGCAAACCTACGAAGATTCATTTACTTAAACATACACACACACGCGCGCACACACACACTCATGTGCAAACCTTCGAAGACTCATTTACTCAAACATACACACACTTATATATGGGGCGTATCACGTCAACTCTCCTAGCGCGGCACGCGAGCTTCACGCTTACTTGTAAAACTAGTTCTTTTTCAGTCGGTAGGTGGCTTAAACATAAAAAACTTTAATCTATAAATGAATTGTCACAAAAAATTCATATATACGACGATGTTTTTTTTTAAATTTAGATTTATTTATGATTAAATCATAAATCTATTGGTTACGTATTTCTCCGGTTTATTGTAGCAACTACAATGGGTTCAACCTGAAAAATGAAATGCATAAATCCTTTCTCTCGAGAGAATCACCCTACGTCTAAAGATCTGTTTGACTTTCCTTCAACTTTTAGAAGTATATTTCCGTTTGTACCCTATGAAGCGAAAATATGTGGTACATGTCGTAGGCAAATTTACAAACGTAAAGCAGATTTACCTATTTCGGATACAAAAAAGCTAACATAAATTGTTGTGATGAATATCATAAAGCTGACGTAGCGGTTCTCGAACAAAGCGGGAAGCTCGAGAAGCAAAAGAGTTAGTAGCTGAAAAAGGAGTTTTCTCAGTTCCTGAAAAAAAATGCGGCAAAGTACTTTCGGTGGAAACTACTAATTTAGTTAAAAGTTTTTATGAAAAGGATGACATAAGTCGAATTATGCCAGGCTTGAAAGATTGCATATCCGTACAGCAGGACAACGGCAAACGAGAACACGTTCAGAAAAGATTACTTCTTGGCAATTTGAACGAAATCTATTATTTATTTCAAAAAGAATACGAACACGTTAAAATTGGGTTAACAAAATTCATAAAATTGAGACCAGTACACTGTGTTTTAGCTGGAAACAGTGGTACACACAATGTATGTGTATGTGTACATCATGAAAACGTTAAGCTCATGCTAGAAGCTGCTGAGCTAGAGTGCTTAACGAAAAATAGTAAACTATATCTTACAAATTATCATGACTGTATTCAGGCAATCGTTTGTAAAAGTGCACGTGATAAGTGTTTCTTGGGTGACTGTCTAAATTGTCCTAATACGTCTGCATTACGAGAACATTTGCTTGAATGTTTTGATAAAAATAATGTTTTTGAAATTCAATTTGAATCGTGGTTTCAAACAGATCGGTGTACGATAGCTTCAAAAAGTGAGAACGTTTATGACTTATTTAAAGTTATGACTTTCTCAACACGCTGGGCGACAAATTAATGAAATTGAAAACTCACGATATTTTTGCTAAGAAACAGTCACAGTATGTAAATAAGTTAAAAGAAAATCTTCAAGAAGGGGAGTTTATTGTCTGTTTTGATTTTGCTGAAAACTATGCATTTGTAGTACAGAATTCTACGCAATCTTTCCATTGGAATAATAACCAGGCAACTATTTTTACAGTTGTAATTTATTACAAAGAAAATAGTGATCTTAAACATGTAAGCATTGCTGTAATTTCTGATAATCTAAACCATGATACTGTTGCGGTTTATGAATATCAAAAAATTGTCATACTTTATCTGAAATCTAATTTCGTAGTTAAAAAAATTTATTATTTAACGGATGGAGCAAGTCAACATTTTAAAAATAAGAATAATATGCAAAATCTTCTGTTTCATGAAAAATATTTCGAAATCTCAGCGGAATGGCACTTTTATGCTACCGCGCACGGCACAGGTGCATGTGATGGTATCGGTGCGAACTTAAAAAGAGGCGCAAAACGTGCTAGTCTACAACTTTCATCCAAAAATAGAATTTTAACAGCAAAAAGTCTTTACGAATGGGCTAAAAATTATTGCAAAGAAACCAAAGTATTTTATAGCAATAAAGATGATTATGAAAAAACTGTTTTAGAACTCAAACCAAGATTAGATAAATCTATTAAGATAAATCTATACCAGGGACTTTACAGTATCATGCTTTAATTCTATTGAATCAAAACACATTCAAACTGCAGAAAACGTCTTTAAGTTCTAAATATCAAATCTTTCCAAAGAAAGACACTAAGAAAAAAGAAAATAATGTATCCAAACCCGCAACAAAGACAAAGAAAGCCACGAAGCTAAAGACTTTGAAAGCCTCTTCGAAAGCCAAAGTAACAAAAAAACGATTAATAAAAAGAAAAAAATAATTAAATTTAACTAACAGGTTTAAAAGAAATTATAAGGTAGCAAAATATGAAAAGGAGGACCGAATCCAGCGGCCACCGTCGAGCGCGAAGTCACGCGCCTTGCCGCTGCGCGCGGTACTTCAACTTTTCGGCGGTCTATTACTCACTGAAATATAATCGGGCACTCTGGGCAAAAGAACTTTTTTATGTAAAAGAACCTCAGCTTTCGATTAAAAGTATTAAAAAAATATTAAAAATAGACTTTTCGAGATATTACACGTTTTGTGTTTTTTTTAAGGAAAATGGAAAATTTTGGAAAATCTGACCACACCTTTGGAAAGCTGAGGAAAAAATACATCGAAACAGTTTATTGGATATTTTTTTTCATACCGCAAACGCGAGTTGAAAACAACAGTATTAAGCGCTCGCGCGCCGCGCTAGGAGAGTTGACGTGATTCGCCCCATATACACTGTCATATACACACCAACATACTTACATACACTTTGAAACCTACACAGATATATTTACACATACAAACACACACTCACACACACATACACGGGCTTACGATACGCAAACTGACACGCACGTTCATATTTACATATTAGTCCAGTGGAATTAGCATTTTAGTCAACATTAAATGGTACCCGGAATTTTATTGCAGAAACTTATAGAAAACATGTCTAAAAAGAAATTCCGTATGCGTGTCACTTCTAATATTTTTACTGGAGCCCGTGAAAAATCGGTAAAGTGGACCAAAATAGGTTCTTGGCTTCTAGCAGCAAACAAGAAGCTCGAATCGAAAAAAGTTCCATATGTAAGTTGTAGATATTAGAAATACCTACGAGATGAGCCGTGTTACGTTAATTTTCGTAAAATTGTTGATTAACAAAAGCTAATGAACTGTTAAAAAACGCATTTTCTTTCAATTATTCTTAATTCAGAGAAAAACAATCCTTGTTCTTTTAATTTTGATATAATACAAAATACTTTTATGGTACTAAATATGAATAATTTTTTTAGCCCAAATTCTTATATTGTTATTGCAAAACTAATGTTGCAACTAAGAAAGACGTCTTTGTAGATTCGAAGTTCTACAAAGTTCGGGCCGTGCCTATCAGTGTTTGATGTCTCATTCTCTTCCTCAAAACTTATACAATTATATATCACTTGAAAATAAGCATTTTCTCAACTTGAAACGTAAAAGAATGGCGTCCAAGAAAGGGTCGTATAAATTATTGCGATAACTTTTGCTATTAACTTCTCGGTGTATCAGCGTATAGATAGTCAAAAAGCTGGTATTTTTTTACGAATTTAAAAGAAAAATATGAGTTTTCGATCTTCCTGGAGCAAAATAGCTTTTTTTGTTTAAATTATTACGACTTCAATTTGCAATATGATTAGTAATAAGTACTCCCTCCCAAGGATTGCCACCTTATCATGAGCCCGTATAGGGTCGGTGATGGGGCTCCTTTTGTCTGACCGGGAACAACCTCGGGTCCAGCCTGGGGAGAGGACATAGATGGAACGATTACCAGTAAAATAGGTTCTCCTGTGAATGTGGATCCCCCTAACAGGTGTTATCAATTGGTTGAAGGGCAGCTCTACAACAACGAGACCTCCACTGTTGAAGGGCTCCCATGATTGGGCTCTTTCCGGGCTGGGAACGAGACTCGGCTCCTTTTCTCTCGCCTGAGAGAGGAGGAAAACGAGGATGGCTCCTGCGGTCCGACTAGAGGCTAAGGGTAATCCCCCAGCATGGCGAAAGCGGTAGTGCCGGCTGGGATACTCTTTTACAATGCTCATAATAACACAATCACACACAGGCACACACACTGGGTTGGCTACTAGATCTATAACTAGATCTGGCTGCCCAGCCGCTATCAGCCGGCGAAAAATTTCCCAGCCTAGACAGTGCCGGATGGTGACCGGATAGGGCCATGATATGGCTGGGGGAGGGGGGGTCCGCCGAGGCCACCGCAGTCAGAATAGCGACGCCTGTCACCAACACTAATACATCCGCACCTACAAACAACTGCAACATGAATAATGAAGTAAATGAAGAAAGCGTACTAAAAGCGCAAGTAGTCACGGGGCTCCCTGGCGCCACACAAGGTTCAGAATGACACATATCTCGAGCGGCTGACGTCGGTGCGACATCGACCAATGCCGGGATGTTGACGGAGGAGAGTCTCCGGGCAGATGCGGGGGCAACTCTGAAGGCAAATACCAGAGATTTTCAAGGCGGGAAGGGTTCTGGGAAGGTAACTGCCCAAAAAAGAAATAGACATAAGAATTGGAAACCCCCTACGAGGTCGGAGCACACCGTTACACACAAAAGGACGCGATCGGACGGCTCCACCCCGAGGGAGTTGAAGAGTCGATTCGTGGAAGGTGCCTTGGGAAGCTACAGCAGGGCGATGGCCACTGTCCTTAAGATGGCTATCGTTCCTGCTGGGTACCCGGAGATACGCCTTAGTGAGGATAAGGGAAAGGAAGTGTTGGCGGTTCTTAAAGCTGAGATCGATAACGCGTCCGATGGGGCCTATTTCCCGAGTTTCTTGGAAAATTGGTTCCACAGAGGCGCGCAGATTTTCCACTGCAAGAACCAGACCGACAGGGAAGGGTTGGAGGCCAACGTGGCAAATGGGTATGTGGAGAGGGCACCCAACTCAAGGCTATTGAGATGAGGAATCTCGTGAAGCTTGCAAGGGCTCTGATCTACGCCCCGGGGGTATACACTCCCGAGGTGATAATGAAGAGACTTGGAAGGCAGAACCCCACTTTCAAACTGGGGTCCAGGGGGGTCATCGAAAGTAAGACGGTGACCACCGAGAAGGAGGCGAGAAAGGTGGAAGAGACGGCGATTCGGGCCATGCTGAAGCCGGAAGAAGTTGAGTTGCTGAAGGCACTCGATTTCAAACCCTTTTGCGGCGAGGCCAGGGCACGCGTCGTCTTTCTCAAGGAAAGGGTGAATAAGGCAACAGAGGGGACCATGGAGACGGTCTCCCCAGAAGATGAGGTAAGTGAGGTTAACAAGGTGAGTACAGGAGATGATGTAATCCAACCCAATGGGTAATAGAGGGAGGCGAATTGACGTAATTGGTTCCATATCGGTACCCAAAATCTCGATTTCGCAGATAATCTTGCACCACAGCAAAAGCGCTTCGGCAATCCTAGTCAGACGAATGACAAAATCGCACACAAGTATGTGCCTTATCCAAGAACCTTGGATTCACAAAGGCAAGATAGCAAGCCTAGGCAATTGTGGCAAACTAATCAGACGCAGCACCGATTCAACGAAAACGTGCCTTATTACTAAAGAACTGCCGGTGGAGACGGTGCCTAAACACTGTTCGAGAGACCTCACTACATCAAGGATCACGTACAAGAAAGGCATCCACGGTCTGGTTGCAGCAACCTACTTCCCATACGACATTACAGAGTGTCCACCAATGGAAGTCGTGGACTTGGTAAGAGATTACGAGGCTAAGGGGCTAAGTTTGATTATGGGGTTCGATGCCAACGCATAACTCTATAAGGGAGAAGGTCATTGACATCACCCTTGCATCGAGGTCACTTGGACGGAAATGGGAAGCTGGCAGGTCTCAGAGGAAGTCTCGATGTCGGATCACCATCACATTGTGTTCCAGATCGGGGGACAGGGACAGAGAATAGGTTGAATAGAGACACGAAGAAAACAAACTATACCCGATATAAGGAGTAACTCAAGGCTAAGATCGTTAACTTCCCCACCACATATGGAACGACGGACAATATAGATCACTACTGCGGGATCCTACGAAAAATAATAATCAGCTCGTTTGAAAACAACTGCGAGCTTAGGAAATGCGCGGCACCCAAGGGAAACCCATGGTGGAATCACTCATTGGAAAAGCAACGCAGAAAGGTAAGACGGCTTTTCAATAGGTTCAAACGAATAAAAAGAGAGCAAGATATGCTCCTTTTCAGAACGGCATAAAGGGAATACAAGAAGATGGAATTGGTCAGAGAGTAGGAATGGAGAGGAGACTGCGAGAACCTGAGGAATCTGACGGACACGGCCAGATTGTGCAGGATTCTACAGAACCCAAAGGGTTTTGTGGCGGATACTATTCGGCTGAGTACGGGCGCATGGGCAGAGGATGAACAAGAAGCACTAAGCGGGCTACTTGAGGCCTACTTTCTGGATTTCCAAGCATCGGAACAAGAGACTAGCTTTTGGCTCCACGCACGGAGTGAGGACAGGAAGCTGGAATGACATATGACGGATAAAATAATAATAGAGAGGGCAGTGAACACGTTCGAGCCCTATGAGGCAGAGGGGCCGGATAAGGTTTTCCCGGCGTTGCTACAGAAGGACCACGACGTGCTGGTGCCCGCAATGGCAAAGCTATTCCGGGTGTACCTAGCTGTGGGACACGTATCCAGTAGCTGGAGACAGGTGAGAGTGGTATTCCTCCTAAAACAGGGAAGGCAAAACACTCAGAACCAAAGGACTATATACCAATCAGCTAGACATCAATTCTACTAAAGACGATGGAAAGACTGATCGATAGATACATCAAGAAAACATGATAGGCAGCATGCCTACCAGACGGGCAAGTAAGTGGACACGGCCCTAGTAGAGGCAGTAAGCTTTATACAGAAAGGCATTCACAATAATGGCATGGTGATGGTAGCCTTTCTAGACGTAGATGATGCTTTTAACCATACGACCAGAGAGGCGATAATAAAAGGCATAAAGGCGCATGCTGTACCGAAGACCCTAAACAAGTTGATTTGGCGCATGCTAAGCTGCAGGATGATAGACGCCCAATGGGGAACACACACAAGGAAAGGTAAGGTGACCAAGGCGTACCCGCAAGGGGGGACCTTTCCCCCAGAATGTCGTGCCTGGTGTCGATGAACTGATACGACTGCTAAACGAAGCAGTGAGCTTACACGGGCAATTGATAGGAGGCTGTACGTTTCTTGGGCCGTAAATACTGGGCTAGGACCGGCACGTTCCCGAGCCGGGGTCGCCGAGGTCACTTTCGCAACTAAAACTAAGACTAAGACTAGTAATAAGTGCTGAGAAAAATACACGATATAGAAGAATAGTTGAAGTAACGATATAAAAAGATTCTGATAAAATTACCGATGAAATGCTGTATACAAAAATTAGTGAAGTAGAGGTATGTGCCATTGAAGTATATATACGAGCAATATGATTAGTATAAAGTTAATTACAAAAAATGTAATAAACAAGTGACTCGACAACGATTTGAACAATTACTGAACTTTGATTCTAAAAACTGATGCCATATTCGTAAATGTCTAGATGAGCTGCCTAAATTCAAAAAAATGAAGCCTTCACGTCGTTCTTGAGCCAAAATTCTGAAATCGAGGTAGTTTGAAGACACGAATCCAATTTTTCGCATACAAGGAACCCGCCATTGCCGCAGCTACCCCGACCATTATGCTGTCGTACGCGCATACCTCTACTTTACTGATTTTTGTGTACAACATTTCTTCGGTAATTTGATCGAAATTATTTTATATGGATACTTCAACTTTTCTTCTATATAGTGTATTTTTCTCAGCACTTATTACTGCAAATTGCAGTCGTAATCTATCTTGCTCCTGGAAGGTCGAAAAGTAAAAATTCTTATTTAAATTCGTAGAAAAATATCAGCTCTTAGACAACCTATACGCCAATATACCGAGAAATTAGTAGCAAAAGTTATTACAATAGTGTATATGACCCTCTTTTGGACGCCATTTTTTTAAGTTTCAAGTTGGAAAATTGCTTAGATTCAAGTTGTATATAATGGTATAAGTCTTTAGGAAGAAAATGAAACCTCAAGCACTGATTGGCACAAAGACACCTTTTTTAGTTGCAAAATGAATTTTGCAATAAAAATTAGTATATTTTGGGCTAAAGGAAATATTTATATTTAGCATCATAAAGACTGTATTCTGCCAAAATCAAAGCCCAAGGATAGTTTTTCTCTGAATTAAAAATAATTGAAGAAAGGCGTTTTTTGGCGTTTTTTAAGTATTTTTCAATCAACAATTTTACGAAACATAACATGACGTAGTTTATTTTGTATGTATTTCGAATACCTACAACTTTCATATGGATCTTTATTCGATTCGAGCTTCTTGTTCGCTGCTAGAAGCCAAAAACCTGTTTTGACCCACTTTGCCGATTTTTCACGAGCTCCAATCAAAATATCAGGAGTGACACGCATACGGAATATCTTTTTAGACGTGTTTTCTATAAGTTCCTGCAACAAAATTCCGAGTATTATTTTATGTTGAATTTACTGGATTATATGCACGCAAGGACACACACATTACACAAACACTCGAATACGCACCCATACGAACATCTATACACTCTTACACACACTAACAAACCAGCTCATGCATTGTTACTCATCGCGATGAAATTCGAAGACTTTCACATGAATGTGTCATACTAATACAAAACTTTTAATTGTGGTTATTGGTTTGGGGTCATTAATAAATTACGTCACGCTTGGAGAGAATAGCGGATATCTTTATTAGCGTGATAGTCTAATGCTTGGAGGGAATAGCGCATATCTTTATTAGCGTGGCAGTCTTAAAGACATAGAAAAATTAGTGACAATGCGTAACGTGCTAGGGGAAGGTAAAAAATACTCAAAAACAGTGTAACGTAATTTGTATCTACAAAAAATACCTTTCTAAAAAGTAAAATCTTTGCAAGTATAAGTTTCATTATTATCCACAATATAAATTAAAAGAAATATGTTATTACCAAAATAAGACGTTCAATTATGAATTTTATTCATAAACTCGAATTAAAATAGTAAAATTAAACTAATATTATATTTAAAAAATAATATAGTTTAAAATATTTCCATTTTTTACTAATTCTTATAATCTCAAATGAACGCTAAAGAAATTAATGAAATCGATTAATATATTGGCAAATATTGTATTTTTATTTGTATATCAATTTACATCTTTTATTAATTTGTATGAAGTATACAAACTATTTAAAAAATATTATAGTTTACAATATTTCTATTTTTTACTAATTCAGATAATCTGAAATAAACGCTAGAGAAATTAATTAAATCGATTAATAAATTGGCAAGTATTCTATTTTTGCTGCCGTCGTTAATTGCTACGAACCTTAGGTAACTCGGGCACTGTTCGAGGTTATTTTTCCCAAACTCGAGCAATGTTCTAGGTTCAACTGTAGTTCAATATAAAATATAGTGCATTGACGGTGCATTGAAGTTAGCAAAATCATAGATTGTTTTTTTGAGGGAATGTAGGAAATGCCATTTAAGGCACACCCGACTGGGTCCGCAGCCGGATAGTGTGGGGCTGGTTGGGGATGCATCCACCGCGTGTATAATATAGGATGAAAAATAATATAAACAAAAACGCGAGAAAACTACACGGCCATTGCATCGCAAACCTACCCACTAAAACCTACCTCCCTTTCCTCTTCTGACGGAACCCACCTTAAAACTGTTGCTGACATTACTTCAGGGTGGGCCCATTCTTGTGTCATCTTGACAAAACCGCTTCTACCTAGACCTGGAATAAATCTAAAATTTCAGTTTAAATCGTTTCGTTTATACGCGCATTCGAACCGGCGCATTAACATAATCATAGATGCTGGAAGCATATATGTATACAATTGTTTTATGCAATATGTGATGTGATATATATTTTAATGAATAAGACAATATTAATAATGATGACGAACTCTTGAGATAAAAGTTAAGAGAAAGTATTATATGCAAGAAATAGTAAGTAGTTTATTATGTCACAAAACACAAACAGCGCTGTAATTTTCGATATTATTATAAGTTTTTTAAAGGGTACAAAATATGTAATGTTTTATTATAAAAGAATAAAATAAATAAAATATAAAAATATTGAGTAATACACGTTGGATGTTTATGATCAAAAATTGATCTTAAACAAGGTAGGTAGTCCACCGATAGACTGCGAGACGACGGGTCTGTCAAGTATGTTCATATATGTCGAAAAAAATGAGACCGACAATGCACTATATTTTACATTGAACTACAGTTGAACCTGGAACATTGCTCGAGTTTAAGAAAAATAACCTCGAACAGTGCCCGAGTTACCTAAGGTTTGTAGCAATTAACGACGGCAGCAAGTCAGAGCTCTAAATAAGGTATTAGCTGTTTGTCCGTAATATTATATTGGCTAGATTTCAAAAAGTATCAGTTAACTTACCAATAATAGAAATGAATTGCCATATGCGCACTACATGTAACGCGAGCGTACTGTAGCGTGAGTATTATAGATCAGTGTTCGAGGTTCGACTTTTCGACCTATTTCTTATCAACATGTATTTATGTCAAATTTAACGTCGGTGCGCTCCATAGCTCGTTACCGTTAACACTTTATACTTGCCATCGGGCGCTACAGCGCCCCTTGATATGGTCTCTTTTCTATACTAATTTTTTTAACCAATACTTTTTTTATATAATTTTATTTCTCATAAACAATTTTTTGATACATGTTATATGTGTTTACGTTCTCATATATCTTCTCTCTGGTTTCTCCAATAATCCGGTACACCACAAAGTACCTCCAATAAATATGGTATTGTACGTGTATGGGACATGTCAATAGTGATTCACTGTGACTTGTAAGATCAAGATTTTGAAGTCTTACAATATTAAAATTACTACTCCTGCGAGCGAATATTTTGACTAGATTATATGTTATCTTGATAAAATGAATAATTTTAAAAAATATTAGAATATTATAAATATTTCCTTTTTGATTTTTTTTACATCTATATTTATTATTATATAAAAAAATAATTCTTTTTACGAGTCAAGAAAACTTTTTATGTTTAAAAGCAATTATTCTGAAAATTTGTATGTCATTAACACTTAATAATATCTTAAATTTTACCGTTGTAAAACCTCAAAACGTTGACCCTAAACGTCATAAGAAATCACTGCTTTCCATACCATATTTATTAAAGGAACTTTGTTCCACACACAATTCTAGGTGACATGATAAAAGAAAATTCTTTTCATTAATTTTTTCTGATGATCCAATCGATTTTTTAAATAAATTAAAAAAAAATTTAAAATCAATTGGATCTTTGGTAAAAAATAATAAAAAAAATGTTAACGATAAAGTACTTCGCTCTTGTTGTAATATATGTTATAAGGAGTCAAATGACCGTCGAAAAGAAATTATTTTATCATGTGTGACGAGTTCGTAATTTCGCGCCAACATACGCGACACGTAAGCGCGCACTCGAGAATAACCGGATAATTAGATCCCGTCCCCGGCGCCGCGAGCGCTGGCGGCGTCGATGCGATTGCCAGATGGATCTTGAGATATCCGAGAGTGAGTGCGTTGAGTGTGCTAGAATGAGCGACTGCCACCTCCAAGGAGCCCACCGCCGACATGGTCTCCTCTCGCGGGTCAACGAGCGCCCGCTTTCAGTCACCTCCAGGACGACGAACACGAGAGGCTCGCAACAACAGAGGCAGCAGGTGCGCGAGCGTGTGAGAGAGAGAGAGAGAGAGAGTCGGGAGATCGCCGACGGTCGACACGCCGCTTGAGAGGTACGAGGACCTCCACGTCGACTTCGAAGGAAGTGCGCATCACAGCGGCCAAGGCTACAGTACTGTTATGTAATCGCGTGACCGAGTGCAGCGGCACTTAGGCGAGGAAGGTCGCCCTCTTGCACGCGATCGCTGGGGCCGCGCCTCCACCTGTAACATCGCCATGCACGGCAAACATAGATATTAATAATATATATATATATATATATATATATATATATATATATATATATATATTATTAATATCTATGTTTGCCGTACATATACTTCGTACGTTCTTCTTTTCGTGTGCTGTTACCCCCCGCGGATCCTCTTTCTCCCTTACCCCCAATTGCGTGGAAAACCTCCTCCGCTGGACAGCTGAACACACCGCCGCAGCTCAGAAGAAGCTCCGGCGGAGAAACCGAGCAGAGACGTTCGTAAATATCGGTAGGTGTTGGGTGGAAGTTCGCCCGTAGCGCACTAGGGAGACATGTGCTGACATCGACAAGCAAAACCTCATGGATTAAATAAACACCTCCGTTATACGTGTCCTCTGTATTGACAATGTTCCTTTAATAAATATGGTATTGAAAATAGTGATTTATATTGACGTGTAGTATCAACGTTTTGAGATTTTACAACGGTAAAATTTAAGATATTATTAAGTATTGGTAGTATAATAATTTTCAGAATGATTCATTTTAAACATAAAAAGATTTCTGGATACATAAAAAAAATATTTTTTTGAGTTTAATCCAGTCCTGCCCCGTTAAAGTAAACGTAGTTTTGAAATGATTTATGTAAAGAACATACTTGATATCAAATGTATACGGGAGAAGGGCGAATATATGGAGCTACCAGTATTTCGAACACTTAATTGAATAACTTGTAAAAAGAATTGAATTTAACTTCATGGAATGGTAAGAGTAATTTGTTGTTTGTTAACCATAAATGATTTCCTATAGTATTACCTGTGACTAAGTTCACGTTTATCAGTCCGTAGGCCTTGATTGCCTTCGTTAAAGCTGTCCAAATCTTGTTCACTACGATCATTTCTTCTCAATCCAAAAAGTTGATTTCTCGACATGTTATCAATTATTTCTTCATCTACTTCTACTGGTTCCTTGTCGAAATGCACGCGACAATGCGCTGTAAAAATTATATTTGCAAATAAATTAATGTAAACATCCTAAAATCTAATATTATGCTTACAATGTTATTAAATTTAATATAGTAGATACACTAATCTTTTAATCCTAGATATCTTTTTTAAATTAAGATGACCAAGTGGGGTTTCAGCAACAATGAAAAATCGTCTTACGTCAGATATGTGTTAACGATTTTCTCTACAAATTTGTATACAAGGGTTCCCGAGGTCATACATTCGGAACCTGTTGTTCAAATAAAAAAAGGTGTGTATCATAAAGCGCACAGCAGAAATTAAACTTCGAGCTATTGTAAGTACGTGCAAATTTAGTTTGTAAGGAAGATAAGCAATAGGAAAAAAAAATTGCTGCCAATTCATTGGCACTCAGCTTCCTCAAACTCAATTATTTATTCCAATTTGAAATTCCTTGTTCTTATAAGTTAACTTAGTTAACTCTCTTTTGTTTCGCCTGCTACTGTTTCGGGCACACGACGATGTACGCGATAGGTTATACTGCCTACGCAAGTTTATAAAGAGGCGTCGAAAATGTTGCTGATTATCGCCATTTAAACAAAAATTGACGTTTTCGTGTATAACAGAAGAAGAAAGGTAGCTTATAGAAAATTTTGCGTCGGAGAAAATAGCTAATTTTATTCTCTTTCACGTACATTTAAACAGTAGCGATCATATTATTTCTTCGTTTACCAACAACTACAACCGTTACAATCATAATATTTTACGGGTTAAATAATAAATTGATACCATCAAATTATTATAATTAATGAAAAATTTAAGTTTATGGAGAGTTAATTTATGTCTAACAAGAAAAAGTATGGATTATAAAAATCGTTATAAAACAAATACACATTGACAAAATTTAAAAAGTCTTTAATTTTGAATCTTTATCAAAAAAACAAAAAAAAATAGCTTTGAATAGACAAGAATTACCGCGTAGTACCAAGAAATAGCGACCAAATTAAAAAAAATTATAAAGTGTCAAATTGTTATAAAACAAAAACGAGTGAGTAGATAGGCTATAGACATACTTGCTCACATGGGTTTTGGATCACTCCCTCCCATCTAAAAGTGATCCAGAATCTGTAGAGTGTATAAGCCCTACCCAGTATTGCCCCTTCTTGCGTTTGATAGATAAAGTCGAGGTAACTTTTTCCAGTGAAGGCAAAATCCGGATGAGCAGATGCACATTAGCGGATGTACAAAAACCGATACGCCGACTGCTTTAATGTGATTTTTTTTTCTTAGCTGTTTTTGGGTGTAAGAACCGATATGCTGACTGCATGCAAGGAAATGCATTCGACCGAGCTATTCGCTCGTTGGAACTGATAAGTCGACTTAGAGTAGGAAATGCGTGCGTTTGATAAAGTCGTGGGTACTTTTTACTGTGAAGGGAAAATCGGCCGGCTGCATTCATATAAAGAAACTGCATTTCTAGCAGTAAATGCTTTCTAGCTGTATGGGTGCGTCATAGTTATTATCAGGGGGGGGGGGCAAATCATAACGTAGGCGCGGACAAAATTTCTATAAAGGAGGTGTCTTTTTAAAGTTAGAGGAGGGCAAATTTTTTTGTACGAATCGTAGGATTCTTCCAAAAAGTAGTGGGAGGTGATTTTGATTGTAGTGATTTTGTAGTGGAAAGGGAAAGTTATGTTTCCAAAATAAATACCACGACGTATGCTATGGTAGGTCAGTTTGTGGATCATCTGCACTTTTAAGAATGGCTTCAAGAAACAGTGAACGGAATAGTCTAAGAAATGTGCAAGAGCGCGTAAGATTGCTGGTTTCTAACGGGCCCACTTTGCTCATGATGTTGGAACACATATCATGGGCAATGCAAGCTGTGGAATCATGTAAGTATATTAATTTTTTTTTGTTTGGGGATATTAGGTAAAAAATAAAAGCGGGTATTTTACGTATTATATATTTTCAGTACCACCACTACCCCCTGTTGCTGCTATGCAACAGTTGTACGAGGAAATAAGACCTTAAGGGAGCACACCGGTTGCTCGCTCGCCGAGATCGAGCTCGAGATCCAGTTCGAGTTCCAGCTCGAGTTCCAATTCGAGCTCTAGTTCCAGCTCTAGCTCGAGCTCAAGGGCCAGCTTAAAGGCGGCGAAAGAAAAGAGTATACAAGATGTTGGTTGTATACCAAAAATTTCATCGCCTAGCAACAGCAGCAGCAACAGCAACAACGAGCAGAAGAGGAAAGCTGAAGGTAACTATTTTTTACTCATTTTTTTATGGTAAAATTAAATAATAAATAATAATCTAATAATTTGTTTTTTTCTTTTCTTTTATAGATGTAGCTGAAAACCAGCCGAGGCCGAAATCGCCTTCCATGCCACCACATTTATGTACGATGAAGTCACCTTCTAGGTCTACAAAGATTGGTAAGAAATACAAAAATTTTAAATTTCATTATATTTTAATATTTATATTATATTATATTTTAAAACTTTTTTCTTTGCAGTTTTTATTTTTTCAGATCAAGTGAAGGATGACAAAGCTTCGCTTCAAAGTAAGCAAGCGAAACGAGAGCGGCTGCGAATGCATAGCCGAGTGCGGGATAAAGCTTAACCGAAGATAGCAGCAGCAGTAGCAGCAACAGCACCACCACCACCATCACTACTATCACCTCCACCACCATCACCACCGCGATCATCATTAGTAAAACCTCGCATCTTAGAAGATGTGACATTCATCGATTAGTTATTATGTAATATATATATATATATATATATATATATATATATATATATATATATATATATATATGTACTAGGGGGTACCCCCCTGCTCGCTCCGCTCGCCAACCCCTAAAGCATCATGAAATTTTTTGTTTTTATGAAGGTTTTCTATTTTTCCACACCACCCGGGAGGTAAATAGATTGGCGCCTTTTTTTGTTTTGTTAATTAAGCTTTTTTATACATTCAAATTTATGTTTTATTTCATTCATTTATAAATAAATATATGTAACTCATACTTACATTTATTTATATTAAGTTTTAAGTATTGTATTTTTTAACATATATATTTATTTTATTTTTGTTTTTTATTTGAATGTAATATTGTAAATCTCTTTTTAATTCGTATGTAATAATCTATATATGTAAATTTAATATTAATGAATATAATTAGAAAAAATAATTCTTTTGAATGTAATAAGAATTTACATTACTTTAATTTTTGTTTTAAATTAACAATATATCTTGTTATATTATATTATGAAATACTTAAAAATTTCACTCATATAAATCTAAATTAATTTGCATGTATTTTATTTATGTGTTATACTTTTTACATATTTTTTTGATTTATAATAGTAATAATGAAGATGAATCCAAAAATGTATTTTATAAAATTTAAGTCTTATAAATCTAAACAAATTGCATGTATTTTAGTTATGCATACTTTTTGCAAATTATTTAGATCTGTAAGAGTATTTATAAAGTTATTATATTTTAGAAAAACCAAGAAATTATTGATGAAAACAAAGAATCAGAAAATCAGTAAAATGGAATAAACTGCACTGATATGTATAATGAATAAAACACTTTATAAAGGACACCGCAGAATCCTTATGGGAAATGGCTTTCGGCTAATTTTTTTGAAACTTTGTAAAATGATAGTCCTTAACACGTAGAACAAAAGTCTCCATAGGCCCAAAGCTCCAAGGTTCTTAGTTTAAAAGCTACAGCCTGTCAAAGTCGAATATTTTTACCCATACGCTATACAGCCTAAGCACGCGAGTGATGTTTTTATCGGGGATATATACACACACACACACACATATATATATATATATATATATATATATATATATATATATATATATATATATATATATATATATATATATATATATATATATATATATGTGTGTGTGTGTATATATATACACATATACATAGCTTTTCATAAAGGTGCCGAGATAGTTTGTTCTGCAGTCCTTGTAAGGATAGTAGAGCAGAGTATCAATCGTGACTTTGGTTTCTTTCTTCGACTCGCATAACAGTCCTTTTAAGGATAGTTATCGAGCTTTTCATCAAGGTGTCGAGGTAGTTTGTTCTGCGGTCCTTCTAAGGATAGTAGAGCAGAGTATCTGTCGTGACCTTTGCTTTGTTTCTTCGACTCGCATAACAGTCCTTTTGAGGATAGTTATCGAGCTTTTCATAAAGGTGCCGTAATAGTTTGTTCTGCAGTCCTTTTAAGGATAGTAGAGCAGAGTATCTATCGTGAGTTTGGTCTCTTTCTTGGACTCGCATAACAGTCCTTTTAAGGATAGTTATCGAGCTTTTTATCGGGCGTGGTGCCGGCGCAGCTACTTCTACGGTATAGGTTGCTTGCAGATTTCTGTTTTATTTCACCTTTTTGAAAGGTGGTAATTTTTATTGACATAACAAAAGTTCTTTGAAAATGCGATGCTACGTGTGTAATGGACAGTTGAATGCACGTCAACTGGAATTTATGAATGGCATTGAGAATGTAAATAAAAGACAAGTAGCAATTATTAGAAGAGATGAACGTAATCATCCACCTCTAGCCCTAGATGAGAACTCTAGAAATGTGTTAATTGTAATCGGCTAATAGTTGCTAAGATTGCTTTAATGGATGCAGATCCAGCCTGTATGCGACTGAACATTGTTACTCAAACAGCATCTCAGACTTGCATTATTTGCACTGCGCAAATTGACATCCACAGGTTATCTTTAGAATGTAGGGTTCAGGTTTTTATAAAAAGAAACATTTATATACCAGAGAATGTACGTAGTTGTAGACATCATCTGAATGATAGTGGGATTTTCTTCGATCCACTAATGCTTGGCTTGCAATCTATTAACAGACCTTATGTTATTAGAGGCCAGCAATTACAGGTTTTTCTTCAAGGAATGAGAAACGTGGTATTGGAAAGGGGTAAAGGAATTGACTACGATAACTTACCTGATGATGATTTTGAATGCTTATCACCTATCAATAAACAACAGTTTGAAGAACTTTTAACTTTTTGTGATCCAGTAGTACAAAATGGAAAATTGAGACACATTCACAGGAAAGATTTATTGATTTTTTTGTGTAAGATGAGGCAGGGATTGAGTGATGATTTTTTGAAAATTATTTTTGATCAGTCTAGCAGACAAAATGTCAGTTCAATCATTGATTACGTCAAATCATCATTACTACAAAGATTGTTCCTGAAAATATCCGGCTTGATGCTATAACTAGACAACAGTTTATAGAACAGCATGTAACAGACTTTGCAAATGAGCTCTACAATCATGATCCTGTAGAAAGGAAAGCAATAGCTATAATTGACAGTACATATTCTTACATACACAAAAGTTCTAACTTTCGTGTATTGCGACAGTCCTACTCTATTCACAAAAATAGGCATCTACTAAAACCAACCCTCATAGTAGCCCCAGATGGCTATATTCTCACGATTTTTGGACCTTATTTTTCTGACGCTCGTAATAATGATGCTGAAGTTCTTTGTGAAGAATTTGAAAGAGATGCTGATGGTTTAGCATACTGGTTCCAGGACGGTGATATTGTATTGGTAGATAGGGGTTATCGCGATGCTGTACGCATGTTGCAGCACCTTGGTATTGACCATAGGATGCCTGCACTGATTCAACCTGGGCAAAGACAGCTCCCTACACCAGATGCAAATGACACACGAATGGTAACTAAAAGTCGTTGGATAGTAGAAGCACGAAATGGACATCTTAGATCTATTTTTAAGTTTTTAGCGCAAATAATAAACATGCAACATGCAAAGAACCTAAATGTTTTCTATCGCATAGCTGGAGCTATCATAAACAGGTATCACCCTATTATTACCATGCAAGATGCGGATGTTCAATATGCAAGAGAAATGGTTCGGAGGTCAAGGATGCCTAATATTGTGCAAGCAAGAGTAGAAGTCGATAATCTAACGCGGAGAAATGCACAGTGGGCTCGACTTAATAATGGAGACGTGGTAGATTTTCCTATACTCGACTTAAACTACCTTAGAGATCTGACTGTAGGAACTTACCAGATAAAGCTTTCTCCATCTTACATTCAAGACAAGCTTCTGAGAGATAATGATGACGAATTCCAACTTGACCGAAATATTAATGACGCTGGATTCTTGCGAGTGCGTACCTATTCAAGATTTCGTAATGCGACTAGGCATCAACTTTTTATAGCATACGTAGGTCATGATGCGGACAATGCTGATGACGAAAATGATAGAGAATTAATTCTAGGCTATTATTGTACCTGTCAAAGTGGAGCACGTACACTAGGTACATGCGCGCACGTTGCCAGTGTATTGTGGTTTCTAGGATATGCACGGCATCATGAAAACATCAGGTATCCTGATGAATCCTTACTCAATACCACATTGGATGCTGCAAATCGAAATGCTCAGAATGTCGGAGTAGAAATAATGAATGTCTGATTCATTTACCTAACAAGAAACTCAAGGAATCTGTGAGCAAATGTACTTATTTACACCTGAAAACATACTCGCGTGTGTGTGTGTGTGTTTGTGTGTGTGTGTGTGTGCGTGTGTATATGTATATGTATATGTATATATATATATATATATATATATATATATATATATATATATATATATATATATCCCCGATAAAAACATCACTCGCGTGCTTAGGCTGTATAGCGTATGGGTAAAAATATTCGACTTTGACAGGCTGTAGCTTTTAAACTAAGAACCTTGGAGCTTTGGGCCTATGGAGACTTTTGTTCTACGTGTTAAGGACTATCATTTTACAAAGTTTCAAAAAAATTAGCCGAAAGCCATTTCCCATAAGAATTCTGCGGGGTCCTTTGGCTGAACTAGAAATTAAATTACTAAAATTAGATTCTCGACCGGTTAAACCCCGTGTTACTGGTAAATACGGGGAATCACTTTTTTCATTCATTATTTCTATCTTAAGAAAATATCTCTATGGAAAATTGTTCTTTCTGATTGGGAAAACAACTTTCCATAGAGTTAATTATTCAAAATTGAAAATGAAATAAGAAAAGTGGATCCTCGTATTTGTCGGTGACAGGTGGTTTTAGCATCACCTTAAAGTATAAACTCAAGCTTAGCATTTTGAAATGATAGTATATGTCCCATGGGGGAAAAGTAGGCTTTTTTGCCCTCCTGGGATGCTTATAAAAGACAAAGGCAAAAAGGCCTCTTCCCCATGATACACACCATATTCATTGTAACACTTGTTCCGTTTACGCGCTTTTTATACTTCTGAAGAGGAACGTACTAAATATGGCTGTTTTGTGACATGGTCCAAACATGCTCCTGTTAGATAGGAAATTAAAATATAACGGTTTTCATTATGTCTAGATCCCCCTAAACACTATGATAGCCTGACTTTCGTAAAATAGGCCCTAAAATGATTAGACCTCCCTACACATGTTGTATCATACCAGGGTTACTAACGGGTATGACTAATGGGTTAGAAGCAATCCGATGATTTCTATATCGGACTGGCCCAATTGAAAAATCGAGGGAGGGGTGAAGGAAGGAATGAAAAATTTTCTATTTAACTTGAAGATAACGTTAGTTTTAATTTAATTTTTATTTTTATTAAGTTCTTTAAATTAACAGCTTTAATGTTATACGTCTAGATCATCGCCTAACATACACCTTCACGTCGTCAAGCTATATATGTATCTTACCATACTGAATCCTACTTATCGACCTACGCTATATAACGAGTATTCTACCTTGTCTACCTTATACTCCACGATGACACACTCATCCACCCCAATATTTCCCGAAATCCCTTCCGCGACTCAACCTTTGTCGCCCCCTCCTCGAGTACGCATAATTAATTCCTAGTTTAGGCTAAGCATGCGCCCCCGCAAGGTTATAAATGGCATAGCCCCCCATGGCTCCTCGCCGTTTGCCCTCACACTTTTGCCTTCAGCATAAAGCCTTCTGCATTCAAACTTTGAGCCGTAAGCACGTACGCACCATTTTGTTATTTGATATTTCACTTGTAAATGGGACACGCTTTTATACTTAATTTATTACTTCTTATACAATAAACTTGATCTTAAACTTATTTTCTCGCGCTTATTTATTCACTGTGCCTGCGCTCCACGAGACCGCCCGCAGCGCAGCTGAGCCGAGGCCTACGCACACATACAACGTAAGTCTCTAAATACCTCACTAGTCTCTCCAATCCTGTCGTAAACTCGTACTTCCTATTTTTACTGCAATCATATTAAATGTCATTTTCGCTATCCTACTTTTACTAATGCCCTGACTCCCATGTAAATTGCGCAAGTATTGACCGAAACTAGAGGCGAACGCGATTTAATTTCATATTAACTTCGCGGCATTTATTGTTTACACGCGATGTAACAAATGTAAGCATTTCGAAAAAGCTTAAATATTTTAACTGTAAACCCCTATCCTAACTAACTCAAACTAAGAAATTCGCATCACTTAATAAACCTTAGATAATACATCTGTGAACCATAAAACTAATCTAATCTTCACAATTTGCAATAAACAAAAAGTATAAAAAATCAAACCGTAAACTCTAAACCTTAAACCAACTACCCCAAAACAAAAATTTATAATTTAAATAATATATTAAAAAAACCATAATTTTTTTCACCATAAACCTAAATAACGTAAACTAAGCAATATACAATGTGAAAAAAAAATAATAAAACCGTAAACCCAAATAATTCAAGCTGAGCAATTTGCAATTAAAAGAAAGGTTTAAACAATGAGGACGTATTCCCTAAACTCCAAACCATAAACCGAATTAACCAAAGCTAATCAATTTGTAATAAAAAATTGTTTAAATAATATAATAAATAATAATAAGACCGTAGACACAAAATCCAACTACTCCAGTTGAGCAATTCGTAACTAAAGAAAAATAATGAAACAGTAAACCATAAGTCGTAGTCCCAACTAACCCAACTAACCCAAGCTAAGCAATTTGCAATTAGCAGAAGATAACTGTTAAATCTGTAAACTATAGAACACAAAGGCTAATCTCAACTGCCACAAGCTAAGTAATTCACAATTTAAGGGGGTAGCACCGTATGTCGACTTCAAAAAATCGATGTTGGGTTTTTGACATATTTTGCAAGTAAAATATGTTGAAAATATTGTGTGAAAATTTCAGATTGAAATTCAAAATACTTTTAAAGATATAGCCAAAAGAAGCGAGCGCGCCGCAGGTATATTGTAACGCTCCAAACAGCAGTGCTCGTCGGCAGCAGTTGCTCCAGCCGTCCCCACTCTCTTGTCCCGTCTGTCTTTATTACATATTTATTACAGGTGTACATATTATAAGTAACGTATTATAGTATACGACATAGATATATACAGGTATAAAATTTTGAACCTACAAAATTTCGGACAAAAAAAGATCTTTTCACGGTAATCAATTTACCGCGGAAGAAGATACTACATTTGTCAGTACATTTGCTAAAAAAATCGAACATAACGATGCTTTTGAAGTGTCTCATGATCCGTCTTTCAAGTACGTTTTTATTTGTTTCAATTTAGTGTTTGGTGTATTAGAAAATATTGTGAAGTGTAAATGTGACAATGCCATAAAATTTCTTGTGAATTCACCAAGAAGACTAGGATTCAAATTGAGTGTAAAATGCTCTTGTCGAGATTACCTTATTGATTCTTGCCCGATGATCAAAAACGCGTACGAAATAAATCGACGGTTTACTTTCGTCATGCGATTACTCGGCGTTGGCCAGGCGGGCGTCAATCTTTTTTGCTCAATAATGGATCTCGGAACTTTCCATAGAAGCCTATACTCAAGAATGTTAAATCAGATTTTGATTGCCGTGGAAGCTGTTGCTAGGGTTGCTTTCAAAAAAGCCGCAAATGAAGAAAAACAAAAAAATGCCGAAAAAGGTTTTCCCGAAAATGAGTTGTCGGTTTCTGATGACGGATCCTGGGCTAAGCGAGGATTTTCCTCGCTTTTAGGAATTGTTTCACATGTCAAAAAGCGCATGTACCGGCATTTGCAAGCAACCAAAAAAACTATCACGGAACATGCAAAAGTCAAAAAGCAGATCGAGGATGCCGAGCAAAAAAAAATCGACAAAGAAGAAAAAAAGAAAGCCGAGGAAGAAGGTGAACCTGCTCCGAAAAAGCGTAAGACCGTGGCTAGGAAAAGCAGTGAACCTAAACAGCCTAAACCTCTGCAACTAACAAACAAATTAATGTTGAAACTGTCAACTTATTATGGATTGGCAATCACGAGAAATTGTAATTCTCGCGTAGACATGCGAAAAGCTGTTTGGGCAACTTTTTTTCATTATATATCTACGAACGCTAAGCCGCAGCATTCTAATTGCTCTGATTCATGGTGCAAGTATTTAAAACACAAGGCAGAAAAGCCGGAAGAGCCTTATGTGCACCCAGTGACCTTCGACGAAGTTACTACAGAGCTGGTAAAAAAAATCTATGAAGAACTTTCGTCCGAAGATTTATTGAAAAGATGCTTAGGAGGCAACACACAGAATAATAATGAATCGTTCAACAGCCTCGTGTGGAATTTTGCTCCAAAACATAATTTTACTGGGAAAAAAGTTTTGGAAATCGCTACACTCACAGCTGCCTGTATCTTCAATGAAGGTTTTCTGTGAAGTGCTGAAAATAATGGAGACAATGGGAGTAACAATTGGCCAAACAGCAAGGGATTACTCCGACGTTGTCGACAATGCACGCATTTTAAAAGCGAACAAAAATGCTGAAATCAACTCAAAAGAGGCTAGAACTCTACGGAGGGCTCTCAGGGCTGCTGCAGATGAAAACTTTGATGAAACCGAAGGATTACTCTATGGACCAGGCATAGCCGATTAGGGTAAATTTGATTTTTTTACGAGAAATCTGTTATCAAAACTTTAAACGCGTATTTCTCGAAACCACTTTTTTTGGTCGCGGGGGAAGCACTCACAAAAAACTATTCAACCGATCGTGCTGAAATTTTTACCAGTTATTCTTAACATATACGACTATTACGCTAAAATCTGAAACATTTAAATTTTTAACAATAAATCAATTTTTTTAAACAATTTTGGTAAAAAAAAAACCCAAAAAAAATGTTTTGCTTAAAAGTCCGCCATTTTTTTTTTATGAAAAATATATGCATATTAAAGGTTAGCGTAATAGCGAGACATCTAACAAACAATAATCTATGTGTTTTTTTGATTTCAGATGATCACAGAAGCCTGAGTGCTTCCCCCCCCCCCCCCCCTCCACCATCGCCTCCAAAACGAGGAGTCTACTTCAGGTGGGCAAAACCAAAATAAAACCTCATAAATATAATAAAAAAAAAATATTTTTTTTGTCTAGTAAACATCAATAAAAACATATAAAAATTTGAGAAAGATCGCATTTTATTTTATACCCCAAAAAAATTCATAAATAAACGTTGAAAAAAAGCGCGTCACACGGTGCTACCCCCTTAAAGACCTTAAATAATAAATTCGTATAAACTCTAAACACTAAATCTTAAATCCAACTCGCCCAAGCTAGGCAATTCAAAATTATTTTATATAGCGCTCTATGTAGCGGGCGTAAAGTAAATTTTAATCAATAATCTCTTGATCGCCTGCTGGTCGGAAAACGACCACTTTGATCCCGCTATATAGACCTTAAACCTTAATTAAAACCACTCAAGCTGAGCAATGTGCAACAAAAAATTTAAATTAAATAATAATTTAAATAAAAAATATAATATTTACTAATCTTGTCTACAATTTGCTTCTATAAGTAATAATTTGAATAAAGCGGTAAAACATAGATCATAAACCCCAAATCAACTAACCTAAGTTAAGCAATTTGAAACAAAAATAAGTTTAAATAATTGTTAAAAAAGGTTAACTTAACTAACCGAAGCTGAGCATTTTTCAATTTAAAAAATGTTAATAATAAATCTTAAAACCAAAACCAAACTTTATGGGTTTATTGTTTTATTAATTTCTTTTATGATATGATTGGTGTTTTAGAAAACCTCCTATTGTTCATTTAACAGCTAGGGTGGTTGGTTTAGAATTGACGGTTTTATTTTTGAAACTTCAATATTTGTATTAATTTTCAATTTAATACTTCTATAAATATCAAAAAGATATCTGAATAAATATAATAAAATATTTAAAAAAAACAAAATTTAAATCATTTAAATTTAAATTCCTTACAGGGGCCCCGACAACAATTCGGTCCAGGGCCCCATCATTTCTAAAGTCAGCTCGGGTTCTAGTGAGTGTAACTTTGAGTATTTTCTTTGAGTGTAAAAACTCAAAATTTGAGTTTTTTATCTGTAAGGGCACTAAGTAATGGCTTTAAAGTGGCTCTCTAGTGATCTTCGACCAAAAATTCACAATAATTTTTATTGTTTAAAAAGTCAGTTGAACTATTAACTAATCATGAAAAAATATTTTTATGATAGTATTAACTTTTGTTCAATGAAAAACAAACGCATTACGAAATTTTTTTTGTCATTTAAGGTCATATTTTCATTTTTATGCATTAATTTACTTTTTTCAGGAAGTGAAAAATAATTTTTTGCTTGAAGTTTTAGTGGTTAAACATTATATCATACTAGTCAGATGTGTTCTTAGAGTTATTGATATGTAAAATATATATTATGAATAGTTTACTAAAATTTGTAAAAGATTTGATTTATGTAGAAATAAAAGGTTCCAAATTCAACTTGCAAAATAAATAATTTTATTTCAAGCGACAATTCGTGATCGTGTCAGTTAATTTATAATAATATTTTCGGCGAATCACGTTTTCGGAGTTCACGCACACCTCGTTTTACATTAGTACGTACAATATATTCGCACTCAGAATCATTCAATACATCCACAGATAATCTATTGTTTGCACACCGTGATCACAATCGAAGATACTTCTAATTCCTCGCCACAGGCGAGATCGTTGAAAAGTTGATGATAATTGATATAAATATAGATATAGATAATTCCTTTATTATATTTCTTTTTATGCAGCGACATTGCGTATCGACCGGAAAATAAATGGGAGTCAAGAACAGAACTTATCTAATGCGTCGTGAGCCAGGAACATCACTTGAATTCTCGCCACGTGTTTTCGCAAGATAGACTACGAATCACGCCTCTCGATTTATGGCACTCCGTCACCTGACGCTACAATAATTTAATACAACTTTTACAATAAATCTATTATACATTATATTTTTAGAACAATCGAATGAACGTACCCCAATTGGGCTTTGAATTTAACTCGGCTTAACTCCCACGTACGGACTCTCGTTCATTTGCAGAGAATAACTACAACAAATTGTAACCACTATATATACTAACTAATCACTCAATAATATTCAACATACACGCGGCGCGAAACTCTCGCTTACCTAAGATTTTCGCCACTGCTTGCACCAGTATCTCTTAGCGTTTATACACCCGGCCACGGTGATAGCCAGCCTTGCTCTGCCGCGTAGCATGACACGCATTTCTCATTACATCAGATCGGTTATTTCCGTGAGAGTGCCGAAAAGAGCTGACGTCGGGTACATCGCTCGATCTTCGTCTCGTATGTTACGCCTATCCGGTTCGAGATAGCAATAATCGATTTTGGGTGGGATCGAGAGTCGTCAAAGCACTGCAGTGCACCTTGAGCGGGAAATTTGAAATGAAAAGACTTTGTATAAATTGACTTTGACTTTTAATAATCAATCAAAACGACTAGAAGATTGTTGATAAGTTAATAATTAATTGATAATTAATTGCAAAGAACAAAGTTGACTTTACCAAAAGTTACCACGTGGACATTGACGAATAGAATGAGCTGCTAGCCCTGCCGTTGCCCAATCTTTTATACCTGGCTGGAGAAGAGGATGTCCTTGAGGTTAACTGCGTAGTCACTGTAGTTGATGCTTATTCGCTCCCGTCTATTCACTTGACCTTGAGACAACCAATGGGAGGCTAGAGTGGGCTCCCCACTCTCCTTTGACATTGCTCAATATCTGCAGGGTTATGGCCGAATATTTGATCTTCTTAGGACCGCTGTCGGTTGTTCCCATCGGCATGAGCGAAGGGCTGATGTGAGCCTATCTCTGCCGAGGTGGTTAGTTCCGACGCGGGATCAGAAGCCGGTCACTTCGGACCCTGATCAGGAAGTATGTATTGGGCAGGGGGATCGGAACTCCTGTTGCTCCGGGCAGGCCCTGATCCGTCCGTGTTTTCCGGAACCGGGAAAACAAAGGCTGGGCCTCAGGGATCTGTGGTAGGATCAAAGTATCCGAGGGTGCACCCGTTACCAACTGTGTCGGCTCGCCCCCCTTCGAACGATGCACCGGTTAACGATCAAGAAAGAAAATGTCCCTATACAACCAAGTGATGAGCCTGAAGGCAGGTCAACCCCAAACCTGCCCAGAAGCGATGGTGGTGGTGGAGTACCTTGCTCCAAAAGCGCTATCGGGAGGCACACAACAGCTCAGCCGCCCGGAAGTAAGTAGTATTGAGGAGTTCGTAAAGGTGATAGGTGAAATCCTCAAAAATATGGGAAAAGCGTTGGAGAAGCAGCCCGGAGTAACTAACACTATCAAGCACTCCATACCCTATATCATCGAACTTTTCGACTCTTCAAAAGACCGTCTACTTCCCAACATCGAAGAGTACAGCCCAACAGATACTCTGGGAGCCGCGGATACCTGAAGCCAGCGCCCTCAAAATAAGAAGGGACGCAATCGCAGAAAGGAGTCGCGCGAAATCCACCCCGATGGAATCTGGCCAAGCTGAACACCGACAAACTGGTCGAGGTGCTGCTAGAAGGCCAACAAAATGTACCGACGACAAACGCCCCAGTGAACAGGGATGGAGTAGAGGTTCTAATGAAGGAGACCATGGGTCTCATTCACTGAGTCTGTGACGCACCCATGCCGTGCAGGTCATTTTTAAGGCGTTGCACGCGTTCAGAGTACCGGAGTACCTCATGTGGGTGATACGCGACTATCTGAAGGACCGTATCCTTCGTTACGAAACAGAAGAAAGCCAACGCGAGAAATATTTCAGCGCCGGCGTGGCGCAGGGGATCTTTGGCCCAGATTTTTGGAACATCCTTTACGATAGCCTATTGAGACTCGGGCTGCCGGAGGGGGTGTACATGATAGCTTACGCCGATGATGTCGCTTTAGTTATCATCGCGCGTGACTACAAGAAAGCACAATATCTGCTTAACTTGGCGATGCGCAGGATCTTGCGCTGGATGAGGGAACACGGTCTCGACTTGGCGGCCGCTAAGACAGAGATCGTGCCCTTCACCGGCAAACGGATACAGACCATCTTCACCATGAAAGTGTGGGAGACAGAGATTTTGACGAGGAAGGAGGCTATGTACCTGGTACTCAAACTATATACTAAGCTTACTTTCTTCCGTCACTTGGCGTAAGCAGCGGACAAAGTGGCAAAAAAGACAGCACAGCTGAGCCGTCTCATGTCGAACACGAGTGGACCGAAAGCCAACAAGCGTCGACTCCTCATGTCAGTCATTACATCCATGTTATTGTACGGTTCTGAAATATGGGCCGATACAATGGAGAAGGACTCATACCGGATTCAACTCACTTCCGTTCAGCGTAGAGGAGCTCTCAGAGGCACCAGCCCCTATCGCACGGTCTCGGGACCCGCAGTGCTCGTTATTGCGGGAATCATCCCGATCGACCTACACGCGACGGAGCGCAAGCGAATCTACGAACGGAAGAAAACAGGAGAGGACCGAACAACAGTCCATAGAGAGGAACGGAAACGCACCATGGAACCGTGGCAACGATCCTGTCCAACCACAACCAAGGGTAAATGGACAACAAGGCTGATAGACCAGCTGGCCTCTTGGATTAACATAGACCATCGGGAGGTAAATTACTACCTGACCCAATTCATGAGTGACCATGGGTACTTTTACACATATCTCCATCGTATGGGGAAGGTTCAGAGCCCCAGTTGCATATTCTGTTCCGCTGATTGCGACGATACGTTTCACACGTTTTTCGTCTGCGAAAAGTGGAACGAAAAAAGAAAAGCTCTTCTCGACTTGGTCGGACAATTCACGCCCGAGACCATTGTGGGCAAAATGTTGTTCGCCAAGAATAAGTGGGCTGCCACTGCAAAATTCGTCAAAGAGATAAATGAATAGAGCAATCGAAGAAGGTATGACTGTAGCGCCGGGAATCGCTCCGACACCCCATCATAATCCAGGGATGGTGGACGACCTCGTAGAAATGGATGTTGTGGGAGATGACGAAACGTCTTCTTAACCGAAAGACGTACATTTCCTACTTCTATGGATGTCGCAGGTAGAGACGAGGAAACTTCTCCTTTCCGAACGGAGATGAAATGCGCGGGTTCGAATACGCGTATATATGAGACAGGTTAGATCTAACAGCCCCTCCGGGGATTTAAAATTATAATTTTTTTAATTTGTTTTAGGTCAAGGCAGCAGCGGTTGTAGAAATGATACTAGTATGGATCCACCCTGAAGTAATATGATAAACGATACCAGGGTGGGTTCCACCAGTAGAGGAAAGGGTGGTAGGTTTTAGTGGGTCGGTTTGCGATGCAACGGCTGTGTAGTTTTTTCGCGATTTCGTTTATTTTATTTTTCGTCCTATTTTACACACACGGCGGATGCATCCCCGTCCAGCCCCACACTATCCTGCTGTATGGACCCAGTCTGGTGTGCCTTAGATGGCATTTCCTACCCCCGTCGAAAAAATAATTATTATTATTATTATTACTATTATCCTTATTATTATTAGGATTTTTAATTTCGCGTGCTTTTGAATTGTTGAATAGAGTCCCTCCATTTACAAATTATGGTGAGTTTTTTCAATCCTAACGCACACAAAATTAATGAATCCGGCTAAAATTATAGGAGAATATTCTTCAAAGTATTTAGAATAAAAGTGTGTATTTCGTTTTTAAATTTATTTTGAACAACTTCCAAAAAGTAAAATCTTGGCAAGTATAAGTTTCATAGTTACTCGCAATATAAATTAATAGAAGTGTGTTATTACCAAAATAAGTCGATCAATTATGAATGTTATTCATAAACTCGAATTAAAATAGTAAAATTAAACTAATATTATATTTAAAAAATAATATAGTTTAAAATATTTCCATTTTTTACTAATTCTTATAATCTCAAATGAACGCTAAAGAAATTAATGAAATCGATTAATATATTGGCAAATATTGTATTTTTATTTGTATATCAATTTACATCTTTTATTAATTTGTATGAAGTATACAAACTATTTAAAAAATATTATAGTTTACAATATTTCTATTTTTTACTAATTCAGATAATCTGAAATAAACGCTAGAGAAATTAATTAAATCGATTAATAAATTGGCAAGTATTCTATTTTTGCTGCCGTCGTTAATTGCTACGAACCTTAGGTAACTCGGGCACTGTTCGAGGTTATTTTTCCCAAACTCGAGCAATGTTCTAGGTTCAACTGTAGTTCAATATAAAATATAGTGCATTGACGGTGCATTGAAGTTAGCAAAATTTGGCTGGTTGGAGATGCATCCACCGCGTGTATAATATAGGACGAAAAATAACATAAACAAAAACGCGAAAAAACTACACGGCCATTGCATCGCAAACCTACCCACTAAAACCTACCTCCCTTTCCTCTTCTGGCGGAACCCACCTTAAAACTGTTGCTCACATTACTTCAGGCTGGTGCCATTCTTGTGTTATCTTGACAAAACCGCTTCTACCTAGACCTGGAACAAATCTAAAATTTCAGTTTAACCTGTTTCATTTATACGCGTATTCGAACCGGCGCATTAGCATAATCATAGATGCTGGAAGCATATATGTATACAATTGTTGTATGCAATATGTGATGTGATATATATTTAATGAATAAGACAATATTAATAATGGTGACGAACTCTTGAGATAATAGCTAAACGAAAGTATTATATGCAAGAAATAGTAAGTAGTTTATTATGTCAAAAAACACAAACAGCTCTGTAATTTTCGATATTATTATAAGTTTTTTAAAGGGTACAAAATATGTAATGTTTTATTATAAAAGAATAAAATAAATAAAATATAAAAATATTGAGTAATACACGTTGGATGTTTATGATCAAAAATTGATCTTAAACAAGGTAGGTAGTCCACCGATAGACTGCGAGACGACAGGTCTGTCAAGTATGTTCATATATGTCGAAAAAAATGAGACCGACAATGAACTATATTTTACATTGAACTACAGTTAAACCTGGAACATTGCTGGAGTTTGGGAAAAATAACCTCGAACAGTGCCCGAGCTACCTAAGGTTCGTAGCAATTAACGACGGCAGTAAGTCAAAGCCCTAGATAAAGTATAAACTGTTTGTCCGTAAAATTATATTGGCTTGATTTCAAAAAGTATTAGTCAGCTTACCTATAATAGAAATGAATTACCATATGCGCACTACATGTAACGCGAGTGTAATGTAGCGGAGAGTATCATAGATCAGTGTTTGAGGTTCGACTTTTTGACCTATTTCTTATTAACATGTATTTATGTCAAATATAATGTTTTACAATATTAAATTTGAAAGGTATTATTAATTTGTATACTTTATACTAATTCATAAAAAATGACATTGATTTACAAATAAAAATATAATACTTGCCAATTTATTAATCGATTTAATTAATTTCTTTAGCGTTTATTTCAGATTATCTGAATTAGTAAAAAATAGAAATATTTTAAACTCTAATATTTTTTAAATAGTTTGTATACTTCATACTAAATTAATAAAAGAAGGAAATTGATATACAAATAAAAATACAATACTTGCCAATATATGAATCGATTTTATTAATTTCTTTAGCATCCCTAGTGGAAATGAAAATTGTGCTAAAGTATGCCAAACTGTGCCCAATTGTGTCAAACTGTGCCACACTATGCCAAGTCATGCTGAACCTATGCCATTTCGGACGTTTCGCACATTTTGGCATAGTTTGGCACACTTTGGCATAGTGTCGCACATTGTGGCACTTTGTGGCATAGTCACAAATTTTGAAAGAAAATACTTTGTCTACCGTTTTTTTAAGATTGGCATGGCTTAGCACGAATCTACACAGTCTGGCACACATTAGCACAGTACGGTACATATTGGCATAGGGCGACATAGTTTTACACAGTTTGGTATGATTAGGCATACTAGAATTATTAAGAAAATATTTTTCTATTTTTTTTACAATAAATTGGCATATACTGGCACGAATTGGCATATTTTAGCACAAGACGGCATAGTTTAGCATTAAATGGCACACTATAGCACAATTCATTTATAATAACAAAATTTATCATTTTTAAGTAAAATTGAGCACGTTTAAATAGTTAATAGTTGAGGCAGGGTTACTAAAAATATAAAAATAATTAATTAATAATTCCGCGTTTTCGTGAGTTTGAAATATCATAAGCAAATACAAAAATTTTGCAAATTCCCATGTGTAAATTTCATTAGTTTAATTAATTGATGGATATTTATTTCTGTGTGCATTAAATTGAATGTGTAGGAAGGGGGTTTAATAATATAAAAAATTTGTTACTATAATAATTGGATAAAAGAATCTCTCTCTCTCTCTCTCTCTCTCTCTCTATATATATATCTGTAAACTGTATCCATGTTTGATGTATACGGAAAAACCTTTGGGCGTGTGGCGTCACCGACTAGTGTGGCGGCTGCATTTAGCACACGGGCAGCGGTACCACTTGAGGTTAGTTCGTTCCCTAAGTGAGCGCGCCTCGTGTTTGTTTTGGTCGTGCTGCGCGCCCGCGATGAGGGCGTCGGGTATACGGGCACGCAGGTCGCAGTGTTTCCAAAAACCAACGCGCCATCGCAAACGTTATTGTTTGACTTGAAAAGGTATCGTAAATTGTCATTAACTGTGTAAACTCCATAGTGTAAACGTATAATATAATAATATAAACTTCACGGAACTTTATACAACGATTATATTAACCAATGCTAAAGAGAAATATTATGTTGGCTCTCCAAATAAATTGCACATTATCGATCAGCGTTTATTGTCTATAAGGCCTCCGATTTGTATTGCAAAAATTTCAAGAAGTATCAAGGAAAGAGCAAATTGGACTGCGTCAGAATGGCTAACATGGTTAATATTTTATTCCTTGATTTGTCTGCATGGAATACTTTCAAGAAAATATTATAATAACTTGGCTACGTTTATTTGTGCTATGAATATTTTGTTAGAAGACTCCATAACACCTGAAATGTTAGAAAATGCTAGAAAATTGTTAATAAATTTTATTTTGATTTTTTAATTTTTATACGGAAATAAGTACATGCATTACAATGTGCATTTATTAAGGGGCCACACCACCTTTAAAATGTGAAACAAAAAAATTGATTCGGAATTTTTATTTTGATATTTATTTTAATAAGGGTTTTTTTTCCTGAAAGTATAAATAAAAACCTACCAATTTGTATATTTTTTACCTTCGTTAGACCTTCTATGCCTCCATGGCTGTTTCGAAGACTTTAAGCACTGCCCGTAAGATTCCAAGTCTACGCATGGATGGATTGGGTTAAAAATTTATGGAGATACTCATTATAGTAGTACTTTTAGTATGAACGTAGGGATTTTGATTTGAACGACTAGAAAAATTTTTACATCTATAAAAGTGATAAAATTATAAAAAAATAAGTGTTATATTGACAATGTTCATATAAAAAAATACTCCTACTCGCTCAAATCAAAATCCCTACGTTCATACTAAAAATACTCCTATAATGAGTATCTCCATAAATTTCTAGCCCAATGCATCCATGCGTAGACTTGGAATCTTACGGACAGTGCTTAAAGTCTTCGAAAACAGTCTGATTTGCCATGGAGGCATAGAAGGTCCAACGAAGGTAAAAAATATACAAATTGGTAGGTTTTTATGTATACTTTCAGGAAAAAAAACCCTTAATAAAATAAATATCAAAATAAAAATTCCTAATAAATTTTTTTGTTTCACATTTTCAAGGTGGTGTGCCCCCTTAAATCATCTTACTAAAACTATTAAAAATTGGGGGCCGCTGTACAATGCAAGTACTTTTCCATTTGAAAATGAAAATAAATTATTACTGCGAATGAAGACATGTAATTATCGTATTGCTACACAAATTGTCTCTAAAATGTTAATATATCAAAAATAGCCTCTTTTACAACAAATTCAATTAATTTCTAAAAGAGTCCAGTCATATTGCAATAAATTGGATAAAGCTAAACTAAAAAATATTTGTAAAATTGAAGAATGTATTCTAATAGGACGCGGCAAAGCACACACATTAACAAAAACAGAATTACAATCTCTTCAGAAAATAGTTGACGTAACTGCTGTGACCGAAAGTAAAATATTTAAAAATATGATCTTTAATGGAAATCGTTATAGTACTAATAAATATTTGCGTTGTCAGCGAACAAATAACTCTGTTTTTGAAACGACTAATGAGACATTTGGAATTATTTCAAAAATATGTAAAATTAAGTATGATAATGACTGCAGAGTAGTAATTTTTTTTCATGGTCTAAAAATTGCAAGTAACTTTTTTGTTGACAATATTGATATTACACATTTGAAAGTTGTCAATGCTGAAGACTTAAATTTAAAGTTAATGTTAATGTTGTAAAATACTCTCAATTAAACAGACCATGTATATTATTAACATTACGTAAGCAATTTATTATTGTTACTATTGTAAAGGGTATTTAGGGCGACACACTAATTAATTCAATATATGTATTACGTATTGTAATAACATTATAACTATTATTATGTAATTTTTTTAATAATAAAATTTATACCTGACTATTTGTAGAAATATGGTTGTTTTACTAATTATATACAAATAACTGATTATAAAATATACACAAATGCGCATAATTACATCATATCATGACATAACATGGTGAACTATGCCATTTTATGCCAAGCTATGCTATTTTATGCCAAGCTATGCCATAACATGTCAAGCTATGCCATAAAATGCCAGATTATGTGCATTACGTCAGGTTAGAAGCTACAGTTAAAGGATGTGCCAGATTATGCCCAGATATGCCATATTATGCAACATCGTGCCAAATTGTGCCATTTTGTGACGGACTGTGCCATCTTGTGTCAAAGTGTACTAGCTTTTCTGTAAATAATTCAGAAAAGTAATTTTGTTTAAATTTATAATGTGCCAAGTTATGCCAAATCATGCCATACTGTGCCGAATTGTGTCAATCTGTACCAAACTGTGCCAAACTGTGCCAAACTGTGCGAACTGTCCGAAATGGCACAGCTCTAGCATAGTATAGCACAATTTGTCACAATTTAGCACAATTTGGCACAGTTTGGCACAGTTGTGCACGATTCAGCACGATTTGGGACAATAATTTTTTTCCACCAGGGATGCTCTCGAGGGCGTCTATCATGTAAGGAGATAATTCCAATAACATTGTTCTGCTTTTAAGATATTAAACACTTTCTGTGTTGTAATTTTAGGTTTAATTAAAAAAATGAGAAGGATAAAGGATATCCGGGTGCGAGAGAGCGAAAGGTGCTTAAGTCTGGCTAGGTCCTTCAAGACTATAACACAGTCTATGCTATCGGATGCTGCTTTGTCTTCTTCTTCAGCTTCAGGGCATCGTAGAGCTTAATTGCTGAATATAAATTTAATAAGTGTTAATTTTACTACAGGGAATAGCGTTGTTTTGGGATTAAAAGCTGTATTTAGAGTTGTATTGGGCTTATACTGGGCTGCTTGCATTGAGTGCGTACAAGTTTAGCTGACTCTAATCATGTGTACATAATACGAACAAAGTGTGGTGTTACAACTTAACGGTTTTAGTATATTTTTCATTATTTATTATTCTCTTGTAAGCTCAGCTTTAAAGTCAATTTTCTCAAAATAATTTTTTCTAAATTTGGTTTTAGATACCATAGGACTGTAAAGCAACGTTTCAATATATTAGACTGGAATATTTTAGGACACCTTTAAAAGTTTCCAAATCACAGTTCTCAATCTTGAAATATATTGGAAATATTTTTTTAGGTCACCTCAGTTCCAAACTTGCTAACCATCACTCAATATCTCCCGTTCGAGTAGTAAAATAATTTGTCTCGAGTTCGAGTCTCCGAGTTATAAAATAATTAATAATAAGCTGTAGGATTTTTGATTTTAATAAAATGTCTAGGGTTGGTAGCATTTTTATTTAAAACACAGGTATACCACCAAATGATGTTGTTTTTTTAAACTAGTTACGCAAAAAATATTAGAGCTGATGAATTCATATCTAACTTAATTTTAAGGACACATTACTCTTACACTGAAAAACACACAGTTCAAAGCACGCTATATCTTCTAGAATTGAAAGACTATAAAAAAGATGGAAAGATACAAACACCTAGGAACAATAATTCAAGCATTAACCTTTTGATTATTATACGTGGCACAGTTCTTAATTCATGCATAATATGTTCTGATAACTAAAGGCTTATATATAACTTAATCTGCCGTATTTGCAAATCAATATTTAAAACACTAAACAAGTTATGGCACAAGTGATATGTGTATTTAGTAGTTTAATACTCGTAATATTGTAAAGAAGTATCTTGGTCAAGGATTCGTGTTTTTGAAAATTTAACGTTTCGTTCAAAGAACAATAATTTCAAGAACCTTGTAGAGCCAAAAATTTATTCTTACATATAATCACAACTTTTGTTAAGTTTATAAGGCTAAATATTAAACCATTAATACCATTTTTATGCATAAAATTGTATTAACATGTATTATTAAGGTTGTTACTTGGATCTTAAGATTAATATTTTAAAATATTTTTCATATTTGCGTCAGATGTACAGTAAACATTTTCTGAAAGTCTCAGATCGACTCGCTAAAAAATGGATCCAAGGAAACGTGGCAAGTAAACATTGACATCAACACTTTGGGTTTTTTAATTCAAAAAATTGTGAAATACCTAAATGAGATAATCACCCTAATTAAATTATTAAATACTGTTCAGGATTATATTTTACAAAAAATTTCAATTATCCTATACCTTATTTCAAAGAAACAGTTCGAGTAATCGAAACATTTAAGATTTAATTTGCGCCATATTTATTTTGGTAAATAAGAAAATTAATAACTATAATCTTAAAAGACCCATGTCACAAGGAAAATAATATTTGATTTGCAATAAATGTTTAAATAAAACATGCATACCAAATCTGCACCCTAAAATACATCGTGAAACGTGCTACTGCAAGGAATTCAATTTTTAATTTATAACAAAACTTTATACAATAAAACCATAAATATATGCCTCAGTTTTAAATTGCACATTTTTGTTGGTAATAACAAATATTTTGGAACAAAACGCTATATTTTGTGCTCCCCCCCCCCTCCTCCCCACCCCCTCCCTACTTTCCATTTTTTCTTCGTGACTTTTTCATTCCCGGAATTAAATATTGGTTTTTTGGTAAGTTGAAAATGCATGTTTTACAAACTTATGAGACATATAACCAGACCCTAGAACGCATATTAAATCTGATAAAAAATTATTATGAATATATACAAAAATTTAGTTACAAAAATAAAAAATATATTTACTATTCAAAATAAATGTTTTTCAATTATAGACTCAAGAAATACAAAATGTTCTTATCATTTTTAAACTATAACTTTCAGTAATAATATTTTTTTAGTAAACCCCCAGTTTTAATAACTTTTTTTATATTACATTAAATAAATATTAATAAACTGAACAATTAAATTTACGAAGGAAATTAAATGGATCCCATACGCATTGCTTACCACGGAAAATATTCAAAACTGTTTTCTGGTTGCAAATAATAACGGAATCCATTAAATCGCAAGGCGACTTTATTAAGAAAGATTGTTTAATCTCAAATATTTGTTTGAAATACAGAAGTCGATAATACAGATATCTGTAAAAAATTGATTTTTGAAATAGAACGACTTTCTATGCTTTTCGTTTTTATCTAGTTAAATTTATCTAGTTAAATTTTTATAACTTTCTGTTATTTTGCAGATTCAGAAAACAGTTTTAAAAACTGGCTTTTCACCTACTCTTAACATAGGGTTTGTAGATAAAATTATAGTTGTATATTTCATCCAACGATTCTCCTACTGTTAATAGTGAAATGTTTTAAAAATTTAATTTAAAATTACAAAAACTATAATTCCGGATAAAAGATGATAAAAACACGTATTCATTGGCATTGATTGGCATAGTTTATGATATGAAGTGTAAAATTAAACCAAAATTATGTCAATTTATATCTTAAATTTGTTATAAATATAAGTATAATATTCTGAGATTATGTCGAGAACTGTGATATGCCAAATGCATTGTCCAACTTTACCTCCACCTCTATTTGCTAAACTCAGTCCTAACTAAGTCCAACTATTGGGTCCAGCTTGACATATGATGTCCAACTACTGCAGCATATAACTGAATTTTTTAATATGAAAAAGTATTTAAACGTCTTTTTTATTGTATAAATTACAGTAAAACACGCCAAATTATCAATTACATTTAAGATTTTGGAAAAATTTAGATTTTTGGCTCTACAAGCACTGATTCCATATTTTCATTTCAAAAAGTTTCCAAGTATTGAGTACTTTACCTTACTCAGAATGACAGTCCACTTTCAAGTTGAGGTTATGAAATCAGACTAAAGTTGAGAGTCTTAGGTGTTCTTTTTTGTTAAATTAAGAGTAACACTCAAGTTCCGAGTTAACTTTCAAGATAAAAGTAACGTTTCACTTGAGTTTTATACTCAACTTGAATGTTAAATAGCAACCGAAATCACCCTCAAGTTAACTGTTACTTTGAGTATTATGTTGAGTGTTCATTTTGAGTGTAAACACTCAAATATAGAGTGTCTTTTTCATAAGGGAAGGGCCTATGGCGTATCGTTTTTTCTATAATAATATTTGAACAATTATTTAGAAAATAAAAAACGTAGAGTCGGTAACGTCGGAATTTTCCGTTATAAACAACCGTATTTGATATCTGGAACGTGAACCTCGTAGCGATTAAATAAATGGAATTGCTTGAAAAATTTTCGGTTATTCTTCATTGATAAAGAAAAATGCGGATATATCGTTTTTTCGATAAAATTTTTAAAAAAATATTTTAAAAAATTAAAAATTGAGTCGATAACATAGAATCTTTTCTTGCCTTTCATATCCCCCCTAAAAAATGCACTAAAAAATCTTAAGTGCACCTAAGCCACCGAAAAATTGAAAACAAATGTTTATATATTTTTAGGTAAAAATAAATTCTACATTATATATTACTGGACAATTTTGTTTTTTTGTTTTTTTTTTTAATAAATTTAAATATATTTTGTCAAACAAACAAATTATTTGTTTAAAAAATGTATAAAGAATGGTGGTTAATGGCAATAATGGTTCTCGAATGGCAATAATGGAAATATTTGTTTGTTGAACATTACAACTATTTTAAAGTTACAATAACAAAGTACGAGCACAACCCTGATAACACATAACGTTTTACGAACGTTTTTAAAACGTTTGAATTCAAACCTTCAAACGTTGAAAAGCAAAGTTTTAAATACGTCTGAAAAACGCTGGTAAAGCGTCTCAATGTGGGGAGATTCGTTCCACATACGACGTTGTAAAACCATTTTTAAAACGTTTGAAAAACTCTCCAAGGTCTGTTGAATGGTACAAATTTAAACAGTTTAAAAACGTTTTTAAAACGTTTGGGTTGAAACGTTTGAAAAAGGTTTGAAAATGGTTTGAAAATGGTTTGAAGAAAACTGGCATAAAATATATCGATAAAAATTGTTTAAATAGAATTTGATGCTACAAAAATTACCAAGTTTGGAGTAACATCCAGATTCGTAATATTTGTAGTATCAAATTCTATTTAAACGATTCTATTCAAACGTTTCAAGCGTTTCAAAAACGGTTTTACAGCGTCTTATGTGGAACGAATCTGCGGACATTCAGACGTTTCACGAACTTTTTTCTCAAAAATGTTATGTGTTACTAGGGAAAGATTAGATAAAAAATAAAAAGTCGGTAAGGTAGAAATCGGTATAGTATTTCATGCCCCCTTGATTGCTAAATAATGAAAAATCTTGCTTGTTGTTATTGTCTTATCAAAATCAATTTTTCATATATCATAACAACAATATATTGTTCCTATTGCGTCTTATATTTTGCTTATACGTTAACGTCTAATTAGCAGAGTGGTCAAGGTAAGCGCCTACTAACTGTAAGATCGCTGGTTCGAGCCCCGATCGGAGGAACTATTTTTACATTTATTTATATTTTTTTCTCTCGTTCTGAAGCACATGCTGAAGCACATGATTAAATGGGTTCATTTCATTACATGCTTTTTTATATGTTCCTGCACACGGTTTGACCCGTGCTTTTATATGTGCTACGATACCAGATTTGGCACATGCTTTTATACGTGATTCAGCACATGATTTTGCATGTACCTGTATACGTGTTTTAGCACATGATGATTTTCAGCAGGGTTCTTATGTTGGTTTTCAAGTAATGATCTGAGTTACTATTAAATATAAGGAAAATGGTTTGTAAATATGAAGTCAAAAGCTCAAACTTTAAGAAAAATAAAAACTGTTAAATAAAACAGAAAAAAATAAACAAAGAATACAATGCTAAATTAGTTCAAAATTTAAAATAAAATCATTTCTATAATTATATATATTTGTTAAAAAGTGTTAGAAATATTAATGTCGGAAAATTATTTTATATAAAGAATAAATGCACGTATTATAATGACTTAAAAAAAAATTTGAATTTAAAATATTACATAATACGTAAAATATTCATTTTTATTTTTTACCTAATATCGAAAAAAAAGTTCTTCAGCGCCGCTAGTATTATATTTCTTTTATTTATATATAATACTTTACGAAAAAAAGCCATTGAACTTAATTTGAAAATTCTTTTTCACGAAATCTTGCTGTACCAATGATGTCGTTTATTTTACTTTCGCCCATAAAATGATGCTGATTTACTCTAGTAATCGTTGGAATTATATTAAATTCATTTTTTTCACAAAATGATTCTTTTCTTGAAAAAAGAGAACGGTAAAGACTTGAAATTGTTACTGAATATTCTTCTCCATACTCCTAAACACCTAACATTTTTTCAAAAAATTTATATCTTTTATTTCTCAGATATCACCGTTTACAGCGAGCCGGAGACTCACACTCGGTCAAAAAAGTCCTAATTCCGCTCATCAGTTTTTTGCCCGGCCATGTAGGCAATATAGACATATAGAACATTATGTAAGAAAACAATAATCGAATTTATTCCCGTATTGCAAATAGACTTTTATTCCCGGTTTTATTAACTTGAACTGTAGGACCCACATAAATAGAATAAAATCGTTCAAAATTAAAAACTAAAACTAAAAATTGCATTTTTGGAAAAAAAGTAAACTTGAGGGAATCGAATGGCACTTTTGTCCCGCTTGTTCACATGGACACGCACGCGCATATATGCACGCACATACACACACACGCGCACACACACACACACACGTACACGCACACACACAATACACATTCACATACACACTCACAAACACACCCACACCCATACACACACACCCACACGATCGCACGCACGCACTCATGAACGCACATACACACACAACCACACACACAAACACACACACACGCACACACTCATACACACACAAACACACATACACACAAACACCCACACACACACACAGACACATTTTCTAAGACATTTTCTAACAATAGTGTACTTTAATTCCTTATGTCTCAAAACATGATTCTATAATGATTTTAGCATAACTTTTTTCTTATCATCACAAAGTTTCCTCTATGAGGCAGCCGAATTTACGATTAAAACTTAAAAAAAAATTTTAAATACTTGTTTTTTAGAAATAAACAGTAAATATTGACCATTTTGCTCTAAAATTTAATAGTTCTATGCTGGGTCATGCCTGCAAACTTTCAGCGTGGATCCTGAACCTTGGCTCCCAATCCTTTTATATATTTGATTATGAATTAAGTTATTTTATCTTTAAAAATGTAATTTATAAAATCAAATATCTTTTTCATTTTTAATACTTGTATTATAATAAACAATGCATTAATTAAAATGTTGATAGAAATTAATATTTACTGAAGACATCAAGATATTTTATTCTGTACAATATTTTAATATTGATTCAAAAATATTCGTCGGAGAAACAAGATAAAAAAGCTTGCAATATCATGATTATAAAGTCTTGTCTTGATCTTATTTTTGATATATCGTCTTCATCTTGTATCGAAAAATTTTTGTGCATCTTGTCTTGATTTATGCATATTGTCTTGGTTTTTCAAGACAAGTTAAGACAATATTGATGTTTTTCTGGTGTCTTGCGAAAGCTCTATTAAAAAGTTATAGATTTAACCTCAAATAAAAATTAAATTGCACTTTGTTTACATTCAAATAAAAATATATAGTCTTTAAAATTGGATTGCAATTTTAAAATATATAATTAGCTTGTTTGAAATAGGTTTATTATAAAAGAAATACGAATTTGTTTCTTAAATATAACGTTTTTTAAAATGTTTATAGTTAATTTATTTAATTACCAGTATTTGAAGATGTTGAAACCGCTTTCGTAATTTTGTTTTGATCATCCATAATTATTTACTAATTCTTTATTAAATAAAATAAAAATTTAATAAATATTGTGCACTAATAATAATATGCATCCAGATCGTATTTATCAAAATCTTAACACAAGTAACACTTAATAAAGATGTACGATCTTAAATGTTTGGAAAAACTATAAAGCTAAAATGCTTACGAAAACAACTTTATGATAAGACAAATAGCATGAAATGTTATCAAAGTTATTTGTGGTATTACGGACTTGAGATAAAGTATTAATAAAATATGTAAAATATGATTTTAAATTAAATTAATTGAATATACGATTGTTCAATAAAATAATTATATTTATAAACGATGATTTTATTTAATTATTTCTGACAATAATTTAGTATTCAAATGAATAAGAAAATTAAAACTAAAACCAAATTATTTTTAAATGCGGTCATGTATTTCAAACTATTTGAATAGTATTATTATATAGAAGTATTATTTCCTTACAGTTAAAAATGTTTTGACACTTAAGAATCACTAAAATTCTATTTTTGGACTGTACTCTTATGTGCCCGAGATCGCAGTTGTGAGTATGTATGTATGTGTATTTATGTATGTTTGCTAGTGTAGAAGTCGATATATAGATATAAATGTGTATATTCGTGTATGTTGCTCCGTACGTGTTATTGTGCACACTTGCCATGCCGCTATATAATCGTACATTTTATTACATTAACAGGAATAGTATCTTCATAAGAGCCTGATTTGCTTACTTATTATTTTACTTGATTTATTAATATAAATACGCAAATTTCTTTATTTGGGTAAAAAATCTGTTAGTTAACCTGTTTCGGTCCAAAATGGCATATAATGTTTACATTATTTATTTACTTCCAACTTATTAGTAACGACTAAAATGTTAACGGATTATTATAATACTTGGTATCCAACAGTTTCTGAGTATTATCTTTATAAATCGGAAGTCCATTCTTCTCTAATCCGGAGGCTTCTTAACCCAATTTTTTTTTAATTCTGTATTGGGTGGCATACCGACCTGTATTTTAAGATATATTGATTGCCATAATTTATTAAATTAAAAAAATATAAATTATCTTAAGGTTATGAATCTATCATATTACATTTTTTGTACTCAACTGGTCGGTTTTACTGAAGGTGGCTCTCTGGTGAAAAATAAAACTTCTGTAGGTTTAAGACTAACAAAATATTGTTATAAAGATATTACCAACTGGTACAAATTACGTTTTTAACAATTTTTATCAAATACTATATATTGAAGTTATTGAGGATCACAGGTTTATGTTTAGTATAATCGGACTGTATGCTAAATGTTGTTGACATTAATCACAATGATGTTTATAAACCAAAAAATTTGATAATGTATTTGACAGTAAATAAACAAATATTTGCAGAAATAGTGAAAAATATTGAAAATTGGTCAATAGAATTATTTAAACTGCCCTTTCACGTGTATATTTACTAAATATTTCAGCTAACTCATGTTATTACATAGAATACTCAAAAGAAATCATTGTATAACTGGTAACAAACCCATTGCAAATCTGATGTAATTCTGCTGTAGATGATTACGGTAGACCCATTGCAGCAGAATTGCAACAGTCTTACAGAAGCTGAAGTGGGGTGCAACTAATATTTTGCACACGCGCGGACAGCAGAAATGTGGCTGAATTGCAGTATACGATTTTATCAGGTTCTTTGCAGCAGTAATGAATAGAAAAAATAGTAAAATAAGTACCCTGCTGAAAATAGGTTTTTAAATTTCAATAAATTTTTTTAAAGTCCAATCATTTTTAATTAACTTCTATAACTCCAATAAACATCGACATTTCAATTATCAAACTATGAATTGACTTTAATAATATTGAATCAACTTTAATGAATTTCTATAATTAATTGACATTAAAAATTTTTAATGTTCAATTTCAGTTTAGACCTTTATAAATTTTAATAAACTTTAATGCACTTGCATAAATTTATTAAACACAAATAAATGAATAACTAATGCGTAACTTCCCAACCAATCAAATATTTAAGTTAAACGAATATCAAAGTGCGATACGCGCATCTGCTGCTAGAGGCTGGACGATTAATCCAAATATGCAAGCGCCCAAATTTCACCTTGGTTAATATATAAGCCCATTTGGTAGCGTATAAAATCATATGTGAGCGTGTACGTACTGCGATATCTATAACGTCTTGTTAGGTTAGTAATTAGTTTAGGTTTTAATTAGGGTCATTAAACGTTATTTGCGGCAAGCGAAATGTTATTCTCCTACCCACCGACCATCATTATCATCATCATCTCTTATCACTCGTAATCATTTCCACTAAACATTAAACTATACTATACAAATCTAAGTATACTATAATATCACTTAACTCAAGAATAAAAAATTTTAAATAATTTTTTCAAACAAATTTTCATTTTAGAAGACAATAAAAAATATAAAATTTATTAATTTCAATTTGGAAATTTTACAATACAGTATAGTAAAATTTACGAAACTAGAAATTTTACAATACTGCATGGTAAAATCCTGAAAACTTACAGTCTGTGACTAAATTACTACACTTTTAAGTGAAATTTCCTATACTATTTAGTAAAATTTTCCGGACGATTTCTCTCCGTGTACAGTTTAAAAAACAATTAAATGAATGAATTTTAATTATTTTTTTCTGAATAACGTCCAATGAATTCCTATGTCTTTAAATTGAATTTAATTATTAAAAACCAACTAAAGTTTATTGAAAATTTTTAACTATATCTTATGACTTTTAATTGTTTTAAATGGTTTCTAATAACCTCTATGTTTTTTAATTATCTTTAATAGGTAGAAATATGATCAAGAACGGTCTTTCAAATTTATTGAATATCAGCTCTATGTATTTTAATCAATTTTAAAAACCTATTTTCAGCAGGGTATTAACGAAGAAGTACTTCGCTTAATTTTTAGTGTATATCAAAAGGATAATGACGACTCGATTGATCTCAAAAATAGATTTTTTTTAATGAGTCCAGAAAATTATTTATGTATAAAAGCAATCATTCTTAAAATTTGTATGCTATCAGACCTTAATAAGACCTTAAATATTACATTGTAAAACCTCAAAATCTTGATTCTACACGTCACAATACATCACTGTTTTCAATACCATATTTATAACAGAAACTTTGTTTCTCACACGATTCGAGGTAATATAATGCACGAAAAAAAATTTTTCGACGGTTATTCGAATTTTTTTTACATGCATGACAAAATGAGCAGAGAACTTTTTCGTTATTTTTTTTTATTATTCTTTTTCGTAAATCCAATCCATTTTTTTAAAAATATTAAATTTTTTTCAAAGATTGGATCTCCAAAAAAGATTAATACTAAAAAAATTAAACGAAAAATATCTCTGCTCATTCTGTAATATATGTCAAAAGGAGTCAAATAATCGTCGAAAAAAAATTTCTTTTGTCATGTCACTTAAAATCATGCAAGGAAGAATGTTCCTTTAATAAATATGGTATTGAACATAATGATTTATTGTGACCTGTGGGATCAAGATTTGGAGGTTTTACAACGGTAGAATATAAGCCATTCTTGTATTTACGTTATATTAGTAACGTAAAAATTTTAAGAATGATAGCTTTTAAACATAAAAAGTTTTCTGGACTCGTAAAGAAAAATGTTTTTTCGGATTTGACCCAGGCCTGCCCCCTTAAGCCCTAAATTCATTTGCATTTCATTGATTAATTATAGGTTAGAGTACGGAGTTAGGCCGGGATCTGGTTGCCCGAATTTTTGATAATATAAAAACGGTGTCGAAATACTACCGGACGAAATCCTGTACATTGTCCCCTTTCACTAAAAATGTTATAGATAACCAATAAACATAACCTCAATTAAGCGATTTTTTCAATCTGTAGTAAATTGTTCATTACTTTAGATATCATAGTTTTAACTAACCAGATCAAATTATAGCGATAAAGAATATCTTTTAATAAACCAAAGTTTGAAGAAAATTAATTTTTTGTACGTTTGGGCCTGAGCCTTTTGTTGCAGCGCAGAATCTGGGCCTGATGTTTCCCGTAACTTTCGTTTCTACTCGGGTAGGCTCACCCCCTGTACCACGCGCGACGTTATACGCAACAATTACTGACTGCATGTAAAGGGGACGCCCGCTAACTCATCATTTTCATTACCCACATCTTCGTTTTTGACAAGTAATCAAAACCAACTTTATTTATTTTAATTTATTCTTTCGGTTTTTGTTATATTATCAATAAAATATCGAAAGTTTCGTTATCTTTTAAATAACGTAACACGACGAAACCTTTAGTTATTCAATAGTCTCTGGTTTAAAACAATATTAATAATATTTTTACTGTTAATGTTGTAATAAACTTTTTGAAATTTTATTACAAAAAATATTCGTAACCTATGAATATATTTATGTATATATATATATATATATATATATATATATATATATATATATATATATATATATATATATATATATATATATATATATATATATATATATATATATATATATATATATATATATATATATATATATATATATAAATAGATAGATATACTACATGGGTTTACGGAACGAACGATGGACAAATGATCTCTGTAAATCGAACGCACTCATTGAGTCTTATATCACGTCCCAAGTTTTCTGCATTTATTATATATCTATATAGTTACTCCATAACCATAGAGCGGCGAGAAATATAAAAGAGCACGTAACAGCGCGTCGAATTTAAATCTGTCAAATGAACTGATTGATCACAATAAGTACTATCCAAGTAGCTCTCCTTCCCCTATATCACACATTCATGAATCTTCAATCCAGGAGAGATATTAGCAAAACGAGCAGATACCTCTCAGGCTCCGACGCGTTACGATCGAGATTCACTTATACTTCTTTTAACTTATAATTATTCTGTTTTCATAATCAAATACTTTTAATGCGGCCGTGAATTTACACGTCGGTCTGAAGCCCGATGACACAGAGAGGATGTGTATTTATTAATTAAAGATCAGATTATTTAAACATCGCACGACTTAGAATTGAACGTTTCAAAATAAACGTTCTTCAGACGAAACGAACAAACCTACATTTTTGTGTATAATTGTTGGTCGCAAAACGCGAGCAAATGATTATACTACATTTGAAGGACACAGATCAAATGAAAATAGGGGCCTGCGGCGGCTCAGTCGGTAGAGTGTCGGATTCCCACGCCGGTGACCCGGGTTCGAATCCTAGTCTCTGCCGATTGATACAAGCACCACTGTAAAAATTACGTATGCTTTGTTTACAAACACACCGCAGACCCCCGTCGTCGATTAGCACCACATGGAAGCACAAACATGGCAACGTTAAATAAAAAAAAAAATCAAATGAAAATTGCGATTGTTACACATTTTTTATAATAATATTTTTATTTTTTTTCTACTAGAATAGTTTAAAGGCGATTGTTAAATATATAAGTGAAAAACCGAAAGAAATCTACCTTAATGGAAACGTACATATTTTTAAAACGTTTAAAGTACAAAACGACAACAAATAAATTTTTGCATTTCTTATAAATTTTAAAAAATTTATGTTTTTATGTTTCTTTCACAAAAATAGGTTATATCAATTGGAAAGAAATTCCGTCTATTTTATGAAAACGTCCATGGTCTTAACATATTTAACGTACAAAATGACACAAAAAGGCAACCATTGTTGCAATAATAGTTCATACCAATGTGTAGAATTTTTCAGTGCAGAATAATTTATCTACGTAGAATTAATCGGTGTAGAGTATGTTCGGTATCTTTTTAATAAACCTACTAAAATACTTGATAGAAATTGAGTTGAATGTTCAATCCACCTCGATACGGAATCTTAAAGGGACCGGTCTGAGTTAAATCCTGTAAAAAACAATAATATGTTTATTAGCTGTAAAAATATTTTAAATTATTGTAAGTAAATGTAACTTTAGGTACCTAAAATATACATATTATATGTGATTTTACAACCCCAAAATAGTCCATATAGCTACAAAGGGTCTTCGCTACAGTCCATTCATTAAAACTCTGTACTTTTGTCATTTTATTTACTTACCGCAGCTTTTTGAAGCTGGTAGTGCATATTATTGTATCTACATAGTCTTAAATTGCTCTTCATTAGTATTCTTAGGGACTTTTCGGAGTATATTTCTAAAAAAATAATTATTTCTAATTATTAGACATTCATGTGTTGATAATAATAGTATTTTTGTGTATATAGTGTTTTATGTATCACAGTAAGTAGATAGGCTGTAGACATACTGGCTCATGCAGGTTCTGTATCACCCCCTCCCCTGCCAAAGTGATCCAGTCTTCATAGTGTGTATAAACCCTATCCCTGTTTGTCCCCTTCTCCAATTTCTCAGCATTCGTATTGTATGTTTTAAGCCCCTCCCCTGGATTTACCACCTCTCAAAGTGATACAGAATCGATAGTGTGTATAAGGCCTATGCCTGGTCCCTTCTCCAATTTTTGAGCATTCGTATTGTATGTTTTAAGCCCCTCCCCTGGATTTACCCCCTCTCAAAGTGATTCAGTAACCGTTTTGTGTTTTATCCCTGCTCAAGGTTGTTTTTGATTTGAGAAAAGAAAGAAAGGAATGCCCCCCTCTCTTATTTTTGAAAAGAGATGAAATGCATGATGGTATAAAGTATACAAATGCTGCCTACTATCTTTTATCTTTTAAAGGAAGGCGACTCTTAGATAAATTGGTGGTCACTGTCATGGTAAAAGGAAGGTCGGGAAGTGGTGTACACGAACTGATAAGTCGAATGAGCGCAAGAAATGCGTTCGTTAGATAAAGTCGTGGACACTTTTTCCGTTGAATGGAAAATCGTGATGAGCAGATGCTGCCCACTATTTTTTATGTTTTAAAGGAAGGCGACTCTTAGATAAATTCGTGGTCACTGTCATGGTAAAAGGAAGGTCGGGATGTGGTACACACGAACTGATAAGTCGAATGAGCGCAAGAAATGCGTTCGTTAGATAAAGTCGTGGACACTTTTTCCGTTGAATGGAAAATCGTGATGAGCAGATGCTGCCCACTATTTTTTATGTTTTAAAGGAAGGCGACTCTTAGATAAATTCGTGGTCACTGTCATGGTAAAAGGAAGGTCGGGATGTGGTACACACGAACTGATAAGTCGAATGAGCGCAAGAAATGCGTTCGTTAGATAAAGTCGTGGACACTTTTTCCGTTGAATAGAAAATCGGGATGAGCAGATGCACATTAGCGGATGTACACAAACCAATACGCGACTGCTTTAATGTGATTTTTTTCTCTGAGCTGTTTTTGGGTGTAAGAACCGATATGCTGACTGCATGCAAGGAAATGCATTCGACCGAGCTATTCGCTCGTTCGAACTGATAAGTCAACTTAGAGTAGGAAATGCGTTCGTTTGATAAAGTTGTGGGCACTTTTTACTGTGAAGGGAAAATCGGCCGGCTGCAATCATAACGTAGGCGCGGACGAAATTTCCGTAAAGGAGGTGTCTTTTTAGAGTTAGAGAAGGACAACTTTTTTTGTACGAATCGTAGGATTCTTCCAAAAAGTAGTGGGAGGTGATTTTGATTGTAGTGATTTTGTAGTGGAAAGGGAAAGTGATGTGAAAGTGAAAGTGAAAGCTATGTTTCCAAAATAAATACCCCGACGTATGCTATAGTACGTCAGTTTGTGGATCATCTGCACTTTTATATCACTAGTAACTGAAAGAAAAAGTGAAAGATGGCTTCAAGAAACAGTGAAAAACGGAATAGTCTAAGAAATGTGCAAGAGCGCATAAGATGGCTGGTTTCTAACGGGCCCACTTTGCTCATGATGTTGGAATACGTATCATGGGCAATGCAAGCTGTGGAATCATGTAAGTATATTAATTTTTTTTTGTTTGAGGATATTAGGTAAAAAATAAAAGTGGGTATTTTACGTATTATATATTTTCAATACCACCACTACCCCCTGTTGCTGCTATGCAACAGTTGTACGAGGGAATAATACCTCAAGAAAGCGCACCGGTTGCTCGCTCGCCGAGATCAAGGTCGAGCTCGAGATCCAGCTCGAGTTCCAGCTCGAGTTCCAGCTCGAGCTCTAGTTCCAGCTCTAGCTCGAGCTCAAGAGGCAGCTTAAAGGCGGCGACAGGAAAAAGTATACACGATGTTGGTCGTATACCAAAAATTTCATCGCCGAGCAGCAGCAGCGGCAACAGCAACAACGAGCGAAAGAGGAAAGCTGAAGGTAACTATTTTTTCATTCATTTTTTTACGTTAAAATTAAATAATAAATAATAATCTAATAATTTTTTTTTTCTTTTATAGATGAAGCTGAAAACCAGCCAAGGCCGAAAACGCCTTCCACGCCACCCCATTTGTATACGATGAAGTCACCTTCCAGGTCGACAAAGATCGGTAAGAAATACAAAAATTTGAAATTTCATTATATTTTAATATTTATATTATATTATATTTTAAAACTTTTTTTTTTGCAATTTTTATTTTTTCCGATCAAGTGAAGGACGACAAAGCTTCGCTTCAAAGTAAGCAAGCGAAACGAGATTGGCTGCGAATGCACAGCCGAGTGCAGGATAAAACTCAACCGAAGATAGTATCAGCAGTAGCACCACCACCACCATCACTACCATCAACCTTCGGTTGAGTTTTATCCTGCACTCGGCTGTGCAATCGCAGCCAATCTCGTTTATATATGTAAAAAATAATTATTTTATTATATATTAATTTTAATGTAATAAGTGTTTTTTGAATATAATGAAAAAATATTTTTTCAACTTATTTTCGTTTATTCCCCTTGTCATTTCCTCCATTTTCCTTCATTTTCCTTATAAGTAAGTAAATTTCAAAGCAGTGTAAATCTTTGTAAATACAACAAATGTCCTTTTTTTCTTTTTTGAAATGGAATACGGTTGATATATTTAATGAAAAACCGTCCAAGAAAAAATAGTCTAAGAAAAATAGTGCTTTGCACATTGATATTGTGTATTGTCTGCTTTATTCTAATTAATGTAAAATATCCGCAGTAATACCCACATGTACTCTATGTTTGCTATAGATTTTATGTATTATATTGTAATTTTATATTTGTGAAAGAATAATATCGTACAATGATTTTTCTTTTAATTTTTTTTTATTCAATCATCAATCTTCCCTTTTTTTACAGAATATTTAATAAAAACACCGGCACACAAAAAAAAAGTTGTCTGTACAAGAAACTAGACCCATCTATCCTTATGTTTTTCGGGTCGCTGAATCCGAATCCGGGGTCAGTTTGACCATATCAGGTCAGGGTCAAGGTCAGTTCAAGGTCAAACTGAGAAGAAACGGTTTAAACGGATAAAAATGCGATATATTTATGTTTTTCAGGTCGCTGAATCCGAATCCGGGGTCAGTCTGGCCCCATCATGTCAGGGTCAAGGTCAGTTCAAGGTCAAATTGAGAAGAAAAGGTTGAAACCGATAAAAGGGTCATATAATAACTTCCCAACAATGGAAAAAGATACCAAAAATTGTAAAAAGTCTTATTCAAGAGATTTGATCACTTAATATCTTCCTTGTGTACAGATCAAAGTTGCTTTCGTTTATATTTTATTCTTATTATTATTTTTTTTTTCACTAGTTTAGTAACTGTCGATGTCTTTCTTTACTCCTTTTTTCCCTTGTAACGAACTCTTTTTTCTTCAAATGACCTATGCAATGGGTTTCTTTTTCTCTTTTTGATATTTGTTTTAATGTCTCTCTTCAGCGTCCAGCAAAAATCTGCCATCATGTTGACATTCCATCTTCCTTGGTATCGATTCTCCATTACACTTATATCTTGATGAAACCGTTCTCCCTGTTCTTCACTGACGTCTCCTAGATTAAGAGGAAAGTAATCAAGATGGGAATATAAGAAATGCATTTTATAACTCATCAAGCAACCCAAATTTTTTAAATTTTCCAACATTTGTGCAACTAGTTTGTGATAGTTTTCACTCTTTTTATTTCCTAAAAAGTTCTCACGAACAGTTTTGAAACTTTGCCATGCAGCTTTTTCTGTGTCGTACATTTTTGTGATAAATGTTTCGTCTTCAAATAGAGTACGAATTTGAGGATCATCAAAAATACCTTCTTTCAATTAGCATTACTTATTGGTCAATCAAAGGCGTACGTATAATGTTCGTCGATCCTGGTTCAAAATGTGTTCTAGTTGGCCATACTTTCTTAACGTATGATTTACCCTGTCTCTACTATTCCATAAACACAAGAAGCAGGGATTTTATGTAAAACCTGATTGTTGTCCGAAGATCATGGTTGCAATTTTAAGATCACCACAAATTTTCCATTGATGTTCAGAGTACTTTATTTTTTCCAATACAATTTCTAAACTTTCATAAGCTTCTTTCAGCTTAGTCGAGTGAGCTATGGGAATAGATGCAAACTTGTTTCCGTTATGAAGCAGAACATCTTTCAGACTTCGTTTTGACGAATCAATAAAAAGTCTCCATTCCTCGTATTTATACGTATTCGGTTTTATTGCATCGACTAAACCTTTAACATATGTACAATATACCAACGAATTCTCTTCATCGTTCGTAAAAAATTTCCTAAATTCTGTTTCTCTATCTCGATAAAAAGAAGCTGTTGTTCCTTTTTCTAACTGGCTTTTCTTTTTAAGAACTGACGCTAGATATTCAGCTCCATCTTTAGGTAATCCTAAATTTCGAATAACGTCACTTAATTCTTCTTGGTTAAACGTTTCTGGAGCTTTTGTTGTACCAGCTGGAAAGTATTCTTCGTCTGAGGATTCTTCATCAGATTCTTCTTCAATCTCGGAACCTTCTTTGTCACAGGGCTCATCAACTTGCATTTCTTCTACTTCGCCTGAGCGGTCCACATCCATGGGTTCGATGGTAACAGTTTTATCCCTGACTTCTATTTTCATAGGTGTCACTACTGAAGAAACGTCTGCGTATACAATTTTAGATTTAATAGCATGTTAATACCTTTGGTATTAGTCATACAAAAATAGCAGTCATTTTGACATGTTGGAGAAGACCATATCATCGGTTTTGAAAATTTCAAGTTTCTTTCTATTTTATCTCTTTCCCACCGTGTTAGCAATGTATTACATCTACTACAAACTTTTTGTGGCATCCAGTTTATATTTTGATTTGCTACTTCAATACCAAAGCATTCATTGTAATTAAATTTTTATTTGTCAAATATATACCTTCAGTATTTTACTAATTTATTTTCCACAAGAGCAAGACCGATTGCTTGTGCCTGCAACGAGGCACCTCCACACGGTGACGGTGGGCAACAGAACCATCTGGCTAAGTCCTGGGTAAACGGCTGTCATGCCGTCATGGCGGGCACAAGTGATAAGTGTCTTACGATGCAGGGATTCAGAAACCCCAGTATCGGCGTCTGGTCAGGGTGAGAAAGCGGGCCCGCAGTAGCCAATCAAAATGTAAACTGGGTGCTACAAAAAGTTTGTAGTAGATGTAATACACTGCTAACACGCTGGGAAAGAGATAAAATAGAAAGATACTTGAAATTTACAAAACCAATGATATGGTCTTCTCCAACGTGTCAAAATGACTGCTATTTTTGTATGACTAATACCAAAGGTTTTAACACGGCTACGAAATCTAAAATTGTATGCGCAGACGTTTCTTTAGTAGTGAAACCTATGCAAATAGAAGTCAGGGATAAAACTGTTACCATCGAACCCATGGATGTGGACCGCTCAGGCGAAGTAGAAGAAATGCAAGTTGATGAGCCCTGTGACAAAGAAGGTTCCGAGATTGAAGAAGAATCTGATGAAGAATCCTCAGACGAAGAATACTTTCCAGCTGGTACAAGAAAAGCTCCAGAAACCTTTAACCAAGAAGAGTTAAGTGACGTTATTCGAAATTTAGGATTACCTAAAGATGGAGCTGAATATCTAGCGTCAGTTCTTAAAAAGAAAAGCCAGTTAGCAAAAGGAACAACAGCTTCTTTTTATCGAGATAGAGAAAAAGAATTTAGGAAATTTTTTACGAACGATGAAGAGAATTCGTTGGTATATTGTACATATGTTAAAGGTTTAGTCGATGCAATAAAACCGAATACGTATAAAGACGAGGAATGGAGACTTTTTATTGATTCGTCAAAACTAAGTCTGAAAGCTGTTCTGCTTCATAACAGAAACAAGTTAGCATCTATTCCCATAGCTCACTCGACTAAGCTGAAAGAAACTTATGAAAATTTAGAAATTGTATTGGAAAAAATAAAGTACTTGATCTTAGGACAACAATCAGGTTTTACAAAAAATCCCTGCTTCTTGTGTTTATTGGATAGTAGAGACAGGGTAAATCACTACGTTAAGAAAGTATGGCCAACTAGAACACATTTTGAACCAGGATCGACGAACATTATACGTACGCCATTGATTGACCCATCAAACTATCTGGTACCACCACTTCATATCAAACTTGGCCTCATGAAGCAGTTCGTCAAAGCTATGGATAAAGATGGCGATGGTTTCCAGTATTTAGGAGAAAAGTTTCCCGCAATAAGTGATGTTAAATTGAAAGAAGATATTTTTGATGATTCTCAAATTCGTACTCTATTTGAAGACGAAACATTTATCACAAAAATGAACGACACAGAAAAAGCTGCATGGCAAAGTTTCAAAACTGTTCGTGAGAACTTTTTAGGAAATAAAAAGAGTGAAAACTATCACGAACTAGTTGCACAATTGTTGGAAAATTTCAAAAATTTGGGTTGCTTGATGAGTTATAAAATGCATTTCTTACATTCCCATCTTGATTACTTTCCTCTTAATCTAGGAGACATCAGTGAAGAACAGGGAGAACGGTTTCATCAAGATATAAGTGTAATGGAGAATCGATACCAAGGAAGATGGAATGTCAACATGATGGCAGATTTTTGCTGGACGCTGAAGAGAGACATTAAAACAAATAACAAAAAGAGAAAAAGAAACCCATTGCATAGGTCATTTGAAGAAAAAAGAGTTCGTTACAAGGGAAAAAAGGAGTAAAGAAAGACATCGACAGTTACTAAACTAGTGAAAAAAAAATAAAAATAAGAAAAAAATATAAACGAAACCAACTTTGCTCTATACACACGGAAGATATTACGTGATCAAATCTCTTGAATAAGACTTTTTACAATTTTTCGTATCTTTTTCCATTGTTGGGAAGTTATTATATGACCCTTTTATCGGTTTCAACCTTTTCTTCTCAATTTGACCTTGACTGACCCCGGATTCGGATTCAGCGACCTAAAAAACATAAATATATGACATTTTTATCCGTTTAACCCGTCTCTTCTCAGTTTGACCTTGAACTGACCTTGACCCTGACGTGATGGGGCGAGACTGACCGCGGATTCGGATTCAGCGACCTAAAAAACATAAATATATCACAGTTTTATCCGTTTAAACCGTTTCTTGTCATTTTGACCTTGAACTGACCTTGACCCTGACGTGATGGGGCCAAACTGACCCCGGATTCGGATTCAGTGACCCGAAAAACATAAGGATAGATGGGTCTAGTTTCTTGTACAGAAAACTTTTTTTTTGTGTGGCGGTGAAATTTATTTCCAGTATACACATGAGTATGTATTCCTTTTAGAAATGATATCTACTTCATCTTGGCCAAATTTAGCATCCAAATAATCCAGCGGCCATGCTCGTATTGAGATAACGTTATGTATAGCGCATATAGGTTTCATTCTAATGCAGAGAATGTGATTAAAACATACGTAATGATTATCTCTCGATATCGTTTCTAGTGATGGACATCCAAAGTCTTCAACGTTTGAAATTAATCTGTAAAAAAAAAAAACGTAAGAAATACGAGCATCGAAAAGTAAAAGGAAAAGTATGAAAAAGTATAGAAAAGTATGAAAAAGTATGAAAAAGTTTGAAAAAGTAATGAAAAAGTATGAAAAAGTTTGAAAAAGTAATGAAAAAGTATGAAAAATGTATGAAAAAAGTATAAAAATAGTATGAAAAAAGTATGAAAAAGTAATGAAAAAGTATGAAAAATGTATGAAAAAAGTATAAAAAATATATGAAATAAGTATGAAATGTATGTAAAAAGTATGAAAGTAGAGTCATATTATATATCACTTACACATTTGGTATGAGATTTCTTAGCCACTGCACTTTCTGCTCTCCCTTAACGTATAATTTCTCAATCCCTTGCGAGCAAATTTGGAAAATTCGTTTAAGACGATGATAAGGAATATCTTCAGCGTCCCATGCAATTCCATAATGATACTTCTCCACCCCGTGAGTCATACATTTTTCTTCTGCAGTTAGTTCTTCCAATGTCATAGGAGGTTTAAAGAGGTATGCAGTCGGTAAAGCAGTTTTCTTTAAATTGAGAAAACATACTTCTTTGAAAATGAAAGTATCCTCTGCTATTCTTTGGAATCCTTAAATGTCACAAATATAAACATTCTCTTCTTGAAATTGCAGTATGGCATTTCTGAACATCAAGTCGTAGTCACGTGTTCTAGCCATCTTACAGCTCTGTAGTTGATAGTTCAGTACGAAGTCAACTCGGAGAATGAATAGGAAAATTCTCTCATCCTGATTTTATAACAAGAAACTCCGCCTCATGCTCTTTTAGGATTGGTCGTTCAAAAAAGAAAGTTTATTCTTGATTGGAGGGAATGAAAAGCTGCTTTTTTGGTGGTTCAAACGGAAGAAAATTCATCCCTTCCTTAAAAAATCTCCCTCCTCTTCTTAAAAAGAACTATTTTAGTTGGTTCAAATGAAAGAAAATTCATCCCTACCTAAGAAAATCTACCTCCTCTTCATTTTATCCTTGGTCAGTTGTTTGAATTTTCTACCTCTACTTACGTCGACATTGCCTACAAAAAAGGGAAGCAGTTGTCTTAGTCAAGCACAGTTCATCTATCGCGGTCAACGAGTTTTAGTCTTGACTATCGTGCACATTTGTGAAGTGCTATTCTAGTGCTATTCTAGTGCTATTACAGTGAGAAAAAGCAAATATGGCATCCATCGATCTTTTTGAACGCCTTGTTCAACTTCTTCGAGATACTTTACAAAGTATAAATGATTTAAGTAATAACGATATTCATTATTGGTTGGACATGTGTAATTCAACCATAAAAGAATTAAATTAAAAAATTGCAAAATCTAAACTTACAAGAGGAGAGAAACAGAAATGTCAAACTTGCATGACTCATCTTTCGTGTGTGCAAGTTGAATTTGAACAACATCTTCAACGAGGAGGTAATCTACAATCTGAGAAAACAGAAGGTAGTGTAGAGTGGCGAGACGTGCAGTCGGCATTCCAAAATCGAATCAAGACTGGTGTGGTTGTAAATATAAAACAAATGGAAATTCTGAGTTTCATAAGTGATGCACAAAAGCTCTTCAAAGTTAAGGCACAAGAATGCTTAGAAGAATACAATGCTGTGAAAATAAATTCAGATTTTACCTCGGAATTTTCTATGCAGAAAAATTGAGAGGAAACGACCGATATTAAATATTTCACGAGTGAAAGTGCTACAGTATACATGTCAACAAATTTAGAGGAATGGTTTAAAGACTATATCAAAGAGCCCATTCTTACACAACTAGAAGAATTTCAGGAAAAGGATTCCGGCTGGACATTGAAGAGTATTAAAAGTTTGTGTATAAATATGAAAAAATATTCTCCATTCAAGGGCAGTTCTTACATTCCTCTCCCAAAGTTTATAGAAAACAAAAAAGCATGTGTTAATGTTCATAACAATGACAATCAGTGTTTCAGTATGCTATTCTTTCAGCATTATATCCCAGCAAATATAATTCCAACACAGTTAATCAATATCGTGAACATGAGAACGAGTTGACCTTTAGTGATATATAGTTCCCAGTAAAACTGAAAGATATTTCAAAATTCGAAAAATTGAATAATATTTCAGTAAATGTATACAGGCTCAGAAAGTATGGTTAAAAATTTGAAGTATCGCCTTGTCACGTTACGTCAGAAAAGAAGGCTGAACAAGCAGAACAGGAAGATCAACATGTAAATCTACCAGAAGAGGAAGATCAACATGTAAATCTACCAGAAGAGGAAGATCAACATGTAAATCTACCAGAAAATAATAATCAACCAGAAAAGAAGGGTAGACATGTAAATCTACTTATCATTCAAGATTTTTACATTGATGAGCATGAAGAAAATAATTTTGCTGATGGCGATGAAAGCATGCCTAAATACCATTACGTTTGGATCAAAAGCATGTCTCGTCTTCTGAGATCTCAACTGTCTAAAGCTAATAAAAAATCATACCACTGTGAAAGGTGTTTACAAGTTTTCTATAATGAAAAAAAATTGGAAATTCATGAAAATGATTGTAAAAATATGAATAATTGCCGAATCAATCTGCCAGACTCAAAGAACAACATTCTCAAATTCGAAGATTACAAAAAGAGAGAAAAAGTTCCTTTCGTTATTTATGCTGATTTTGAATGTTTATTAAAGTCTACTGAGAATGAGAATGCTTTTTAACTTCATGAAGCTTACAGCATAGGTTACTACACAAAATGCAGCTTTGATGACAGATTATCTGTCTATAAATCTTAGACAAAAATTTGGAGATCAAGAGACACCTGCAGAATGGTTTGTTCGAGGACTAAAATCAATAAGTGAGAAGATAGATCATCTCTACAAGAATCCTAAACCAATGAAACTCACAGCTCTAGCAGAATTATCTTTCCAAAGGTCAACCGTTTGTCATATATGTCGAAAATCAATCTGTGATGAAGATCTTGCAGTGCGAGACCATTGTCATTTTACAGGACGATATGTTATTAGTTTAGTTATATTTAAAATTAATTTTTGGTGATTCTCAAAGAAAAAAAAAATGAATTGTTTTTTCTCTTCAGTTTCAACGGTGCAGCTCACAATTCATGTAAATTGAATTATAAGAACTCACGATTCATTCCCGTTGTTTTTCATAACCTCAATTATGATACTCACTTCATTTTGAAAGAGATCGCTACTTCTACATTGATGAAAGGACGAGTTAGTCTAATACCTCATAATAAGGAGAAATATATTTCGTTCACGAAATACATAAATGACTGCGACATCAGCTTAAGATTCATAGATTCTTGGCGTTTTCTACCATCATCATTGGAAAAGCTCGCATCATATCTACAAAACGTGCCTATAGCGGTGAAAGAGTTTCGATCAGATGGATTCACAGATGAAATGATAGATCTTCTCAGACGGAAAGGTATATTTCCATATGATTATGTAGACGCATTTGATAAGCTATCGTCTACAAAATTGCCAGAAAAGAATGAGTTTTATAATAAACTAACAGATTCCCATATTGCTGAAGAAGACTACAAGCTTATTGCCTTAGAGTACAGACACTTTACCTTGGGGTCATTTTCGAATCATGGATGTGCAGATGGCGCAAGCTGAACTTCGAATAGAGGAGGATGCTGAAAAACAAGAAATAGTGGTAGGGATGGAAGTGGAGAGGGGGTATGCAGTATCCAATGAAAGTGGGGCAACGCGAGTGGGGATGGATGTTGCAGAAGATAAAAGAGAGGGGGAAATACGAGGTGGGGGTGAAGCAGCCAATAAAAATGGTGTAAGGCGAGAGGGGATGACACTTAATGACAATGAAGGTGAACAAATCAGAATTGAATATGATGTGTTAGAGGAGTTTATGCATGACTGGGATCCATCAATGGAGGGGATACGCTCTGAGGGAGGATATAGAAGGGATATATTACAGGAGGCAATGGAAGGGACAGAAATTGTGGTGGGGAATGGACTATATCAACAGACAGACCACGACGAGGAGCACATTCGAGCAATCGAAGAGTTCGAGAATTATCATCCTTGCGGGAAGAAACCAAGACTCAACTAAATTTCTAAGTAAGTTCACAGTTAATTCTCACCAATTTTCTTTTTTTTTTGCTCTAACAAATCGTTTCTCTATTAGAAGTTCTTATTTTTTTACTTTTTCCAGAATGGATCTATCTACACTTAATAAGATTGCTGAACGCGACTTCTTGCCGAGGAAGAAAGTAACAGACTTGGAAAAAGATCATTAGTACATAGTGACAGCACGTAAGGAGGTGAAGACGAGATTCGGTACGAAGGTCGTAGCCGAACTCGACGAAAGTTTTCAAATCTTTTTACCAGAGAAGATTTCATCAGCCATCCTAAGAGATCAAGAGTTTTTTGACAGACTCTCCAATACTGCAAATAAAATGAATTTATTTGTGACATATCAGGGTGGATCTTCCTTTAAGTTTGAATGAAATACGCAGCTTGCTTTGATTATAATTTTAATTTATTCAGATTAAAACTTGTACATAATAATACATAAATAAATACAATAACATAATATGATTGCTTTCTTATTTACTAGTACCTACATTATTGCGTTTACATTAATATTTTTGGTTAAATCTTGGCTAAATCAAATAATTTTTTTTTTATCTATCCAACTATTATGCTCATTACTAAAGCCTAACCATGTAACATATGCACGGTTTCCACTTTTCTTTAAAACTTTTTCTACTAGATAAATTTCTGGATACATAGTTTTCTGAATTTCCGTTTCATAAAAGCCGCCAGAGATGGGTTTATCATAATAATCTTTAACATGCTAAGTTGCCGGATTGGTTTTTACAGCTCGTGATATTGTGAAAATTTCAGTAGACCAATTTGGTGTATAACCTTTTTCAAAAACATGTTTTATGTTACTTATCTGCACTTTATCTCCTACTTTAAATTTCGGTTTTTTCACAGGTAACTATTCATTTGGAAAATGCTTCTTGACCTCTCTTTCATTTGCCTGCATAACATTTTTAGGCTCAATTCCTATTGTCCGATTTTTTTGAATTGTAAGCTTTCACCAACTCAGGCAGTATATCCCACCATTTTTAGCTCCCTTGTTTGCTGAACTCTATCCACATTGAATTTTTTACCGTTCTATTAATACGCTCACATATGCTTGCATGAAGATTACTATATGAAGAGTATAGGTTTATCTTGTACTTCTTCATGAGTTTCTGAAAGTTTGAATTGTAAAATTCTTTTCCTTGGTCAGTTTGTAGATTTGTCGGTACGCGTTCTTGTTTCAGTATTGACTCCATAGCTAGAGTAACATCATTACCACTCTTTGACTTAATTGGTATGGCCCATGCATACTTTGAAAATGTATCTATGACAGTAAGTAAGTAGCGAAAACCTTTGTTTTCGTTGGCGTATGGAATCATTTCTCCAAGAACAGCTTGCCAAGTCTCATCTATTCCACGTATATCATATTTTCTTCGCTTGTAGATGCGGCGAGCTGGTTTGTGCAACTCTTAAGCTATTTTTTGTCGCTCCATTTTTTTCGATAATATGTTTAAGGTTTAAGAAAAATTCGTGATTATAAAACTTTTATTGAGTCAGAATTAATTTTTTTTTAAAGCATTATTTCAATTTTGTCTCAAGATTATCTAATCGAATTTTAAGATGGAAAATTATTTCAATTTTGTCTCAAGATTATCTAATCGAATTTTAAGATGGGAAAGAACATTATTGATTGTATTTAATTCAGTGTTTATGGGAATCTCTAAGTCAACTTTCGTTATAGCCATTATGTTAGTTAGATTTCTAACTTCTTTACTTATAGTTGTCAGAAGCACTTCCAATGTGAGTGAATCATTAGGCTGATTTGGATAAGCAAGGTGACATAACCTTTTATTTTGTAAATCAAAATTACCATCTAATGTAAGATTATAACCAATGCCTATCTTATAAGAAAAGATGTAGTTCCGCAACTAATAATCGCAGTCGCTCGATAAGCTCGTTTGGATCATCCCAGTAGACTAGATCTGTAGAAGAATTTTTCTTTGCTATTTTATATTTAGGCATGAGGCCTCTTCCGGTGGTGGATTTATTTTTACGATCGCTGCGGAACATGAGTCCTATGATATTCATATATTTTCTACTCTTCGAAGTGCGTATACTCTCATCTTTGCTGTATCTTTTCCGATGAGCATTTGATGCTTCAAGGATGCTGCGATAATTTTTTCGATCTGTTGAACTTATAAGATTGTCATCTGGTTGTTTCTTGAAGAGTAATTCCATTAGACCCCCACTTTTAGGATAACTTTTATCTCTCATTTTTACCATTTTATCATGAAATTGAATTTCTGAATCGCCAATCATATACACTCCATTGACGTTCCGCACTCCGTATACGTTATCGATTTTGCTGCAGCTTTCATTTAACAATGATAAAAAGTCACTTGATTCATTTCCTTCAAGCGAATTTGGTCGGGCTTCATCTGGAGATACTACAGATTCATGTTCACTAAAAGATAGATAGCATACACCTTCTATCGGTTCCAAAACTTTTTCCAGAAATTGATACTTTGACTGATTCAAGGATTTACAGTATACATACAAATTTTCAAATCGAAGACCATTGGGATGTGTAATTAGAACCAATAAATTATTCGTTTTTCCACAGTTAGATGGCCCGTAGAATACTGCTCTTATACTATCTGGTAGTAATTCTCCATGTCGCTTCTTTCTCTTCTCTTTTTGTAGGAAAGGCCGATAAACAATTAGTGACAAATAATTACTGGCAATAATTGAGATTCCATTATTGCACTATGTAATTACAGCGAGGCTAATGAGCGAGAACAAAGAAACCTCCCTCGTTAACCGACAGAATTTGTATCGTGACTTTATAATATGCCTCGAACGCAGACATTCCACTCACCTCGTTTTCTCAGAAAACGAAATAACAGTACAACAAATTTTCAATAAAGAAAAAAATGAACGCGTAACAATTTGAATACGTGAATTTACTATATTTTAAAACTAATGTAAGTAGTCTTGAGTATCGTTGTCCAACATCTTGATCAACTTGCTGATGGGTCGTCAAAGAGTTGTCGTAGCAGTACGGAATGGAGCCACCCTCACCAAACCTTCTTTACCAGGAAACGTTTCCACTATTGGAGCCAAGGGCCAGCGTGTGGGAGAGGTCGTTTCGTTGCGGATCAGCACAATGTCCCCAATCTGAAACGATGATTGAACGTTTTTCCACTTCGACCTTTTCTGCAGCTGCTGCAAGTAGTCGGCTGACCACCGATCCCAGAAACTTTGGGTCAGTTGCGCCATACTCCGCCAGTGCTGCATGGGTAGCACCTTCTCCTCCGTGATTCTGGGATCTGCAATTAAAAAAGATGACTCCACGACGAGGAAATGAGTAAGAGTGAGTACAAACAGGTCAGACATATCTTCAGCCAGCGGGGTGAGAGGTCGCGAGTTTAGACATGCCTCTACTTGGCACAGCAAGGTTGCGAACTCCTCAAACGTAAGGATAGTCTCACCTACTACCCTCTTCAAATGGTATTTCGTGGATTTAACCACAGCTTCCCATATACCTCCAAAATAAGGGGCTCCAGGAGGATTAAAGTGCCAGGGTGTGGCTCCTTCCTGTAGCGCGGGACTCACCAACGGACTGAAGTCAGAACTCTCAGAAAACATCCTGCGAACTTCCATATCCGCTCCTATAAGTTTGTGCCCTGATCACTTAACAGATACAGACAAGGACCCTACGGGAGACAAATCTACGAAATGCTGCTATGAAACACTCAGAGTCATAGCTCGACACTGCTTCCAAATGTACAGCTTTAGTGGACAAACAAACAAATACTACTAGATAACCCTTATAAGACTTATAGCCCCTATGACAAGAAGTACGCAGCCAATATGGTCCTGCGTAGTCAACTCCCGAACGAGCAAATGGCCTTGAAGGCTGTACACGCTCGGCGGGCAAATCACCCATTTGCTGTTGTGACTGGGCGGCATCGTACCTTCTACAGGAAATACATCTTTTGACGACCGTTCGTACCTTAAGACGACGCTTGACTATCCAGAACATGCGTCTGATGAACGCCAAGGTGAGTTCAATTCCACCGTGTAGAGATAAGTGATGATAATAAGAAATTACTAATTGAGTGAGACGACTATCAGCGGGCAAAATCACCGGATATTTCTCGTCTTCACTCAGGACTGAGTTTTTCAAGGGTCCACCCACCCTGATCAATCCGTTCCGGTAGACTGGGTTTAGACTCTTTAAAGAATATGATTTAGTGAAGTTGGCAAAGGAAATTCCCGTAAAACAGGAGACATCCTATCAAAGAACGACGTCCCTTCTATTCTTAAGCGAATGAATCGCAAAACATATATGGAGATGCGTATTAACTTACTCAACGAAGAATATTTTTCTATCAGAGGCCATATTTCATACTTAATGATCTTATCAGCTGCGGCTATCAGCATGACTGGTTCAGAGCTAACTTCCGTTGGTTTTGGAGCTTCCAAATCATTTTTACATTCCCATTCATTCAGGTTTTCACGCAAGCGCTTAGGCTCCTTCCACCACAAGAGCGGCACACAACTCCAGCCTAGGAATGGATAGCGTCTTAATAGGAGCTACCTTGGTTTTTGCAACTAATAGAAAAACTCGAGCTTCTGAACCTATCACCCGCAAGTACAAGACTCCTGCGTAGGCGATTTTTGATGCATCGGCAAATCCGTGCAATTCGTACGTACGCGCCGATGGTTGCAAACCTATCCACCGTGGAATTCGAATGTGAACTATTGAAGATAACGAACTGTAACAGCTTCTCCAATAAACAGCATGCTCTTCCGGTAACTTCTCATCCCAATCCTTGGTTAACGCCCAAAGCGACTGCATAAAAGCTTTAAGCGATATTATTATAGGAACTATCCAACCAAATTGCGGATCGAACATCTTCGCAATTTTTGACGCGACTACTTTCCTAGTTATTGGCTCTCTCAGCTCCTCCTAGGATACATTGAAGTAGAAACAATCTTCCTCAGGATTCCAAGCAATCCCTAGGACTGAAAAACCTAGCCCTACTTTAAGATTGGCTTCTACAGCCTTGAGGTTAGGAGGTAACCAATCAACTAACGCCCTATCATTTGCGAGCCATTTCCTGAGATCTAAGCCCCCGCTGTGCAGCAAATTTATCACCTGCTCCTGTTTGGCCCGAGCCTTCTCTATCGTAAAATCACCTGACAGTACGTCGTCCATGTATATCTCATTTTCAAGGATTTCTCTAGCTAGAGGAAATGCCTTTCCCTCATCCTGAGCTAACTGTCTCAAAGTACGACTTGCTAGAAAGGACGAAGAACCACAACTAAACGTAACCGTAGTTAAAAAATACGAGGGTAGTTCAATAAGTCTTTAGAATAAAGTATAAAAACAATTTTTTTTGGGTAAATTTTTTTTTATTTTTCAACATAATCTCCTTGGAGCTCTATACACTTGGTCAAACGCTTTTTAAGTTTTTTTAATCCTTCAGAAAAGTGCGTTTTCGGAAGTTCCTCAAAATAAGCACTTACAGAGGCAATGACGTCTTCGTTGTCCGTAAATCTCTCTCCACCGAGCCATTTTTTCAAGTTTGGAAATAAGAAAAAGTCACTGGGGGCTAAATCTGGTGAATACGGTGGGTGTTCGACCAATTCGAATTTTAGTTCTTCAATTTTAGCCATTGAAACGAAGCATGTGTGAACTCGGGCGTTGTCGTGATGAAAGAGAATTTTTTTTCTCGCCAAATGTGGTCGTTTTTTTTTAATTTCTTCTTTCAGCTGCTCTAATAATGATGCATAATACTCACCAGTAATTGTTTTACCCTTTTCCAAGTAGTCAATAAGTATAATTCCACGTGCATCCCAAAAAACTGTAGCCATAACCTTACCAGCTGACTTTACGGTCTTTGCCTTCTTTGGAGCTGGTTCGCCTGTGGAAATCCACTGTTTGGATTGTTCCTTTGTCTCAGGAGTGTAGTGGTGTATCCATGTTTCATCCACAGTCACAAATCGACGAAAAAATTCCTCAGGATTCCGACTTATGCGCGCCAAAAGAGCCTCAGAGGCGACCACTCTATTGCGTTTATTCTCAGCTGAGAGCAAGCGCGGCACCCATCTTGCCGATAGCTTTTTCATGCCTAATTTTTCATGTAGAATTGAAACAACTGCACCTATAGATATCCTTGTGGCCTCAGCTAACTCACGCACTTTTAATCTTCTATCCTTCAACAACATATCGTGGATTTTATTGATGATTTCGGGAATAGTTGCTTCTACGGGCCTTCCTGAACGTGGTTCGTCACTTATTGATGTACGACCACGCTTAAATTCATTTACCCAGTTATAAACCGTTGCTAAGGCAGGGGCAGATGTGCCATGAACTGAGTCCAATTCATTTTTTATCTCATATGGAGTTAAACCCTTTAAATGAAAATGTTTAATTACCGCTCTGAACTCGTTTTTTTCCATTTTTCTTAACAAGCAATTTTTTTTTCAATTGGTTATAAAAACACGTAAACTCAGAAGATGTGGACTGTGACTGCACCATATATCTAGTCGGGAGTGGTGCTGACTGAAAACAGATGATTTGGAGCGATTCGCGCGCCATCTGTTGGTCATTCTAAAGACTTATTGAACTACCCTCGTACGTAACCAGCTCTGCAGTCACTTCTTCCCTCCAAACTATGGCCTGCAGGTGCTGATCAGCCTCATGAACCTGATCTGCAAGTACATCTTAGCTATATCTGCTGCAAAAACAAATGGATAACGTCTCCAACCGGTAAGCAAAACGACCATATCCCGTAGCAAATTTGGACCTACGAATAAAAACTCGTTCAAACAAACACCATCCTTAGTTTTGGCGGAGGCATTGAAGACTGTCTCCAACCTGGTTGTCGTGCTGCTATCTTTAACTACGCCATGATGCGTCAGGAAGAAACATTTTTCTAAATTGAAATTCTCGCCAGAAACGCGCCTCATGTAACCCACGGCCTCGTATTCCCTCATTGACTCTACATAAGCCCTACGGAGCTCGGGATTCTTAACAAATCTATTCTCAAGATTATACATCATCCGCACGGCTGGCGTATACGAATCTCCCCATTTTAATGGTATATTAGATTTTTTAGGTACGGACTTCAGGTACAACTCCTCACATAGTTCCTGTTCTTCAGTAAAGAACTTCTTCTGCGGCAGTTCCTCGATCTCCTAAAACTTGCGCAGCTGTGCGTTGAGATCGGTGCCTGTTGTCTGTATGTGAGCGGTAATCGTGGGACCTTGTCGCTCGCCTGATGTCGTCGGGCCTGAGACTATCCAATCCAGCATTGTTTTCACTGCTATCGGTGAGTCCGCATCCTTGCCCTTGCGTAGTCCTTCTTCGATGATCTGAGTATGTACTCGACCACCTAATAACAAATCGATATGATCCGAGTATTCAAAACGATGATCTGCCAGCGTGAGCCCTTGTAGATGACCCCAGCTGTTTAAGCTACCTGCAGATGGACCATAGACAGTCATTCTGGGAATAACATAAGCGGTGACCCCGCAGCTAAACTTAGATACAAAATGGAGTTTTATTGTGAAGTTTACCAAACTTTTACAAAGTACATTCCCATTATTACCTACACCTGATACCATGATTCTCACAGGCTTCTTTTTTAGCCTTAAGTTCTGACATAGTTTTTCAGAAATGAACGATGTTTGTGCACACTGGTCAACCATTGCTCTTACCAATCTGTGCCTTTCATCATCTGCGTGTACTTGTACCAATGCAGTTACTAGCAGGACCGTATCCTTGTCTGAAGTATTAGCACTGCTGTTTACTGACACTGTCCACAGCGTTGCTGTCATAGTAGAAGCTTTTTCGCCTGAAGTCCCAGCTGCACTAGGCTTATGGGTAGTCTCATCAATAATTTTAGGTGCCGCTCTATTGCTGCCAAAATGCAACATCGAGCGGTGTTTAGACGAGCAATGCTGGCATCGTAGCGAGCTTTTGCAGTCTTGCACCGTATGATTATGGAGACAGTTAAAGCACGGGTGCTTCCTCATAACTACCTGCTTTCTTTCAAACGGACTCTTAGACCGGAAAATTTCACAGCTTAAGATTGAGTGTGAACCTTTACAAAGCAGACATGAAGACGATTGAGAAGAAGAAGAAGAAGATGAACCTTTACCTTTCTCCTCCTGCACTACATGAACCGACTTAACGTTTTTATTTTTGTAAGCAAAGCTCTTATCCTTAAATTCAGACCGAAAATCGCGAGGTTTTGCAGATTCCCTAATAGAAAAGGTTTTCTTGGATCTTTCGAAATGCACTAGTGCTAACCTTTCGGTTTCTAAAAATGCATCTAATGCGTCAAAGATCGGTGGTTCCTGTGGATGATTGGACCTAGCTACCAATTCCTCCCACTTTCTTTGAATGTGCGGAGTTAACCTCCTAACTGTCAGAAACACGGTGAAATGGTCTCAGTGTTGCACTGAACTACCTAGGGCTTTTAACGCCTGCAAGATATGTTTCGCCCCTGTCTGGATCCTACAAACTTCGTGTGCAGCGTCATTGGACATTGATTTTAACGATAATAATTTTGCCAACAGCATGGTTATTAATAATCTTGAATTATCATAATGATCCTTCACTCCCTTCCATGCACTCAAAAAATTGTCGCCCCCTACCGGAGTATCTTCTATCAATTCAGCAGCATCACCCTTTAGGGCAGAGCGCAGATAGTGCATCTTATATACAGTAGGGATGGTGGCATCCTTTACAATCATTTCCGTGAACGAGTCCCTGAATCTAATCCACTCTTGAATCTCACCAGAAAACTGAGGTAACTCAATAGGAGGCAGCTTAGCTGGGTTTCGATTTGGAGCGGTTGCCAAGCCAACAGCAGGCTGATGAGGAACAGCTGCTTTTAACTGAAGCGCATACTCTCTCAATAAACCTAAATTCAGTGCGAAAGCTTCCTCTGCTTTATCGTAAATCTTGGTGTTGAAATAATTATCGTCCCCTTTGGTTTCCTCGTCATCTAACAGGAGTTCGTGGCTATCTTCGAATTTAACCCAAAGACTCTGCAGCAACTCAATTCTAGCCTGACAGGCCCCCTCTGTCATTCGATCGGAACCTGGCTTCTTGAATCGTAAATCATCGATATCCTATGGAATAATCGCAACTGCTTATCAATAGCCATGATAGTGGAATGCGCCTCAGCGTCTTGAGAAGAAATCAGCAAACTAACTTGAATCTGACTACTCGCGTAGAAATACTAAACCGCCTTTGGTCTATCTGTCACAACTTTGTAGGTTATATTCTACCTGCTAAACTGTTTCTATCGGTTCTGACCTCAATTTACTTAGAATGATATTATTCTATGTGAGTACCAATTCAATAGCTTGTTAGCGTCACTTAAATGTGTTCTGACCATAAAAGAACACCAATGCCTAAAGCTTCTTGAACTAACCTGTAAAAATCCTTGCTTGCACAAATAACTAACGCTAACAGCTAACCTTGTATCAGCTAGTACCATGTACGATGAGCGACAATTGATTTTATTCTCCCTTGACAGGTTGAGATTCAAAAAAAATCTGCACCGACTTCACAACTAGCTAACTAAACCTATTATTACATATGAAAATGCTCAGCGACGCACAAGAAACAGTGGCGATCAGCCTGGAAGAAAAATCCTAAGCCTTAGCTCCTCATCTTTATCAATACCAAGTGCTCTGAGATACTATATATATATATATATATATATATATATATATATATATATATATAACATCAACCCTAGACGCCGTAAACATGCCTCAGATTGGATATACAAGCTATCAAAAATGTCCGTACCTTGGAAACTGCGATGATATTCGATTCGCCGCTGTAACTACCGCTGGGCGCCTCGAGTCGCGGCTTCTGCCACCGCCTCGCGCTTCGACTTGCCGCTGTTGCTGCCGCTGGGCGCCTCGAATCGGGGCTGCTGCCGATGCCTCGCGCCCCGATTCGCCGCTGTAACTGCCGCTGGTTGGGCCGCCTCAAACCTCCCCCTCTCGCCGCACAATGGACTCGTCCGCCGCGGGCCGGGCAGTATCCATCCTCCCCCTCCCGTCGCACAATGGACTCCTCCGCTGCGACTATGACGATGATGATGATGATAAGGACGGTGATGTCGATGTTGTCGTTGCCCCTCGCCTTGCGTATCGCCGCATCCACAAAGTCGTCTACTGGCTACCTCTCTGCGGATGCTGCAGCAGTTGTTCTTTTTCAAGCAAATAATGTCTAGTTGTGCTGCTTGCGTTCGCCGTGTACGAGAGCTCCGAAGGCTCCCCCACTCAGCACGAGTAATTTTCGGCGTAACAATAATGAATTGTTTTTGTTGTTTTAGCGACTCGCGCGCAAGCGCTTGAAAAGCTTGAAAAAACGTGTCTTTTCCAAGCTAAACGCACCTGTTACGTCGCGTGCCAAGTATGACTGCCGGCCTTCAGGCGCGTGACTCCGAAAAATGAAAATTGGGCTGAAACACTCACGTCACTGCGCCGATTCCAATAACGTACGGAATAACTCGAAGGACCAATGTTTTTGTAGGAAATGCCGATAAATAATTGGTGACAAATACTTACTGGCAATAATTGAGATTCCTTTATTGCACTATGTAATTACAGCGAGGTGGGGGGGAGAACTTTCTCCTAGGCGATCCGCGGAGCAATTGACGAGCGAGCGCGCTTTTCGGAGCGTCGCGACGCGCATTTAAAGAGCGGTATTGTTAAAGCCCCACCCTGATTGGCTAATGAGCGAGATCAAAGAAACCTCCCTCGTTAACCGACAGAATTTGTATCGTGACTTTATAATATGCCTCGAACGCAGACATCTTCTCTTTTCCAAAATCAAAGTTCGCGATGGAGAGTTTGACGTTCTGCTCGCTAAAATCCATGTTCACGTGACAAAGTCTAATTTGACATTGAACTATGGAAATATAAACGCATGATTTATATTTTGATCTTTAGTTGTAAAACATCACTCGAAGAGAGATGATCCTACATAAATCTCGGAAACAACCAAAGTGTTATGGATGATAAAGCTTCATAAAGTGATCAATAACTCACCTATTGAAATGCATCTTTATGGATATCAATACTGTGGTTCCGGAACTAAATTGAAAAAACGATTGAAAAGAGGGGATCCTGGAATTAATCCGCTTTATCAGGCATGCAAAGAACATGACATAGCTTACTCTGATAAAAATGGAGATCGTAAAGCAGCTGACATGAAGCTCGCTGATAAAGCTTGGCAACTTGTCAAAGCCAAGGATTCCAGTCTAGCTGAAAAAGCATATGCTTTTTGCTGTTACGAATTAAAAGGAAAAACTGGAATGGGTCTGAAATTAAGTAAGCTAGTGACGGCTGCTAAGAAATCAATGTAATCAAGTAAATATTCCTGTAAAGTTATTCAATCCGCTTTGAAAGGTGCACATCAAGCTGTTAAGAAAGTTGGTGATAAGAGGAAAGTTATCATTCCACGTGTTCTTCCAATTCCATGAAAAATTGGTGGAGTTCTTCCTCATACCGCCGTTCGCAGGACTAAGTGCAACCAGTGCTCTGGCAGGGGGACCTGCAGAAATAGCTAAAGCAGTAAATGATGCTAAAGCTGCACAGAAAAACGATGAAGAAAGTAAGAGACATAATGAGGCAATGGAAGCTATTGCTTAAAGGCGAAGGTCTCTATCTTAAACCATATAAAACTAGAATGGGATTATTTATGAAACCACATATCGGTTATGATCAAGTCAATTTTGCCAAATCGTCCACTGACTGACTATGATTTTCTAAAATATGTTCGTATGTTGCAAATTTCACATTTCCGAGGTGTTTTTATGAGAAATAATCTGCCTTCTGATGGTCCATGGAGTAATGAACCTGCTATTGTTAACTTATAGGACATGAAAAATAAATGCACTCACTGGGTGTGTTATCGAAAACATGGTTCCAAAGTAACTTATTTTGACAGTTTTGGTGATCTTAAACCTCCCATAGAGCTCATGATATATTTCAACTTGAAAGGAGTAAAATATAACTATAAAAGTTATCAAAATTTTGACTCATTCATTTGTGGTCATCTTTGTCTTCAATTCTTAACCGGAAGAGTATAAAAGAGAAGATTGCAGACGAATGGGATCATTCACTTCCAATCAGTCATGGAAGATAGTTTCACTTTGAGTCTTTCAGGAAAATCTTCTGTTCTAGAAACACAATATTTTCCTTCAATTGAACTACCTTAGCATAAAAATTTTGTTTTGGGTCTAGTTGAACTCTTAACATTCAACTCGATTCCCAATGTAAACTATTCGAATAATAAACTTCATTTGAATGGAAATATTATCACTATCTCTACTGGCAGTTACGAGATTAATGCTATTAATAAATTTTTACAAGAAACTTTGAAATCTAAAGGAATTGAATTTTCTTTGAGAGCTAACAACAATACTCTCAGGAGTGAAATTAATTGCAGTCATCTGTTAGATCTTACTCCTCACCATTCGATAGGTCGTTTTTGGCTTCACTCCTCGTATTCTCAAGGAAAAAATTCATCACAGTTCTTTGATTTACCTGTGAAAATATTGAAAATCAACGCACTCAGAGTGGAGTAGAATATTACCGCAGGTGCTTACATCAACAACAAAAAAGTTCATAAAATCCATGAGTTCTTTCCCAGAGCTCCACCAGGATATAAAATCTTGGAAGTTCCATCTCATGTCATATATCTACCACTCAGTGTCAAGTGCATAGATCATCTTCAAATTCAAATCATAGATCAAGATGGAAATTTAGTGAATTTCCGTGAAGAAGAAATTACTACTAGACTCAACATCAAATCTGTATAATGGGTATCGTTTACAATTCTAGAGTGCATATAACTCAACCAACATGTCAATCGGTCATCTGTTGACCAAAGAAACTCAAACCGTTAACACGCAAGAGCATTCAGTTCATCAGAAGCGTAGGTCTAAAAGTTCTTGGAGAAAATTCACGTGTATAATTCTATGCTGCTTCCAGAAAAATGGACGAAATTCTAAGCATTCAATCAGATGTCGTATTCGATGAGTCTATTGCTCATTACAAGGTTCACGCACATCAACCATACTCGACATTAAGCTTTGATAATAGTGATGAAATTCGTATTTCTATCCAACATCAAGATCTATGTCTCTTACCATCGCGCAGTTCTATCCATGTATGTGGAAAACTGCAAAAACCAGATGGAACAGCACTAACTAAAACTAAATTCGTGAACAATGGCATTTTCCATCTGTTTGATGAAATTCGTTAAGAAATTAATGCTGTGGAGATATATAAAAGTAAAAATGTTGGTTTAAGCAGTCTCATGAAAGGTTGGACATCATTCAATCCAAATCAGACTCTCATGTTAGAAAATTCAGGCTGGCTTGACGTTAGAGAAGAAAACAAATCTTTGGTAGATGCACACGGCAATTTTGATGATTCCATTCCTCTAAATATGATCTTGGGCTTTGCAGAAGACTATAAAAAAATTATAGTTAATGTGAAGCATGAACTCATTCTCACAAGATCAAGAAATGACTTGAATGCAATAATTCAGGAAGGTACTCTAGCAAATAGTGTAACTTCATATGAAGACTACCAGGTAAAAATAACGAAGATAGAGTGGTTAATACCGTATGTTATTGCATCTGATAAACAGAAGACCGTGAAAAACGTATATAGTCAAGTACGTTACAGTATGTACAAACCATAATCCCATCTACAAGACTGCCTGCGCACTTCACACCGTCAAACTCATAAAATTATTCTATCACTGCTGTAAACATTTGCAAAGAAAATAAAGAGAAAAAAAGTAGAAAACGCTATAGGCATTCTGGTTCACGTGAGAGATAGGGAAGCTCTCCCACTCTCTCCATTTCGGTTTCTGGATCATTCTGGGTGATTTAGAATCCGAACGGGTTCTGGATCACTTTGAGAGGGCAAGGGGTGATCCAGAACTCGCATGAGCCAGTATGCCTATAGACTATCTATTATTAATTTATTGCAGTAGCATAATTTTAAACTCAATGAATATTACTAATTTAAATTATTTTGTATTTTGTAACGAGTCGCGAATAAGTTTCAAATAATAGTGCACTTCAACAGCTAGGCAAGACAGAGAGCAGGCGGAAAGATGCCACCGAGGCCTTTGAGAAAGACTATAACTGCTGGAACCTTCATACCGCGTGCCGTTCCGCCGCCATCTTAGAGGATGCCAGCTCGAACTCTGGTTCCCGTCCGCTCGAGTCTATGCGCACTCCCCAGCTCGAAGAATAGTATGCAGTGCGGGGGCGTGAAAGAAGAATGGTGGTAATAGCCCCAGTTCCGCGAGTCCCGAACAGCGTGTGTAGGGACTGCACACGAGACGGAACACCTGCAGCAAGAGTAACGAGAGAGAGAGAGAGAGAGAGAGAGAGAGAGAGAGAGAGAGAGAGAGAGAGAGAGAGAGAGAGAGAGAGGCTCCGACTGCAGCGAACCGTCATCTTTGTCACCACGCTGTATCTCTGAGATGTAAGGGCTAGCCAGGGAGTTATACGCGCTTACGTGAAGGGCCACACTACGAATAGTGTGCCGCGCCCTAGAATATAAGAGCTCCGAATAGCCCGCAATAGAAGAGACCCGCGCGTGTTCGTAACCCTCTCTGATTCTGGCGGCGTCCTCAGCAACGGTCGTGCTGAATACGCAATCGAAGCTCGACCTGCGCGTTATAATGAAAATCATTTATTGTAATAATCACTGTTAACTTCGTTGTAGACTTTCTTTATTTTTATTTCAGAATATAGTTTAATTGTTTTTGTTAAATCAGTGTGTCATTAATAAACCCGGACCCGCCTGCTCCTCGCATCGAGTTAGGCTAACAAGCGAAGCTTGGGAATAACCTGCGCAGCGGCACCGGGGTAAGACTATAGCGGCGAGTCACCGTGGGCCAAACCAAAGGTAAGCGCAGCGGTAAGTCGTGCACAAATTAAAAATACAAAAGTTTATAAATGTTATAAATTTACAAATAATATATAAAAGTTTTATAAATGAATAAAGTTCATTAAAACATTCCATGTTAAATCGTCATTTAATTATTATGCAATGGAGTTAAACGTAAAAAAGCGTGTATAACAGGTTAACACCAAAACGTATTATATAAAGAAGTTCAAACCGAAAAATGTATTGCAAACAAAAGGTTTCATAATTTTACAAAGAATTTTATAGAAATGTCATTAATAAAACTTTCTTATAATGAATTTTTGTTGAATTTAATCACAGAGAAGCCACGGGAGGAAAGTGCATTATGATGTACAGTAAATACGGTCCTGACGCTCGACGTTTATTGGCCGGCGCGCCGAATCTGCCTCAGTGCCGGGAGGTTCGACTGTACTTTCTTATCTATCAAAGTTGAAATACGATTAATATGTCAAATAAATAGTATATTGTGTACCTAGGACGCAAAGTAGGCTTTTTTAGACCGAGTTTGGAGATTTCAGAACGAGTCGAAGGCAAGCTAGCACGAGACGAAAGCGAGTACTGCAACCACACGAGGTCAAAAAGCCCACTTTGCCCTTGGTGCACAACATATTTTTTGTAACGCAAGTATTGATTTTTGCGTTTTTCTGGCATATTAAGCTGGGCTAAATATATATATATATATATATATATATATATATAATAGCAATGTTCCGAAAAATTTTAGCGGGCGCAAAAGGAACTTTTGCGCCCGCCGGTCTGAAATATGGTCTTTTAGGTCCGTTTAATAGGTACAGAAAAACGCGAAAATCCTGCTTACGTTACAAAAACGTTATTTTAATTAAATCTGCTATATAATCTGTTGTAACTATTTGTCTTAGAACTTTGAACGGAATAGTAATTATGCATAGTGGATTACAAGAACGCATTCTACGGGAAATTTGCTACCGAATATATAAATTAAAGAAAAATTGATTTTGTCATCATTTCAAGTCAGGTGACCCCCTTAATCTGGCATTATCGGTTCGAAAATGATCTGGCATTATCGGTTCCAATTAATAACCAATGCAGGCAGCTTAGAAAATTAATTGGTTTAAAGCGGATTCAATTCATTTCCCATGACAAGTCAACAAAAGAATGATGAATTGAATATGATGGAAACCGACTGATTTTGATCTAATAGGTACGCCTGAATCGATTTTAATCAGTTTAAGGGGGGAGTCGGATCCAGCCGAGGTTTTTTTTAAATGCGTTTTTTCAGAGATAAAATTTATTTTCAATTGAAGAACTTTTGGTACATGTAAAAGTACATCAAAAAAGAAAATTCAATGTCGATAATACGATTTTAATATCCATATATATAAATCTAGTGGCCGCAAGCGGAGGGTCCGGCAAAATCGGCGGCAATTCCTCAATCCTTGGAAAAAATCTGAAAAATACGATTCGGAATAATTTTGTTAGAGTATGAATGTAGAATGCGCATGAAGTAGAGTTGGCAGAAAAAATTTTGTTGACAAAATTGTGGCCAAAAAACGAAAATTGATGAAGAAAATCAGCCTGAATTTTGCAGTAACTTTTCCACGACTGATAATTTTCTATAAGCTGTCCATGAAGTCAATCGGTCGAAAACTCTATGAGCTACGATTGCCGCCGATTCGAAATACGTAGTTTTGAGAAAAACGCGTCTAATGATTTCGGGCCACTCCGTTCTCCGTTCTACCTGCTTGGCGCTCACCGCTCCTGCATAGGGTTGAAGGTCCAATTTGATACTATAACTTTGGGAATGTATTCTCCATATGTATGAGAAGGTTTTACGGCAAAATAATCGATTTGAATTATCTTCATTCAAGTTTTTGTACGAAATAAAGCACTATAGTGCGCATTTTAATGCATTTTTTGGTAGAAATAGAAGCGATTTAGGTGGGGATCGATTGAACCCCCAAGTTTCTGGCTAAAAAGCAGCAAGCAGAATACTTATCAACTGGCCCATTCTACTTCTTACATATACGTATACCCAAATAATCTCTATAAGGTATATGACAATCCCCAGATAAATTATAATTAATATAATTATATTATAGTTATAACAATAATTAAATTCATAAGTAAGTGTAATTGTAAATGATATGATTGATAACTTAATTATAATTTTATATGAATAAATATAAAGCCATAAACGTAGATTTCTAAAGAAAATGTACAGATTTTCCTAATGGAGCTTCTTTCCAGTAAGTGTATGTATTATCAAGGCTTTCTTTCTTTGCATAATTAAAATATGATAACGTATATTTCATGTTGTAGAAAGTTTGTATAACGAAATAAAGTCATATTCTATTAATTTGAGAAAAAAAATATTTTTCTTTGAATTAGATATTTGTAATATTTATTTGAAATACAATGCTTCAACAACGGTGTGAAATCGGCCATGTAACTTTCATTCTTGCTACAACAGTGCTCTTACTCGAATGCTTCTACAATTCGCAAATTTATTTAAATAGGATAGGGAAATACTTTTTTTTTATATTTTTGGACATTATTTTATTATATTCAATGTAAAAAGAGATAATTCAACATTTTGTTTAAATAAATAAGCCCACGGCATTGCTTACGCTGAAAACCGTGGAAGCGTTCATTTACCGTGGCACGAATTCGTCGGGCAGTGTATGAATTATCGTGGCATCAGCCATCGAAGTGGAGACATAACATTATTCATAACCTCTATCTTTTTTCAACTTCCTTCAGAGTATTTATTCACAAGGTGATTATCAACCAGAAATATCTAAATTATTGTGTAGAAATCGTGTAGAGAACGTTACAACAAAATCTAAGTATGGAATAGAAAATTTAGTAGAAGCAGTTGATGCGATTAGACAAGGACATCTATAACTGCAGCTAGGCAGAAAAGATTTAGCGTGTTCGAGACATTAAATAAGAGTGATCGTGTAAAAGGAATTGTGCAAATAGAAGACCTGAGTGCCATATTATTTCCGGAAAACTAGTGCACAAACTATTTACTCTAAGTTTTAATTTATGTATAAAGTTGTTAAATTGTGACTAGATTAAACTACTAGAATAACTGTGACAATATTACTATTATTCATACATATATTTAATACTTAACAATAAAATACGTTGCAATGGCCCTGAGTCCTAACATATCTTAAAATTTAGAACGTATGATCCGGTCTCATGTAGGGCGCTCGCTCATGCAATTTTACAAAAAAAAAACAAAAATGGTTTTGTATGCAGCGAAAAATCACACATAAAAATTAGTTGAGCACCACTGTGTAAGTTGCGCATCACTGCCTAACACAAGCACGCTGCTATTACTGCAAGCTACGAGTGGCCGTTGAGAATGCGCGAATTACACAGCGGGTATGGTTTAAACGGCGGGTACACTATAAACCACCACCTAATAATAAATTATATCGATCGTAAGGACCGGAAAAGAGTGAGAAAACACCCCATACTCACCATTCCTGTGGCTAATATGTGTGGTTGGTCCAATTGATTTTTCTATTATTGATTTTATAAAATAGTAGCACGCGTAATGTCCGCGTAAACCAAATCACGTGCCGGTATATGTATTGTACTAATGTATTAACCACATATTTGTCACATATATACTTAAATCGGTGTTTAAAGGACACCGCATGTGGCAGGCGTAGTGCCACGTGTACATTATTTATATATATATATATATATATATATATCAATTTTTTATATAAAAAAAAATTCTATGAATATTTTTTTTCTATATACCCTTTGAAAATAAAAGGTCACAAAATCTCATGTGTTCGGGAGATTATGAGTACTACGTTAAAGGAAAGCCGATACGATTTGCAAGTTCGAATCAAACACTCGGATAAATTCATTATCTTTTTTTTAACATAGTCTTGATGTATAATAAATATTAGAATTCGAATAAATGTTACAGATGGGCAATCATCGAAAGCAGATCAATCAAGATAGATATTCAGTAATAAATACGATTCTTAAACTTGCGTATTTTGTTTTAGGGATTAATGGGAATTTATTTATTTATCATTTATTCATATTTAAATTTAGAACAAAGAAATTTCATGGAATACTGTAAAAAAAATTAACTTTAAAAAAAGTGAAAGGTTAGGCGAGTTTGATGTATTCCGCAAAATTATCATGGAGCAATACAATAATCTATTTGATAAGGTAAGGCATAGATTAAAAAAATAATGAGATCAATGGAAAATAGTCAAGTTTTAAATACATAAATAATTATAAATAATTTAGCAACGAACTTACAGATAAAAAAGAACTGAGATCAATCGAACAAAGTCAAGTTTATTATATTTAATCATAATAAAGCAAAAATATTGTTGTGTTCAATCAAGGGCTTACTTAACTTAAAGTTACGTTATATAATGATCAATTACAAACAACTCTCAAAATACTTACTACGTAACTTGCCATGCCCGTTTTATTTTGTTTATGGTGTTGTCCATCAGTAACTTTCTACAAACTGATTTGCGTACGTAAACTTATAAAAATGTATTTTTGATATAATGATATGTATTATCAATGATGATTACATAACACATATATGTAAATATAGTTAACAAAAAGTGTATAATATGACATAATTTTCATAATGTCTAAACAAATTATAGAAGTTACACATAAATTATGAAAATTTTATTCATTTTAAAATAAGTAAATATGTAGAGACAATTAATTTTTAAAAGATTTATATCTATTTTTGTATATTCAAAAACTATCTATAAGTACCAATATAATGTGCGAAAAAGTTAAAATATTAATGAATTAGATATATATCACGTTCTAACATATAAAAAGAAAATTTTAGTTGTTCACCAATAAACAAAATGAAAAGTATCGTGAGAGTTGTTTGTAATTGATCATTATATAACGTAACTTTAAGTTAAGTAAGCCCTTGATTGAACACAACAATATTTTTGCTTTATTATGATTAAATATAATAAACTTGACTTTGTTTGATTCATCTCAGTTCTTTTTTATCTGTAAGTTCGTTGCTAAATTATTTATAATTATTTATGTATTTAAAACTTGACTATTTTCCATTGATCTCATTACTTTTTTAATCTATGTCTTGCCTTATCAAATAGATTATTGTATTGCTCCATGATAATTTTGCGGAATACATCAAACTCACCTAACCTTTCACTTTTTTTAAAGCTAATTTTTTTTAGAGATTTCAGTCCTTTTTAGTAAATATTTTGAGTGTTTCATATTTGTTCTACATGATTTCTTTTAAATAGATATATTTGTTTATTATTTCGAATTAAAAATAAAGATACTTAATGTAGATAACCTATAATTATGTGCTCAAGACATGGCTTATATAACAAACTTCTTTAAGAGAAAAAAAAATTTCCTTCTATTTTAATTAAATAATAAATTCTTATACCATACATTAAGCACATCAAAAAGTTAATTTGAAGATTATAAGGAAAATTTTGTATAATTCGTGAGTTACGTAGACAACTGTTAATTAATCATTTTTAAATCAAGTAAATACCTATATTCTTCTTAAAATTATAAAAAAAAAATTATTTAATAACAAAAGGCAATATCAAAATTAAATATGATATAAAAATGAATTTTATTTATTTATTTATTTACTTATTTATTTATTTATTATTATCTTAGATTTATCGAAACTGTAATACTAATTTATTATTACTTTCAGTTAATTTGTACCCAAGTCATTTAAATACATAAAAATTTATATATGCTTTTAAAATTATCAAATCTTAACGTAAGCTCTAGAAAATTTAAAACCGGAACGGCGCGCAGGTGCGAGAGAGACAGCACCATAGGAAAATAACGGCTGGCGCCTTCTCGCGGAGACTACTAAACTGCCGCTTTTGAGAACCAACCGCTCCATAAGAATCGTTCTTCTATATAGGTCTATATTCGTTGGCAATACCCAGTCGTATGTGCGGCCAACTTAACAGTCCTTTCACTTATATATTTGTTGCGGCTAACTTCACGGTCCTTTTACTTTTCGGGCTGGAGAAAGAAAGTTGATATACTTTCAGCATTTGAGAATTACATACTCGTTTATTATGACATAAAATAACTTTTTGGCTAATATTTTTGTTGGAAATCATAGTTTAGCACGAAAACATGCTATTAAGTCGAAATAACTTGGTAATAATAGTAATAAGTACTTGTTATCGTATAAAGAAAAATCCGAACACTAATATAGAAGTAAATAGTAGCGCGGGCGCTGCAGCTTCGTCTGCTTCTCAAACTCGCCTTCGTGGCGCTACCGCGCCACTTGATATTATTTGGCTTTCCCAAAGTATGATTTGAACGGAATGTTCATAATTTATAATGATTATGTTTTTATTTTGAACGATAAATAAAGCGAATAAAAGCGGTTCGCCACTATCTTCCTTTTACAACTAAAATAATGTGTTTATTTATTTAATAATTGTAAACAATCCTAGTGTACTTATTTATACCTTCCTCAAACTAATTGTACTCAGGTCCGATAGTTGTTAATAATAGTGCGAGTAATGATAATAGTAAATTATCCATAAATAATAATATGAAACCAGGTTCTACTCTAGCACATGATTATTAACAACAAAATAAGAACTTGCAAATGGTATCTCTGGTGGGACTTGAGGTATAAACAATCGGTTCGAAGGTTTAAATGATAGATTGTTTATTTAAAAATTTAAACTTTAAAAGTTACAGAAATTTAAAATTTAAACAAAACAGAACTATACATAGGTCAATACTTGCCGTAGATACATTCCGCAGATGGAATTATTATTAACAATTTAAATTGTTATAAACAATTTACGTAAACAAAGCGACCTAAACGTTTTTTTTTATTTTTTAACCCTTTCTAATAAAGGAAGGCAAATTCGTATTGATTTTCACTTTAATTTTTTTTATTATTTATGAGAAATCGTATGAATTAATGTATCGCTGAATGCGCACGCTGCCCTGTTGCATACCGGTGGCACACACCAGAGCATTACGAAGGAAGTGATCTTGTTATATAGAATATACAAAGTGTATGCATGGTGACGGCGTTCCGCATATTGGGCAGATTTAAGTACGAGAAGGTTTTCATGCGTTAGAGGTTATGTATTACGCGCATTAGTAGGCGAAATAACTTGTTAAAAAAAGAAAAAAAAGAAACGTTTTGTGCTCTTGTGAACTCAGGAACTCAAAGAGGCCTTATTTTCTTTTCGGATTCTCTTGACTCGCCTCATCCATGCCGCGTATAGCTACATGCGACTGGTTGGCTATTATCCTAGCAGGAAGGTTTGGGACCGAGCATGGCTCTAATGTCAATCTTTTTGTAAACATTCAGGCCCAGACGAGGGAAATATCCATGTTGTTAAAGACCCTTATCCTCCGTACGATCTACCAAGACCAGCGAATACGGGATATTGAGATAGATCTGTCGCGGGTACAAAACGCGTGTAACGATTTAAGCTCGGAAGTTTTAAATTTAAAGAAAAGGCAAGACGCTCTCTTTAAAAAAACCGGGGAAGGTTTTGGCCTCGAGGATAATCGCCACGATGACGTCGTCAAAAGCTTAACGAAGTTTAAGAAAATTGTTTCTGCTATGTATCAGGATTTACAAAAACTTAAGGAAACTAAATAATAAAGTAAATGCATTCTTTTTTTGGTTTTCGTGATTTTTTTCTCGTTGTTTAGTGAAAAGCTATCCTCTCCAGTCACTTTAATCCACAGAAATACTAATAGAAATTCCGCATAATCGATATATGAGATCGTTTTAGTTCTACATCGTGTATGCTATATTTTCAAGTTTATTTTATGTGTAGGATGAATGTCGAATCCTAAATATTTAGGCGCATTTCTATCCCCGTCACACGGAGCATCTTTTCCTTCAGCTAGCAAGGATAAACTTCGGTTTATCAAATATGGCGGACGACAGGCGTCAACTCAATAATTACATCCTCCCAAAGCGTGGTCGAGGAGTCAAGGGAAATAGAGTTCGAGGTGTTGGTCGCAATACACGCGCAAACCATATCCATTCCGAAGACAACCCCAGGAAAACGTAGGAGATAAAACACCGGAAACCAGTCAAAATGAGGAGGATGTTTACGAGCAAACAGAGCAACAGCAAATTGAAGATGATTTGTTTGTGGAGGACACGGTCCCGGTTATTACAAACGTTGGCGACGGCGCATCGGTAGGTCTAACACAGCCGGAAACCGTAAACGCGTTGGCACAATTTCAAACCGAGACATGTGCGGTTTTACGCACCCTACACAAACGGGATCACGCCTTAAAACGCCGTACAGATATTGTCGATTCGCGTCTCAAATCGAACGATGAAATTTAAGAAAGATTAATCAATTGGGATACGCGTTTGACCGAAGAAGTGAATTCATGTGGTAGGATCGCGCAGCAAAATGTTCGCGATATAGCCTGTTTATAGAAAGCTTGTTCGGATATAAAGGAAGACTTGAAACAAGTATAGTTATACTCGCAAAAACTACGGCACTCGGGCACTGTCTGGCGCGGAACCGGCTTAAGGTTTCCGGGTCCCCTCCCCACACGGACCCCACTTCCTCCTTCCACCCGGCCCCGAGAGAGACGCCGCGAGGGAGACGCCGGACCTGCACGCGCGTTCCCACAGTGGCCCCCACAAGTGATTTTGTGTGTGTGTGTGTGTGAGTGTGTGTGCTTGAGTGTGTGTACGTGTGTGTACGTGTGTGTATGTGTGTGTGTGTGTGTGTGTGTGTGTGTGTGTGTGTGTGTGTGTGTGTGTGAGGGTGTGTGCGAGTGTATGTATGTGTGTGTATTTGTGTGTGTGTATGTGTATGTGTTTGTGTATCTGTGTACGTGTGTGTGTGTGTGTGTGTGTATGAGCGTGTGTGTGTATGAGCGTATGTGTGTGTATATGTAAGAATGGGAGAATCTCCCTCACCGACAGATAACCACAGTTGTCTGTCGTCAGTAAGGTTATGGAGATGCAAGATGGCGCCGAGCGCTGACACGTGCGCGGACCTGTCTATAATTGCTGAGAGAGTGTCAGGCCACTCGTACCGCTACACGCTCACCAATCCTTATGCGCTGAGAGAGACCTAACGAGGCTCTCGAGAATCCAATCAAACGAACTGCAGAGACAAGAACTAGTGTTGTGAAGATTGGACTCGATTGCCTAGCGTACATGTATAGACCTGAAAGAATAATATTGTAGATTATTTAGGCTTGCCTTTAAATAGGAAGGGTGAAGGCCCCGACCAACGCCTCACCTGTGAGGTTCTCAGCTTAGCATAACCTCTCCATAGACTTTCTCTTTATGGTTTCTTTTAATGGAGACCCTCAGTGAATGCGCTCGACAAGTTTTCTTCCTAAAAAAGTGTGGGGTATTCACCGAGATTTGAACCCAGATCACTAGCGTGGAAGTCTGAGCCCTAATCCACTCAGCCACTGGGACTCTATCTTTCTCTATACGTGAACATGGATGCATGTACACGTATTTGTATAGATAGATAGATAGATAGATATACTTTTTATTCATCAAGAGACAAAATCTTACAATTGCATCTACATGTAGTTATAATTAAAATATCAGTCGATTTTATGTATTTGTTATCTTAACGTTCACTTATTGCATTTCTTACTAAATAATATTATTCGCTTTATCAGTTCGTCAGTTTATAAAATTTAAATGTAATGAACTAGTCATAGTCAGATATCACAGAAACACGCTTCGTCAAAAAATAATACATAGAATAAAATAAATACAATAGAGATAACATATAAAAATAAAAGAATACATACACATACTTTGCTAAATTTTTACGTATAGTATCACGTCAAAATTTAAAACACACTCATTCGTGACACTTTAACAATCACGCTAATAAATACATTCACACCTAACACTAAACATATTTAATAAATAAATAAATTAATAAATAAATAAGTCGAATAAATAAATAAACCAGATAAATAATTAAATTAAATAAATAAATAAATAAATTTAAATAAATAAATAAATTAAATAAATAAATAAATAAATTTAAATAAATAAATAAATAAATTAAATAAATAAATAAATAAATTAAAATAAATAAATAAATTAAATAAATAAATAAATAAATTTAAATAAATAAATAAATTAAATAAATAAATAATTCAAATAAATAAATAGCTTAAATAAATATCCGAGTCACCTCTATACATTCTCTTCACCATGTAATTGCTTAAGGTGCCTGCTAAACGCCGTTTTAAATTTTCACAAAGATGGCAGGCACCTCACACTGCTCGGGAGCGAATTCCAGAGGTGCGCACCTTGAACTCTAAATGAGAAAAGGCCCTTATCGGTGCGCGACCCCGGAACCGAGAGCTCTTTCATACCACCCCTACTTGAAGTCCTGGCCTGGTTTTTTTCAAAGAGGGCAGTAAGATATGGTGGCTGCCGCATGCCAACCGCTTTGTAAAGCAGCAGCCCCATAAAATACTCCCTCCTCACCTTCAGATCTAACTAGTCCAGTTTTTTCCTGTAGGCGGTGATATGCTCATCTCGCCTAACACCACATATGTATCTCACACATGCATTCTGTAGACGTTGTAGTCGTGTCTGGAGCTCCCCTGACACGTCAAGAAGAACCACTGAGCAATAGTCTAAGTGAGGTAGTACCAGTTTACATGCCAGCTGCTTCCTCAGTATCTCTGTGGTGCTTGAACGGAAAAGATTTAAGCTATACAGAGCTCTATTTACTTTTCTACTGACCGCATTCAGTTGCGGCTTCCATGTCAACTTTCCGTCCATCACCACGCCGAGGTTGGTGACTGTATCGACAAAGGGAACGTGTACGCCGGTCTGTATCTCAATGCCTTGCAAGTCAAGGTTCTGAACCTGTTTGATGTTGTGGTCAGACCCAAAAATGATCGCCTTTGTCTTGCCGACATTGAGGCGCAGGCCAGCTGACGTTGCCCAGTTCGACACTGCTTGTGCTACAGCCGACATGCGACTGATACCATCACGAAGACCCTTCAGGGTCATTTGTGTGTAGGTTTGCAGGTCGTCAGCATAAAGTATGTGTTCAACACCATCTAAGTCGAGTGCGTCTTGTAAGTCGTTTATGTATAGGCTGAAAAGCAGGGGTCCCAGGACTGAGCCCTGTGGAACGCCAAGATTGGTGATCAGCTTACGCAGCAGTTTAGTGTGTGAGATGGTGTCGAATACGTTGCTAAAATCAAACATTAACAAAATAGTCAATAGTTTTTTGTTGTTGTTAATGCCTGATCTAATGTCTTCCGTCAGTTTTAGTAGTGCTGTCTGTGTACTGTGATTCTGTCGAAAACCAGTCTGCATCGGGTCCAAAGTATTATTTTCTCGTAAAAAGTCAGTTATTTGGTCGTGTACTATTTTTTCAAGGACCTTAGAAAGGAAACTCAGTAGGGCAATTGGTCGGAAATCTGACACCGTAGATGGGACAGGCTTCTTCTTCAAAGGCACCAACTGAGCTCCCTTCCAAGTTCCCGGAAAAATGCCACTGGACAGAGAGGAGTTAAAGATCTTAACAATATGATCTCCCACAAACGGAAGAGCCTTAGCCACTATACTTTGGGGAATGCCGTCTTCCCCTCTGGCTTGTGATGAGAAGTGGGCAACAGCCAGAACCACGTCCGAGAAGCTGACTTCTCGGAAAACAAAGCCGTCATCACTGGCAGTGGTCAGGACGTTGTCAAGTTCTTCAACACCCTCATTTTGGGAGATCGACACCCCTGCAAAGTGGGCATTGAGCTCTTCCGGTGAGAAACCATGAAGCTCCTCTCTTGTCTTTGGCAGAAAGCCCAGAGCCTTGAGCTCATTCCAGTTATCTTTCTTATTCTCAATCGCTTCAGAAATTTTATTTTGTAAAAATCTTTCCCTTGTTTCCTTCGTTCGTAATTCAGCTTCAGCTGCAAGGCCCTGATACTCCCGCCACAGTCTGTCGTCATTGGTCCGCGCATAGCGTCGTCGTACGGAGTCACGTTTTTTGTAAAGATGTATTAGTTCAGCATCAACCCATGGTGGATTTGTTTTCTTTTTCGGCGTGAATTCTTTTAACGGTGCAATTTTATCTATCACAGCCATGAGGTTGACACTGAGGCACTCTAATTGACTGTCAACACCCGCCGCGGGACCATCGATCCGCGACCAATCACAGTCAGCTAGGTGAGACAGGAAGTCATCTTGCTGGATCGATTTAAAATCCCTGTAGCTGAAAGATTCAGGCACAGGGGATGCAGCAGTTTCGACCCCAATCTCGACCTCTATGATGTTATGATGACTGGGAAAAGGCGCCGGCCGATTGTCCCTGCTCAGTACAACGTCATTATTATCTGTCAAGATCACATCAATCCACGTGTGAGAATCCGTGAGATGATGAGTCGCACCATGATCAATTATTTGAAGGTTAAGATCATCAGCCAACCACCTAACAAATTTTGCATCGGCTGACGTTCCGAGTAGATTCGCATTCAGATCTCCCATAATAATTTTGTGACTAAAGTCTTGAGTATGTATCGTTAGTTTGTCTGTTAAGTCAGAGTCCTGCAAAATCGGTACGTGTGGTGGTCTGTATATTAAAGCAACAAAGACGGGGGGAAGGCTGCCCTGCTGAACACTGCACATTAAATATTCAGGTATAAATGGCCTGCCCTCTTGTGTTGTTGGAGAGCTGCATAATAAATTGGCCTTGAAAGTGTTATGAATGTACAGGACTAGCCCGCCCCCTAGTTTGTTGCGATCAAGTCTAAGTAGTGAGTAGTCGTCGATCTGAATGAGATCACTCCCAACATCAGGGTCAAGGTGCGACTCAGCAACCCCAAAGAGATGGTAGGCCGGACGAGCTGAAAGGTGTTGTTTAATCATGCCAATGTGCCCCATCAGTGAGGTAACATTGACAAAACCTGCCCTCAGTCCCTTTCAGTGAACCCCCAGCAGTGTCTGCGGATAGTCAATTTTTTGCAGCAGTTGACAGAATTACATTTTTATCAATTACGATTTCATTATCAACGGTTTTTGTTATATTATTTACAGTTTGAGATGGTTGATTAATGGCATATGATGCCACTATTGTCTGTAAATCAGCCGCAGATGAAAATTCATGAGAGACGTCGCCATCGCTCCTCTTCACCAGGAAACGGCCCCCTCTATGCCAAACATATTTAATATTAAGTCTCATCGCAAGGGCCTTGAGACTTCTATATTTAATAAAACATTCTTTTGTTAATAATTCATTTATAAAAATTTTACCATTTATAATCCCATCCCTTGTGTCCTGGTCAAGAGCTGCAATGTCGACATCTCTAGCATGAAAGCCAGTGATAAGCTTTTTGGCTCGCATTATTTTCTCGCCTAACGCACTGCTGGAAAGGGTAACAACCCATGGTGACCGTCTACGTTCGCTATTTGTATCTGCTAATGCAGCAGCTGTCGCTTCTTCTGACCGAAGCAGGCGTGTGCCTATTATATCAATTTTTCGTGTTGATGAAAGGACACGGCACAGTTTCGCGTGTGCAACGTCAACACACTTAGAGACATCACCGTCGAAAATGTTTGAAATAATGAGCTCCGTATTACCGCTTTTAATGTTTTTACTGTGTATTGTCCCCCCATCAATCGTTTGCACCCGCGTGCTTCGTGCAGGTGATGCTGCAGCATCAGCATTGTCGATATTGTACTTATTCAAACGACTAGATGTTTTTTTTCTACTATTTACAACTTGGATAAACCCGTCATTATTGATATTACAATTGTCAATTGTGTCGCTTATATCACTATAATTGTCGAGTAAAGTACTATTTGTAGCAGACGCATTATTAATATTATTACATTTTTTTGTACTTGTCAGAGAAACGGTATTGTTTTGTGTACTGGGGAGCACTGCGATTTTTTGGAATTCAATTTTATTTAATATGAGTTGGTTATCTTTTTGGATGTTCTCAACATTTCTTTCAATTTTGTCGATAGTAGTAGTATATACAGAGGTAAAGTCTTCTTTTGTTATTATTTTTTCTATTTTTGTTATTATTTCCTTGTTGTCACATTCAACTCTATTGATTTTATTTGTTAAATTTAGGAAATCGTTTTCAAAAGTGTTTAATATAAAATTATCAATTTTAGTCTGTGACTCAAGATTAGTATGCTCTAGAATATCGATTTTTTCAATTAACATGTTATAATTTACCTCTGTATTGGTCAACAAAATGTTCGTTTCGACGTTATTATCATGTAATTTTTTATTTTTAATTTTTAGGTCATCTATTTCTTGACAAAGCACTTGCTTCTCCTTTTTCATCTCCTCCAGCTGGGAGTGTTGTTTCGACAGTTTTTCCTCAATTTTTTGCAGCTTGGATTCAATTGAAAGTGCCAAAGTATGTACTGCTGGTAACGTATTTATCCTATTTACAATTGCCTAGCCCCTGCAACGGAGAGAGTGAGGAGTTGGTGGGCGCGGCCTTGCTCGCCTGATTAGTGCGCGCAGCTGTTGCAGGCTTTTTATTGGCCGGAGTGGACGCGGCTAGCTCGTTCTCTTTCCCACTCATGTTGTTGTTAGCGTTCGTCGCGCGCGTGACTGCCGACTCGAACATCGACCTCTTCGAGTCGATGCATGCCTGGCACGCTACCGCTTTAGTTTGTAGCTGTAGTGCCCTTCTTTGTACGCGGGTAAGCACTGCAAGAGGCTTGCACGCCGGATGGTATGTAATATTGCATATGCAGCACTTACGTACCGAGTTGCTGCTCCTAGGAACCTCCCCGCAGATGGCGCAGTTGTCGACCATGATGTTAGTGGCGACAAAGATGAGTCGTGGAAGGTAATGATGGTGTGTCTAGGATGCAGCAGGTGTCGCCTCGGTAGTCACGTAGTTGCAGTTCGAGTCGGCAGATGACGCCTTGATAGTATGGCGCTGCGTGCTGTGTGTCCAGAATGAAATGGCACCTCTGGATTATTTATGCTTCGTGCTTGGCTCCCGCCACTCTGCCGTATTCACCTCACTTAACCTCAAAAAACACCTGGCCGGGTGTTGTTGCTTGGATGTTGAAAGCCGTGCCGCTGGACCAGTGGAAGCTGTGATTTATTATCACAGCTATAGTTAGAATGTTCCACTGTGCAGGCACCACAACAGACCGGCTCACAGACGCAGGAGGCAGCAGAGTGCGGTGTAAATGCAGGAGCCAAAACACGAGCAGGTATACCTAGCAGACGCGCCGAGAGCAGACGCGTATGTGTGAGAGTGCGATGTTAAAAAAGAGGAATTCTAACCTCAAAACTTGCATCGATAGTCAAGATACTTGATGGTACCCAAACAATCTACCTTACCGACCTTTTGTATTATCAATTAGCGAAGGACGGTAAATTAAATTTTTTTTTCACATTACCAAACATTTGTTAATGAAGAATAAATTATTGACACCTATAGAGGGCGCTATAAAATAGCGGTAAATTGAAAAAATTTACACATTGAAGCGAAAAATTCGAATTTGGACTTGTCGACTAACAGCAGCAGTATTTGCCGGGTAAAAATATGAGAACATTGTGAAATGGTTTTTTAAATCAACAGGTACATCAGTATATGTATCCTGAATCACGTAATACCTTGACGATAAAGTTAATCTCGTCATTATGAATTCCATATGGATTTTTAACCATAATTACTCGGAGACGATCGACTAACTCATTAGGATCATCCCAATCATGAAATCAGTATTTTCGATCTCTCTTCTTTCTCCAATTCTCGTATGAATCACCTATATATGATTGTCCTTGGAATCTAGAACCAAAATTCGATAGCAATATTGGTGAAGTAGTATCAATCATACTACTACTATCATAACTGGATGCAATAGATTCATATGCAGTGGCTCGTGGATAATTGCTAGACGAAGATTCTTCATCTTCCTCACTACTCTCATCGGAAGTCTCAAATTTTTATTATAATTGTGAGACTTCTCTTTTACAGTCTCAAGATTTATTGTTGACTTGATAGGTGAGGGTTCATACTGCAGCTTACGTCTTTTTACGTTAAGTAGAATCTAATTATATTTCACCTTTATCAATCCAACTGTTGTGGGAACTGTCGAATCCCAAAAATTTGACGTATACTTGGTTTCCACATTTCTTGAAAACTTTTTCCACTAGGTATACATTAGGATACTTAGCTTTTAAAAGTTCTTGTTCGTAGAATCCACCAGTTATGGATTGGTTTTGATAGTCTGACAGATGGTAAGTCACAGGATACGTGGTTCCGATTCTATTCACAGTAAATATTTCAGTGTACCAGTTGGATATGTACCCCTTCTCGAATAATTGTTTAGCCTTTCTCACACGTACTTTATCACCAGCTTCGAATTTTGCCTTTTTCTTCTTCAACGACTGATTCTGAAATTGTTTCAGAACTTGAGCCTAATTGGTAGTAGAGACTTCGTTAGTCTTCGTACCAATAGTTCAATGTTTACGATCATTATACTGTAACAGTAAATCAGACAAGATATCAAGCCACTTGTAGTTTCCTTGCAAACTGAACTTTACCCACATCTTGTTTTTAGTGTACTATTGAAGCTTTCGTGTAGAGATTGATCTTGTAACGTTTCATGAGATTCTGGAAGTTCATATTGTAAAACTCCGTACCTCAATCTGTATGCAAATTTTTCGGTACACGACCTTGACGCAATACAAATTTCAACGCTGCTGTAACTTCCTCTTCAGTTTTTCGCTTGACCGCTACAGCCCATGCATACTTGGAAAACACATCTGTGATGGTGAGTATGTGTCTGAAGCCTTTGTTCTCTCGAGCATAAGGATGCATCTCAACCAAATGCGTTTGCCAAGTTTCATCCATTCCTCATACATTTTCCTCGTACTTTCGACGTGGATAATTGTGTCGAGCAGATTTATGAAGCTCCTTCACCAATACAACTTGCTGATGCAACATCATGAAGATCTTGTTTTAACATTTCATACATGTTCACGTTGCTAACTTCATAGATGAGGCTGTCAGTGTCAGTGTATAGAAGTTTTGAGTTATTACCACCTCGCTCACGCATGTACTCATAATGAAAGCGGTACACTAATGACTTTGATAAATCCAACACACTGAGTCCGATGAATATTGGCTTGCGGATAGTGATCTCAATGCAAGCTATCATATTTTCGTCAAAATTGATATGTATGCCTCAGCACCATACCTCGTTTCCCACTTGCTGACCAGTTTGACGTCGACTCGCCTCCGTTCATTTTCCAAGGTCTTTCCATAGACTACATTGTTGCACAACCTGCACAGCATCTTTTCTAATTCCATCTTTGCGTTCTTACGTTTCTCACTATTCAAATCAATGTACGGTTTCAACCAAGGCTTCCGGTTGATCTCCAAGGCCTGGTGTACTTTGTCCAGTTTAAGACCGTACTTGAGTGCTTGTTTCAATGAAACATAATGCAGTACGTAATAAATCTTCTTGTTTAGAGTTGTCAGCAGCTTCTCCTGATTCGATCCTGGTGGTTTCATATGCTCTGGACGTAATGGAAGATTCTTATGAGCATATTGTAGTTCTGCTGGATGTATGAGGTCAACCTCCAAGATGTATCCTATTGGGCTATAGTCTGGAACGTTGAAGAAGTTCGTATATGTGACGTCTTTTACCCATTTGAATCCTCCATACGGTAATGATCTCGTCATGGCGCTGAAACAAATTAAAAAAAAATTATAATATTAATAATAATAATAATAATAATAATATTCTTACCATTCATATAAGTTGTTTACGTTATAATATACCAAGTACTTATGATCTCTTTTCTTCCCGAAATCAGAGTCCATGTATGGATTGTTAGCCTTAGCGTATCTGTTACTGAAATGACTTATACCACCCCGTATTCCACTTTCAATGAACATCAGCATATCGATGTCTGTTAAGAGCTCTAGCTGGATTCAGCCTCATCTATGAAGTTAGCGACGTGGACATGTATGAAGTGATGAAACAAGATCTCCATGATGATGCTTCAGCAAGCTGTATTGGTGGAGGAGCTTCAGAAATCTGCTCAACGCAATTAACCACGTCGAAATTACGATGTATGAGGAATGGATGATACTTGGCAAACGGATTTGGTTGAAATGCATCCTTATGCTCGAGAGAACAAAGGTTTCAGACACATGCTCACCATTATAGATGTGTTTTCCAAGTATGCATGGGCTGTAGCGGTCAAATGAAAAACTGAAGAGGAAGTTACAGCATCGTTGAAATCTGTATTGCGTCAAAGTCGTGTACCGAAAAATTTGCATACCGATTGAGGTACGGAGTTTTACAATACGAACTTCCAGAATCTCATGAAACGTTACAAGATCAATCTCTACACGAACGCTTCAATAGTACACTAAAAACAAGATGTGGGTAAAGTTCAGTTTGCAAGAAAACTACAAGTGGCTTGATATCTTGTCTGATTTACTGTTACAGTATAATGATCGTAAACATCGAACTATTGGTACGAAGACTAACGAAGTCTCTACTACCAATTAGGCTCAAGTTCTGAAACAATTTCAGAATCAGTCGTTGAAGAAGAAAAAGCCAAAATTCGAAGCTGGTGATAAAGTACGTGTGAGAAAGGCTAAACAATTATTCGAGAAGGGGTACATATCCAACTGGTACACTGAAATATTTACTGTGAATAGAATCGGAACCACGAATCCTGTGACTTACCATCTGTCAGACTATCAAAACCAATCCATAACTGGTGGATTCTAGGAGCAAGAACTTTTAAAAGCTAAGTATCCTGATGTATACCTAGTGAAAAAAGTTCTCAAGAAATGTGGAAACCAAGTATACGTCAAATTTTTGGGATTCGACAGTTCCCACAACAGTTGGATTGATAAAGGTGAAATGTAATTAGATTCTACTCAAAGACTTCTGATGAGAGTAGTGAGGAAGATGAAGAATCTTCGCCTAGCAATTATCCACGAGCCGCTGCATAGGAATCTATTCCATCCAGTTATGATAGTAGGAATATGATCGATACTACTTCACCAATATTGCTATCGAATTTTGGTTCTAGTCACTATTGTGTGGTGCCTTTTGAAACCAAGGTAACCAGTGCCGCTCTGTCGAGAGCCGCGGAACAAACATTCAAGAGGTTTGGGGATTTCATAAATAATTTAGTTGATGATTGGCTCTGCACTTCACAGGACTTTTCGGAGCATTTAATGCATTTAGAACTCCTGTTTGAATGTATCTTGCACGAGGGAGTCACTATCAATTTTGAAAAGGTGAAATTATGCAGGAAGGAAATGCCATTTCTGGGGTATATTCTTACCACCCGGGCATTAAACCCGATCCGAGTAAAATTTAAGGTATAGATGATCTTCCAGCCCCACGGAACGAGAAAGAGATGAGAGATTTCTTTCGAAAAATGGAAATGGGGAAAGGAAGACCACGAGGTGTTTGAAAAGGGGGGGGTAAGGTTAATTTGTGCAAAAAAAAGGCACAATTTTGTGATTTTTTTTCACGACTCAGTTAAAATTTATTTATTAAAACCAATGTTACATTATTGTAGTCCATTTAAATAATATTGTGGAATATTTTCATGAAAAAATATTGAAAATTCGTCAATGGCATCAATTATTCGGAAGCGTCTCAGAAAAAAGTTGTATTGCGGTGCCCCTCATAACTCGGTGCTGGATCATCTGAAATCAAAAAGCCAAAGTTGGTTCGTCAGATAATTGCTTTTCCCAGGTAACGCTGGGAGGGATTTTCGAAATTTCTATTTTTCAATTTGCGGGATCACTTTACATGAACAAACGCGATTTTTGTCAAAAAAAACGGCTAATTTGTTATTGTAAAATGAAAAATATAAACGAATTTGGAAAAAAAGCTTCAGCGTTACCTCATAAATTATGTAAAGAAATAGTGTTTAAAATTTCGAAAGGATCGGTGCAATAGTTTTGAAGTTATGAGGGGCACCGACTTTGAAAACTTGAGTTTTGGGAAAAACGCTTTAAGGCAGGTTTGCGGTGGATTTTTTTGGAAAAATCATTTTTTTTTTTATTTCATTATTCGATAGCAATACTATCTAGAAATATTTTAAAACTCTTACAATTAGTTCCTACGGCCGGGAACAGGCAGAAAAGAGGCACCACCTACCGCGTTTGAGCACGCGCGCTCGGCTGCTCCTGCAGCGGCCGGCGTTGCGCTGCCGCTGCACCCCTCTCCATCTTTAATCCTAGTCCTGCTCCTATCCCCCTTCGTAAATAGCAGTTTTGGCGGCCATTTACCTAATTCAGTGCCCGCTCAGTCATCCCAAGCGTCGCGTTGTTGTGAAATTGAACCGTTGTGAAAAAGTAGTATTTTTACTATGTGTGATCGAAAGGGCAGCAGAGAGAACGAAAATAAGCCAGGCCGATCAAGAAAACGCTCGTTTCACGGGAATCAGCATACTTCTGATGCTGATTCAAGTTTAACTAGTACTTCTGCAAAAAAAAACATAATGGTGATCCTGATTTTCAAGTTGCAGTCGATCCAACTATGCTATACTGTATAGTAGGGTGGAGTGAAAATGCAAAATCTTTAAAAATCGAAATGCCTTAGTGTGGAAAAGTTCCGAATGTACACAAAAGTAAGGAAATTTTTTTGGTTGAAGCATATAGTCAAAGTTTTCTGTTCTGCCAAGAGCCTTTATGTTTTCGATTTTGACGAAAAAAAACGCAAAATCGCAGAAAAGCGGTATTATCTATTCTTTTGATGTTTAGAATTTCCGAACTGCTAACCTTAGGCATTTATGCTTCTGATCGTGTGTTTGTAACCTTCCTCTTTTTGCACACGGGCTTAGGACCGTCGACGGCAGAGTTATATATATTTTTTTTGTATTTTTTTATATTTTTTATATTTTTTTATATTTTAAACTGTTTGTATTTTTTCTAGCAAATTATACTTTATTGAGTTGGTTTCAAGTTTTTATTATTCACACGGTGAACCGAAAAACGGACTAGTAATTACGAGTCAAGATTTTCAAGTATATTATATCGTAGCCCGTTATATAAACATTTTAAACTGGCTTAAAATCTTTTTGGCTTTCAAATGCAGGCATAGCAGCTCGAGACTTTAAGGTTGATCGAATATAACCATCCCGATTTTGTATACCTATTACTTTTGTTGAAGCCTCTGTTACTAGTTTAACGGTTCGCTCGACAGCTTGCGTATGACATGGGAATTCTGCGAATGGCCAAGTCGCAGGGATATTATTATCATCATACATTTGTTTAATCTTATTTTTATCGAAATGATGTAGAAGTGGCGGTGAAGTTATTTCACATGCAAGCCAATTAATCATGTCGATGTAGTTGTTTGCTCCAAAATTTATACTTTGAACCTTAAATTGACTTAAATTTATTTTTTTTTTGCGTCAAGAATTTTTCGTAGAGCTAATTTTCTAACTTCCTTGTTTTCATCAGTCAACATGCTAAGTAGAACATTCTCGGGATGTGCAAAGTATGCATTGCGTGCAATAACTTTGTCAATGACTTGCAGATACTTTTCGGGAAGATAGCGAGAGGATTTAATAAATTCAAAAAGATGCTTAGTGCCATCCTTGACAGAGCTATTCAGCTTTATTCTAAACCAAGACGGAGCATACACTGAAAGAATGAATACAACTATTTATTGTAGATTTGAACTAGGGGTTTCAGTAGAAATGTACAGCCTTAAAATTCGATTGGCTTTAGTGAGCCAAAGAGCATGATTTAATTTTCCAGGATTCAAATTAACAAGATCCTCAGAACATTCTCCAGCACTAATAGCGTTACAAATTTTTAGTAGATACTTTTGATCGTTACTTAATACCTTAATGTCAAGGTCGGGTAAACAGCAATTAATAGCTTTAAACTTAGCTACGGGTAAATTTTCACACTTGTATAACATTTTACCTATAGGACCAGAGTAAGATTTTGGACCTGATGTGTAGCCATCAATAGCTTCAAACAAATGCCTGAGTGGAAGCTCATTAAAATGTAAAAGACAAATAAACCACTGAAGAGGTCTGCCAATCTTTAACTCCAACAAGTGAATCACTCCTCCCTTGCTACCTGTATTTACAACTGTACCATCCAACTGTACCATATTATACATTGTTCCGAGAAAATTCTTTGAAATAAATGAATGTATACTTTCGGATATATTCTTCGCAGAACCCGAAGCAGGTGTTACATGACCGATGTATTTGGAACCTGACTATTCAACAAGAGAATAATGATCTTCTACAATGGTACCTTTGTAGTATTTAGATCCTTTCTTTTCTCTATGCAAAGTCAAATCATGTCGTCCATCAAAATAAAGCCCAAATTCTCTATTATCTATGTTTTCAAGGCTATCACGTTTTATGTTTTCAGCGACTTTTAATTTTTCCCTTCTCAACTTGTGTCTGTCAATTATCAGCGATTGATCGGAGTTTGAAATTACACCAACATCTTGCAACGCAGCAGTCGCAATCGCTGAGGCAGCTCTGTCTGATACACCATATCGTTGACTAATTAAAGCTGTATTTTCTAAATTGACTTTCGTTTGCGTTAATGAAGATGGTGGTGCCTGACTCGTGCTTGGCTTATAAAATTCTTGAGAATCGGGAGTATTAGTAGTACTCATTTCTTCTGACGAAAGTGGTTCGACATTAGGCGTACTCATTGCAACATCGAGCTTTTTGTATGGTGCTGAGCTTTTCATTTTTCTCTCCATTCTCATTTGCAACTTTTTAGTTTCTAAATGATCCACAGAACCTATTGCTAAACGTCTGCTACTCCTTTGATCTTCAAGAAAAGCCCTTTCTGATAAAGGTACTTTCTTGTCTTTAGGACAATTGCAATTGATAATAGGTTTACACTTGCATACCGCAAAGTCAAAAAGCTTTAATGAATTTTTTTTAAATTCTTCTATTTTGTCATCAGCACGTTTACGGGTGATATTTTTTATTTTGATATACTTCTCATGATACGCTAATATCATGGCTTTTACTCTTTGGTGGGAGAGAATGGGAATCAAAACTTTAGCATAAATCTGCTCAACTTTCAGACTAACTATTTCTGCAATATCAGTAAATGAAGGCTCTCTTTTACCACCTGATTTTAAACCAAGAAATCTCCTTTCCTCAAGACAGCACTTAAACACGCCCTCGTACGTAGGCAGAACATTCTGACTAAGATCCTTCGGCCGTCCGAAAATCGGACATTCGAAATTTCTAGCAGAGAATTGAAAAGATTTCAACATTCTCAGTAAATACACTGTCGTGATAATGGTGCGTGATAATTATATAATATCATCCGTCAAGTAAAGGATGTGCCCGTACCAGCCTCTCTTTATGCCCCTTTATTAACAGCTTTACTTGCGGGCAGGAAAAACGCGTAGCTACCTAGCGACCGTTAACGGAAACTATACTTATGAAACATATGGCACTATTTTTTAATTTCTTAAATTACTAGTTTGCTTGAAATATTATTATAAATAATCTTGAATATAACTAGTATGAACACAATTTTTAATATGTTTTAATAAATTTAAATAAATTATTATTAGTTATTAGAATGATAAATCCTCCAACGTATATAGATCTATTACTTTACTTTATGCAACTATGAAATGAAATTATCCATATAAATTTTTATTAACCTAAAAACGCACACATGTGCGATATGCCACAAAGTGTATATAGGCAATATATGTATATGATATAATCAATAAGGTAATATGCTATGTAATAAACTGTCGTACCGAATAAAGTATCTTATTCACGTTTCAGAAATAATCAGAAGTATAAAAAATACCGTTTTTCTGCGATTCCGCGTTTTTTTTTCGTTAAAATCGAAAACATAAAGGCTCTTGGTAGAACAGAAAACTTTGACTATATGCTTCAACCAAAAAAATTTCCTTACTTTTGTGTACATTCGCAACTTTTCCACACTAAGGCATTTCGATTTTTAAAGTTTTTGCATTTTCACTCCACCCTACTGTATAGTCTCTTATAGTGTATTCTTGACCTTACAGAACATTGTGATTTGTAAAACATGCAAAAGTGAAGTGCGTTTTTCGAAATTGAATGAAAGATTTAGGCTTTGATTTAAATGTGGCGTGTAAATGTTAAAATGACGTTCGCATTCCATCGAGTCCAAAAGTTAGCTCTGGTTACGAAATAAACAGAAAATTTGCTTTCGTAATGAGGCTTCTTGGCATAGGTATGCAGGGTCTAAATCATTTTTGTGGATTGATGGATTTGTGTACTGGATTTAGTAAAAATGGATATTATGATATTGTTAATCACATTCACATAGCAGCCAAATCAGTAGCATTATCAGCTTTTAAAAAAGCTGTAAATGAGGAGAAAAAAGCAAACGCGGCAGCTGGCAAGATTGAAAATCGGCTCACAGTCTCCGGAGATGGTTCATGGCCAAAAAGAGGTTTTTCGTCGTTACTTGGCTTAGTCAGTTTGATAGGCAAATATACAAATAAAGTTTTTGATCTCGAAGTGAAGTCAAAGTTTTGCAGAGCGTGTGAAACCTACGATGGTGACCATAATATTCCTGAATTTGAAGCTAATTATCCGCTTTTTATGACATTGCTGTTCTGAATCATCCTGACTCACCCGAAGAAATGAAAAAAGCTATTTGGGCCACATTCTACCATAGAAGCTCGACCGACGACAATCCACAGCACCAATACTGCCCAGACGATTCTTGGTGTAAGTATCGTTTAGCAGCAGCACAGCATAAACTGAGTACTTTTAAGCATCCCCCCGCTTTTGACAACGATACTCAAGCAGTACTTAAACCAATTTATGAAGACCTCATTAGTGAAGATTTATTAGAAAGATGCACTGGCGTAAACACTTAGAACAATAATGAAAGTTTTAATTCTTGTGTTTCGGCCATGGCTCCAAAACACACTTTTTGTGGGAAAAAAATCGTTGAAATAGCAGCTTATACAGCAGCATGCACTTTTAATGAAGGCTTCAGTACAGTATTAAAAATAATGAGTGTTATGGGCGTAACAATAGGCAGTGAGGCTCAAAAATACGCTGAGAAAGTCAATGCAACACGCGTGCGGAAAGCCGAACGGGCTGCTTCTCAGGCTTCAAAAGAAAGCAGGGTGGCCCGCAGAAACGCTAGAATACGAGAAAATGATGCTTACGAGGAAGCTGAAGAAGTTATATATGGAGCTGGCATCGCTGATTGAGTGTAAGACCCTTTTTTTCTCAAATTTTCATAAAAAAAAACTTTGAACGCGTTTTTCTTGAAACAACGCTTTTCAACTCTATCGACACGATTTAAAAAAAACTACTGCACCGATTCAGTTGAAATTTGAACAGCTTACTCCTGACATATGTTCTTTTTGTATGATCTAGGATTATAACGATCAATAAATTTTTCAAAAAGTTATAAACAATTTATGTTGCAAAAAAAGAGCCAAAAAATTCAAAAGTCCGCCATTTTGTTTTTTTCGGGTAAAAATGAAATATCCTAGACTATGCAATAGCCAAAACTATAAGTTTTAAGAATCTTTTTAGTTTTTTGATTTCAGATGATCCGTTGGTGAGATATCGTGTCGACAGTCAAACAAAAGAACAATTTTGAGGCGGCCATTTTGCCAGAAAAATCCATAAAAAAAAAAAAAATTTTATATCTTCAAAATGTGTATTTTAATATGTAAAAAGTTTGAACAATAAAGATTATTTTTTGTATGAAATAACAATTATTGAATAAATATGGCAAATCCACCGCAAACCTGCCTTAAAGTTTTGAACACTAAATAATTTGGAATAAAACGTTTATAAACGAGATTTATTGGCTTACCACACACTGAATCATCGATGTCAGGTCCATAGAGGATGTTGCTGTCATCAATGATGACTAAAGCATCTTTTTGCTCCTGCCTACGACGAATCCTGCCATCTCGAGTTTGATTTTCAGCTTCCTGCTCTGTTCGGTTTACACTACTGATTTCCATGTCTTGCATGAAGGATAGTAGAGCAAAAGAACCTTCATTGAAGACACAGGCTGCCACATAAGCCGCGATCTCAACTATCATAGAGGTTCCGCTCAAGTGCTTTGGTGAGATTTGCCATATAAGTTGGTTCAAACTCGCTTAGTCGAATGGAAATTTACTTTTCCATCACATTTTACACACTTCACTAGCGTATAAATTGTTGAAAAGACTAATAGAAAATCTATTATCCTATAGTGTTTTTCAAGATCCTCCTTAATTTGATGTTCAACGGTCACTCTTATTTTTTTAGCTGACGCGCTACTTGTTGAAATGTCTTCTCTTTTACGTTTTTGCGGCAGTACAATCTTTCTAGATCGATATAACCTCGAACCACTTGATTTTCTACCACACCTTTTAACTTTTTTTGGCATTGTAGCAATAATTTTCCACAAAACTTCACGAAAATAATGCGAAAAATTGGAGCGCACGTGTACGTCTGTTCGATAGAAAGTTTACTGCTAAACTAAATTATATTCTTTACACTGACTAAATATACGGTACAGGTATGAGCATGTTTATACTCGTCTTCAAATTTCTTTAAAAGTAAGTAGGAGGAACGGTTCGGTATAATATAGGGAGCGTAGCAGCTGCCAAGTAACAATAGCGCGCTCGAACCGAGCAGGTATGAAAATCCAACAGGTAGGAAAATATTCATAACACTTGCAATTTTTCTTCGATCGACTTGAAATTTTTACACAATATTCTTGAGATACAACGCATTCAGTTTCAAAAATAAAAAAAAATACGAAAAAAAAAATTTAAATACCTTACCCCCCCCCCCCGCCCTTAATGGGTTCCGAAATTAATTATTTAACGACCGAACTTGAACTGCTCGCCATCGTGTGGAGTTTATCCAAATTCTGTACTTTCCTATTAAATGCTAGAGTTATCATTGAAACGGGCCAAAGGCACTGAGTTTCCTCCTCTCTTGCCGCTTTCTTAACGATCGTTTAACCCGTTGGGTCTTAGCGTTACAGGATTATAATACTACAATCGTACATGTCGCGGGTTAAAAAAATATTGTAGCCGATGCCTTGAGCCACATTGCAGCAATTAAAAAGGATAGACGGGATGTTGACGCCTTAATAGGCTTGATCATGTCCCGTAAACCCTTAAAATCACTTGCCACGATATAAGACATATCATAGACGTACAAGGTAAAGATCAATCGTTAGGAATAAGGGAAACGTTAGCTTCAAATGTCCCAGTTCGGGATTATTCCTTATATAATGATATCCTGGTGACAGGTAAAGAAGGTTATAAGAGAGTGGTAATAACAGAATCTATCTTTAAGACCCTAATTCTAATTGAAACACATGAATTATACGGACACATTGGCACTGGAAAGTGTGTAAAAATGATCTCCGAAGCATTTTATCTCCCCAAATGAAAGAAAATCGCCACCGATAGATTAAAAACATGTGATAGCTGTCCGAGAAATAAAACATATACACAGCCGACAGCGGCCCTAACCACACCAATTCTGCCTATGAAACCCAGGAATTTGGTTTCAATTGATTTTTATGGACCACTTCCAGTCAGCATAAGCGGTGCAAAACACATTTTAGCGGTTGTAGATGTTTTCTCGAAATTTGTGGTTTTATACGCTATTCGTAAAACAGATACCTGGACCACCCTCAATAAAATTTTTAACGACTATATTCCGAAATACGGAAAACCCCAGAGACAGCAATCAGACCATGGTACGCAGTTTACAACTAAGGCATGGACCTCTCGCTTACGGGAGGCCGGCATCAAACCCGTGTTTTCCTCTATACGGCACCCGCAGAGTAACGTCGTGAAGAAGGTTAATAAAGAACTAAGTCGTTTTTTAGAACCCTCGTTTCCTCCAAACACACGGCCTGGGCAAAGTGGCTCCTGTCCATTCAAATATGCATAAATGAGGCACATCACGATACCATAGAATTCACGCCGGTAGAAATTCATTTTGGTACCAAACCCACTGGATTTTGGGAATAATGGATGACCTTTCCAAAACGGAATGAGTTACCGTACTCAGAAAAAGTCGAACCCGTGTTCAACCGGATAAAGTCCAAAGGCGAAAGACGAACAGAAAAATATAACAATAACCAATGCCTAGTCTCATATATTATAGGGGACAAAGTACTCGTGCATGCTTGTAACGTTTCGGACCTATTGAAAAAAGGTACCGACAAGTTTCTGTCGCTCGACGAGGGCCCATATTTTGTCAGTTCTGTCTATTGTGACTGTACGTATAAATTAATATACATACAATCTAATAATAGCGCCAAAGCACCAACGACGGAAGGTGAGAAGGCGCATCCACCGCCAAATAGTTTAGCAGCAAAAGCGGATCGACAGCCTGATGTAACAACTGGAGAGTGAGGCATTCGAAAGGGATGCTGAATCATCACCGGGGAATCCCTTGTCCTCACCCAAGTACAGGCTGCCGTCATCTGCAAGCAGTTCTGATGGAGAGAAAGAAAGAGTGGTAGAACAGGTCCAAGATTCGAAACACGAAGAGAACGATCTGATTATCCAGATTTACAATCTTACCGCAAAGGAGGCAGACGGTTTTACCATACCAAGGGCAATTCCCTATATAGAGCTCTCTTCCGAGGAGACGGAAGCACAAAGGAAACAGTTCATACAAAAGTATCGGGCCCGCAGGCGTAAGGGGGATTGGGAGAAAGAAATTTTGGAAATTTCTATTTCTAATGATAAAAAGAAAATACAATAAATAATTTTTTTGATATATACATATGTTTGTAGCAATACTAGTTTTGATCCTATGTAAAAGCAGTTTTGGGACCCATTGAGATACCTACACTTAGCATATAAAACTTTTTTCGCGAATCGGTCCTGAGTCCATACATATCTTAAAATTTAGAACGCATGATCCGGTCTCATGTTGGGCCTTCGCTCATATAATTTTACAAAAGAAAAACAAATGGTTTCGTATGCAGCGAAAAGTCACACATAAAAATTAGTTGAGCACCACTGTGTAAGTTGTGCATCACTGACTAACCCGAACACACTGCTACTACTACGCGCTAGGAGTGGCCGTTGAGAATGCGTGAATTACACAGCGGGTATGGTTTAGCACACGCCGCGCGTCGAGCCGCCGAATGAGCCGTCGAAGGAGTCGCCGAAGCCTAGGGAGGAGCGGAGCAGAGCAGCAGTTGCAGCAACGAAGCTCACCCACCGATCTATTACACTATAAACCATTACCAAATATTGATTTCCTTCTCACAGGAGCAGCAGCGCATTCCAGTAAGAGAGAGACGGCACGAGTCAAATTCAACATGTATTGAACGCATCATATCTGTGTATAAGTACAGGGGGGATAAGGTAAAAGTTATTATGCATGTTATCCTAAATGAATGAATGAATGAATGAAGGAAGGAGTGAGTGAGTGAGTGAGTGAGTGAGTGAGTGAGTGAGTGAGTGAGTGAGTAAGTGAGAGATAGATAGATAAATAGATAGATAGATAGATAGATAGACAGATCGATAGATAGATAGATAGATAGATAGATAGATAAATAAATAAATAAATAAATAAATAAATGAATAAATATATAGATAAAATACACATGTACTCCTCGGTTGTAAAAAATGTCACAGTTACTCAGGTAAGATAAAAGATCTTCCTGTTTTATTGACTTAAAATCTCTGTAACTGAATGAGTCAATGATAGCGATACTGTTTAATTTAAAATCTATTTCAACATCTATCATTGTATGATTACTAGCAAAGGGCGCCGCCTGATTGCTGAAATTCATCACCTCATCGTTGTCATCTGTCATAATGACATCAATCCATGTATGAGACCTCTATTATTTTTAAATTTAAGTCATATGCTAATCGCGTAACAAATTTTACATCGGCCGACGTCTTCAACCGATTCGCATTCAGATCACCCATCAAAATTTTGTGACTATAGTCCTGTGTGTATGTTGCTAATTTGTCCATTACGTCAGAGTTTTGTAGGAATGGTACATGTGGTGGCCTGTAAATTAAACATCGAATACGGGGGGAGGGCGCTCTGTTGCACATTACACATAATATATTCAGGAATATTTAGTGTACCATCCTGCGTGGTACGTGAGCGGCTTAATATAGTGGCCTTAAAAGAATTGTGTACATACAGAACTAACCCACCCCCAAATTTATTCCTATCTAATCTTAAAATAGAATAACCCTTGATCCGAATGCGATCATCGTCGACATTGGAAGCAAGGTGCGTCTCAGCAATTCCAAAGAGGTGATAAGAGGGACCAGATATAAGGTGTTGACGGAGTGTATCGATGTGACAATCTAAAGAGGTCGCATTGATAAATCCTGCTCTCAGTCCCCCACAGTGCACCCCCCCCCCCCAGCAGTTTCCATTGATAATCAATCATTTGCGACAGCCTCCTTTTGATTCGTTGTCTGAATAATAGACGTCTCTTTTCCATTTACATTTTTTGATATTTGTTTAGTATTTGGTACAGGCAGTGAAGTTTCATATGATGCTAATATTGCTTGGAGGTCTGAAAATCTAGCGCGTAGAGCGTCGGATTGGAGGGTACTGGAGGATTACAACGGAAGCGATCACCAATACATCACCTTTCAGCTGAGCGATAAATCCCAATCGCAGGCAGGCGTCGCGCGAAAGTCACTCCGATGGACGCTGGGTAAGCTGAACACGGACAAACTAGTGGAGGTACTGCTTGAAGGACAGCCAAATCTACCGACAATGAACGCCACAGGGAGCAAGGTCGAAGCGGAGGTTCTAGTAAAGAAGACCATGGGTCTCATTCACCAATCCTGCGACGCATCCATGCCGCGCAAGAGAGGACCAGGAGGAAACCGCTGAAGTGGGGGAGATTCCACTATTCTTCAGCGGGGAGCTGCAGATCGCCGCCAAAATGATGCGTGGAAAATATACGTGGAAGTAGGGGAAAGATACAAGGAATACGAAGAGAGGATGAAGAGATAAAAAAACAGGTTACTTAAGGAATGCAGAAAAGAAGTAGACAGAGAAAACTGGAAAAACACGAGACATGGAATAACAAGAGAGGAATTGTATAAGAAAGCAAGCATGAATATGTGGGAAGCAAAAAGCAGATATGAAAATGAAGAAAATATAATGGAAAGATGGAGAAGCGGTAAGAAAATGGAAACTTGAAAATTCTATATGTGAAAGAGAATATCTTAGACGGTGGGAAAAGATATCACCGAAATATCGGCAAGAAAAAGGTAAGAAGATAAAGTCAGTAGCTAGATTTAGACTAAAAAAACGAATGGCTGAGAAGTAGATATTTGATGGATAAAGAAAACATAAAATGTAGAATATGTGAGATGAAAAAAGAAACAGGAGAACATGTCACAATCATATGGTTAGTTTGAATGAATAAGCATCTATCTCCTGGGTATAAGCATAGCAGATCGCCGCTTGTTCGTCCAAACCGACGATATACGAATATGAAAATATGTCTTTGCACCTTAAAGTCGGATTCGGCATCAAATTTCACCTTAGAAAACATGACTTGGAATTCCAAAAGACAAAATAACAATAAAAATTAAAGCAAAATTAAAAAAAAAATATATTTAAAAAAAATGTTTTTAAAAACTGATTAAAAATGTAAAAAATTCGCTAAGGTAAAAAAAACGTAAAAGTTAAAACTGTGGCTTTTGTCTATTCTCGTGCATTTCAATCGATACAAAAAATTTTCAATGAAAATAAAAAATGACCAGTAGCAACCTGGATGATCTCACAGAGAATCACTTATACTGTATACTGCTCGTAGCAGATAATAAACTAATAACCAGCCACCGAATAAACAAATAAATCAGTAAAAATATAAAAAAAATAAGGGCAAGTCATACGTCGCAATGGCACCCAACAAAAACGGTTTACATTAGCAATAAATTAAAAATAAATAAATAAATTAATTGAAAAATTAAAGTGCAGTAACGTTGGCACATGTGTAGGCAGCAGTCTTAGAGAAACGCAAATTTTAAAATCACAATTAAATTAATTAGAAATGAAATGCGGAATTTGTCAAAATTGTACTTAACTATATAGCACAAAATAGATAGACAAAAGCGAATATTAAAGGAAACCACGAGGACAGCTACATCACAATAGCGCCCAATAAAGGATAAATAATTATAAATAAACAAATAAAGATAGTAAAAATGTAAGGACAAGCTACGTCGCAAAATTAAGTACAAACAAGTGAAAAAGCATATAGGCAAGCGTAGAAAAAAAATCATGAGCGTATAAATAAAATACATTAATAAAAAGCAAAAGAGACGAATGTACATGTGGCAGAGAAAGAAAAATAAAAATGTTACATAGAACAGTCGAGAAAACTACGACATTGAATTTAAACAGAATATTTCAGAACCGCGTGCAACCGTCTTTCGGCGCTCGAATAGTGCACAAAATCAGCGAAAGCAAGAGCGAGCAACGTAAACAAGGCAATGACGTAGAAATAAAAAAATAAGTAGAAACTCAAAGTCTGTATTACAAGAGAATATTTATAGTGAATATTCTAATAATAGCAGTAAATAAAATTGTCTTGAATTATAATTGAAAATTAATAATGATAAATAAATAAAGTAATACAGGCTACGACCAAAACTAAATTTTGCGTAAAATACAAATAGAGATATAGTAGCGTTTAAATAAAATAAAAATATAGCGCGAAGAACGAATGTGCATGTCAATATTAAATATTAAATTATTAAATTGCAATATTAATTAATAAATTATTAAGTGCAAATATTAAATTCGAAATCGACATAGAATATCGAAAATACTAACGAAATTAAATTGAAATAAAATATCACACATAAACATGGACAATCGTCATTCGACGCGAGAACAACGTGCGAAAATCAGCAAACGTACGAAATAAACAAAGAATTGGTATTATTCTAAATTACGAGAAACGAATATTTTAGTTACAGTGAGATTAAAGTTGAATTATATATAAAATACGATTAGAGTTTAAAAATTAACAATAAATAAGTGGAAAAATATTTGAATTAATACCAATTTCGAAAAATAATAATGTGCATACAAAGTAATATTGCAAGGAAATAATATGGGCGATAAGTAACGAATGATCAATTGCTTACAGGTCATCAGCGTGCAAATGAAAATTTACAAAATGGTATTTAATAATAAAAACATAGAAACAAAATAAAAAAATGCGTAAAGGTCGAAGCAAAGAAAAAGCGAGTTGATACTACGTGTAGCGTACAACTAGATGACGGGATCACGTGACGCAAAAAGCGTGTTTCGTACTCGGAGAAAGTAATGCACATACGTAGTTGAAGTCGATATTATATGAAATTACAAATCGATTTAATTTATAGATGGCTTCATTTATTTACAAAAACAATAAGAAACATTTTATTATTTTAATAATATGTAATGATAAATAATAACGGTTTCAAAGATTCGGAAATTTTTTCTTCTCATTTGCAAAATAAATTACGTAAGAGACGTATATATATAAACAAAAACAAAAAAAGGTATTATCCAGCTGTTGAAATGAAAACAAATTTTATTCACAAGAAATATTAGAATATAGATAAATAAATAAACAGCTAGATAATACTCTGGAAGCATACTATAAGAAAAAATAAAATACTTTCATACTATAGGAAATAATAAAATAATTATAAAAATCAACAGGAATTACAGAGCGCACGACAGCGCAATAATATATATATTTTCAATCAACAAAATCAAATATCCAAATAGCATATTTAGAATTCAAAGTCAATATTGCTGGGAATATAGAGAAAAACATACATACGAGGTCTGTCTCAAAAGTATCCGACCTACGTTCATATCTTCGCGCGGAGAGACTCGGGCGACCTCTGGAGGGTACGAACGTCACCAGCAACTCCTAACCTTCTCATCAGTAGCCTGAGATACCGATGAAACACCTTAGTTCCCGCGCAGCGTGTATTTGTTTACAACGACTTTTTTGCGTTCGTCGCAATGTGCTTATTGCTAAAAATGGCAGAACGAACCGAACAGCGAATTTGCATAAAATTTTGCTTTAATCTCGGTAAAAGTTGTGCGGAAACTATTGAAATGTTGCAAAAGGCCTTTAAAGATGAGTGTATGGGCAAAACACAAATAAAAGAGTGGTATAGGCGGTTCAAAAGTGGCCGCACGTCTGTTGACAGTGATCCTCGTTCATCAAGTCAATGTTGATTGTTTTTTTCGATTATGAGGGCGTTGTGCACCACGAATATGCCCCTACAGGCCAGACAATCAATAAAGAGTACTACGTTGAAGTTTTGAAAAGATTAACTAATGCAATCAGGAGAAAACGACCGCAACTTTGGGAAACCGTGACTGGCTTCTTCATCACGACAATGCTCCAGCGCACGCATCAAACCTTGTGCAGCAGTATTTATTGAAACACAGTGTTGCACAGTTCCGCCAGCCTTCATACAGTCCTGATATAGCTCCCTGCGACTTTTGGCTGTTTCCTCGATTGAAAATGCCGCTTAAAGGACATCGATTCGACAATAAACAGACTGTTGAAACTAATGCGACGAATGCACTAAAAGCGATTCCGAAGTCTGACTTTCAAGAGTGTTTTAATAAGTGGAAACATCGATATGAGCATCTTGTTCAATCAAATGGGGACTACTTTGAAGGATGCCACCCCCCGGATGACGAAGAATAAATCAAGCGCCGAGAAATCGAGGTAGGTCGGATACTTTTGGGACAGACCTCGTATAGAGTAAATTAAAAAATTTATGATATTGTAATTTATTTTTATCAGTTTTTGGAAACAATTTTAGTGAAATTTGTAATAAAATACAACGAACATAATAACGGTTTTGAGATTCTACAACGACTTGATTATATATGATATGATCATTTATATAAAAATAAAGAGAAACAAATAATTAAAATGTGAGTTGCAAATATTACAAAATATGAGAAATTTTGTAAGACCATTTTTCTGAATTGGGTATTTTCATCAAAGCGTAAAAGTAAACCTAAGCGCTATAAACAGAAAAATGCACAAGTAAATTTTGGCGACGCATACAAAAGTTAAGACAGATTTAGAGGCAGTGCACTCAACAAATTAATAAATAAATAATACAAATAAAATTTAAAAATGACCGGAAATTCTTGCAAAGTTTAAAGCTCATAAAATAAAATCACAAAATATAAATATAAGAGAATTTATAGTAATAAACAAGTACGTAGTGATGATTAGCCGAACAAAATACAAAAGAACAAAAATAGGTTTAGTAACTTAACAAAATAATTAGAATAGTGATAACTGAAAATGGTATATTTAAATAACATAAAATTCAGAATACAATATTCACATTTAAATTAAAATATAAAATAAAAATTTCAGTTCACATTACAATAAAAACAAATAAAATAATATAAAATAAAAATTTCAGTTCACATTACAATAAAAACAAATAAAATAATACAAAATTTTACAATTTAATAATAGAAAAAAAACTAATAGTAACAGGTAGTGTTACTCATTTCAAAAGTAAATACAAAACTTTATAAATAATTACACAGAAACGCAAATAAAAGCAAAAATTTATTAATAACCCTGGTAGAAATTTATCCCGTCCACTTTATAGATCTATGTAGAATAATCTCGCGCTGTGTAGATCTATGTAGGCAAACTAGATAGTTACTATAAAGACGTGTAACGGTCGACCCTTCTAGTTTCCCGTATTATTTGCCCAGACAAAACTAGATAAGCAAAATTATGACAATAACAACCACTTAAAGGTTATGTTTTAAGAAACAGAAGCATAATCTATTATGCTTATTATGTATTATTTTGATTTAAAGGTATTTACTTGTTATTGTTAACCTATTACCAATGTAAGTAAATGTAAATAACCTCTAAAGTGTAAGGTTATCAAATTTTAGATACATCGAGTTTTCGTATTTAAGAACTCAATAACAATATTATGTTACACACATATATTAAACAATCGAAATAAGAATATAATCTGAATATCCAAAGAACTATATGAAATATTAGTGCATATATTTCTTTTGTATATGTAAAATTAGTTTCCTTACATTTGATTATGTTCCATCTTAAATACAGGCTTGGTTTCAAAATCTGTATGGTTTATGTAAGGAAAACTATTTTCACAGACATTTATTATCAACTGATTAATTTTCTATTTTTAAAAAGAAATAATGTATTTGAGTTATTATATATATGTTCTATTTTTGTATTTCATACTGTGATTAATTTATAATCAAACACTTTCATTTGACATCTATGGCCAGTTAAAACATAGTAATTTGTTACTTGTAAAGAAAATTATCGTCTACATGTGTTCGACTAATGTGTTTGTCTTTGAAAATGTTATTAACAAACATTATTTTGTGATCACTGTTTTTCATATGCAAGGAACATTGTATCTAAATTTTAATTTCTTAAGTTAGATATGCTTTCTGACTACTTTTATATGTAAATAGTATGAATAGAACTATAAATCTTAGTATTATAATTGAAAACTTGCATGTTAAAGTTTTTTTAACATTAATTTTTACAATAAAAGTTCTGTTCAATAAATGACATATAACCTCACAGATTGTATACGTACATATTATTATTGAGAAAACTATGTAGATCTGTGTGGATTTATCGAGTTTTGTACACTCTAGTACTATCTAGTTTGCCTATAAAGGCCGTTATAGTGAATGTGGGCGCCACGATAAGATTTCTACCAGGGAAAGCTTTCAATAAACAAATAGTCAAAAAGAAAATAATTTAGTTCCTCGCATGTAGCATTACAAATAAAAGAATAATAATTACGTTTTGAAATAAAATAAAACAACATAAATCTAAAAATGAAAACCACTCAAAAGTTCATACAACAACATTAAGTAATAATAGTACATTATGTAACAAGGGAATAGTCGACTTCGTTCCCATGTTGCATATAGAACTTTATTTCCGAAATAACTGTGGTCATATTATTGACTTTTATAGAAAAATTATATGAAGGGAGTATTCTAATGTGACTGGTCGGAAAAATTGATGTTTCTCTTTTTCATTTTCGATAGTTTTTGGTCATAGAATTAATATCCCACAGTCGATTTAGGCAATTCTTGCGTTGCTGATTAGCCGTAAGGGTATATTTTTTATGAGTTTGCATTCGTAAAAACTTTGTACACGTTTTTCTCAAAACGACATTTTTGCACCTGGCGCAGGTGATTACTCAAAAACGACTGAACATATCGACTTCAAAATGTAGCACACTATTCAGCACACTTCTGGCTATGTTCCTTACCTCAATCATGTTAAAATTTTGATTCTAACACATAATTTTGCCTCATTTATAGCGCAAAAAGACGTGTCTTTTTTATCACTTTTGCAAGAAACACCGCCATTTTGTTAATTTACAGTGAAATATAAAAATTGAGGTACCGGCGATAACGACGATGATATAGATTAAGAATTTCCTTTAGTAGATAGGCTGTAGGCATACTGGCTCATGCGGGTTCTGGTTCACCCCCTCTCCTCTCAAAGTGATCCAGTATCCATAGTGTGTATAAGCCCTATCCCTGTATTGTTGCCTTCTCCAATTTTTCAGCATTCGTATTATATGTTTTGAGCCCCTCCCCTGGATTTACCCCTCTCAAAGTGATCCAGAATCCGTAGTGTGTATAAGGCCTATGCCTGGTCTATCCTTTCTCCAATACAGAATCCGTATGTGATTTTTTTTTATCCGCACTCTGTAGGCCTGAACAAGTAGGCCTTTTACTCCCACTCAGTTTTGAAAATCCATTGGCTTTTTTTAGATGAGAGGGAAAGGAGCAACCTCTTTGCTCCTCTTTTCGAAGAAATAGATGGCATGCGTAGGAAATGGAAAGTAGCCAGAAAAGAATGAAAAGAAAGGGTCAGCCTTTCTTCCCTGTGGTTTTAAAAACAGATAGAACATTGCTCTCTGACTTTGCTAGCAATAAACGTCTTCGTCGCAGGTATGTGCTGTAGGTGCGCGAAGGTAGCAGGAAACTTTTATCAGTAAACGACCTTGAAGAAACGCTTACTGTGTGCAGGCATTCGAAAATTTATTTTTCTTCAGGATGATACGCTGGCAGTTTTTTTCCTCTAGAAACAAATTTATTACAGTAAGGCGTAGCGCAAGTTTGAAGGTCCTCGCACAGGTGGTAGTAAATTACTTTCCAGCAATAAACAATCTTTTGAGAAAGGCATACTGCGCACACGCATTCGAAAATTCTTTTTTCGAGCCAAAACGCTGTCAGTATTTCTCCGCAATAAACGCTATATTACAGTAAAGCATAGCGCGTGTTGAAGGTCCTTGCGCAGGTAGTAGTAAATTGTCTCCAGCAATAAACGACCCTGAGAGAAAGGCTTACTGCGTGCACGCTTGCTTTTTATAGTCCTATACGCTGTCAGTCTTTCGGCGAGAAACGATTTATTACAGCAAGGCTTGGTACACGTTGAAGATATCCGCGCACGTGGTCGTTTCTAGCAATAATCAATCTTTTGTGAAAGGCATACTGCGCGCATGGATTCGAAAAGTCTATTTTTGAGCCAACACGCTGACAGATTTTCTCCGCAATAAATGCTATATCAGAGTAAGGCTTGGTGCGCGATGAAAATCGTTGCGCAAGTAGAAGTAAATTGTACAATCAATAATCGACCTTAAGCGAAACTCTCACTTTGTGCAGACATACGAAAATTTATTTTCTTCAGGCTGATACGCTGTCAGATTTTTTCCGCTAGATACGAATTTATTACAGTAAAGCTTGGTGCACGTTGAAGTTTCTCGCGCAGGTGGTAGTAAATTGTTTCCATCAATAAATAACGTTAGAGAAAGGCTTACTACTCGCAAGTACTTGTAAATGTTCTTTTTTGGTCGATACGCTGTCAGCCGTTTGATACAAAAGCTTTATTACAGTTAAGCTTGGTGTGCATTGAAGAGCCTAGTGCTTCGTTTTCCAGTAATTATCGCTGTGTTAGTGACAATATGACCCCAACTTTTAGAGATGCACTTTCACGCTATCAAGATTGTAAAAACTTTCACGAAACAAATGTGTAGGCGTGGATGTGACCGACAGGGAGGTAGTTCTTAAGAAAATTATGAGAGGAAAATTTCTGCAAGGCAGGCGTTTTTGTAAATTAAGGGAGGAGAATTTTTTAACCAATCGAAAAATTTCTTAAAAAAGTGAAAGAAAGGGAAAGCTTTTCTGTCAATATAAATACTAGGGCGCAAACTATGGTCACTCAGTAAAATTTCAATTTTCAAAAAATACATCAACTTGAAATTTGAAAGAAAAATTCGAGATGGCGTTAAACAGCAAGACCAATTTGCAAATGACCCAGGAACGTATCCGGTGGCTCATATCTAACGGGCCTACATTGCTCATGCTGCTTGATCATGTGTCATGGGCAATGGATGCGATACAATCATGTACGTAGAATTGCACCGGTTGGTTGCTCGCCGAGATCGAGGTCGAGCTCGAAATCTCGTTCGAGTTCCAGCTTGAGTTCCGGCTCGAGCTCTACTTCCAGCTCTAGCTCGAGTTCACGTTCAAGGGCCAGCTTAAAGGCGGCGAAAGAAAAAAGTATTCACGACGTTGGTCGTATACCAAAAATTACGAGCAGCAGCAGCAACAGCAACAACGAGCGAAAGAAGAAAGCTGAAGGTAACTTTTATTTATTTATTTTTTATGCTAAAATTAAATAATAAATAATAATTTTTTTCAAATAATAATTTAATAATTTGTTTTTTCTTTTCTTTTATAGATGAAGCTGTAAACCAGCCGAGGCCCAGAACGTCTTCCACGCCACCCAATTTGCGTAAGCTGAAGTCGCCTTCCAGGTCTACAAAGATTGGTAAGCAATACAATTATTTTCAATTTCATTATTTTTTAATATTTATATTATATTATATTTTGAAACTTTTTTTGTATAAAGCTTCGCTTCAAAACAAGCTGCAAGCGAAACGTGATTGGCAGCGAAAGAATAGCCGAGTGCCGGGTTAACCAGCTCAACCAAAGATAGCAGCAGCAGTAGCAGCAGCAGCAGCACCACCACCATCCCCTCCACCACCACCACCACCGCGATCATCATTAGCAAAACCTCGCATCTTAGAATATGTTACATTAATTGATTAATTATTATGTAATATATATATATATATATATATATATATATATATATATATATATATATATATATATATTTATTTATTTATTTATTTCATATATATTTTCTTAGTAATATTAAAGTATTAATATTAAAGTTTATTTTTAAGAGTGTAATATTTAATAAATGAGTTATTTAAAAATGAATGGCGTCGAAATATAGAATTACTTTAAAAAAACTAATATAATATTATTATTATTGTTAATAAAAAATGTACCCATTTATAAATATAAATGAAATGCACTTATATATTATTAATATGATGATGCTCTTATAAAAAGATATTAGCTTTTTCCTCTTTAGGCAAAATTAGTCACGGTCTGGTGATTGTTTACACGAGCGCGCATACAAAGACATACAGAAGAATTCATACAAACAAACATATACGCAAAAGTGGTCGTACAATTAAATCATTAAACCCATCAAATAAAAAAAAAACATAATATGGGATACAACACATGAAACTCAATAAACTCTATACAACCCATCAAACACATAAAAATCGTAAACTCAACAAAAATCATAAACCCCATAAAAATTGTAAACCACATAAAAAACATAAACCGCATAAAAATCATAAACCCCATGAAAATCATAATCTCCATTAAAATCATAAACCCCATAAAAATCACAACCTCATGAAAAGCATAAACCCCATAAAAATCATAAACCCTAACAAAATCATGAACCCCATAAAAATCGGAGACCCCATAAAAATCATAAATCCTATAAACTCTATAAAACGGTAAACATTGTAAACCCCATAAATTGGAAATAATATCCAAAATCCGCAAAATTTTACGATAACACAATATTTGGTATCATAAATAACATAACAAATCATAAAAATGAGAAAAATCAATAAAATCATAATAAACATAAGAGTGGTAAAAAATCTTTAATCATAAAAAAATAATTTTGCCGCATTAAATAAAATTTTAATTTTTTTTTAATATTGTATATTTTCTTACATATTAATGCGGCAAAATTATTTTTTTATGATTAAAGAGTTTTTACCACTCTTATGTTTATTATGATTTTATTGATTTTTATTTATATTTATATATATATATATATATATATATATTTCTAAACCAATTAAAATAACAATAATATGCAGGTTAGCCCGAAGCACGAATACTAATAATAGAAAAATAATTTTACAATATTAATAGGGTCCTTAAAAAAGGGAGTCAAACTTTGACACATGACTTATTAAAGAATTTTAATTTATGTAGAAGTTACTTTAAAACATATAATAAAGCAAGTGGGTTCCCCAGGCGTCACCTTGTTCTCCATTGCGACAACTCCAACATCTTCAAAATGAAAAATACCGCTGCCAATTCCTTGGTACTTAGCTTCCGAAGACTTTATACATTGTTCCAATATAAAATTATTTATTGTATTAAACCCTTTGTGGCTTAGTGGCTATTATAATAGCCACCTCTTTCACCTAATATTTTTATGTATAAAAATTTTATTTGTAGGTGTATATAAATGATTTTACATTCTTCTTTAGCTAAGAGGATTCTCTATAATACTAAGTAACAAAAATTGATATTTATTTATTGTTAAATAGTTATAAATAAACAAGTAACGAAAAAAGCTGTTTTTTTAAGAAAAAAATGATTTTTCGTTTTGTTTCCGATCCAATTATTCTGAAAATTGCTACTCGAAGGTTTTTGGGGTCGCTAATTACGAATCTGAAGTCAAAATATTGAAATTTTTACATTCAAGATAGCGGATTCAAAATGGCGGATTCAATTTTACCAAAAATAGACGTAGAGTACTAAAAACTTGTACTCTGGGGTTTTTAGGATGGCTAATTATGAATCTGAAATCAGAATTTTGATTATTCTAAATCCAAGATGGTGAATTCAAAATGTCGGTCCGAAAATTCTAAACAAAACGTATTTCATACTGAAAACCTTTATGCAGGGTATTTGGAAGATAGCTGAGAATAAATTTATACTCACAGATCCTGAAAGCCCCTGAAAAACGTTTCAAACAAAAATACACCGTTTCTATTTTTGATCCGTGATTTTTAATTCGTTATCTTGGATTTAGAAACATTAAAATTGTGATTGCATATTCAAACTCAACGAATCCGAAAATTATCAAGTTGACATTTTCAGTCACAAATACGTTGGTTTTCAATTGTTGGTCAACCATCTTGGATTAAAATTTTGATTGCATATTTTTGCTCAGCATTTTCAAAAACTTTCGAATGAAAAATTCCAAACAAAATTAATGAATAAAATGAGCTTTGCTTCAAAGGGAGTAAACGAGATTCAAATTTTTACTTTATGGGCTTTTACCTAACTATTTTGAATGTTTACGACAGATTTCGATTTCGCATTGAATTTTTTTTTGTACGTATAAATCTAAACTTACACTTTTAGCTTTTGAATTACTGAATAATTATGAAATACTAAAAATAAATATTCATAACAAATTGGCAATTTATTAATATTATTATTACGATCGTGCTCAGCAACTGAAATTCATAATAGTAAAGCGATTTTCACTCCAGCACAGGGTACTTGATTCCCCGTACATACGCAGCAGCGTGCATCACCGCGCCAGTAGTACCGCCCCGTCCGCTATGCGGCGAGGACACCAGTTTTCGTGTCCACTAGCGGAGTAGCATTCCGAAAGACATATAATGATGCGCTATTCCATGAATTTTTACCCAACTTTTTCGTGTTATAAATGTTGCCGTGTTAGAGATCACGTTTGAGTGACAGGCTAACGGTTAGATATTATTTTACAAGACATTATTCCATAAAATTTCACAAAACATTATTCCATAAAATTTCACAAGACATTATTCCATAAAATTTCACAAGACATTATTCCATAAAATTTCACAAGACATTATTCCATAAAATTTCAAAATATGGATGAAATCGCTGATATTCCCAGTGATTCTGAATCTGTCGATGGATTGTGTGATGAAGATGAAACTAAGAATCATGATATCGAATGTGATAATGAAGAAAATCTTCACGGAACTTATCCTGACTCGACAGGTTCCGATGATGATAACACAGAAGATGATGTTAATGATTTCACATGGGCAGAAAAAATAAATACTCGAGATGATCAACCATTTATTGAAACTGTCGGTCCAAATATTCCAGATGATGAAACTACGCCTTTAGATATATTTTTATGTTTATTCCCTCATGATCTTTTAGATTTAATTGTCGAACAAACAAACTTTTATTTACGTCAGAAAAAAAATAAATTTGATCCAATATTCAAACAGGAATTATTAGTTCTTTTCGCTATAAATATTATGATGGGTGTAAAAAAATCCCCGTTTTACCATGATTATTGGTCGGTAGATCCAAAACTGAATGATCCATTCATAAGCCAATTGATGACGAGGAGTAGGTTTAGTTTTTTTCTTAGTCATTTGCACATGACTGTAACAGTCAAGAACCGAAAAAAGGGGATAAAAATTATGATAAATTATGTAAGCTAAGACCACTTTTAGATAAACTATCAGAAACTTTTAAAAATTGTTGGAATCCCAGCGACAATCAATATATAGATGAATCTATGATCAAGTTCAACGGCCGCTGTAGTTTGAAGCAATATATACAGAACAAGCTCGTAAAACGTGGATATAAAAGTTGAACTCGTGCAGATGCATCTCGTTACGTATGCGAGTTTCAGGTATATACAGGTAAAACTGAAAATACTGAAAAGCAATTAGGTTCGCGGGTTGTAAAAGATTTGTCGCGTGATTTAGTAGGAAAAAATCATCATGTGTTTTTCGATAATTTTTTTATTAGCGTTGATCTTATGAAAGATTTGAAGCAAGATAAAATTTATGCTTGTGGAACTGTTCGTTCCAACAGAAAGGGTTTACCTAAAAGTATAATTCCTGATAAAAAAATGAATCACGGGCAGTATGAATACCGTACATGTGATGCTGGAATTTGCTGGATCAACTGGATGGATAAAAAAGCAGTTTTTTTATCTAACTATCATGATCCTTGTGATGTCACCGTAACAAATCGTAGACAAATAGACGATTCTCTAAAACAAATAACTTGCCCAGTTATGTGCTCAGACTATCACAAACATATGGCGTATGTTGATAGATCTTACCATCTGGTATCGACTTACAAACTTGATAGGAAGTCGAAAAAATGGTGGCACCGCAAATTTTGGCATTTTTTTAAGTAGCTATTATAAATGCATTGATTATTTACAATACCAAAAATCCAGAACATCAAATGACATAAAAAAAATTCAGGTTATTTTTAGTAGATCAATTAGCAAGTCATCGTTTACCAAAATCTAAAGGAAGAAAACGTCAAATATCGTCTCCATCAAATGTAGTCACAAAACCTGTAGTACCCATCGAGAAAAGGCGTTCTCAATCCTGTCATATGCCCGAATGTGTAAAGAATCCAAGACGCTGTGCTCTTTGTAGTACACAGGCTGTACCCTGCAGAACTTCATATATTTGCAGTACTTTCAAAGTGCCATTGTGCATAAAACTTAACAAAAACTGTTTTCAAAAATACCATCAATGAACACTGATATCACAAAAAATATATAAAAACTAAAAACTTAAAAAGAAAAATCTTAAAATTAAAAATAAAATTAAAATTAAGAAAAAAAACAAACAAAATGGAGACAATAACCGCTACGTCCTCGTTCGTGTCTCTGGAATCAACCAAGCGCGGTTACTTTATCAATATTTGACTTTAGATTCATAGTCAGCGATCCTAGAAACCTCCAAGTACAAGGTTTTAGTACTCTATGTCTATTTTTCGTAAAAGTGAATCCACCATTTTGAATCCGCCATCTTGAATGTGAAAATTTCAATATTTCGACTTCAGATTCGTAATCAGCGACCCCAAAAACCCCCGAGTACAAGTTTTTAGTACTGTATGTCTATTTTTTGTAAAAGTGAATCCGCCATCTTGAATGTGAAAATTTCAATATTCCGACTTCAGATTCGTAATCAGCGACCCCAAAACCCCCCGAGTACAAGTTTTTAGTACTGTACGTCTATTTTTTGTAAAAATTAATTCGCCATTTTGAATCCGCCATCTTGAATATGAAAATTTCAATATTTTGACTTCAAATTCGTAATCAGCGACCCCAAAAATCCCCGAGTACAAGTTTTTAGTACTGTACGTCTATTTTTGGTAAAAGTTAATTCGCCATTTTGAATCCGCCATCTTGAATATGAAAGTTTCAATATTTTGACTTCAAATTCGTAATCAGCGACCCCAGAAACCTCCGAGTAACAATTTTCAGCTTAAAATATTGAACAGAAAAATGTGGGCCACAAAGGGTTAATACTGTAGTGAAAATTAAAAATGACTGGTGTATTACTTTTTAATATGTCGAGATATAAGTATATATTTAAATTTTGTAGTTTACACTCATGCAAACGTATAGCAATAGATTATGAAACAATATTGTAGATTAACATATTTTTTAATATATAATAAATACCATACAAATAAATTTAAGATAAGATGATAATATATAACTATAAAAATCTTAAAAGTCTTCATTAAGTGTAATTATTCGGGTTAGTTATTCAAAATAGTTAATTAATATATTAATACAAAGAATGGTTTTTAAAAAAGTTCTTTACGCACACCTATAAGACAAAATCTATTTTAAAAAATTAAAGAAAGTTTTCTACTATAAATGAACGAAAGTTAATATTTTTGACACTACTTAAATTCAATTTATGGTCTGAAACAAATAAAACAGTTTTTGAATCTATGCAAAGTATAGTATAAATTATGGAAAAATATTTAAATTGTGTAAAAACATAGTTTTTGCATATAAAGTTACATTGTTTACAATTGGTAATAATAAATTTTGCAACACTATAATTGTTGATTAAATTTTATTTATGAATATAATAAATGTATACTATTTTAATAAATAAAATTTTGTTGTTATTTTGTAGTTCTGTTCAAGTTTATGAACAACGGATTTTTTCATTTATTACAAAAATGTCATAAAAAATAAATATCATAAAAATGTAATAACTGAGCAAAATCGTTCGGTCAACCTTGTGCATTGATGTTAATTGCTGAATGTCCTTGTCTTCCTATGATTTCAGCTTACGTTTCATCAGTGAATTCAGCCTCAAAAAGTACCTCATTTAGCTTCTCTTCATGACGAGTTTTCTGCTCTACTACGTCTGTATCATCTAAGCTATCTACGAAATCGGCCGCAGTGTAGTCGTCCCGCAACTGTCTATATAACCTATCGTTTTTTGCCAATTACCTGGCATCGCTTTTTAATTGTAAGCTATTTAGAACCACGTCTAATTCGTTGCCTTCTAACTACAAAATCCACACTAGAGTTTTAATACGTACGGTATTATCAAATGTGATGTCAAATTGGTTCGCCATTTTCTTTGTGTTTTAATTAAATTCTAACTTTACGCAGGATTAAAGAAAGTTTTAAATTTTAAATATGATTAAGGGGGGCAGGCCTGGGTTAATCCCAAAAACAAATTTTTTGACGAGTCCAGAACACCTTTTATATTTAAAAGCAATGGTTCCGAAAATTTGTATGCTATCAATACTTAAGGGGGCAGGCCTGGGTTAAACCCAAAAAAATACTTTTATTACACGAGTCTTTTTATGTTTAGAAGCAATCATTCTGAAAAATTTTATACTACAAAATACAATACTATCTTCACTTTTACCGTTGTAAAACCTCAAAATCTTGAGCCTATACGTCAAAATAAATCATTATTTTCAATACCATATTTATTAAAGGAACTTTGATCTTCACACGATTGGAGGTGACACGACAAACGAAAATTCTTTTTTCGACAGTTATTTGACTCTTTTTGACATCTATTACAAAACGAGCGGAGCACTTTTTCGTTAAAATTTTTTTTATTATTTTTTTTTCGGAGTTCTAATCAATATTTTGGAAAACAATTTTGTAATATTTTTCAAAAAATTGATTGAAACACCGAATAAAAAATAATAAAAAAAGTGAACGCAAAAGTGCTCCGCTCTTTTTGTAATACATATCAAAAAGAGTAAAATAACTGTCGAAAAAAAAATTTTCATTCTCCGTGCTACCTCGAATCGTGTGAGGATCAAAGTCCCTTTAATAAATATGGTATTGAAAATAATGATTTATTGTTACGTGTAGGATCAAGATTTTGAGGTTTTACTACGGTAAAATTTAAAATAGTATTGTGTTTTGATAGTATAAAAATTTCCAGAATGATTGTTTTTAAACATAAAAAGTTTTGTGGACTCGTGAAAAGAAAGTCTATTTTTGGGTTTAACCCAGGCCTGCCCCCTTAATAATACCTTAAATTTTACTGTTGTAATACGTCAAAATCTTGATCCTACACATCACAATAAATCACTATTTTCAATACCATATTTGTTAAAGGAACGTTGTTCCTCACACGATTGTAGGTGACATGATGAACCAAATTATTTTCTTTCCTCGGTTATTCCACTCCTCTTGACATGCATTACAAAATGAGCGGAGCAATATTTCGTAAGAATTTTTTCTTATTCTCTTTCGTAGATCCAATCAATTTTTTTAAAAATATTTTAAAAATGACTCTACCATCTATAGACTATACAGTACAGTCCATGTATATATGCTCAGTATCGACACGACGTATGTTAAACATTTAGTATGCGCTGATATAACATCCACGCACGCACTACCAACATATATTTTTCGGTAAATCAAATATACGGTCCAATAAAGGGTTCAAACACGTGACTTATTTTATAACAAAACTACTTCATTTTAACAGCCAAAAACAAATATAACGATAAACTAAAATAATATAGTTTATGAGTAATTCACAATATTACTTAATTTATATAACAAAATTTTCGATAGTTAATTTATTGTAAACACTCAAAATAAAGAAAAAACACAGTAACAATAATCGTTCTATTTACTTTCGTTACAAAATAAAGTGTTAGTATTATTTATACGATTTCGCTTTAAGTACACGGAACCCAATTGTATTCGCTTAAATATTTACAGGTGATTTAACAAAATCAAACAAAAACAATTTATAATTGAAAATATTTCTTTATTATTTACTGTTAAAAAAAAATTAATCACCAGATTTCAGTTTAGTATATATCATAAAAAAATTATCACTTCAATAAACACAATTGTTCACTTGCCAGAGACGTTTTTTACAAGAATAACTTCTATTCTCACACACTTCCGTTCCTATTAGAATAACTATCAAGATGAAAAAATTATTCACTCTTACGTAAAGTAAATACATTGGACAAATAAATCAAGCGGACGCGCGAATTTAATAAAAGCCGAAATATTATTACACTAATCTGTCCGTACTCGAAATATTCTAGAGCCAGTAAAGACGTGTTCACTTCACCGCTGGTTCGTCGTGAGCTGGCTCGCGCACACTCCAAGGAAAACACACTCGTTTACCGTTGGCTTAACCCTGCTTCGATGTATATTTCGGCATGTGCACTCGCAATATTACACGCGATCCGCACTATGCACTTTACCGCTACTTTTTCAATAACTACCACAACTCAATGGGTTTTTACCACTAAATAACCGGATTTTTACCACTAAAATACCCACGATATATTATTATATAGAATGAGCATGAATTACATGGGGAAGAAGATAGAGTCAAGGATGATACAAAATTTACCACATAAAATATATTCTTCCGACAGCTGCTTCAGCAACTTCCTGTTAACCATGATTGAAACTAGAAAGGCAGGTAATGTAAGTAAGAGAATAAACTACAATATACAGCCACCCAAACAGGCAAAAGTTCCACTAGCAACTAATGTATAAGAGAAGACTAGCGAACTACGAAGCAGGAAAAAAGCAGCAACAGCAAATCAACAGCAGTAAGTAAAAGCAGTATTGTATCTTAGCAGGTCAACAGAGCAGAAGGCGCAAATAAGACTGTCATAATTATCTGGTTTGTTGGTTGCAATTACTGTAACTCCAGTGGTGATGTAGACTGTTGGCTTGCAGATAGTCTTCCAACTGAGTCGATAGTTTTGAGGTTTGTGACATGTAAAATGCCATAAGTATATGTAGTACCTGTAAATAAAATATAAAATAAAACCTGTAATAAAATATTTCATGTGCTGAAACAAAGAGAGAGATAGCTAGAGTAGAAGTAGGAAATGTTAGGTTAGGCGAGGTTGGGTTAGGAAGGGGAAACTATTATTAGTTAAATAAATAAATAATAGAGGATCCGAGGCTTAATCACGTACGCACCGCGACACCAAATACACGCTAATTATTAGTAACGATTATTAATCATTAATTGCACATAGATTGTTTTTATATTTCAAGGGGGAGAACGACGGCGCGATACACACACACACAGCAACAACAAGCACACCACACAAACTAATTGCAGTAGCCCAGCAGCCGACTCAGCCAACAAGCACGTCCATCTAAAAAGATGAGCCATCTCAGGAAGCCCAGCAGACGGAGACGTCATTGTGCACGAGTGTTTTCTTTATGTTTCAGAAGCACGAAAGAGAGAGAGAGAGAGAGAGGGAGAGAGAGCGAGAGAGGCAGGATGAGAGGATACACAGGGAGCCTAGCGCACGTTGGCATGAGTGACCTGGAACGATCGGAACGATAAGCGCACAATTGGCTACGGTGGGACCGGGAAATATACGTGAGGAGCGTATTGCTGGCTGTTCCACCGTAGTCAAGCAGTCATTATCGTTCAATAGTTATCGAGTTGAGGGTAGATAGGCTTATCGGAAAAGCGATATCATATACAGGGCGCTATTTTATATTCAAATTATGCGCGTCGAGTGGGAGCAATACATGATGGGAAAAACTCGAATAGTACCTAAACTTCGGTTATTACTTGAGTTGAAATCGAGAATGTGCCTATAGCAACAGGCGTGTGAGAAGGAGACAGAAACTCGAATTATGAAAAATAGAGGGAGCTGGAGCGCAGGGACGCCGAGAGGAGAGGGCGGGAGTCCTTTCGTCCTGCGCCCATTCTGCTTCGGATCGTTCGACTAGCTAGACGTGTTATTTCAGCAGCATATTTAGTCAGGATATTTTTTGAGGGAGAGTACAAGTAGTAGCGAAGGGACGCCATTACGATTTCGAGTATCCATTGTTATTTTGAGGAGTCATTAGTGCTTTTGGAGAGAATGTTTCGTTCGACTGTAGATTATTTCAACGTGAACCATTAATTACGACCGGCGAGTCTTTGTCCATAGAGCGCCAGACATTTAATTAAGCTACGAGGAATTAGTTATGTTCTACAAAATTATCTGGTGTGGCTTTCCATTGTTTAATATTTTTCAGCTCAAGTTTGCTGCAATTTTGAGAGTGTGGTGAAGGAGTGTTAGTGAATTGTGTTGTTCATCAAGGTTTTTCGCGAGTTATTTATTAGATTCCAAGGTTCCAGAGGCAGACGCCGATTTTATATTAATTTTCAGCTAGCGTTCGGCCGATGGTTCAAGCAAAAAGGGCTGAGGGAGACCATTTTGAGTGTGCCGCCATGTGCAGATTTTTTTTAGTATATATTGGCAAATAAAGCAGATATATTGGGCAAATAAGGGCAAGGGTGATTATTTATCAAATATTTCAGGGTTTAAGTACTTTAAGTTAGTGGGCATTAAAGTATCCGAACTTAATTAATTAATCGGGTAATTGAGTAATTTATCTAAGTGCAGCGCATAAATTCGGGATATTAATAATTGTTAATGAGCGTTAGTTTGGGGTTTAAGTATTGTATAAACTACTTCTAATACGTATAATTGTATAATTTAGATATAATTGTTAGGAATGAATATCAACTTGTATTTCAATTAAACCGATTCATTGTGTAACTAGCATCTAAGTCCATCTAAGTCCAGATTTCAAATAACAAGGCCAAGCTGTTCTCTTACTCGAGGTGGATCATCGAGGGTTACGCCGTTTGTCCCGGTGGTGGTCAGCGACCTTCCTCGTAAGATGTCGAGGAGTCTAGGCGACGCTGATAAATTGGGGAATCTATTAGGAAGCATTGCCTAACATATTAATAATAATAGCGATTGTTGCGTAGGACAAAAAGACAACATCATAGGTTTATAGCTGCAGCGAGCTCCGGGCAAACAATACTCTTTGCTCCGCCTGAAAAGTGGACGAAAAGATTGTATTCTTTTTCCATCCATCCATAATTTACCTTGCGTAAAACCCTTCCACAGAGTTGTCATGGCCGGTTAAGCATTATACGAGTAACCCGTGGTGCGCTTCAACAGCCACTTATAAACTTAATAAACCAATAAAAATAATAGATTAGATAAAACACAGAAAATCATGAATATAATAAAATACATAAACTTTATTAAATAAATAAAAGAAATAGTAATAACATAAAAATCATAAAATTTATAAATTTTATAAAATTCATAAACCTTATACAAGACGAAAAAATCGAGAATATAATAAACTCTAATAAACTTAAAAAAATGATAACCTATGTAAACTCCAGAAATACATACAAATTTGTATCCACAGTAAAATACCGCTAAAAAAAATTGCTCAAAAAGGTATATTTTTTATCATTGATGGTTTGACTACAGATAAATTTTTACTGATATTACAAAATGATAGATAATAATCCTTATCAGAAAATCGTAAAATAGAAAAAACGGTTTAAAAAGAAGCGAGTTGATGAATCTTTAAATTTCTTTTTAATTTCGAATCTTCATTAAAAAAACAAAAAAATTAGCACTGCTTGGTAAAAAATGACCGTCCCATTCTCGAGGTATACTGATCAAAAAAGAAATTTTAAAAAACACATAACCTCAAATATCTAGAAATATAAAGGTTGTTGTCATCTGGGCTTAGAACTCGTTCAAGAGATACTAAAGATCTACCGTTTTACGATTTACTCCAGAATTCGCTACTCAATAAGAGTAGATTTTTATTACAATAAGATTTTTCTCTCTTCCAAAGAAAACGGTAAAGCCTAAAAAAATTTACAGAATATTTTTCTCCATATTCCTAATCATATCAATTATTTTCAAAAATTTTCCTTGTTATATTTCACAGATACAACCGTTTGAAAAGAAATGACTGTTTCGTGTATAAAAAAGCAAGGGAAACAGCTTATTAAAAAATTTGGGTGGGAAGAGATAGTACTTTTATGCTCTTTCGAATGCATTATAACTCAATCCATAACATTATTTCTATAGGATCAAAAAACCCAAAGAACTAAAACTCAAAAATCGAAAAACTGCTAAAAACGCATCGAGAAACAAAAACTAAATTTTTTGACCCACCGTCCTTACAGAAACACAAAAAAATGTAAAGTTGATTCACATCCATACGTACACACACACACACACACACACACACACACATACATACACACACATACACACAGGCACATATACACATCCATACAGACATTATCTATAAATAGTGTATTTTGATTCCCAGTATCTCGAAACATGTTTTTAACATGTTTTAAGCGAAACTACTTTTTTTCATCACAAAGCTTCCTCTATGAGGAAGCAAAATGCAATAAACCCATACAAATTTTAAAAACTATATAAAACTTATAAACCATATAAAACATATAAAATCCATGCAAGAAATACATAAACCCGACAAAATCTGTAACAATATTATAACACATTAAATCCACAAAATAATAAATCAATAAACCTTAGAAAAGTATAATAGTCCTGAACTCTTTAAGGCAGCTTTCTGGTAATTTTTGACCGACAAATTGAAATAAATTTTATTGCAGAAAAGTGCTTTTCACTCGTAAATGGAAAACATACAAGTAGTCCCAGCACAAGATAATATTTTTTTTATAGTGAAAATAATAAATTAATAATAAAGTTTTATCATTTTTACGCTGTTTTACCAAATAGAATGAAGACTTGAAAGTTTAGTATATTTATAGTTAATTATTGTTTACCTAATATAGTACCGGATATAGTATCAAATGTATTTGATATGTAAAAGATTTAAAGAATTTTAATAAATGTTATGCAAGGGTACTATACATAATCTATCAGAATTTTAGTCATGTTTTTACAAAAGCTCGATTTTCTCAGCTTCAGGTATTCTAGTATGCTAAAGTTGATTTGCGTCAACAATTTCAGAGAATCATTTTAAATATTTTTTTCCAATATTTTTTTATGTATTATGAATACAAGTTAGCATTTTTTAATGTACTTTTATTGAATTACTAATGACATATAGTGATATTAACCTTTTAAAAAATCATGAAAATGAGACATTTATTTATGATTTCAATAGATTATATTTCTAAAAGTAAATTAATAGACTTAAAAATATAATGAACGCTAACTTTTCTTCTTTTTGATGCCTAGAATGATAATAAATTTTCCTAAATCTGTTATAGTGACTAATGTGTGCATATTTTGAAATCTAGTTAGGTATATAAATAAATATTAGGTAATTTTTTCAGTTTTTTATCGTAGACTAAACAAAAACTTTGGATAATCACGAGAAAGCCACCTTCAATCTATAAAAATAAGACAAATATAAGTCATAAACCTTATAAAAGCTATGAAAACAATAAAATATATAAACACATAAAAGCATAATCAATATTAAAAACATAAAAATCATAAAACTTATAAATTGTATAAAATTAATAAACTCTACCTTTACCACCACAAAGCTTTCTCTTTCAAGAAGCTTAAAAACCTATAAACTTTATAAAAAGTATAATAATCATAACTCAATTAATTACTATAACAGGGTGAATAATTGTTTATAACAATTACACAGCCCCACAAAAAAATTGTAAGTCCCAAAAACTTGACCACGGTACTTATATGTTTTTGGGATCGCTGAATCCGAATCCAGGGTTAGTTTAACCCCATCAGATCTTTCTCAAGATCAGTTGAAGGTCAAATTATCGAAATACATGAAAAATACACTAAAACCATGGTATCTTGGGGTTTTTGGGGTATCTGAATCCGAATCCGGGGTCAGTTTAACCCCATCAGAACTTTCTCAAGGTCAGTTGAAGGTCAAATTATCGAAATACATGAAAAATACACTAAAACCATGGTATCTTGGGGTTTTTGGTGTCGCTGAAACCGAATCCGGGGTCAGATTAAACAATCAGATCTTTCTCAAGGTCAGTTGAAGGTCAAATTATCGAAATACATGAAAAATACACTAAAACCATGGTATCTTGGGTTTTTTTGGGACGCTGTATCTGAATCCGGGCTTATTACAACCCTATCAGGTCATGGTCAAGGTCAGTTGAAGGTCAAATCATAAAGATTCATAAAAAGTAGAGTCAAACCATGACATTTAGGGGTTTTTGGGGTCGCTGAATCCGAATCCAGGGTCAGTATAGTCCCATAAGGTTATATTTATGGTCAGTTCAAGGTTAGTTCAAGGTCATGGACGTAAAGAGAGTGAAAAAATTAGTTATAAACTGAAACAATGCAAAAGGTAATGTAAACCATAAAGCAAAGAACAATGTATATGCAAGTACAATCGTATCCTTTAAAACTATATCATAGTTTGCTGCTCCTTCATTTACTTTAAATTTGTTAGAAGTATATGCAATTCAATAAAATACCCGTAAAAATATTAAGCCCATTACTCTTTTTTATGGTAACGAACTATTTTATTGTCAAATGATCTACGAAGTGGATTACGCTTCCGCTTCTCCGATGTTGATGGTAGATCTCTTTTTAACGACCAACAGTAATCTGCTAACATATTTACGTCCCATCTTCCTTGGTACCTGCGCTCCATTTCCTTGATATCTTGGTGAAATCTCTCTCCCTGCTCTTCGCTGTAATCACCTAGGTTTTCTGGAAATTCATCAACATGCGAATATAAAAAGTGTAATTTTAGATTCATTAGGCAGCCTTGATTTTTGTAACTATTTACTAAATTTAAAACTATTTGTTGGTAATTTGGGCTCTTATGATTTCCAAGAAAGTTTTTAATTACGTCCTTCAAACATAACCATGCTTCTCTCTCTGTATGATTCATTTTCGTAACAAAAATTTCATCATTTATCATCTTACGAATCTGAGGGCCATCGAAAATTCCTTCATTTACTTTAGCATCACTTAATATGGGAAACTGATTTCGCAGATACTTAAAGCAGCTACCATCTTTGTCTAAAGATTTTACCCATTGTTTCATAAGTCCCAATTGAATGTGCAGAGGTGGTATAAGAATTTTTGATGGATCAACAAGTGGCTTATCTTTTATATTCTTAGAACCCGGTTCGAACTTTTGTCTAAGGGGCCAGACACTCTTTATGTAATGATTCTTTGTATCCCTACTATCACATTCACATAAATAGCAAGGATATTTTGTGAATCCCGATTGTTGCCCCAGAAGTATTGTTATGATTTTAAGATATATATTTGCCATATATTTGCCATTTATGATCATTGTATTTTATTCGGTCTAATATTACTTTCATGTTACAGTACTCTTCATTCAGTATTACCGAATATCCTATGGGAATGGCTGCAGTACAAGAACATGTTTGATTTAGACATGAAAATTGATGAATTTGATTGGGTTCCTAAAATCATATGCGCAATATGTAGGAAAATGCTACAGAAAGACAAAAATGGTAAAACTGAAGTAAAAATGAAAGTGCCTACGATATGGAAGGAACCTTTAAGAAAAGAAGACTGTTATTTTTGTAATACGAATTTGCATGGAGTTAATAGTAAAAACAAGTCGCAAATTAATTACGCTAACGTTGAAAGTGTCACGAAACCTATATATGAATCGTCAATTGATAAAAGAGAAGATCCACTGGGTATGTACGCAAGTGGAAGTATGGATCTTGAGGAAAATTTAGAAAGACATTATGAAGATGAAATCTCAGAAGAAGAAATGGAGGAAGGAGATATTATTGCGGAAGAAGAAATAGCGCCTGATGAAGACAATGACGTTGCTAGTACAAATGATACAAGTGACGAAGAATACATCCCCTACAATACTAAGAAGGTGAAAGGTCCACTTACACAGGAAAAAGTGAATGATCTCATACGCGATTTGGGCCTACCAAAGGATGGGGCGGAGTACTTGGCTTCATGGCTAAAAGAAAATACTAATGAAGCTGGAAAAATTAAAGTTTCTTACTACCGCGACAGAGATAAGAAATATCGTGATTATTTCGCTAAAGATGAAGAATTTTCCTTAGTTTACTGCAAAGATATAGTTGGGTTGATGAATTGCTTTAAACATGGATGTTACAACCCTAACGAGTGGAGATTGTTCATCGATTCGTCAACGAGAAGTTTAAAAGCCGTTCTGTTACACAATACAAATGTTTATGCAGCCATTCCCATAGGATATTCGGTAATACTGAATGATGAGTACTGTAACATGAAAGTAATATTAGACCGAATAAAATACAATGATCATAAATAGCAAATATGTGGGGATCTTAAAATCATAACAATACTTCTGGGGCAACAATCGGGATTCACAAAATATCCTTGCTATTTATGTGAATGGGATAGTAGGGATACAAAGAATCATTACATAAAGAGTGTCTGGCCCCTTAGACAAAAGTTCGAACCGGGTTCTAAGAATATAAAAGATAAGCCACTTGTTGATCCATCAAAAATTCTTATACCACCTCTGCACATTCAATTGGGACTTATGAAACAATGGGTAAAATGTTTAGACAAAGATGGTAGCTGCTTTAAGTATCTGCGAAATCAGTTTCCCAAATTAAGTGATGCTAAAGTAAATGAAGGAATTTTCGATGGCCCTCAGATTCATAAGATGATAAATGATGAAATTTTTGTTACGAAAATGAATGATACAGAGAGAGAAGCATGGTTATGTTTCAAGGACGTAATTAAAAACTTTCTTGGAAATCATAAGAGCCCAAATTACCAACAAATAGTTTTAAATTTAGTAAATAGTTACAAAAATCAAGGCTGCCTAATGAATTTAAAATTACACTTTTTATATTCGCATGTTGATGAATTTCCAGAAAACCTAGGTGATTACAGCGAAGAGCAGGGAGAGAGATTTCACCAAGATATCAAGGAAATGGAGCGCAGGTACCAAGGAAGATGGGACGTAAATATGTTAGCAGATTACTGTTTTGATTAATAAATTGCCGATCCCCGGTGGGTTCAGTTCCGCGCGGAAATATCTCGACGCACGGAATTTCGCGACTTGAAGGCGCGCGAAAGCTATTGTTACGGATAGAAATATCATGTGATAAAGAAGCATGATGTATATACGAAGTGCGCGTATAAAATGTTATTTATTCGTATAATTTATTGGATTGAGAGCATGGCGGCGGTTCCTCCGCTGCTTCTTTCTCGACTCGCGCGAATCTGCATGTGCGATTCGTTGGCTTCAGGGCCTTAGTTAGGGGAGACTTTGTGGTCGCCCTGAGACTATCATCGACCTCGTAGGGAGCTTGTCCCGCAGTGAAGGTCACTTCAGCATGGGAAAGCCTAAAGGCTGACCTGTGGCTGTCAGACTATAGAGATAGAACCCGTAGGAGGAATCCTTTGTATTATTTGGAAGTGAGGCCCGCGCTCGGGTTACTTCGTACTTCTTCAACAGTCATCGGTAGGGCCATGTGCGTTGCAGCGGCGAACCGATCGACTCGAGGGTGCCGCCGAGAGATCGACTGGGAGAGTGACACTTCACTTCACTCTAGCCCTCCGCTATAGTAGCTTCACATATGTTTAGATTACGCGATAGTTTTAGCTAGCTAATTAGAAGCTATTGTTTATATACTTTCATATTTTATATTGTAATTATTTCGGCAATATTTAGGTTAAATTAAGACGTTTATTTTAGCTTTTTAAGAGTTTTATTATTTTAATATATTTTAATTATAATTCAAATTATTTGTGTTAATCTTATTTAATATAAACCCATCCTACTTTATCCCAGAATTAACACTATATTACCAAAACGCGAGTAATAATGAAGCTTCGCTGCTGCCCTAACTCGAGCGTGGAGCGGGCGGGTCGTGGGTGTAATTGAGAGCGCGGGGATTTTATCTTTATCAAAATAATAAACTATATTCTATGATAAAATTATCGAGGTAACAATAACAAATTAGAGTAATAACAAATTAAGTAACAATAATGAAGTTAACAACGCGCAGGCCAAGCGCCCATGCGCGTTCAGCTCGGTCGTTGCTGAACGCGATGCTCGAGATTCGAGCTAATGTATGTGCGCGCGTACGTGCAGCCTTATTCGCGCGCACCGAATTACCTCGGGCTAGCCCCTTACCTCGCGAATGCGTGCGTTGAATCGACAGCGAGCTTCCCTCTATCTCTGTCTCTGTCTCTCTCGCTCTGTTGCTGCGTTGTAGACCAGCCTTTCTTTCTCTTCCTCCGCTGCGGCGCGGTCTCGCCTTTCTCTCTCACTCCGCTGCTCTGGTGCTGAGAATCGCTTCGTCTCTCTCTCTCTCTCCTTCTACTCGTGGAGAGTGCAATTCCGTGCGCCTGCACGCATTTGCTCACACACACACACACACACACACACACACACACACACACACACACACACACACACGATATCGCAACAAGTGGTTACACGTGGGAGAACGACGTGGGAGAATTTAATGGCGGTGGGAGAGACCGAAAACTACAGACGCGCGGGGGCCGATTGTTCTATCGAGAGTGTCTGGCCTCGCGCATTGGCGCGGTCAGACCGCGCTTCCCTTTGCGTTCTCTTTGGGTAAACACACCTGTGCCAGGCTGTGCCACCCGCTAAGCGTGTATTACCTATTGCACGGGCCCATGATACTACAGGACTCGCATTTCGATACAATACATACAAATAATAAACTGTATAAAACATATAAAAATCATTAACTCAGTAATATCCATAAAAATCATAAATTTATATAAGAAAAATAAAAATTAACAATCCCACAAACTACATATACCCTATAAACACCATAAAACCTTAAAACAATTTAAATACATAAAATATCATCAACAATTATAAAAATTTTAAAATTCATGAACCCTACAAACCTTATAAAAGCCATAAAAATCGTAGACTCATAAAATCTATTTAACCTATATAAGATTTTTATCGATTCACAATGAAATACTATCTGACGAAGACGATGACAACGTATACTTCAAACAAAATCATCATATCGTAACTATTATATATAAATATAAAAATTTTAACAATTAGTTCTTATGCCGCTTACTTATTATGTTTATGTTAAAAGAATCACAAACGGAAATGCAACATTTTAGATAAAATTGAAGATAAGCCATGATAAAAATTAAATTTGTCAATGAATATATTGTTTAATTATAATATACTAATCATAAAATCCAAATGATAAATTAAATGGCTTCTAAGTTTTATTATTATGAAAAAAGGGAAAATTATTCCCTTACAACATAAAAATTTCGGCATATTTTCATTATTATTTGTGTCAGTAGTAATCTAAGCGGTAGTATTAATAGCTAGGGATATTTTATATACCATTAACCATTTAAAATGTAACTGTTTTATCCACAATATAATTTAATATCAATATTATACTTCAAATTTTATTTAATCCAGAGTAGTTCCGCTTCGCTTCTTGCGCCGACGGCACGTCCCGTGCGAAGATGCCGAACCATGGCGCCCGGACGATACACGCGATGACGAATACACGAGTGAGCCTATGATTACGGTCGAGGAAGCGACCAGGGCTAGCGACACCCCTGGACCGACATCGAGCGAATGGCTACGAGGCCAGGGCAACTCATGTAAGTTTAGCTCACTTTCTCTGTCCCGCACGGACGAGCAAGACAACCTCCTGCTCTCTTGCCCCGCCGGCTTACACCACGCGGCACCGAGGGTGCCGTGTTAATTGTATTTAATCGTCCTGTGAATAAATCGGTGAATAAATATATATATATATTGTGATAGCTTTTAGTTATGAGTTTCCGTGGCCGCGCGGACCGTGTACAGCGCAACGCTGTACGTACAATCGGTCCGCAAGTACAAGGACCAAACTCCATTCGCGTTTGCTAATCAGCTCGCACGGCGTTGGCCGTGCTTTTATTTGAGATATGAGGACTCGGCTAGCTGCAGCATGCGCACCGACAGTGCGCCTGCGGAGGCAGCGGCAGTCCAAAGGAGAGGAGAGTTTTATGTAAAGAAACGCCGGAAGATTCAGTCGAACATTAACACCGATTTACTCACAGGACGATTAAATACAATTAACACGGCACTCTCGGTATATATATATATAGTTTGGTCCTTGTACTTGCGGACCGATTGTACGTACAGCGTTGCGCTATATATATATATATATATATATATATATATATATATATATATATATATATATATATAGCGCAACGCTGTACGTACAATCGGTCCGCAAGTACAAGGACCAAACTATATATATATATACCGAGAGTGCCGTGTTAATTGTATTTAATCGTCCTGTGAGTAATATATATATATATATATATATATATATATATATATATATATATATATATATATGCGTGGTCATATGTCAAGTGAGCATGTCCAAAAATGAAAATATCTGAAACTCTACAAAAATGTTGGTATGTGTACCCGGAGTATGTAAAAAAATGTTCAGACCCTAAGGTGTTATATGTCAAGGGCAATTAAAGGTTGAAAAATTCGTTTTTTCTAATATTTTGACATTTTTCGAACATTGTTTGATTTTTAACTCAAAAACTACGGACTTTTGAGAAAAAAAGTGTAGGAACATTTTTTGGTAAAAATAATTGTGATATTTTTTGATGCCATGCATTGTAATATTAAGATTCTAAAAAAACGCCACAATTTTTTTCAAAATAAAATATCTCCAAATTTACTTTTTATATTGCCTTTAATTCTAGACTAGTTAGAATATGGTCTCGAGCTTAATATAATTTTTGCAGAATTTGTAAATAGTGAATCTTTTTCGGTATTTGTTCTTTATAAATCCATGCATTGTGATGTAATATTCAAATTCTAGCTGATTGTCATCACCCTTTTCAGGTATGTTATTCACAGATATTGTGATATTATTACACTATAATTTTAACTTCATATTGTTCAACTTTGTGTTTTCAGATCGTACGCGCAGGCTCCCGATCAGCTAATACCATGAGATATTCTTCCAGGGCTTACAATCATTTGTAATTGAGGGAGTGGATGGAACAACGGTATATCTCGATTTTGAGTTGGCCCCTGAATTACGTAAAAATCGAGTTATACCGTTGTGCCATCCATCCCCTCAATTCATCCAGCTAGTGGATAATGCTAATTAGAATACATCAAATTATGGTTATCATGTAAGTATTTTACGATCAATAGAAAAATATGTAAATTTTCACCTTTTTTCTCTCTTTAAGTAAATGTAAATGTTGAAATAAACTTTCTACTCTCAAAGAGCAAGCTTTGTGATAGTTAAAAAAAGTATGGCTAAAAACATGTTAGAAACATGTTTTGAGACTTAAGAAATCAAAATACTCTTTTTTTTAGAAAATGTGTGTGTGTGTGTGTATGTGCGTGGATCAGTATTACTCTGCATATACACGTTGAAACTTAATATTTTTGGGCTCATTTTTTTGTATTTACTTACAGGAAGGCGGCACAACAATACTGCATTATGTAACAAAGGAATAAAGTCGATATTATTCCCGTGTTGCATATAGAACTTTATTCCCGACTTAACTGTGGCCAGTTTATTGGCGTAAAAAGAGGGACTTCCAGTAAGAACTAGAATTTATTGAAAATGTATATTAATATAGAGAAAAAGAATTTTAAAAAATGCGGGAAGAGGTAGATTTTTCCCGCTTATGCAGGAAAAAGTAGATTTCAGAAATCATATTCTGCTTTTGACCCGCTTATAAGGTCAATGAAGTGGCCATTACGGTTGAGTCGGGAATACACTTTTTTTCTTTTTTAATTCCTCTTTTTTTAGCTGTATTTTGATTTTTGAGTTTTAGTTTTCCGTTTTTTTTAATACTTTACAAATAATAGCATTGATCCATCGAAAAGACGTTTGAAAGAACAGAAAATTATCTAACTTTTTTGATCTGAAAGTTTTGAAAAGGTTTGATATTTATTTCCTTCTTTTGTTATACAAGAAAACATCATTTTTAGGTAGCTTTTTACTATCTCATTACCTGTATGTTTTTTCTGATCATCAGATCTTTTATTTTTTGAGATATTGAGGTTATGTGTTTTTTTAAAGTTCACTTGATTGTTTATATCTCGAAAACGACGCAGTCATTTTTTACCAAAGAGGACGCATATTTTTCGTTTTTAAATGAAGATTCAAAATTATAAAGAAATTTCAATATTCATAGACTTGTTTTTGTATTATAATAATTTTTTGATTGCTCGATTTTTGAGCTTTAGTTTTTTGGTCTTTTGGTATGTTAGAAATATTATGATCAATTAAGAGTAAACGCATTAAGAAGAGCATTTTGAATCTACATACTAACATCTAATTACATATAAATTAAAAATTTAAATACTTTGAATAAATTACGTGCAGAGAAAACTTGCTATGATAAGGATGATTAGTAATAATCACCTTTGTTGGGCTATTAATTAGAAAGAGATATAGCAATTTAAAATAACTTTATTCGAACAAAGAAATTCATATTGGAACAATTAATTTAGTTTGGAGCAGCTATGTGCCAATGAATTGGCAGCTGCTTTTTGTTTCAGATACAGTAAATAGCTTCAGGAAATTGTACAAGTCAGAATAATACAATCCAAATAGCTTTATCCACTATTCGTATCCATTAGTGGTATATATTTAAATTTTTTTAAACCCTGGTAGACCTAATATCATCCATATAGGTACCCTGGAGCCTATGTGTGCGAAAACATGGTACTGGTCACTTAACTACCAGATTTAATCTATAATGGTACTTTTTCTGGTGGAAAAAAAAAGATCTGTTTTAAGTTTGTTACGTAAACCCTTAAATAAAAGGTAACATATTTATTGATCATATAGCTTACTACTGTCTGTAAGAATGCACCTTACCGATACCTATTTCAAGAGCCCCCCCCCCCCCCCCCCCCGATTACCTATATAAAATATAAATAACTTACATATATTTTAATCAAGACGTTTTCTGATTGACTGTTAATGGATAACTTACTTTAAGATACCTTGTTTCAGGATATGCTGTTTGTGTCTGGAAGAAAACAAGTTATAAGGTATAAGATAAGTTACCTTCTTAAATTAATTAGGATGTGCGTATAATAATAATGGGGTTCTTAGTCGATTCAATAAAAAAACAGCTGCCAATTCATTGGCATTTAGGTTCCTCAAACTAAATTAATTGTTCTATTATAAAATTTTTTGTTCTAATAAATTAATTTTAAATTGCTATATCTCCTGTTAATTCAAATCTTCAAAAATGTGTGCTAACTTATCATTGATGGTTTATCAAAAAATAATTTTTTATTAAAACCACACATTTAGTTTAATTATATTTTTCCATGTCTCCTTAGAGATGTGGTTGTAGGCGCATTGGGTTTATAATTATTACAAATTTCCTTTCTTAAAGAAGAAGCTTTGTGTTCTTTTTTTCATTAGGGTAGTCTGCCCAGTAGATAGACACTCACCGGTATATAAACGGTTGATAAATATTATTATATCTACGAAACTAATGACTTTTCAAGCAAAATTTCAAATTGTAATTGCATAAAAGCTTGTTACGATTAGATCAAATATGATATTTATGAACGAAATGTTCTATTTATATGGAATAAAGTATCTTCAAAAATATCGTCTATCTATTGGGTCTTCGTTATGTATAACCTAAAAACCCAATAGTTAGACTAAAAAAGTAAATGGACATTGACAATTATCTATCTATTGGGATATATGTGCTTTTCGCACTATTTTTGTAATTTCTAATTAAACAAAAACTTCTAACACTTCTAATGACTTTTACTGATAAATTGAAGGTTCTTACATCCGGTAAGTGTCAAATTATTTTAAAGAAACGATATTATCATACAAAATCTGATGTCTAAAGTGAGAAAATCCTTAAGCGTCAGTAGTATATGCTACCCAATCGCTAGACACAATAAACCCCCACTCTCCCACCTATCCCCTCCAACAGTCTTGTGGAGGAATATGTAGAAAGTGTACATATCGTGGGGGTTAGATATTATCACAGCGATTGGGTAGCGGTGGCTTGCTAATAGCGTCATGCTCTCCCCCTTTTCTCCATCTCTCTCTCTCCCTATCTCTCACCCTTTCTTTCTCTCTCTATCCCTTTCTCTATCTCCCTATCTCAATTTCCCTCTCTCTCTTTCTCTCTCACTACACACGCGTGCGTACACACATACATATACGCGCGCACACACTCACACACACAATATGCAGAGGGTAGGAGAAAAATAAAATATCTCCCGCGGACCAAAAGCCAAACAAAGATCTGTTTAAAATCACCACAAGAAACGAGGGTGGATCTTCAAAGCATGGCTGACCAGACGCTCGCTGGTTGCCGCAGCGCGACTTAACTTCGACTCTTGAGGGTGGAGGATGTGAGATAAACTGGGCTCTGACACTCCCAGGCTGCCGGTAAGTACAGGAGCCCGGGGCGATTTAGCCGACATGCTCTAGCTGCTCTATCAACCGGCGAAAATCCTGATGGCTATGGTGGTGCCGGGTGGCGCCCGGACAGAGCCCCGTCATGGTCAGAAGAGGGGCCTCGCTACCCCCCTCCGATTGCTTTATGAGGACGACTTGCGCTGGGGCACGAGGCCAGAATACACGTCTACGAGGCCAGAATTGCGAGTGAAATCTAAGTGGAAAGTAGGTGAGAGAAGAGAGAAGGGAAAAAAAAAAATATGTTACGTACACCAACAAGGACAAACGTAGGGACTTCGGATACCCTAAAAAGTGTCATTGAAACTGGGTTCCCTACCCAGAAACCAGGCAGCAACAACAGCCTGGTAAACGAGCAGGGAGTGAAACTAGTCAGTAACAACTGCCTGGAAAGCACTTCAGACGGAGAGTTGATAACCCCTCTGTCCCCCATTGTCCATGTGACGGAGTATGGAAGTGGAGGTAAAGAGGGCAGAATAAGGGAAGACCAAGAAAAGGAGCAGGATAAAGAGACTCGGTCGTTCAAGCTCCTCAAAGAGCAAGTCGAAGCTCTGGTGGCGTTTATCTTGGATAAGAAAAACATACACACAGAGTTGAAGACTATGGCGAAGGCTACTAGCAGAGCGCTACAGGACTTTACGAAGGCCAAAACAGGTACTCAGTCGAAGGCTAGAAGTAGCAAGGATCGAGAGAGCCAAACCTCTCCCTCCTTCGTTCAGAAACAGATGGACCAGACTCCGAACAAGCATCGGAGAACATCACCGCAGCAGGTCCGGCGGCCAGGAAGAAGGCACAAAGAGCGGCAACATCGCAGTCCCCACCACCGCCCTCCCCAGTCAGAGAGACACCTTGGCAGGTAAAGGAAACGAGGAAGATAAAGAAAAAGAAGAAAAAAGAAGACGGGATGAGTGACACTGGTGTCTTAAGCCAAAAAGGCACTAAAAAACCTAAAACGACACGGGCAAGACCAACCCGACCGGAGGCCCTTATTATAAAGGCCGACGAAGGGACCTCTTACGCTGATATCTTGAGAAAGATGAAGGCGGAACCCAAATTGACGGCACTCGGCGAATGCGTAAACAGGGTACGAAGGACTGCGGCTGGGGACCTACTTTTGGAACTCCAACGCACAGCGGAAGGGAAGGCTACGGAACTCCGGCAAGCGGTGCAAGAAGTGCTAGATGGGGGTACCAAAATAAGGACCCTACAAGACGTAGTGGCCTTTGAAATAAAGGATCTCGACGTACTAACTAGCAAGGAGGACATTCTAGATGAGCTATGCAGGGAGTCCCAAAGTAGCGACGCGTCCACATTGGACGAGATTGTAGTAAAATCATTGCGGAAGGCATACGGTGACACGCAGACCGCGGTCACCCAAATGCCAGAAAAATGGCTCGACAGATGATAGCTAAGCGCAAAATCAAGATAGTCTGGGTAGTCTGCCGAATACGGCAGATGGAAAGGAACATATGTCCACTTAGATGTTATAAGTGTCTAGGATTTGGACATATCGCCAAAAGTTGCAAGGTAGCACAGGACCGAAGTAACCTCTGCTACAAATGTGGAAAACTGCTGTGAAAGGAGGGCAGGAGGAAAAAGCGATCATGCAGCCGGTAGCTACACATGTCCTATATACAGAGCTGCATTAGAAGAGTTAAAAAGAAAAAAAAGATAATGAAGATAGTGCAGTTAAACCTAAACCACTGCGAGACAGCACAGGACCTACTTAACCAGTACGTTCGAGAGACGAAGGTTGATGTGGCCATCATATGCGAACAATACAGGGATCTGGACCAGCCATCATGGGACACGGACGACACTGGCAAAGCAGCGATCTGGACATGTGGCGACGTAGCTTTCCAGGAAAAAATGATGACTCGTGAGGAAGGATTTGTACGGGCGAAGGTAGCAGGTATATACGTATACAGCTGCTATGCCCCGCCTAATGCGCCAATTGAACAGTTCGAAAGACTGTTAGATCGACTCGTACAGGATATGGCAGGAAGAAAGCCAGTAATAATAGCAGGCGATTTTAACGCATGGGTCGTAGAGTGGGGCAGCCAAAGGACTATTGAAAGAGGACGGGTGCTGCTGGAAACATTCGCACTCCTAGATTTGGTACTAGTTAATCAGGGTTGTACCAACACTTTTAGAAGAGGGGACACAGGATCTATAGTAGATCTGACATATGTTAGCAGCTGTTTAATTGACTCAGTCGACACGTGGATCGTCAGTGAACACTACACCAATAGTGATCACCAGGCCATAATTATGGAGATAGGAAGATCAAAGCAGGGTTCCAGCGCGAGTACAAGGACCAATAGAATCGGTTGGAAAGTGAAAGACTATGACAAGGAGATGTTTCTGTTGACACTGGAGGAAATACAACTGTTTGGGACAGCGGACAGGAAGGCTAAACAGGTGATGAAAAATATCACCCGAGCCTGCGACGCAGCTATGCCAAGAAGAGTACCCAACCAAAGACGACCACCAGTATACTGGTGGAATAGTGAGGCGGATAGCGCTCGTAGCGAGTGCCATCGGACTAGGAGACAGGAGCAGCGGGCAAGAAAGAAATACTATAAAACTGGAAGAGGCCAGGAATTAGTAGATGCCTACCACCAGGAAATGAAGGACGCTAAGCGAAAGCTTAAGAAGACAATCCGTACCAATAAGCGACGGTGCCTGAAGGAATTACAGGACGAGGTTAATAAAGACCCCTGGGGTAGACCTTATAAAATAGTAATGAAGAAGATCAAGGGAAGCTACGCACCCCCTCCCAAGTGCCCGCAATTATTAGATCGAGTAGTGACTAAACTGTTCCCCACACAACGGGACGAACCGTGTGTTATAGAATCAGAGGCAAACGAAGAAACTATTCCTCCAGTCACAATGGAGGAACTGCTAAGCGCCTGCAAGAGGGTTGGAAACAACAAGGCTCCAGGCCTGGATGGCATTCCCAATATAGCATTGAAACATGCTATATTCGCCCAACCAGAGATCTTCATAGACTTGTACAACACATGTCTAGAAGAGGGAATATTTCCCGCCGACTGGAAGAGACAACGACTTGTGCTACTACCAAAGGGAAAGAAGCCACCTGAGGACGCTTCATCATACAGACCGCTCTGCATGCTGGACACCTCAGGCAAGATTCTGGAACGCATAATTTGCGTCAGAATGGATCAGGCAATAGAAGAAAAGGGGGACTTGCGGAACACCAATACGGCTTTCGGATGAAACGATCGGATGAAACGATCTACTCTAGACGTAGTGAACATAGTGATTGACACTGCGCGCGCAGCGATAGAGGGAAAGAGATGGAAAGGAGGAGCAAAGGAGTATTGCGCTGTCGTCACTCTGGACGTCAAAAATGCATTCAACTCGGCCAAATGGAGCAAAATACACGAGGCACTTCGTAAGCAAGAAGTGCCTTTATATATAAGAAGGATGATGTCCGACTACTTGAAGGACAGAATCTTATTATATGACACTGACAATGGCACCAAGACCTACGAAGTAACAGGAGGAGTACCCCAGGGATCAGTGCTTGGTTCACCGACTTGGAACAGCGTGTACGATGGGGTACTAAGGCTACAGTTACCCAAAGGGGCGACAGTGATAGGATTCGCTGACGACATAGCACTAGTCGTGGTAGCGAAAAGCATAGAAGATATAACAGAGATAGCTGACGAGGCTATTCGTATAATACACGAATGGCTGACAGAGACAGGACTGGAATTGGCCAGTCATAAAACCGAAGTTCTTCTTATTTCTAGTAGGAAGAAAATGGAGAAAATAACACTGATGGTGGATGGACACGAGATTGTTTCTCAACCAACCATTAAGTACCTGGGCATTACCATTGATGCAAGACTTACATTTAAGCAGCATCTTGAAACAGTGAGTGATAAAGCAGCAAAAGTTGGCGCTGCTTTATCTCGATTGATGCCAAATGTAGGAGGGCCAACACAAGGTAGAAGGTTGCTCTTAGTCAGTGTAATCACATCGATTATGTTGTATGGGGCTCCTATATGGGCAGATGCCATGTTCGTGAAAACGTACGCAAGCAAGCTGTCGACTGTATACAGACGAAGTGCACTTAGGGTCGCGTCTGCTTATCGTACGGTATCAGATGAGGCTGCCTGTATTATAGCAGGCATGCCGCCTATTGACCTCCTAGCAATGGAGAGAAAGAATGTCTTCGAGATAAAGCGACAACAAAATGACAACACTCAGGAGGAAATCTGGGATTCCGCGAAGAAGCAGACACTGACTGAGTGGCAAAAAAGATGGGACTCCAGTGGCAAGGATGTGTCCATCGCCTCATACCAAGGATAGAGGACTGGTCCGAAAGAAGACATGGGGAAGTAAATTACTACCTCACACAGTTTTTGACCGGGCACGGATGCTTCCGGGCGTACCTGCACCGATTCAAATTAGAAGACCGTCCAAACTGCCCAGTATATATGGACGCTGACGAGGATGCGGAGCATGTCTTCTGTGACTGCTCACGATATCAACAGGAAAGATAAGAACTTAAGAGCTATCTCCAGACCAGAGTAACACCTGAGTCGATTATGGAGGCTATGCTGACTTCGGAGGATGGATGGTGCGCAGTAAACAACTATGCAGCAGATATACTTAAGAAGGTCAGAAAAGACGAAGAAGGAAGAAGAAAAAGACGAGAGATGCTGAATGAAGCTAGCGACCGGACGATGCGGTAAGATGTAGACGGCACACAACACGGAAGACTACTAATGACGGCAAAGGGAGAACCAGAGATGACGACCACATCCACAGAAGAGGGCAGGAGCCCAATGACCCCCGCGAAGCATTGCTTGGCGGTAGTACCGTGGGGAGGTCAACTCAGAAGAAAGGGCACGGTTCACTTTACTAAGGGTCAAAAAGTGAACGGAGGGGATCCGGTTGCGGTGGGGCATAAAAACCCTGGCGTATACTGGAAGGTTTAGTGAGTGCGAGTCTCACACGCGGTGGTACTTCACTGTATCATGTCATGGTCCATAATGGATTTGCCTTAAACCTCTCTCTCTATAAGAAAAAAAAAAAAAAAAAACACACACAATATGCCCAAGAAAGAGACAGACAGATATATATATGTTTATCTCTCTCTTATATATCTATATCTGTCTCTCTCTCTCTCTGTTTGTCTCTATCTTGGGCATCTTGTGTGTGTGTGTGTGTGTAGAGAGAGAGAAAGAGAGAGAGGAGGAGAGAGAGAGGGAGAGTGAGATAGGGAGATAGAGAAAAGGATAGAGAGAGAGAGAGAGAGAAAGGGTGATATATATATACATACATATATATATATATATATATATATATATATATATATATATATATATATATATATATATATATATATATATATATATATATACGAAAGCGAGTGGTACAGTTACCACTCTTCTTTTTTATCTATAATTATAATTATAAAAAACTAACCTTTTTTTTAATCGACTGTACCTAAAAAAGGCGGAGATTGGGAATCGAACTGGGTACGCCCGAGTGACAGTCCACCACCTAAACCACGAGGCTACCGACGAACTGCACGCTCCCACTCATTCCAGTTATAATTTACAGCGATAATGTCGGTAAGAGAGAAACCTGATATACACTGGCTCGCGTCAATATCACCGCCATTATAATATATATATATATATATATATATATATATATATATATATATATATATATACCTATATATAGTTAATTCGATAACTCTACCACCCAGCCACCCCTCACCCCACCCCCTCAGCCCCTCCTCTTACGATATCTCATCAAAATAGCGTTAAATTTACTTTTTTTACGTTATTTTTCACTTTTGTAGACTTCAACATGGACCCGCCTCATCTCCCCCACATCCTCTCATTTGACTACCCTCACTCCCTCCTCCTTCCCCTCTTTCCCCTTCTCATGCTCCCTCCGTCCCCCCTCTTCCCCCCTCATTGTATTTAGTTTTATATAATGTTTTTAAAAAATCTCTCATAATGATTAAAAGGAAAATATCCAGACTTATAAATAGAAACGATCTTTCAGGTAAATAGAGAAATTGATAAATAGATAGCTGCGTTTTTTTGTGTTATATGGAGTGGTTACATTATTTGAAAAACATTTAAAAACTTAAATTAAATTCAGTTAAATGGTATAGGTTTTCAAGACAATTTTTTATTGATAAAGTTTTCAATTATCAATCCAATTTTTTTGTAAAATAACATTTAAATAAAAGTTTCTTCTATTTTTTCCACACAACCCAGGAGGTAAATAGATATGTGCGTTGATTTTTTTGTTTTGTTTAATTTAGTATGTTGATTAGAAATTTAAGTATTGCTGATGGTTTATGTAACGGTACAATTTATTTATTTATTTATTTATTTAACCAGAGTAATACATCGTAATACATGTTGTAGTTAATCTCCAGATATATTAATTATATCTGGAGTAACCCACATCCTATAGAGGTAGTCAGAGCTACCTGTACATAGGTCCGGTGTGTATGATAACTTAATAATTAACCTACAATCTAAGTAAAACTAAAAACTAACTTAAAACCTAAGTGTCCAAGTACATATTTGTCTTGGATAAAGTAACAGTGACTTGTTGATGTTTATAATATATTCGTACTTATCCATTTTTTTAATTTTTTCTTATTATAAATCTTTGATATGTCTAGTATTTTAAGATTTATATTAATTGTTGGTAAGCAGTTATAAACTTGTATTACTCTAATGTGATTACTCTTATCACTTACAGCTTTTGAACATTTTGGTGGTATAATAAGTTTATTTCTGGTTTTGCTTTTAGACGTTAAGTATAAATTCTTGAGTTCATTATAATGATACGATACGCATTCATAAGCAAAAATTTGTTTTAAATTTAATGGGTTGTCCTGATTGAAACTATTTTTATTAACAATTTTTAGGATTCTATTCTGAGTCTTTTGAAGTAACTCCAGATTGTTTCTGTATGCACCACCCCAAGCTATATTTCCATAAGTAATTATACTATGAAAAAATGCATAGTATATTATCTTAAGTGTATCAGATTGCATGTATTTTGACATTTTGTAAAGTATAAATAATATATATTTTGTTTTCTTTATTATATATTCAATATGTCTGTCCCATTTTAGATTGTAATCAAATACAATACCTAGATATTTACAATATTCTACCCTACAAATTTTAGTACCCTGTATTTTTATGTTCATATCTTTAGGAACACTATCACAGTAATTGCCAAATGTTATATAGGTTGTTTTATTTATATTTAAAGATAGTTTGTTCAGAGCTAACCAATTAGCTATATCATCCAAGTACTTATTCATTTTATTTTCAATTTTTTCCCAGGTATCATCAGATGCTATAATTGCTCAATCATCAGCATATGAGATAGTGCTGTCAGTTCTATTTATTAATAAATCATTAACGTAAATTATGAATAGAAGTGGTCCTAGTATAGTATCCTGGGGAACACCTGTGTCTATTGTTTCATATTGACTTTCTGTTATTCCAATTCTAACTTTTTGTCTCCTATTGCTTAGATAATTCATTATTAGTTTATGTGCTTTACCTCTTATACCATAATTATATAATTTATCTAATAAGATAGAATGGTTTACAGTATCAAACGCCTTAGCTAAGTCTAGGAATGTGATTGCTATTGGTTTGCTTTTGTCTAAATTGCTATATATTTCTTTCGTTATATAACTAAGAGCATCTTTAGTACCTTTATTTTTTACAAATCCATATTGATTGTGAGTTAATAGTTTAAATTTATCAAAAAATTCTTGTAATCTTACAAAAACAATTTTTTCTAGAACTTTTGCTATATTTAAGATTAAGGATATGGGCCTATAATTTGATATTTCCATTTTGTTTCCAGCTTTAAAGATAGGTACTACCTCAGCTGTTTTCAATGATTCAGGCCATATTGATTTTTCTAGACATATATTAAATATATGAGTTAATGCATTTACGATTAGATTTGATAGTATTTTCAAAGCTTTTGTTGGGATTTTATCAACACCACCATTTTTTATTTTCATATTTTCAATTATTTGTAAAATTTCAAAATTATTAGTTGGTTTTATAAAAATAGAGTTGCAATTCATGGGTGGTAGTTTTAATATCTTACCCAGCGGAATATTAATTTTATTACTTAAATTCATTCCTGTTTTGCAAAAATATGAGTTCATTTGATTGGCAAATTTTGTAGGGTCATCTTTTATTTCATCGTTATTCATTATTATTTTATTAATTGCATTATTATTTTGCGATTTAGTACCCAGTTTACTTTTTATATGTTTCCATAGTTGTTTGGAATTATTGCTACTTTTTATTATTAAATTTCTTTCATGCTTAGTTTTAGCTTCTTTAATAATTTCATCAAGACTCTTTGTGTAATTCCTATATTCTAATTTTATTCTTTCGTTATTAGGTTCATTACGCATTTTGACATATAATTGTCCTTTTCTTTCACATGAGATCATAATAGCTTTAGTGATCCAATCCTTTGTTGGTTTATTCTTATTATTTTTTTCCATTTTTTAACACATATTTAGATTTTTCTAAACAGTCTTGTATTTCAGTTATTAAAGTTGTTGTAGCTTCTTCAGGATCATGCATTGATTCAATTATATTCCAATTTTTCATAGCAGCTACTCTGCGTAGTTTAATGTAATCATACTTATAGCAAATATTTTCTTTATTTAATGTTTGTGAATTGTTTATTTTTATAAATAATGGATAATGATCTGTAAATGGTATTAAAAGTTTGAAGGATTTAGTGTCTAGAGATTTGGTTTTTATATATATATGTTATCAATGCATGTGCCTTCTCCACTATTATCATTTGGTCTAGTTGTATATATAAACCCAGGGTAAAAACCTTTTTCAAGCATATTATTTAAAAGTTCCTGACTGTTATGATCTTCTTTCATAATGTCAATGTTAACATCACCAATAATTAAATGATTTTTTATATTTTTTTTGCCGTTCATATATGATTTTAAGTTGGAAATGAGTTCAGTACATGATAGATTATGACATCTATATAATGTTGATATTTCAAGAGAAATACCTCTATTTAGTGTTATTCTTGTATTTAATATTTTCAATTTATCAATTTCAATTGTTTCGGTTATTTCTGTTACGCAATCTTTTATATATACAACTACTCCATCATTTTGATTTATTTTGCTATTATTATAATATAAATTATAACCTTGTATAGCAAAATATTGATAGTTATGTAAGCACATGATTAAAAATAATAAAATTATTTAAATATAATATTGAAGCAGAAATAATAACAGGAGAAAAAATTGGAGATAGGGTATTCATTCCACGAATAACCTTAAATACTGGAGAATCATCTTCATTACCGTTTATTCTTTATAGAAAACAATATCCTATTGTATTAGCATTCGCAATGACTATAAATAAATCCCAAGGTCAAAGTTTTGATGAGATAGGAATATTTATAGAAAGACCTTTGTTTTCTCATGGCCAATTATATGTTCTTTTATCTATATGTAAAGACCCAGAAAAAGTATGTATTCAAAATGAGTCTGAAAATTTAACAGAAATTGCTAATGTAGTATGGCAAGAAATTTTTGAAAATTAGCATCATCTTTTAAAATATAATTAAAATATATCTATAAATAAATAAAAATAAAATAAACTATTGGAAAAACAGTTCTCATTACATTTTTAATATATATTAGAAAATTATAAAGATGGATAACATGGAACGGAAATTAAATCCAGATCATAACGAAGGAATGGAAATTTTACGAAACTTAGAATCTTTAGAGGCTTTAGATGAACAAATTGACGATAGTATGGAGTGGGATCCAATTCAAAATTGTTACGTTAAGTTAGAGGATTTACAAAATGCCGAAGATTTGCAAAATTTACAAGATTTAAACAAACAAATTGATGACTATTTAGATCAGGAAGAAGAATATGAAAATTATTTACATTCTGTAGATAAAAATTTATATTACATTAAATTAAATAATGAAATAGACAATTTTGTTGGGAAAGATGGTGATTTAGACATTTTCAAAAATTGGGAAAACGTAACATGTTATATACGGTTGCAGGTAAAATTAATGTGAAATTTTAATGTTAAAGGTGGAAAATAATGATCCAATTTTAAATTATTATCTTTCAGAAAGTTTGGAAATGTATTATAAATACGTTACAAATATTGCGTGTATTGTATGGGTTATAAAATTTGGTTAATCATTTATTTATTTCGAATACGCCATATTTCCACTTCATATTTTTAATGTTTCATATATTCACATATTATAACTAATTATTAAAATAAAGAAAAATTAATAAAATATTCAAAGCACATTAGCCAATCATAAAAGTAATCATACATTTAGGGGCCTGCGGCGGCTCAGTCGGTAGAGTGAAGGATTCCCACGCCGGTGACCCGGGTTCGAATCCTAGTCTCTGCCGATTGATACAAGCATCACTGTAAAAATTACATGTGCTTTGTTTACAAACACACCGCAGACCCCCGTCGTCGATTAGCACCACATGGGAGCACAAACATGGCGACGATAAATAAAAAAAAAAAAAAAAAAGTAATCATATAATTAATAACGTGATTATTTAATATTATTTCAAGATATACTCCGCCGTATAAGCGTTGTTGTGGTAAGTCAAATCAGCGGTAGGATCACACCGCCAGCGCTGCTGTAGAACAAAGCAGTTTTAGCTTGACTCGCTCCCCAAACACGAGTAGCCGAAATGACAGATATTTGAGGTTAGCTTTTCGAATATTCGGATTCCGTACCTATTAACTTATATTTTGCAAAGATTAATGGTTAATATGTCTGAAAAATGTATTTCCAACGTAAATTATTGATTTTCATCATAAGAGTTTATGAGAAATTTGTAAAACTTAGTATATTAACAGTAACCCGTTTCTGAATCGCAAAACTATAACTGCTTTGTTCCACAGCTGACACTGCTTGGTGATCATGTCATTCTACTGCTTGAGCCACTAAGGCTGTTAGTGCCGGTGTCTCCGGCAGATGTAGCCGAGTTTTTCCCTCCGTGTACGGATATATATTAAAAAATGGGTACTTTGATAACGTTACAGCTGATGAATGAAAGATTTCCCATGATTGAAAATTTTTAGACATTTTTAGCATAAAAGAGGTATCTTTTTCATCAATTTTCGCGAAATTTCGAGTTCCGAGAAAAAAGTTACAGGGGTGTCAACTTAATGAATTTTAAAAAAGCATAAACTTAAAACAGCTGAAACTCTGGTCACACTTGACCTTTTAGAAAATTTCAAAAAAGAAATTGAAGGTTTTTCATGATGAAACGCGAGTGAGTATCTTTGCTAGTCTTTATTAATAGAAAACCAATGCGCTTGGGACGCCTAACGATATACATGTGTACATACTATACATGTGCGCAAAGCTTAATCTTCTCACACTCCCTCCCTTTGTGCAAATTATTTTACAAAGTTCCTTACATTTAGTATTACAATTATCATTATTATTACGCAGGTACAAAAATATGTCTAGAAATTATTTTAATTTGACTTTTAGATTTTACACGATTTTACAAAAGTTTAAATAATTATACTCAAGTCATCTATATTATTTGTTTTCTTCTCATCTCCCACGTTAAAAGTTTTCTCTGCTTATCGGAAAAAATATTAGAAAATGCATTTAGAATTAGTTAATATATTAGAATAATTTATATAGCTTCATCTATGGCCTTTTGTTTTGATCTACTTCTAAATTCATCAGTTTATATCTTAAACATCTATGGGCATCTAACGCAAGGGGTTTGATTATTATGTCACCTATATTTTCTTTGGTAGATATCCGTCTAAGTTTAACTTTTCCAGCTGACACACAAGCCTTAACATAATCTCCATGAATCGCTGCCATGTGCCTCTTGTTTCCACTGGTTTCTTTAGCTTTTAGGTTTGATTTAATTTCTTCTAAATTATCATCAACTTTCTTATACTTAATTCTATAGTTTATGGCTTCCATCCATCGGCTTCACTCATGGTAAGATATTTAGCTTGACATATTAATACAACATGATTACCTCCGTCGTCGATTAGCACCACATAGAAGCACAAACATGGCGACGTTAAAAAAAAAATAAAAAAAAATACAACATGATGACGTATCTACTTGTCGAAGATAAATCTTCCAAGTCTCTAAAGCTATCGTCGGTCATTTCTTCTTGACTTTCTGACTTTCGTCTATATATCAAGTCTCTATAATGCCTCTAAGATATCTAAAAATTCTTTTTACGTCTGTCTAGTCATTTTCTGTTGCATGTACTTGTCTTCTAGATAAGAAGTTTACTACGTAAACTATGTCTGGCCTGGTAGCTCCTGCAAAATACAGTAAGCTTCCAATTGTTTCTCTAAATGGTGCTTTTGTTCTATTTTCTGACGTATCTATTTCTTCTAATGTTTAGTTCTAACACTTCTACTTTTCATCTGTCTAGTAACCATAGGTGTATTTTGAGTTTAAAATTCTTGCATATTAAACCTTTCTAAAATTTCCTCTATGTATTAAGTTTGAATAATTCTCATCTCACCTTTCTCCCTGTTTCGAATGCTCTTCATTCCGAGAAAGTTCTCTAGTTCTTTTACATTTTTCATCTTAAATACTGCTCAATTTTGATTTTATTTCGTCTAATTTTTATTTGTCATTACTTGCAGCAAGCATGTCGTCTACATATAATACTAGCAGTACAAACCAGCACCTGCAGTGTTTACCTTCTTTTTCCATGTGAACAGGCATGTTTCATTTACATCGTTCTCTATTCCTAATTTGAGTGTTTCTTCTGAAAACCTCTTGTTCCATCTTTTTGGACTGATTCTTAGTCCGTACAACGACTTTTGTAGTCTGCAAACTTTTGTTTTTCTAGTCTCTTCATCGTACCCTAAACCATTTGGTATTTCCATAAATATTTCTTCCTCTAGAGTGTTATTTAGGAATGCTGTCTGTACATCCATCTGGCAAGCATCTAAGTTGTATTTGTTTATAGTGGCTAGTGCTGATCTTACGACAGCCACGTTTGAAACTGGAGCATATGATCGTATTGTATTCTATCTTTAAATCCTCTAATTACAAGTTGAGCTTTGAATTTTATTATTCCATTTTCTCCCTTTTTCTTCATAAACACCAATTTTGAATCTACGATATTTACTTTGATTCCTCCTTTTTCTCTTGTTAGTCTATCTATAATATCATAAACGTTATTTTCCACTATAGATTGAAGTCCTTCGTATATAGCCTCTTTCCATTCTATATTATATTTACCTGACATTTTCTTTATAGCTGCTTTGGTCTTTGTTAATTGTGGCAGCCCAAACATGTCTTATTTCATCTTCTATCAATCAATCAATCAGTCTAGATGGTGAGTTTGTTCTGTCAATCTAGCAAATGTTTACCCTCTAGGTTAGTTTTCGCCTGTCTGTCTGGTTACTTACGTTTTCTGTTCTTTATCTCTTCATTTTCTTTCTTATTTAATTTGTGTTGTCTTGGTCATCCTCTTTTTGGTTTCATTTCCTGTATAACATTTTCTGACATTATTTTAACCGTTTCTTTTTCTAAGTTTTTCAGCCAGTTGTTGTCGTCTAAATCATTATTGTCTTTTATTTCTTCTAGTTCTTTGATTTCGCACCTCCGGAAGAGTCGCTGGGAACTCGACACACCAACCCCTTAGTTAGAACAGACAAGCGGGAGGTTATCTCACTAAGATGGCGGCAGCCAGAGACAAGCATAGAGGGGGACTGAGGGGGTCTAGCCAGACGGTGGGCGACTTGTCGAAGCCACGCGTCAGTCGAATGACAGAAAATTCGACTATGAGTGACAGGCGCCGGCAGCGCGGAGTCAGCCGAAGCCAATACGAGTGACAGCTATGGTTCAAGAGAGAGCTGAGCTCCGTAATAACAGAATCGGAGTGACGACAAAGAGCACAGTCAAGCACGATTGAGGTGAAGTCAGCTTTCGGTGAGGAAAGCTTTACGATAAATCATGCAAGTATGGCACGAGGCCAGTTCTCGCTAAGGAGGACTGCATGCAGCGCACGCCACGTCAAAAGGTATGCAGCATGGTCCGAGCGTCTAGGGGCGTGCAGAGTGATGTGAAACGCACATAAAAGAACGTGCGAGCTGCCAGTGCAGCGTGTGGAGCTCCCTGTACGAAAGCGAAAATCGAACGATCTAAATAGAAGCTAGCTCCTGGATGACATGGTGCAATTAATTTCGATTTTACATTGTATAATATGATTGTTTTGAAAATCTGCTACTTGCATCAATTCTCTACTGTAACTAAATGCCCAAAATAATTTTTTTGAAACTGAATACAATTATTTAACAAAATATTTTGTGTTTTACTTCTATAACTTTCTCGAAATTATTAACATAATTTACAGGCTTACTTCTTTACTGTCTTTTCTTATCGGTTTTCTTTCAAACGAATACATTCATCTTTTAGCTTCTGAATTTTCATATCATGCGTTGGTATTGCTCTTGGAATATTTGTTAAATCCAATTCTATGGCTTTTTGAGCTCTAGTAATTACATTTTGTTAGCGTGCTAGCCGTCAAAATTTAAATTAAAGTAAAAAAGAAAGAAATAATTTTCAATAATTAATTAACATGTTTATAGCGTCAAGCGAGTGATTTGCAGGAAGTGGAGTCGTGCAGGAAAGTAACCAGGTGTACTTTGATGTTTCTGTTATAATCAATTAACAAAAAGTGAGCTATAATTTGCTCTTAAAAAACAATGTACAATTTTAATGTGTGTGAATGTGTCAGAATTTAATAAAGTTAGATAAAAGACCGGGTGTGTAAGGCTCTTTGCACGAAGTGAGAGGATTCACGAGGATGCACGGTAGATACATTGACTGATGTGATTAGAGCCGCGGTCAGAGCCCGAAATTGGCTGACTCTCGCCCTTTGTTTCTGCTTCGACGTCTTTCTGTCGTTCTTCTCGTAGCGACCCGCAGTGGGAACAAGATTTTTTGGACAAAATTCGACCGACAACGCATATGCAATATCTTCATCATCTTCAACAGGTACTGCAGTAATTAAGTTACAAGTAAACCTAGCCTCAACAAAAATTATGACAACATGAGACATTTGCAATCATAATTACCAATAAATACAAAAATTGACCAAAAACACAAATCCTCATAATATTTCATGAAAGTTTTTTTAAAATATCTTTAAAGGATTCTGCTACGTCAAGGAACTGCTGTAATTAAGTTATAGGTCAACGTAACCGAAAAAAATTATTTAAAACATGTAAAACTATGAATACTAATTAAATCGAACATACTGTACGAATCGAATGAATCGAATGAATCGTAAATGATCGAGGAAGCATTTTGTAAGATTTTGTAACTGACACAATTATGTTCTTAAGTGCGATTAAAAAAGTTATATTTATGAAAATTTGGTAAATATTATAAAATTTATTCAATTCGGCAAGCGTATATATTCAGATTACACGTCTCAACAATAAGTTCGAATATAGTATCTATTAGCATAGTAGTTCGTTCGTAAAGGCCACAGTAGGCCGTATCACGGCTCAACTAAATACACAACTGAAACTTATACATCTATTATAAATTTATAAAATATCTATTAAAAGTTAAATCTAAATTACAACACAGAAAATCGATCTTACAAATTCACAACTTATATTAGCAAATTCTCAAGTATATTACAAATTAATTTCAGAGCGATTCAATTGTTAAAATTATAATAATTCATACAAATTAATAAATAAATAAAAGTTTTTTTTGTGAATTCGACTGCCGGAAAAATATCATTTATCAACACTCAACTTGGCTACACTCCAGAAAGCAGCTACGCAGATCCAGCAGAGACTAAAAGTAAGGAGCATATAATTATCAAAATCTATAAAATAAATATTAGACGGGTTGCTGGTAGTGAGAGTACCGGATTACACAGTAGAGCATGCCAGTAAATTATATTATACATGTTCTGAATTCTCATATTTTTGGGAGCTCAGGACATAACAATTAATTGAAGCGGCCTCCAGCCGCCGGTCAGCGCTTGCACCAAGACTTACCGTGTTAACATGCAGGAATTGACGCGACAAATAATTACACGAGCATGAACGTTACAGAAATCATATATTGTTCGTCTATGAAAATATGTTAAAGCCTTTTTGGTCAAACCGCGCATCGTATCTCTCTCCTCTCTCTCTCTCTCTTTCTTTCGGTTTGGCGTCCTTGGTGGTGTTTTATCGTGTGTACCTCAAATTGAACTACGGCTGCAGATATTGATCTTGGTTTTTGTAGTGCTCAGATTATTTCTGGATCGTTTTTTTAGCGATCATAGCATCGTCTTCTTGAGGTTAGTTTCCCTTCATAATACTAGATATAGCCTTGAGCAGAGGATTCGTGTGATCTGCTACTGTCACTGTCGGCTGTTAGGCCTGCCTTGCAATGGACACACCAAGCTGCGCCAGCTGTCACAAGGTTGTGCGCAATACTAACGTGCTTATTACGTGCTTTACGTGCACACGCAAATGACTTTCTGCATGCATGAAGACAGTACAGAAAACACGTAGCAGCACAGCTCTTAAAGGTGTCTATTGTATTAACATCAGCAACAAAGCCATCACCATCATCAAGTAGCTAACCGAGATCCCCACCAACGCGGACGAGAGAGAGAGAGAGAAGAATACAAGCAAGACGGGCGACAACGACAAGCTCGCCGAGTATATACACGCATGTGTGCCGGCGAAGCCGCAGCAACAGTCGATCATCGCGAATAATTCATCGCCTCAGCAGACTTTTCAAAAAGGGGAGGATGTAAGATGATTGTATAGAGAAAGGCCGGAAAGTGTTAAAGATTTTTTTTAGGAAATTATAACTAAAAAGAATAATCTTAACGGAAAGTTTGTACAACAGTGGTATTCCGTTAATATAGTGTACATTTGTATCAGTAAAATATGTTCTTATGCATTTCCTACATGCTGATAATCTTCACTGCATCTTTATTATTTGACTAGTTTATAATTAGAAGATTATAACAATTAATATCAATTGTTATAGCAACAGAAGCTGTCAACCTGAAAATGACATTATGTAAAAGTACCCAACCATGAACTGGACCGAATCCAGTTTTGACAGTGACAAGGTATCAATAAAAATAACACAATCAGATTCAGATATATATATATATATATATATATATATATATATCTGAATTTATATATCTGAATATATATATATATATATATATATATATATATATATATATATATATTTAATTTAATTTATTACTTTTAAGTTTTATTTACCATAAGACTTAATTAAATATTATGATTATATGTTCAAAATAACCCTATATTTATTGCTTTTGTTATCATAAGTATTAGTAGGTACTTATTTATATATTTATATGCAATAGAGCCCATATATGCAATGTAATTATGATACTAAAAGTAATTTCTATTTTCTCCACTCTATTTACTTTGGTATGTATTTCATGGCATCACTCGATGCTTAACACTTATAACAGGTTGAATAGCCGAAATACAAATTTGTGTGTTGTGTTATTGCTATATTTATTTTATAAAATATTATAGGAAGAGGATAATTCAAAAATAGAGTCAGTCTATGGGTTTAAAGATTGTGGAATAATACAGTATAAACAGATTTTTGAATGACAGGTCTTTAAAACGTAAATGTGATGATTTACTTGATACTGAGAGAATGACTCCAAAAGACGAAGGTCAAAAACGTTGCAGGCTGAATCAGAAAACGATGAACAAGAAGACTTTGGAGATGAAAAAATTAATGTTGTTCATGAAGTAGCTGATGAAAGTAATAGTAGAGGTATCAAATGAAAATCGTTTTTGTTCATTACCCAGTCGACATTTCTACTAAATATTTGTTGATTCCAGTTGAATTATTTGAACATTAATCTTCAAGAGGGACTTTTGATTGCTGTAATGTCATAACGAAGAAGTATCAAGCAAACAACAAACAATGAAAAGAACCCCAAAATAATATCGTAAACGAGTAGGTAACGAAACGTTCAGTATTAATTAAAGTTCAATATTATTAGTGTATGTATGTGTGTGTGCGTGCATGCAAGTATGTGTGTGCGAATGTGTGTAAGTGTTTGTGTGCCTGTTGTTTGTTTTTGTTATCTTTTATTCGCTGTGGATCCCTCTAGGGGACACCGAATTATGACCATTTACGGGAACCTGACCACCTTAAAATTTTAATTAAATTGGATATATGTTTTTAGATGATAATGAATTATTCATCATATACTATATTTTCTTTTTCGGTAAATTTAAATATCTTATCGAAAAACAGTTACCGAAGAGAAACTGCTCTTTTATCATCATCCACATGATTTTGAGAGTTCTAAGCATCGGTTTAAACTTTTCCAACGGTTATTTTGTTCAAAATATAATTAATTCTGACCCGAGCGAAGGAATTTGTATTATAAAATCACAGACATATTGTAACAGGTGGGACAATTGTTAATAACAATTGTCCGTGGCTAATAAGCCGTCGGCCGAGCTGCTGTTGTGCGTTAGCTCGCGCAGCACGCGACGCGTGCTGGCGTCCCCTATTGCTCCTACCTGGAGTAATCCAGCGGCGTAACGCCGCTGAGCTTCTGCCTTGCTGCCGCTGCTCTGGCCGTCCTGCTGCAAAGTTCGCTGAACACCGGTGGATTCAGCTCCGTGCGGAGTCACCTCGACGCACGGGTTTTCGCGATCTGCAAGGAGCGCGAAAGCGCGGAAAGCTAATTGCCGCAACGCGCCAATACAACGGCTTTTCGCGTTTGCCTAACTCGGTCGTGGAGCATGCGGGTCGTGGGGAAAATTGTCTCACACGAGTTTAACTTTCAATAACAAAATAAACTATATTCAACAATAATAGATTAACAATAATAGGTTAATAATAATAGATTAACAATAATAGGTTAACAATAATATGTTCACAATAATAGATTAACAATAATAGATTAACAATAATAGATTAACAATACTAGATTAACAATACGCGCAGACCAAGCGACTGTGCGCGCCCAGCTCGTTCGCCGCTGGACGCGTTGCCCTCACGATGGGCCGTACGCGCGCCTGGTGTCACGGCACCTCGGTGTACTCTAGGGCGCGGTGCCCACGGTGAGCAGCCCTGTACACCGCTCGCGGTTTATACGATTTTAAACGCGCGGGCTAGCCTTTACCTTATGTATGTGTACCTCTCTCTCTCTCTCTATCTCTCTCGCAACCGGTGCTAGCACGTCCTCTCGACTCGCCCTTCACCGCTTCGCTTCTCCTTCTCCTCCACTCTACTCTGGCTGCTCGTGGAATGTGCCTCCACACTCACAGCACAGTGGGGAGATATCTGCGTACGCACTCCACTCGCAATGCGGCGTCGCGGCAACCGGTCGCTCCGCGTGCTCTCGTTTTTACCGGGGGAAGATGGCGGCGAAACTTAATCGGCGTTGACGCGCGCGGATCGAACTCCGAATCGATAGTGACGCGCTCGAGGCGTCAGCGCGGCCAGCGCCGTGCCCCCAGTCGCGTTCTCTTTGGGTAACTACCCTGCTGCGCGCGCGTCGCCTATAGTGCGAACCTACGCCGGTACATGGCCCTCATTTCGTTACAATATGTTATAGTCTCTCAAAGTAAAATTTTTTTATTTTTTAAATTGTTATTATAAAATTTGAATTTGAATTTTGAATTTCTACTATATCTATATATATTTATCGAACATTAATACACAATAATTTCGGAGAAATTATTTCTTTTTTGTGATTATTTAAAAGAAGAATAAAAGGTATTGTTGAACCTTTTTTCTTTATTTTTGAAAATTGTTTTTTCTGCAATATTGTTGTTTATTAAACATTAATAAACAATAATTTTTGAAAATAGAATTTTTTTCGATATCTCATTTTATTTTAAAATTGATTTCCGTTAAACAACTTTGAAAAGGTTCCTTCCAAAATAATTTTTTTTACTTTTCGTTATTTAAGAAAACCGAGGAAATTTATATTTTAACGAATTAATTTTTTTTTTAAATTAGATAAGTTTTGAATAAATTAAATTTTTTTCTAAATATCATTCTTAATACAAAAATCCAATATTTCTCGAAAATAAAATAGAAAAGCACTTCTTTTCAAGACTTTCGATTAATAAAACGAAAAATAGTTTAACGATTTTTTACAGATTTTATTAAATAAATAGTTTAAAAATTCATCATTTTTTGGAAAATCGAACATTTCCAAAAATTTTAATTTCTTTTGGAAAAATTAATTTCTCTGTTGTATTTTCAGAATCAGCAATAATATTTTGAAAAAGTTGCCAATTAAGATTGAAAATATTTTTTACATTTTTATTGGAAATGTCGATGGATCAAACTACAGATTCTTTTTTAGACTTTTTTGCCATAAAAAACAATTGAACCAGCAAAATTAAGAGAATAAAAGACTAAAATTATTTTTGGTTTCTGAATGATTAACGAGAAATTTTACACATACTTTCGAATTAGCTGACGAAGCTGAAGCTGACGATAGACGGAAACCACTTCGCTCGAGCAGATCGTTTGGAAAAATGGTTGCTAGATAGTTACTCAGTGGACATTTTCGAACAAACTCAAGAACCAGAAATTGAAACCATCAACACCCAAGCAAGGTTACGTAGACAGTTCATTAACGACACCATCACAGAAAACGTGGACAATGGAATTCAGAAAGGTGATGCAAAAGACCACCAACTGTCCGCGTCACTGTCGGACACAGAAATCCACAGAAACCTTGAGCAGTCGCTGCGGGAAACATCGGGAGAAACAGAAACGCCGAATGAAGATACGATAACTTTGGTATCAGCTAATGGAAATCCCTTCCAGGTAGCAGTAGATATATCATTCATACTAGCGGAGTTGATATAAGTAATCAGAACGCTCAAACAGCAAGACGACAATTTAAAGAAAGAACAGTCGCTGTCCAGCACAAGACATGGTGATGGCAGGTGTTCCGTTAATTTCCAAGAGACGTATACGTTATTTGGCGACACGCAGTTGGACAAACATGAGGTCAGTTCGGCACACCTGCCTCCAGCGAATGGCGCCGGGGGGAGGGGGGAGTATAGTCGAGGAACTACTACATAGGGCAATCAGCGAGAAATCAGAAGGACATGCGAGTATAGAGAAAACAGGCCAAACTATGAGCGGCTGAGAGACAGACCGAACTTCGAACGATCGGCAAACCGTTCAGCCTTCAAACAGTGACCCTAGTTCACCTGGCGAGGGACAAAGGGACCATAGTACGTCAAGTCCACGGCCCTGGACAGAAAACCTTGTCCAGACAACATGATGCGGCGGCAGCGCACGTGACATCAGTCAGTTTGTCAGGAAGTGGAACATCAAGTTCTTTGGTAAGAAAGACCAGAGCATAGACGCCTTCCTCACGAGAGTTGACGCCTGTAATGCCCTGGTCAACTTATTGGATGATGAACACCTGGCAGCACTGTCGGAGCTCTTCACCGATACGGCAGTAACCTGGTACCGAAACAATAAAATGAAGTGGAAAACTTGGTGAGACTTCACTGGTTCGGCCAGGCGCTGGTACGGTACGAGCCGTTAGTGCCAAGGGAGGAAGTGATTGTCCAGTCACGTCCAGACGATCCACTTCCGAAGGTGAGGCTGACCGGAATAGGCAACTGAATTCCACTCTGTCAGAAGAGAGAGAGGAGAGACCAAACAGCTGCGGAGATCGACAAATTGTCCAGAAGGACGTATGACTTAATCGATGCCACCCCTCGTCGCAGCTGAAGCAACGACTAGGGAAACGAATACGTTTCTGTAAACGGGCAGGTCCTCCAACGAAGGGAAGGACAACTTGAACAAGGTTAGGAAGGGAAAAGCCACCTCAGTGGCAGTTCAATTCGTTGGAACTGAATCAATGATGATAGACTCTGGACCACGCGGCTCACAACGTTGTTGGAGCTGCAGCTCAGACGAGGAGGGAACGAAGACACCCAAGCGGAACCCGATTCCTCCGGGACCGGAAAAGTCCGGTTATGCGGCATCTGCGGCAAATCAAGGGTGCGTCATCCTTCCAAGTATCCTAATGCGGGAGAACTGCACGCGGTCATCATGGAGGGGTGGAAAAGCCCGGAGAAAATGACAGCCCAAAAATAGACCAATAAATTTGAAAAAGAAAAGAGATCGTGTTTAATAACATGCTTCAACCTACTCTTGTCACATTTATTTCCTCGGTCGTTTCGCGACATCGTTGACGTGGTTGACAGACGTTGCGTACCGATGCAAGCATCGTCTGGGAGGGGGATGTAACGAGTCGCGCATAACTCGCGAATAATACAGCGCGGAGAATAGGCCAAGTGTTGCCATCTGCGGTGTTGCCAACAGCCGCGCGCTTTAACAGGTAGGCAAGAAAGAGCATGCAGTGAGACGATGACGAGGCCGTGGAGAAAGGCCATTATCGCTCACGATGTCGGGCCGCGCACCACGCTTTCTATTCGCTCGCTGCCATCTTGGCAATTCTTCCGCTTCGCAGCTGCACGTGTACGCGCTTGTGCTGTGTACGAACGCTCCACCCCCACCATCATCAACAGACAAAGAATCCGCGGGCGAGGCAAGCCTCCAGCAGCAAGCGCCCAAGCGGCAACGGGAGGGAAAACGCCAGAGCTAGCGGTCAGCAGCGAGAGAGACAGAGAGAGACAGAGAGAGAGAGAGAGAGAGAGAGAGAGAAAGAGAGAGAGAGGCTTCGTCAGCGGCGTTCCGTCTACGATCCACACACTCTATTTAATAGAGGTAAGGGCTAGGCCGGGGGTAAACGCGTGCTTGCGTAAAGGCCACACTAAGAATAGTGTGCCGTGCCCCTAGAATATAAGGGCTCAAAATTCTCGCGCGTGTTCGAAGCCCTCTCTCATTACGGCGGCGTGCTGAGCAACGGTCGTGTTGAACATGCATGCGACGCTCGATTTGCGCGTAAATATCATTTATTTAAGTTCATCGTTGTTATTTATATCACATTGTCAGGTTCATTTGTAACTTGTTATCTATCGTTTCAGAATATAGTTTATTTATTGTTATTGTTAAATCAGTGTGTCGTAAATAAACCCGGACCCGCCTGCTCCCGACATCGAGTTAGGCCGACTAGTGGAGCTAAATTGCTATTCATGATTTCGCGCTCCTTTCAGGTCGCGAAAACTTTTACGTCGAGGAAATTCCGCACAAAGTCTTAATCCTCGTGGATTCGACGTGGACGTAGGAAAAACCTGCACAACTGTACCGGGGTAAGGCTACAGCGGCGAGCCACCGCGGGCCGACACAACGGTAATCACAGCCGTAAAGCCGCACACATGCTTGGCGTGTGGCGCACACCACCAGGTCTTTTCCTAGATAGTTAATTGTTATTAACAAATTGAGCACCCAGTTGCAATATATATATATATATATATATATATATATATATATATATATATATATATATATATATATATATATATATATATATATATATATATATATATATATAAGGAGTTTTGTACATTTTCATACATTTATGAAAATATTTTTATCTCTTAACTTACCTTATATTATAAAATTAATTTTTTTCAGAACTGTGTGAGAAAAAAGTATCCGAAAAATTAGTTGGTATGTATGTAAATGCGATGACTCTCATAATCAGCCAAAAATTACAGGATGTACGCAAGCCATTTTTTAAAAGAAATGTCGGATGTTCGAAAGACCTGAGAATATTATGTTGAAGCACAAGATAAATTATCGAGAAACTGAAAAATACTGAACATATTAGATATTTGTCTTATATTTATTTATTTTTATCTTTCCAACCTGTATACCCATTCGGGTTTTTATAGGATACCTCCACCACCTCTATCTGAAGCTATTTGATCCTAACAACCCAACTTAATTTTCCACATCGTTCCCGCATTCGCCAAAATTACCGACATGGCAGATTTCTACCTATGCCGATAACCTGTGACGGAGGAAAAACCCGTAGGAAACAACCTCCGCCAGGAACAGTGCGCAGTCTGAGTTCCTTTTCGACAGTAAACGGAGAGAAAAAATCCTCGATCTGCTCCCACCGGGAATCGTACCCTGGCCACTCAGATGACCGTATCTCCGCTAGCTAAGGCGTGCGCCTTAACTAACTGCGCTACGCAGGCCTTTCGAATATTTGTCTTATATATATGAAATATTTTTTTTTTTATATAGGAAAGAGGTACACAATGTGTAGGTTATATATGTTTAATGAGTAATCACGTTTATTTAATGATGAATTCTAACTTTTTGTTAATAAGTATTCATGAATACCCCTTTAAGGGGGAAGTCTGCTTTTCCGGCTTCAAAAAATCGATTTTTTTGTCTTAAATCTATTCAAAAACTATCCAAGAATATGTCTTAAAAATTTCAGAGGCCAATTCGATATATTTCCGAAGGTAGAGCAGTTTTAGTGGCGGAGCATCGAGCAGGTGCGAATGCTCAGGCAGACCCGAGCGCGCACGCTCCGCCCCTCGATGTATTCTATTATTCGACTATACTCGTATATACCTGAAAAGGTCCAACCGTCCTTTGAAACATTATTTGGAGTTTCTAGAAGGTCTGTGTTGAGTAGTAGTAGGGAGAACGGTATACAATATAACGGTATACTATAGCTCTCGGCATCGGCTTCTACACTGCTGTTTGTAGCGTCAGCTTTCAGTTCCACTTTTGATTTTGCCGAGTACACATCGAAATGTCAAGCTACCCGAAAGGTGATCGATCTAAAAGACAGCGTGCTGCGGAACCGCGAAAGCGGAAATTTCACGCCAATCGTTTTACAAGTGTTTCATCGGACGACGGAGACTTACACACGAGCCGCAGTGAGCAGAAGTTAACGACAGCAAGCAGCGATGATGTCATTATTCATTCTGCGCACTGCTACCGCATTATTGAATTTATAACTATGTTTCCACACTCAAAATTCCAACGAATCGTGCAATTCGATTGTGTGGCGCCTAAGTCCGAAACATTTAAATTCCGGCTATAAAATCGTCGAAATTGCAGCATATATGGCTGCAGGCATTTTTAACGAGGGCTAGTCTGCTGTACTTTCCACCATGCAGCTCCTCCATATCATCATCGGGCAGCAGTGCAAAAATCTTGCTGACGCCGTCGATACTGAGCGCATAACGCGGGAGAACCGGCGCGCATCATTTTCTAGCAAGAAGGCTCGTACAGCCCGAAGATTGGAAACCCTCAGCCAAAACGAGTTTTTTGATGAAGAGGAAGGACTAATATATGGCCCAGGGATAGCTGATCAACCTCTAATTACTGTAAGTACCCAAAAACTTATATTTTTTTGGACCGAAAACTTTAAAGCGCATTTTCTCGAGTTTTCATTTTTACGATTTTTAGAAAACGGTGCCGGTGATATCAAAAAATATACGTCCGATCGAAAAAAATCAATGTGATCTAGCTTCAGTATTAAAATAACTTCCATTTGAACTAAAAAAAGTTGGACAAAAGTATTATTTAAACTACTTTTTTTGCAAAATAAAGTACATTTTTTTTTTCAAAAAAGTGAATTTTTTTTCAAAATTTGAAAAAATTTGGAATTTGACAACTTTTTCGGTATTTTTTGAATTTATATAGAAAAAAAAACTTATAAAAATTAAAAAAAAATTTGTCTCGACTGTTATAGACGCACCGCACGACCTCCATCACCGGCACCGATTAGAAAGCGCAGACTCCAGGCGCTCCGGCAAAATGGTCAAAACTTGAAGAAATTTTAATATTTTTTAATAACAAAAATTGTTTTTTAAAGCTAAAATATAGTACATTATGTTCTCAAAATTTCGTTTACCGCAATCATTTCCTTCCCTTTCAAAAAAATCGCTGAAAAAACGCTTTCTATTCGGCTCCTAAAGCAGACGCCCCCCTTAATAAAACTGCAGATAAGGCTGCAGGTAATTCTAAAAGAAATCTGCTGAAAAATTTAAAATAATTTTATTAAAAAATGATTCAGGAAACCCATTGTAACTAAAGAACTTTGACTTTCATAATTACTAAAATTGTATGCTTATTTAATACGATTATAGACCTCTAAATATTTTTAAGATGCTTATGAGGTACCATATTCTGCCTCAAGAATATTGATTTCTTAGTTTTTTATAAAAATTCTTAGTAGGCCTCAAACATTCATGTTTCTTTTGAAGATTCAATCACAGATTGTCTTCTAACGCTCTACCTCCAATTTTTTTATATATAATTATATTAATTAAGAATTTAATATCCATCTGTAATTAAGAATTTAATATCCATCTATAATTGCTTATTGTATCATACAACTTGTCTGACAAACACCTGTCACAATTATTGTGCTAATTATTAAGACTAAAAATAATCATATTTATTTATTAATGTATTAGACGTGCGAAAAAAATGTTTTTCTCTAATGTACTTAAAGCACGCAATTTTGTAGTATGTGAAAAATCTTTCTAAACATTTTTGTTGACTAGTAATAATGTTTGAATTATCATAAATATATTTTATTTATAACTAACCTTCCTAGTATAAGTAAATTAAATATATTATGCTATATATATATACATACATACATATATATATTTATTAACATTATTCCTTAGAAAGTTTTAATATGTAGTGCAATTAATGTAATAATATGCTATAAATAAATAAATGTTAAATTCTAAGTCATATAAGATCTTATATACGATCTTTTGTAAGATCTTATATAAGTTCTTACGTAAGATCTTATGTAAGATTTTATATAAAATTTTCAGCGGAGCGTATTCAAATTGCTAAGGAATATATTTATATAGGCAATCCATTTAGTCAATCTGCTATTTTTGAAAATGCCTCTTTGACTGCAATTCAAAAAGCTAGCCTTGCAGGGGAACTGCTTTTTCGCTAATCAACGGCATTAAATCCAACTCATGCATAGTCTATCAAAAGTTATTCAAAAGCTCTGTCTCTACTACTTTACTGTATGGTACTGCAGCGTAGAGTATTAGACAATTAGATTCAATAGAGAAAGTTCAGAATTCCTTTTCTAGAATACTATTAGCACTCCCGCAAGGTACTCCTAATTATGCAATTAGACTAGAGACGGGAAGGTCCCGTGTAGCAGTGAAAATTTTTATGTGAGTATTTAATTTTATACATAAAATGTATAAAATTAAACATATGTTTTCAAAGGCTGTAAAAGTTGTTCGTGATAGATAATTACTCAGCAAACAAGGAGAAACGAATTTCGGTCAGACTTTAAGAAGTGTTTTCTGGCACCCAAAAATAAAATCTAGTACTCCTAATTCAATCTAATGGGCCATTGTTGTTGAGATGTGTGGTAATTTACTCGAAATATGCGTTATTTTAATGAAAAAAGGTACTTACTCTACAAGTTTGTATTATATAAAAGTGACGCAAATGGTAATAAAAAGTAGGTCAATAGAGCTTTAATTTAATCTCTGTTTAAGCTCTGTTACCTATTATAAAATTATTAATTTCATCAAAGGCTATGAACAATTGTAGACGGTGATAAAAATTGCATGAATATTCGAGGAGATTTAACTCTTTTAATTTAATTGATTTTGATTCGCGGGGTAGAGGTTTCGCCAGAAGGGCCGACCACGACTTGCGAGCGATTATCGAGAAAGGACCGAACCAAATCGCATGCCACGTCAGAAAAGCCAAGCATTTTAAGCTTATCCATCAGAAGAGCGATGTTAACTAAATAAAAAGCGCGAGTATAGTCAATGGCCTCAAGCAGGGTGAGCATCTCCTTGTGAGTGCTATGATGTTTGCGAAAGCCAGATTGAGAGAGAGAGAGAGATAGAGAGAGAGTGAGAGATAGAGAGAGAGAGCGAGAGAGAGAGGTCGCATGTGTCCCGAGTGGAGGTATGTATCCATTAATCGGATGTATTATTCGCTTTGTAAGTGATCATCACGTTGCATTTGGCTGTGAACGCAGCCACATCGAGTTTGGTACTGGGCTAGCTAGCACCGGGTACATGGCAGTCGTCGCGTCAAACTGGGAGCGGAACCACGTAACAGCCCGTTTGATCTCTACCGTGTTGAGTGGCGTAGATTTCCTCGCATGAACGATCGTCCTGGGAGAGCCTAATCGTCCGAGGTACTTCTTCGACAGACGAATGTCTTTCAAGAAGCCCGATGAGTTTCTCATGCCATGGTTCTTGTTCAATTTGCTCGGCGGTCATACACGCAGCAGTGGCCAAGCTCCAGGGTCGGCTTTCAAGGCTGCCGATTAAGATTCACCTAAAAATTGCCTTCTGTACTAAAACTGTGCCGCAGTGCATTATACCTGGGCGGAGTATCTGGCTGTAAACGTTGGCACCAAGAATAATGTCGACCCCAGCGGACGTCATGAACTCAGGGTCTACCATATGCAGATTCGCGCATGGAAATTGGCTTGCGACATTGAGGTCAATGACCAAGACAGGCATTTACTAGAGTAGCTTCGGAGCATGGATCTAGGAGCGCTCGTACTCTTTTCTATCGCCGTTTTCTATCTCATAGTACGAGCACCGTAGGCAACAGTGATAGTCAGGCTTGAGTTGATGTACCACCTGAAGGTGGGACAGAACTTGTAACGACAGTGAAACGTGTTCCTCTCTTTTGAGGAATACCTGAACTGATCGATGAGCCAGGTCGCTTCCGCGTGTCGTCGTGGATTAAGGAATGATGCCTTTCTCCACACTTTATGCAGTTCCGATCTGACGGAGAATCCTTCACAACTATTCAATATTCAACTATTCAATAGTAGTGTCTGGACAGGCCGATGATTAACATTATGCATCACCACACAACCTTTGGCTCTAGTCGGCCTCCAGAACAATGTCTCCGCAAAATGATATTTATCTTCGTAGGTACCATTTATCATTAATATATTTGTTGTTACAACGGTCTCCATGAAACACTGAGTTATTTACTTTTTCATATGTACTTTGTGTACCTTTAGAATAGCAATGATTATGAATAATTATTATAGTTATTGTAATTTATTGTAATATGAAATTACAACTACTTTAAAAAGTGCATTTATTTATGGATATAATGGTTTTATTATAAGAATGATAATTAGAAACGAGAGTAAGACTAATTCATAAAATGCACATAATGGAGTTCTTATTAAAATATTCAGACTTTGATGATTATAAACATTATATAAATCAGTTGTAATTTAGTTACGTCTCTTAACTTTATGTAAGAATAATAATAATCGATTTTATAGAGTAATATTATTTGACTTTTGCTATTATAGAACTTTATTCGTCTTAATGTTTTAAATTTTAAAATGATTAATGATGAATTCTTTATATAATTACAAGTATTGTAATATTGTAGAAATACTTGCAATATTCGTACTCTCTAAATTTTTTGGAGAGAAATTTTCGCTCTAAATGTAGAGTGAACGAGGGTTCCATTCAAAAACAGTAAATTTGCACAAAAGAGTGAATTTGGTCACTTCAGTCTAATAATTGAATGTTACCACTCTAAATTAGAGAGTGACTAAGGATTCACTCTAACTTTCACATCAGGTTGGAGTGAAATTTATATTATAAGACCTATAAATTAATCAAAGTTATGAATTACGACTTTTTACTTTTAAAACATTATTTGCATCAGGAATCTTCATTTAAATTTTCAAGGAATTTCATTATTAATTGTACAAAGAAATGGGTTAAAAAATATACAACTATGTGGTTAATTAATTTATCTAGAGGTGCAAGGTAGCTTTTATTAAAAATCTCTTAAAAATTTAACCAGATATAGTTTTTACAAATTCAATGGGAATATTGAACCACTTAAAAAAATAGAATTTATTATAGAAATCTGTATTACCTTTTTTTTTTATTTTAAACAGTTATTTGAGATTTTACAAATTTTGTAAATAAAAATGACGACTATGACCTGAAAATTTGTATATTGTATTAGCAATGTTTGGTTTTGGCAGTTTCAAAAGATTCCGGTATTATTTCTGACCAGAAAATAGTTTTAAATATTTGCCGTGGTAAGCAATGCGTATGGCGACCCACATCCTCTTAACATTTTTTGACCCATTTTTTAAGAAAGTTAATGATACCTCTTGAAAAATCAACTGAACATATCTGGTAAAGGCATATAATATCGTTTTAATAAATATTTATATTGAAGAGAGAAAAATATAAATTATAAGCTGGTATGGTAGAAATCGGTTAGTATTTTAAATCCCCTTAAATTTGCAAAATTTTTATTAATTTTAAAATTTAAGTATTTAAAACATATTAAAGTTTTCTTAAAAATGCATAAATTGAGAAAATGTAGTAAAAATAATATTAGACTCTTCGGCCCAATATTCAAATTACCATAATAATACTGAATTTCATATAAAATATAATATTTGTATCATTTTATTAACAATAACTATTTATTAGCTCGAACAAGGAGACCGTGGAGTCCGGTTCACCGATTTTGATGAAACTTTAGGGATCGTTTTCTGATACCTAAAAATGAAGCCCAATACTCGTGGTTTTATCCAATGGGCCTTTGTACGGTAGATACGGGATATTTAATTAACGTTGATAGTATATCTACATATATTTGATTTTTAGCATTGCATATATGAGTAATGCTACTGTGTTTTGGCACTATGTCAGATTTAAAGACCCATTGGATAAAACTACGGGTACTGTGCTTCATTTTTAGGTTCCAAAAGTCGATCCCCAAAGTTTCATCAAATCAGTGCACATTAATTCAAACGCAACGGTGGTTTACTGCTAGAGTGGCAGCCCCAGAACCTAAAGGATCCAGGTTCAAATCCAACCAACAATTTTTCTGAAGTTTTTTAATTTATTTCTCAATTACATCCTTTCCAGAAAACTGCATACATTCATCAAAACATTTCTAAAACGTAATACAACGATGTGAGTAATTATTATGACGTATCTTTTGACTGTAAACGTAAAAATTAAACTAATTTGAGTCACACCGCGGAAACATAAAAATACACTTGCGAAATACCTACGCATCAGTTATTAATCGAATGAATAAAAAATGCTCGCGAAAGCATTTTGTAAGATTTTGTATCTAATACAATTACATTGTTAAGTGCGTTTAACAGAATTATATTTATGAAAATTTGGTAAATATTATAAAATTTATTAAATTCATCAAACATATATATTCAGACTGCACGTCTCAAGAATCACTTCAAATATAGTATCTATTAGCAGTTCGTTCATAAGGCCCACAGTAGGCCGACTCGCGGCTCGATAAAATATGACAGCTAAAACGCATAAATCACTACAAAACTTATAATCTATCTATAAAAATTTATATCCATACGTTATCCAATTGCCAATAAAAATACAGTCAAACAATTTATAAACCGACAAACTTACATTAGTAAAATCCTGAAGTATTCTTCAAATCAATTCAGCGCGTTTCCGTTGTTACAAATTATAATAAATTGTGCTAAATAAAGAAATAAATAAAAGTTTTACTGTGAATTCGAGAATTGGAAAATATCATTTCATCCACCTCCAACCTTGATCCAGAAAGCAGTTAGTGGATCCGCAGCAGATTAAAAAGTAAACGATACAATTTTAAATAATTCTATAAAATATCAAGCAGGTTGCTGGCAGTGAAAGTGCCAGTTTTCATGGTGAAGCCCCTAGACATATATCGCATTTGTCCTGAATTCTCATATTTTAAGAGTTCAGGATATAACAGTATTTCTTATAATTATGTCAGTGGGATTATGCATTTTAACATTAACTAATACTATTTCATTCGCGATTCGTCGCTTGACGCGAGCAGACGTGTTTACTTATCGCTCCGAAACAGTAAATACGTATGTGAAGTATCGTTCGTGCGGTAAACGAGTACGCTCTCAGTGACGTGTTAAATTCATTTGGCCACCTTCGGGTGCAGCCTAACGCTTCTGATTGCTGCACTAAATGCAGCAAACCATCCAATTGGCTTCCGACAACAGGGGCCAAATGGAAACATCAAATAAAAATGTCAACATGAATACCAAGGAATCCCAAGTCTCTCAACAAACGTACGCTAATGCAACTCGGCCAAAACAAGACCAAGCTATATATCTATAGTCTTAGATGCAGTAGAAGGACTCTCCAACGATGATTATATAGACGGACTCGAAATGCTAACGGACGTAAGTAACATAAGGGCTATTTCAAAAGTTTCGGGTTCCAGAGTGTGCATTTACCTAAGCAATAAAAAGGTGGTTGAAGAACTCAAGAACAAAATAGTCCAAATTAAAGAATTCGCGCTCGTCATTAAACCACTAATAAATAACAATAAGAGAGTTGTTATATCAAACGTGCAGCCTATAATTCCTGATGAAATCATCGTCGATGCTCTAAAACAACAGGGCATAACTATACTGTCGCATATCAGCCACCTTCGCGCAAGCTTAGCCAAACCAGGCAGAGCGCACATTCAATCTTTCCGCAGGCAGTTTTATATTAAGGAAGTAGACGAAAAATTACTACCAGAATCTCTTCAAATAAATTTCGATAACACGTCATACTGGACATTCCTATCTACGGACTCTACTGCCTGCTTTATTTGTAAACAACTCGGACACATCGCTAAGGCTTGCCCATCAACAAACAAAGACCAAAATTTCGTTATCCCCGAATTATCAAACGAAAATTTTCCGAGCCAAACAGAACAGAGCACTAGATTTCCTACACAGCTAGACGATAACACAACAACACAGCAGAAACTCTCCCACCTTGCAGAATTACAGCCGACTACTTCTACAAACTCCAAGAGACTCCACTCAATAAGTGGCAGCGATGCATCAACCATTGTAGGTCCAAATCTAACCGAGAAAAACTCTCCAACTACAAAAAAACTTGAGGCAATGGACGAAAGCAACCAAAACAGTGACGAGTGTCTAAAAACAATCCCAAAGCCCAAATCTAAAGCTCGAGGTCAAAAGAAACGGCGAAAGATAGAAATACATCCACAATGTAAAACCGACCCGTTGGAAATTGAAAAATCACTCCTCCCAACTACCAGCGTATTTCAAGATCCGTCTAACAACCAATCATTAAATTTTTCGCAATTTCTAGATTTCTTCATAAAAAGCTACAACAACCCAAATATATACCAAGATGCCCAAAAGATCTCTTGTGATGTAAACCACATAATCGACATCATTGAGAAAATATATCCTTATGTAGAGGAACGCTCAACAAAAGCTCGGTTAACCAGACTTAAAAACAAACTAAACTCCCAACTACAAGGTGACTCCTCCCTAGTGAAAAACACAGACGATGAAACAGATTATACACTCACGGACACTGATTCTGAAGCTTTTATAAAATAATCATCAACAAAATGGCAGATATGCAAAATAAAGATTTTAAAATACTCTTTTGGAATTCACGCAGCATCACTAAACGAAAGGACGAACTTCCCCTTTTACTTACAACGATCGACATATTTATTTGCGTAGAAAGCTGGCTGTCTAATAACATAAACAGAGACAATGAATTTAAATTTCCTGGTTTCAAGACTCTACGGAAAGATCGTACGCACGCAAACGGAGGAGGAATTCTATTTTTGATAAAAAATAGTTTAACCATATCCGAATTGAGCGATATAAATATAAACAGTGATCGACTGGAAATCGCCGGAATTAGTATCAAAAATATTTCTCCTCCTTTAGATATAGTGGCTTGCTACAGCATTCCATCCTACTTGGCGACTTCAACGCTCACCACCAATCCTGAAACTGCAATTACAACGACTTGAATGGTAAAAGATTTTTAGACTCTATTGAAAAAAAAAGACTTGTTTGTACATAATACAGCGACCTTAACTAGAATAGATTGTAATCGTGGAACCAGGTCTAATATCGATTTAGTACTATCAAGCACTAATCTTATTGATAAAATACACACAAAAGTATATGACGACACTCACGGTTCTGACCATTTTCCCATCCTTACCACCGTTTCTATCACCAAAAGTTCATACACAAAAAAATCGTTAAAAATCTCATCTACTAAAACGGATTGGAATAAAGTAACAGACTCACTTAACAACAATTATTTAAAATTTTTCGAAGCCGAATTTTGTAACTCCGCAGCAGACATAAAATACGAAATGCTACAAAGGAAAATCACCTCTGCAATTATTGAGCACACGCCAAAAAAAGTCTATAAAAAATCTTTTAAATATAAAAATCCAGTTAAATGGTGGGATAGCGAATGCGAGAAAGTCTTAAGACGCAGAAAATTAGCTTTTAAAAAATGGGAATTTTCTAAAAAATTGGAAGATTATATAAATTACAAAAAAGAGGCCGCGATAACAAAAAGAACTTTTAAAAAGAAAAAAAGAGAGTGCTTTAAGCTGTTTGCTGAATCTATAAACTTCCAAACCAATAACACCCATGTTTGGAATACGTTAAAAATCCTCAAAAACAAATGGGTAAAAATCAGCCAACCAGTCGCAAACTCAAATGACGAAGCTGCTTTAAACGAAGCCCTCGATAAAATTAGTCCTCCATGGGTCCCGACAAATCCGGATTGGACACCTCAATGCAGTGAAAACGAATTTTTGAGTTCTCCCTTTCAGTTCGCCGATTTCAATGCGGCATTAGAATCTAGAAAAACAAAGTCCTCACCAGGCCTAGACGGTATCGACTACGAAACTATTAAAAAACTTCCAATTAATTACAAACTACTATTACTTGATATTTTTAACGAAATGTACGCTACAAATAAATATCCTTCAGATTGGAAAAAATTGTACACGCACTTCATAAAAAAAATCGGACGGCATCAATTTCAGGCCAATTAGTCATTCGTCCTGCGTATGCAAAATTTTTGAAATATTAGTTAAAAACCGTATGCAATGGTGGATAGAAACAAATAACCTACTCCCTCCTACACAATCTGGATTCCGTAAAGGACAATCATGCTCCGATAACCTCACTAATCTTACTTTAAATGTAGAAGAGGGCTTTAGAGCCAAACAACACGCACTGGCAACATTTCTAGATATTACTAGCGCATTTGACAACATCAACTGGGAAACATTACTGAACATTCTAGCCAAACTTAACTGTCCTTCAAATTTAATCCTATTCATAAAGTTTCTCTCCAGCGAACGACAAATTTACACCGAAAAAACACAAAGAAAGGTGTATAAAGGCGTTCCCCAAGGTGGCGTACTCAGCCCACTATTATTTATATTATACATCGCAAATGTGACTAAAAATCTACCTAAATGCGCTATTATATCAAAATTCGCCGATGATATTGTCATTCTAATTAAAAGAAAGTCCAAGAAATCTTGTATCCATCTCATGGAAAAATCTGTAAATTCGATTAAAAAAAATCTTGAACAACTTGGACTTGAACTCGCCCCACACAAGACTGTACTAATTCATTTCAATAACTTAGGTATCAAGCCAAGGCAAACAAAAATTAACATAGGTGATGTACAAATAAAATCTAGTGAAAACGTCAAATATCTTGGTATTATAATTGATTACCTACTACGTTTTACACGTCATTGGGAAAACATTAGAAACAAATGCCAAAGAGCCCTAAACTTACTAAAATTTTTAAGAGGGACGTGGTGGGGCGCTGATCCTCAAACCCTTTTACAAATTTACAAAACTTATATTCGATCACTAATAGATTATTCTAGTTTTATATACCTTCCAAACAAAAAAACAGAAATCGAGAAACTCGAAAAAATCCAATACGCAGCAATTAGATGTGCAATGGGATATAGAATCAGCACACCCACCAACATCCTAATAGCCGAATCTAAACTAATGTATATACAAGAACGGGCAAGATACTTATGTTACAACTACTTAGCAAAAATATTATCAAACACTAGTTTAAAAGTAAATAAGATTGTACAAACTTATGCATTAAATGTTAAAAGAGAAGAAAAAAAAAAAAAAAAAAGCTCTTATTAAAGTGCGTAGAAGAAATATTACCGATCACAAATGTAATGCTCAAGCATCAAAATTACAATATGTATTTATACGAATATGAAGTTCTACACACTAGCGTAAATTTCGATACGATTCTAGGCACTCGTTTAAAAACCGAAAATAACCCCAATAAAATAATCTCAGAATTCATTTCTAAAAAAAAAGAATCTATAGCGATATTTACAGATGGAAGCAAGATTGAAAACGCAATGTCAGCTGGTGCAGCATGTATCTGCAAAAACAAAAACATAAAAATTAAAAAAAGCATTTCAAACTTTGCTTCTATCTTTACCGCAGAAAGCATTGCTCTAAACGAAGCACTAGATATTGCTCTTGAAAATTCAGATTGTAACGTTCTCATTTTTACAGATTCGCTCAGTGTACTTCAGAAACTTAAGTCAATAAACCTTAATGTCAAAACCAGCAAGTATATATTTGAAATAAAAAGAAAAATTATAAAATTCTATAAAAATAGCAAAAACAAATAAATCGAATTTTTTGGATACCTGCACACATCGGAATTATCGAAAATGAGAACGCCGACCAACTAGCCAAATCAGCTACAAATGAAATACGCTGTGAAAATATTTTTATTCCCTTTTCCGATCTCAAACAAAAATTCAAATTAATTTCAAACGAAAATACTCGAGATAAAGTGACTAAACTCGGACTATCGAAAGGCAAAGATTATTTTCAATATTTTTACTCAAACAGCGCATACCCCTGGTTCCACGAACTAAATCGAAGTAGAAACATTAGAGCCACTGTAAACCGTTGCAGGGCGAACCATTACAACCTGGCAGCATCTCTTGCGCGGGTAAATTTTGTGGATAACGCTAAATGTCAATGCAATGATAACATAGATCAAGACATTGACCACGTAATATGGCAATGCCCACTGTATAATAAAGAAAGAATAGATCTAATAAAAAATTTGCAGAGACACAAAATATACCTTCCTATGTGCACAAGAGCATTGTTACATAACCCAGATGCTCAGACTTGTAAAATATTGTCAAAGTTTTTCGACGACTGTAAACTAGAAATTTAAAATGTAAATTACTCTGTACATTATACAGGTTTAGCCAAATAACCCTCATAGGATTGAAAAGGCTTAATAAAAAAAAAAAAAAAAAACTAATACTATTTAACACAAATGTGAAAGTTAAAATTTGAGAGTCAATGGGAAATTTGCGTATGTAGCTGGCTAGAGTATGCACTAGCCATTCTGCTGCCTTAGCCATGTGCATCGATAAGCGGGTTTCCTCGAGACGCTACTTCCAAATATGAGTTTTTGTTGCCGAACGCGAAGATTTCTCGGACACTCGGCGTAGTGCAGGGGGGAATCTTAAGTGTTTCTTGATTTTTTTACGTCACGCGCTTCGCTCTAGGAAAGATTCCCTGTCTTCCTCTTAACATGTACTTTTGAGTGTGGGAAACACAACGGCTTTTTGTTCCCGAGAAAACGAGAATAAAAATAGAATATTTACTTTTTTGCTGCACTTGGTGCTGTTTTAAATATTTATTTAGTACACATTGTCTTAACCGGACATATACTTTTTTCGAATACTTTTTTAAATCGCGTATATCGGCTTAATATTCGGTGCACAATGCTTAGAAATTGATATTTCGTAGTTTTTTCTCGAAATTTACAGAAAACAGTATAGTATCAGAAAATATTTTGCGATCGAATACTTGCCTAACTCTAATATAAACATTTATGTACATTCTTTTACATCTTTGTATATTTTGTATTTTCTTAAGGGTTAATACAACCATATATGAACATACATAAGTTCTTCTGTAACTGGGGAACTAATGAATAAAAATACAAAATAAGTATTACCTTCACTGTTATGAAATACTTAAGGAAAGAAGCTACAGGAAGAACCAAAATCTGTTAAGCATTGACAATTATTTTTTTTTCTTTTTTGGTATATAATTATACGTAAAAAGAACATATTTGCACTAGTTAAAATTCACCTTAAGTGTCTTTAAAATTCAGAAAACCTTCAAGAAAGGACATTATTTTGATTATCGTTTTGCGCAACAGGCATCGGTGACTTTTGATCAGATTAAATGTATGTATTCTTTTAAGTAAAACTTAGAAATCTGGTTTTTAATATTATTTTAATTATGTTTCTAAAAAAATTCTAAAGCTAAATTAAGTTTTAAATGTTTTATTTCCACAAAAATCACGTATTTTATTATAATTATTGACGAGCCAACATTTGTATTTAAACTTTTATCAATATGACTCAACATAGATTTATAAAGAATGTATTTAAAAAGTAGATTACCATACATTTAAAACATAAAAATAAAGCCGGATGCGCAAAGCGCCACTGCAAGTTATGAAAATAAAGAATTGAGAAAAATGACTTGGAAGTAAAATAGTAGTAATAATTAGATAAAAGTAAATTTGTAATTATTTATGATTCTTTTTTCGTTTTAAGGGATAATTTTTTTATCCACCACTGATAGAAGGTTTTGACATTTACTGACAATTAGCCTGGTTTAGGGCGGTGCAGTTATTTATCTTTTTTCTCACACAAATGTGGAAAAACATTAAATTTAGGATAAAAACAAAAATATTAAAGAAGATTAAAATGGCTTAAAATCAAATTTTTCTTTGAAATCTTTTTCATTATCAAGAAAAAAGGTTAAGAAATAGTATAAAAAAATAAAAATAAAATCGACTTCTTTCCAAGAACCTGTATTTTCCTCCCTTAACTACAGATAAAACCAACATTTAAATTTACTAATTATTCGCTACAATACCGTCCTTGGGTTAGGTTTAAAGTTCCACATCCCCCACCAACCGACTGCCATACCTCATATTAAATTGTAGCAACTTCCCTCTCAGTTAATAGTACATCTGGACGAGCTTGGTCGAGACTGCAAACTACCGCACCTAGACGAGTCCGCGAGCCTGGTCTAGCCTGCGGCTCGTCTCGAGCCAACAATACAAGACCGCGTACATTTATAGTAGACCGATTTCATCTCAAATCATTCGGGCCGACAGCACCTATCTCTCTGAATCAGCTCAAATTATAGTATATTATTCTACTCGGAAAATAAGCGTATACGTATTTTTTGATTTTTCGATAGCATCAAAATTGCATGTGTTATGCTTTTTTCAAAAATGACTCCTCAAATTTCGTTTCTCAAAAATCGAAAACTTATTTCTTTTTAAATCGATCTAATTCGTCTTTTTATGGATATTTGAAAATAATTATGTACATATTCGATGCAGTTGGTGATACTCTTTCGATCTGCCAAGTTCAAAAATTTTTTTACAAAAAATCAAGGATGATATGGCATTTTTTATAAACAATGAAAAATGCTTTTTTCTCAAAAAAGACATCTTTTTTTTACTCAATTTTTTTTTATAGATAGCTAGTCTTAATACCTATATGGTCATATACATGACATTTGGAATATTTTTGTTGTTTAAGAGATATAGATGAAATAAGAAAAAAAATTTATGTTCCCCCATAGCACTGTCGTGCAAGAAAAAATCCTATGTATTTTTCCCTTTTTTATGATTTTTAGACATTTTATTGCTTTTTCTAACTTTCCTGCTAACACGATTTTTTGAGTTGATTTTCTTCTTCTTCTGTTTCTCTTTATTTAACAATTTTGTTAAAGAATGAAGAGCAGTTCGACCTGTATAAGATTTTTTCTTTTTACCTACATTTACTTTCCATACATGGGTTTTCTGAATGCCGTTATATTTAGGAGCCTTAAGCCACTCTTTTATTTTATTTTGTCTAAAAACTTCAATATCTTCTTTTGGTAGTAAGATTAGATTAATATTATTAGTATAAGATTGAACTTTCGTTACAAAAGCATTGGCATCTTGTATTGATTCAATATGACTGTTCTGAAGATTATGTCTAGTTGCATAGTGTTTGACTAGTCCGCCAACACCATCACATGCACCTTTCCCGTGACCTGTAGCTGAAAAAAAAACATTTTTTATTGATGGAAGCATTTTTCATTTCATACAATTGAAATCGATTTTTAAAGTGGCTTGCTGCTCCATCTGTTATAATCGATATTTGATCTATTAAATCGGTTGAATCATTTTTCATCGAATCAATTATTTTTTCCATTGCTAACAAGGCATGGGCAGAATCGTGTTTTCTATCATCACTGATGACAGCAAAAGTTTTTGTTAGTTTTCCTTGATAACAAACTGCTGTGAAAATAGAGACCTGTTGATTAACCCAGTGAGTACCTTGAATAGGGTTACTGTGAATCACTGCCCAATTTTCAGCAAAATCACCATGCAGTACTAGATGACCTGAGTTAGCTGCAGCTATTTCTTTCTCTTCTTTTATAGCTTTTCTTTGTATATTTTTAATATTTAAATGAACGCTTGTTTTGACTGTCCAAGAAGAAAGATCGCTAAAAAAATTGGAGATTGTTAATCTTTTCTTACAAGATGGCCATTTTCCCACATAGAAAAAACAATCTCCTCATGTTCATTAGTTGTCTCTAATCCAAACAAACTTAGATTGATATTTTCAGAACCTGGGCATAAAGTACATTCTTGAAAAAGACACTTATCGGACAAATTGGAGCAAACAATTGCCGATAAAAGTGTAGAACGAACTCTATCGAGGTCTGAATGTTTGCCTCCTAGGAAATTATTTAGACTATTAACGTATAAATCAAAATTTGCACAGTAAATGCACAGACACACTTCCTTCGACGGGCTCAACATAACAAACTTTGGTTTTAATGTATAAAACTTTGTTATACCGATTTTTATGTCTGGGTTTTCTTGTTTGAATAGTTTATACGCCTCTTTTAAACTGCGTGTCAAATAACGTTTTATTTTTTTATCTTTTTTTCCATTTAGTTGAACAGTCACAACATCACATTTATTAGGGCTTTGACGTGTACAATTAAAGTCATCGTTTAGAAAATATTCCATGGCAATTTTTGTAGACTTTTCGTCCAATGGATGACCAGTATATGCGTCAGGTTCAGAATATATTCCCTTAGTTGTTACAAGCATTCTTGCTTTGTCAATCATATAAACAGTTACTTCGGGAAATGCTGATAAAATACTAGATTTTGTTAATGACGAAGGAAGCAACGTTAAAATTCTAATTTTCTCATTGATACTGTCACAATTTTCAAGCGCTACTCGCAAGTTATTGAGCCATTCATTGCAGAAGCATTGAGTCAAATCGTCATGTGATTCATCAATGCAAACATTGTATGCTTCTGACAATTTTGAGCTAGTTGCAGATGAGAATGAAGATACTAGTTCTGATTTTTTTCTAATAATGTATCTTTGTACAGGTGAATCATCAATACCTCTCTTCCTTTTAAGTGGCGAAACATTACCAAAAGAACTTGAAATTAAGGTTTCGTTTAAATGCTCAATCCGCTCTGGGGTGCTAGCTCGAAAATCATGGTCTTCAGTATCACAGTCCAAGTCAGTCTAATTGTCTGAATGAATCACATCAATTATTTCCTTTGGTTCAATATTTTTAACGCGTTCATAACAATTGAAGCATACATAATCCGAACTCTACACTGCTTTGTTAGGAAAACTTTGTCGAAGAAGTTCTGCTAAATTCTCCAATTTTCTAAATTTAACAGTGGCATCATATACGTTTTTTTTTATGTGAAACATCTTTTGCCGCGGTACGGGAGTGAAAGCGTTCGAAATGAAACGACGTCTAAAATGATGAAACGAGATTTATCGTGAACCTCCGGCAATGCTCGGCTACACTCGGCGTCAGTCTCTCTCTCTCTCTCTCCCACCCTCTCTCTCTCTCCCTAGCCAAGCGTCTGCAAGCGTCCCCACGCGCAGCTATAGCTACACTCGGCGTCATTCTCTCTCTCACTCTCTCTTTCTCTCAATAGCCAAGCGTCCCCTTTCACGCGCAGCTATAGCTTCGTTATTCAGCAAGCGTCCCCTCTCACGAGCATCTAGCTGAGCGTCCCCCTTCACGGCGCGCGTCTCTTCTCCAGTCCGTCTCCTTACTTACTGCTTTGCAAATTCTAACCGATATACCTATACTGATGCGCTGTATAGTTTGTATAGGTTTACGAACGAAAGATTAGTGTACAGACGAGAGATTAATATATAGTATAATATTCAGTGAATTAATTATTTAAAATATGAGTGATAGCGACAGTGAGGAACTTGGAGATGATATATCTCCTCGGAAAAGAGAAAAAAACGAATTTCACGATGATCAACAACCCAGTACAAGTAAAATGCCGTCTTTACGTGCTCAACAAATCAACGCTACACAATCAAGTGATTCAGATCTTATTCATAATTAAATTAAAATTCCTTTTTCATTTTTATTCATGTTATACAAGGAAAAGCCGTAACGATGATGCAAAAATATATGATAAAAGGTACAGAGAAAAACATCGTTCAGAAATCAGTCAACGTCAAAGAGAAGTAAGGGAAATGTCGAGCGAAGAGGTCAATATGGGTCAAAGAGAATATAGGAAACGCAAACGAAATGTTCAACTTGCTGGAACAGAAGATAAGAGTGCTTTGAACAAAAAAGAACGCCAACGAAAATACAGAGAGGCCCACAAAGCAGATATCAACCAGCGTAAAAAACAACGCAGAAAAAATGAACTTTATTTGAATGAAATAAAAAGATCTATCCATTGAAAACAAAATGAAAAAATGAATAAGAAAAAAATTACTTTTCATTTTCTATTCCTCCAATAGATCATCATTCCTATTTTATACTTTCTACACATAAGAATTCGATGTTTCACATCTGCCAGGCGTCCCGCGACGGCTAACCTTTTTTTTGTGTGATCCAAAAAAGTTTGGACACTTGCGCCTCTTTGTTGAATAAATTTCAGCCATAATTCAAGAGAAATCTTAGTATGTATAAGTAATACTATATATATTAAGATAACTAGACCTGGTTCCTTAAATAAGCTAAAATAACTAACATTATCTACGTGATAGCAAAAGATGAGTTTTAGCCACCTTGCGGAGAAATCTAGTACCATGCATTATACTCCTCTATGGTGTACACACACACATATATAAATAATTGTACACGTATTCGCCTAATGCACAGATTCTTGCTCCGCTATATACGTATAATCATTATACTTAGGGGTACATCAAATTTTTATCTTATTTCGTTTATATCTCTTAAAAAACAAAAATATTCCAAATGTCATGTATATGACCATATAGGTATTGAGACTAGCTATCTATAAAAAAAAATTGAGTCAATAAAAAGATGGCTTTTTTGAGATGAAATCGGTCAGTAATAACCCACGTTTTATACTTGGGGAATAACCCAAGTTTTACGCTTTGATAATAACCCAAGTTTTGTACTTGAATTATTAGATAACTGCATAATAACGAAAAATAGGTAGAATAAAAGTAGAAGGAAGTTATAAGTAGGTATGTCTTAATAATCTAGAGACATATAAGCTCCCGCTTAAATGGAAAATGCGGAACAATAGAAGAGAGGATAGAGATAGAGCAAAGGAACAAATATAAAATTGTGTTCATTACTACTATTTTCAGATAAAATAATACAGTTTACTCCTGCTGCCAGTATACTCAGTTAGTTTTGTTAACTGCAAAAATGTTTTTACAGCCATTGCAATAAAAAATCCAGTATTTTGCTTGTTGATTTCTTAGACACATTTGTGTTGACCGGACATGTTTCTTGTTTTTCATTGAACTTCAATTACGCGCCTAATAGATTTTTTAGTAATAAGAAAGAATATGTATAATTAATATAAAACTAGCATAATATGCTTCAGTCGTGAACGCTCCTTCGGGGCAATGCACGTATTAATTTGTACTTATTTGAAAATAATTAATGTATCATTTTTATAAACGCTTTCTACTAAGCATTCGTTGTATAAAATATGCATTTTTGATTTGTTTTTATTTGCGTATGGTAATCTTTTAGTTTAAGGTGGTGTTTGTTGGAATCCAAAGACAGTAGAGTAAGTAGAAACAAAAGTAACGAAAAGGTTGTTTAATGTGTGTAAATAATATTTATTAAATTTATTTATGAATTTGAAGATAATATAACATACCAGTAAAATAAAAAAATTATTTTTTTCGTTATATGAATAATATTTTGACGCTCATATGACTTATGCAGTTGCGCTTTAAAGTTAGAAACATAAAGATTTTTGGGTATTTTCGTACTTTTTACAACAGATATCTTTTTAATAAGTTCGGCTTGCCGTACTTTTCTTTAGGTCATTAGAAAGTCGAAATATATATTTTTATACCCTTGTTTTTCATTATGATCTAAAGTGTTTCCAATTAGATATCTTAATATTACTACTCAAAATTTTGGGATTCCCATAAAAGACCGTAATAGGATGGTTTTGCTGCTTTACGGTTCCATGGCTGTGCTAGCTGTGTGCAGTCCAATGCTGCACGTGCAAGCAACTGAAGGTGCAGGTGGAGATCGTGCTTTCATTTAGGCTGGGACTCGGCTAACCACTGATAATGCACACAGGATGTGCGCCCGCGTAGGCGGCGGCAGTCCAAGGATGAGAGAGTTTGACGGAATAAATACGTGTTAGTTAAAATTAAACTGGAACGAGTCTTTATTGGCAGTTAATAGTTACACATGATACCCGCGGTATCGAATGACGCGAAGTGACAGGGGGGGGGGGGGGGATGCAGGAAGTAATCTCGCACGTATCGCGTAAGAGAGAGAGAGAGACAGAGAGATGAACTTACATAGGATGGTATCTTGGCCTGGTCTCGTCGTAGTCGCTCGTGGTTGGCCCTCCGGTGTGCGTTAGTCCTCGTAATATGTATCTACCGGTGTTACAGGCTCGCTCTAGTGTTCCGCGCGTCGTTAAACGGTCGCCTCGTACCTAAGTCGCGGGGTCGTTCGCAACGTGTGTCGCGCGTAGCGTCTATCGTGCGTAAAAAGCGAAGCGATACTGATTGCGCGCGCAAAGCCCGGTCTTCCCTAGCCCTACGTGATGTGTCGCAGCTATAGCGCTCTTATCGCTCCCATGTCCTTTCTACTCACTGTCTCTCTTACTCTCTCTCTCTCTCTCTCTCTCTCTCTCTCTCTCGCTCTTCCTTACCAAGCGCACGGCAGTGCGCTTTATGTCGGCTGCTCTCTCTCCCATGGGGGATTTTTAGGGGTGTTCTTCAGTGGCCCAAGTCATATATTACAGATCGTAGATAAAAAGTAATTACAAGTAATAACGGGGAATCAAATTGGCTAACCACCAATCTAGGTGTGCCACAGGGTTCAGTCCTGGGATCAATGCTGTTCAGTCTGTACATTAACGACCTACAAGATGCACTGGGTGGTGATGGTGTTAGACACTTACTATATGCTGATGACCTGCAAACCTACATTCAAGTGACCTGGCAGGATCTTCATGTGGGCATCAGACGCATGTCGGCTGTGGCGCGGGCATTGCCGAAACGGACTGATGCAGCTGGACTGTGCTTCAATATCGGCAAAATAAAGGCAATCGTTTTTAGCTCCGAACATAACATCAACAAATTTCGGGAGCTTGATTTGCCTGTCATTGAGTTTCAGGATGGTGTATACGTGCTCTTTGTTAATACTGTCCCTAACCTTGATATTGTCATGGACTCAAAACTCACGTGGAAACCGCAAGTAATTTACGATACTTTCGTTCATGCACCACCGAGACGTTTCGTATCGGAAGAGCTTGAGACCAAACTGCAAAGGCTTCAAAATTCATGTGTGAAATACGTATGCGGTGTCAAGAGGAACGAGCACATAATTCCTCACAGGAAATACCTTAGCTGGTTTACCATAAAGGAAAGAAGGACGTATTTTGCGCGGTTGATATTGTAGAAAGCCATTAACATGGTGCAACCTCCGTATCTTGCAGCTCTCTTTGGCAAAAACACAGCCAGGAATCAGGTAGGAATGGTGTAAAAGAGCTCTCCGTTCCGAGATCGCGAATACATACGGGTCTCTATTAATTTTAAACCCAAGGTTTGCGATACTGGAACTCTCTCTCTCCCCCCCCCCCCCTACAGTGTGAGATATCTGCCATCGTTATGTAAATTTAAAATGGCTCTAAATAGATATCTGAAATAACAGAGCGGTGGCCAATTAATTTAAGTACCTGAATACTTGTGTATTTGTTATGTATAGAGTCCTAAATTACTGTATAACTATTGTATCTCTCTCAACTTATTAAATTTATTTAATTTAATATTATTTACTTAATTAAATCTGTACGAATATGAATGTATTTATAAGCATGAATAGTTGTTTATATGTGGATGATAAATGTATGAGTACTTTACTTTTTTCGACGTGATAGGTATATTATATGTGTATATTTCTTTTTTAATCAAGGGGCGCGGTAGCGCCAGCTTGCACGTATAAGTACCCGCGGTACGATACGAAGCCGAAGGGCGCACCGTCGCCTTTTATACGTCAAATTGTGCCTTTTTAACCTCTTCAAAATCTTTAAATATCAATATCTAAACACTGATTGACTTATGTGAAGTCTATTGACACTGTTTCAAGAGATAATAATTTAGTCTATCACGTAATAAAAGTTTCTGTTAAAAAAGATTCATCTAATTAAAAATATAAAGCATAATATATTTGCTCAAATTTTTTCTTTTCATTTTGTTCTCCGCATTTCCGTTTTCTCTATTCATATGTATATTTGTATATATATATGTAACTTCCGTTTTCTCTACTCATATGTATAATACACATATCATATGTATAATACACATATCATATGTATAATACACATATCATATGTATAATACACATATCATATGTATAATACACATATACACACATACAAACCATATATATATACAGGGTGTCAATTAAGTCCCGGGACGGATGAATATTTTCTAAAGTACTGCTTTTCTGGAAGAGGTCAAGTCCATTCCTTAAGTAACTTTGAACAAGGAACCCAACGGTGACCATGAATTTGACCTTGAACCTCATTTTCAAGGTTATTTTGAGGTCAACCTCATTTTTTCAAACGGGAACCCCTATTTTTTATAGTGGAATCGGAAAGAGCGGAAAATTTTACATCCGGATATGTATTGAGGTATGGGGTTGAGGTAACCCCTAGAGGTCAAATAGAGGTCAAATAATGACTTCTTAAAAATCTCGCGAGTTCAGTGGTAAAACAAAACAAACAAAGGTCATACCCTAGGTAAATCTTTACGGGGTACCCGACGGTGACCTTGGATTTGACCTTGAACCTCATTTTCAAGGTTGTTTCGAGGTCGACCTCATATTTTCAAATGGAAACCCTTATTTTTGATACCGGATTCGGAAGGAGCGAGAAATTTCAAGTATGGATGTGTTGAACCAGGGATGTAATTGTGACCTTCAATTTGACTTTGGACTTGACCTTGAAGGTTATTTGAAGGTCAACTGGTTTTTTAATCGGAAATCCCAGTAATACTACCGGAAACCGATAGAGCGAGAAATTTTACATTCAGTCCTTATTCTCACTTTTAGCGTTACCCAGATTAACGTGAGCCCCCTTGCCTCTCACTATTGGGGTGCTTGATTAGTGAGTCCCCTTGCCTCTCACGATTGGGGTGCTTGATTAACGTGAGTCCCCTTGCCTCTCACTCAAAGGTTCAAAGTTTAACGGAGATGCTCAAACTGAAAACCTTCAACTTCTTGACAGAAAGCTAGACGATTGTAAAAATGAGTAACAGCATCGCGAATCATTGCTCTATCAATTCTAGCAGCCTCTTGCATAATCCGATTGCGCAGATTCTCTAAATTGTTTGGTTTAGTGGCATAAACTTCTTGAGGTAACCCCAGAGAAAGTAATCGAGTGGTGTCAGATCCGGAGATCTAGTCGGCCACTCGATTTCACCCCTCCTTCCAATCCATCTACGAGGAAACTGAACATCCAAATATGCTCGAACGTCTCGACCAAAATGAGCGGCTACTCCATCCTGTTAAAACCAAGTTACATCGTAATCATCACCTACTATCTCTCTAATTCGTGGTATTATTTGATCCCTTAGTAACTGTTCGTATAAAGCTGCAGTGAGATTACCGTCGATAAAGAAAGGGCCTACGAGAGTATCGTTAAAGATACCAGCCCACACATTCACCTTTTGTGGATATTGTGTGTGGTTTTCCAACATCCATGCAGGATTTGAGTCAGACCAATATCTGCAATTTTGTCTATTAACCTCACCATTTAAAGTGAAAGTAGCCTCATCCGAAAAAACTATATTGTATAAAAAATTAGGCTCTGCATCAATTCTATTCATCGTCGTTTCGCAAAACTCGAGCCGACGATCCGGATCATCTTCATTAAGCTCCTGTACCAAATGGATTTTATAAGGATGAAAATGAATGCTTTTCAGAATTTTTCGTACGCATTCATGAGAAACGTCATGCTCATGACCAGCTCTATGTAAACTGATGATGCGGATTTTCAATAAACGCTTAAGCAATTTCAATATGCTTCTCCTCAGTTGCAACAGATGTTGGGCGACCAGTTCTCTGAAGATCAATAATAGTCCCAAATTCTGCGAAGCGCCGTACAGTCCTTTCGATTGTAGATTTTGAAATAGGCGTTTGTCCATCTTGATTACGGAAATTGTTATTGAACAGTGTGCGCACTTCAAGGTAAGATCGAACTCGATCTCCCCAACCACGCATCATCAACAAACGTATCCGTTCTCGCTCCGAAAGTTTAGCATACGCCATTTTTTTAATTAGATAAGAATAGTACACAAATTGAAACCAAAAGAAAAACTTATCAGTTGCAAAGGAAAACGAGTTTTTCCAAAAGGAATTTTTAGATAAAATAAATTGTGAGTACTTAAATACCTACGAATTTGAACTACCAATTTGAACTCTAAAACATATTTTGTTCGAAAACTATCAGCCGGAAGTACAATCCAGGAACAACGCAAAATATCTAATAAATTCTGTTTTTTTTAAATGTTTAATTGGCAAGAGTCCTTAAATTCAGGAACCGCTAACTCATAAACTGTAATGATAAATTCCTGACATCAATCTTTGTCTTTACCTATTTACAAACTTGAAATGAGTTTCCCAATCCCAACTTGAAATCAAGCACCCCAATCGTGAGAGGCAAGGGGACTCACGTTATTCAAGCACCCCAAAGGAAACAGATCTTACTACGTCCACGTCGTTGTTTCTGGGTAACGCTAAAAGTGAGAATAAGAACTGAATGTAGGGATTTCCGATTAAAAAAACCAGTTGACCTTCAAATGACCTTCAAGGTCAAGTCCAAAGTCAAATTGAAGGTCATAATTACATCCCTGGTTCAACACATCCATACTTGAAATTTCTCGCTCCTTCCGAATCCGGTATCAAAAATAAGGGTTTCCATTTGAAAATATGAGGTAGACCTCGAAACAACCTTGAAAATGAGGTTCAAGGTCAAATCCAAGGTCACCGTCGGGTACCCCGTAAAGATTTACCTAGGGTATGACCTTTGTTTGTTTTGTTTTACCACTGAACTCGCGAGATTTTTAAGAAGTCATTATTTGACCTCTATTTGACCTCTAGGGGTTACCTCAACCCCATACCTCAATACATATCCGGATGTAAAATTTTCCGCTCTTTCCGATTCCACTATAAAAAATAGGGGTTCCCGTTTGAAAAAATGAGGTTGACCTCAAAATAACCTTGAAAATGAGGTTCAAGGTCAAATTCAAGGTCACCGTTGGGTTCCTTGTTCAAAGTTACTTAAGGAATGGCCTTGACCTCTTCCAGAAAAGCAGTACTTTAGAAAATATTCAGCCGTCCCGGGACTTAATTGACACCCTGTATATATATATATATATATATATATATATATATATATATATATATATATATATATATATATATAGTGCCTGCAGACAGTGCAGACGACAACCACAAAATCTAACCTATTATTTAAATCAAATGTTGAAGGATGAAGGATGCGTTTGTGTCATTTGTATTATTAAAATAAAACGGGTTGTTTTTACGTGATTTGTTTTTATTACGTAATAAAATCTCTGTACGACGATTTTGAAAAATATCGTACGTCCGAAAAAGTGGCAAGACGGTCATCTGCAATAAAATTATTGCAATCCCAAGTGTAGTTGAAAAAAGCTGCTGTTTTACATGGTAAGAGAGATAAAGAAAAAGACTAACAATGAATTCTGTCGAAAGAGATTCACAACAGAGACGCACAACATTTAGGAGTACTGGACAAGGTGTTACCATCACTCCATTGCCTTTCTGTCGGAGGCTACACCAGAAGTTGTACCGAGACCACTTCTTTGACAGAATCTAAATCATCAAGGATACACAACGTCTTCTTCGAAGATTTTTTAATTTTTATTATAAATGTAAATTAAAAAAATGTAGATACTTGCAGAAAGTACCTGCATATGTTAGTAATAAAGTGTAAAGTTTTATTTATTAAAATTTTTTGTTGAAGCTATAGTTCCTCTTAATTCCCAGCACTGAAATAAAAAATTATAATATTTTTAATTACTATAAAACAATATACATTATTATATTATATAGAGAGAGAGTGGAACGCGAGTACAATGAACAAAAATTTTATCAATTTGGTTATCTTTCCAACATTCAATTTTTTTGCACATGAAAATATCGAAATAGAAATCGAAAATTCGATATACCTACCGCGATTTGATATCTCGCGTTGGATTTTAATATATAAATTAATTGACCGCAATAACTAAAATAACTGACCAGTGACCACTGTCACCGCTCGGTAAAACGAACACACCCATAAAATGAACTCACCCATAATTAAATATAAAACATACACATTAGTTCAGTTGTCATGTGGTGCAGCCGTAATGCTTTTGCTAGCCACATTTGCTTCTAAAATTTATTTTTATCTTATTTTGTGCAAAACTATAGGTAACAACAATGATCAAAGTAGTTTAGTAACTAAAAAAATGCAAACCATAACTATCTTTTAAGTGTTAAGTCTCAGAAATAAACATATAAGATAGATTTTCAAAAACTACAAAAACAAAGTCTAATATAAATTTACTTGTACTGGCAAAATCATGCAATTAATCTTTGTACTTTTGAGTTTATTACTAGGTAAATCTTTCAATTTTTTTGAAATTGTTTCAAAACCAAAATTGTAAATGATCTTTTTTATCACTGGAAGTTTAATTGCTTTTGTCATTTGCAACTTTGAGGAAACTAAAAGTAAGAAGAATTATGTGTTGTATGATTTATTGAAAGAATTTTGCAAATACAAAGCAGAGATGCACACAGTAATTTTTTTAATGGTCTCTTATATGTAAAGTCTCAAAAATAGGTATATTAAGTAGATACATTTTCAATAACTACAGGTAAAATTTTTTATAAATATCTACTTGTAACTAAAACTTGAGTTACTTAGTTACTTCATTAACAAATAATTAATAACTGATGTTCATCAACAGCAGATGATCATGATTAATCTTTTTACCTGCAAGATTCCATACTTTAACACGGTGTGCATTTTTAATTTTCATCCTCTTAACTAATTTAATGACTTATTCGTAGATTTCATGAATTATGAATGAATAATCAAAATTGTATCTAGTCTTTCAACATTAAAGTAGTTTAATTGTTCTCGTCATTTACAATTAGTGCAATATGTAATTATGTAATTACTCTATTCGTCTTTTGCTTGCACAAAAGTTGAAAAGACGACAACAATTACAGTTTTAGAATCATAATGGGCTACATACAAATTAGATTGTTCTGCACTCTCATTACTAATCAATAATTGTAAATAGAAAAGTATAAGCTACTCGAATAATTAATACTATCTATAGTATTAAGCATTTTATCATTAAAGTAGTATATATTGTTCTTGTCATTTACAATTTTTGTGCACTACCAAAAAGCAAGTTGTGATAATATTACTACTATTAGACGTAAGAGAGTTGTACAAATTTAATGATTCTAATTTTATGGAAAAGTCATAGATTTTTTTTAGCTGTGTTTTACTTGTCATTCAAAACTTTTATGCAAAACAAAAAGCCTGTCTTGATAATTTTAATGACTGAAGATGTGAATAATTTGCTTGTAGTAGATACATTTACGAAGTACAGTATAAACTGAGGCATCTGCAAAGAAGTGCTCAATCCCAACATTAAAAGAATGTATAAGATGAGAGTTTTTAAACTTTAATGCGAATCTATTTGTAAGTGCAATCTGCAATTATTCAGGGGGTGTTAAAAACTTCGAATGTGTAAAGTGCCGAAAGTAAAAATATAGAAAGTTGGAAGTTTCGAAAATGAAAATTCAGAAAGTGTAAACTTTCAAAAGTAAAAATATAGAAGGTTGAAAGTGTCGAAAGTATAAATTCAGAAAAATAGAAGTGTTGAAAGTATAAATTCATAAAGATTCATAAAGATTTATAAAGATGATTTTAACATGAAATGGAACAAACACATTGAACAGGGTTTACAAAAAACAAAATATCTAGTTATTATTTTTTCCAAAATATCTATGATAATGCAATTCAAAACATTAATGATTGTTTATTATGCATTTTTCCACAGCTATGTCAACTACGACATAAGTGCTTGGGGGGAGCATATAAAAACAATCTCTATTTGTTACAAAGTCTGCAAAATACAATTTTAAAAATTATAAGTAAGAACAGATTCATATCTCAAAAATTTGTTCAATTATTTTATAGTTCTGCATGTGATTGAATCGACACTTTTCTATTTCTGAATTTATATTTTCAACACTTATCTTTCTGAATTTTTCCTTTCGGCACTTTTATCTTTCTGAATTTATACTTTCGACATTTTTATCTTTTGAGTCTTTGTATTTTCACTTTCGATACTATTCATTTTCTAAATTTTCATTTTCGTAACTTTCAACTTTTTGCATTTTTATTTTCTATAATTCTACTTTTGATACTTTCGACTTTCTGAATTTTCGTTTTTGTAACTTTCAACTTTCTATATTTTTACTTTCGATAGTTTAGAATTTCCATTGTCGAAACTTTCTACTTTCTACATTCCTGACTTAGGGCACTTTACACATTCGAAATTTTTAACACCCCCCCCCCCCCCCCAATTAATTTAGTTAGTTTGCACAAAAGTTGAAATAACGACAACAATTAAACTTTATAATCATAAGCTTTTTAAATAATAAATATTGAATTTTTAATCATAATTCTAAACTATACATTATTGAAAATAGCTACAATTACCAGTTTATCCCCTTTTGCTGGAAAAACTCTCTTTAAGTCAGGCGCTCTTTCACACAGGTTGAGTGGTGGAACTTTTGCTCGTTTAGTGTCAATTGAGTCTTTCAGTGTTTGCTCATCATCTGAAACAAAAAAATTATTTAAAATATAAATCCATACATCTATAATAAATACATAACATCAAAACTAATAAAAATTAAAATTAATTGTGTTGCTATGGCTGGGGTATAAAATTAAAAAATATTCTATCAGTTGTGTATATTTACCATTGACAATGATTACAATTTCTTGGCAACGTTCTTCATTGACACACATCCAATACTTCATATTTTTTTTTGTTTTTCGACCAATCAAAGTTTTCAATGTTAGACGTTGCTGTCACTTCTTGTTTATTGGCAAATTTGCCATTTCTTATGGTATGCACCAATGCAAACATTTCAACCCTGAGAATTATTCAATAATATGAATTATATCATTTTTAAATGCTATATTCTACTTATAAAAACTTCTCCTCATAAAACTAATCTAAATGAACATCTTTCAATAATTTTTTAACCTATTTCGTCTTGCGATTTATAATTAAAAACATTATATTTTGATTACGAAAAAATTTAACTTCATTATTTTCTTGACTATGAAGCATCATCAGACATGTAAGTTAGTAAATAAAACATGATGAAATTGAAATCTTCATCGGAAAACGTTTTATGACGTCTTTGTTAGTAACAATAACATTTTTCTTACTGGATATAATAAATAGAATAACTTAACGTACGACGGACGCACATATAAATAAAAAAATTAACCTGTCATTTATATCCACCTATATTAATTTTAATCTAATTTTACTAAGGAAGTTGCATCATCAAAGTAAGATAAAGCTAATAATAAAGAAGAACAAAAACATGCATTAAACAAAGATTGTAGAATAGACTTTGTAAAAATGCACATAATCGTGCATCAAAAGCTTGAATCAAACCAAATAATTTCAGTAATTTTTAAGAAATATTTATAAGATAATGAAAAAACGTGCAATCGATTGAAATTTTGACGGGGAAACTTCACGATGTCATTATTTCTTTGTTTCACGGGGAAACTTCACGACGTCTTTGTTTCCTTGTTTCACGGGGAAACTTCACGATGTCTTTGTTTCTTTGTTTAACGATACCAGGAATACCGAGAAAATATTTACAATAAATTTTATAACGAAACTAAACTATTATTATGAATACTAATATGAAATGAAGGTTGATAAATTTATAAAAATAACGTGCATACGATGGATGAAAAACTTAATTTTGTAAGAAAATATTTTCAGTAATTTTTTACGATGTATAGAATTTGTTTTGCTTACCTTGAGAAAAAGAAACGTATCTAACGAAATTCTATTTCTGGAAACGTCTTATAGGAGGCACGATGCTTTTATTTCGAGTTGGTACCAAAGGCGGGAATTTATGCTTTACGCAAATCGGCGTCTTGCGACAACATCACCGACAAAGAAAAGGCCGCGTCTATATCATTGCTCTTGAGTCCACTCCGTGCGTTGCGCGCCGTGCTTTGTACGCCGCCAGTCCGCCACACACTGTATCGGAGCTATGATTGGCTATACTTCCAAAATACTTGTCCAATCGCTGGATACGTCACGTAGGGGAGGGCGGGCAGTTTGGGCAGTGGGGCATTTTAGGCAGTTAAATTATTTTAAATACTGTGGTTTTTTGAAATACAATTTTTTTATATATATATACTGGTTAAAATTTAGCTAGAAAGAAATCATTGTAATAAACCATACAAGCATACAAAATAATGTATTTTTCATAGATGAATTCTTTAACTTTTATTTTATTTTTGTTTGTTTATATCAATTACTTTACAGTAAATAAAAAAATCAATATTTCAAAATTGAGTATAGTTTGGGGCAAAATTTATGTAGTACGGCGGGGCATTTTGGGCACACAAGTTTCCTCAAATGCACATCGCTAAATTTGTATATTATAAAAATATTTATTATTACACTTTTTTTTTTTTTTTTTTTTTTACGTCGCCATGTTTATGTTTCCATGTGGTGCTAATTGACGACGGGGGTCTGCGGTGTGTTTGTAAACAAAGCACATGTAATTTTTACAGTGGTGCTTGTATCAATCGGCAGAGACTAGGATTCGAACCCGGGTCACCGGCGTGGGAATCCGACACTCTACCGACTGAGCCGCCGCAGGCCCCAATTATTACACTTCATAAATATAACTTATTAGTTTAATAACATTTTTAACACTGTTCAAAACATTATTTTGTTCTAAGAACTATTTTTTATTTCTTGTTATTGCTTGCATTTTGGGGTTAGAATCTGACATGTACTCATAACTATATTTAGGAATAAATTACATCTTTCATGTTTGGCCAAAAATGTCAAACAATCTTTTAATACGTATTAAAATTGACCAAATTGCCCCGCCACCCTAGTGGAAATGGCAACTGTGAAAAACTGTGAAAAAAAAATGTGAGAAAGCGTGAAAAACTGTGAAAATACGCATACTTTTGGAACATTTGTTACAAACAAATTAGCACATTTTTTCACAGTTTTTCATAGTTTTTCACAGTTTCTCATACTTATAAAAAACACGTATTTTATCATAATTGAAGATACACAATTTTTCACATTTTTTCACAGTTTTACAGTTTCTTACATTTTATCACAATTTCTCACAGTTGTAATTTCCTCTATGTAAGAGAATGTAATGAAAATAAATGTGAGAAATACTTGAAAAACTGAAAAACTGAAAGTTATGTATAAACTGAAATATTGTATAATATTTTTTAAAATTCTGTTCCAAATGTAAACCTAATTTCACAGTTTTTCACGAAATTTCATAGTTTTACACACTTTTTCACATTTCACACAAATAAGTTTTAATTTTCAAATCATTTAATTCAAAATAAATTATGCTTAAAGTAATACGTCCTTAATTGGAAATTACAAAATGTAATAAAACGTAAGAAAAAGTTTAACTGTTGGATTTCAGACATTTTTGTACGATTCTATACATATTTTTATGTTTTATTACGTTTGCTTACGTTTCATTACAATTCCTTATTTTAAAAAGAATAAGTTTACTTTAATTTTTCACCGATAGGTGGCGAGGCATACATAAACCAATTCACCATTTACAAAATAGGAAATAAAAGTTACTTTAGAAACATTGACACTTAGAAATTTTTATTTTTGGGAATATTTGACACTACGGGTGTCTGTTTAGTGAGCGAAGTTTTTAGTGTGAAAATGTATTATAAAATAATAAAACGTAAAAAATATAACCCTGGTTAAAAAAACATAGGACCGGATTGTAAAATAAACCTATATGACCTTATCCGGATTTTGAAACCTCTTTCATATAGTCATATCCAAATTAATACGAAATGGTTTATTTCCGGATAAGTGCGGACAAAACAGGATGAGATCAAAAAGTCAATTTCGAGGTCAATTTGGTCTTGTCCGGAATTGTAAACAGGTTTTATCAGGTCTTATCCGGTCTCATAAGTTTTTTTAACCAGGGAAGAAAATATAATATAAAACGGTCAGAAATCCAACAGTTTGATAAACTGTTGGAAGGTAAAGGTGGTGATAAACCCACCCGTCATGAACAATTACGAGAACTCACTTATTTCATCTAATTTTCAATTTTTAGTAAATATCTCTCTGAAATGTCGTTGTTCTAACCAAAAACAATAACTTTTCATTGAGATATTTTCTCAAAATTCAAAAATAAATTAAAAAACTGGTTCCCCGTATTTGATGATAACACGGGGATTTAGCATCACCTTAATTAAAAAATGTGTACACTACATTCGCATGTTCAAGCGAAAATGCCCCACCTGATGGTCGAACTGGGTATGGCTCAAAGTTCTACATAAACTAATAACCCTTTTCTTTAAATGAACGCAAGATGTAAACTGAACTTAAAATATGCAGTACAAAACATTGCATTAATACATAAAAATAATATTAGTAGTTAAAACAATTAAATGTTATACTAAAAATGTAAATTTAAGGCTATCAATGTTGAACATTTATCCTTCCCTCCATATCGCGTGATTTTGATATAACTTTATTTAAAGGCTCGTTTCAAATAGAAAAGTATTTTATTAGTTCCGATTGACACCAAACTGCTTCGGTATTGAACTATCGCCTATTTGATCTCATATGTGTTAAATACTAATTTATTCGGGAATAGTAATATTTAATCCTATAAAATGATGTCACATCAAAATAGGTATTGGTGCTATAAATTCCTATTAATTCTAGAGTTCTTAATGTGTAGGAAATTATCTTATTAGATCCAGTTTACATCCTAATATATATAATGTTAAGTATCGTCTATTTGATCCCGTACGTGTTAAATACTATTAGTTATTATTCTAAAAGTGTAATATTAAATTCTGTATATTATTATAGTATCACATAAGAGTAGGTATGATTACTATAAATTTGTATTAATTGAAGAAGTTTTACTAAATTCGCATGTCCAAGTGAAAAAGCCCCACCTGATTGTCGAAGTAGGTACTGCTCAAAGTTATACACAAACAAATAATCCTTTTTTTTAAATGAATGCAAGATGTAAACTGAACTTAAAATATGCAGTCATAATAACATTGCATTAATAGAAAAAAAATAATATTAGTATTTAAAATAATTAAAAATTATATTAAAATGTAACATTTAGGCTATCAATGTTGAACATTTACACTTCCCTCGATGTTTCACGTGATTTTGGTATAACATTATTTGAAGGCTCATTTCAAATAGAAAAGTATCTTATTTGTTCCGATTTACACCATGCTGCTTCAGTATTGAACTATTGCCTATTTGATCCCGTATGTGTTAAATACCAATTTATTTGGGAATAGTAATATTTAATCCTATAAAATGATGTTACGTCAAAATAGATACGCTCCTATTAATTTCTATTAATCAAAAACTTTTTATTGTATAGGAAACTTCTTTATTAATTCTCGTTTGTAACATAATACGGACTATCACCTATTTGATCCTATGTATGTTTTAAGTATTAATCTATTAAGAAATTGTACTGTTTAATCCTATAAGCTAACGTTTTATCAAAATACGTATTATTTCTATACATTCTTATTATTAATTAAGTTTATCTCAAATATGATGATCTATTATTTATTTCTATTTAAATATAGCTACAAATTGAATCGGTTTCATACAGAGAAGTTCGGACGAGAAAATCGTATTCAATCCTATTACGGTTTTAAATAGACATAAAATGTGACTTTTACTATTTGCAATTATCAAATTAATTCTTATTGGAACAATACGGTTCAGAAAAATTAATTATAATATTTCCATATTTGATCTGTTTCAACTAATACGTATCTTATCTTATTTATTCCTATAGGTTTCTTTAATGTGGATTGCAACGATATAACCCAAATAATATAGAATAGTTTAGAAACCGATTTATTCTGATATAATATAAATTTAATATTTTTAACGGAATTGAGTATATTAATCCCTATTAAATTTTTAATAAACTTAAAAAACGATATGTAATATGTACCCATTCAAACTTATTGAAAAATATGTAAATGGGATTGCATCAGCTATTTTATAATTAAATATTTTTATATATTTTATTTTTTCTGATACATTCCTATTAATTTGAAATAAAATTGCTTTCTTATTCAATCCTATTCATTTTGAATAGGACACTTTTTTCCAAATCGGAAATTTTATTCATTCCTATTACATTCAAATAGGAATTTAATAGGATTTAATACATTCTTCTCGGCAGGGGGGCATAAGCCACTATGCACCAGAAAAATACCACACAATCATGGGGATGCAGTAATTGAATATCCGCTCCGATGTTGTCATAATGTAAATATAATACAAATAAAGTTCTCCAATCAAGTTGGTGCGTCGCAGAAGCATCTGTTAAATATTTAATACTCCAATAGATGTACTGTTTTTGTGTTTAAAGGATTATTTGAAAGTAACATATAATATACTCATGTTTTATCCAGATATAAAGTCAACGCTGGCTCAGGAGGGTCATTATAATGAAATTACAAAACTATAATTAATACAATGTTTGCAAGCTCATGTTTATAATTACATTAAAAAGACTCTTTTCACCCACCGTTGACTTGATATCTGAAAGAAATGAGAATATTATAAGGTTCTATCGAAGGAATTTTATTTAAATTTATTTTAAGTGAATTTTCATAATCAAATAGGGCTACGTAATGTTTTAGGTAAAATTGCAAAAGATTACTTCAAGTAGTTTAAAAGGAAATGGAGTCAATCAAACTTTCAAGTTACCTATACACAAATATTTATTTATTCGAAAGTAACGCATAATATACTCATGTTCTATCCATATATAAAGTCAACGCTGGCTCAGAAGGGTCATTTTAATGAAATTATAAAACTATAATTAATCAAATGTTTGCAAGCTCAGGTTTATAATTACATTAATAAGCCTCTTTTCACTCAGCGTTGACTTGATATCTGAATAAAACATGAGAACATTATAAGGTACTTTCGAAGGAATTTTTTTTAAATTTATTTTAAGTGAATTTTTATAATCAAATAGGGCTATGTAATGGTTTAGATAAAATTGCAAAAGATTACTTCAAGTAGTTTAATAGAGAATTAAGTCAATCAAACTTTCAAATTACCCATACACAAATATTTATTTATTTGAAAGTAACACATAATATACTCATCTTTTATCCAGATCTAAAGTCAACGCTGTCCCAGAAGGGTCATTTTAATGAAATTATAAAACTATAATTAATCAAATGTTTGCAAGCTCAGGTTTATAATTACATTAATAAGCCTCTTTTCACTCAGCGTTGACTTGATATCTGAATAAAACATGAGAACATTATAAGGTACTTTCGAAGGAATTTTTTTTAAATTTATTTTAAGTGAATTTTTATAATCAAATAGGGCTATGTAATGGTTTAGATAAAATTGCAAAAGATTACTTCAAGTAGTTTAATAGAGAATTAAGTCAATCAAACTTTCAAATTACCCATACACAAATATTTATTTATTTGAAAGTAACACATAATATACTCATCTTTTATCCAGATCTAAAGTCAACGCTGTCCCAGAAGGGTCATTTTAATGAAATTATAAAACTATAATTAATCAAATGTTTGCAAGCTCAGATTTTTATTACATTAAACAGTTATACGGACATAGTTATATGTCGAAATTAAAGAGACCGTCAATGCACTATATTTTATATTGAACTACAGTTAAACCTGGAACATTGCTCGAGTTTGGGAAAAATAACCTCGAACAGTGCCCGAGTTTCCAAAGGTTCGTAGCAATTAACGACGGCAGCTACTCAGAGCCCTAGATAAGGTATAAACTGTTTGTTCGTAGTATTATATTGGCTTGTTTTCAAAAAGTATCAGTTAGCTTACCTATAATAGACATGAATTGCCATATGAGCACTACATATAACGCGAGTGCAATGTAGCGAGAGTATTATAGATCAGTGTTTGAGGTTCGACTTTTTGACCTATTTCTTATCAACATCTATTTATGTCAAATTTAATGTCTTACAATATTAAATTTGAAAGGTATTATTAATTTTTATACTTCATACTAATTCATAAAAAAATGACATTGGATTACAAATAAAAATATAATACTTGTCAATTTATTAATCGATTTAATTAATTTCTTTAGCGTTTATTTCAGATTATCTGAATTAGTAAAAAATAGAAATATTTTAAACTATAATATTTTTTAAATAGTTTTTATACTTCATACTAATTAATAAAAGAAGGAAATTGATATACAAATAAAAATACAATACTTGCCAATATATTAGTCGAATTCATTAATTTCTTTAGCGTTCATTTGAGATTATAAGAATTAGTAAAAAATGGAAATATTTTAAACTATATTATTTTTTAAATATAATATTCGTTTAATTTTACTATTTTAATTTGAGTTTATGATTTGTATGACTAGTGATTTTATGATAATTGACGATATGTGATAATCATAAACTTTTATGCAATTCACGAGCTGCGATCATAAATGTACATATTATTCTATAATTTTTTGATGAATTCTAAATAAAAAGTATATCTATCAATCTATCTATCCCTGATGCTTGCTGTAATATACATTTTTTATAATCTTCTAAAGCTCTTGCATATTGTCAAAATCGACCATAAAATGTATTTACTATACTTATTTTACGTTGAACAAAATAACTTTATAATAAGTCTGTTTTAATATTAAATCACGCATAAGATATATTTTTTCAGCTCATAATTTAAACTTTTTTAATATTAACGGGTCACTTTGAATTTGCCATATCCAAATTTTGAAATCTGACACCAGCTTTGAAATCAACGACCCCTATAAATCATTTCAAATATATTCAGCTATTTTTATGAATATATTGATAACCAGTTTCTAAAACTCATTAAAGAGTTAAAGTACATTATGGCCATACACCTTATCAGCACGCCCTAGTCGTGAAAGTCGAGCAACAATTTATTTTTCTAAAACGGCTAATACTGAGAGATTTATAATAGACACACTTTATAATACATGTACTTAAGTACACAAAGAATTATAAAAACAAAGAATTTTATAGCCCAAAAAATTATGAAATCCCAAAATATTTAAGGCAAAAATATAAAGCCCATAAAAGTATAATGGCAATAAATTATAAAAAAAAAAAAATTATGAAGCTCAAAAAATTGAGTCCAAAAAAATTATGAGGCTTATAAAAGTATAATGACCAAAAACTATACTGAGACAAAAATTATAAGACCCGAAAATAATAATGCCCAAGAAATAATATCCAAAAAATTATAAAGCCCTAAAAATAATCACGCCCAAAAAATTATGAGGCCATAAAAATTATAAAAACAACTAAATTATATGATCCAATAAATTGTAATGCCCAAAAATTATAGTGTATAAAATGATATATGCCCAATAAATAATAATTCCAAAAAAATAATGTACCAAAATGATAAGGCCCCATAAATTATGAGGCCCAAAAAATCATGAGACCAAAAAGATTATGAGGCCCTTAAGTATAAAAGCCTAAAAATTATAAAGTCTAATAAATTGTAATGCCCAAAAAATAATGTAAAATAATTCTGAGGCCACAAAATTTTAAGACTTTAAATTATACCACATTCAACACAAACGTACAAACACACACACACACACACACACACACACACACACACACACACACACACACACACACAGCATGCACGCACGCATAAACACGCAGTAGATAACAATGACGTTACGAACGCCGACGACGACGATAAAAAAATTGCTGTCAATTTATTGGCACTTAGCTTCCTCAAATTAAAGAAACTGTTCCAATATGAAATTTTTTGTTTAAATAAATTATTTCAAAATGCTATATCTTTTTTATATGAAATAGCTTAAAAAAGGTGTCTTTTATTAACGGTTTTTGATTAAAAAAACTGTTTTGATATGTGTTTAAAATAAATATCTTTTAACCCGTTACCGCCGAGGCATCCAAAATTACTTTTTCATTTATATGTGTATTTTTAATCAACTTATTGTTAATCAACTTTCTTTTTGTAAGAGTTCCTGCGGCCACTCTTTCCGATTTTGCAACTTCAATTATGTAAATACAAAAGAGAACATGCAAAATGGTGGAGTGTTGGAAACAACTTTTTTGATAAGAAGTCTATTTTTTTAAAACCCTATTTTGTAAGGAAATACTCGCTATTTCTTACTGAAAATCAACTATGTTGGACGGTCTAGATTGTACTTTAAGGGAAAATTGGATTGAATGCAGTTGAAATTCGAATAAACTAACAAATTATGCACTAAAGGGAAAGGTGACCAAATGTGTATATTCTAGCAAATATTTCTGAAATCTCGTATTCCGGTGTTTTTCGGGTCACTAATTATGCATTCTCTGTCAAAAATACCAAATTCATATTGGACAATCCAATGTGGCGGCCAAATATTACAAAAAATTCCGGTTTTTTCCTAAAAATCGGTGTTTAGGGGCTTTTTGAGTCGCTGATTACAAATGCCATATAACAATTTCAAAGTTCAAAATTGCTGATCCATTATGATGGAGAAAAAGTTAAAAAATTATTGTTTTCTAGTGAGAATCGGTATTCGGGTTTTCTTCTAATCGCTGATTGCGAATCCGATGTAAAAAATTAAAAATTTGAATTGGCCGATCCATTATAAAAGCCAAAAAATTAAAATATAACTAATTTTTTTATGAAAATCTTTTTTAGTTTTGAGATTCTAACAGCGAATTCGTAATCAACGACCCGAAAAACTATACGGTGCTAGATTTCAGAAATACTTGCTGAGAAATATTTGTTAGTTTTTCCGAATTTCAGCTGTAAATTTAACATCGTCATCTTGTATTTAACCATTCAATCTAAATTTCCCTTTAAGTACAACCAAAACCTCCTAACACAGTTGATTTTTAGTAAGAAATAACGAGTATTTCCATGCAAATAGGATTATCAAAAAAGTTGTTTCGAAATCTGCCATTTTGCATGTTTCATTGTGCATTCTTTTGATTTTACATAATTTAAGTTGCAAAAACGGAAAGAGCGACCCCAATAACCCTTATATATAAAGTTTTAAAGAAATGGAGCAACAATATGTTGATTAAAAATACACACAAAAATGAAAAAGTAATTTCCGACGCCCCAGCGCTAATGGGTTAAGTAATTATTAATATGGGACTCAAATTTTGAATTTTATTATTAGTGTCATATGTGTGTCATATGTGTAAATTTACCCTATCGTTTTCAGAAAATCGTAAAATAGAAAAATCGTTATAAAACAAAAACAAGTCGATGAGTCTTTAAATTTGTTTTTAATTTTGAATTTTCTTAAAGGTCATTGTGATCCGAGCAAAGAACTCGTTCAAGATATAGTAAACAGCTACTGTTTTGAAAAGTTTCAGATCAAATGCTGCCGTTTTACTCCAATGATCGTAGTTGACTAAAAATCGATTCATTTACAAAAAAAAATTTTCCCTTCAAAATAAAAATATGAAGCCTAAAAGATTTTACAGGATATTCTTCTCTATATTCCTAGTCATCTCAATTCTTTCCAAAACTTTCCTTCTTATATTTCACAGATATCACCGTTTGGAGAATAAAAATTATAATTTTGTGTATAACAAAACAAGTTAAATAGCTTATTCAAAATTTCGAGTTGGAAAAATAGGTAATTTTATGCTCTTTCAAATGCACTCATTATACAACATGTTTTGAGACATTACGAATCAAAATACACTAGTTTTAGATAATGTCTTTATGTGTGTGTGTCTGTGTGTGTGCGTGCATGTGTGCGTGCATGTGTGCGTGCATGTGTGCGAGTTTGTGTGTGTGTGTGTGTGTGTGTGTGTGTGTGTGTGGGTGCGTGCGTGCGTGCGTGCGTGTGTGTGTGTGTGTGTGTGTCTATAAAAAATGACTATAAATACTTAAAAATTGATATTAAAAGAAAGATGAAAACTACTTAATATAATAGAAGTAAATTATTATTAAAATAGATAAGCGTTACAAAATCAGAATATAAGTTTTTTTAATTATAAGAAATGTGTAACTTAGAGAAACTTATACTACTTTTAACATTTGAAGATATATTTCAATTGAAATTTTAAATTATCGGGATTATCGTTTTCCTTTATTTCTTAATTTTTTTTCGATTTCAAATTGTCGTGAATCAATTCTTAGCAAAAAATCTTGTTTCTCTAAATATCCATTTTTTCCACGGTTAAAATTAGATATTTCTTCTTTTAGATTATTTTCTTCTTTGAATTGATTCCAATCAAGCTTAGATTTTTCTAAGGTGCTTAATTTGGATTTTTTATTAATGCTACTGAGAACAGATGTAATTCCTCGCCTTTTAAAATCTTCTTTTTGTCCATGGAATTGTGATCCTGTCATTTGCTTCTCTTTGTTTCTGTCAGCTGAGATCAATGAGCTTTCTGCGTTACCTTTAATTATTTCATTTGCGACTATAGACTTCATATCCTCTGATTTTGTGGGCGTTGGTAAAACATTGTTATGTATTATACTGAAATCTGAACTTAAATCTTTAGAAACTGCTGATTGATTTTTAGAAGTCACAGTATTGCAAGACTGAGCATTAGTTGAGGTAGCTGTAATAATATAATGTATTATTAGTACCGATAAAGTCAAACACTTGTACACATTCACATACACATTAGAAAAAAAGCATTGAATAACAAATAGTATATTATGTTGGATGAGTACTGCAATAATACAAGGGAAAAGAAAACCTTTTCACCCTCGGTGCACACCGTACTTTTTGTCACACATGTCTTGATTTCGCGTTACACACGCACGCACGCCCGCATATACGCTCGCACATCGATATTCATTGATGCTTTTAGTCGGGGGCGTAAAGAACATTCTTTACGTCCGCTGGTCAGAAATCTACTTTACGCCCGCTTTTGAGGTATGATGAACGGGAAAATCGTGCATGTGTGACAAAAACATACATTTATACTGCCGCTGTAAGCAACAAGGAAAATTCACTTTTTGCAACACGTGCATGAAAAAGCTCGCTTTCCATGCCTGTAAAGCCAATGGAATATTGAGAATTTCGAAAGTCTTAAAGTAGTGGGAGAAAAACTACTTTTCCAAAAGTTTGAAAATTTTGAAATTACATACAATTTATTCTGCTTATTTTCATTGGTATGGTGGACGACTCAAAATTCCCAATACCCCATCCGTCTTACATGCATAAAAAAGTGCCAATTCATGCACTAATTACAAAGAATACGGTGTGTAACAAGCGGGGAAAGACTTTTTCTTAACACGTTCAAGAAATAGGCCCTTTTCCATGTATGTAAAGTGAATGGAAAATTGCTCATTTCGAGCGTGGTTGCCAAACCAGTGTAGAAATGGCTTAGATTTCTCCATAGGAAGAAAATGAACTAATTTCGTTATTTATAAAAATTTTTTAAATTTTCAAAAAATTTTTAAAATTTTCAAAAAATTTTTAAAATTTTCAAAAAATTTTTAAAATTTTCAAAAAATTTTTAAAATTTTCAAAAACAATTTTAAATTTTCAAAAAAAATTTTAAATTTTCAAAAAATTTTTAAAATTTTCAAAGAATTTTTAAAATTTTCAGATAATTTTTAAAATTTTCAAATAATTTTTAAAATTTTCAAATAATTTTTAAAATTTTTAAATAATTTTTAAAATTTTCAAATAATTTTTCAAATTTTTAAAAAATATCAAAATTTTCAAAAAAAATTCAAAATCTTTAAATTTAAAATTTAAAAAAACAATTAAATTTTTCAAAATATTAAAAAAATAAAAATGTTCTAAATTTTTAATATTTATATGTAATATTTATTTTAATTGTATTTTGTATGTGAATGGCTGGCGACTCAAATGCGCCACGATTCATCCACCTTACACACATAAAAAAGGGCCTATACCCTGGTAGAAAATTATGTAGTTTTATCGAGGCCCTCGATTATTTCCTTGGCAAACTAGATAGATCTACATAGTTCTAGATTAATTTTCTACCAGTATATGCACTTATTACAAAAATACGGTGTGTCACGGCGGAGGGGAATT